>CM066032.1:36971151-38226634 GCA_033557465.1 Ichthyophis bannanicus | reverse complement strand
CTCACTTTACCAGTATTTCATTTTATAGCTACGCGTCCATATGATATCCCACCTGGAAAACACAGGCACACCTGCATACTACCTAATCCACCTTATGGGACACCTACGCTGCATGTTGGAACCAGACAATTTGATGACAATATACCATGTACTGATGATCCCACACGTCATTTACGGGACCATCATTTGTCAGCTTCCTCACTAATCCACCTTATACCCGTTACAGCTGCCAATGACTGCTACAGCAAGGTTACCTCAGGGAGACGCCTTGGATAACCATGTTCCCCTGAGCTGATTCACGTACATTGGCTAGCCATTCAGACCAGCATTATCTTTATCACCCTAGCTCACACGTTGAACAAACCTAATAGGCTCTACACTGCATTCTTCTCCTCCCCTACTCACTGCAGTACACCAGACAGAGCGAGAGCATCCACGAACATCACCTCCCTGGAGCTACAGACGGCCATCACAAGCCCTGCCTCCTCTGCAGCCCACAGGACCTTTCACCTTTGTGCCCCTAGGTGCTGCAATGCAGCACCCCCTGGCATCTGGCCTATCAGCAGCTGATCACAATTCAGGTAGGCCGTCACTTTCTATCCCTGCAAACTCTTCCCTATAGAGTCATCAACACCTGTCGACCTCAGCGAGCCCACCCACATACCTGATTGCATGATATCTCAGTAACCTGCCTGTGATGAGTATATCTGACGTTGGAATATATACCTGTCACCTTATAGTGGTAACATGTCCCTGATCATTTATGGTACATCTGTGGGATTTCTGTACATTGTTTGCCTTGGTATCCACGTTCCGTCCCATGTCATCTGTGATCTCATGCATGTTGAGTGTACTGGGATTAGGTTTGCCTGTTAGACACGCTGATGCTGAATAGTGCGGTGTATGAGGGTATAGATATGAACCTAACTACATAGCTATACAAGGTGTACACTCCGGGGGACATTGGGATGGTCACCTGAGGATGGTGTAGACTACTTACACCTCTTATCAACACACATGTGTTGTCGCAGAACCGCTGATCTCTGACTCACACATGCAACGCTTCTGCAGCAGCATAGGCAGATTACCTTCTCGCATCAACGACCTGTATCATTTGCTGCTCATTTCACACGTTAGGATATGTTTTTTCCGGCCTTGGACCGCTACTCTTCCTGCTGCACCTGCACAGGTCTGTTATCATTGACCACCTTTGTATAACATCTCCTTTGTCATGTTGGACACTGATCATCTGCCTGCTGCTACCATGGAACTCCACAGTAGCAGCATTCAGGTGAGCATTGTCTGTGCTGATCAGGCACATGTTATACGACGTGTGTTAATGATTAGCGTGATGTTCCGTCGACAGCCTGGGATGACAGGAACATTGGACAGAGAGAACATATCGTACCCTGTCAATGGAGAGGTACATGCTACAGGTCAGTGATGCGTTAGGGCATCCTGTCTTTGCATCGTCCCTAGCTTTGCATGTGTGCGTGTGAGACCAGCATATCATCCACACCCGGTCTGTATTGATCAGAGGTGGAGGTGGTCTAGACCTTCATCCAGTGAGTCCGCCATGTATTTCTGGAGGGTATTCTCTATATATCTATTTGATATCTCCCTGTGATTGGACCCCACTAATCGTGGCAAATAACAATCATACAGGTCACATCAGGGAGATGTGTGCCACGTGCATGTGCGGCCTGTGCTCAGACCTCACCCAGGCTGGGTGCTCAGACACATTGCATAGGGGACACACATGGAGCCAGGATATTGGGCAACATCCATCACAAACATGTGTGTCAGCCATCATGTTGTACGGTAGTTTGTGGTGACACACAATGAGTGGGAGGGGGGCCATCACAGGAGGGACAGGGTGCACAGTGGCAGATTGGACTTCAGGAAGGAAGTGTATGTACAGTGTCCATACAGACATGCTCAACAGAACAGGCACTGCCATCGCAGCTGGGCTTTCAGCAGCCATGACAGAGGCTACAGCAGCACAGATGGGCCTGTCGTGTCAGAGGGGACTGTCACAGCAGTTATCACACCAGGTACTGGCTCACAGGGATGTCATGGCGGTATCATGGAAGGTGTGCAAGCTCTGGATGCATTGTGTGGACCTACACACTCAGTTATGAGTGTGCTGTGGACTCTTGGGGGGGGATGTCCTGGCCCGTGGGGCCGGGGAGGGTGCCTGTGCAGAGCTTTCAGCAGTGCCCTGTCACGGTTATTGCAGGAGGGACAGACCCCCTTGACATGCAACCTGTCTGTCAGAGTGTGACTGATGGACCTCTGTGATGCCGTGATTGCGTCATTGCATACATAGGTTCCAGACTGAGCTGGTGACATCATAGGGTTGCTGTTGGTTGAGATGTTAGGTCTGTGGGCATTTTCTCTGGGTTCTATCCTGTATGTGCGTTGGTCATGTATTGGCCCGCAGACTGATTTCCATACATGTGACAGCAGAGGTGAGGCTTGGGGGATGGGAGGGGTGAGCTGTGCCTCACAGTGCATGTTGTGTGGTTGTCCTGGGGACAATGTTTGCTGGTCTGCCTATCCACACACTGTGTGCAGCAGAGGTATCCAGTTTGCAGCTGTGAGCTCTGTTACTGTCACCTCACAGGTTCAGTGTCCCCTGGGTGTTGTTACAGTGAGCCATGTTGGTTTGGCCATTACATGGCCTGGCCAACCCTGACACATATCTGTGATTACAGGCGTACACTGTGGGGACTACCTAGTAGCCATAGCGTACAAAGGGTTTGGAAATGCACATGCTTAGCTGATAGACCTGTTTCATATTGGCAGTTACATACGGTGCTACGCATAGGCTGTTGCCTGGACATTGTTACATAGAGATTTGTCAGACGTACCTGCTAGCGGGTGTGCAGTGTCCAGGAGCTCAGGCAGGCCACATGTGTAGATATCTCCAAGTCTTTCTGCAAGCTCACGCTCGAGGGCCGATAGTGGGGAGATGAGGGGGCCCCCGCCACCTGTCCCCAGGGCATGCTGGTGTTCAGCCACCATCACCTGCCGTACACCTCTTTTTATGTCAGAAAATCTTTTTTTCAGACTGTCCGTGTCTCTTGGTGGGCCACCCGCCCCAGCCACTGCTAGCCTCACATCCTCCCACACAGCATTGCGGTTCCCCACGGGTGTTTGGCTACTGAGGCGGCCGAAGAGGACATCGTAGTTCTCCAGGACCATGCTCAGGAGACTGTGGTTCTCCTGGTCACTGAATCTCAGCGCCCTCCTCCGCTGCGTAGCTGGCACAGGTGGGCGCTTTCTTTTGCCAGTGTGTCTTTGCACCTCCACACCTGTATTCCCCGATGGCCTGCACCAGCCTCAGGCACCGGTGTCACCGCCCCACCCACCTCTGCAGTGCACTGGTGTTCTGCATCCCCACCGGCCTCATCAACATTCACCCCCTCTCTCCCCCTCTCCCCCTCTCTCTCCATCACCCTCTCCCCTCACCACTCCCCACCCAGCACAGGACACCACACACCACCCTACACACTGCAGACCACCCCACCCCACCCAATCCACCCTACCCTGCACAGAACACAACAATACACATAGAACAGACACAGAAACAGTGCTACACCAAATACGATATGGCACTCTACAGACACACAGCCTCCTCTCCCCCTACAACACCTTCTACCTCTTCAGTATCACACACGCCTCTGTTTCTCCACACTCCCTCACTGTATCTTACAACACCCTCGTCGTTTACCTGTGGTACAGTGTGTTTTATACCATATTATCATTGCTTTTTGCCGTTGCGCATGCGTTTCTTTTTTTTTTTTTGGTGCGCCGCTGATGTGCGCGTGCGCTGTCGTCTGTGCGCGCCACGGATCTGCGTCAGAGCTGTGCATGGGCGTGTATGGGTGCGGCGCATTCAGACGCACATGCCGTCATCACGCATACACGCCCCAGCGCGGCCAACATGGACGTTTACGCTCTGTTTTTCGTTTGCGCATGCGCTGTTGCCTATCGGCTTTGTTTTCCGCGCCACAGATGTGCGCATGCGCTTTCGTCTGTGCGCGCCGCGGATCTGCGTCAGAGATGTGAATGGGCGTTTGGGTGCGGCGCATTCAGACGCACATGCCGTCATCACGCATACACGCCCCAGCGCGGCGCACACGGATGGCAGGGATTGCTCTATGGGATGCACATGCGCACGGCGCTCCCCCACGGCGCGCAATGACGCACAACGTCACAGGCGCACATCTCAACACCGGAAATACATCTATATATCCTCAGGCATAGATAGTACACATTGAGGGTTGTATTGTAGGAGAGGTGTACGTTTGGAGAGGGTGACATATTGATCAGGCTAGGTTATCTGTGTAGTTCATTGTCTATTGGGTTGTACTGTGTGTATTGTATTGTATTGTGTGTATTGTGTTGTGTATCGCATCCGTTTGTTCAGTTTGTCAGTCGGTGTTTGTGAGTTGGTCGCTGTTGTGGGAGGTTTGTGTGTGTGTTGTAGTGTGTTTGTGTAGGCCTGCGGGGTGAGGTGATGACTGGGATATATGTTTCTGCATGTGCCCTGGATGGTGAGCAGATGCTGCGGTTGCCGGACAGGGGGGATGGTGTCCATGGGGCTGAGGCACAGGGCATGGGTGTAGTCCCGCAGCAAATCAGACCTGCAGCTGTGGAGGAGGGCCAGGCAGCTGATGTACATGCACAGCGGAGGAGACGTGCCGAGGTGCAGGCTCGGCAGCCTCGCCTCTACAGGCCCAGGGCCCAGCTCCAGGACATGCGTGAGGACCAGGTCATCTCCCTGTACAGGCTGAGCACAAGGGCTATTAGGGAGCTCTATGAGGATCTACGACCTGACCTCGAGCCCCTGACTAATCGGTCCCATGCCATACCGGGTTTAGTTAAGCTCCTTGCTGCTTTACATTTCTTTGCCTCTGGCTGTTTCCAACACTCAGTGGGCGCAGTGGGTGGCATGAGCCGACCCTCCTTCTCCCGATGTCTCCACCAGGTACTGCGTGCCATGGTCAGCCGGGTGGGGAATTACATAGCCCTTCCCCACACTAGGCAACATTGGGGGACCCTGAACCAAGCCTTTGAGGCTGTAGCTGGGATACCACACGTGATGGGAGCTATTGATTGCACACATGTTGCCCTGGTCCCACCTAGAGACAGGGAGGTGGTGTTCCGCAACCGCAAACACTACCATTCCCTGAATGTTCAGGTTGTATGTGATGCTGATCTGCATATTCTGAATGTGGTCCCACGGTTTCCAGGGTCCACCCATGACTCCTATATCCTGCATCGCTCAGCACTATTTCGACAGTTTGAGGAGGGACTGTATGGGGACTGCATCCTGCTGGGTGAGTATGTCCACACATATGATGTAGTCTGTAGGTTATATCATTTTGTCACTTAACATCTCTTATATATTGCACTATATACGCTCTGTGTGTTAGGCAGCTGAGCTCACGTTCAGCAGACATTGTGGGCGGGGTGTAGACATTGAGTTGCATGTGACATGATGAGCCATGTCACATCTGGTTGGAAACAATACCTGGGGGTGATATGCTGATGGTGTAGGGGGACATATGCACATGTTCAGATGCATGTACATGGGTGTGCATTTCAACGTGTGTGTGTATTTCACCGGGCCACAGGTGGGTGGGTGGGATTGTTGTCCATCACACCCACCTGTGCATTAGTGGCATTTGAGGTAACTGTGTTATGTCATGTCACATTTCTGTGAGTCACAAGCCATACACCTATCGCATATCATTTGTGTGTGTGAGGGCCACACCCCTACACATTACTGGGGTTCTTGAACATTGTTTGGTGGATGACATGGGTTGGTAGTTGTTTGGGGTTTCGACACATATGATGGATGTTCATAACCTTGGCAACGTTGGGTACACCTTTCCCTAGGTAGGGTTCTGGTTTAGGCATAGCCCATAACATGTGTGCATACACACGTGTGTTGTGAATGACTTTGGGCCACTGCAGATGGCCACTACTGTGGCATCAGTGTATGTCATTAATCTGATGTGTCTCTGCCTTTGAGAGAGGTGACAGCAAGGGCAGGGGCCAACTTGTGAGCGGGCAGAGAGGTGTTGGTACCCCATACAGAGGAACCTTGACAGTCTCTGTTGTTGTGATAGTTCAGGGCTCATGTGGGCTACAGTGTGCAGATCTGTGGAACACAGCTTAACAGGGATATTAACATGATGGTGACAGTGGACCGGGTGTCCACTGACATGGTTGTTGGTCAGCGGTCGACAGCATATGGCATCAGACTGCTGTCTGTAGGTATGTTGACCTTAGTGGACACAGTGTTGTGAGGTGATATTGGGTTGATGTTGTCGAAATCCCAGGTCAGACATGTTCTGGGTGTGCGTTTACATTGCCTCATACAACATTCTTGTGGTGTATAGCTTGCTAACATATACGTTTGACGTGTTGTTTGTGTGCTGGTGGTTTAGGCTGCCATTGGTGGTTTCAGAGATGCGGACATTGACTGCATACCAAGGCGCATATGCCACACATAGCGGATCTTTGTTTGCAAAAATGTGACATTGCTGTTATTTGCCATGTCTGTCCAGACTACAGGGGCCCTTTCTGACATTTCTATCACCATAGGTCATATTCTGTCAAATGTATATTTGTGTTGTCATATGATTCTGTCAGGATGTGTAATGCACTTGTCTCTAAGGTCCATACCTGTGCAGATTTGTGGTGGCATGCGCTCATGCATTCACATGCATCATTCTCTTTTTGCAGGTGATGCAGGGTATGGATGTCGCCCCTGGCTGCTAACCCCTGTGCGTCAACCACGGACACGTGCAGAGCGGAGGTACAATGAGGCCCACGCCTCCAGCCGCTCTGTCATAGAGCGCACCTTTGGCGTTTTGAAAAGTCGCTTCAGGTGTCTGGATCGGACAGGTGGGGCCTTACAATATAAGGCAATGACTGTTGCAGAGATAATCGTAGCCTGTTGCATCCTGCACAACATTGCTCTCAGGCATGATATTGCTGCAGAGATTAATGAGGATCTTGCGGAGGATCCACCGTGCCCCCCTGTACGTGCCAGTGGTGACACACAGGCAGGCACAGCGGTCAGGCAGAGGTTGATTGCTGAGATATTCAGTGGTATGTATTGCACATCCTCCCACATATATGTGCTGTTGTGTGCATGTGAGGTTTATAACGGGTCATGTGTCTGCACATATAGCATTCAGATCCATCACTGCATTGTCCTTATGCTGAACATCCAACAGTAACATAGGGCCAGGGGTGTGCAATGGACAATGTGGACAGGGCACAACAGGGGCTGTTGGTGTTTTTGGGGTTTGTGTGTTGAGACACCTTTATGAGCTTTTGGGGGTCACAGTACCAGTTAGTGTCTGTGTGTGATAGCAACTGCTGTGCAAACACACTGTTTCCATTATAGTCTGTGTGTGTGGCACGGTGTCAGGCATATGTTCCGGGGTTTAATGGGGTGTAGATGGCAACATTTGTGGAGAGCTCTCATGCGGCCACCTTGTTTATGTACTACAATCAGGGTGTGCTTGTGTGTGTGGTATGCTATTATGGGCTGGCTATGTCTGTATGTTTATAATGTGTCATGCAACATGTCTAACATAGCACAGTACACATGCGCATGACTGCATACCCATGATGGGATAGATTACATGTGACAGGTGTTGCTGCCACACCAAACGGTACCATATGGTATGTTGATTTACGTAGCACATACATGGCTAGGGTGAGGCATGTGGACATAGTCAGTGTGCAGCCCGGGGTCCATATCATTGGTGTCATCTTATATAGTGAGGTGTCATACATTGCAGTATTCTCACTGTACACACATACGGATGTGCAGCGGGTCACATCATGAACGGGTGGATTACAGGACCCCACTGTAGAGCTGCATGTGTGTATATGTTTGCTAGTTTAGCGGTTTAGCAAATAAAGAGTGGCATATGTGGGTGATACTATCTGAACATCTACGTCATGGCTCTGGTACATGCTGTATGTCGGTCAGGTTAGCACAGTACACAGCCACATATGCCTTGTCTACACTGGCAAGGGATGTTATGTTGACATACACACACAGACCTATTTGGGTGATATGTGGTGCAGGTGCACATATAGCCTCTCCATGGATTAACATTCTCCCTGATACCCAGTGGGCTGACATGACGCCATCATGGTCTGATGAAAGACAGACATGGGGGTGTTGTCTGGTACACATGGTGATGACATTGCCATGTATTTAGGCACATGATCAGTGCACATATCTAAGTAATCATTGATGTACAGGATGTACACTGCATAATATTCCTTTGCACAGTGGATACAGGGGGTGGTACAGCATATTACCAGGTGTCACAGGTATGTACAATGGACTAACAAACAACATTAGGGGAGTCATAGACACGGAGAGGGGGTAATGTTGTCAACCTGGCCAACACAGACTAATAGTGCGACCTTGGGATGTGTTTCACACATGGTGTTTGCAGACACCTCCTTAGACAGGTGTGAGGAGCAACCGAGGGTGGTGGGGGCAAATGAGTAATAGGGGGACATTTCATTGGTATCATACGTCTACATGCTGCCTCTCCCATGTGGTATATCAGTACAGTGTGAGGGTGAACAGTCAGTCGTTGGGTCAGGTTGTGGGGTCTGCCAGCTGTTGACATTGCTGTGTACTGTGGGTTTCACAGATGGGACATGACATATATTTTGTGATGGTTTGTTTCCCTCTCCACAGGACCAGCTTCATGAGGATGCTGTTCCACTGTAGCATTGGCACATGAGGGCCCATCGTCCAAGATGCTGTGGTCCAGGGTAGGTGGATCTACAGCTACATTGTGCGTACATGGGTTCATGGGAGCAACATGTCGCCTGTCATGTGTCATATGAGGCAGCTGGTGTTGTACAACTCTCCCCTGACAGCCTCCCTTACCCATATTTTGGGGTGGTGACCCATCTCCCCATGTGTTTGTGTACAGTATGTTCGCAGGGACACCTTTTCAGTCAGATGTACAGCAGAGTTAGATGTGTTTTTGGTTGTCGTGTTTTACGGATACTGCATTTTCTGTCTACACCATCATAGTTAGATCAGACATCACCAAGGTATATGTGCATGTGACTTGGCCATGATGTGCACAGGTTTGCACTTGTGCACATTCAGCCCATGTTTTTCAGCTGTGCCCCTGACCAACGCATACTGTGTGTGTGTTTGCGCTTATGTTTTGAATATGTCCTCCAGCATTGTCCAGGCATGGTACATTATCACGTGCTCTCATGGGTGTGGGCACCTGGGGGGCATGGTGGGGTGTACTACCTCTACTGTTGTGCTGCTTGCCTTGTCATCATGGTCCACATGTGTGGTGAGCTGTGAGCAGCAATGTGTCTTGTGTTTTGAGAGACAGGTGTTGAGCAACATTTATTTCTCTCATATGTAGGCATGCTGTGGAGATGCATCAACAGTTGATGTACATGGTAAATCGACATGTCTGGCTGACATTGTCTCCCTTCGCTGTGACCTGATGTGGCTATGCAGTACTTGGAGGAATTGATGACGGCCGCATGATGCACACATAGGGTTTGTTTTAACTTTGCGAATTTGGTATTACATCTGGCTGTACCTGTCCTGGGGTTTATGATCCTCACATGGACATGTTATGTAGCATCTCTGTAGACACAAACAGATGCATATAGTGTGTAGCTGTGAGATGCCCGTGTGACCTGGGATTGTACATAACCATATCCATGTGACAGCCATGCCTGCATTTACATGTACTGTTGGCGCTCATCTCCTTTTTTTTTATATGCATCTGCTGTAATTTGTGACTTTGCATCCCTTTGGTCTGTATTTTGTGTATTGTGATTCTTGGCAATCTGTTCTGTTTTGGCAAGGTGTCTAACAATACCATACTTCTCCTCTCGTGACACAGGGCCGGTGACATAACAGCACCATTTCCTCCACGGCATCTGGCTCACCATCCAACGTCTATTGTGGGACTGACCTTCATCTTATTCTTTCCGGGGAGATGTGCCATTGGATGTTTGACCTATGTTGGTGGCACACAGGCCTGTGATGGACATTTTTGCTCTTTGACCGCTGACTTACCCATGATAGACCTGTACAACACACAGTGTGTGCCATGCTATGGCTGTGTGTCGTGCTGCTGACAGGGACACAGATGGACTTTCATGGACTGTGTCATATTGGACGATGGCACTTTACTGTGCATGGCCAGGTTTGCATGGTGTGTTTTGCGATGATCATTTGGCTGTCAAGGACACCTTGCTTTTGGGACACTGTGCGCATCAGGGACTGACATAATCTATGTATTTCTGACATCCTTCCACAGTTGGTTAGTATATAGGTGTGTCCCATGTGTGTGACATGGCACACATGATATGTTACTTTGTGGGTTTCAACATCAGCATACAGCCATGTTTGTGGCACGGGGGCACACATGGAGGGATCCAATTGTCTATGTCCACCTGCCCCACATCTAAACAAGGTGCAGGTTCTGCCACATACACACTTTCATGTCCGCCACCATCCTTGTTAGATGTGTGGAGGGGCCAGGGGTGCTTAGATTCATGTGTGGCATCACTGTACCATGTTTGTGTACAGCTGGTGCCTGTGCTTCTCAATAACTATGTTTGTGAGACACTGCATGTGGACCTATGGCTCTGTGTGGTTCACTGTAGGCTGTCTGACCATCATTTGCATCTGGACATGCTAGTTATTGTATATGTTTACTGTACAGATGTGACACTCTGCATGTCTGTCCACGCGTTGCAGTGCACATTTGCAGAGTCCTGTTTTACCCCCTGCATTGACAACAGTCTCATTAGGCCATTATATTTGGTGTGGGTCAGAGTGGGTGTCCATTGTCCTCCTACACTTCAGCATTGCATGGACCATGCTATCGGTAGCCAAACACTGTCCACCAAACAAACAATGCAAGGGGACATACTGCACGGTGTTATGTCTGCACCTTTCAGGGAGTTGTGTGCTTTGTATTTTCTCTGTGTTCATGTGTCCCTGCTACCTGTTAGCATACAATCATTCAGCTCTAGATGATATTTGTCATGTACACTGAATACTTTCTGATGTGCCAATCAGCCATTATGTGGGAGGTTGGACATAACTTAATGAGGGTGTTTGTCACATGTCAACATTGTGCCAGCATATGTTTTTCTCTTTTGGGGGCCACCTGTGTTGCATGAGGGCTATGTTGGGGGGGGGGGACATGTGATGTGTTTGGGGTCTTACGCTTACAACGCCTCGAGTCTACATGCCCTCATATGTAGCTCACACATTGTGGGCATGCAGCAGATGCTCGTGTATGTGGCCCTGGAACCCAGTGCATATCATGCACCTGTTCCACCAGAGATCTCATGCCACTCAATTGTGCGCAGGCATTGACCTTTATGTGGCATGTGTGTTTGTACCTTGCTGACTGTGTTCCCATCTTTAAACAGGGAGGGGCTTACTTTGAAATTATGATTACACTGTGTACAGTAACTGGGTGGTGTGATCCAAATAAATATATGTATTATACAGACATTAGTTCCTTTTGCTGCTTGGTCATGTTCACACACATGCACTACAATGTCTACCTTTGAATATGTCATGACTCCTTGTGACCTTGGGACTCCATGGTTACCTTGACAATGTTCCTCGAGTTACTTTCCAAGGGCCACATGATCTGGTTTTGTGAAATGAGGCCTGGTTGCCTTGTGTGCATGACAGTTTTGTGACGACTAGGCTGCTCCTCCTCTCGTAGAGCACATTCACACTTGTGTCTACTGGTTTGCTTGCAAGGTGCATGTCCACCTGTGCTCACAACAGTGTACGATGGCAGCTGTGCATGTGTCTGGCATTTTGCACATCACAGGTTCTTACTGGTTCACATACAGACCCTGTCTTTGGCATATTATGTATTCCTTGGGCTCAGTGTATTATTTGTGGGTGTGGTTGGTGGCATGTGTTTTCAAATAAGGTTATGCGTTTAGCCCACGATATGCTTTGTTTTTAATTATTTTGTACATTATGCTGACTTGACCATTAGTTCACTGCAGGTTAATCAACTCTACACACACCCTTGTCTGTGATCAGGGTGCAGCAGGGTGTGCACTGTGTGCTGCCTAGCCAGCAGATATCATCTGTTACATAGGTTTCTCTCATTATGTTGTTTACACTGCTGTGCACCTGGGGGTGTGGTGGTGCTGGGTTTCAGCAGGTGTGTGTTCACCCTTTTTCATGTGTTGCTCTCTGCTGTCCTGTCCATGATCAGTACATTGCTTCGCCACGCATCCTCCACTGCCCTTGGGGATACCTTGCTTTGCTCTTGTTATGTCTGTATATATTTATGTATTTGTTTTGGTATCCCACTTTTCACACGGTCAAGGGGGTTTCATACGAGGGGGGGGGAGGTTTTACATGTTGGCCACGGCCATTGCCAGGGGGGCTACATTGACGGTTTCAAATGGGGACATAGGACATACTATGGACATTGACAGATTGTGCACATTGTCATATTTGTATGGGGTGGGTTAGGGGTTGGATTAGTGGGGTTCCTGGGACAGTATGTTTTTCAGCTGTTTTATAATGGATTAGTGGTCTGGGTTGTTACCAGGACATCTTGGGGGCTGTGCATGATACATGGGGCAGGAAGTTCAGGGTCTCGATTGCAGGTCCCTTGCGGGCATTTGGTTCATTTGTTGCTTACAGTACCGGAGTTGGTGGGGGCTTGTCTGGTAGTTGTGCCGTGGCCTGGGCGACACAGTCTGGTGTTGATTTGGGGGTTGCGTGCTTCATGTATGACTTTGTTGGTAAGTGGGAGGGCTTTGTATTGACTCCTTGCTTCAGGTGCCTGTATGTATGTTTCTTTCAGGATTGGGGTGATGTGGTCTGTATATTTTGCATGCTGTGTCTACAGCATCACATATCATTGTGTGTTTGTGCATGCGTCCCTGGTCCCAACTACAGACTGTGATCTGAAATGTACACAGGAGTTCTGCAGGTGCATTTGTTCATGGTTTCCCTTGTGGGTTTGCCTGTCCTTACAACCAGCATGCATGTAGCGTGAGGGCCTGGACTATTTCTGACTGCATCCTTTGCTAAAACACACACATTGGTGCTGTTTCCTACCTGTTTTTTAAATTTACATTTCTGGTGTTGTTGGTATGTGTGATTCCTCTCTGTTCTCTTGGATGTGCATGCGTGTCCTGCAGTTGTGTTTTCCATTTGTTTGACTGTCATATGTTGTCAGGTTTGTGCTGTGGACACATTGTACACTCATCTGAGTTGTGAGCCATGCATCTGTCCATCTTCTGTCTGCCAACTCTTGTGTCATGCTACCCTGATGTGCATGCAGCTGCAACCCTTCCTGCACTCCTACACCTTCCTGCATCACAACTCTCCATGTTGGTCGCTCCTGTGTTTGCTCTGCATATCATCGCTAGTCCACTGTAATCATGATATTTCACAGATCCTGCCATTTCAGCCTCCTCTGCTGGACACATCTTCCCATCCACTGTTACACACCATCATTATAACATGGTACATTATCCATCACTCTGTACATAGCTACAGCTGGCACCAGTGTCTTTATCCATTTCTGTTGCCGCCACATAGCCTTGTGGAGATCTTTGTGGTACAGCACCTGTGATGTCAGTGGTTCTTATACTTTTGGATTGCCTTTCCTTTCGGCTCTGTGCAGTATTTGGGTTACATGTGCACTCGCATTTGATGATGTGGTTGTTTATGATGTGCATTGTGTAGCAGCCTAACGGAACGATACTCTGGCTAGGCTTGTGTTTAGATGGCAGCACAGCTTACTGTACAGTTGCATTCTGTGAAGACAGATGTCACTAAGCCAACCTTGGTCACTGCTCATTTGGCACCATGACCCCTGCACCATCACGCAATGCCCTAACCATTGTGCTACACTGCTGTTCCCTCCTGCATGTCTGCTCACCTACCTGGGATTTCCCTGCGTTAGACTGCACAGTGATGCCAGCACTGACTGTGCTTGGACCATGCCCTGCCTCATACAACAAACTGTAAAGCACCCTACACACGACATTGTGATTTCCTTGGTGGACAATGCGCTTTAGGATTTGACATGTGAGGTACCTTATATTGCGTCATATGCATCACCTGATATTACAGTGCTTTCATAGTGCATTTGCAAGGGGGAGTAATAACAATAACATGTAAAATGCCTCCTAGATCACTATTGCTCATGACAGATGATGGCTCATCCAGCCGCTTCATTGGGCACTGCGGGGGATTGCACCCCCGATCCCTGCTCCATTGGTAGGCGTCGTTCCCATCGTGCTGTGGCTCAGCTCGTGTGCTTTCCCATCCGCGCGCCGCCTTATGCCGCACAACGTTCCTCTACCTCGTAAAGGATTAGTGCGCCGCCTTCTGCTGCCCACTATTTCTGTGCCTCCTAAAATGGTGCCTGAGCCTGCCGCTTCATTGGGCACTGCGGGGATTGAACCCCCGATCCCTGCTCCATTGGTAGGCGTCGTTCCCATCGTGCTGTGGCTCAGCTCGTGTGCTTTCCCATCCACGCGCCGCCTTATGCCGCACAACGTTCCTCTACCTCGTAAAGGATTAGTGCGCCGCCTTCTGCTGCCCACTATTTCTGTGCCTCCTAAAATGGTGCCTGAGCCTGCCGCTTCATTGGGCACTGCGGGGATTGAACCCCCGATCCCTGCTCCATTGGTAGGCGTCGTTCCCATCGTGCTGTGGCTCAGCTCGTGTGCTTTCCCATCCGCGCGCCGCCTTATGCCGCACAACGTTCCTCTACCTCGTAAAGGATTAGTGCGCCGCCTTCTGCTGCCCACTATTTCTGTGCCTCCTAAAATGGTGCCTGAGCCTGCCGCTTCATTGGGCACTGCGGGGATTGAACCCCCGATCCCTGCTCCATTGGTAGGCGTCGTTCCCATCGTGCTGTGGCTCAGCTCGCGTGCTTTCCCATCCGCGCGCCGCCTTATGCCGCACAATGTTCCTCTACCTCGTAAAGGATTAGTGCGCCGCCTTCTGCTGCCCACTATTTCTGTGCCTCCTAAAATGGTGCCTGAGCCTGCCGCTTCATTGGGCACTGCGGGGATTGAACCCCCGATCCCTGCTCCATTGGTAGGCGTCGTTCCCATCGTGCTGTGGCTCAGCTCGTGTGCTTTCCCATCCGCGCGCCGCCTTATGCCGCACAAAGTTCCTCTACCTCGTAAAGGATTAGTGCGCCGCCTTCTGCTGCCCACTATTTCTGTGCCTCCTAAAATGGTGCCTGAGCCTGCCGCTTCATTGGGCACTGCGGGGATTGAACCCCCGATCCCTGCTCCATTGGTAGGCGTCGTTCCCATCGTGCTGTGGCTCAGCTCGCGTGCTTTCCCATCCGCGCGCCGCCTTATGCCGCACAATGTTCCTCTACCTCGTAAAGGATTAGTGCGCCGCCTTCTGCTGCCCACTATTTCTGTGCCTCCTAAAATGGTGCCTGAGCCTGCCGCTTCATTGGGCACTGCGGGGATTGAACCCCCGATCCCTGCTCCATTGGTAGGCGTCGTTCCCATCGTGCTGTGGCTCAGCTCGCGTGCTTTCCCATCCGCGCGCCGCCTTATGCCGCACAAAGTTCCTCTACCTCGTAAAGGATTAGTGCGCCGCCTTCTGCTGCCCACTATTTCTGTGCCTCCTAAAATGGTGCCTGAGCCTGCCGCTTCATTGGGTACTGCGGGGATTGAACCCCCGATCCCTGCTCCATTGGTAGGCGTCGTTCCCATCGTGCTGTGGCTCAGCTCGCGTGCTTTCCCATCCGCGCGCCGCCTTATGCCGCACAATGTTCCTCTACCTCGTAAAGGATTAGTGCGCCGCCTTCTGCTGCCCACTATTTCTGTGCCTCCTAAAATGGTGCCTGAGCCTGCCGCTTCATTGGGCACTGCGGGGATTGAACCCCCGATCCCTGCTCCATTGGTAGGCGTCGTTCCCATCGTGCTGTGGCTCAGCTCGTGTGCTTTCCCATCCGCGCGCCGCCTTATGCCGCACAAAGTTCCTCTACCTCGTAAAGGATTAGTGCGCCGCCTTCTGCTGCCCACTATTTCTGTGCCTCCTAAAATGGTGCCTGAGCCTGCCGCTTCATTGGGCACTGCGGGGATTGAACCCCCGATCCCTGCTCCATTGGTAGGCGTCGTTCCCATCGTGCTGTGGCTCAGCTCGCGTGCTTTCCCATCCGCGCGCCGCCTTATGCCGCACAATGTTCCTCTACCTCGTAAAGGATTAGTGCGCCGCCTTCTGCTGCCCACTATTTCTGTGCCTCCTAAAATGGTGCCTGAGCCTGCCGCTTCATTGGGCACTGCGGGGATTGAACCCCCGATCCCTGCTCCATTGGTAGGCGTCGTTCCCATCGTGCTGTGGCTCAGCTCGTGTGCTTTCCCATCAGCGCGCCGCCTTCTCCCTCCCGCGCGCAGCTTTTTCCAGGCGGTAATGTGCGGGACGCACATGTGCGGGGCGCACATTGGCGCATATGTAAACCGCATGTTTTTCTTTTTCAGGACGCAACGCCCACTCCTTATATGGCACACGCACACTAGCGCGGCCCCGCACGTTATGAATGTTTAGTAAACATACCCCTTGGAGTGCTGAGAGAACTCATAAATGAAATTGCAGAGCTACTCTTACTGATTTTTAACCTATCATTAAAATTGACTATAGTACTAGAATATTGGAGGATGGCTAATGTGATGCCTGTTTTTAAAAAGGACTCCATGGGTGATGTGGAAAACAACAAACAATGAAGCTAACATTAATGCCAAGTAAAATGGTGGAAATCATTTATTATGAAAACAAATTTAGCAGACACATGGAGAGACATAGTTTAATGGTACAAAATCAACATGGATTTAGCAAAGGGAAGTCTTGCCTTACTCTCCATTTCTTTGAAGGTGTGAATCAACATGTGGCTAAAGGTGAACCAGTTGATAAAGGGTATTTACATGTTCAAAAAGCATTTGACAAAGACTCATGAATAAATTAAGCCGGGCAGGCAATGTCCTCTGTGGATTGGAAACTGGTTGAGAGATATGTTTATACAATTTCTTGATATACCGCCCAGGCTGAAGGACATCAGAGAGGTTTACAATCACTACAAGCAGGTATTAGATAAAAAGCAGTCAGTAGGGATACATAGTCTGTTTTCTCAATGGAGGAGGAAGGTAAATAGTGGAGCACTCCAGGGATCTGTACTGGGACCCATACTTTCTAAAACACACAACCTCACGACCTTAACGAGGCAATAGAAAACTGGATCACAACAATAAATAAGGCAGCTAAATCCACCTCCCCTCCTAAAAGGTCACACAAAAAACAAACTGAAAAATGGTACACCAAAGATCTCTACATCCTCAAGAAAACTCTACGCAAGTTACAAAAAAAGTGGAGATCCCACAAAACCTCTCAAAATAAAGAACTCTACATCACAACATTAAACTCCTACAAGGATGCAATCCTTAAAGCAAAGAAAGCTCACTACACTATTAAACTCAATAAGGCTATCAATCGCCCCAGAGAACTTTTTGATATCATTAAATCCCTAACCAAAACACACTCCAACATAACAAACACCACAAACATTAGCGCACAATCCATAGCAGACCACTTGGCACTTAAGCTAAAGAAAAAAAGCACCCCTAGTAATTACTATACTCCCTAGTAATGACCCCATGATAACACCTAACATCCTGCACAACTTCTCCCCAATTGGGAAAAAACAGCTCCTTATATCCATCAACAAAATCAACACCACCACCTATTACTTAGACCCTTGTCCAGTATCCTGGATTAAGGCAGTAAAGGTTGAACTAGCTCCAGTGATACTAAACATAGTTAACCAATCCCTCCTCCATGGTATACTGCCTGACACTCTCAAACTATCCATCATTCGCCCCATACTAAAAAACAAAACATTCATCAAAAATGATCCTTCCTCATACAGGTCGATAGCTAGTATCCCATTCATAGCAAAGATTATTGAAAAAGTAATCCAACTCCAACTTCAGAACTACATAGACACCCATACATCACTAGATCCTCAACAGTATGGTTTCCGCCCCTATCATGGAGTGGAAACCCTCCTCCTAGCATTATTTGACACTCTCATTTGTGGATTAGACAACCCTAACCAAGCTTACATCATGGTGTTCCTAGACATCTCATCTGCATTCAACAATGTCGACCATGCTGTACTGCTGTCTAGATTGACTCACATAGGCATTGCAGGAATGGCACTAAAATGGTTCCAGTCCTATATCTTTAATCGTTCCCAATATGTAAGAATTAACCAGGATAACCTCTACCACCTTCCCCCAGGAACAAGGAATACCCCAAGGTTCAGCCCTTTCTGCCCTCCTATTTAATTTATACCTGCAACAAATATGTGATATATTCACTAAATACAAAGTCAATTTCCACATATATGCAGACGATATAATGGTTTATGTATTCTCCAGTTGACATAAAAAAATCCACAATTTAACAACATTACCGACTGCATATATGAAGCTGAATCATGGCTCAACAAAAACAACTTACAAATCAACTTTAAAAAAACAGAAAAATTATTCGCCACAAGAAACCAAAAGTACACCCCCCCCCCACTACCACATTCAAATTACACAATTTAATCTTGCCAGTCAAACAAGAATTCAAATACCTAGGCGTCATTATTGATGGGGCCCTAAACATGACATCACAGATCAAACTTACTGTTAGAACAATACTCTATAAACTAAAACTATTCAATACCTCGGACCAATTCTAGACCCACATTATTTTCGGACAATAGTTCAGGCACTAGTGAACCCTCATCTAGACTATAGTAATAGTATTTTATAAGGTCTCCCAAAGATGTCTATTCATACTCTCCAGCTTGTCCAAAATGTATCTACCAGGATAATAACCAAGTCCAACCTATCTGACCACATCACCCCCGTACTATATAACCTTCACTGGCTCCCAATAACATCCAGAATAAAATACAAGCAAATCTTCACGGCTTTTAAATTGCACAAAGATATCTCCCCCTAATGCTGTGGAAAGCACCGATAACACCAGCTTAATGTGTGGCAACTTGGCCCTTGGCATTAAGGTAAAAAGGGTTGGCGAGTGGGCATTAATGGGGCGGAAAATTATTTATTTTATTTATTTAACAGGTTTTGTATACCGCCGTATTATAAATTCAAGGCGGTTCACATAGAACAAATGTAGCAACAAGCTTTTACATGGAACAGGGAATTAGAACGTGGAGGAGTATATGGGGTAGTTGATATATTTAACAATAGATAACTACATACAGTCTAACTTGCAGATTGAGGTGTTATTGCTACATTTAACAGTTGTCCATTGTATACATTTGTATTATCTCTCTGTGGCATTTGTTCTATTAGGTGGGAACGTAGTATTCAAGGAATAGATGGGTCTTGATTGCACGTATTGAGGCAGGAAGGTGATTCCATAGCTGGGGAGCATACAGAGAGAAGGCTCTAGTGCAAGTGGATTGCTTTGATGTTCTGTAGCTTGTTGGAGTTTCAATGATGTTGATGTCTGTACCTCTTCTTGTTCTGGTTGGACTTGCTTTCTGTATCAATGGTTGAAGAGTCGGCAGGGATAGATTGTTTAGTATTTTGAAGATTAGTAATATGCTCTTGTATTTAGCAAGGACAGCGACAGGAAGCCAGTGTAGTTGGTGGAGTGTTGGGGTTATAAAATTGTATTTTGCAGTTCCTGTAATGATTCTCGCAGCAGTGTTTTTCACTAGTTGCAAAGGGAGTGTTGTTTTCTTTGGTAGGTCATGATATATCACATTGCAAAAATCTATCATAGTATGGTATCAGTGGTATTATAGGAGTTCCTATGGCCTGGCATACTGTTCTGAAGTCATTGTCTGTTAGAAGTGGTTTAAGTTTGTGCAGAGTCCTCAACTTAAGGTAGGCTGATCTGGTTGTCTTCTATATGTGCAGTTGGAAGCTGAGTTGATGGTCAAAGGTTACTGAGGTATCTGACCTATTTTTTGTTGGTTAGGGTGTAGTTTAGGATGTTGAGTGAGTCTGGTAGGGAGAATTTAGTATTTATGGTGATGTGCATTGTTTCAGATTTTTTAAAGCTTATGAAAAGATTTTGTACTTTGCTCCATTCCGACATTGCTTCAAGGCATGCTGTGATTTGGGAGTAATCCGGGTGATTGATGTTGATGTGGGTGAATATCATTGTGTATATTCTGAAGTGGATGTTGTGCCATTTTATAATGTTACATATTGGTTGAAGATATATATTAAATAACAGTGCAGAGAGAGCCAAGCCTTGTGAAACACTTGGTATTGTCTAAATGGTTTAGACTGTTTGTTTTTGATTCTCACTTGCTGGTTATGGTGTGACAAGTAGGAGAGGAACCAGTCTAGAACTGTACCATTTATCCCTGTATCTCGGAGTCTCTGTAGCAGAGTGTTGTGCTTAACAGAGTCAAAAGCAGCGGTGATATCTCTAAAGCATAAGATGAAGCCATGTAGTATGTTGTCAATGCCTGTAACGAAAGTATTCATAAGTGATGTAATTAGTATTTCTACACTGTGATTTTGTTTAAATCCATATTGGCGGGGGTCCAATGGGGCAAATGTGTCTATGTGGTCCTGTAGTTGATACTGTACTATTTTTTTCGATTATCTTAGTTATGAGTGTGAGGCTTGATATTGGGCTGAAGAAACTTGGGTCATTTTTGTTGAGGTTATTGTTCTTCAGGATTGGTCTAATGGAGGCATGCTTGAGTTGAGGGGGAGGTATCCTTGGGTAAGTGATGATTCAATGATCTTTTGTAGGTATGATATTAGATACTCTCTTGTTTGCTTGGTCCAGCTAACAGGACATGGATCAGTGGGTGAGGTTGTTGTGTTAATATTGGTTATAATAGAATCAAGCTGTTTTCTTGTTGGGATTTGAAATTCTTCCCATGTGGTATCAGTGGTGTAGATTTGCTTGGTTTCTCAAAGGGTGTCTTTGTGTATTTCAAATGTATGAAATTCGCTATGTCTTGTGGGGATATTGAGTTTGGGTCATCTGATTTCATTGGTTCTTTTATTAGAGCATCTACTATAGTGAAGAGCTCTCTTGGTTTGTTGATGGATCTCATTATTAGGTTTGAGTGGTATTCCCTCTTGTGACTATTTATTGTGTCATGGTATACAGCTTGCAGTTTGTTGTATTTTGTTAGGTGTTGTGGGCTTTTAGTTCATCACCATAGCCTCTCCTTTCTCCATAGTTACTTTTTTTATTCATTGATTTCAGTTGAGTACCAGGGCGCATTGCATTTCCTCCTGTTGTTTGGATAGGTTTGTCTGGTGAGGTTGCAGCATTATGGAGAGTTCTGTGCCAGTTAGTAATGATGGTGTCAAGGTCTGTTGGCATTTGATCTAGTGCTGGTAGCACTTCTTCTAAGAATTTCGTTTTATCTTTATTTTGTCACTTGATATACTGCTAGGCACGTGCGTCAGGGCAGTGTACAATAAAAACAGGCTGCAAATCAGAAATAGAAAAGAAAAAGAATGCCAATGGTTAGGCAGGAAAGCGAGAGACAGAGAAAGAAAAAGCAAAGGACAAGGAACTGAAAACTCCTGATCGTGGGAGGTGGGAATGGGAAAGAAGGGGACTGACAAAAGGGAGGGACTTCAGGGGTCGAGGAGGTCAAATGTTTGGGGAGGGGTTCTTGCATAATTCCATGGGATGGGGAGTGGTTGTGGTTGTGGGGTGTTTCTACATATAATATTCAGGGGTTGATGGGTAGGAGGACACTATTATTGTTTCAGATTTGTGAACATGCAGGGATTGGGGGGGCTGGACCACACGGGGCAGGGGAGGGTGCAGGGTAGTGGTGGTAAGGAAGTTGCTTATCAATGCTGAAAGTGGTGTCTCTTAATGTAAAGGGTCTTAATTCCCCTGGAAAGTGTTATTTGCTGTTTACGGAATTGAGATCCTTGAAAGGGGACATTGTGTTCTTGCAGGAGACCCATCTCCGTAGTAGCACTCAGGGATGGTTAAAACGTAAGCCTTACGCTGAAGTGTGGGTAGCGTCGGATGCGAATGGAAGGAAAATGTGTGGAGTGGCCTTGATGTTCCATCAGTGTTTATCTCTCAGGGTGGAGGAGGTTAAGAGGGATACTTTGGGGAGATGGCTTCTCATGAATGTTTGTTTAGAGGGCCATTTACGTTGTTGTTGTTGTTGTTGTTAAGTGCCGTCGAGTCGGAGTCGACTCATGGCGACCCTCTGGATAGCTATACTAAATTGTGTTCGGTCTTGAGTCAGGCAGCTCATTGTTGACAGACTGGTACCCGTAGCTGCTGTTATTGTATCGATCCATCTCATTGCTGGCCTTCCTCTTTTGCGCTGACCTTCTATCTTGCCAAGCATGATGTCTTTCTCTAATGATCTCTCTCTTCGCATGATGTGTCCACAGTATGAAAGTCGAAGTCTTGTCATCTGAGCCTCTAAAGAAAGCTTAGGTTTGATCTCCTCTAGTACCGACTGGTTTGTTCTTCGGGCAGTCCATGGTATACACAGTATTCGCCGCCAGCACCATAATTCAAAGGCATCAATTTTCTTCCTGTCTATCTTTTTCAGCTTTCACATCCATATGATGTTATTGAAAATACCATGGCTTGAACAAGTCAAATCTTTGTATGGAGAGAGACATCTCTGCTCCTGAGGATCTTATCTAGGTCTTTCATAGCCATTCTGCCAAGAGCAATGTGTCGTCTGATTTCTTGACTGCTTGTTGCTTCTTTATTGATAGTTGATCCAAGTAGGTTAAAGTTGTTCACGATTTCAATTTCTTCTCCTTCAACGATGAACCTGTTGATTATGCCAGTTGTCATGATCTTTGTCTTCTTTACATTAAGATGCAGGCCCATTTTGAGACTATGTTCTTTGATTGTGAGAAGCAAATCATGTTAGCCAATGTCTATGCCCCTAATGAAGGTCAAGTGACTTTTTTTGCGCGGCTGAAGGTTCTGCTGGCCGAGTTTGCGAAAGGCCCTATTATACCGGGTGGTGATTGTAACATGCACATGGTGCCTCATCTGGATTCAACGGGCTGTGCTTGAAGGGTGAATAATGGGATTAGCTGGGCGTTGAGGAGGTTTATGCTTGATTTGGGCTTGCCCGATGTTTGGAGAGATACACATACTGGGGAAAAAGCTATACCTATTACTCACCCGTTCATCGGGTGCATACCTGTGTTGATTATTTTTTGTTGGATCAGCGTCTGATGGATGGGAGTGTGGAAGCTGGGCATGGGACATTGACGTGGTTGGATCATGCTCCTTGCTGGATTGTTCTTCCTGCCGATTTGTGCGGAAAGCGGCATCGGCTGTGGCGTTTAGATGACTGATTTTTTTGGCGGCAACATGCTGTTCAAGACCATGGCCACTTGGTGAATTCTTTGAACTAAATGATTCTGGGGAGGTTCCGCTGCCTACGGTTTGGGATGCTTTTAAGGCCACAGCTCGGGGCCGTCTGATAGCTGAGGCAGCTCGCACTCGGAGGGCCTGCACACAGGAATCTTGCCAATTAGTGGAGGAAAATAGGTGCCTTCAATTGGATCATGCTCGGACAGGCTCTAAATGAGTCTGGTGCCAGTGGCGAGTAGTACGGGCCAAATTGGATGTGTGTATGCAGAGAGAATTGGATAATATGCGTTGGAAACTAAGGCAAACCTTTTATGAAAGGGGGAATAAGGCCGGACGATACCTTGCTCTAAGACTCCGTCAACAGCATACCTCGAGGATGGTATGTGAAATTCGGGATTCCCAGGGACATATGCGGGTGGTTTCTCGGGAGATACGTGAGGTATTCTCCACTTTTTTGGAACAGTTGTACAAGGCTGAGCCTTTTGATCTGCCCAGTGTGCAGGACTATCTGCGTGCAATCACATTACCGCGGTTGAACGATTCTGATAGAGAGCAATTAGACGCCAAACTTACTATGGAGGAGGTGGATACAGCAATTTGCCGCTTAAAAGCTGGGAGGGCGCCAGGCAGTGATGGGTTTCCTGTGGAATATTTTAAAAAATATAGTGCTCAATTAACGCCAACTCTGGTGGTGCTTTTCAATGAGGTTCTACAGGGGGAGGGGTCATTGCCTCCTTCTCAGCACGAGGCTCTTATTGCAGTAATCCCTAAGCCAGCTAAGCCATTACAAGAAGCAGCTTCCTACTGTCCTATTTCCTTATTAAATACAGATGTTAAAATATTGGTTTCAGTGTTGGCTGCTCGATTGGATCGGGCCCTTCCAACTTTGGTGCATCTGGATCAGGTTGGTTTGTGCCGGGCCGCCTGGCGGCGGATAATATTAGGCGGATGTTACAGGTGATTCATGTTGCACGGCAGGACTCTTGGCCAACGCTTTTCATGGGAGTTGACACTGAGAAGGCCTTTGACCGAGTCAGCTGGGGCTACCTTTGGTGTGTGTTAGATAAGATGGGGTTTGGGCCTAACTTTACACGTTGGATTCATTGCCTCTATCAAGGCCCTACAGCATGCGTCCGGATTAATGAGGGTCAATCGAGGAGCTTTGCGCTGGAAAGGGGAACCCAGCAGGGGTGTCCATTGTCGCCGTTGTTGTTTGCGCTCGTGATGGAGCCTCTGGCGCAAAGCTTTCATGAGCATCCGGACATTCTGGGCATTCAGGTGGGCCCTTATGATTACAAGATTGCACTTTTTTGCGGATGATATCATATTATTGTTGGTGAACCCGGCTGCCTCCCTTTCAGCTGCAATGCAGCTTTTTGAGGCCTTCTCGCAGGTTTCTGGGTTCAAAATCAATTATACTAAATCCGAGATTCTAAATATTGGGGTCCCAGAGGCGACATGCTTACACTTGAAGGCTACCTACTCATTTTGCTGGGTGACGGGTGCTCTCTGTTATTTGGGTGTGAATCTGACAGTCGATCGGGCTGCGCTATATAAGGCCAATTATGGACCCTTAATCCAACAGGTTAAGCGAGAACTGGAGTCCTGGGCCAGTTTGATGCTATCCTGGTTTGGGCGCATTGCGGTGGTAAAGATGGTGGTCATTCCGAGATTTTTGTACCTTTTTCAGGTACTTCCTATACCGCTGCCTCGTGGAGTCTTGGCCACTTGGCAAACGCTGCTTATGAAGTTTATGTGGCAGTTTCATCGCCCTCGCATAGCGAGTTGGATTCTCTATGCGCACACACGCCGTGGGGGTATGGGGGCGCCTAACCTTCATTGGTACTATGTGGCAGTGCAGTGTCGCGACGGGGTGGAGTGGTTGAATACCGACAGCACAAAACGCTGGGTGCAAATGAAAATGCACCTTTTGCGGAGGGGGTGGGGGGCGGGATTGGGAGACCGGTTGTGGCTCAGTTCCAGGTTGCGTTCAAGTAACCCCTACATCCTACACACTCTCCACTGCTGGGACCAATTTATCTGGCCTCGTGGGGCTGCCTTGACCCCCTTGGCGCCCATCGTGGATAATATTTCTTTCCCCCTTGGGATGAGTGATCCAGCTTTTTGGCTGTGGGGCATAGGGGACTTAGTCGTGCTGGTCAACTATTTGAGGATGGCGGGTTGCGCTCTTTTAGCACGCTTCAGGGGGACGTTGATCTTTCCGATTGTCATGTTTATCAGTATACAAAGGTGGTTCACTGGGTGCGAGATCGAGCTATTCAGTCTCAGGTTGCACGTGACATGTCTGATGTTGAATGCTTCTGTGAGGAATGTACCACCACAAAGGGTCTTATTGCTGCCCTGTATGCACATTTGCAAACCCAGCAGATGGGACTAGGCAAGTATAGAGAGCAGTGGAATCAAGACTTGCGAGTAGTATAATGGGTACACTACTCGTCAAACTGATTGACAGGTGAGATAAGGATGACAGGAGCCAATCAGCGTTCACTTCCGGTCTATGTCCCGCCTTAGGCCACGCCCCCTCCCATAGAAGTGAATGGTGAGTTAGCCCCGCCCACTCCCGCCCCCAAAATGTTGACAGGTACCAATCAGCGCCCACTTCCGGTGTATGTCCCGCCTTAGGCCACGCCCCTCCCATAGAAGTGAATGATGAGTTAGCCCCGCCCAGCCCCGCCCCCAAAATGTTGACAGGCACCAATCAGCGCCCACTTCCGGTGTATGTCCCGCCTTAGGCCACGCCCCCTCCCATAGAAGTGAATGGTGAGTTAGCCCCGCCCAGTCCCGCCCCCAGGCGTGGCCACCGCCCCCCACTTGACACACCCCTGCCCCCGCCCCAAGGATGACATCATCCAATCAGCATACACTTCCGGGGGTGTGTCACACCCATGCCACGCCCCACAATATGACATTAGCCAATCGGCACCCACTTCCGGGGTTTGTGCTACGCCCACAGCCTCCCACCCTCCTCCACGCCCCCTGCCTACATCATCGGAAATGACGTCACCGGAAACAGGGCGTCATCAGAAGAGGGACTGTCCCTTTTTTGCTGACATCAGCGGAAACAGTATGGCTGACTCCGGAAATGTGTTTTTGCTTCTGCTTAATACTGAAAAACAAAAATGCTTTTCTCTCTGTCTCTCTCTCCCACACAGACTCAGTTGTTTCTTTCTCACACAAAAACTGATTCCTAGCACAGAGAGACAGGCAAGCTAGAATCTTTTTTCTTTCCAAAATGCAATTAGCACATCTTTGTTAGAGGGATCACCCTCTCACCCTCAACCACGCCCCCTGCCTACATCATCGGAAATGGACTGTCCCTTTGTGCTGACATCAGCGGGGAGCAGTGTGACTGACTCCGGAAATGTGTTTTTTTTTTTTGCTTCTGGTTAATGTTTACACCTGCAAAAAAAAAGCAGGAACCCTGGAAAAATAAAATGCTTTTCTCTCTCCCACTGCACCAGTTCTTATTTCTCACAAAAAGATTCACAGCACAGAGAGACACAATTTTCTTTACAAATGCAATTACAAATGCAATTGTTAGAAAAACTAGTGCGGTCCATGTGATAGAAGTATTCTGACAGACCTGTAGAGTTCAGACTGAAATACAGAGAGACCTGAGTTCAAATCCCCCTAATACAGCTATTTTTTTTGAGAGAGCCGAGTTCAAATCCAAATACAGCTATTTTTTAGTGGCTTTGAAAAAACCAATACAGAGAGACAAGCCTGGACATGTCTCTCTAGGGTGTGGTAACACGTGATTGGTTGAAACAAGAGGTCTGTTCTGAGCATGCTCCAGGTGTTCTGAGCATGCTCCTGCTGTAAGGGGAGCATTTTAACACAGACTTTCAGAAAGGAAAAAATGGCTCTTTTTGGAACACCAAGCAGAATTTCCAGCAGGGCACACAACATTAATTACTAAAACCATTCGGAAGATGTTGGCAAAATAAAAAGAACAGTCAAAGTACGGCAATCATGAAGGAAACCTTATTGAAGAGCATTTACTATAACCCCAAAGCAGCAGGGAGCTTTGGGGGCATAAATCCTCTACTTCAAGCTGCTAAAAAGCAGGATAAAACAGTCAACAGAAATGATGTAGTTAGATGGGCTACCGGACAAGATGCTTATACTTTACACAGACCTGCTAGGGTCCGTTTTAAAAGAAACAAGACGATCGTGTCAGATGTGGATGCGCAATGGCAGGCTGATTTAGTTGATATGGCAGCCTTGTCCCATTATAACAATGGCTATAAATACATATTAACAGTGGTAGACATCCTGTCAAAATATGCATGGGCTGCAAGTTTAAAATCGAAAACCGGTCATGAAGTTGCTAAAGCCTTTGAAAAAATATTTAATCTAGGTCGTACACCTGAAAAAATACAGACAGACAAGGGTAAAGAATTTTTAAATAGGTCCCTGAAGAATTTATTAAAACAAAGAGGGGTTCATCATTTTGTAACCAATAACGATGTTAAAGCAGCGGTGGTAGAAAGGTTTAACAGGACTTTGAAATCCAAAATGTGGCGTTATTTTACTACACACAACACCTTTAGGTATCAAGACGTATTGCAGGCTTTTGTGCACAGTTATAATCATAGTTTTCACAGAACAATAAAGACGAGACCTGTAGATGTGACACGCACAAATTCTCTGCAGATCTGGAAAAGAGTCTACGGTGATAGCATCAAGCGTAAGCATACCGAGAATCCCTTAAAGAAAGGAGATCATGTAAGACTTTCAAAAACTAAAGGAAAATTTGAAAAAGGTTACGAGCAAACGTGGACTGACGAGGTATTTATAATAACGGACATTTTAAACAGGGGCCAGAAAGCAACATACAAGATACAGGATTATGACGGTGAAGCCATACAAGGTTCTTTTTATCCTGAAGAATTGCTAAAAGTCACGCAGCAACAGGACAGAATATACCGAATCGAAAAGGTTCTAAAGGTAAAAGGATGTGGCAGGAACAGATTCTACCTCGTGAAATGGAGGGGATGGCCTGTTAAATTTAACAGTTGGGTTAAAGCATCAGAGATTCAAGACATCTGATTTCTTTCTTTCTTTTGAAGCAGCATTAAAATAAAATTGAAAATGAATGATGGTGGCTTTTATATCACCCTGCCTAGCAATGCCTCAGCAGATGTGTTTTCCCAAAATACCAGCTCTAATTTTACCATACAACTAGCAAGGCCTTTGGACTTACAAGGACAGTGGGAAGTGGGGCTCGTGGAAATACAATACCCCAACACCTGGGAGAATATTAAGGAAGACCATAAGTATGTTATCGTTTCCGCAGCAGGAAATATACAGCACCTTATAGTCAGGAAAGGACATTACGCGACCATGCAGCGTTTAGTGGAATCCATGAATCAGGACATTAGCAACATCTATAAATCGGCGGTACCACTAATCATTTATGAGCCCCATGCGCGAAGAATCCGGATAAAATCGGAAGATAGGTCTACTATTTATGCGTATGGTGATTTGGCAACCATTTTGGGAATAGAAGCATACGTTAATACACAAAGTTCCCATTTTCCAACGGATATCACGGCCGGTTTTAATACCCTCTACCTGTACACAGATATTGTAGAGCACCAGTTAGTAGGTGACCATTTTGTGCCACTGCTGCGCTGTGTTCCAACTAAAGGGGTTAGGGATGAGTTTATCACGTTAACTTATGATAAGCCGCACTATGTCCCTGTGAACAAACAGCATATTGATACCATCACATTTGAAATAAAGACGGATCAGGACAAGTACGTCTCATTTCGTTACGGGAAGGTGATCCTTAAGCTTCATCTGCGACCCCGGAGGGTGACTGTTTTTTAAAATGGTTGTGGCTAAAGACTACGGAGACCCCAAAGCATACAGGCATTATTATACAACCCAAGCCGGCTATGGGCTTTCAGGATATCATGGAGTACCGGTCATGTATGGGGCCGGTGTAGGTGGTGTTTTTCGCAGCCTCTTTAGAAAAGCTATGCCGTTTTTGAGAAGGGGTTTTGAAATTATTAAACCACACGTGAAAGGCGCCGCAAAAAACATAGCCAAGGATGTCATGAGCCATGTCACAACGGCCGTTCTAAATAAAATGAACCAGGCTACAGAACAGGCAGGATCAGGACTGGCTGTGATTAGAAGAGCTGTTAAAAGAAAGAGAACCGAGTCTCGGGAGTTACCACAAGGACCGCCCAAACCTTTTAAAAGAAAGAAACCCGTGGGTGGCAGGTCTCAGAAGCTTAACCGCCGGTCTAAAAGAGAAGCGCTAGCTCTAGGCAGCGAGATATATTCTAAAAAGCACCATGGCTTTTGTACACCACGGCTCTGAAGAGTGTGTTAAATCGGAACTGGACCTGTTTCAACTAGCACCGACTCAAACAAGTATCGAAAAAAGTATTTATGTGGAAATTCCGCCATTATCGGCTTTGTCGGAAACAGCCCCTTTGGACTTCTATATCGCAGGTCATGGTGAAGACTACATTGATTTAAATAGTACACTTTTGCACCTGACCTGTAAAATTGTGGCAGAAGATGGCTCGAACATCGAACCGGCAGCCAAAGTAGCGCTGGTGAACTACCCAATCGCAGCTCTGTTTAGCCAGCTGGATGTTACACTGGGTGACCAACTCATTAGCCAGAGCAACAACTGCTACCCCTACAGAGCCCTCATAGAGCTGCTTCTCAATTATGGCGAAGGATCCCTCAAATCACAGTTTACAAGCGGTCTGTTTTATAAAGACACAGCCGGGCAGCAAGAGGTGAGAGAGATAGGATCTCACAACATCGGCTTTACTGAAAGGGCTCAATTTACGGTCTCTAGCAACAAGGTAGAGCTATTGGGGCAATTACATAGCGATCTATTTTTTCAAGAAAAGCTGTTGATTAATGGCGTGGATCTCAAAATCAAATTGACCCGCAACAAAAACGCTTTCTGTTTAATGAGCGGTGATGCCGAAAAAAGTTATAAAATCCTTATCCTAAATGCTGCGCTCTTTGTAAAGAGAGTTAAAGTTTCCCCCGGAGTGCGCCTGGGACATGCGGAAGCTCTGCTGAAAGCTAATGTCAAATATGCTATTGACCGTGTGGGGCTGAAGGTGTTTAGCATACCAGCCGGTGCCCGTGTGACTAACCAGGAAAATCTCTTTTTGGGGCAGCTACCAAAACTCATTGTGCTGGGATTTGTGGATAATGATGCTTTCAGCGGTAATTATGCTAAAAACCCCTTCAATTTTAAACATTATGATATTAATTTTGCCGCTCTATATGTGGATGGTGAACAAGTACCCGGGAAACCTCTTCAACCTGACTTTCAAAACGGATGTTGTGTAAGAGAATATATGCAACTGATACAAGCAAGTGGTAAACATCTGAAAGATACAGCGTTGCTGATTGACCGTCAGGAGTTTTACAAAGGTTATACCCTGTTGGCGTTTGACCTTTCACCGGATCAGGAGTGTGCAGACCATTACTCGCTGATTAAAACTGGTAACCTGCGGGCTGAAATACGTTTTGCCAGTGCCTTACCCCATACAGTTAACATGATTGTTTATGGGGTTTTTGACAATGTGATAGAAATTAATCATAGAAGGAATGTTCTTTTTGATCATTCGTGAAAATGAACACCCTGCAGATCTTCCGTATTTTAAAGAAGGACCCCTGTGTTGCAGATTTCTTTTTAGATGTGCTACCCAGCGATTGGTTAGCGGATGTACAAATATCAAGGAAGCCAGTGTGTTTGGTGGTAAATACACACCCTCATAACCTACCTGGAGAACACTGGTTAGCCATCTATATATGTGGAGATGGAACAGGAGAATTTTTTGATTCTTATGGACAACCACCTGATAGCTTATTCTTTCCTACCAGCATTATGAGCTTTTTCAACAAGCATTGTAAAACTGTTTTATACCACAACAGACAATTACAGCACCCAATGTCTACGGCTTGTGGATATCACTGTGTATTTTTCTTGCACCACCGCTGTAAAGGGGTGCCTTTTGAAAATATTTTAGAAATGTATTCTGAAGATTTAATGCAAAATGATGATATGGTGTTACATTTTGTAAAACGCAACAAACAAACTTTGTGTAGATCTTTTAGAAATCCATTCCATAATCAGCAAGTGTGTGTTTCCTATCGTGAATGTTTTGATGCTTCTAAATAAAAAGTAACCCCTCTAAGGAGGTTTTTTGAAAAGAAACCACTGTCTAGTCTTTTATTTTTGTTTTTAAACATTTTATTGAAAATACATTTTTTTTTTTTACACACACTCAACCACCGGTATCTGTGGGATAATTTACGTTTTTTGTGAGGGAGTAGCTCTTTGCTCTTTATCGGACCCGTGTACATTTTAGTAGCCTTCACAGATGGGTTCTCTTTGAGGCGTGCCAGTACATCTCTGTTGGCTGCATTACCCATTACCGTAGAGGGCATATTTAATTCGGCTAGGGTTTGCATGAACTCCTCCCAGCCCCTGGGTATTCTTCGTTGTGAAAGAGCTTGGGGCTGCGTAGCCCCACGAACGAGGTCGAGTAGGTTAGAGCCATTGACGGGGTTTCCCCGGTATACAAATGTTCCATTTCCCTCCCAGGATGCCACATTCTTGTTTTTTAACAGTTTATTAAGCAGCAACTCAGCATTTTTCCTATAGCGCATATTGATGCTGTTTAACACTTCTTGTATTACAGGGTCTGGAGGTATAATATTTTCTAGAGATGCTGCCGTTGATGTCTCATCTTGTGCCTGTAGATACAAGTTTATTTTTTCTTTTTCCATATCCCTCTGTCTGTTAAGCACGAGATAGCGCTGTAGCACTTCTGAGTAACATTTAGCCTTTTCGTGTTCAGACATACCGACGCTTTGCAGGATGTTTTTCATTTCTTCATCTAACTTATGGATGGTCGTGGTTCTAATATTTTCATCCCGATCTGGCGGGTTTCTCAAGCGCTCAAGTTGTTGACTAGGGACTATGTACATTTTTTCAGCGTGATGCATTAGAGGTTTGTCAGAAGCCCCGTTATCAACGGTAATGCAAAACTTAGCAGGGGCCCGATAAAGCCACCCGACTGTCTCACCAATTGCTTCTTTTTTTTAATGGGTAGTCTTTTATCGCACAGACTCTTTATGGCATGACGCTTCCCTTTTAAAACCTTTATCTGTTGTTGTGAAAGAGGAATGTTACCTTTTAGGGTGTTGAGAGCGATTTCAACTATAGCTGCTACCAAATCATTAGAAGCTGTATTCAGGATGGCTCTTCTGTGCTGCGGAGAGGCTTGAACCAAAAGTTTTAAAAGGGGCAGGTTTCTCTTTACACGGCGAGACATGTTGTCTGAGACACACAGAGGCATGTATGAAGGGGTTGGTTACATATTCATTTCTTTTTATGTGAGATTTGTGGTTTTTCACAGTATACCGTGGTCCAATCTGGCGGGAAGATATCCGTCCTCAGTCTGTAAGCCTCAGGCGTTGTGTTATTTAAATCCACGACGAGATACCCAAACGGCTTTCTGGTTGCATCTTCAAAGACTTCTAAAAAGAATTTTGATTTTCCAGGGTACATCTGCCTGGCTAGAATGGCAATCTGTAACTTATCTCTAGGATTCTTAAAGAGCACCATGTATTTGGTATTTAAAGTTATAGTTCGGCTTGCTTTACCCAGAGGTAAAGCAAGCCGAACTATAACTTTAAATACCAAATACATGGTGCTCTTTAAGAATCCTAGAGATAAGTTACAGATTGCCATTCTAGCCAGGCAGATGTACCCTGGAAAATCAAAATTCTTTTTAGAAGTCTTTGAAGATGCAACCAGAAAGCCGTTTGGGTATCTCGTCGTGGATTTAAATAACACAACGCCTGAGGCTTACAGACTGAGGACGGATATCTTCCCGCCAGATTGGACCACGGTATACTGTGAAAAACCACAAATCTCACATAAAAAGAAATGAATATGTAACCAACCCCTTCATACATGCCTCTGTGTGTCTCAGACAACATGTCTCGCCGTGTAAAGAGAAACCTGCCCCTTTTAAAACTTTTGGTTCAAGCCTCTCCGCAGCACAGAAGAGCCATCCTGAATACAGCTTCTAATGATTTGGTAGCAGCTATAGTTGAAATCGCTCTCAACACCCTAAAAGGTAACATTCCTCTTTCACAACAACAGATAAAGGTTTTAAAAGGGAAGCGTCATGCCATAAAGAGTCTGTGCGATAAAAGACTACCCATTAAAAAAAGAAGCAATTGGTGAGACAGTCGGGTGGCTTTATCGGGCCCCTGCTAAGTTTTGCATTACCGTTGATAACGGGGCTTCTGACAAACCTCTAATGCATCACGCTGAAAAAATGTACATAGTCCCTAGTCAACAACTTGAGCGCTTGAGAAACCCGCCAGATCGGGATGAAAATATTAGAACCACGACCATCCATAAGTTAGATGAAGAAATGAAAAACATCCTGCAAAGCGTCGGTATGTCTGAACACGAAAAGGCTAAATGTTACTCAGAAGTGCTACAGCGCTATCTCGTGCTTAACAGACAGAGGGATATGGAAAAAGAAAAAATAAACTTGTATCTACAGGCACAAGATGAGACATCAACGGCAGCATCTCTAGAAAATATTATACCTCCAGACCCTGTAATACAAGAAGTGTTAAACAGCATCAATATGCGCTATAGGAAAAATGCTGAGTTGCTGCTTAATAAACTGTTAAAAAACAAGAATGTGGCATCCTGGGAGGGAAATGGAACATTTGTATACCGGGGAAACCCCGTCAATGGCTCTAACCTACTCGACCTCGTTCGTGGGGCTACGCAGCCCCAAGCTCTTTCACAACGAAGAATACCCAGGGGCTGGGAGGAGTTCATGCAAACCCTAGCCGAATTAAATATGCCCTCTACGGTAATGGGTAATGCAGCCAACAGAGATGTACTGGCACGCCTCAAAGAGAACCCATCTGTGAAGGCTACTAAAATGTACACGGGTCCGATAAAGAGCAAAGAGCTACTCCCTCACAAAAAACGTAAATTATCCCACAGATACCGGTGGTTGAGTGTGTGTAAAAAAAAAAAAATGTATTTTCAATAAAATGTTTAAAAACAAAAATAAAAGACTAGACAGTGGTTTCTTTTCAAAAAACCTCCTTAGAGGGGTTACTTTTTATTTAGAAGCATCAAAACATTCACGATAGGAAACACACACTTGCTGATTATGGAATGGATTTCTAAAAGATCTACACAAAGTTTGTTTGTTGCGTTTTACAAAATGTAACACCATATCATCATTTTGCATTAAATCTTCAGAATACATTTCTAAAATATTTTCAAAAGGCACCCCTTTACAGCGGTGGTGCAAGAAAAATACACAGTGATATCCACAAGCCGTAGACATTGGGTGCTGTAATTGTCTGTTGTGGTATAAAACAGTTTTACAATGCTTGTTGAAAAAGCTCATAATGCTGGTAGGAAAGAATAAGCTATCAGGTGGTTGTCCATAAGAATCAAAAAATTCTCCTGTTCCATCTCCACATATATAGATGGCTAACCAGTGTTCTCCAGGTAGGTTATGAGGGTGTGTATTTACCACCAAACACACTGGCTTCCTTGATATTTGTACATCCGCTAACCAATCGCTGGGTAGCACATCTAAAAAGAAATCTGCAACACAGGGGTCCTTCTTTAAAATACGGAAGATCTGCAGGGTGTTCATTTTCACGAATGATCAAAAAGAACATTCCTTCTATGATTAATTTCTATCACATTGTCAAAAACCCCATAAACAATCATGTTAACTGTATGGGGTAAGGCACTGGCAAAACGTATTTCAGCCCGCAGGTTACCAGTTTTAATCAGCGAGTAATGGTCTGCACACTCCTGATCCGGTGAAAGGTCAAACGCCAACAGGGTATAACCTTTGTAAAACTCCTGACGGTCAATCAGCAACGCTGTATCTTTCAGATGTTTACCACTTGCTTGTATCAGTTGCATATATTCTCTTACACAACATCCGTTTTGAAAGTCAGGTTGAAGAGGTTTCCCGGGTACTTGTTCACCATCCACATATAGAGCGGCAAAATTAATATCATAATGTTTAAAATTGAAGGGGTTTTTAGCATAATTACCGCTGAAAGCATCATTATCCACAAATCCCAGCACAATGAGTTTTGGTAGCTGCCCCAAAAAGAGATTTTCCTGGTTAGTCACACGGGCACCGGCTGGTATGCTAAACACCTTCAGCCCCACACGGTCAATAGCATACTTGACATTAGCTTTCAGCAGAGCTTCCGCATGTCCCAGGCGCACTCCGGGGGAAACTTTAACTCTCTTTACAAAGAGCGCAGCATTTAGGATAAGGATTTTATAACTTTTTTCGGCATCACCGCTCATTAAACAGAAAGCGTTTTTGTTGCGGGTCAATTTGATTTTGAGATCCACGCCATTAATCAACAGCTTTTCTTGAAAAAATAGATCGCTATGTAATTGCCCCAATAGCTCTACCTTGTTGCTAGAGACCGTAAATTGAGCCCTTTCAGTAAAGCCGATGTTGTGAGATCCTATCTCTCTCACCTCTTGCTGCCCGGCTGTGTCTTTATAAAACAGACCGCTTGTAAACTGTGATTTGAGGGATCCTTCGCCATAATTGAGAAGCAGCTCTATGAGGGCTCTGTAGGGGTAGCAGTTGTTGCTCTGGCTAATGAGTTGGTCACCCAGTGTAACATCCAGCTGGCTAAACAGAGCTGCGATTGGGTAGTTCACCAGCGCTACTTTGGCTGCCGGTTCGATGTTCGAGCCATCTTCTGCCACAATTTTACAGGTCAGGTGCAAAAGTGTACTATTTAAATCAATGTAGTCTTCACCATGACCTGCGATATAGAAGTCCAAAGGGGCTGTTTCCGACAAAGCCGATAATGGCGGAATTTCCACATAAATACTTTTTTCGATACTTGTTTGAGTCGGTGCTAGTTGAAACAGGTCCAGTTCCGATTTAACACACTCTTCAGAGCCGTGGTGTACAAAAGCCATGGTGCTTTTTAGAATATATCTCGCTGCCTAGAGCTAGCGCTTCTCTTTTAGACCGGCGGTTAAGCTTCTGAGACCTGCCACCCACGGGTTTCTTTCTTTTAAAAGGTTTGGGCGGTCCTTGTGGTAACTCCCGAGACTCGGTTCTCTTTCTTTTAACAGCTCTTCTAATCACAGCCAGTCCTGATCCTGCCTGTTCTGTAGCCTGGTTCATTTTATTTAGAACGGCCGTTGTGACATGGCTCATGACATCCTTGGCTATGTTTTTTGCGGCGCCTTTCACGTGTGGTTTAATAATTTCAAAACCCCTTCTCAAAAACGGCATAGCTTTTCTAAAGAGGCTGCGAAAAAACACCACCTACACCGGCCCCATACATGACCGGTACTCCATGATATCCTGAAAGCCCATAGCCGGCTTGTGTTGTATAATAATGCCTGTATGCTTTGGGGTCTCCGTAGTCTTTAGCCACAACCATTTTAAAAACAGTCACCCTCCGGGGTCGCAGATGAAGCTTAAGGATCACCTTCCCGTAACGAAATGAGACGTACTTGTCCTGATCCGTCTTTATTTCAAATGTGATGGTATCAATATGCTGTTTGTTCACAGGGACATAGTGCGGCTTATCATAAGTTAACGTGATAAACTCATCCCTAACCCCTTTAGTTGGAACACAGCGCAGCAGTGGCACAAAATGGTCACCTACTAACTGGTGCTCTACAATATCTGTGTACAGGTAGAGGGTATTAAAACCGGCCGTGATATCCGTTGGAAAATGGGAACTTTGTGTATTAACGTATGCTTCTATTCCCAAAATGGTTGCCAAATCACCATACGCATAAATAGTAGACCTATCTTCCGATTTTATCCGGATTCTTCGCGCATGGGGCTCATAAATGATTAGTGGTACCGCCGATTTATAGATGTTGCTAATGTCCTGATTCATGGATTCCACTAAACGCTGCATGGTCGCGTAATGTCCTTTCCTGACTATAAGGTGCTGTATATTTCCTGCTGCGGAAACGATAACATACTTATGGTCTTCCTTAATATTCTCCCAGGTGTTGGGGTATTGTATTTCCACGAGCCCCACTTCCCACTGTCCTTGTAAGTCCAAAGGCCTTGCTAGTTGTATGGTAAAATTAGAGCTGGTATTTTGGGAAAACACATCTGCTGAGGCATTGCTAGGCAGGGTGATATAAAAGCCACCATCATTCATTTTCAATTTTATTTTAATGCTGCTTCAAAAGAAAGAAAGAAATCAGATGTCTTGAATCTCTGATGCTTTAACCCAACTGTTAAATTTAACAGGCCATCCCCTCCATTTCACGAGGTAGAATCTGTTCCTGCCACATCCTTTTACCTTTAGAACCTTTTCGATTCGGTATATTCTGTCCTGTTGCTGCGTGACTTTTAGCAATTCTTCAGGATAAAAAGAACCTTGTATGGCTTCACCGTCATAATCCTGTATCTTGTATGTTGCTTTCTGGCCCCTGTTTAAAATGTCCGTTATTATAAATACCTCGTCAGTCCACGTTTGCTCGTAACCTTTTTCAAATTTTCCTTTAGTTTTTGAAAGTCTTACATGATCTCCTTTCTTTAAGGGATTCTCGGTATGCTTACGCTTGATGCTATCACCGTAGACTCTTTTCCAGATCTGCAGAGAATTTGTGCGTGTCACATCTACAGGTCTCGTCTTTATTGTTCTGTGAAAACTATGATTATAACTGTGCACAAAAGCCTGCAATACGTCTTGATACCTAAAGGTGTTGTGTGTGTAGTTATATAACGCCACATTTTGGATTTCAAAGTCCTGTTAATCCTGTCTACCACCGGTGCTTTTTCATCGTTATTGGTTACAAAATGATGAACCCTCTTTGTTTTAATAAATTCTTCAGGGACCTATTTAAAAATTCTTTACCCTTGTCTGTCTGTATTTTTTCAGGTGTACGACCTAGATTAAATATTTTTTCAAAGGCTTTAGCAACTTCATGACCGGTTTTCGATTTTAAACTTGCAGCCCATGCATATTTTGACAGGATGTCTACCACTGTTAATATGTATTTATAGCCATTGTTATAATGGGACAAGGCTGCCATATCAACTAAATCAGCCTGCCATTGCGCATCCACATCTGACACGATCGTCTTGTTTCTTTTAAAACGGACCCTAGCAGGTCTGTGTAAAGTATAAGCATCTTGTCCGGTAGCCCATCTAACTACATCATTTCTGTTGACTGTTTTATCCTGCTTTTTAGCAGCTTGAAGTAGAGGATTTATGCCCCCAAAGCTCCCTGCTGCTTTGGGGTTATAGTAAATGCTCTTCAATAAGGTTTCCTTCATGATTGCCGTACTTTGACTGTTCTTTTTATTTTGCCAACATCTTCCGAATGGTTTTAGTAATTAATGTTGTGTGCCCTGCTGGAAATTCTGCTTGGTGTTCCAAAAAGAGCCATTTTTTCCTTTCTGAAAGTCTGTGTTAAAATGCTCCCCTTACAGCAGGAGCATGCTCAGAACACCTGGAGCATGCTCAGAACAGACCTCTTGTTTCAACCAATCACGTGTTACCACACCCTAGAGAGACATGTCCAGGCTTGTCTCTCTGTATTGGTTTTTTCAAAGCCACTAAAAAATAGCTGTATTTGGATTTGAACTCGGCTCTCTCAAAAAAAATAGCTGTATTAGGGGGATTTGAACTCAGGTCTCTCTGTATTTCAGTCTGAACTCTACAGGTCTGTCAGAATACTTCTATCACATGGACCGCACTAGTTTTTCTAACAATTGCATTTGTAATTGCATTTGTAAAGAAAATTGTGTCTCTCTGTGCTGTGAATCTTTTTGTGAGAAATAAGAACTGGTGCAGTGGGAGAGAGAAAAGCATTTATTTTTCCAGGGTTCCTGCTTTTTTTTTTGCAGGTGTAAACATTAACCAGAAGCAAAAAAAAAACACATTTCCGGAGTCAGTCACACTGCTCCCCGCTGATGTCAGCACAAAGGGACAGTCCATTTCCGATGATGATGTAGGCAGGGGGCGTGGTTGAGGGTGAGAGGGTGATCCTCTAACAAAGATGTGCTAATTGCATTTTGGAAAGAAAAAAGATTCTAGCTTGCCTGTCTCTCTGTGCTAGGAATCAGTTTTTGTGTGAGAAAGAAACAACTGAGTCTGTGTGGGAGAGAGAGACAGAGAGAAAAGCATTTTGTTTTTCAGTATTAAGCAGAAGCAAAAACACATTTCCGGAGTCAGCCATACTGTTTCCGCTGATGTCAGCAAAAAAGGGACAGTCCCTCTTCTGATGACGCCCTGTTTCCGGTGATGTCATTTCCGATGATGTAGGCAGGGGGCGTGGAGGAGGGTGGGAGGCTGTGGGCGTAGCACAAACCCCGGAAGTGGGTGCTGATTGGCTAATGTCATATTGTGGGGCGTGGCATGGGTGTGACACACCCCCGGAAGTGTATGCTGATTGGATGATGTCATCCTTGGGGCGGGGGCAGGGGTGTGTCAAGTGGGGGGCGGTGGCCACGCCTGGGGGCGGGACTGGGCGGGGCTAACTCACCATTCACTTCTATGGGAGGGGGCGTGGCCTAAGGCGGGACATACACCGGAAGTGGGCGCTGATTGGTGCCTGTCAACATTTTGGGGGCGGGGCTGGGCGGGGCTAACTCACCATTCACTTCTATGGGAGGGGCGTGGCCTAAGGCGGGACATACACCGGAAGTGGGCGCTGATTGGTACCTGTCAACATTTTGGGGGCGGGAGTGGGCGGGGCTAACTCACCATTCACTTCTATGGGAGGGGGCGTGGCCTAAGGCGGGACATAGACCGGAAGTGAACGCTGATTGGCTCCTGTCATCCTTATCTCACCTGTCAATCAGTTTGACGAGTAGTGTACCCATTATACTACTCTTGCGTCTTAATTATTCTGTGCAGCGGTGTGAACAGGTGGAGGGTCGGCTTTGGAAAAGTTCGGTGGCGATTAATGCCCGTGAAACTAATTATAAAATACTCTATCGGTGGTATATGATGCCTGTGCGGGTTTCTCAAGTGTATCCAGGGGTATCGGGTTTGTGCTGGCAGCAATGTGGACAGAAGGGCACTTTGGCGCATGTTTGGTGGCTTTGTCTGCGTGTCCAAATTTTTTGGAGGGGGATTCAGTACCGCTTAAAACAACTGGTCGGATTGAGCATTCCTTGGGATCTGGGCATTTTTGTTTTCGGTACGAATGTTCCTGGTGTTCGAACTCCTCAGTTGGCCTTGATCCAACATGGTTTGAATGCGGCTCGGCTGGTCTTGGCTGCTGCTTGAAAGCAGATCTTGCCTCCAACCTTTTCTAGCTGGTTGGAAAGGATGTAGGATACATACACTATGGAACGTGGGGTGGCGGTTGGAAGAATGCGGTTGCAAAAATTTGAGCATGTGTGGGAAGCTTTTGTTTTAAAGTATGGTTCATAATTCCTAGGGCGCTGCATATTTCCATTGGAGGCGCTGGCTTTGTGCCCTCCCGTGCTGTAGAGTCCTTGGTTTCTTCCTCTTTCCCATGTAGTCTGGTTCATTGTAGTAACCCCTTCAATTTTAGATGGCATAGAGGTTAGATGGCATAGAGGGGGATGGGGAGGGGGGAGGGTAGTAGAAAGTGGATGGGGGATGGGGGTTGTGAGGGGGTGGGGGGTTGGAGGGAAGAGGGAGTGGGTAGGGTGTTCTGGGATACTTTTAGGTAGTTAGATGGGGGAGGAAAAAAAGGCATTGATGTTTTCTTTTTTGATTGCGGCTTTTGCATTGTTTTTCTTGTTACTGTACTCTGCATGCAGCTTATATGACTATTGCTTGTTGTACTTATGTGCTGCCTTTAAATAAAATAAATAAATACTCTCCCAATACCCAGCCAATCGTAGATTTTTCTTCCCTCCCACAAAAAATGGCTTTCCCTCCTCTCCATCCTCACTACCCCAGCTTCTTTTTTTCCCTTGCCAGCCCCATCCCTTTCAAGTCCTCCCTCAACATCAGCTCCCTTCTGGTTCCAGCCCCTCTCAGTATCCACTCCCTTCCAGTCCCATTCCCCCATCCCCCTCATCAGCCCATTTCCAGTCCTAGCCCTCCCCCCAATCAGCCCATTTCCAGTCCGAGACCCTTCCTCTGGAAAAGCCCTGGCTTCAGGGGCAGTCAGGTAGGCTCAAAACCTGGCACCCCAGCTCACCTCTGCAGACCAATAAGAAAGAGAAGATGGCACTGTTTAATCTCCAAACACTAAATGCGCCGGTGAGTTGACCTTTAATAGAGTCGTGGGAAAGAAGGAAAATGCCTCTCTGGCTCCCTCTGAAGCCAATCAGCCAGGTGTGGGATCCCCCGAGGCACATGGCCATGTGCGATCAACATTACCGCTCAATGGACGGACCGGCCGTGGACCTTATCTGTCCAAGAGCACTTTGCATTTGCATGTGGTAGTTTCGGTGGGCTATGCTGAAAGGGAAATCCCCGCATTCTGTTCTTTTAAAATCCAGTGTAGCATGCATAGTTGCTAAACAGTACAGGTGCCCTGTAGCAGAATCAACCAAATGGTGCAGCATATGTGCAATTTATTTATTTATTTACTTAACGAGTCTTTTATAATGCCCTATCATATATTCAAAGTGATTTACATATAACACAACATGAACTTACACTAGAATAGGGAATATAACTTGGAGGGTTATATGGGAGATTCGATTTTGCGAACACATTAAGAGTTTCAAGGAATGCATTAAATATACATTCTGTGCTATAAACCCTATGAGATATGTGTACCCCAGAGAAAAAGAGTGGCAGGGAGCTATGATAGAGGCAAACACAGGGAAGTATGATAGAGGCAAGCGCAGGGAGGTATGATAGAGGCAAAAGCAGGGAGCTATGATAGAGGCAAAAGCAGGGAGGTATGATAGAGGCAAACACAGGGAAGTATGATAAAGGCAAACGCAGGGAAGTATGATAGAGGCAAACGTAGGGAGGTATGATAGAGGCAAAAGCAGGGAGGTATGATAGAGGCAAAAGCAGGGAAGTATGATAGAGGCAAACGCAGGGAAGTAGGAGAGGCAAAAGCAGGGAGGTATGATAGAGGCAAATGCAGGGAAGTATGATAGAGGCAAACGCAGGGAGGTATGATAGAGGCAAAAGCAGGGAAGTATGATAGAGGCAAAAGCAGGGAGGTAGGATACAGGCAAACGCAGGGAAGTATGATAGAGGCAAAAGCAGTGAGGTATGATAGAGGCAAAAGCAGGGAGGTATGATAGAAGCAAACACAGGGAAGTATGATAGAGGCAAACACAGGGAGGTATGATAGAGGCAAAAGCAGGGAGGTATGATAGAAGCAAAAGCAGGGAGGTATGATAGAGGCAAACACAGGGAAGTATGATAGAGGCAAACATAGGGAGGTATGATAGAGGCAAAGGCAGGGAGGTATGATAGAGACAGATGCAGGGAAGTATGATAGAGGCAAAAGCAGGGAGGTATGATAGAGGCAAAAGCAGGGAAGTATGATGGAGGCAAAAGAAGGGAGGTATGATAGAGGCAAAAGCAGGGAGGTATGATAGAGGCAAACGCAGGGAGGTATGATTGAGGCAAAAGCAGGGAGGTATGATAGAAGCAAAAGCAGGGAGGTATGATAGAGGCAAAAGCAGGGAAGTATGATAGAGGCAAAAGCAGGGAAGTATGATAGAGGCAAAAGCAGGGAGGTATGATAGAGGCAAACGCAGGGAAGTATGATAGAGGCAAAAGCAGTGATCTATGATAGAGGCAAAAGCAGGGAGCTATGATAGAGGCAAAAGCAGGGAGCTATGGTAGAGGTAAAAGCAGAGAGCTATGATAGAGGTAAAATCAGGGGGTATGATAGAGGCAAACGCAGGGAAGTATGATAGAGGCAAAAGCAGGGAGCTATGGTAGATGTAAAAGCAGTGAGGTATGATAGAGGCAAAAGCAGGGAGGTATGATAGAGGCAAACACATGGAAGTATGATAGAGGCAAACGCAGGGAGGTATGATTGAGGCAAAAGCAGGGAGGTATGATAGAAGCAAAAGCAGGGAGGTTTGATAGAGGCAAAAGCAGGGAAGTATGATAGAGGCAAAAGCAGGGAGGCATGATAGAGGCAAAAGCAGGGAAGTATGATAGAGGCAAACGCAGGGAAGTATGATAGAGGCAAAGGCAGGGATGTATGATAGAGGCAAAAGCAGTGATCTATGATAGAGGCAAAAGCAGGGAGCTATGATAGAGGCAAAAGCAGGGAGCTATGGTAGAGGTAAAAGCAGGGAGCTATGATAGAGGTAAAATCAGGGGGTATGATAGAGGCAAACGCAGGGAAGTATGATAGAGGCAAAAGCAGGGAAGTATGATAGAGGCAAAAGCAGGGAGCTAAGATAGAGGCAAAAGCAGGGAGCTATGATAGAGGCAAACGCACGGAAGTATGATAGAGGCAAACACAGGGAAGTATGATAGAGGCAAAAGTAGGGAGGTATGATAGAGGCAAAAGCAGGGAGCTATGATAGAGGCAAATGCAGGGAAGTATGATAGAGGCAAACACAGGGAAGTATGATAGAGGCAAAAGTAGGGAGGTATGATAGAGGCAAAAGCAGGGAGGTATGATAGAAGCAAAAGCAGGGAAGTATGATAGAGGCGAAAGCAGGGAGGTATGATAGAGGCAAAAGCAGGGAAGTATGATAGAGGCAAACGCAGGGAAGTATGATGGAGGCAAAAGCAGGGAAGTATGATAGAGGCAAAAGCAGTGAGATATGATAGAGGCAAAAGCAGGGAGGTATGACAGAAGCAAAAGCAGGGAGGTATGATAGAGGCAAAAGCAGGGAGGTATGATAGAAGCAAAAGCAGGGAAAGCAGGGAAGTATGATAGAGGCAAAAGCAGGGGGTATGATAGAGGCAAAAGCAGGGAAGTATGATAGAGGCAAAAGCAGGGAGGTATGATAGAGGCAAAAGCAGGGAGGTATGATAGAGGCAAATGCAGGGAAGTATGATAGAGGCAAAAGCAGGGACGTATGATAGAGGCAAAAGCAGGGAGCTATGATAGAGGCAAAAGCAGGGAGCTATGGTAGAGGTAAAAACAGGGAGCTATGATAGAGGTAAAAGCAGGGGGCTATGATAGAAGCAAATGCAGGGAAGTATGATAGAGGCAAAAGCAGGGAGTTATGATAGAGGCAAAAGCAGGGAGGTATGATAGAGGCAAAAGCAGAGAGCTATGATAGAGGCAAAAGCAGGGAGGTATGATAGAAGCAAAAGCAGGGAGCTATGATAGAGGCAAAAGCAGGGAAGTATGATAGAGGCAAAAGCAGGGAGCTATGATAGAGGCAAAAGCAGGGAAAGCAGGGAAGTATGATAGAGGCAAAAGGAGGGAGGTATGATAGAGGCAAAAGCAGGGAAGTATGATAGAGGCAAACGCAGGGAAGTATGATAGAGGCAAAAGCAGGAAGGTATGATAGAGGCAAAAGCAGGGAAGTATGATAGAGGCAGAAGCAGGGAGGTATGATAGAGGCAAAAGCGGGGACGTATGATAGAGGCAAAAGCAGGGACTTATGATAGAGGCAAAAGCAGGGAGGTATGGTAGAAGTAAAAGCAGGGAGCTATGGTAGAGGTAAAAGCAGGGAGCTATGATAGAGGTAAAAGCAGGGAAGTATGATAGAGGCAAAAGCAGGGAACTATGATAGAGGCAAACGTAGGGAGCTATGATAGAGGCAAACGTAGGGAAATATGATAGAGGCAAAAGCAGGGAGGTATGATAGAGGCAAAAGCAGGGAGCTATGATAGAGGTAAAAGCAGGGAGCCATGATTGAGGTAAAAGCAGGGAGCCATGATTGAGGTAAAAGCAGGGAGCTATGATAGAGGCAAAAGCAGGGAGCTATGATAGAGGCAAATGCAGGGAAGTATGATAGAGGCAAAAGCTGGGAGGTATAATAGAGGCAAAAGCAGGGAGGTATGATAGAGGTAAAAGCAGGGAGCCATGATCGAGGTTAAAGGAGGGAGCTATGTTAGAAGTTAAAGGAGGGAGCTATGATAGAGGCGTTCCGCTGTGAGCTCCTGCTGCCATGGAACAGGTTAGCTTCAGTAAAGAAAGGGAAATTATTCCTACCAACCACTACACAACACCATTCTTAGAGCCCTACTAGTGCTTCACACAGACAAACTACCATATTTCCTAGACTATAAGTCGCCCCTGTGTATAAGTCACAGAGGCCAAAAGCGGGGATTTTATTGGTAAAATCATAGTATAAGATGCCCCTTTATATAAGTTGCTGGTGCTAAAAGTAAAGCACCAGATTCTTCTGTTTTTTTAAAACCCAATTTATTCTGTTGCACGTTCACTTTACAATAACACTTTTCAATAAAGTACATAACGTAGCAGCTCATTCCGCATCGGATTGTTCTGTATCACTTTCGGGAAAGCCGTTGAGGTTCTCATCTTTGGCATTACTGTGAAATAGTTTTGCAATTTCAGGTGCTAGTTCATATTCATTATTGTCTTCTTCTTCATCTTCATCTTCATGATTATCAAGGCTCTTTAGTATCTCAGCCTTAACAACCCTGATTTTATTATTTTATCACTCACCCCCGCCCCCCCCCCACCTATAGACTTCTGCAGAAGTGGCATGGCACATACGGCCGGTAGCCATGAAACTGCGTTCTCCGTGGCACATACGGCCAGTAGCCATGAAACTGCGTTCTCCATGGCACATACAGCCGGTAGCCATGAAACTGCGTTCTCCGTGGCACATACAGCCAGTAGCCATGAAACTGCGTTCTCCATGGCACATACGGCCGGTAGCCATGAAACTGCGTTCTCCGTGGCACATACAGCCAGTAGCCATGAAACTGCGTTCTCCATGGCACATACGGCCGGTAGCCATGAAACTGCGTTCTCCGTGGCACATACAGCCGGTAGCCATGAAACTGCGTTCTCCATGGCACATACGGCCGGTAGCCATGAAACTGCGTTCTCCGTGGCACATACAGCCGGTAGCCATGAAACTGCGTTCTCCATGACACATATAGCCGGTAGCCATGAAACTGCGTTCTCCGTGGCACATACAGCCGGTAGCCATGAAACTGCGTTCTCCATGGCACATACGGCCGGTAGCCATGAAACTGCGTTCTCCATGGCACATACTACCGGTAGCCATGAAACTGCGTTCTCCGTGGCACATACGGCCGGTAGCCATGAAACTGCGTTCTCCGTGGCACATACGGCCGGTAGCCATGAAACTGCGTTCTCCATGGCACATACAGCCAGTAGCCATGAAACTGCGTTCTGGCTGCTAACCATGAAACTACGTTCTCCGTGGCACATACGGCCGGTAGCCATGAAACTGCGTTCTCCGTGGCACATACAGCCGGTAGCCATGAAACTGCGTTCTCCATGACACATATAGCCGGTAGCCATGAAACTGCGTTCTCCGTGGCACATACAGCCGGTAGCCATGAAACTGCGTTCTCCATGGCACATACGGCCGGTAGCCATGAAACTGCGTTCTCCATGGCACATACTACCGGTAGCCATGAAACTGCGTTCTCCGTGGCACATACGGCCGGTAGCCATGAAACTGCGTTCTCCGTGGCACATACGGCCGGTAGCCATGAAACTGCGTTCTCCATGGCACATATAGCCAGTAGCCATGAAACTGCGTTCTGGCTGCTAACCATGAAACTACGTTCTCCGTGGCACATATGGCCGGTAGCCATGAAACTGTGTTCTCTGTGGCACATACGGCTGATAGCCATGAAACTGTGTTCTCCGTGGTACATATGGTTGGTAGCCATGAAACTGCATTCTCCGTGGCACATATGGCCAGTAGCCATGAAACTGTGTTCTCTGTGGCACATACAGCCAGTAGCCATGAAACTGCGTTCTCCATGGCACATACGGCCGGTAGCCATGAAACTGCATTCTCACATTACTCTTCCTTCTCCAGTGTAATGGAAGAACTAAACTTTAAGCAAATTATTAATAGCCCCACTCACAAGAAGGACAATACTCTTTATCTTATATTCTTACCCCGTGAGATCCACTCACCACATAATAACCCACCCCTAATAACACCAGCTTCCTGGTCAGACCAACATCTTATCGAATTCTCAACAAACAAACGCAAACCCAGACAGAACAAATGCACCCGAAAAAGTACTCCAAATACAATGGGGTATGTTTACTAAACTGCGGTAATGCCATTTGCGTTAGGATCCGTGGTAGAGGCAGAAATACCCAAATAAGGACATGGGCGGTACATCGTTACCAATAATGCGCGTTACAAGGCGCCATAAAGTAACGAGCGTTACATGATAGGCACGTTACCGCATGTTAATCTTAAGAAGGCACGCAGACATGCAAATGCAGAAACAGAGCTGTAGCACAATGGTACTACATTGACTGATGGTACAGGGGTCATGGGTTTGATCCCCAGTGTGCCTAATGAATAAGGCTAGCTGAGGCATTATGTTTAAGTAGTGGGTTGTGAGGAATTTTAGTTTTACTTTAATTAGTGCTGCCAGAAAACACACCCTCACAGTGGCGTAACCTAAGGTGCCGCATAACGCACCCTAGAAGGCACTCCATAGGGCACATTATAAAGTGCACTGTCTGCCAAGGCACCCTATAATGTCCCCTATAGGACACCTTATAAGGCACCTTATGAGGCACTTTATAGGGCACCATATAAGGCACATTGTAAGGCGCTTCATAGGGCGCCGTATAAGGTGCCTTATGAGGCACCCTAAGGTGACAGTACTCTGAGGGTGTTTCTGCTGCAGCACTAATGTACATTAAAAATAGACAATGCCTCAGACAGCTCTATCAATGAACCCCACTTTGGGTTTTGAACCCAGGACTTCTGGCTCCATGGGCAGTGAAGTAACCAGTGGGCTACAAGTGGGCTACAGCTGCTAACAAACCCCTGGCTGGCTACAGGAGGACTGCATGGCACCACACAAACATTCTGCTGTGGTTACCAGGTTAGGGTCAACCCACCCGTACCCAGGATGCACAGCACATACAAATCAGCAGTCTACAGATGATCACAAGATGGGGTAAGCACCCCACAGCACCTCAGCCTGGTAGGGGGTGCCGACGGTGTGTGTTAGTGGCACAGAGTAGCTACAGACAGTCACAGTGTGCGGGTCCTGTGCTCACCCTGAGGGTGAGGTGGGGTGCCCAGCACCATTTTCACAGCACCTGGCTTTGCTGAGATAGGCTATGCTGCAGGTCCCCATCAGTGCCAATGTGTGATAGGTAGTCCTTGCAAACACCCCTAGGATATGCCTGTGTCCATCCATATTTCACATCTAGCCCTTGTGGACTATGATGCACCCAGAAAAGAGCATACCCTGTGTGGGTGCCATGGTCACATGATTTAAGTGAAGGGGGGGTGTTTGGACCCACAGGCAGATTACGTACCACCACCCAACCCACCCTCAGTGGCTCAGGATGGGGGACAGGATCTCCCACCAACAGATCCACATTCTACCCCCCTGCAACGGTGACAGTAAAGGGGACCATCAACCCCAGTCCTGCTGGGGAATAGACACCCTACAGCGCAGTCAATGCAGATCTGTACACATCCATAAATAAGGCAATGGCAGACAGACAGTAGGCCTGGAAATGCACAGCTGCCCCCCACCACCATCTGACATTCTCCAGCAGCAAGCACAGTCAGTCACCAGCTGCTGCACCCTGCAAGGTGTTCCAGCCGCACACATACAAACTGCAGACAGTCTGCTAACTAGACCATAGTGCATGTTCCTGGAGGAGATGTGTGCACCCAAACCTGGGATGTGAGTACACCCACCAAGCAGATAAATCAGTGATTGGGCCCCAAAAAACAGAACCCATATAAATCACTTAAGAAAAACACTGTATAGCACTATAGGGGAACCCAGCCATGCCATGGTCACTGCTCAGTCAGGGTGAGAGTGACCTCCCAGCAGGACATGCTGTGGCCACCCTGTCCGTGCAGGTGGTGGCCGGCCACTACAATGTCCGAGCCATTGCCCTATGCTATGTACAGATGAATCCAGGCCAGGCCACTCTATCCTGGCTATTCCGGTACCTTGCTCCTCATTATGCACATTGGCAGGCCAATACTGGCAACAGTGCTAGCAGTGTGGGCTGTGGAGGGTGTTGGCAGCCACCACACACTGGATAGACAGACACACACTCCCCACACCTATGCCAGCATTGTGCAACTATAGAGGCTTTTGGCAACCCTGGCCACCGCACCAGTCCTGGGCATAGTGTAGGCATGGCTATGGTATGCAGTACTGTTGGGGTCACTCCCCAGGGTGGTGGACACTGTCAGATATCAGACCTGACACACACTCCACAGACACCAGAGAGGTTGGTATGATACAGCTCACTGAGCAGATTGTGCTAAACCTAGGAATTGCTATGTGCCAGTAATCATAGCAACCTTTTGATATCTGTGTACCGTATTCCTGGGTTTAGGGCGGCATTGCTAAGGTATGCAAGTGCTAGTATTGGGAGATGCACGCAGGGCCCAACATCCTACCTGTCCAGGAGGCTGTGGATAATGGGGCCTGTGGGTGCGGGTGTTTCTGCTCCTGTTGGCCGCTGCTCTAGGGCAGGGGTTCCCAACTCCGGTCCTGTTAGGCCACACACTGTTCGGGTTTTCATGCTGTCCCTGATGAATATGCATGACAGATATCTGCATACCATGGGGGTGGCACATAGAAATGCAGCACAGGCATCTTTATTAGCGACAGCACGGAACCTGAATGGTGTTTGGCCCTCCAGGACTGCATTTGGGAAACTCTACTCGAGGTATTGCACATGTTTATGGTGTATGGTGTCTGTGCTCTGTAGGGTGAAATGTAGGTGTCCCAGGCATGTTTATTCTATCTGCAATAAAGGTTCCATCTTTCTTATGACGGTTTATTACTGGGTAAAATATGGGGACAGGGTTGGCAGGAACCACAGCTGGGACTTGAACCTGTGACCTTCTGCTCCTGAGCACACTGGCTGTGTGTACTGCACCACACTGTTGCCACAGGGACAGTTCATTCCCTGGAGATACCATGACTGTTTGTCAGACGGAGCCTGTCTGTTGCAGTGCACGGCACCCACCTAAACGGGGCTAGGCCATGGTCTGCTGCGGCCAGATGCCACTGCCCCCTCCGCCACCAGCACCCCTCCGCCACCATGCTGCCATGCCCTTCTGCTGGTGGTGCTGGTGGTGCGTAGTCTCAGGCCATCCATTGTGCGGGTAGGTGGCTGCCTATGGTGCGGGTTCTGGGGTAGGGGTGCCTGCATAGACGTCCACGCTTCCCCCCAGCACTGCCTGCCACTGTTCTGTGCCCTTGGGGGTAGCTGCTGGGTACTATCCCCTGTGACACTGTGGGAAACACAGTTGTGTCCATGTTGGGCCTTCATCATTTGCTGTCTGGCTGCTCTGCTGTTTCAGCATTCGTATGGGCCACCTAGGCATCACCCTAGTCTGCACTGTGGCCCAGCTGCACCACAGCAGGTGCCGCCTGCGGCCCTCTGTATCCCCTTTTCCAGCATCTGTCAAGTTTCCCGTTCTGACATGCCCACCCTGCTGTTGCAGGACATGTGCATGCCATAGCACACCTGTCCAATAACAAGGGAAAGCCCTGATCAGCGCTATTTCACTGTGGGATCATTCACCTTGTTGGGGGACAGAGCATAGACCCTTCCACGATTAATATCTTTTTTGAGAGCTTTCTCGGTAGTGTTTTTTGCTGTTTCCCAATATTATCACTATAGGCCAGCTTGGTTAGGTTTTTTTCCAGTTTGTTGAGGTCATTTTCAATGTTTATGTGCCCTTTTGTTCTGTGCACATGTATCACACTTATCACTTTTTGTTGGTTTCCCTGTCTATGCTGTACATTGCTGCCACTTAAATGGTTTCTCTCCCCTGCAAATGTGCATCTAACAGCAGGTTTTCAATCGCGTTAGGATTCAGCTCTTCAGATCAGCGCGTTAGTGTGAATGGAGCCTCTCCCTGCCCACACTCCGCCCATTGACCCCTTCTCCCCACCCTCTCTCCACCTTCTGCGGTGTTTTACCACGCCGTGGAACGTCTACGATCGTTAAGTAACATTAACGCGCATTATGAGACGTTAACGATCGTTAACATCTCATAACGCACATTAACATTACTTAACGATCGTTAACGTTACATAACGCGCGTTATGTAACGTTACCGCAGTTTAGTAAACATACCCCAATGAGTTTGATAGGGAATCCTTCACTGAAGGCATCCTTAAATCTATAGATACCAACACGAATGATCTTGAAGCATTAGTACATAACTGCAACACTTCAATCACTAGCTTAGCTACTAAACCACAAAATATAATGGACCAAGGAAGAGCCATAGATGTCGAGTATTTAGATTTCAGTAAAGCCTTTGACACTGTTTCTCACAGCCAAATTATATACAAACTGAGCACCCTAGGGATGGACCCTAAAGTTACTGCTTGGGTTAGAAATTGGTTGGGTGGGATGCAACAAAGAGTACAGGTAAATGGAGCTCACTTTGAGGAGAAGGAGGTTACCAGTGATGTGCCCCAGGGATCTGTCCTTGATCCGATTCTTTTTAACATCTTTGTTAGTGATATAGCGGAAGAGCTGTCGGGTAAGGTTTGCCACTTTGAGGATGATACCAAAATCTTCAATAGAGTAGATACCGAGGAAGGTGTAGATAACATAAGGAGGGATCTACCTAAGCTTGAAGAATGGTCTAGAAATTGGCAGCTGAGATTTAATGTTAAAAAATGTAAGGTCATGCATTTGGGCTGCAGCAATCCAAGGGAGCAATATAGTATAGGGGATGAAGTACTTTTGTCCACTAAAGAAGAGCAGGACCTGTCTGATAATCTTAAATTGCTAAACAGGTAGAAAAGGCAACGGCAAAAGCTAGAAGGATGCTTGGGTGCATACGGAGAGGAATGGCTAGCAGAAGAAAGGAGATGATAGTGCCTCTGTATAAGTCTTTGGTGCGACAAGTGAGGTTATCAAATTTGCAGATGACACAAAACTATTTAAAGTTGTTAAAACCCAAGAGGATTGTGGAAAATTGCAAGAGGATCTTGATAAATTGGAAGACTGGGCATCAAAATGGCAGATGAAATTTAATGTGGACAAGTGCAAAGTTATGCACCTAGGGAAGAACAACCCAAACTATGGTTACACGACGCAAGGTTCCACTTTAGGAACCACCACCCAGGAAAAAGATTTAGGCGTCATTGTGGATAACATGTTAAAACCCTCGGCCAAGTGTGCAGCGGCGGCCAAGAGAGCAAATAGAATGCTAGGTATCAGAAGGAAAGGGATGGAAAATAAAACAAAAAATATTATAATGCCTCTATATCATTCCATGGTGAGACTGCACCTTGAATATTGTGTGCAATTCTGCTCACTGTATCTTAAAAAGGATATAGCGTTATTAGAAAAGGTTCAGAGAAGAGCCACCAAAATGGTAAAGGGGATGGAAGGATACTCCTATGAAGAAAGGCTAAAAAGGTTAGGGCTCTTTAACCTGGAAAAGAGACGGCTGAGGGGAGATATGATAGAAGTCTATAAATTAATGAACGGAGTGGAACGGGTAAACGTAGATCGATTGTTTACATTATCAGAATATAGAAAGACTAGGGGACATGCAATGAAGCTACAGGGTAAACTATTTAAGACTAATAAAAGAAAGTATTTTTTCACTCAACGTGTAATCAAACTCTGGAATTTGTTACCAGAGGATGTAGTAAAGGCTGTTAGTGTAGCTGGGTTTAAAAAAGGTTTGGACAAGTTCCTGGAGGAAAGGTCCATAAACCATTATTAAGAAGGGACCCAGGATATCAATGCTTGACACAGTACACGCATTGTGGAACCTGTGCCTTTTGGGGAAACTGCTAGGTACGTATGACCTAGATTGGCCACAGTTGGAAACAGGATACTGGGCTTGATGGACCTTGGTCTGACCCAGTATGGCATATCTTATGTTCTTTTGTTCTTATGTTGACCTCATTTGGAGTATAGTGTGCAATTTTGGAGACCGCACATTCAAAAGGATATAAATAGGATGGAGTCAGTACAGAGGGTGGCTACTAAAATGGTTAGTGGTCTTCAGTATAAAGCAAATGAGGACAGACTTAAGGATCTTATTAAGTACACCTTAGAGGAACGGTGGGATAGAGGTGATATGATTGAGATGTTTAAATACCTCTGTGGCATAAATGTTCAGGGGGAGAACCTCTTTCAATTGAAAGCAAGTTCTGCTACGAGGGGACATGGGTTGAGGGTGATGGGGGATAGATTCAGGAGTGATATGTGGAAATATTTCTTTACGGAAAGAGTGGTGGATCCGTGGGATAGTCTCCATGTGGAGGTGGTAGAGATGAGGACAGTATCTGAATTCAAAAAAGCATGGGACAAACACAGAGGATCTCTAAAGGAAAAAAGGGGACCGTTGTAGTTGTTGCTATGGAAGGACAGACTAGATAGGCCATGTGGTCTTTTTCTGTTGTCATATTTCTATGTTTCCATGTTTCTATATACAAAATACCTCCAAACACCATATAAACAATGGTTCACCCAAGAACTGTGCCATATAAAAAGAGAGCTAAGACGACTTGAACACTCTTGGCAGGCCAAGAAAACAATGGAAAACAAAGGTAAATATATGACCATTCTCACCAAATACCGTCTCTACATTAACCTAGTTAAAAAAGACCATCATACACAACTTCTCATGAGATCCATAAATCAGCCAAGAGAGCTATTTACCATAGTAAAATCATTTACAACTCAGCCAAACTCTTCATCTATCTTCATGGACATATCCCTGCAAATGCTTCAACTAATCATACCTATATATCAGTGAATAATATTTTGCCACCAGCTGAGACCAGGGACAAGTTCCATCCATTATACCTTGAATCCTTTAAAAGGACAATTTCTGCTTTGAATACTACAACTTCTTCAGCTGAACCTTGCCCAGTTAAATGGATCAAGGATACAATTAATGAAACTGCCCCGTTAATATTAACTATCCCTCACTTGGTTTGCAGCTTGTCGTGCTGTGAGGGCTTGTGTGCATCAGTGATGCTGAGAGCTAAACTATCGGTAGTTTAACTACTGGCAGGGTCTCCCAAGATGGACAGGTCTCAGCTGAGGTGCCAGACCAAGAAAAACCACCCATCTGGGCAGCAGCAGAATGGGATAGTGTTGACGGCGGAGGATCACATTTCTGTGACAACGGCAACAACACAAAACTTAAACTGCGCTGAAGAAAGGCCTGTAAATCTACTTCTGTATCTTGCCATGAAAACCCAATGGATAGTTATAACAAAACAAATTGTGCTATAGTGCTGGAAGATGAGACCCCAGGTCAGAAGGCACTCAACTAGCTACTGGGGAAGAGCTGAAGACTTCAGAGTAAAGCCAGCATTTATGATGTGGTTGGATGAAAGCCCTCGGGACGTCTGACTGCTGATGTAGCTGCACATGAAATGAGAGTCAGAAGCTGTAAAGATGTCTTACGCATTGGAACATGGAACGTACGAAGCATGAACCAAGGGAAGTTGGAGGTGGTCAAGAATGAAATGGAACGTGTACAACTTGATCTGTTGGGTGTCAGCGAACTGAAATGGACTGGCATCGGGCACTTTGCATCAGATGATCACATGGTCTACTATGCTGGAAATGAAGCATTCTATGAACAAGTACAAGCTGAAATTGACAGAACATGCAAACGGGATATCCTGATAGTCATGGGTGACTGGAACGCAAAGGTTGGCAACAAAGAAGAAGGCAAAGTAGTTGGAAAATATGGACTTGGCAACAGAAATGAAGCTGGAGAAAGACTGATAGAATTCTGCAAGACCAACGATCTATTCATCTCAAACACCTTCTTCCATCAACACAAGAGGCGACTGTACACATGGACTTCACCCAATGGATTGTATAAAAATCAAATTGACTACATCTGTGGAAGTCAACGATGGAAAAGCTCTATAACATCAACAGAGACAAAACCTGGAGCTGACTGTGGTACAGATCATCAACTACTAGTATGCAAACTCAAGCTAAAGTTGAAAAAGAGCAAACCACTCATGAATGCAGCAAAATATGACGTTGAGAATATACCACTGGAATTTAAAGACTGCCTGCAAAATCGATTTGTTGCTTTAGATACAAATGACAGAGCTCCAGAAGAGTTATGGAATGACATCAAGAAGGTTGTGTTGGAAGAAAGCGAGAAGTCTCTACAAAAGGTGAAAAAGCAAAAGTGGCCAAAATGGATGACGGAAGAAACTCTGAAAATTGCCTAGAAATGCAGAGAAGCTAAAGTCAGATGAGAAAGAAAACCAAAAAAAATATACTCTCATTCAGTTGCAAACTAGTGAAAGAAATGAGAAATCACTTAATATATGGTTTAGAGAATGTAAGGTCTCAGAATTTATAGGCTGTCTGTGGCTATTTATCTCAGAAGCTCACGGAACCAGACCTTAAAATCACATCATAGACCTCCAACCATCCTTGCCACCATTTTTTTCTTTCTTTTAAACTTTTTTTTCCTAAAAAACTTAAACGCTTAACTTTTAAATGTCATGTGATTAGATAACTTGTGCAGTCCAGAGAACAATGGGTTAGGCTGGCTTGAGTTTGTAAACGTAACTCCCTCTGTACTTAACTTTCTTTGAAGGTAAATCAAACCAAGCCTGTCAGATCCTTAAATTGAAAAGACCGGCATTATCCCGACGCCATCCAGCGCGCTACCCATACGCGTTTCACCGAGAGGTTTCTTCAGGGGAAACTTTTTCTTCAGTGCACTTGAAATATCACATTTCAGATTGCATGCTGGAAAAGCAATATTAAAGCTACTGAAATGCAGGGAACATGGGGAAAAGAAGAAGCGCTCTGGATCATGTTAGAAAGAGGAGATGGCACTGTCATCCACACTGCTGTAGTCTACAGACCTCCAACTCAAATTGAAGAGATAGATAACGAATTGATTATAGATATTGCCAAGATAGCCGCAAAGGGGGAAGTGATCATATTGGTGACTTTAATCTACCTGAAGTGGATTAGAGTACTCCTTCTGCAAATCTGGAAAGAAGTAAAAAAACATTTGTGGATGCTCTCCAATATGCGTTACTTAGAGAAATGGTGATGCACTCAACCAGGGAAAACTCAACGCTGGATTTAGTGCTCACCAACGAAGATAGCGTGTTGATTGTTCCATGTTGCATGTAGTTGCTAATGTTCCATGTAAAACAGATGTTACTCTGTCATTTCGTTCATTGTAAACTGCAGCTGATCTGTGGAAGGTAGCGGTATATAAGCGACTGTGGTATGAGATAAAAGCCAAGGTGCAGTCCAACCATAGCAAGCTCAAAGTCCAAGATTTCAAAAACCCTGACTTCAGTAAAATGGCCAAGTACCTGAAGGAGGAGTTGGCAGGGTGGGAGGGGATAAGGGAAGTGGAATTGAAATGGGCTAAACTAAAGGTGGCAATAAAAGGGACAACAGATAAATATGTAAGGAAAGTAAATTAAATAAAAACAAGAGGAGAAGGAAACCTATTCGGTTCTCCAAAGTGGCTGCTCAAATAAAGGCAAAATATACAGCTTTCACAAAATTCAAAAGCTTGCAAACAGAGGAACACAGAAAGAAATACAGGATCAAACTAAAAGAGACAAAAAGAGAAATAAGGAAAGCAAAATCAAAAAAAGAGGAAAAGATGGCTAAAGATTTGAAGTGTGGCAACAAAACCTTCTTCAGGTATATTCGGGAGAGGAGGAAAATCAGAGGTGGAATTGCAGGACTCAGAAGTACTGGGAACGAACTCGTGGAAAGTAACATTGAAAAAGCAAAATTGCTAAACAAATATTTCTGCTCTGTTTTTACTAAAGAAAATCCTGGAGAAGGACCACCTGTGACTCCCAAATATAAAAATGATTATGGAGTAGATACCACACCATTCACAGAAGATTCTGTGTTAGAACAACTTGCAAAACTGAAAGTGGACACGGCCATAGGACCGGATGGGATACATCCCAGGATACTGAAAGAGCTCAAAGAGGTTCTTGCAGGGCCGTTAAAGGATGTTTTTAACAGATCCTTGGAAACAGGAGAAGGGCTGATGTGGTACCTCTTCACACAAGGGAAGAAATGACAAACTACAGGCCGATGAGCCTTACCTTGGTGGCAGGAAGAGTAATGGAGGAACTCCTGAAAGAGCGAATAGCGGACTGTCTCAAAACCAACAGGTTGCATGATCCAAGGCAACATGGTTTTACCAAAGGACGATCTTGCCAAACAAATCTGATTGAGTTCTTAGATTGGGTGACCAGAGAACTAGATCAGGGGCATGCGATGGATGTCATCTACTTGGATTTCAGCAAAGCCTTTGATACTGTTCCTCATAGGAGGTTTATCAATTAACTCAATAGTTTGGGAATGGGTCCCAAGGTGGTGAACTGGATCAAAAACTGGTTGACTGGCAGGTGATGGTAAATGGAGCTCACTCGGATGAAAGGAGGGTGATTAGTGGGGTGCCCCAGGGTTCGGTCGTGGGACTAACACTGTTCAATGTATTTGTGAGTGATATTGCTGAAGGACTGAATGTAAAAGGCTGTCTTTTTGCAGATGACATGAAAATTTGCAACAGAGTGGACTCCCCTGAGGGAGTGAATAACATGAGGAAAGATCTACAAAAGCTGGAAGAATGGTCTAATGCTTGACAGTTAGGATTTAATGCGAAGAGGTGCAGTGTCATGCACTTGGGAAGCAGAAATCCAAGGGAGATGTATGAGATAGGGGGCAAGAGGTTGGTTTGCACAGACCAGGAGAAGAACCTTGGTGTGACTATTTCTGAGGATCTCAAGGTAGTAAAACAGTGCGACAAGGCAGTAGAAAAAGCCAGGAGGATGTTGGGTTGCATACAAAGAGGAATTACCAGCAGAAAGGAAGAGGTACTAATGCCACTGTATAAGTCATTGGTGAGGCCTCACTTGGAATACTGTGTTCAGTTTTGGAGACCATATCTAGCAAAGGATGTAAAAAGACTGGAAACGGTTCAGAGGAAGGCAACCAAAATGATTTGGAGCCTGCATCAGAAGCCTTATGAGAAGAGACTTGAAGACCTAAATAAGTACACTCTGGAGGCAAGGAGGGATAGGGGAGATATGATTCAGACATTAAATACTTAAAGAGTATTAATGAACAAACAAACCTCTTCCAACGACAGGAAGCTGTACAACTAGAGGGCACAAAATGAAGCTGCATGGGGGTAAATTGAAAGGCAATGTCAGGAAATACTTTTCACTGAAAGGGTGGTGGATGCTTGGAATGCCCTCCAGATGGATGTGGTGGGGGCAAATACAGTGACAGAATTCAAAATGGCATGGGACAGACACTGTGGATCCCTTTATAGCAACAGGATAAAATCAAAATAAACTTAGCTATCTAATTTCTCAACAAACAGGGGTGCCCTACACGGAGCGGTCACCCCTAAACAAAGACATGGGAAGGGGTGACTTGCATGGAGCGGCAGGTGCACCTACTCTTGCCACCTTGCTGGGAAGACTAGATGGATCATACTGGTCTTTATCTGCCATCATTTACTATGTTATTATGACAGCAGAAGATGACCACATGACTTATCTAGTCTGCCCTTCCAAATCATCCACTACAACAGTCCACTTTTTTCACTTTAGAGGGGCTCTGTGTTTGTCCCATGCTTTTTTTGAATTTAGATGCCTTCCTCTCTACCAACTCTACTGGGAGACTAATCCATGCATCTACCAATCTTTCCATAAAGAAAAATACACGCATATTACTCCCGAGTCTATCCCCTTTCGCCCTCATCGTATGTCCCCTCATAGCAGAGCTTGCTTTCAATCAAAAGAGGCTCTCCTCCTGTGCATTTATGTCATGGAGGTATTTAAACATCTCAATCATATCACCTCTGTCCCACCTTTCCTCTAAAGTATACATATCAAGGTCCTTAAGTCTGTACTCATATGCTTTATAACAAAGACCATTAACCATTTTAGTAGCCAAGCTCTGCACCATCTCCAACCTATTTATACCCTTTTGAAGGTGCAGTTTCCAGAATTGCATACAATACTCCAAATTAGGTTGCAGCAAAGACCTATACAGAGGCACTATTACCTCCTTTCCACTGCTGGCCATTCCTCTCCCTATGCACCCAAGCATCCTTCTAGCTTTCGCCATCACCTTTTCTACCTGTTTAACTACTTTGAGATTGGCAGACACAATAATGCCTAGGTCCTATTCTTCTTTCGTGGACAGAAGCAGGTCACCTTCTATACTGTACCGCTCCCTTGGATTGTTGCAGCCCAAATGCATGATCCTACATTTTTTAGCATTAAATCTCAGCTGCCATATTCTAGACCATACTTCAAGCTTAACTAGATCCCTCCTCCTGTTGTCTACACCTTCATGTGTGTCTACTCTGTTGCAGATTTTGGTATCATCCTCAAAGAGGCAAACCTTACCCGAAAGTCCTTCTGCAATATCACTAACAAAGATGTTAAAAAGAATCAGACCAAAGACAGACCTCTGCGGCACTCTGCTGGTAATTTTCTTCTCCTCAGAGTGAGCTCCCTTTGTCACCTCCCACTCAACCAATTTCTAACCCAAGCAGTAACTTCAGGGTCCATCTCAAGGGTGCTTAGTTTGTTTGTTTATAAGTCGCCTGTGAGGAAGAGTGTCAAAGGCTTTACTGAAATCTAAATACATCACATCTAGGGCTCTCCCTCGGTCCAACTCCCTGGTCACCCAGTCAAAAAAATCAATCAGATTTGTCTGACAAGACCTGCCCCTGGTGAATACATGCTGCCTTGGATCCTGTAATCTGCTGGACTCCAGAAATCTATTTTCTCTTTCAGCAGCGCTTCCAATAATTTACTCACCACCAAAGTTAAACTAACCAGCCTGTAGTTTTCAACCACATCCTTACTTCTGCTTTAGTGTAAAGGGATCACATGTGCCTCTCTCCAGTCCTCTGGCACCACCCCTAACTCCAAAGAGGAATTAAAAAGGTCAGTCAGTGGAGCTGCTAGAACGCCCCAAGTTCCTTCAGTATTCTTTGATGTATCCCATCACTTTGTCCACTTTCAGTTTAGCTAGTTCCTCATGAACACAGTCCTCTGAAAATTGTTTCGAGATGCTCCTCGCTTTTGTTCCTGTTTGTTGGTGTTGAAGGACCAGAAGTATTTGTTAAGCAATTCTGCTTTATCCTCATCAGCTTCTACTTATTCCTCCCCTTCACCCTTGAATCTGACACTTTTACCCTTCCTCCTCTCACTAACATATTCCCCCATATTATTGCATTGGCTATTTCTTCTTCTTTTTGTTCCTTTGCTTTCCTGACTATGTTGACAATTTTTCTAAGTTTTTCCAAATATAGATGCTGGTCTTCCTCTTTCTATGATCTCTTGTATTTCATGAAGGCTTCCCTCTTTTTCTTCACCTTTTCAGATATCTCTTGAGAACCATAGCAGCCTCATTTTCCTTCTATTTATCATTCTAACAAAAAGATTGGTTGCCCTTAAAATATCCTCTTTCAGCTTTGCCCACTGCTTTTCTACATTCTCTAGCTGTTCCCATCCCACTAATGACTTCTTGAGGTATTGGCCCATCTTGGCAAAGTTAGTTTTCCTAAAGTTTAAGACCCTTGCTTCTGAATGGATTATATCAGCCCGAGTCCTAATACTGAACCATACCATCTGGTGGTGATCACTGGACATGAGATGGGGAGATATGATTCAGACCTTTAAATACTTAAAGACTATTAATGAACAAACCTCCTCCAAAGACGGGGAAGCTGTAAAACTAGAGGGCTTAACATGAAGCTGCAAGGGAGAAAGCTGAAAGGCAACGTCAGGAAATACTTTTTCACATAAAGGGTAGTGAATGCTTGGAACATAAGAACATAAGATATGCCATACTGGGTCAGACCAAGGTCCATCAAGCCCAGTATCCTGTTTCCAACAGTGGCCAATCTAGGTCATATGTACCTAGCAGTTTCCCCAAGAGACACAAGTTCCACAATGCTTGTACTGGGTCAAGCATTGATATCTTCGGTCACTTCTTAATAATGGTTTATGGACCTTTCCTCCAGGAACTTGTCCAAACCTTTTTTAAACCCAGCTACACTAACAGCCTTTACTACATCCTCCGGTAACAAATTCCAGAGTTTGATTACACGTTGAGTGAAAAAATATTTTCTTTTATTAGTCTTAAATAGTTTACCCTGTAGCTTCATTGCATGTCCCCTAGTCTTTCTATATTCTGATAACGTAAACAATCGATCTACGTTTACCCGTTCCACTCCGTTCATTAATTTATAGACTTCTATCATATCTCCCCTCAGCCGTCTCTTTTCCAGGTTAAAGAGCCCTAACCTTTTTAGCCTTTCCTCATAGGAGTATCCTTCCATCCCCTTTACCATTTTGGTGGCTCTTCTCTGAACCTTTTCTAAAATCGCTATATCCTTTTTAAGATACGGCGACCAGAATTGCACACAATATTCAAGGTGCGGTCTCACCATGGAACGATATAGAGGCATTATAATATCTTTTGTTTTATTTTCCATTCCTTTCCTTATCATACCTAGCATTCTATTTGCTCTCTTGGCTGCCGCTGCACACTGGGCCAAGGGTTTTAACATGTTATCCACAATGACACCTAAATCTTTTTCCTGGGTGGTGGTTCCTAATGTGGAACCTTGCATCGTGTAACCATAGTTTGGGTTGTTCTTCCCTAGGTGCATAGGAAAGCCCTCCCGATGGAGGTGGTGGGGGCAAATACAGTGACAGAATTCAAAATGGTATGGGACACAGAGGATCCCTTTATAGCAACAGGATAAAATCAAAACAAACATAAATCTCTCTTATATCTCATCAAATAGGGGTGACTTACACAGGCACACACCTAAACAAAGGCATAGGGAGGGATGACCTGCACGGAGTGGCAGATGCACCTACTCTTATTGCATTGCAGGGCAGACTAGATGGACCATTCTGGTCTGTATCTGCCATCATATACTATGTTACTATAATATCAGAAACACTTTCCCCATTGAAAGCACAAAGTCCAGTATGGCATCTTCATGTGTGGGTTCTGTTACTAGTTGCCTCAATACTTCTTCCTGTAAAGAATCCAGGATCTCCTTGCTTCTAGATGACACCGCAGCAGAGATGTGCCAATCAACATGCAGCATACTGAAATCCCCTATCAATATCACTTCTCCTTTCCTGGCAATGCTGCATACGTAAATCTTCTATTAAATCTTCATTCACGTCTTCTCCCTGTGATGGGGGTCTGTATATCATGCAATGCAAGTGGATATCTCTTTCCCTCTTTCTAGTTTAATAGACACTGCCTCCTCTCTCTTTTAAGTCCTGTATATCCATAGCTTTAATATGTTTTACATATAGTGCCACTCCTCCTCCCCTTCTTCCTACCCTATCCTTTCTGAGTAATGTATAGCCTGATATAGTTATATCCCAGTCATGGTTATCCAAGAACCATGTCTCTGTAACTGCCACTAAATCCAAGTCAGCCTCTCCCATTAAAGCCTTAGCATCTGGGTTCTTATTTCCCATGCTACATGCATTTATGGAACCTGCTTTCCAGATGTTGCCCCTTTTACCTATTTCTATAAAGGTATTTAATGTTTCACTTACCCCTGGGGACTTTCTTCACCCATCCCTAATGAATCTAGTTTAAAGCCCTCTTCAGTAGGTTAGCAAGTCTGCTACTGAAGACATGTCGACCCTTCTTGGACAGATGGACACCATTTCTACTCTGCAGCCCTTGGAATGTCATCTCATAGTCCAGGAAACTAAAATGCTCAATGACATCATCCACACAATCATGCATTTATCTCCAGGTTGCAAGTTTCTCTGCCCTGGCCTTTACCCTCAAAAGGGAAGATTGAAGAGAACACCACCTGTGCATCTAACTGCTTAATCCTCTATCCCAGAGCCATGAAGTCACTCTTGATATGCTCAGAGGGATACCTTGCAGTATCATTTGTGCCGACATGGATGAGCAACATCGGTTAATAGTCAGTAGGCTTGATGAGTCTCAGCAAACTCTCTGTAACATCTTGGATTTTGGCACCTGACAGACAGCATACCTCTTTGGACATCAAGTCTAGTCAGCAGATAGATGACTCAGTACTCCTCAGAAGAGTCACCAACTCAACTACCCTTCGCTTCCTAGTGGTCACTGATCCTGCAACTTTGGGGTGCTCAAGCTCTGGGTCTTCCCTTTCCTGGGATGCCTCTGCCTCTTCTACTTCCAGGGTTACATAAATAGAAATTACACTGACCTGGCAAACTCAAAGGAACAACAAAATAAGTAACGATACCATAACTTTAAATAACTCCCCATTCCTCAACCTGAGGAACCTATTTCAATCTTATCAGTCTTATATAATTTTGTTTTTTACTTTAAGTTCCCGTCCCCCCTATGCAAACACGTTTCCTGTACCATCCCCTTGTTTAAAAAGGAAGAAACAGAACAGAGAGGGATACTCTCTGCGATCTAGAATCCGAAAGGATCTTTCTACTCCTTGAGAATGATGATCCACTCTGCCTGAAAATAAACTCTGAAGAAATCACACCCCTGGGTGGGAATGAGGACTAAACTGTCGTCACGCAAGGAACGACAATTACCAGGTAAGTGTAATTTCTATTTCCTTATCGTTCCTCCAGTTTAGTCCTCCACCTCTGGGATGTAACAGAGCAGTAATCATTGGGAGGGACCTATCCAGCCAACTCACCACACCGTCGACCCGGAACAGGCATCCTTTACTGCCAGAACATTTAGGCAGTAGTGGTTACTGAGGGAATGAAGAGACGACCTGGAAGCTGCTCTACCAATCCCCCCTGGTGGAATGACCCAGTGATCCACTCATGAAACTGCTTGCATCCTGGTAGCAAGAGTCAGTAAACCCCCCTGAATCGTACAACCTCGCTACCAGAATGCTGAGGCAACTACCGCCTTAACCCAGTGCGAACTGGCTGCCTTCGCCGCAGCTTCCCCTTCACGGGGACCTCCAACCAACACACAAAAACAAAGAAACGAATGCCGCACCCCGCATTTTATGTTTCCTATCGGCGTAAGCTACGAATAAAAACCTCCCCTTCCAGAAAACCGAGAACTGGAAGAGAAACCAATAGGTCCAGGAGAAAAATTTGATACCACCTTTTGGAAGGATGACGGGACTGGTCGCAAACACCATGCTCTAGGGTGAAAAGGACTCATTACATGACAACGCCTGAAACTCCGAAACTCGTCGCGCTGAACAAAGAGCTATCAAAGACACTGTCCATACCAGCAAATCCTTTACTGACGCCTGGAGTAAAGAATCAAAGAGCTCTTTAGTTAACGCCTCTAAGGCCCAATCGTGATCCCATGGCGGCACCCGTACTCTCCTGGAGGAGCGCAGTCGGGTCCCAACTTAAGGAAATGCCACCCGTCGATCAGAGCACCTAGCGCAATTTCCTGCACGGAACCTCTACATCTGGAAACAGTCGCCAGCTGGGCCCTCTAAGGAACTGGCCACTAGTTCCTTCTGACACTGTCCTGCAGAGAACTGAGAACAAGGATACAGACACCTTAGTCGCCCGGACTTGCCGCCATGAACAGCAGCCTTCAAAAAGGCACTAAGCACCGACCTATGTACCAGACGCAGCCTGTCTCCTTGCTCCCAACAAGGTGGCGAAGACCGCCACAGAATAAGCCTACTTCAGCCCCGCCCATTCAAAGGCCAAACCGTAGGCGGGTACCGATCCACCTGAGACATTCGTTGCGGACCTAGCCGCAGTAGAACGTCCGCTACCGGCAACTTCTAGAAAATGCCCATCGAGTAGGTGAATGAGAACCGCCTAGTACGGTCATCTCGTCCAACCGGGCGTTACCAAGAGTACCTTTCCCCAAAAGCCTCGATACGCTAACCACTTGCCCTATGAGAGCCCACGGGGAAAGGATAAGACAAAGACTTTTAGTTGGGAACTTGCTGAGCCTCGACTTGGACGAACCATCGGCCGCCCTATTCCTCCACCAGAGAGACCTCCGGGAGAACCCCAAGGAAGCCAAAAATATTAGCTAGCGCTCAAATTAAACCATAATACACATTTGCCCCATAAAGCAAATCAGGCTCTAGTCGATTCAACTCCCTGATCGTTTCCTGTTCCAGGCGAGTAGACTGCTGTAAACCCTGCGACCACCTGAAGCATGCTCTCGCCCCCCCCCCCCAGGTTCCACAAATGGGAGCTTGAAAGAACAGAGCATTGCCCCCAACGATTGCATCAGTAAACCATCTACTTTCCTATCTTGCGCTAAAGAAGCTTGCTAGGGCTCTCCTCCATACAGTGAGTCCACACCCCCTGGCATTACCACGTGTGCACCCACCCAAGTAGTACCCAGGCCTACCCCAGCTTAGCCTCAAAATGTCAATCAAGAACAGGCGAATTCAGGACAGCCGAATACTTCCATCTGCCCAAGCCGCGCTACCTTCCACCTGGAAGAGTGGTCTCCTTTGTGACCACTGAGACTGCCGCATCCAAATGCGGTTAGCAGAACCTCTCCTTGTCCTTGTCCGGCCAAGGACATAGTCTGTCCCTTGTTCTAATGCCTCTCCGGCCTGTCTCCAGCAGATCACACTCCTCCTGGATCCCCAAATCTACCATCCGGTGCCAAGGAACACAACCTGCGCCTGTCTCACCGCTTGAAGCACAGGGACTTCCCCCCTTCGTCTTCCAACAGCTGTGCGGTAACGAGACTGCGTGTCTGAAGGGATTCCGCGATAAGAGCCGTTAGTTCATCTTTCCAGAAAACCCGCATGATTTTAGCCTGAAGTCTCCTTCGAGATCGTAGAGTACTCTATCGGAATTTTCCCCCTAGTCCACCTGCTCTTGAGCAAAATGAAACTTTTTTTTTTTCACAAAGACATCTCTTAACCAAAATTCCTTCAGCACATGTTAGAAGCTCTTTACGTGCTAACAATACAAAGTAGAAAGAACTCCAAATCACAGGCATACTAACCCACGGCCTTCCTGCTAGAGTAACGCCCCATTCCGTCTGACTGCACAAAGATGGACTTTATATTTTAAGTTCAACTAGCACCTGGTGTTAGAAAAACTCAGTGTTCCCATTCCACAGTGGCAATTGAGTCAGCAATGAAGAAGCTGAGAAACTGCAGACAAGTCCCCATTATACCACCTGGTAAAGACTCCACTTCTAGACCACTGAAGCCAAAAAAGCATGCCAGAGTGCATTGTGTCCTGCCAGCAGCTGATCGAATTTAAATGATTCAGTGTATGCAGGGCATGTTCCAGAGAACGCAAGGTCCCCCATCCAGGCTGCCTCCACATTCACAGTCGAAACCGGCAACCATCTTGGCTGATGCCGATCAGCGTGGAAGCCATCTTGTAAGCCCAGCATATGAAGTATGCCTACTAGAATCTGAGCTGCTGCTATTGCTACTAGAGAACTAGCCTGGCTGCATGCATCAGGCCCCCATTAAGGCATTCGCTGAACACTAGCAGATACTCTCCACACAGAACCTCTGATAAATGGAATGGGAGCAAAGAAGCTTCAAAGGCCAGCGTTCCATTTTGCAACCTCTCCGCTGAGCTGCCTTTTCCATATGTAAAATTAAACCACATATAGCCAAAATGAAGACATTACAAATCTCCCGTAAAATTGTATAAGTTGGGCAAAGCCAAACCAAACAGATATATTTTCCATTAAGAAACCACACAACTATAAAACCCTTCTCATGACATAATGCTTATGGCAGAGCATTCCACATCTGTGGACTGGCCCTGGCGCTCATCCAAGCACCTGTTACTATTATTAACCTTATAAAGGTATTAAAAAATAAGTATTAAAGTAAAAGGGAGTCTACTAACTTCAAAGCGATTAGCGCAAAGAAAGCCCCCTAAAACTAAAAATCAGAATTTTCAAGATAAGTTAGGGCAAAAGTAAAACCAAATTTAAACCAAATTAAAAGAAAAACTAGCTCCTGTCTAGCTGTTCCCTGATTCCCAAGTGAGCCCAGAAGGTGGGCTCACCACGTCCTCCTGCTGCATGGAGACTGGACACACTGAGGGCTGATGGGAGATACCAGCAGGCTATGTCCAGTGATGTCACGACTTTGACATGCCCAGTCTCCAAGCTGCAGGAGGAGGTGCACAACCCAGAGGTGGAGGACTAAACTGGAGGAACGATAAGGAATGGTTCTTCAATTCAAGGGTTTGAAGAGTTGGATTGGTGATTCTGCAGGCCCTGGTGACTCATGTCCAACCTTGGTCATTCTGTAGGCTCCCATCCTCACCTCTGCTGGAGAGCTTGGATGTTTCAAGAAGCATCTCATCAATGTACTGCTCACTGTCTTGAATGCTCCTCAGCCTTGTCACCTCCTGAGTTCCTCCATTTGTTTCCCGAGAGCTCCAGCATGAAACCGGTCCTTCAACTGGCATTGGGATCTCTGTCTAGACAGAGGTAGAAACTGTAATGGGGGCAACAGCTTTAGCAATATGATTTTTCCAAGCCATTGTTCAGTTGGTGGAGCTTTAGTACCTTGCTTTGAAATGCAGAGACCTTGTTAGCATACTACACATTTATTACTCCAACTCTGAAGACAAGAAGCAGTGAAATTGTCTCCAACCAGGTCTTAACATTCAATACACCTACTCTCTGGAACGTATTCCCACAAGACTTAAGATCCATCATAGAAATAACTGATTTCTGCAGGAAACTCAAAACCCACCTATTCAGTGAACACTTAGGAAGTGAACCATAACACATATAGTAATATTCTACAAGCCCATTCAAGGTTGTAATTTTTATGCTATAATTCTGTCCACCCACCCTGTTGAAAGTGATCTCCCTCACTCGTTACAACCCTATTACATATATGCTAAAAGTTGAATGTAACGTGTTCTTTGTAAACATCTATAGACCAACTTTGACTATAAGAAAAGTGGTCTATAAAAAGTTAAATAAATATTGGGGGGGGGGGGGGGGAGGTGCATGCATGCATGCCAGAGGGAGTGTTGGGGACCACATGCTTGTGTGTGTCATGGAAAGTGTCAGAGACTGACACTGTGTATGTGTGTCCAGAGTCATGGGGAATGTTTGGGGGCTGTGCACGCATGAGTCAAGGAAAGTATCAAAAGCTGCATTTATGCATGTGTGCGCGTTGTTTCACACCTCTTTCTGTGTGGTCCTCACAATTACTTTGCTTGGCAGACAAGGGACCTTAGGAGCTTGTTATCCAGTCTTTCTCTGAGCTCCTGGACTTAAGGTTTCAGGGTCCTTATTGGGGACTGATAAAAACCTTGCAACTTAATACTCTCACACACACTCCCCTCTCAAATAAAAAAAATAAAGAGTCCAGGCCAGAATTGAGTTCTGAACCAAAGGTTTACTTAAACTTAAGGGTTATTGAGAAAACAAGAAAAATTGATATGACCGAATAACTGTGTTACAAAAGCAGCCTCTTTCTCTCCTTTTAGTTAAGGTGTGTTTTGTCCCGCATTCCTTCCCAAGTCTCTACACCTTAATCTTTAACACTTGGCTTCTTTCACACCATCCTCCCCTTTTAATGTATCACTCCTGGATACATGTTGTCCACTAAGCTTATGTCTTGGTTGTGGAATTACAGTGCTCCGTATCCAGTTGCTTGCACCTTTCAGGCCTCCTGAATTGGCTGTGTCTAAGCAGGAACTGCAGCATCACAGTAAACAAAAACAGCTCCTACAGCAATGGTCACCAGCTAAAACAGATGCCTGAGACTTTCAGAAACTGATAGTGCCTTTTCCAACTGAATCTGTTCAAGTTTACCATGCTGTTAAATACCTTAAGTTAAATACTGAATTGTTTATTGTTTATTTACACTTGATATACCGCCCCCCACTACATCGGGGCGGTTAACATTACAAATAAAAATATAAATTAGAAAAGGGAAAAGAAAATTACAATAACTTAAAAAGAAAAGGAGAGAGAGGAAAGAAAGGTGAGAGCAGATTTGAGTAGCAGTACGAAAGAATGAATCAGGGGTCATGGGGAAGATTGAAAGCAGAGGAGAAAAAATGAGTTTTGAGAAGGGAGCGGAATTTAGAGGAAGAATCCTCAAGTCGAAGGGGGGTAGGTAGGGAATTCCACGGAGGGACCGAGGTAAAAAAAATGGAAATTACACTTACCTGGTAATTGATGTTCCTTGAGGGAGTACAGTTCAGTCCTCCACCACTGGGTAGTGCACCTCCTCCTGCAACATGGAGACTGGACAAGTCAAACTTGTGACATCACCGGGTATATCCTGCTGGTCTTCTCCCATGATCCCCCAGTGACCTACTGTCAAAGCAGACTCAAAGGAGCAAACAAACAACCAGTTAAAGTACTAAATACAAAGCTATGCTCAAAACTTCAACTTTAAAATCACAGGGCCCCAAAAAGAAAGGCCGAAAACACCCTCCTCCGTGCCCCTGTCCCCCTGCGCACCAAACAGCGGAAGACAGAGAGCTAGAAGGAAGGAGAACTAAGGAAGAGTATAGGCAGAAAAGGTTGCTCTGCCGATTACCTGCCAATCAGAGCCCGTTGCCGACTCTAGGATCCGAAAGCATACTCGGAACTGACGCCTCGCGTCTGAAACATCCATCCCCGGGCGGGAATGAGGACTGAACTGTACTCCCTCAAGGAACATCAATTACCAGGTAAGTGTAATTTCCATTTCCTTATCGGTCCTACAGTTCAGTCCTCCACCACTGGGATGTACCAGAGCAGTAATCATTGGGAGGGACCTATCCAGTCGGCTCGGCCCCTAAACGAACAGAGCAGGCACCGACCCCAGCCCGCTCCTCACGTCAACAGGCGGTAAGCCAACCAGGAAGACACGACCGAGAGCCCACTTGGATCCTCTTCACTGGTGAAAACAGCACAGAACTCTGCCCCAAGCAGCGCTAGTGCTTCAGAAAGACAAACTCGCCATCGCAAACACACTGAACGCCCTAGAAACAGACCTACTGAGAAGGCTACCGGAGCTCCGCCTGAAAAATCCGCTTGAGCTCCCCCTTGGCTCTCGACCCCACCAGGGTGTCAAGTGTTAGCAACCGCTGCTCTCTCCCGCAGAACCCGCCTCCACGGAGGGACAGGCAGCGAAGAGACCTCCCAGAAAGCGACAGAACCTCACCTAAGGTCCAAGGAACGCAGGTTACAAGCAAAGTGTTCTTGCGTAAGTCCCAAACCGACAACTAAACAGGCACAGCCGGATTCCACGAGGGAGAACGGAACCGAGGTCCATCCAGACAGAGGTGGGAAGCAAAATGAGGGAAATGGAAAACCCACCAGCGTCAAACACCCTATTTGTCACACCTCTTAAGGGCTTTATTCTTTGCAACACAAAGTAGCTCTACAGCTATGTCCTGGACCAGTTGGAGTCTTTTTAATTGAGAATGTGGAATGCAGCTAAGCAATGAGTTGCAATAAACCAAGCGTGATCCACCAAGGGCATATAAGAGGGTGTCAAGTGCCCCAGAGTCCAGCGTTGTTTCAGAAGATGTGGAGTCTTACATGGTGTGACAAAAAAGAAAGGAGACTCTGGTAGCCACGCCCACGACGCAATGCCAGTAGGCCAACTGCTTACATCACCTGGATATGCCCTCCGGAATTGGAGGAACCATGCAGAAGTAGCAATCGCCGACGTGATCCATGGGCCCTCTCCAGATCATTGGAACCGCAAAAGACTTTGATGGTCTTTTCCCATCCATCCACAGCCTGAAATCTGCTACACATGTATTGCAGCATATGTGTGACGCCTAGCTTTTATCCTGATCTTTTATTCTGCAGCCAAAATATAAATTGTAGGCTTTCTGAACCGCCACAGTCATATGCCATTTTTGTGAAGTAAAAGTCACATCACCACAACTAGAGCAGAAATTATCTGCATGATTAACACCAGGACGAGGAATCGCCAAATATGCTGTGAGTGACCTATCGGTATAAAATAAATATGTCTTTTTTTTTTTCTTTTTTTTTTACTGTCAAGCGAGGCAAATTCAAGTAGTGACTGCATCAACTGGTTTTGGACAGTTATTTCGATTGGTTGCAAGTAAAGATTATGCAAGCTCACGCAAATGTTGCAGAATACACTGGTAATGGTCCCCACTGACTAATGAAGAGCACATATCTTAGCAACCAGACCCAGTCGGCCATTTTCACTATGACCTCTGAAAGGCATAGAATGGACCGGGCCACGGCCCCGTACCAATGCGTCGACGCTATCCAGTAGCCTCATATGTCCTCTGCTAAACATCGACCCGTCGCCGCAGACTGACAGGTCGCCATGAGGTCCAATATGGGCTGACCGCATCTGAGCACACGCGGCGCACACACCGCCTGATGCAATCTCACTCCTCCGGCAAACACTCAGACCCCGCTAAGGACATTCGCCACCACAGTGTCCCCACCGAAACGCAGGCCGCCAAGGCTTCAACCGCGCACGCTGTCCCTTCGCTCGGGCCACCCTGACCACCCGACCGACTCCACCCTGCCGATCGAAATAGGCCACCATCCCGGAGATCTCAGACAGCACCTACAGCGCTCGATCCGCTACCGTGTCCGTGAATGCCTGCCACGGCTGACGTACCGCGTACCGTTCCAGTCAGACGATGGAACACTGGGCGTGCTGCATACACTAAAACGCCTTGTACATAAAGGATCCCCAAAATGTAACTGAGTCTAACCACGCTCCGGCCAAGCTCCCGGAAGAAAGGGACAGAACCTTATAAAAAAGAAGTGGGGACAATTAGGAAGGCTTTCCTGTTTGATTATTCTTTTTTTTTTTTGTTTGTTTTGTTTTTCCTTTTTACAACTCCATAAGGGCCACAAGGCACACAACCGAACAGGGCATTGTCCAGAGAACGCAAGGCCCCTCCTCCAGGCTGACTCCACAGCCTAAACCGGCAGTCACCTTGGCTGATGCCGAGCAGCGCGGAAGTCAACTTGCAAGCCCAGCATATGAAGTATGCCTACTAGTACAGCATTCCACAATGGAGGGACATGTAACCGGACGGCTTTGAATATGAACCTACAGATATCCCGCGCTTGCTCCAAGACAAGCACTGTGCAGCCTACTGGTCTACTCGGAGGACCGCCATGACCCGAAGACCTAAACCGGCCAGCAAAAGACGACGTACGCTGGGCCCGAAGGAACCTGGTTGAACGGATCCCAGCACTCCCTGTATTGTTAGGATCGGAGCCTCCTCCCAAGGACTCAGCCCTGGCTGAAACCGGCTGAGCATAACTCCAGGCCCTGCGGCGAGCCCCCACGAAGAAGTGGGACGCAACGATGCCTTGAGGAAAGGGAAGGCCCAATGGGTGAAGCAAGTTGCTAGCTGACTAAGGGAGTAAACCCCACATGCGCACCTCAACGGAAGGTCGGAAGAACCGAGGATTCTGGTCCCACAGGTGCGCCTGCTAGCCTTTAACAACATACACCTCCGCAGGTACAAAAAACGTAAATTGTGAGCACCTTCAGAGGTAAGGGGAATAGACGACAGCCTCCGACTGTTGACCACCTTGTCTTGCACAACAGACAGCAGCACCCCACCAAACAAATGATTGGGAATATATGACCTCAGAACCCCAAGACAGAGGTAAAACAGTAGAACGTGCAGTGAACGTGAATTTCCAGATCTGCCAGCCCCCCTGCCCACATTGAGAAGAGGCAGAGAAGAACTGGACCGGCGGATCTGGAGGGGTGCCTCCTGGACAGCCGGGCCACCGAAGGGAAAGCTGATGACTGAGGCCCAAACTCCTCAGGATGGCCCCGTCTTGCATTGGCAACCCCATGCAACACCATGACAACCCCGCTCACGATATCCCAAGCGATCTCTGTCATTGCTGCAACAATCACCTGAGCATGAGATCACAGACGGAACACGGACATGCAGACGCACTCAAGGAGAGTGCACCTAAGAAGTAGGAGCCTATCCAACATCCAGCACCACATGTCCAGGTGTCCCACTCCTGTCACCCAAAACACAGGACGCTTGAACCTAGGTGACCATCATAGCAAAGACAGGGAGGCCTGACTGCCGCTATCAACCCTTCCAGGACCCTGGAACACTAAGCCCCGGACTGTGCCATCCAGCAACACTTCTCACGATCCCCAGCAAGGGCCTTTCCCCAGATGGCCCAGATGGGCAGTGTTCCCGCCAAATGGGCAAGCTGCGCTCTGATAACATAGTGCAGAAAACCAAATCAAAGTGTCTTAACCTAGCTAATTTTTGTCTAATAGTGATCTTTCATAATATCAGCCAGGCTCAATCATAACATTAGTATTAATGATCTCTAAAGATTGAAGAGTTACTAATGTAACACTAATTGGGTTTTTTTTTTTTTTTTTTTTTAAAGAGCTTCAAAGGCGATCTTGGAAACTACAGACCAATGAATCTGAGTTCAGTGCCAGTTAAATGATAGAACTTGTTCTGAAAAGCAGCACCAAACTGTCTTTTCAAAGGGTTAATAAACATGTGAGTAAGCCAAATGATAAGTATCTGGATGTTTTAGAAGGTACTTGACAAAGCCCCTTATGAACTTCTCCTGAGGAAGGAGATGATGTGCTATTATAGAATGGGAAATGGATCAAAAACAGGAACACAATAGGACTAAATGGCCAGTTTTCTCACAGGAGACCCGTAAATAGTGGAATGTCTCGGGATCTGCACTGGAACTGGCATCTGGTAACATCTACTGCACTGAAATGATCTGGAAAAGAGATCAGCAAGCATGGCGATCAAATTTGCAGATAGCATAACGACATTTAGAGGCTGTCTGCACAATTTCCAAGTGTATAAACTTGGAAATAGCATCCTTATGTAAATGACAATTTCAGAAAGGGCTCAATTTGTAGGTGGTTGTGCCGCCGATGACCCTGAATGGCCAAATCCTAGCACGGAAACCTGCTGCTGACAGACGTCGCTAACTGCCAGAAAGCAGACAAAGGTAAAGGCACCCCCCAAGAAGTAAAACCCAAACCAATCACATTGCATTCAAAGAACTATAAACTATCATGAAATTAAAAGGAAATTAAAATTAGAATTAAAATTAAAAGTAACAGCAAAAGGAAGTCCTTATCTGGGTGTAGCCGCGTGGAACAGCGTCGTCTGCTCAAACGCGGGGCTGCTCCGCTCTCCGCCACGAGGCCTCAGCCCTGCCGAGAAAATGGCGCCAATCTGAAGCAGGCCCGTTTGGCGCCAAACACCACAGAGGCGGCAAGAGCTCAGAGCCCCTCCATGCGGACTCGAGAGACTCCCTTGTGGCGTCGGGATGCAGCAGTTACCCCGCTGTAGCTGCGGGGTGAAGAGCTGTCCAGACACGCTGCTGCCTCGCGCCACCAGAAGTAGCAGACGCTGCGAGCCACGGCCCACCGGCTAAAGAACCTCGAACGGCCTGAGGCTCCCGCCGCGATGGGAATCTGCCGCATGGACACTGCCAAAATGCAGGTGTTCCACAGAGCTCTCCCCCGTACAGTCCTGGGGGAGATCATCACCGGGCACAGAGACCGAAGAATCCCAAGCAGAGAGGCTAGCTGGCAGCGTGAACTTTGAAAAGGGACAGAACCCCCCTTTACACTAAGGCAGACTAGGTGAAAATAAATAAAGTAAAAGTAAATGAAATTAAATGAAAATGAAAATGAATTCAATTTACAGGATTACACCTAAAGAAGGGCAAAAGAAATGCAAGGTAAATCAAATCCTGACTAACTGCTCCTAAACTGCTTCTCAAGTGAGCCCAGCACCTAGGCTCACTACGTCCTCATGCTGCATGGAGACTGGACACACTGGGGGATCATGGGAGAAGACCAGCAGGATATACCCGGTGATGTCAGAAGTTTGACTTGTCCAGTCTCCATGTTGCAGGAGGAGGTGCACTAACCAGTGGTGGAGAACTGAACTGTAGGACCAATAAGGAATGCTGATTGCCAGGTTGATTGAAGGTGAGCCTGAGAGGGAGAGGGGAGGTGTAAACGATTAACATGAACGGATCGGAGGCTACGAGTAGGAGTGTGAAAGGTTAATAAGTCGGATAGATATTGAGGTCTGTGGAGATAAATGGCCAGATGTCCTAGGGTAAGAATCTTAAATTGTATCTGGAAATTTAGCGGTAACCAATGGAGATGTTGCAGGATTGGGGTAATGTGATCACGGGGGGAAGCGTGTAATATCATCCGGGCTGCAGTGTTTTGCAGTAACTGTAACTGATGACGCTGGTATTGAGGGATGCCAGCATAAATAGAATTACAGAAATTCACTCTGGTGATAACCAAGGAAAGGAGGAGAGTAGTAACGGCTTGAGAGGATAAAAATGGCCTAATGGCACGAATCTGTCGAAGGCAGAAGAAAGAGTGCCGGGAGACCTGGGAAATGTGATCGTTGAAAGTAAGGTTACTGTCAAGAAAGACGCCAAGATAGTGAAGCTTAGAAACTAGGGAGATTGGGGTGCCTGAAAGAGAAGGAGTAAGTGATGGAGTGATGAAGCCGTGAGTAAACAAAATGGCCGCGGTTTTAGAGACATTGAGAACGAGACAATTGGAGAAGAGCCATGAAGAGACTATGGACAAACAGGTGTTGAGAGGAGTGATGTCAGGATGAGAAGAGGATGTATGATATAAAAGGAAGATATCAGCATAATAGTAGCCTGAGATTTCTGATTGTTGAATTAGTAGAGCTAACGGGACCAAAAATATATTGAACAGTAGGGGGGCCAATATTGAACCCTGTGGGACACCGCAGGTGAGAGGGAAGTTGTCTGTGGTAGGCAGGTGAGAGGGAAGTTGTATCCTGTTCAAGTTTTTGAAGTTTGATGTAAACAGGGGGGAGGGGGGGTGTGGCCACGCCTGGGGCGTGGATGGGCAGGGCTAACTCACCATTCACTTCTATGGGAGGGTGTGTGGCCTGAGGCGGGACATACACCGGAAGTGAGCGCTGATTGGCTCCTGTCATCCTTATCTCACCTGTCAATCAGTTTGACGAGTAGTGTACCCATTATACTACTCCTGCTCCAGTAACCTATTGACAAAGTAGACTCACCAGAGCAATAAGTAGAAACATACTCATAAAGTTCATCTAAGCTACATAACTATAAAAACTGAAACCCGTACTTAACAGTTACCTGGCCATTCACCAAGCCGCTTTTTTTTTTTTAAATGTTCACTCTAAGTCTTACTTCGCTCTCTCTCCAGAACTACCCAGCAGTCACTGCCGACTTTGCTTGGGCCTCATTAAGACTTTCAAAGTCCCATGCTCCCTATCGGAACCGCAGCCAACCCAGCGGTGATCGCTGCTGAGCGTTAAACGTTCTCCTACTGCAGGCTACTGTCCACCATACTATATCAGGGAGGGATATGGGACTAGACTGGAGGTTCCTCAAGGAACAACAATTAGCAGGTAAGTCTAATTTCATCTTCCTTATCGTCCCTCCAGTCTAGTCCCAGACCTCTGAGGATGTAACAGAGCAGTGAACACTTTAACGGGAGGGACCTGCCAGACCAGCCTGAAGTACCGCCGATCCAACCCAGCATCCCCTTGCGCTTTTACATCTATCCTGTAATGCTTAACAAAGGAAGACAATGACGACCACGTAGCCGCCTTACAAATCTCTACCGCTGGAACTAAGCTGAACTCCACCCAGGAAGCTGCCTGAGCCCTAGTCGAATGAGCTCTTAAGCAGTTCGGAATGGCCTTGCCCTTCAAGATATACGTCGACGCTATAGTCTCCTTGAGCCATCTTGCAATTGAAGCTTTAGACGCCGACTCACCTTGCTTTGGCCCGCCAAATATGACAAACAACCTGTCAGTTTTGCGGCAGGAAGCTGTTCTCTGCAAATAAATTCTTAAGCTCCGACTTACATCCAACCGATGCAATCGCCCTTTGTCCCCATCCTTGCCACCTCTCGCGAACACAGGCAAGGATACGGCCTGATTCACATGAAACCCGGACACCATCTTTGGTAAGAAAGAAGGAACTGTTCTCAAAACCACCTTCCTTTCATAAAACGTCAAAAAAGGCTCCCTACACGATAAGGCCTGCAATTCCGAAATTCTTCTTGCTGAAGAAATAACCACCAAAAAGACCAATTTAAGCGTAAGATCCTTCAAAGTTGCGTTCGCCAATGGCTCAAAAGGCGCCCCTACCAATGCCTGCAACACCAAGTTGAGATCCCAGGTCGGCACCGGCACCTTGCACGGTGGTCTCAAAAGCACCGTGGCTCTTAAGAATCTCCTAACATCTGGATGTGTCCTAACATCTGGATGTGTCCCCCGATAACAAGAAAGCGCTGCTAGGTGAACACGTAGCGTAGCTGCTGCCAATCCTTTATCCAACCCACCCTGGAGAAAGGAAAGAATCTGCGGAATCGAAGCCCTTAATGCCACCACGTGCTTCTCCGCGCACCATGACTCAAAAATACGCCACACTTGAATATATGCCATGGAAGTTGACCGCCGCCGCAATCTCAACAATGTCGAAATGACCGCCAAAGAGTACCCCTTGGCTGTCAACCTTGCCCTTTCAAGAGCCAAGCCATAAGGGAAAACCGAGCCACTTGAGGCATATTCAGTGGGCCCTGTATCAGCAGATCGTTCCTGACCAACAATTTCCACGAAGGATCCATCAGGAGATGCACTAGGTCGGCATACCATGGCCTTCTCAGCCAATCTGGTGCAATTAGGATCACGAGACCCTTGTGCATCTCTATGCGTTGCAGCACCCGGCCGATCAACGCCCACGGAGGGAACACGTACAGCAGCTGATCCTCCGGCCATCTTTGAATCAGGGCGTCCAAGCCCTCCGACATCCTTTCTCTCCTTCTGCTGTGAAATCTTTCCGCCTTTGCCAACTCGAACGTCACCATGAGGTCCATGACCGGAGGCCCCAGCGACGTACTAATAACTCAAACACCTCCTGGTTCAGCAACCACTCTCCTGGATCCACCTTGACTCTGCTCAAAAAATCGGCTGTCACATTGTCCACTCCAGCTATGTGGGCTGCCGATAATGCTTCCAGATGCAACTCAGCCCAACCCAGCAGCTCTTCCGCCTCTTCTTTGAGAGCCATGCTGGTTGTGCCCTCTTGTCGATTGATATAAGCCACTGCTGTGGCATTGTCCGACATCACACGAATCGCTTTTCCTTGTACTAACTGCCGAAACTCTCGTAGGGCTAGAGTGACCGCCCTTAATTCCAACCTGTTGATCAACCACTTCTTTTCCATTTCGTTCCACTGACCTTGGGCAAACTGCCTTTCGAAGTGCGCCCCCAGCCGAACAGACTTGCATCCGTTGTCAGTGGTCTCCACTCCAGCGCCTCCAATGGCATTCCCTTTTCTAAACAACCTGGAGCCAGCCACCACTGCAAGGCCTGCCTCGTCCGCAACGGGCAGATCAGCTGCTGGGACAACTGATCTGACTGATGCAACCATCTCCTGAGAAGAGCTCGCTGCAATGGCCGCATGTGCGCTTTTGCCCACGGCACCAACTCTAGTGCGGCTTGTGATAAGGAAGCTTATCATAGTTCAGGAGGGAGCTATAAAAGAGGTGAATTGGCTCTGAACAAGCAACCTGTCTTTGATGGTAGAAATACTAAAACAGAATGTTTTCATAAAAGACTACCAGTCCCAGAATGCACCAGGTTTCAAACAGCCTCTAGGAGAGCTGAAGTGGGGAAACGTGTGTTCAATCAGGAGAGCTATGAGGTAATCCCCAATCACTCATCTCCAAGGGCAGGGCTTGATTCAGCACACCTGGGCTGTGCTAGGGTGGAGTGTCCCTCTAAGCACTTTAAAAGTAAAAGATATTCTACACAGAGACAGCACAGGGAGATCGAGAACAAGAACCGACAGAACAGAGAGAAAGAAGAGAGAGGACTACAACAGCAGAAGCAACGCAGAAGGAAGAGAAAGACATCTTGGAGGTCTAAAGAAGGAGCCCACAGCAGTACGTGTGTTAGGAGTGATTCCAGAGGCAGGCATACTCCATTGGACTGGAGGAAGCCAGAGGAGTGGGGTTATAGAGCCAGGAATTCCCAGACGGCACCTTTGAAGGAGACGGCTGCATTTGGAAGGGGCCCTAAGACCGGTGCAAGAAGGTATGTGAAGAGAGACCCAGTGTCCAGGGATCTTGATTGGAAGGCTGGACATAAAAGCTGGACTACCTACTGGCCAGGATACCTGGAGAGGAAACATAACAGCAAGGGGATCACAGGTATGGATTTTGATCTATGCCCTAGCTCTTCACCAGGAAGACAGCAGGGAAACAAATATTATCCTGAGAGTGATCAATTAAGGAATTCCTCTGAGCCAGACCATGATACTGATTCCATGATATTTGAGGAAGAAGGAAATATATCAAATGATCAATTGGAATACATGGATTGCTCTCTGTCTAGGCTGCTGTTTTAAAGTAGTTTCTCACTAATACAACAACCACCAAAAGGAACTGTAACTTGTTCTTTTATCTACCCAGAAAAGTCTCTGCAAAAAAGCTTTAGGGTAGGATTCAGCCACGTAGAGAGAGTGAACCAGCAAAGGGGTTTGCAGCTGGCTAATTATTTGTAATTGAGCCAGGCACAAGTGCATGTGAGCTCTAGAAGGAAACTTCTTTCTTGTGTGTGTGAATAGAAGAAAGTTATCCTTGATAAAGAACAGTTTTTTTGTTACTTTTGGGTTTGTTTTTGCCTTTTGGAGCACTGCTAAGAAGGTCATTAGCAGGAGCCATCAAAATGACCTTTTCTGTTTCCCATCAAGGTCTTTATTGATTTATTGCTTAAGAAGTTCAGTTACCTTATAACATGTTTTGTTTTTCCTGAGTACAATACTTGAAGCAAGTGTCCTTTTGAGTTACCAAGTAAATCTGTGTGGGAGAATTAACCCCATGAATAAAATCTGTTTTTCTTTGCTTACACTCGAGCATCACAACTCATTATTTTGTGAACGGCTGATTCTGGTATGAATGAACTACAAACCCCCACAATCCTTTGCAAGTCATAATAATATTTTGCCTTTGCCAAGACTGTGGACTTTCACGACCAGCACCCCCGTTTACAGTGGCGTAGTAGTTCAGATTGCTTTTACACAAAGGATTTACAGGATTTATAAGGATTACAACTGAAATTTGAAAGAAAAAGTTCAAGTCAAAAAGCTGGAAAGTGGATTTTTCCCTTAACAACACTTTGGAGGAAAAAAAGTGGCTGTTCCAGGAGCTGTTCCAAGGAGGAAAAGACCCTGTGTAAGCTGGATTCATCACTGGCATAAGGTAATAAGTACATGGGCATGTCTAGTGGTGGATGGGAGTAAGACACAGAGGTAATTGGAAAACAAATAGGAGGAAAACACCTGTTTGGAGGGTGCTGCTCTGTGTTTTTTTTCTTTTGTTTTCTTGTAGGGAGACAAGATGGATCAGAAGGAACTGGCCAACTGGATGGCAGCCCAATTTAGCAGGCAACAGGAGCTAGCGCAGCAGGCTCAGGACACTGCAATTAAAGCACTAAGGGACCAGCAGAAGCCAGTGCTTGATCTGGTGGAAGCCTTAATTGCTCTTCATAACCAAAGTGGACCGGATGCAAGACCAGCAGTAACAACTGGTATACCACATGTGGACGATGTGGGACTCAATCAGGGAATTGGGGCATTTAGTTTTGGGAAGCTGACTCCAGATGATAATGTTGATGATTTCCCTGAATCTTTTGAGAGAGTGGCACAAGCATTAGCATGGCCAGAGACCCAGTGGGCAGTAAGGCTGGCAGCCTCATTAACTGGGGAGGCGCTTGCAGCTTATAGGGCAATGCCAGCGGCTCAAGCTTTGAATTATAGAGATGTAAAGGCTGCTATAAGAGATCGCCTAGGGTTGTCTATTTCAGAGTATAGGCGAATGTTTAGAGCTGCTGCATTAAGAGTGGGTGAAACACCCAGGGCTCTGAGTCAGAGAATCAGAGGATTGGCTGTAAAATGTTTGGAGCCTGAGGGAAAGACTGTGGAAATGTTATTAGACATTATTATGCTTGAACAATTTATGTCTGCTGTGCCTAAAGATCTGCACACTTTCCTTATACAGCAAAATTGCCGGAGAGGCAACCATGCTAGCAGATAGATTCTTGGAAGCCACGCAGGCTTGCCATAGAATGGGTGGCCCTCTGAAGGTTGGTGCTGAGGCAAGCCGTGCTGTATCAGAAAAGAAAATGGTTAAAAATGTTTCTGAAAATAATTGTTCTGTGCCAACCCAGATTACAAAGTGGAGTAAAAAGAAATGTGGAAAATGTGGAAAATGGGGACATTTGGAAAGGGGATGCCAGACACACACTAGCTTGATGGGTGTTGATTTAAAACATCCCAAAGAAGGATTCCTTTTGGTGGTTGATGTGCAGGGAATTACCACAAATGCTCTGTTAGACTCTGGAGCAGACCAGAGTATGCTGTCAAAGAGGCTTTGGAAGAGGATAGAGGCCCAAGAAGGATTTGTGCCTAGAACCCCTGAAAGCCAGGTTCACATCAGATGCATTCATGGTGCTGCAACATCATATCCCACCTATAGGCTAATGGTTAAGTGCCTGGGGGAACAAGAGGAGATTCGTTTAGCAGTGGTGCCTAGGCTTCCATTTGATTTGGTTTTAGGAAGGGATTGGCCAAGATTTAAGCAGGGACTAGTGAAAGGACTAGGAAAGGAGGGAGAAGGAATGATGGTAATAGCTCCCGGGCCTTTGTTTGGAAGTCCTCAGACCCCAGCTAAAAAGATGGTTAAGCTTCCAGAAGACCAAACTACCAAGAAGCAGATATTTACCTTGAAGTACCATAGGGTCACAGAGAAGGCCCAAGCTCCTAAGCGGGCAACCCCTCAAGCTGCTGGGTTTGACCTGTGCAGTGTAGAAAATGTGACTGTACCTAGCCAAGGGAGAGCCCTGGTTGACATTGGACTCCAAGTAGAAATACCCATTGGGTGTTACGGGCGAGTAGCCCCAACATCAGGATTAGCCCTGAAGTATTTCATTGATGTGGGAGCGGGAGTGATTGATCCCGATTACAAGGGCAATCTTAAAGTTCTGTTATTTAATTTTGGACAGAACGATTACCATGTAAAGACGGGAGACAGAATCGCTCAATTGATATGTGAGAGACTGGGTTTCCCACCTGTGGAGGAAGTCACATCCTTGTCAAATTCTGAGCGTGGAACCAAAGGCTTTGGTTCTACTGAAGACAAAGGGATTAAGAGCCTAGCTGCCACCTGTGCCCGTGAAAGGGAGGTGCATGAAGAGGAGGATTTGGGACCCCAAGTATCTGACTGTAAAGAAAGTTCAGAACCCCAAATAGGTGACGACCTGACAGTGGTACAGCAGGAAGAAATAAGGACATTGCTTAAAGAATTCCCAGATGTTTTGACTCCCATACCTGGGGAGACACATTTGGTTGCCCATGAGATAATAACTCCACCTGGGAAATTAATTCGTCAAAGGCCATACCGCTTGCCTGAAGCAAAGAGACAGGAAGTAGTGGCACAAGTTCAGGAAATGTTAGACATGGGAGTAATAGAGGAGTCGAAGAGTCCCTGGAATAGCCCCATAGTCTTGGTGCCAAAGCCTGATGGCTCTTTAAGATTCTGTATTGACTTCTGGCAGGTAAACGCAATATCAGTTTTTGATGCATATCCAATGCCAAGAATTGAAGAACTGTTGGACCAGCTTGGACAAGCTCAATATTTAACCACCCTTGATATGACAAAAGGCTATTGGCAAATCCCTCTAACCAAGGAGTCGAAGCCGAAGACTGCGTTCAGCACCCCCGTTGGCCTTTTCCAGTTCAAAAGGATGCCTTTCGGACTGCATGGAGCGGCAGCTACCTGCCAAAAGTTAGTGGACCAGGTACTTCGACCCCACCAAAATTATGCCTTTGCCTATATGGATGATGTCATAATCCACAGTAACACTTGGGCGGAACATCTAAAGAGAATCAGGGCAGTCTTATGCTCCATGAAGCAAGCGGGAATCACTTTGAACCCAAAGAAGTGTGCCTTTGCTAATAGAGAGGTAAAATACCTAGGCCACCTGGTGGGAAGAGGGAAAATTAAACTTCTAATGAGCAAGGTGGATAGTATCAGGAATTTTCCTCCTCCAACAACAAAGAAACAGCTGAGGAGTTTCTTGGGACTTATTGGATACTACCGCAGATTTATACCACAGTTTGCAGAGAAAAGTGCAATTTTTACTGATATGCTGCGGAAGAATTGCCCAAACCAGCTGAAATGGACTCCTGAAGCTGAAAAAGCATTTTCAATCCTAAAAGGGAAGTTGTGTACAGGACCAGTACTGAAAGGGGTGGATTTCAGGAAACCCTTCTTGGTTCAAACAGATGCCTCGGATGTAGGGCTAGGAGCTGTCTTATCCCAATGTCATGAAGGGGAGGAGCATCCTGTGATGTACCTGAGCAGGAAATTGTCACCGGCTGAACAGAAGTATTCCACAATAGAAAAGGAATGTTTAGCTATAAAGTGGTCAGTGGAGGCATTAAGGTTTTACCTTACAGGGAGGAAGTTCAAACTGGTTACAGACCATGCCCCACTTAAGTGGTTGCAACAAATGAAGAACCACAATGCCAGGTTGACACGCTGGTACATGGCCTTACAGGCATTCGATTTTCAAGTGGAACATCGTGCTGGGAAGTTACACAAAAATGCGGATGCCCTTTCCCGTATTACGGACTGTAAAGAAGAAGTTTCACTAGTTGCACCAGTCCGTAATAACTTAAGCAGGGGGGTATGTGATAAGGAAGCTTATCATAGTTCAGGAGGGAGCTATAAAAGAGGTGAATTGGCTCTGAACAAGCAACCTGTCTTTGATGGTAGAAATACTAAAACAGAATGTTTTCATAAAAGACTACCAGTCCCAGAATGCACCAGGTTTCAAACAGCCTCTAGGAGAGCTGAAGTGGGGAAACGTGTGTTCAATCAGGAGAGCTATGAGGTAATCCCCAATCACTCATCTCCAAGGGCAGGGCTTGATTCAGCACACCTGGGCTGTGCTAGGGAGAAGTGTCCCTCTAAGCACTTTAAAAGTAAAAGATATTCTACACAGAGACAGCACAGGGAGATCGAGAACAAGAACCGGCAGAACAGAGAGAAAGAAGAGAGAGGACTACAACAGCAGAAGCAACGCAGAAGGAAGAGAAAGACATCTTGGAGGTCTAAAGAAGGAGCCCACAGCAGTACGTGTGTTAGGAGTGATTCCAGAGGCAGGCATACTCCAATGGACTGGAGGAAGCCAGAGGAGTGGGGTTATAGAGCCAGGAATTCCCAGACGGCACCTTTGAAGGAGAAGGCTGCATTTGGAAGGGGCCCTAAGACCGGTGCAAGAGGGTATGTGAAGAGAGACCCAGTGTCCAGGAATCTTGATTGGAAGGCTGGACATAAAAGCTGGATTACTTACTGGCCAGGATACCTGGAGAGGAAACCTAACAGCAAGGGGATCACAGGTATGAACTTTGATCTATGCCCTAGCTCTTCACCAGGAAGACAGCAGGGAAACAAATATTATCCTGAGAGTAATCAATTAAGGAATTCCTCTGAGCCAGACCATGATACTGATTCCATGATATTTGAGGAAGAAGGAAATATATCAAATGATCAATTGGAATACATGGATTGCTCTCTGTCTAGGCTGCTGTTTTAAAGTAGTTTCTCACTAATACAGCAACCACCAAAAGGAACTGTAACTTGTTCTTTTATCTACCTAGAAAAGTCTCTGCAAAAAAGCTTTAGGGTAGGATTGAGCCACGTAGAGAGAGTGAACCAGCAAAGGGGTTTGCAGCTGGCTAATTCTCCAGGACCAAGCAGGAAGTCAGTCCTCACTTATGGGTGACGTCGGCGCCGACGGAGCCCTCGCGGAGCAATTTTCCCCAGCTTTTGAAGAAAGCCTTTGGGAATTGCAGCGCGCATGCGCGGTCCTCTTCCCGCCCAAGGGTGCCATCTTGCTCAGTCTTCTTTTTTCCGCGGAGCCCTACAGACGTAGTTTGTGATCGCCGCTGAAAAAGTTGATTTTTTCGTTCTGTTTTTTCTCGGTTCGACGCCGTGTCCTTTTCCCGCCCGGCCTCGACACTCCGGTGTCGAGTCCGTTCACTATTTTTCGTTTTTTGTCCTTAGTGACTGGCGTTCCCGCCACTTTTTTCTTTTTCTCTGGCAGCACGGTCTTTTGACCTCGCAGGGGCCCTTTTCCCCCCGATGGCTGCCAGCGGGTTTAAGAAGTGTGATCGGTGTACGAGACTCATGTCTCTTACCGACACACACGACTGCTGCCTCCGTTGCCTCGGACCCAATCATGATCCGATGATTTGTGGTCCGTGTAACAAAATGTCCTCGAAGGCATTGAGGAGTCGGCAGTCTCAAAAGGAGCGAATCTTCTGACTCCGCGTCCGGTCAGGCCCGGACCGCGTCAGAGGCTTCGACGTCTCGTGACTCCGGCCCCGAGCATCGTCGGAGTTCCTCTGAGCGGGGGTCTCCCGCCTGGGAACATCGTCGGAAGAAGAAACCCGCGAGGGCGGCGTCGGAGGACGCTCCTGGTCCCTCGCGTGCCAGGTCGCATAGCCACGACAGCCGCCCCGGGTCCTCGGAGGCGGAGAGGCCTTCGAAGCAGCCTCGTCTCGAAGTGGAGTCTCCTGGACATGTGAGTACTGTAGTCCTCCTGGACTCGCCTCCGAAGGAGCCGAAGTCGGGCCCGACACCGTCGGGGCCCGAGTCGGGGGCTGCTAGGTCTTCTGAGTTTGCACTCAGGTTGACGGCCTTGGAGAGCAGTTTCGCTGCCTTCATGGACCAGTAGCGGGCACTGATCGCTGGCCTCGCTGGCGCCTCTGCCCCGACCACCGGGACGTCGACGTCAAAATCGACCCCGGAGGCCGAGCCGATCCTCGAGTCCATCCGGGCTCGAGTCGATCCTCGGCCACGGTCTCCCTCGGCCTCCCGTTTGGGACCGAGGTCATCGACACCGGCCTCGGCGTCGGGGCGGAGACCCTCGGCTCCCGCCCGCACGGAGCCACTCGATTCCTCCTCGGAGGAGTCGGGCTGGGACACGGAGGAGGACGAGTCACCCGGTTCTTTTCAGACTCGGTGCGTCCCCTAAGACTCCCCTGAGTCTGAACCTCGGAGACGATCCCCTCCGGAGGATACCCGGTTCTCCGACTTCGTGAGGGATATGGCCAAGGCTTTGGCCTTCCCCATAGATCCGGAGGAGGAGCCTCGAGCCGAAGAGCTCGAGGCCCTCCAGTATGACTCTCCCCCGAAGGAGGCCTTTACTGTACCGGTTTCTCCGATGCTGGAAAGACTTCTCTTCTGCATGTGGGAGAGCCCGGCATCGACGCCGGTATTAAGCAAGCGGGTCGATTCCATGTATCGAGTCCGCAAGAGCCCCGGGTTCCAGAAGGCACAACTACCGCACCATTCCATGGTGGTGGAATCGGCCATGCATCGACTCAAGAGTCAAAAGATGCACTCCTCGGTGCCTCCGGGTAAGGAGGCCTGGAACCTGGATGCCCTCGGTAGAAAGTGCTTCCAGGGCTCTATGCTTGCTTGTCGAGTCCAGACATACCAGCTCTATATGGGCATGTATCTCCAGGACCTGGCAAAGGAAATTGCTGGGTTCTCTGCTGGTCTCTCCGAGGAACCTTTGCAGAGATTCCAGGCCTTGTCCACTGGTATTCGAGAGTGCTCGAAGTTTATTTCTCGAGCAGCCTACGATGGCTTCGAAGCATCGGCTCGAGTAGCCGGAGCCGGCATCGGTGCCCGCCGACAGGCTTGGCTTCAGTCATCCGACCTCGAGCCATGGGTACAGGACAAGTTGGTCGATGTCCCCTGCAGAGGTGAAAACCTCTTTGGCAAGCCCATGGCTGATAAGGCTGCTGAACTCGAGTCCGAGACTCTAACCAGGACTCGCCTGTCCAGGAAGACCTCTGCCCCTTCACAAAAAAGGAAGGGCTCGGGGAAAAAGCCCTTTTACCCGAGGAAGATGTCTGCCTATAAACAACAACACCCACCATATCAAGCCTCAGCAGCTCCCCATCAGGGTCAGCAGGCTAAGGGACAGGGTAATGGGTCCCGTAGGCAGAAGGACCCCAAGCCCTCTACAACGGCCCCTGCTCAGCAGGGTGGGGGTTTTTGACTCCGTCCGCATAGCCTCTTCCCCCTCGCTGACTTCTCTCAGCACGGGAGGCCGGCTGGCCCATTTTGCCCACAGGTGGTCAGCCATAACATCAGATACCTGGGTACTTCAGGTAGTTCAAAAGGGCTACCTTTTGCACTTTCACCAGGTACCTCCCTCCTACTTTCCAGGGGAGCCTCTCAGACCCCCTCTGCACAGGGACTTACTCCTTCAGGAGTTGGCAAGTCTTCTTCAGGATCAGGCTGTGGAACCAGTGCCCTACCACCTAAGGGGTCAAGGCTTTTATTCCAGGTACTTTCTGATACCAAAAAGAACAGGAGGCCTCCGACCCATCCTGGACTTGCGAAACCTCAACAAGTTCCTGCAAAGGGAAAAGTTCAAGATGCTTACCCTTGGAATCCTGCTGCCCTACCTCCAGCAGGGAGATTGGCTATGCTCCTTGGATCTAAAGGATGCTTATACTCACATCCTTATCCATCCGGACCACAGACAATATCTACGATTTGTTGTGGCAGGAAATCATTATCAGTACAGGGTACTGCCCTTTGGCCTGTCCTCCGCTCCCAGGGTGTTCACCAAATGCCTGGCAGTGGTGGCAGCCTTCCTGAGGCTTCAAGGCCTCTTCGTCTTTCCCTACCTGGACGACTGGCTCATCCGGGCACAGTCTTCCCTAGAGGTCACTCAGGCCACTCAGCGCACAGTGGCTCTACTTCAGCACTTGGGGTTCGTCATAAACTTCACAAAGTCCACTTTGCTCCCCTCTCAAGATCTCGAATTCATAGGAGCACGGTTGGACACTCTGCAAGCTCGTGCCTTCTTGCCTCTGGAACGGGCCAACCGGCTCATAGCTCTGGCCGGCAAGTTTCGCAGCACGTCACCGGTCTCTGCCAGACAATTCCTGCAACTGCTCGGTCATATGGCCTCCACGGTCCATGTCACTCCGAATGCCCGTCTACATATGAGGCCTGCTCAGTGGAGCCTTCGCACTCAATGGCATCAAGCCACAGGGAACCTTGCGGACTTAGTACAGATCTCCAACCGCCTGGTCTCCTCTCTGCAATGGTGGCTTCATCTGCCCAATCTGGTACTGGGCATGACATTTCAATCTCCTCCGCCTTCCCAAGTGCTGACGACAGATGCCTCTCTTCTGGGATGGGGAGCACATTGCCAAGGGACATGTACTCAGGGCCTTTGGACCCCTTGGGAGGCTGCTCAACAGATAAACTTCCTGGAGCTCCGGGCGATCCGCCTAGCTCTACGGACCTTCTCTCACCTCACTTCTCATCAGTCTGTACTGGTACAGACGGACAATCAGGTTGCCATGTTCTATGTGAACAAACAGGGTGGCATTGGCTCCCTCCTTCTATGCCAAGAGGCTCGGAGACTGTGCTCGTGGGCAGTCGGCCAGGGCATCCTCCTCAAAGCTGTTTACCTGCCAGAACAGGAAAATCACCTGGCCAACAAAACTGAGCAGGATTCTGCAGCCACACGAGTGGAGGTTAGATCCGTTGGTAGTTCAGCGGATCTTCCTCCGCTGGGGCCTCCCCAACATGGATCTTATTGCCAGTCCTCTGAACCGGCAACTTCCCAGGTTCTGCTCCAGGCACCCGCATCCTCTCCGAGTAGCGGCGGATGATTTCCTCATCCCGTGGTCCACGGGCCTAATGTATGCCTTTCCTCCCACGCCACTTGTCTCCCGGACACTTTTCAAAGTTCTCCGGGACAAGGCCTCGGTAATCCTGATAGCACCCTGGTGGCCAAGACAACCCTGGTTCCCGCTTCTGCTACAACTGGCGGTGGACACCCCCCTTCCTCTGGGGTTTCAGCCCGATCTCCTGACTCAGGATCAGGGCACTCTCCTGCACCCCAACCTCCGGACCCTTCAACTGATGGCATGGCTGCTGAAAGGGTAGTCCTAGCACCGCTCCTACTGCCTCCGGAGGTGGAAGCTGTCCTCCTGGCTTCTCGGCGACCATCCACCCGGAAGTCTTACGCCCTTAAGTGGCGTCGCTTCTCCGTCTGGTGTTCTCAGCAGTCTGAGAACCCTTTCTCCTGTTTGGTATCGGTGGTACTGCAATACTTGCTTCATCTTTTCAATCTAGGACTCAAGTCCAACTCTGTCAGGGTCCACCTCAGTGCTCTCTCTGCACATCACTCGCCGGTGGACGGCAAACCTCTTTCCGCACACCCCTTGGTGGCGCGGTTTCTCAGAGGCCTACTTCTGCTTAAGCCTCCTTTGCGCCCTCCGGCGCCTGACTGGGATCTCAATGTGGTCTTACAGCGGCTAACCTGTCCGCCTTTTGAACCTATGGCTACCTGCCCTCTTCGTTTCCTTTCATGGAAAACGCTCTTCTTGGTAGCCCTTACCTCCGCTAGACGCGTTAGTGAACTACAAGCCCTAGTCTCTGAACCTCCTTACACTAGGTTCTATAGGAATAGGGTAGTCTTACGGACTCACCCTAAGTTTCTTCCTAAAGTGGTTTCTCCTTTTCATCTCAACCAAGAGGTGGTTCTTCCAACCTTCTTTCCCAGGCCGCATACCAGCCGGGCTGAAACAGTTCTACATACCCTGGACTGTAAGAGGGCCTTATCCTTCTACCTTGACCGTACGCGGGAGCATAGAAAAGCTGTCCAGCTTTTCGTGTCTTTTGACCCTAATCGTTTGGGGGTACCTGTCTCCAAGCGTACTTTGTCCATCTGGGTAGCTGACTGTATCGCCTGGGCGTATGGAGCAGCCGGCCTCTCCTTAAGGAGTCGAGTCACGGCTCACCGTGTCAGGGCGAAGGCTGCGTCTGTGGCTCATCTCCGCTCTGTTCCGTTGGCAGACATCTGCCGGGCCGCTACTTGGTCTTCAAACCAGACTTTTGCAGCTCATTACTGCCTGGAGAGGGAGTCCCGCAGGGACAGTGCTTTCGGACAGGCAGTCCTCCACAATCTCTTTGAGGTTTAGGCAACTCCTGCCATCCGGCCCTGGTGTTGGGCTACCGGCCGGATTCGTATTCAGAGAAGATTCCTTCCTTCTGTACTGCTGAGCTAGAGGGAGCTCATTTTTCGCCTTAAGGTCTCCGGTAGCCTTAAGCTTGGGAGTCTCATAAGTGAGGACTGACTTCCTGCCTGGTCCTGGAGAAAGAGTAGTTACTCACCTGTAACAGGTGTTCTCCAGGAGCAGCAGGAATCAGTCCTCACAACCCTCCCTCCTCCCCTTGGAGTTGCAGTCATTCTTATCCATTGTTTTGCTTTTTGCCGTCTTTTCGCTATGTCATCAGACTGAGCAAGATGGCACCCTTGGGCGGGAAGGGGACCGCGCATGCGCGCTGCAATTCCCAAAGGCTTTCTTCAAAAGCTGGGGAAAATTGCTCTGCGAGGGCTCCGTCGGCGCCGACGTCACCCATAAGTGAGGACTGATTCCTGCTGCTCCTGGAGAACACCTGTTACAGGTGAGTAACTACTCTTTATTTGTAATTAAGCCAGGAACAAGTGCACGTGAGCTCTAGAAGGAAACTTCTTTCTTGTGTGTGTGAATAGAAGAAAGTTATCCTTGATAAAGAACAGTTTTTTTGTTACTTTTGGGTTTGTTTTTGCCTTTTGGAGCACTGCTAAGAAGGTCATTAGCAAGAGCCATCAAAAAGACCTTTTCTGTTTCCCATCAAGGTCTTTATTGATTTATTGCTTAAGAAGTTCAGTTACCTTATAACATGTTTTGTTTTTCCTGAGTACAATACTTGAAGCAAGTGTCCTTTTGTGTTACCAAGTAAATCTGTGTGGGAGAATTAACCCCATGAATAAAATCTGTTTTTCTTTGCTTACACTCGAGCATCACAACTCATTATTTTGTGAACGGCTGATTCTGGTATGAATGAACTACAAACCCCCACAATCCTTTGCAAGTCATAATAATATTTTGCCTTTGCCAAGACTGTGGACTTTCATGATCAGCACCCCCGTTTACAGGCTGCCATTGTTCCCATGCCATGCCGACGGGGCTCCTCTCCCCAAGAATTCTCGCACCAGCTGCCTCAGCCATAGGGCCCTAGTGTGTGGGAGAAACACCCTCCCCCTCTTTGTGTCGAAGCGAGCCCCTAAGTACTCCAACCCCTGAGAGGACTCGAACTTGCTCTTCTCCACATTCACTACCCAACCTAAACTCTGCAGAAACTGCACCACCCGGAGAGTAACTTTCTTGCTTTCGCTCTTCGACTTTGCTCGAATCAACCAATCGTCCAAATAAGGGTGCTCAAATATCCCTTCTCTGCAGAACGCTGCCGCCACCACCACCACCACCATTACCTTGATGAAGGTGCGCGGTGCCGTTGCCAAACCGAACGGTAAGGCCTGGAACTGAAAATGTCCCATAGGAACTGCAAACCGTAGGTACTGTTGGTGTTTCAATCTGATCGGTATATGCAGATATACCTCCGAGAGATCTAGCGAGGTGAGGAATTCTCCCTGCCTGACCGCTACTATGACCGACCTCAGCATTTTCATGCGAAAGTGGGATACTCTGAGACACCGGTTTACACTCTTGAGGTCTAGAATCGGTCTTAACGAGCCCTCCTTTTTTGGCACCACAAAGTATATTGAGTATCGACCGGACCCTGCAGTGGTCTACTGGAACTGGTACTACTGCCTGGAGAGCTAGTAACCTTTCCAACGTCTCTCGAACTGCCTGTAGCCGTGACTTTGTCCGGCATGGAGATAGAAGAAACGCTTTTCACACTGGGCGCTGGAATTCTAGGCCATAACCTCTTTGAATGACCTCCAACACCCATTGATCTGATGTGATTTGGGCCCAGGCAGGATAAAACTCCCTTAGTCGCCCTCCCAGGGGCACTAATCCTGCCTGGACCCCCCCTCGCTTCATTGCGACTTCTTGAGGTTCGAGGAAGTGGAAGCTCCAAACCCTCTACCCGCTCCTCTGAACCCCCGAAACCCCTGTGATCTGTAATTAAAATGCCCTCTCTGAAACTGACCAAACCTTGACAGACAAAATCTCCGAAACTCCCTTTGTTGGCTCCTAAAAGGCGCTAGCGGGCGACCCTGTTTCTGCTTATCCTTTGGCAGCCTACCTCCTTTAGACTCTCCGAGGTCCTTCACCAACTTTTCCAAATCCTCCCCAAAAGGTTTACCCCGAAAAGGGAGTTTAGCTAACCTCGCCTTAGAAGCACCATCTGCTGCCCTGTTACGCAGCCACAGATATCTGTGCACCGCTACCACCGACGCCATACTCTTTGCCAGACCGCGAATGAGGTCATATTGTATATCTGCCAAATAAGCTGCCCCCGACTCCGTTCGGGCCGCTTCTTTGACTACCTCAGCTTCCTGGTCCCCCTTCATCTTTTGGGACCACCGCAGACACACCCATGCTCCACAAATGGAAGTCTGCATGGAAACGGCATTAACCTCAAAGACTTGCTTCAACAACCATCTAACCGCCTATCTTGCGCATCCTTAAGGGCGGAACTGCCCTCCAACATCTTTTTAGTAACTGCCGAGACCGCTGCATCCACTTTGGGAGATTTGAAAAGGTCCCTATCCGGTTCCTTCAGCGAGTAAAGGCGTACCATCACTCTGGAGTCTTTCATCCCCACCTCTGTCGTGTCCCATTCTTCCTGAATCATTTCCTTAAACACTCTATAGACTGGGAAGGCTTTCTGGGACTTCCTAACCACCTGCAACAGCAGATCCTCCAACGAGGACTCTGCCACCTGCTCCGCTGCTGGCACGTTCAGCGCTTTCAGTGCCTCCAAAATCAAAGCTGACAACTCCTCCCGCCTGAAGACCCTAATAGCAGAGCCAGAAGATCAGGCACGGGTTATCTCACCTTCCTCCAGGTCCAACTCTCCATCCGAATCCTCCAAAACATCCGACTCCACAGCCTTCTCTATCTTGTCTGTCCCTAACTTAGGCTTTTTGCACAGAACGCTATCCGCTGCCCCTCCTAGGGGGGCTCCTGCTCGCTTTCCTCTGCTCCCTTCCTCTGCTTCCTCAGCCCCCCGTTTCCCAATAGCCTGTTGAAGCAGAGCCATAAAATCCTGGGAAAAAATTGCTGCCAGTCCCCCCTGCAACAAAGGCTGCGAACTGGCAGCCTCTGGCACCGTAGAAGGACCTGGCCTAGGCTCCGGAGGAGGCCCGCCAGGAGAAATAGGCTCCAGAGAGCTAGCATCCTTTTCCCTAAGGACCTGTCCTTCCGCAGTTTCTTCCCCTATAGCCTCCTCCTGCACACAGGATCTACACACACCGTCCTCCGAAACAGACCCCCTCTTGGCCCCACACATCACGCACTGAGGCCTAGAAGGCATAATTATAAAGTAGCCAAGTTCCCAAAAACAGAACTGACAGAGACAAAAATTTAAAAGTTTTCTTTTTTTTTTTCTTTCAAACACACACGCACCTACCACAACACAGCCCCAAGACTGCCTATACATCAATATTGAGCAGCCCTGCACTAATCATACAGTCGCAATCGCACCCTGAAGGGCCTCTTCCCGGCACATCTGCCGCGTGGCCCTGGCCTGCCCGCTTTAACCTGCCTGCTTCTCAGCCGTGCCGTCCTTCTGAGGCTGCACGCGGCCCGAGCCACGTCTCACTGCCGTACTCTCCACAGAGATCTACAACCCCCCCCCCTCGGCTAATGTGCACAGTTCCGCTTACCTCGCCCTGCGCCGCGAGCCCCGAGGGATGCCTCTGACATTTCCTCTGCCAACAACCGCGCGCCCAGGGAGACCGGCTGCTTCAATCTCTCCCACCACGTGTCTCACTCTCCTATATGGCTCCTCACTCATTTCGCAGGTTCAGGAGCCGGAGGCCCCAACAAGCACTCCCGCACACTTCTCTGAGCGTCGACCTCTGCAGGAAGGGGGGAGAGAGGGGGACAGCGTCGGCCTCCAGCCCCGCTCCAGCCGTTCTGCCAGAGAGATTAGCTGCTGTCTCACAGTGTTTTAAAGGACCGCAGCCCCTTTATTACTTATTTTATGTGAACCCCAATCAATCCTCAACTCCACTGACTATCTAACCCTACATCTCCTTAATCATTCCTCCAGTAAGCCCCGAACCTCTAAGCTCACGACTCCTCCAGCTGCTTGGAGACTGAAACTACTGGAGCAGGTGGGCGGTTCCTGGACTACTTATACTTGTGGCACCAAAAAAGGGTGGCGTGCTCAGTCTCCAAGCTGGGGGAGGAGGTGCTTAAACTCAGAGGTCTGGGACTAGACTGGAGGGGCAATAAGGAACACACGTGTAGCAGCCCTGTTGTTAAGTGCCGTCGAGTTGGTGTCGGCTCATGGTGACTGTTATTATATGGGCAATTGAGTGGCTTCCCGTCGGGGGGGGGGGGGGTGTCTCATCTCCCAGCACTGCTTGCTATGAGACTATCCACTGGGCTCCGTGGCAGTATGCGGAAGTAGATTAGCAGGCCCTTCCTCCTCGCAGTGTAACTCTAGCGTTGCCGCCCTTGTCACAGGAATGCGATCCAGCACCGTCCTGTGGTGCTGCCCACACTGAGGTCAGCAGCAGGCATTCAAGCAGTTGTAAAATGCAGACATAAAAGCGAAAAGCCTGAGCTGCCGGCATCCGCAGGTCTTAAATCAGGAGCCACTATTGTAGCAGCAGAGTAGCAGCAGATAAGCATGCAATAAATAAAACCAGGAGTCGTTTCAAGGATCCAAGCCAGTTTAATGTGCACATGGCTCAAGCAATAAGCAATTTCAAAATGGCTGAGCAATGGCTTCTAGTAAAACAACAACTTTTATAGCTTTCTTGTCCATTCTAAGCATAGGCAAACTTTTCATTGGTCCCAGTACCCCTCTCACCCATCTATTGGTCCCGGTACTGATATGGCTACCCAATCGGGACTCTGGTCTGGGCTCAGCACCTGGTTGCCCCCCTTCTAGTCCCAATTACAATGGTCAGTGTCTCTAACTTGTTACATCTCTCCTCCAAGGTCGCTTAGCTTGTTAAAACATATGGGAAGCAGGGCACTGTAACCTTGCTTTTTGCAGAGTTAATTAATTCCATAGAAGCATAGCACACCTTATCAGTACCAATTAAACTTGTTTTTCTATATTTTCTAAGTTTCGTTTCTGCTTAGCTATGTTCAGTTAAACTGAGTTAAGTTTCAATTCTATGGTGTCATCATTCAGGGGGGTTTTCATTCCTCTGGGCCTAACTACAGGCTTCAGTTACAGGTCAAGCTGCTCAGGCCTGTCTGCTTAGTTCAATTAGCATGGATCATAGGCCGTCGCCTACCACATTCCCCCCTTTGATTATTCTCACCCGCATGTTAATAAGGTGTGAGAATCAAATCACATAATACTAGGTAAAGGTATCACTCTGTGGTATAGGGTAGTAAGTTCACATAGCTAATATCTTTGTAGCTGCCTTATGCTCTACAGTGTTATTAATAACTGAAGTTATCATTCGCAAGCAAAGTAGCAAGAAACAAGGGAGCAACAAGCAGATAGTCAAAGTCCATAGTTTGGCAAGAGTGGGAAAAAGAACTAAAGGATTAGAAGGTTCAGTTGCATCTTTGTTGTGCTGTCGTAAAGCTTCTGATTTAGACAGACCAGCTGTCCATCCTTCGTAGTAGATTGTGGTCCAGTCCAAACAAAACACAAACTGTCAACAATGGGGTGGGCCAATACCCACTCACTAGTAGTATTATGTAAATCAGTCTGATTGTATAGGATAGAATAGTTCAGTTCTTGCGTCTCCCAGGGCCACTGATCTCCCATCTTAGTTCCTCCACAATAGAAACAGTCAGAAGTGTGGAGACTAGATGCTATTGCTCCAGCAAGTTCAAGAAACAAGTTCTGGTGGTGGTATGAGGAATTGCAACGGTGGCTTGCATAGCCTTGTAGAAAGTCAAGATCTAGAACAACTTTTGGATTGGAGAGTATACCAATGCAAGTATAGGAAGAATGATAAAACAAGGTCTGAGTGACCTTCGGTCCAGTTCATGTTGTACTTATACAGGCTGCCCAGGGAGATAAGGCAAAAGTCATTTCAAAGCACTCCAAAACTGTTGCCAGAATAAAGCAATAATAATAATTCATAATGGGCATAGTCTCTGGAAAATTGGTGGAACTGTCGACTTCCACAACAGATAACAGATGTAGGGTTGATTGTAGATCCTCAAGCTTCTGCCGTACGTAGACCTACCAACTTTTTGGCAGGAGTAGGGCTGTAGATTCCAAAGTATCACTGTCCTCTGGGATGTCTCAATTTCTTAAAATATCATAGCATAGTCTCTTAGGCTATTATTGCTTCCTTAGAGCAGTTCACTCTTTAGGAGATCAAAACAGTCTTTTCAGAGTATTTAAACACAGTCTCTTAGAAGATTCAATTTCTTAACACAACACAGTCTCTTTCTGATGATTGCAGTTGTTTTCTCCAGATGCGAGGCTTACCTTCAGATAAACAAACAGTCTTGAAACAGTGCAGTTTCTGAGGGACCAATAAGTCTTAGGTCCGTGGTTGTTGTCGTAGGGTGAGGTGCAATGGAGTCTCAGGATGCTGTACAGTAGTCCAGTGATCAGGTTCAAGAGCAGCTGCTGGCTTCCCTTGATTATGATGGATCCAAGGTTCAAATTCTGCGACTTTTACTGCAGTTGGAGTTGTTGACAGGATGACGACATAGGGTCCCCTCCAATGCAGGGCTAACAGTATCTTTCTCCACTCTTTGATCCACACCGAGACTCCAGGCTTGAAAGGATGCAGGGGTGCAGGCAAATTGATGAGTAATCGATTTTGTACTCAGGTATGAAGACTTCTGCAAAACAGAACTTAAAACCAATAGTTCATGTCTAATAATTTCAGATCCTATCTGTCTCATATCTCCTTTTATTTCCTATACAATAGGCAGGGGTTGCCCATACAGAATCTCAAAAGGGGAAACTCCTAAAGACTTAGCAGGGGCTAAGTATATCCTAAGAAGGGCTATGGGAAGAACCTGGGGCCACTTCAGGTAAACCTCTTGGCAAAGTTTGGACAACTGAGATTTCAGGGTTCAATTCATACATTCTACTTTTCCTAAATTCTGAGATCTATAGGCAGTATGTATCTGTTAATATCAATATCTTGGGGCTATACTTAATGGACTTGCTTCCTAAGGTTATCCACCCTCATTCTTTGTACAGGGCCCCATAGGCATGCAAGGTTGTAAGGGCATACTTGGAATCTGGGTACACATTTAGACAGGGCTGTTTTCCTATTGTTAGTGCTCTGGTGAGGACTATCAGTTCAGCTTTCTGTGGTGAAGTTTCTAGGGCCAGGGCTGAGGACTCAACTACCAAATCAGGGGTCACCACTGCATATCTAGCACAACAATGTCCATTGATGATGAAACTGCCTTCAGCCACAAAGAAAGTCTGTTCAGGGTTCTCCATAGGGACATCAGTCAAATCCAGGTGGCTTGAGAATACAGTGTCCATAACTTCTAAACAGTCATGATCAGGGGATCAAGACCAACTGATAACAACATAGCAGGATTGAAAGCTTGACTGACCCTTCAGTTGTATCTGGGGTTTTCACACAACATACTCTAATACTTCAACATTCATAGATTTGTTAGCTAGTAATTTCCTTTGTATTTCATATTGGTTAGAACAGAGTGTGGTACAGTAACTTGAAGATTCTGTCTCAAAGGGATTTTTCTTTTAGTTTTTGCTTACTAGGAAGGCTGTAGCTGTAACAGCTTCTCAAATAAGGTCCAAGAGATTGAGTCAACACTCCTAGAACATTTCCTTGTGACTCATGAACATAGAGACTGAAAGGTTTTCTGGACATCTGGTAGACCCAGAATTGGTGACAACATCAGAGTGTTTTTCAAAGATCAAAAGACTGCATTCCTATTCAAGTCCCCATTCCAATGGAGACTTTTTCATTCCTTTAGTAGCTTGATACAATGTGATACAATGGTTTTGCTAGCAGCGCGAAATTGGGGATCCATATACAACAGTACCCTGTGGCACCCAAGAAGGCTCTCACTTGCCTCCTGGTGGTTGGAGTAGGAATACTGCATACAGCTGCTTTGCGTTCTGGTAAGGGTTCCAGCGTCGAATTCCGCTGGACAACTGGAATCCTAGGTATTTAACTTGTTTGACGTAATTATGCTTTGGCTCTTGAGACCTTGTATCCAGCCTCATTAAAAAGGTGCAAGAGTTCACTGGTGGCTTGTGGACATTCACTTTCTGAGTTGGTGGCTATAAGCAAGTTGTCCACATATTGCAGTAGAATTCTTTCTCCTGGAATTACTGGATAACTTGTCAAATCTTTTTGCTGAGTAAGGCGAGTTCTTGAATTCTTGAGGTAATCTTGTCTAGGTGAGTTGGCCCTACCTCCTTGTAGTGGGGTCTTGGGCTAAGCGTATACAGAAAAAGGCATCTTTTTAAGTCCAGAATGGTAAAATATATAGCTTCAGCAGAGATCAGTTCCAAGAGAATATAAGGATTTTGGTACCACTGGTTGTATAGTTTCAGCTGCATCATTCATTCTTCTTAGATCCTGCACTGGGCGGTAATCACCTGTCCCAGGCTTCTTGACTGGCTTGAGGGTGACAATGACAGGAGCTATGTTCTTCGCTAGGCCAAGTGGATTATCTTCTGCCCATCCTCCAGGTGGGGCTATGAGGTTGGTAAGTGTACAGCTTGTTGCTTTGGATGCAGGTGAATAGAACCGCCATTCTTCTTCTTGGGGGACAGTTAACACCATCAGGCCAGCAGATTTTGAGTTTCATTTTTTTCCCCTTCAACAAAGGATATCTGTGCTTGAAGCTTTGCAAGCAGGTCTCGGCTCCAAAAATGGAATAGGGCATTCAGGCATATACAGGAACTGGTACATTATTATTATTATATTTTTAGTTCACACATGCGGTTCTGCAAAAAAGGCTTTGTGGCCTTAGCCCCAGTAGCTCTGATAATGGTGATGCATCTAGAAAAACACAGGGGCTACTGGCTTTAGTATTCTGCTCCTGTATCACCCATAAAAGTCCATATATTGGTCCCCTATTTTTCAGACTGACTCCTGGGGACCCAGGGAAACTGGAGAGTCCGGTCTGGCCTAGTCTTCATCCATGCTGTAGCCCTCTTCGGCTGCCACTCACGCTATAGCTGCTTCACTCTCGTGCTGAAACACTGTGCTTGGTTTATTGTTTTATGACTTTGCAATCAAGTACTCCCTCGGGAGTCAAGATACGGGCATTCACTTCTCTAATGTCCTTCTTTTTCTATAATGGGCGCACTCACACCCAGTTTTCACATCCGCTGCTCCTTCGATTAGGAAAACCTCCACATCATCCAACTAAAATATCTGTTCTCTTTTTCCATCTTACAATTTTTACATTCTCTGTCCTTCTTCAACAATCCACATACTTTCTGATAAACTTTCATTTAACCATTATGCCCGCAAATTCATCCAGTTCTCTGCAATTTCCGTTCATTAGTTCAATCAAGTCCTAAAACTTCTCAGTGCAGTTTTTTTCTTCCCAGTTCTAAACAAGTCTGGTCAGCTGACTTTCACTCCTGGGCTCTGTTTCTCCTAGCAACGCTCTATCTGGGAGGTTTCTTTTTTTTTTTTTTTCATTCACTTCTCTCTTTGACTGACTGACAAAAACACAAATTCTCCTGGGCTGCTAGATTGCATGGGGTATATAGTGAAGGCTGCCTGCGCTATTTGGATTGGGTTTGCATAATACTGTTCATGGCTAGTGCAAAGCTGGCCCTGGACCTAGTGCAATGGGATTAGGATTACGTGACCCTCTCTCTTACTGGTGCAATGTACATCTGAAGGCATACGGCAATCAGGCTGAACTAGCAAATAAATCTCTATTTGTAGTGCCATCGGTACTTTAAACTGTGCCAGGGCTGCGGAGGTGGCTAGTGACGTTTAGTGACGTTTGCAGGGAGGTATCCCCCCTCCCCCCTTGTTCCAGGCTCTGCCCGGGATGATGGCAGAGCTGAGGGAAATAAACGGGCAGGATTTTTTTTTTTTTTTTAAACATTTTTTATTTTTTTTATTTTATTTAGACAGTTTTGTATACCGCCTTATCCTTCAATCAAAGCGGTCACAACACAATTGGGGGATACATTTAACACGCGGGGATATGAGACACATACACTAATACTTACAGGGAACATGGGCAATGGAGGGTTAAGTGGCTTGCCCAAGACCACAAGGAGCATCTGTGGGACTAGAAACCCCAGTCCTTCCGGCCCAAGGTTGCTGTCCTCTAGTGGGATTTGAACCCCCGACCTTCCGGCCTGAAGTACCGTGCCCCAACCACTAGGCTACTCCTCCCCTATGTAGGGGAACTATTCTCTGTACAATCTGATAAACACGGGAAACTACGGGGCCATGAAGTAACTAACACTGGAATCTGCATGGACTCTGACCCCCCTTCCTCCCCCCATGGTGACGTAGTTAACAACAGACAGAGGGCGGTCAGTCAGGCTGCATTTTCCTGTGACTAGGCATAATAGATGTGTGCTCATTCTAAATAAGTACAATTTAGATAAATTCCTTCAAATATAAAACTATTATTTTGCAACATGTTATAACAACAATCCCAACAGAGAGAACTATTACGTATGGCTGGAAGAAACTAACTGCCAGCCGTACTCCGCACTTAAGGTGAATAGCGTCTCTGCAAAAGATTACAGTTTAGGAAGGAGATATTCAAAAGACATTCCGGATACTCTTCATAAAGTACAGCACACCTTTCCCTTTTTTCAAATACAGAAAAACAAATTAATTTATCTTAAAAGCCAATATTGTAAAGGTCAGTGTAGCTAACTGATTTGTTCATTAGTAACTAGTACAGAGTTTCAAATGACTTATACTTGTTCATAAAAAGGTTAGTGCAAACACTCCGCAAGATAAACTTTTTTTTTTTTTTAAACTTTGATTGAATGAATCCTTTATTTTAAACAAGCAAAAGAGACTGCTCGCTCAATCGGGAACGGCTGTCACATTCCCTAGTAAGCTGTGTGAGCCACACCTCTCCGCTCACTGGAAATGAAATAATCACAGTTTCACACACACACACAGAGACACAGACAGAGACATGCCGGCATTCGAATAAGAACTTAACCCTTTCCAGGCTAAGTACCAAAAACTATCGGGACCCACAATCCTGACTAAACATTCTTATTAAATGATATATAAATGATATATATATTACATAACCATAGCAGAACAGGTACAATTGTCCTGAAATAAGCACAAACTAACAGCATTGAGATTTAAGCCTGCACAGGATTAGAAAGACGACACTGTACATTCTTTCCTTCAGACACGCCCCCTGTCAGTTTTTCACACTGCAGTAGAAAAACGAACTGGGTCAGACCAGCTTTTTGATTTCTAAAAATGACTGTAGGTGTTTTGGGTCTTCATTCTGCTCTATTAATACAATTTCTTAATCTGTGAACTGTCACAAATTACTCAACAGAATAATCTCACATTTATAACAGAAGGGAAACTCGCAGTTTCAACAGATAACAAAAATCAAATACACAGGACGGACAATACACCAAACGCTTCATCCGTTTCGCGACCTAGACGCAGTCACCCGACTAGGAACTGCGCTAGTCCAGAGTCCACTCTCGCTTGGTCCGTGCTGCCAGACCTCTCATTCACACTTCATTCACACAATCATGCTAGCAACGTATCTCAGAATGCATTCCTTTCTATCTATTCTGACTAGTCTTATCCAATTTCCCAATTACAAAAAGGATGGGGGTTTCACCCGGCGAATACCCATGCGGGGTTACTCGGCCCTTCCTTGAGAGGTGATCATGCTCTCTTACCAATTCCCAATATCTCGAGATTACAAATTCCAAGTTCCTGTCTGTTCTGACTAGGCTGAATCATGATTCTCTATAACAGCTGTACCTCGCGAATACTCATGCAAGGATTTTCAAACAAAGACTTAAGTCTTACCAAACAAGAAGGACGATAGCTACGCCTTGCGCATACTCATGCAAGGGTAATAGGACCGTCCTTGAGAGGGGATCAGTGCTCTCATTACCAAATTCCAAGTTCCAAGTTCTCGAGATTACAAGTTACAAGTTTCAAATTCTTACCAAAGTGTCACACTGCAGTTCTAACTCATCTGTCTAGACAGGTTTTCAAAACTATACTTACCAGATCTGGTTCCCAAGCTTCTGAGTTGGATCCTGGACTCCCCCGGGTCGGAAGTGTTGGCCAGCTGGACTCAGTGCCTGCCGAGGCCAGGCAGAACTCCCTCCGATACAAGAGGATCGGTGGGCCCAGGGAAATTCCCCTGCGTCGGATTGGCATGGTTCCAACTGGACCAAACCTCAAGGCGAATTACGTGGATTTATTCACTTGAACACCATCCACCACTCGCACTTCCAGGCCAAACGCACCAAGAAATGTAGCAGCAGATAAGCATGCAATAAATAAAACCAGGAGTCGTTTCAAGGATCCAAGCCAGTTTAATGTGCACATGGCTCAAGCAATAAGCAATTTCAAAATGGCTGAGCAATGGCTTCTAGTAAAACAACAACTTTTATAGCTTTCTTGTCCATTCTAAGCATAGGCAAACTTTTCATTGGTCCCAGTACCCCTCTCACCCATCTATTGGTCCCGGTACTGATATGGCTACCCAATCGGGACTCTGGTCTGGGCTCAGCACCTGGTTGCCCCCCTTCTAGTCCCAATTACAATGGTCAGTGTCTCTAACTTGTTACATCTCTCCTCCAAGGTCGCTTAGCTTGTTAAAACATATGGGAAGCAGGGCACTGTAACCTTGCTTTTTGCAGAGTTAATTAATTCCATAGAAGCATAGCACACCTTATCAGTACCAATTAAACTTGTTTTTCTATATTTTCTAAGTTTCGTTTCTGCTTAGCTATGTTCAGTTAAACTGAGTTAAGTTTCAATTCTATGGTGTCATCATTCAGGGGGGTTTTCATTCCTCTGGGCCTAACTACAGGCTTCAGTTACAGGTCAAGCTGCTCAGGCCTGTCTGCTTAGTTCAATTAGCATGGATCATAGGCCGTCGCCTACCACACTATCACACAGACGAGAAATCCCAGCACGCGCAGAGAGCGCGATCACAACTGCGCATGCTCTGCGCTAACGTCTCAGCGTCTGGCACATGGGAGACGAGGGGGTGGAGATATAATGATGCACTGACATGTCAATTTCCAGCATGGAAAGGCGAAGGAGGTCATGACTGGCTCGTGCTGATTTGCTGGGTAGAGATGGGAGGGATTATAAAGCATACGATTTCATAAATTTGTCAGCATAGGACCGATTGTGGTGCTCCCTACCACCTGACATACGTGCTTTAACCGATCTAACCCAGTTCAGAAGAGCCCTAAAATTTAACCTATTTATCAAAGTTTACCCTACATAAAGTTCAAAAGAATAGCCTTACCACAAACTTAACCACAATCTCCTTTTTTCATGCTATAGAACTAATTGAATATTTATTCTATGTATATAGTTCTCCCATGTTATCCAAGTTTATACTCCTGTTATATGTAATACCGAACAGCCTGTTGTTCTGGTCTTTGTGTTCATCTGTAAACCGCGCTGATTATAAATAGTGCGGTATATAAAAAACTGAAATAAATAAATAATAAATAAATAAATAAAGAGAAAACACGTGCAGATTTGCGACTACAGTTCCCAGCAGGGCGCGGGCGTCAGATGGCTCAGCCGAAGTGAAACGCTCTGAGAGACTACTTTCAGTTTCAGATTGCTCAGTGGACGTGAGATGGGAGACTACAACTCCCGCTAGGGGGCGGGCGTCAGAGGCTCAGTGGAAGTGAGATGGGACTGGAGAATACAACTCCCAGCACGCGGCGGGCGTGAGGTCAGCGGAGCAGGGCGGGGCAGAGAAGGGGGCCCAGCTAGGGCAGGCGAGCCCCGGGCTGTGCGCGAGGCCTGCGGAAGCAGCCGGATGGGGGCGGGGTCGGAACTCGGCCGGGCGTGTAGCATGCTGGGCTTTCTCGGGCGGCTAGGACGATGCCGAGGGGCCACTGCTGGAGCCAGGAGGAAGTGCGCCTCCTCCTGGCCGAGATCCGCGGCTCGGGCGGCCTGCGGCTCCTCATGGCCTCCACCAGCCGCCCCAACGAGGCCCTGTGGCGGGAGATCTGCGGCGAGCTGGCGGCCCGGGGCTACCCGCGCAACGTAGCGCAGTGCCGGGCCAAGTGGAAGAAGCTGAAGCAGGCCTTCTACTCGGAGAGGGAGGCGCGCAGGCAGGAGCAGGGGCGGCCGCAGGGGCTCTGCTCGCCGCGCTACTACGGCCTGCTGCGCCGCCTCTGGAAGCAGGCGGGCCGGCCGGTGTTCGGCGAGCGGCGGCTGCCAGGTGAGGGGGCCCGGGGGCGGCTCCGGCTCTGGCTCTATACCTGTGTTCAAGCGGCAGCGCTCTGTGTTACGCTATAGTCCCTCCCGGGCCGCTGCTATTCTGGGATCCTTCAGAGAATTAGCTGAAACAAAAGCCCAGCTAACCATCACATACAGGGAGAGCTGTAGCTGAGTTTTATTTTTGATTTTGTAATTAGCTTGGTTTTTATTAAAAGCTTAAACAAAAATGAAAGAAGCAAGCAAAATGAAACCATGAAAAACATATATATACAATTTAAAAAAATCAATCGGAAAAGCCCTCCTTTTATTAATGTTTTGTTGCACTGTAACGATGTTATAGCATGTAATGTAATAGGAAGGGATGGAGGAGTAGGCTAATGATTAGAGCACTGACTTGGTGTCCTGTAATCTTTGTTCCATACATATCAACCATCTAGCTCCCCCTTCCCTGGCTCGTGCCCATTTAGAACAGACCCACCATTCAGCTTTTTTCTTCTTAGCTCCATCCCTCTGGAATTCCCTTTCTCTTTCCCTCCATCAGGAGCAATCATTTCCCAAATTCATCTCTCTCCTTAAAACTCATCTTGTGTTGCCTGTGACCTTCCTCTTCCCAACACCCCCCCCCCTCCCCCTCATCTTATTGCACTCAGTCCTCTTCTCTCTCCCATCTCCCATGTGATATCTTTCCTGTCAAAAAATGTAGTTCCTTTCTGTTTCAGGCTTTGTGCCACTAATGTTTTATTGCACTATTGTAAACCACCCTGGTGGTTCCAAAGATGTGGTAAATCAAGAAATAAAGATAAAGATTAGGGTTTTATTCCCATTGCTACTCCTTGTGGCCTTGGGGTAAAGTCACTTAACCCTCCATTGCCTCTGAAGAAAGGCCTGGCAATCCACTTCTGCTCACACTGCCAGGGTCATCAAGAGTCGGCAATGATTCAAGCCACCCATTGTATTGCATGTATTAGAATTCTTTAAAAGTATGAAATCTTTTATTTCAAAATGGCTCAAAAAAATTCAACCTTGATGTAAACTCTGTACGTTACAACTTCTGAGTAATATTGGAGGGTGACAGGTGAGTGGCCAGAGGGCGAAGGCTGCTGTCTGAACAGTTTGTCAGGAGTGTATATGGCTGTGTACATGAGGTGACAGCCCAGGTTCTGGGTGTGAGGCAGATAGGGAACGCACCTGGGCAGAACTGATGGGGTGGGGATGGGATCAGGAAGGCATCCTGGCGGGAGGGGGATCAGGAAGACATGCAGGCTTGGAAGAGGGGAAGGGCGGAGCTGGGGAACAGGAAGGCATCTGGGCAGAAGCAAGCTTGGGAAGTTTATGTTCCTACTATTGCTTTACCTATAACAGCAGAATCCATCTTGTTAAGTGCTGTCGAGTTGGTGTTGACTCATGGCGACCCTCTGGATATTGTTCTAAATTGTGTTTGGTCTTCAGTCAGGTGGCTCATTGTTGACAGACTGGCACCTGTAGCTGCTGCTGTTGTATTGATCCATCTCATTGCTGACCTTCCTCTATTGCATTGATCCTTCTATCTTGGCAAGCATAATGTCTTTCTCTAATGATCTCTCTCTTCGCATGATGTGTCCAAGGTATGAAAGTCGAAGTCTTGTCATCTAAGCTTCTAAAGAAAGCTTAGGTTTGATCTCCTCTAGTACCTACTGGTTTGTTCTTCAGAGAATCCAGCTATAAGGATTCAATAGGGAATTTTAGCCTCCAGGAGCTGACTTCTACCTGCAAAGCTTAAATACAGATCACCACCCTTGCCTCAGCTGGTGCACTTGCTTGGTAATCAGCTTACTTCTGCAAAGAGGAGAGGGTCTGTTGGCCCTTCTAATATGTTCAAGAGATAAGTTTTTGCATTTGAGTAGTTCTTGAGATCCTTGTCTTGGCTTCAGAGAATGCTTTTGGTGAAACCACCTGATTTTTATCACATTCACATTGCCTTCAGTTTCCTAGGAGCATATTTCCAAGCAATGCTTCTTCTAGTAGATCATTTAAAAATATTCTCTCTCATCTTGGAGTCTAGCATATGCTTAACTATGAGTTTTTCTTGACTTTCAATTGTTAATAGGGATTTTGGCGCCTTGTATTGTCCCTGGATTTGGATGGAATGGTGCTGTTTCAGATATATACACAACGAAGAGAGCATTTTTTAAAGGTTACAGAATGTATTTGTCTTTGTTTGGAAGGGGCTATGGAGGTCTTAGCCAACGTTTGTGAACTGTCTTAGGGTTTTCAGGTGCTGAACCGAAACCCAGTCCTCCACCTCCAATCCAGGTGAATCTTGTGTGTTTTCTTAGTTTATTGGGTTCTTTCCCCCCACCTCCTCCCCCCAGGTCATTTATTTTCCAATCAGACCAGCAAATTACTGGAGATGACATTAAAACCTGGACTTTTCTTGGGTTCTTCATCACTCAGCCACCAGAGGTCCCTTCAGTATTTCTTTGTCCAGCAGATGGTGGCTGGATTTACTCCTCTCAATTAAATCTGAAGATTTGAAAGGAAAAGATTAATTTACAATGCTCTTGAACGACAGCCTGCGGAGTTGATCTCTCTCTAGACTGTGACGTGGGAGGCTTCACTGGACTGCGGTCTGTTGGCAGCCAGTGGAGTGCATACAAGGCTGGATGAGCATTCATGCTGAGGGATGTCTAGTAAAATTCTTTATTCTCATTGTAAAGACTCAATTACATGACATAGAACCTCTCCACTTAGGTTTATATAATTATTTACTCCTTACCAGAGGTCTCAGACTTAAAAGCACGATTTCTGGACTTTCTTTTCATCCAGCGTTTGTGCTAATTTTGCATCAATGTCCTCCAGTAAGCTCCAATAATTTGTTAAAACTCTTCTCTTTTATTCCGCTAGCTTTTCGAATTGTTTCAAAAACTCTATTTAGGGTTCTATCGCTATATAAAATGGTGACTCGCTGATCCCATTTCTTGTCGAATAACAACCCCAATCTAAAATGATATCAAACTCTATTCATCGGATTCCTTCCAAAGCTTAGCAGTATATGAAATCTCACAACTCCCGGATCCCAACGCCTCCCATCGGCGCCATAATCACGTTTCACTTCCTCCGTTTCTTCAGGGGATCATCTTCATTACTAAAAAAGAAGAGTGAAATAAATCCCAATAACCCTATGTGCCTTAAAAACTCTTTATCAGTTTCACATTCCTAGCTTGGATGAATATGTACCTACTTCAATGCTGCAGACGATTCTTACCACCTCTGTGTAGGAAATTCTCTCTTTCAGAAATCTTCTAACAATCGCACTAGAGGAACGCCGCGCATGCGGTTTGTAATCCAGCTGTTCCCTTTAAAGCTCCTTCTTCTCTTCTTCCATTGGTGGTCTTGTTAACGTCGTTGCTGATGACATCTATCATCCATGAACTATACATCGAACGTGTGACTCCAACACTAATCGTAACCCACAATCCTTCTAAAGTTCTACTTCTTCTTTTTTAGAAAAACTACCTTCCAAAGGGGTATACCATACATCTCCTTTCGTGAATATAACTCATACTCATAGAAGTTTTTTAATCATAAACAGACTGCCCATTCAATGGTGGTGTTAAGCCCAGCTGGTGTTACTGTGTTAAAGGAACAAAAATGGATATATATTCTTATCTACAAAGATTGATCCAATAATTTCCCTGCAACTCCTCTTTCGATCTTGTCAATACAAAAACATTTCAACTGCTCGAAGGTGTGTACTTTCTGCAAACAGCCTTGAACCAATGGGGCTGCTTTTCTCATACATTTCAGGCGACTACAATGTTCACCCATTCTTATTTTGAATGGGCGATTTTGTTTTTCCAACATAAAGCAAGCCACAGGGACATTGAATAATGTAGACCACATTTATAGAGGTACATGTTTGGCTCCGTAACTTATACGTTTTCATTTGATGGTCAAACATCTATTTCTAATGTAATATCACAGATCGTACAGTGTCCGCACTTTCTATGTCCCTTCTTTTCTATGATGTGACTTATGGGTCTCAAAACCGCTGGACTAAGGTATTCTTTCAGATTGCGGTTGCGTGTCCATACACAGCGTATCTTTTTTTTATTTTCTAGTCCAAGCTAGGAATATGAAACTGATAAAGAGTTTTTAAGACACATAGGGTTATTGGGATTTATTTCACTGTTCTTTTTTTAGTAATGAAGATGATTCCCTGAAGAAACGGAGGAAGTGAAATGTGATTATGGCGCCGATGGGAGGTGTTGGGATCCGGGAGTTGTGAGATTTCATATACTGCTAAGCTTTGGAAGGAATCCGATGAATAGAGTTTGATATCATTTTAGACTGAGGTTGTTATTCGACAAGAAATGGGATCAGCGAGTCACCATTTTATATAGCGATAGAACCCTAAATAGAGTTTTTGAAACAATTCGAAAAGCTAGCGGAATAAAAGAGAAGAATTTTAACAAATTATTGGAGCTTACTGGAGGACACTGATGCAAAATTAGCACAAATGCTGGATGAAAAAGTCCAGAAATCCTGCTTTTAAGTCTGAGACCTCTGGAAGGAGTAGATAATTATATAAACCTAAGTGGAGAGGTTCTATTTCATGTAATTGAGCCTTTACAACAAGAGTATAGTCATTTTAGCTCAAAAAGAAGACCATTGTTTGCTGTATTTATAGTAAAATTCTTTGTCATGGTCTGGATAATTTGCAGCCTCTATTTTTGCTATTAGCCCAACATTAAGATTAGTACAGTAGTCCAGACTATTACCACCAGTACTTGCATAACTACTCAGAAGGCATAGATATTCGAATATGGCTTCAATCATTTAACAAGCCTCAATTTGTAGAAAGCAGATTGTATCACATTTGCAATCTGGCTCTATCAGAATCCATAGGTTCCTTATCGTCCCTCTAGTCCAGTCCCGGAACCATAGAGTTGTGAACCTCCACCAGCAGCTTTGGAGACTGAACATCTTCATCTCTTTGATCATCCAGCTATATGCAGCCCCAAGGACCGCCCACACATCAGTATCTCAGTCTCCAAGCAGCTTGGAAGTCAGAGCCCAGAACTGGGCTCCCTAGGAACAAATAAGCAGAGCTTTAGTGTTTTATTATTTTCTAGATTTAGGTGCTGGGCTGCTGCTGTGGAGGAAATCTTTGACTGTGTCCCTTCTGTCTTTCTCTAATCTGTTTTTTTCTCTCTGTCAGTCTCCCCATAGGTCAAACAAGCAGGTGAGCTGCACAGGACACAGGTCTCCTTTCTACTGAACCCCCTTGGTGGGTGAGGAGAAGGTTGAAGACAATTACAGGCAGCAATTGAATACAGCAGTAGGCTCTGAGGGTCCCCTGACTGATTTAGGGGTGCCCCGAGCTGCCCTGAGCGGTTATTACTCTGTTATTGACTCTGATAACTGCTACTCAGAGCTTGTGACAGGCACGCTGGACAGCACTCTCAGTGTTTTGACCCCCCCTCCACTCCTGTGTGTGGGTGAGTAGAGTTTGAAGCTTTTTCTTTCTAAAGGCAGTGGTGGAGGCCTTGGGGTGGCCTGGAATCAGCTCTGGGGAGTGTTTTAGACCTTTTGGGTATTTTTTCTGGTCCTTTTTTTGGCGGGATCGGGTCCGGTGGCCATTTTGGATTTTTTTTTTCAAAGTTGTTTTTCTTCGTGTTTTTTTTAGGGATAGGAGCTTCGTTTTTGCATTTCTTGGTCAGATATCAGCTAATTGATTCCAGCTCTATCTAATCCTGCAATTTGGAGCGTTTTTGATCACTTTTAAAATCGCGATTTTTTTTTCTGCTCTGTTTGCTTCAGCAAGGTGTTCCTGCTTTGCTGGCAAAGGGCTGTGTGCATAGCCATGCCTCCTAGTCCTCGGTGTCTGGTCTGTGGCATTCGTAGAAGTAGTAATTTGGAAGCCCGGGTCTGTGCCACTGGTTCTGCTGTGGGTGCTGGCATGGAGGATCCTCTGGAGGGCTCCAGTGCAGATCTCCCACCTGTATCTACAGAAGGGACATCAGAGCAGGCAGAGACGGTCCTTGGTCCGGGGATTTCTGCGGTGCCGGAGCGCCTGTTGGCGGGGGCGTCCAGGAGGGATCCCTGGGAGTTCCACCCGCCTTTTTTCTCTCTCATGCAGGAGGCTCTGGCTCTCTTGCAGCCGGCGGGGGGAGGCTCGGTCCTACCCCGCCGTGGGCTAAAGCGTCCACTTTCAGTGGAGGGAGACACTGGTCCACAAAAGAAGAGCCGGCCCCCGAGTGTTGTGGATTCTGCGCCTCCTGGGGACGAGTTCCACGAGGGGCTGGGGGAGGCTCTCGAGCTGGAGTCTGCGGAGGATTTAGAAGACGGCGAGTTGTTGGACGATGAGCAGAGTAGTAGAATAGTGCGTGTATTTCGTAAAGAGGAACTTCCGGCACTGATTGCCGAAACCCTCAAGGTATTGAACATACCCGTGGAAGATGCCACTGCGGAGGACAAGTTGGAGGATCCCTTGATGCAGGCGGTGCGCACTTCCCACAGTGTCTTTCCGCTCCATAGGGTTTTTAAAGCTATGATCCAGGAGGAGTGGAACAGTCCAGAGTCCGCTTTGCGCGGGGCTAGACTGTTGCCTAAGTTGTATCCTCTGTCGGAGGTTGATAGAGAGCTCTTTCGTTCGCCGAAGGTGGACGCGGCGGTTTCCACGGTTACTAAACGGACTACTATCCCGGTGGAAGGTGCTGCGGCGTTGAAGGACCCGCAGGATCGGAAAGTTGATAGCTTGCTGAGACAGGCGTTTGATGTTGCGGCCCTGTCAATGCAGGCGGCGGTGGCCGGGGCCTGGGTGGCGCGCGGCTGCCTCCGCTGGTCTCAACAGTTCCAGGGGCCCCAGTCGGCGGAACAAGAGGCTGCGGCGTCCAGATTGGAGTCGGGTACCGCTTATTTGACGAATATCCACTATGACCTCATTAGGGGGTTAGCTAACGGCATGGCGACGGTGGTAGCGGCGCGTCGTTCTCTTTGGTTACGCAATTGGGCGGCTGATGGCTCTTCTAAAGCTCGCCTTAGTAAGCTGCCGTTTAAGGGCAGGCAGTTATTTGGAGACGACTTGGATAGGTTGGTAAAACATCTCGCGGATTCTAAGGGGGGTCGGCTTCCGGAGGATAAGCCCAAGCAGGGGAAGCCGTCCTTCACCTTCCGGGGGTCTCAGCAGTCCTTTCGGAGGTTTCGTGCCTCCCGCTTTGGTCAGTCCCAGCGTTCCAGATATCTGGGGCGCGGACAGAGTTTCCGCGGATTTCGGGGGGCAGGTAGAGGTTTTGGCTCCTTCCAGGCGCAGGTCCCCAAAAAGTCGCCATGAAGCGAGGCCGGCTCCGGTGGCGGTGATTCCCGTAGGGGGCAGACTGCGGGATTTCTACCCTGCCTGGGCCGCTATCACATCCGATCGGTGGGTGTTAGAAGTGATACGAGAGGGATGTGCGCTCGAGCTACATCGACCGGTGCTCGATTCCTTCGTTATGTCCCCTTGCAGCGCTCCCTGGAAACGACGAGTCGTATCGATACACTTTCCCGGCTGCTTCGGCTCCAGGCGGTCGCCCCCGTGCCGGAGGGGCAGTTAGGGTCCGGTCGATACTCCATCTACTTCGTCGTGCCGAAAAAGGAGGGCACCTTTCGACCAATCCTGAATTTAAAGAGAGTGAATCGGTGCCTCTGGGTGTCGCATTTTCGCATGGAAACGCTGCGCTCGGTCATAGCGGTGGTCCGCGAGGGGGAATTCCTAACATCCCTAGACCTTACGGAGGCCTATTTGCACATTCCCCTTCGCCGGGAACATCAAAGATTTCTGCGGTTTGCGCTGCCGATGGGCCATTTTCAGTTTCAAGCCATGCCCTTCGGCCTAGCGACGGCGCCATGGGTCTTCACGAAGATCATGGTGGTGGTAGCGGCGTTCCTGCGGAAGGAGGGTGTCCTCGTGCATCCCTATCTCGACGACTGGTTGATCCGGGCGAAGTCGAGGGAGGAGAGTCTCTGGGCGACGGCGCGGGTCGTACAGGTTTTGCAGTCGTTAGGTTGGGTGGTCAATCGGGCGAAGAGCAGCCTTCTTCCCTCGCAGACCTTGGAGTATTTGGGGGCGCGTTTTGAGACCGGCAACGGGAAGGTTTTCCTCTCAGTGCACAGAGCGCGGGCCCTGAGGCGGCTGGTGGAGCTGTTTCTAGCGAGACGGGTGTCCTCGGCTTGGCAATACCTTCAGCTTCTCGGCACGATGGCGTCGACCATCGAGGTACTTCCGTGGGCAAGGGTGCACATGCGGCCTCTGCAGCAAGCGCTGCTGCGTCGATGGTGTCATCAGTCCGACTCGCTAGCTCGTCAGTTAGTTTGCCCCTTGGAGGTTCGGCGCAGCCTTCGCTGGTGGTTGCGTCGGCACTCTCTGGCGAACGGTATGCCCTTGGAGTCTCCCTTCTGGCGTCTGCTGATGACGGATGCCAGTTTGAGCGGCTGGGGGGCTCATTGCGAGGGCCAGATTGCTCAGGGCCAGTGGTCCTCGCGGGAGAGCCGGTGGTCCATCAACCGACTGGAAATGAGAGCCGTGTGGTTGGCTCTGACAGCGTTTCAGCCTTGGCTGCAGGGAGCGGCGGTCAGGGTGCTATCCGACAGTGCCTCCACGGTAGCCTACATAAATCGCCAGGGAGGCACAGGCAGCGCGGCGTTGGAAGCGGAGGCGGATCTGCTTCTGGATTGGGCAGAGCGGCATCTTCAGTGTCTGTCGGCCCAGCATATCGCGGGGGTTCACAATGTGGAGGCGGACTTTCTGAGTTGTCGCAGGGTAGACCCCGGAGAGTGGTCTCTACATCCCGAGGTATTTGCGTTGCTGGTCCGTCGTTGGGGTCTGCCGATAATGGACCTCATGGCGACCTTCGAGCCCGCGCAGGTCGAAAGGTTCTTCAGCAGGCGTCGAACGCATGTCGGAAGGCCTCGATGCATTGGCACAAAGGTGGCCAAGGTACGGGCTGCTCTATGTCTTTCCTCCGTGGGCTCTGCTGGGTCGCCTGGTACAGCGGATCGAGCGGCATCCGGGTCCCGTGGTTCTGATTGCCCCGGACTGGCCTCATCGGCCTTGGTATGCGGATCTGGTGCGGTTGAGTGTGGCCGATCCGTGGCTCCTTCCTCCTCGGCCGGATCTCGTTCGGCAGGGGCCGCTGCAGATGCCTCAGGTGGCTCGATTCTCGCTTACGGCATGGCTGTTGAGAGGGGACGAATGAGAGCCAAAGGTTATTCTCCGGAGGTCATTGCTACCTTGTTGCGGGCTCGGCGTCGGTCTACGTCGCTAGCGTATGTCCGGGTCTGGCGTATTTTTGAGAGCTGGTGTGCGGCTCGCGAGTTGCGGCCTTTGCGGACCTCCGTTCCTCAGATCCTCTCCTTCTTGCAAGCAGGGGTGGACAAGGGCCTGGCGGCCAGTTCGTTGAGGGTACAACTTGCAGCTCTTGCGTGTTTTCGAGGCAAGTTTCAGGGCCAGTTATTGGGGTCCCATGTGGACGTGAAGCGCTTCTTGCGAGCGGTGTTGCTTATGCGTCCTCCGTGCAGGGCTTTAGTGCCCTCGTGGGACTTGAATTTGGTGTTGAGGTTTCTGGTGGCTTCGCCGTTGAACCCTTGGCGCAAGCTTCGTTGAAGGACTTGACGTTGAAAACGGTATTTCTGGTAGCGATCTCGTCAGCTCGCAGGATCTCGGAGTTGCAGGCTCTTTCGTGTAGGGAACCCTATCTGTCTTTCTCTGCCGACAAGGTGGTATTGCGACCGGTTCCCGCGTTTTTGCCTAAGGTAGTTTCGGCGTTTCACATGAATCAGGTGGTGTCTCTCCCGGTGTTTGCCAAGGAACGGGGCCAGCACGCGGATAACTCCTTGCACGCGTTGGATGTCCGTCGAGCTCTTCGTCGGTATTTGAGGGAAACGGCGGCCTTCCGTAAGTCCGATCGCCTATTTGTCGCATTTGGCGGTCCGCGCAAGGGGGAAGCGGCGTCTAAGTCTTCCATTTCCCGCTGGTTGAAAGAGGCGATTTCGTCGGCATACCTTTTACACGGCAGGATGGTTCCTGCTGGGCTTCGGGCTCACTCGACTAGGGCGCAGGCGGCGTCTTGGGCAGAAGTTAGTTTGGTACCGGCGGTGGATATTTGTCGGGCGGCGACGTGGTCGTCCTTGCACACCTTTGCTAAGCACTATCGTCTGGATGTGCAGGCGGTGTCGGATGCGTGGTTTGGGTCTCGGGTGCTTCAGGCTGGACTAGCGAGGCCCTCCCGTTGAGATTTATTGCTCTGTTACATCCTCTATGGTTCCGGGACTGGACTAGAGGGACGCTAAGGAAGAGTAAATTAGACTTACCTGCTAATTGTTGTTCCTTGCGGAACTCTAGTCCAGTCCCGGATCCCTCCCTGTCTATCTGTTCTCGCTGCCAGCCAAGAAGGTACATTCATTATAGGAGTCTGCCAGGGTTTTTGTTCTCTATACTTTCGGTCAGAGCTCCTCTGCTTGCAGCACGCCTTAGTTCCCTTTCGGGGTCAAATCTTGGGGGTGAGCGGTGGCGTCTCTTGTTGCATGCGTTTTGCACAAGGGTCGCCACGGCCATTCTGGTCTGCCTTCCCGTAGGCGGGAGGTTGTTCTTACGCAATTGGAAAAAGAAAAAAAACTTTTTTTGCTAGTAGTGGGAACTTTAGGGTCAGGATCCTTTTTTCCACTGTGTTATATCTACTTATTTGTTGCTCTGCTTAGTATGCTTTGTCAATAGGTACTGATGTGTGGGCGGTCCTTGGGGCTGCATATAGCTGGATGATCAAAGAGATGAAGATGTTCAGTCTCCAAAGCTGCTGATGGAGGTTCACAACTCTATGGTTCCGGGACTGGACTAGAGTTCCGCAAGGAACAACAATTAGCAGGTAAGTCTAATTTACTCTTCCTAATGGCCCCTTTTAATAGGGATATCCGTGTGCCCCCACTCCCAATCTAAGGCTTCTGCAGCAGCCTGTCCCATAGAAGCTCTCCAAAAAAATCCTCTCAGATTTAGCAGTGTTAAGCCTTAGGCCGCTTGCATGCAATCATATCGCCCCTTGAGTTAGACAGTTGTTTAAATGAGCTGGACACAATCAAAGGCACCTTATCTGGATATCATCTATGTATTAGAATAGCGGCAACTCCCATTTATGGATCAATTGCCCCAAATGTTAGAAAAACAATATTAAACGGGGGTGATAGGAAGAATCCCTGGGGCATACTCCATTTTAACAACTTCAGAGGACCAATCCTCCCACATCCTAAACTGAAAAGACCACCTTTTAAAAAATGACTCCAACAACGTATGTGCAGCATTGTCAGGTGCATTGCTTACATCGCACCAGTAACAAATTTGAATCCACTAAATCTAATGCCATCCTTAAGACTGGCATGATTTATGTAATCTGTTGGCTCTTATCCATATGAGAATAGACAAGGGACTATGCAGAAGCAGTTGGTGGAACCCTAGGCCCCCAAATTAGCCAAAAATGGTCAACTGAGGAGGATCAAAACACATTTAACAATCTGATATTTTATAACACACCCGAAAGCAAAATTTATTCAAAATAGTGCTCCTAGTTGTATACCTGGCCGCGTTTAATATAAATTAGCTTTTTTTTTTTTTGCTATGGAGTCTTGAAAACATCTAGGTTCATCCTCGCAGAACACCCCAAAAAAGTCTCAAAATGGTGTAACTAAAATGCAAAAGAGAGTCTTGATCTGAATCTAGGACCAAAGTCACCAATAAGGTAGCTGGAATGCATTTTCCCTTCCCAGAAGCTTCCAAGAAGGTAGCTGAAAGCCATAAAAACCCACCTTTTCTGTGAATACTATGGTCTCACCTTAGAAGAGCTACGGCCTGACACAGATACAACAACCTCTTAATCTCTGCTATGCAACCCTGCTATACCTTGCACTGCTACAATGCACCTGTATATAGGTAACTGTATTAATTGCCCCATGTAATCTTCCAAGTTGCAAAACCTGTTCCATGTAAAAGCATGTTGCTGTGTTTTGTGTAAACCGCTTTGAATTAACGATAAGGCGGTATAAAAAAAACCTGTTAAATGAATGAATTAATCAGAATTCTGGAGTTTCTCAGTTTTTAAGTCCTTGGAAACAGGTAAATAAAATGCTTTTGAGACTATTTCCTTAAGAGAAAGTATATGTAGACTTAGGAAAGTTTATCAATTGGAAGATTCCATTTCTTAATGCTGTTCTCCAAAGCCTGTGTTTTATGTTATACAACAGGTTCCCCTTAACCAAAGATATAATAGTATCATGATCTTCAGTGGACTTTAAAGTCAAGGACGGCAACATTTTAGATAACATTTTAACTTTCTCTTGCTATGCCTTAACTGGCACAGAGTGGGAATCGGTTTGGGCCAAAAGCATCCCAGTTTACGAGGAAACGGTCACCAGCATTTCCCAAACTACTTCAAGATTGACAACTGGGGTGCTTTGAAGGAATAAACAAAAGCAGAAACAGCATTTGAAGAAAGTTTAAATTCTCCCTTGGATGGGAGCTGGGTTGACCTGACACGACCCAGCTAGCCACCAGCACCTCAGTGCACCCCCAGCATAGGGGGTGGGATCTGCAGTGCAAGACTTAGTTGTTGCTAGCTCAGAGCTTGCCAGCAGCGCACTGCCTTCCATTGCCGAGCTCAGTGAGACTCCATCCCTTGCAGGCTGCATGGGCGAGACCAGCTGTTTGTCCATCAGGTTGCTTTTCTGAACTTCAGCAGCCCTGGGATGATGTTTCAACACCTCCCTCTGTGTTTGAACTTGCCCATAAAGAAATTCAAAGCAGGTAATAGGGATTTAAAAGTAAAAGTGCCGACCCCATGATTCAAGCAAAACATAGTGTCAGCTATCTTGCTCCGCCCCCTCACCCCCCCCCCAATTGTCCCAAACTGCCTTTCTCTAGTTTCTTTTCACATAAACCTCCACATTCAAGGGAGTCTTCAAGATTTATTTTTCTGTTTCCAGATGTCAGGAGCAGAGAGGTTCAAAGAGAGCAGCAAGAAGCCACATCTGATGTGAGACGTCAGTCATCTTCCCTAGAGGTAGAGGAAGAGCATGGGAGACAGTCATGGCTAGCGGATAATCAAGTATCTGCCAATGAAGAACAAGGTGGGTCATTGCAGTCAGCGGAGGTGGAGGGTAGTGCACCAGGAGGAACGTGCATAGTAATAAATGATGGGCGTCAGCTCGGTCAGAATGGCTGCACACTATCATGCTTATTATTAGGAGGAGAGAGGCGTAGCGATGGAAATAAGGTGCTGAGCGACCATTGACACCTTGAGATCAATGCAGGAGATAGATGGGGAGTTGTATGTAAGGTCTCATGAATTCTGTCTTCATGAACAGGACAGCTGTAAGTGAAGGAGACTGAAGAAGGTGGAGGCTGCAAATATTGGGCCAATATTCAAAAGATGATATGGTTATTTCTGCACATACATGGGCTCCTATAAATTAGGTTACACCTAAAAGTATGTATGGTACAGGCTGGCACAGGGGGCAGAGTTTGGGCGGAGCATGAGTGGAGTCATGACGTTTACACCTGCTCTTGATCAGGCATAATATGCTTGCCTTTAAAGTGGGCATTAATGCTGCTGGATTTTTGCTAGTATTTTATGACAACACATAAGCAACTATGTGACTTAGGCACCTTCCTACCCACTTTACTTAGTCATCCTGTTATATAATTACTCCCAATATGTTCACTGGTAGCCAAAAATAAAATTGAATGGCCTCATAGTAGCCATCTACCATGGGGGATGGGTTTGGAGCAGAGCAAAGGGCAGGCCAAAAAAATTTCTGAATAGCTGTGATTGACCTCTATCCAGTTAACGTGCACATTTACCTTAGGGCGGCCAAGTAGCAGGTCTAAACTGAATAGATAATACATACTCTGTAACTGTACTATCAGTATATTCGGTGCTGATGCTTGTACGGATAGCAGCGTGGAGTATAATAATAATTTCTAGATCATCCTGTTAGATCAGTCCAGACAAGATGTGGAGACAGTGAAACAACTAGAATCTTTCAGTAACATCATCACTGCTACTAATGCTGATACTACTAGGGGCATACTTCAGTATTTCTTTTGTCTCCAGTAGATCGTGCATGCTGTTTCTAATGCAGCTCGGTTTCAAATTGTACTAGCTGCTAGGTGCCAATTTAAAGGGTTGTTTCTTAGAGCTTGATGGTGAATGTCTCCAAGGTACCCCAGGAGACATACTACTAACTTATCATTTGTAGAACGCTGTTTATGCCTTGTAGCACTATACAAATGATAATTCCACGTCATCCTGCTAGACCAGTCCAGACAAGGTTGTGTCCCCCTGCCAGCAGATGTTGGAGACAGAGAAAAAAAATGGTACCAGAATCTGGTTAGGACCTGGTACCCATATAGGCATACCCCTAGGGGTCACCCTCAGTATTTTTCTCTGTCTCAGCAGATGATATTTTTTTCTTTAGTTCTGAGAATATTTTCCTGTTAGTTAATTCCTTTTACTTTCTTTATTTTTCTTTGACTGGAGGTTTCAGGGCACACAGGAGGTGTTTCCCTACATTGCCCAGTCCTACAGTTGGATCCTCAGTGTTAGGAGCTCCTGATCTGGACGATCAGTCGAGCTCGTATCCTCCCCGGGGATCCCTTAGCTAGCTCCGGGCCAGGAGGGCCTGAACTGCCAGGAGCAGGGGGTTGCCTTCACATGCTCTGCAGCCTTCTCTTCTTCTGGCTCCCCTGCTCGACTTGCTGCACGGAGACTTCAACAATTAGTTTACGCTAGTCGGTTGGGCTGTTCTCTCTCTCACCCCCCTCCTTACCTTCGCGATTGTTGTTTTCGGGTGCTGCTTCTGCATTTTCAGCGCTGGGTAGCCTGTGCCGTGGAGGAGCGCTCCGGCAAACACAAAACCCGTCGGGTTATTTTTCTCTACAAAACCGCCAGTTTTACCGCAAGCGAATCTCCGATCCTCAGCAGCCTTCGGTTTTGACAAGCGCGGCTATTCCTTGCGCATATTTTATTATCTTGTCTGCAGATCTCCTGTGTTTTGGTGTGTCTCCTCAACTCCGCGGTTTTTCAGCGCGCGGTTTTGACAGGTTTTTCACACGGCGGACATTTTGTTTTGTCGTCTCTCCTCGTGGCCGCGGAGGCCATCTTGAGCTGCAGTTGGCAATGGCTTCTATTTTTCAGGATGCCTTCCTCCTCTCAGCGCTGCATTGTGTGCAGCAAGAAAGTGAAAGATCTTAGAGAGTGTGCTTCGCCTGTTCTCCACACACAGGGGGAGTCTTCGGCTGCTCCTGAGGGTTCTATCAGAGATGATCCTCCTGCTGTGTCTGTCCATGCAGCAAGTCCTCATGCAGTGCAAGCAGCGGAGGGATTAAAGGATCCTCCTCTATTAATTTCACAGTCTGCTAATGCCACAGCGCTAACGGGGGAACAGCTGTTGCCAACTTCAGATGCACAGTTTTTGATTAAGCAGGCATAGTCCCTCTGGCGCTCGGAGCCCCCCACATTAGGGGCAGCGCCACAGACTTTGCCTTCAAATGCAGCCAGCGCTCAAATTGCTTCCCGGAAATGCTCCCATAGCGATTTGTTCCCTAAGGACTCTGCCCGTCCCTCTAAAGAAATCTGGTGGGGTTCGGAGGCATCGCCCGCTGAACCAGAGGATGACATATCTTAGGGTGCCAGAAGTTCGGATCGTGAGGACGGTGAATATTCCCCATCAGTCACCTCGGCTGATAGTCAAGGAGATGACCAGGATCTTTTGTCTTTTTCACAAGGACGAGTTGCCGGCATTGATTGCTCAAGTTGTAGAAGCTCTATGCTTGTTGGATCCTATGGCGTCTCAGGAGCCTCAATCACAACCGCAATCGGACCCCATTCTGCAGGGTATCCGAAAACCATCAACTAGGCATTTCCCTTTCCGACAGAGCTCTAACAAATGGTGTTACAGGAATGGGAAGCACCAGATGCTTCATTGCGCGCAATGCAGTGTGTGCCTTTGAGTCAGTCCTGACTCCTGGCGACCCAGAAGCTCCTGGGTTTTCTTGGCAGTGTCACCGGAAGTAGATTGCCAGGCCTTTCTTCCGAGGCAATGGAGGGTTAAGTGACTTGCCCAAGGCCACAAGGAGCGCTAGTGGGAATTGAACCCTGGTTGCTTGGTTACCAAGCCAGTGTTCTAACCATTAGGCTACTCCTCCACTCCGCACAGCTCATCCGTATCGGTCAGTTTTATCTTTGGTCTCCATCAGATCGGGATAAGTGGCTTGCATATCCCAGGGTGGACGCCCTAGTGACGGGCGTCACAAAGCATACTACCATCCCTGTGGAGGGAAGTGCAGCTCTCCGAGACCAGCAGGATAGGAAAGTGGAGAGGCTTCTCAAAACGGCCTTTTCTTCCTCAATGTTAGCTCTCCAGGCCACCGTCTGTGGTGGTCTTGGAGCTCGGGCCTTGCTGCGATGGATACAGCATCTGCCCGAAGATACAGCCCTAACTTGTCTGGAATCTGTCACGGTTTATTTAGCAGATGCCTTTTATGACTTGCTTCGACTCTCCGCTCGTTCAGTGGCGGCGGTCACTGTGGCCCGGCGTTGGCTCTGGTTGCGCCAGTGGTCTGCGGATGTCGCCTCCAAAGCACGGCCCTCAAAGCTACCATTTAAGGGGAGGCTCCTCTTCGCCGAAGACATGGACAAGTTGGTTAAAGATCTCGGGGAGGTGAAGCCGCAACGCTTACCTGAGGACAAGCCGAAGTTCTCCGGTCACCGACCATCCTGTCCTTACGTGGCGGCTCTTCGGCAGACATCTTATTTTAGAGATAGTCGCCGTTACCGATCAAATTAGAACGGCACCGTTGGCCTCGTCCAATCGCTTTACCCAGAGGGTGCAGTCCTTTCAAGGAGCCAGAAAGAACAATGGCTCATACTCAGGCTCAAACAAGTTCACCGGAGCCATGCGTTCATCCCTCTGATGGGGCGTCTCGCCCACCCAAGAGACCGCCCCCTGTCGGCGGACGTCTGTCTCTCTTCTCTCAACAGTGGTAGCTCCAGGGTTATGCTCTTGAGACCTATCGACCCATTCGGGACGCTTTTCTTATTTCTCCAGGAGGGGCTCCTTGAAGAAGGGAAATCGTCCTTTCCACTATTTGGTGCCTCCTTCTACAGGCAATTTGTCCTGTTCCTCCCACCGAGTGCAGTACGGGCTGCTATTCCATCTATTTTGTGGTTCCCAAGAAGGACGGTTCCTTCTGTCCAATCCTCGACCTCAAAGGCGTCAACCATTGTCTCCACGTACCTCACTTCCGCATGGAAACCCTCCGTTCAGTCATCCAAGCGGTTCGCAAGGGAGTTCCTGGCTTCATTAGATCTGACTGAGGCTTATTTCCACATCCCTATTCACAGCAACCATCAGCGTTTCTTGCGGTTCACGATTCTGGGCAGTCATTTCCAATTTTGTGCCATACCGTTTGGCTAGCCACAGCACTGCACACCTTCTCCAAGGTCATGGTGGTAGTGGCGGCGGCCTTTCACAAAAACGGGATTCGAGTGCATCCTTACTTGGACGACTGGCTTATGCGAGTGGATTCCTTTGCGGAAGCCTGCCAAACAGTAGACGAGGTGGTTTCCTTCTTAGAAAGTCTCGGCTGGGTGATCAATCGGGCCAGAAGCTCCTTGCAACCCACTCAGTGTTTGGAGTTTCTCGGAGCTCGCTTCGATACCGCTCAGGGCAAGGTCTTCCTGACTTGCGACCGGTTTCGCAAACTGTCACTCCAGATTCGCAGCTTCCTCTCCGGACCCTGTCCGCACGCATGGGACTATCTTCAGGTGCTGGGATCCATGGCGGGCACCATAGAGGTGGTGCCATGGGCCAGGGCGCACATGCGAGGCCTCCAACGGGCCCTGCTCGCCCAGTGGTCACCGGTGTCGGAAGATTACAATGTTCAACTGCCCATTCCTCCCTCCACCAGAAACTATCTTCAATGGTGGCTTCTACCATCTCACCTCTTCAAGGGTGTTCCCCTAGAGTCACCCCATTGGATTTTGTTGACCACCAATGCCAGCCTTTCCAGATGGGGGAGCTCATTGTCTCAACCACACTGCCCAGGGCATGTGGTCGCCTCGCAAAGCGCGTTGGTCCATCAACCAACTGGAAGCTCGAGCGGTTCGCTTAGCCTTACTGCGACTTCTCCTGCAGGTTCGTTACCAGGCAGTTCGCGTACTCTATGACAACGCGACGACTGTGACCTACATCAACCACCAAGGCAGAACAAAAAGTCTCGGAGTGGCCAAGGAAATGCTCCTTCTCTTCCATTGGGTGGAAAGACATCTTCACGTGATCTCGGCATAGCACATCGCGGGGACATCCAGTGTCATGGCGGATTATCTCAGCCGGCATGTCCTCGACCCAGGAGAATGGGAGCTAGCGCCGTGGGCGTTTCAACAGAATGTGCAAAAATGGGGTCATCCCACGATGGCTCTCATGGCTTCCAATGCGAAGGCCCTAGCCTTCTTCAGCCGCAGGAGGGAACATGGATCACAGGGCCTGGATGCCTTAGCCCAGTCCTGGCCAATGTCAACTCTACTCTACATCTTCTCTCCGTGGCCACTGATTGGCAGGGTTCTCCAGCGCATCAGGGGGCACTCGGGTGCGGTGATTCTGGTAGCGCTGGATTGGCCCCTGTGGCCGTGGTATGCAGACCTCATGCGGCTAGCCCAAGCTCCTCCTCTGTGACTCAGATCCCGGAAAGGACTTCTAAGACAGGGTCCCGTCCTAATGGAGAACTCCGCTCCCTACTCGCTTATGGCTTGGCTCTTGAGCACCGACATCTGAAAGACAAGGGTTATTCTCCCAAGGTAGTGGCTACCCTGCTCATGGTGCGTCGGTCGTCTACATCTCGGGCATATGCCCGGGTGTGGCGTAAATTTGAAATATGGTGTTCTGGCTGTCGGCTGTCTCCGTGGCGGATACATATTCCTCAAATTCTAGCCTTTCTTCAAGACGGTCTTGACAAGGGTTTGGCGCTTGGGTCTCTTCGCATCCACATTTCGGCCATTACCTGCTTTAGGGGTCCAATAGATAGCTGTTCCCTCGCATCTCACACCAATGTGGCACGTTTTCTTAAGGGAGCAAAGGTGGTCCGACCACCTTAACGTCCTGTGGTTCCTCCTTGGAATCTTTCCATGGTCCTAAGGGTGCTAACAGAAGCACCTTTTGAACCACTTCACAAGTCATCGCTGTGCGATCTCTCCTTAGAAACGGCCTTTCTGGTAGCAATTACTTCAGCTCGGCGGTTATCGGAATTGCAGGCCTTGTCTTGCCGGGATCCTTCTCTCCTTCTCGGACGCGGGTGTCACCCTGCATACCGTCCCTTCCTTTTAGCCAAAGGTCCTGACACATTTCACGCGAACCAACCTATTTTCTTGCCTTCCTTCCCCAATGAGCAGTCCTCCGGAAAGAAAGTCTTTTCGGACGCTTGATCTCAAAAGAGTTCTTTGCCGTTATTTGACGACTACCAATTCCTTCCGTAAGTCGGATTATCTTCTCTTCTCGGGGCCTCGGAAGGGCCTAGCAGCTTCCAAGTCCACCATCTCTAGGTGGTTGTGGCAGGCGATTGAGTCCGCTTACATCCTCCGCGGAAAGTCGGTACCATCCGGGCTCCGAGCGCATTCTACGCGTGCTCAAGCGATGTCGTGGGCGGAGTGCTCTCAGGCTACTCCTCTTGATATTTGTAGAGTAGCCACTTGGTCCTCCCTATCCACTTTATCCGTCTCTATCGGCTAGATCTTCAGGCGCGGGAGGACGCTGCATTTGGGGCCAAAGTAATAACTGCGGTGCTGTCTTCCCACCCGGAGGGCAGTTAGCTTGGGTACTACCCGCTTGTCTGGACTGGTCTAGCAGGATGACGTGGAAGGAGAAATTTCACTTACCGTTTAATTTCCTTTGCTGGAATCCTGCTAGACCAGTCAAGGACCCACCCATGATGCATACAGTCAGTATTGTTGCGAAAGTCTCTTGCAGCCTTATATCTCGAGCAGGGGTTCTCCACTGCTTTTCAGACTTTCTTCACCCTATACATAGGGGCTTGTTTACAAAGCCGCGGTAGTGGTTCGCGATCGCAGCCGCGGCCCCATTGAAATCAATGGGGCCGCGGCTCCGATTACGATCGCAAACCGCTACCGCGGCTTTGTAAACAAGCCCCATAGTTTTACTGTTATGTTCTTGTTGCTTGTCAGTTTACTGAGGGTGACCCCTAAGGGTATGCCTATATGAGTACCAGGTCCTAACCAATCAGATTCTGGTACAGTTTTTTGTCTGTCTCCAACATCTGCTGGCAGGGGGACACAACCCGCTTGTCTGGACTGGTCTAGCAGGATTCCAGGAAAGGAAATTAACGGTAAGTGAAATTTCTCCATAGTAGTAGTACTAGTATGTCTCCCAGGGTACCTTGATACCCCTTGACGTTTGCCACATGGAGGGGGATGAAAAATAATCTGTTCACTGTCAAGATTGTAGACCGGTTGAGCATTTGGGATTTTGTTGGATCAAGGCCCTTGTCTTCACACAGCCTAAAGTGCTTCAGCTTTCCCCGGCACCCTCCCCCCCCCCCAGGACAGCTTGACCAAAGAGAGGTGCCAAAAGACATGATTGCAAGGGGCGGCCCGGAGCTCATTCATTGTCTTGGGATCCCCAGGGGCGTGTATTGTTTCTGCTGCATCAATTTCTGCCATGGGAGTGGCACAACATTATCCAAGGCACGAGCACACCGTTGTTTGTTTCCTGTCATCTACGCAGATGGATTTGGCCATACGGTTTGTGCATTTGTTGGCGGCATACGTTTGATGTGTGCACCGCAGTGGCACAGTGGTTTTTGCACATGTTGGCAGTGCGCATATGTTGCATACATACTTGGTGTGCGCCGAAAATCAGTTCTGTGTGCTACAGCTTGCTGAAGAAGTGTTTGATGTCTTCCCTAGCTGTATTGTGTGGTTTTCCCCTTTAAATACGATGGAGCATGGGTAAATAAATGTTGGTGAAGACTATGCAAATGATGGAGGCTTCAGATTACCATATGGGCAGCCATTTTAGCGTCATGCCCTTGCTGCTGAGGTCCTAGCTCATGTATTCTGATGGTTTTCTTGCTTGGGAATTGGTACTGCGTAGGTGCCTGCATGTCAGAAGAAGGATAATGCAGTTTTTCTCTGAGCCAGGTAAACGCAGATGGGTTATGCCAGGGCTCGACACATCCCAGGTCGCCATAGCAACCAGAAATTTTGCGTCTGGCGCTTGGGATTTCAACTCCCCTCCCCACCCTTTAAAAAAAAGAGGAGATCTCTGTTAGCAGACCTCTACTTTCTGCCCATGGGAGATCGGATCCCTGCAGGCAGAACAGTAGGGGAAGGCCGTGATCAACTAGCAAGGCAGCAGTCTGCCTGTGGCAATCCTGTCTCCCATGAGCAGAAAAGGACAGCCTCTCAAAGGACCCTGCCAAAACAACAACAACAACAACCACAAAAAAGGCAGAAGATAATTAAAGGGTTAGTAGCTTACAAAATAAAGGAAGCAGGATGGGGGGATGGGGCAGGAAAAATGGGCAAGAACCTGGAAGGGAAGAGTGCAAGGTGTTTGTGGACAAAAAGATAAATCTGTATATGCCAAAAGGTGCATTCCCCCTCTTCAGAATACCATCCCAGTCCACCTTTTTAAAAAGAGAATGAGATCTCGGTTAGGACAGACACACACAAAGCACCAGACACACATAGGCACCCCAACTCTGCAGCAATTAGACAGGAAAGCTCGCAGAAAACAACAGCAAAGGGAACATAGTAGCCAGGCGGATCAAGGGGTAAGTCATGTCATAGGCAGTACTAGATAAGTGCATCTTAAGTTACGCTTTGAACTTAAGGTGGGAGGGTTCTAGCCTAAGGGAAGGAGGGAGGTTCTTCCAAAGTGTGGGACAAAGAAAATAAAAGGCAAAGTGATGTATTGACTCGAGATGTGCCTGTGAGGGGGAGGGTATGAAGAGACGATTCATGTGTATAGATTGGAGAGAGCAGAGGTCCACTGAGGATGAAAGATACCGAGGGGAGCTGGTATGAAGAGACCCGTGAACCTGAATGAGAATCTTATAGTGAATGTGACATGATATGAGAAGCCAGTGAAGATGTTATGAGTAAAGGAGTTATAAGATCGTAACGAGAGTCTGGCTGTAACTTAAACTTGGTAATGCACATTAAACAGGCACATTGAGAACTTGGATTCTTCTGAGGCAATGGAGGGTTAAGTGACTTGCCCAAGGCCACAAGGAGTACTAGTGGGAATCAAACGCTGGTCTCTTGGTCCCCAAGCCAGTGCTCTAACCATTAGGCTACTTGCTATCTATATTTCTATCTAAAGATGTCCCATGCAGCTCCTCTTACCCATAAGACACATTTTATCATCTCTCTTCAAACTCTTCCACCTTCCCCAGATGTTTATAAGCGTCTGAATGGATGTGGGGGGAGGCATGAAGGGTCACAGCCACTGGCCTGGCTCCTGGGTTAGGCTTATTAATGCACGACTGTTACTGGTCAGCCTTCTGTGCAGCCTTTTTCCGGCTTTGAATAGTGATTTGCTTAAATTTACCTCCTTTCCAATATCACATTAGAAGAATCAAACCCATAATATTTATATTGTGCTGTACTAATTTATTGAACAGTACTATAATTCAAATCTGTTGCTGACCAGAGAACTGTAGTGTCTCTTGTGGTGTCTGTTAAAACTTTCGGTTGGTCGTGTTGCCGCTTTTCCCAGCTACCCTTTGTGAGAGCAGGCGAGGTCCCACAGAGTGCAAGTCTCTGTACTGAAGAGCACCTCTGAAATCTACTTCGCTAGATGCTTTTTGGGGTTCATGGTTCCGTGTAGGAAAAAGTCACAGGTGTGGTAGCTAGTGTGTGGAACTCGTGAGGCATTTTCTAGGTGCTCAGTTCTTTTTTACTGCTTGCTGCTCTTTTCTGTACCGTTTTAATGTCATGACACATTTAGCGACACAGAGACGTATGCTGCCTTCACACTGCACACAACATACTCCTGTTTGTTTTATACCAGATCAACAGAGACATGTGGGTCAAAAGAAAAGATGATTCATGGAAAGAAAGCAAACATTACACAGGTGATTAGGATGGATTGTGGTATTTACAGAGATGTCATATTGCTGACAAATTGTAATGTATGACTATTTGAATTTTCCTTTTCAGGTCTCTCTCCAGCACAAAGGATTAATGACTTCCTAGTTAGGCAGAGGTCACCCTGTCTGCCAGGTGAGGACCCTTTGTACCATACTTATCTTTATCTCTGTCACTCTCGGTCTCCTGTTTATGCAGTTATCTGCACAGAAATTGGAAGCGAAGGGATTTTGCTAACGCTTTTTCAGTAGTAGCTCAAGGTACTCTAGGCTCTGTCCTTGGAAGGCTTATTGTATTTGAGGGATAAGTGACTTGCCATAGATCTCAAGGCAGGGCAGTGGGATTTGAACCCTGACCTTCCTGGTTCTGAGCTGGCTGCTTTAACCATTAGGCTGTGCTTCCACTTTACCCTGGTGTAATTGACTGCTCTGATCTCTTGACTAAACTTATAAGAAAGCTGTACCTTTGGTGTGTGCGTCCTGTAATAGTTGAGAAGTGGCCCACACAGAGACCTAGTGATACTCTGCCTCTATCAGATCAAAGGTTTACTGCTAAGTCCTTTTCAGCTCTAATTCCCCTGGACTCTTCACAGCAGAGTTGCAGGAAGTGGCATCTGATTTCCTGGTGCAGAGTACGTGATATCCTGTGAGCATGCAATTATATATTCATTACACATCTGCTCCCAGGAACGCATACATGGGAGCATTTAACAAATCAGTAGTGCCTTCCAAGTAATGTTTGTAAGGGATATAGAGTGGGATTCATGCTTGCTGAGTGTATTCGGGGAAACACTATAAAGTGCAGAGAGAGGGCACTTCAGAATCTCAGCAACAACAAAAGCATTGAAAGGACAAATGTGGGTTTTACCTATAGCTTTCCATTAGTGTTAAGGGCAGCAGCCTAGAGCTGGAAAGGGCCCAAATCCCACTGGCGCTCCTTCTGGCCTTGAGCAAGCCATTTAACCCTCCATTGCCTCAGGTACAGACTTAGATTATGAGCCCTCTGGGGACAGGGAAATGCCTACTCTACCTGAATGTAACTTGCTTTGATTATTTTCTGGAAAGGCGAGAGCTAAATCCTAATTTAAAAAGAAATCAAAACAAAGCATTAGAGGTGCCAGAGAGTTGGGCATTTCTCTTCTCTTTCACATAAAAATCACCAGCATGCGTTAGTATGAAGTCTCACAAGCAACAGAGGACTGTTATCGGCAGGATGATAGTGGGAGCTCAGGCAGTTTGGGGTTCTGTGGGTGGATGAGAACACCAGAAAGTGAAAGTAGTTTTATCCAGCCTTTTAAGAAATTTAAGAATGGATGGGCGGCACTGTTTCATGTAGCGTGTATTTCTGGTTTCCATATTGTCCAGCTAGACCAGTCCAGACAAATGGATTGTATCCCCTACCAGCAGATTGGCGGAGACAAAGAACCAATGAAATCGCTCCCATGCCCCTATCCACCTTGTCCACCAGAGGTCTCTTCAGTATTTCTTTGTCTCCAGCAGATGGTGGGTGGAATTTATTCACTCTGAAGAAAATCTGAATAATTGAGTGGAAAAGATTGATTTGAATGCTCAGGAATGGCCATTTTGAGGGTGACTCACTTGAGCACAATGTGGGAGGCTCCACTAGACTGTGGTCTTTTCGGTAGCCATAGGAGGCGGGGAAAGTTTTTTTTGGTTCAGCACCTCGCTCTTATCCTGTTAAGACCTGTTGAGCAGCAAGAAAATTGGAAGGACTGGAAGAGTTCAGCAGCCTCCCATAACCTCAATGCCCCCACCCCCTTGCTCTCTCCCGCAGATTGCAGAAGGCTCTCGGAGGAACCTGCCTGCCAGCTACCTTAAATGCAGTGTCTGCATGATGATACCCCTCCTTTGGAGTCTGCTACGGCCTTCCTTTCTGATGCCATGGATAGTGCCCTGTCGACAGTGACATGGTGTAGAATCTGGCTCTGATACTGGGTAGTGAACACATCATCCAAAGCCTGGTTGACCCAACTGATCTTTAAGGGGAAACTTCTTTTTGGGGCCAATTTGGAGATGCTGGTGAAGGACCTAGGCAAGATGAAAGCTTACCACTTTCCACAGAACAGGTGCAGGGGGCCTGTGAAGCGGGCAGGAGCCCCTTTTCCGTCAGCCTCCATCCACTCCTAATGGGCACGCTGGTTGGACTTCCAGGGGGTCTTGGGGCGCCCTTTGCTACTGACCTGGAAAGCTCTTCTTCCCCTCTGCTTCCGGATTTCAGGATGGTTCTCAGTCCTGCGTGTGGGCCCAGGTACACACTCCCCTCCAGAGAAAAACCCTCCCAGGCAGTACAATTAAAGTTTGGGGATCCTCTAGTTGGGATCAAGCTTTGCCAATTCTTTCAGGAATGGGCCCAGGTCACCAAAGATCACTGGGTGCTAGATACCATTCGGTACGGCTATGTCCTGGAATGCAAAGAGCCAATCCTGGATGCTTTCATCATCTCCCCTTGTGGGTCTGTGAACAAAAGGGCCATTGTGTGGATCACATTGGGTGAGTTGCTTCTCCTGAACGCAGTGGTGCCCATCCCCCCGGATGATCGTGGCAAGGGTAGGTATTCCATCTATTTCATGGTGCCAAAGAAGGATGGATCTTTCCAGCCCATTCTGGACTTCAAGGGTGTCGTCAAGCATTTGTGTGTCCGCTTCTGGATGGAAACTTTTGATCTGTGATTTAAGTGGAGTGCTGAGGGGACTTCCTGGCATCTCAGGATTTGGCTGAGGCATGTTTTCATATCCTGATCCAGGAGGATCAGCAAATGTATCTGCATTTTGCTGTGCTTGGCTCTCACTTTGTTTACTGCCCCCCCATTCAGACTTTTCATTGCCCAAGGATGTTCTCCATGGTCATTGTGGTGATGGCTGCAGTGCTTTGGCACCAAGGGATTTGTATGCACCCATATTTGGACAACTGGCTCATCTGAACCTGTTCTCTTTCAGAAGTGTCTCAGATAATGACCCGAGTGATGTCCTTCCTGGAAAGCCTCGGCTGAGTAATCAGTCAGGGAAAGAGTGAGTTGAGGCCTTCCTAGTCTCTGGAGTTCTTGGGAGCACATTTAGATACTCACTCAAGTGGGCAGAGGAGAAAATCAAGATTGTTGGATTGCCTGATGCTGTTAGGTTCGCAGCAGGTTCCAGAGTCCAGGATTATCTTCAGCTCCTCAGATTGATGGTGGTGGTGATCCAGATGGTGCCATGGGCACATGCTCATATGAGGCCACTTGGTGATATCTGAGTTCAGAGGATTTTGAGCTCAGATTTCCGCTCTAGATGATGGTGAAGGTCAGCCTGCATTGTTGGTGGCAGCCCAGTCATCTAAGGAAGGGCCTGCCACTGGGCCATTACTCATGGATCCTTATGATGATGGATGCCAGTCTCTCTCGGGCTGGAGAACTCATTGCCAAGACTGCACTCCCCAAGGCTATTGTAACCGCAGGGAGGCGATGTGGTCCATCAGCCGCCTCGAGGCAAGGACCATCAGGTTGACTCTTCTGCGTTTCTGGCCTTTGGTCAAATGCCGGGTGTTGGATTAGATTATTTTCAAACAATGCCACGATGGTGGCTTATGTCAATCGGCAAGGCTGCACATGAAGTGCCAGTGTAGCTCTGGAGATGCCTCTCTTGTTTGCCTGAGCAGAGAAAAACCTCCTTGTGGTGTTGGCTCATCACATTGCTGGTGTGGACAATGCAGAAACAAAGTTTCTCAGCCGGCACTCTCTGGATCCAGGAGAGTGGGAGTTAAGTCAGGAGGCATTTTAGTTGATTCTGTGCCACTGGGTTCACCCCGAGATGGATCTGATGGTGACCTGCTCCAATGCCAAAGTGTGCAGCTTCTTTAGTTGCTGCACAGAGACAGGGTCTGAGGGTGTCGATGCCTGTGACTCAGCTTTGGCCAAGTCAGCGCCTGCTGTATGTGTTCCCCCATGGCCCCTGGTTGGACGTATAGAGAGCCTCTCAGGAAGGATTATTCTGGCGCTGTATTGGCTGAGGAGAGTGTGGTTTGGAGATCTGCTGCGGCTCCTGCAAGCACCATCACTTTGCTTGTCCCCATCTCAGGGCCTCTTGCATCTGGGGCCAATCATCCTGGAAGACCCAATTCCCTTCTCACTTCCTTTTTGCCTAAGGTGATTTTACCCTTTCATGTGAACCAGTTGGTTTGCCTGCCCTTCTCCTCTGAGGAATAGCGTTGGGGGAAGGATAAGGATCTTCATCTTGTGGATGTTCGGAGGATGTTTCTCTGTTACTTGGACTTACGAAAGGCATTCATAACCCCCAACTATCTTTTTGTACTGATTGCCGCCCCACGCAAAGGTGACAGTGACTAAATCTACATTGGGGTACTGGGTTAATGAGGTCATTGCCTCGGCATATCTTTTGTGGAACCAGCCAGTTACGGAGGGTTTATGCACCCATTCTACCTAAGCACAAGTGTCCTTGTGGGTGGAGCAGAGCTTGGTAGCTCCTGCCGACATTTGTCAGGCAGCAACTTGGGCATCATATTCTGAGTTTGTCAAGCATTACCGCCTGGATGTTTACACTCGGGCGGATGCAACCTTTTGACTGAAGGGTTTTGTGAGCTGCTTTTGTCTTCCTGCCCATTTGAGACCTAGCTTTGGTACATCTCACTTGTCTGGACTGATATAGTAGGATAATATGGAAGGCGACATTTTACTTACCAGATAATGTCCTGTCCTTGAGTTCTGCTAGACAGGTCCATGACTCATCGCTGAAACTGTTTGCTCTCTTCTGTGATGGTACCCTTTGGTTCTCTGTGTTTTATATACTTGCTTCTGCAGGTCCATCTTCTACTTAACAGCCTTCAGTTTGTGCTTTCCTGTACATAGTTCTCTACTGTTTGGTTACTCATTGTTGCCCCCGTTGATGATGTGTGAGGCTCCCATAAGCCTGTGGTCGGATACTGAAGAGACTTTCGGTAGCTGAGGAGGATAGAGGCATCGTAGTGATATCATTGAAACCTGGGCTTTTCATTGGTTCGTTGTCTCCACTAATCTGTTAGAAGGGGAACACAATCCACTTGTCTGGACTTATCTAGCAGGGCTCAAGGAAAGGACATTATCTGGTAAGTAAATGTCACCTTATTTATATGTTATGAATTGAAATATTTTTTGAACTAGCAGGATGTGTTTTGAAATAAATTGATGTATACTATCACGCAGATTCTCTGTTGTTCTTAGGCTGTGTGAGGATGTAGCAATGCTATATGTCAACAGTATACTGTGTGTGTGTGTGTATAACTAACACACACACACCTCACTCTAGTGAAGAATATTTTATTGGAAAGTATTTCATGAATCTCCTCAATGAAATTCACTGTTGAAACATAGTTCATTTTGCTTAATTTAAATATATAAGGAAGGTATCACAATCACATGCAAAAGGTATTAAAATGCCTAATTTAAACTCAATGAACTCAACACTGTGTTTTGATAATGCCTGCTGACACAAAGAAAAATACATCTGGCTGCATGTCACCCAGGATAAAAAGGTGCTCACCCGTAGCATCTGCAGTAGTGGCCAAAAAATTAAGGCAGGTATCTTTTTCTTCAATTTATTGTTAAATAATGTACTGTGGAGATGTTACACGTGCTTACTTATTTAATCAGCATGGTGATTAGTCACACCATGCGTCTGGCGTCCATTTTAATTTACTTAGAACATAAGAACATAAGATATGCCATACTGGGTCAGACCAAGGTCCATCAAGCCCAGTATTCTGTTTCCAACAGTGGCCAATCTAGGTCATATGTACATAGCAGTTTCCCCAAGAGACACAAGTTCCACAGTGCTTGTACTGGGTCAAGCATTGATATCTTCGGTCACTTCTTAATAATGGTTTATGGACCTTTCCTCCAGGAACTTGTCCAAACCTTTTTTAAACCCAGCTACACTAACAGCCTTTACTACATCCTCCGGTAACAAATTCTAGAGTTTGATTACACGTTGAGTGAAAAAATATTTTCTTTTATTAGTCTTAAATAGTTTACCCTGTAGCTTCATTGCATGTCCCCTAGTCTTTCTATATTCTGATAAGGTAAACAATCGATCTACGTTTACCCGTTCCACTCCGTTCATTAATTTATAGACTTCTATCATATCTCCCCTCAGCCGTCTCTTTTCCAGGTTAAAGAGCCCTAACCTTTTTAGCCTTTCTTATACTCTGTAGTAGGTTTCTTGGATGAAGTTTGAATTTTTACAACTAGGAAAAGATTGAAAGTTACATGTAAAATATACAATCAAGATGGGTAGAAAGTGTGATATTAATGACTTTGTAAAGGGACAAGTTGTCACACTCCATGCTGAAGGATATTCGCAGTGTGCTATTGCAAAACATTTGCATATATCAAGGTGTGCAGTTCTAAAATGAGGTGGCCGTACACGTTGTTCAAAATATGGGCACAGATGGATAAGTACTGGACGAGATGACCAATTCCTCAAAAGCATTATTACATCTAGTCCACATGCTTCATCTCAACGTGTGGCTCAGTTAGCTATTGATCGAGGAATAAAGATAAGTGCCAGATCTGTCAGACGACGGGCTTGTGGATGAATTCAAACTCATGGCCAGAAGACCTGCGACGAAGCCTATGATGACCAGGAAACAAATTGCTGCCCGCATACAGTTTTGTAGCAAGATGAAAGACAAATCTGCTGAATGGTGGGAGAGGGTAATGTTCACAGATGAAAGTACATTTCAACAAGTACGTGGGAGTGGTTACAACTACGTCCGACCAGCAGGCGAAAGGCTAAATCTGACGTACACGATCAAGACTGTTACCACCCCATACCATGACCGATGGTGGCTGTTTATCTCGGCGAATGGACGATGTGGCCTGCACATTTTTGAGAAAGATGAAAGAGTAAATGCTGCAAAATACATATATCCGTGCTGAATAGTAAAGTTAAAATACACATGAATGTTTCTGGCACAACTATATTTCAGCAGGACTCGGCACCGTGCTGCACTGCAAAAACAGTCAAAAAATGGTTCGTGGACAATGAGATCGAACTGCTACAAAGTTGGCCATCAAACTCTCCAGATCTCAATGTAATTGAAAACTGTTGGAATCTTATGAAGAAAAAGGTGGCAGCAGAAGCAGATTTAAAGGACATACGCAAGCATGTATGGGTCAACAAAATCACTCCAGCATACTCTAAGACGCCTACAAGAATCCAGGCTGTGCTGAAAAATCATGGACACCCTATCAAATATTGACACACATTTTTTTTCCTGAATAAAACTTTGAAAATGACATATATATCTTTTGGTTCTTAAAGCTTTTGACCATTAAAGTGACAATAGCATGTACTTTTCTAATAAAATTCTGATATTTTGGACTCTACCTTAATTTTCTGGCCACTACTGTACACTAGAGCTAACAATGGTGGTAGCGATAGTGCAGACACTTCAGATGCAGGTAACATCCCTGCCACAGATAAAGGCCGTGGTGAGCATGTTCATGGATCCACTGTGGCAGGAAATAAACCACAGGAATTATTGAAAACGTTAAGAGGATTAACTACGTTAAGTGAACGTCTGCAGATATAAAAGGAGATAATGCACTACTACTTTCATGCTATAAACCCTGTATTTAAATCAAGAGAGTACACAAAGAATCTGCCAAAAACTGAAAGGGAGAGGAAAATTGCCACAAGAAGAACTGCAAAAAGCAACGGATGCAAATTTTAAGAGTTTTAATTTCACAGGTCAAAGTAGAGAAGTATGTGAATGATAACATCCTGAATCATTTTAGGGCTTCCATGAAAAAAGAAATACAGGAAGGAGGAGGAATCTAGGTGAGAGTCCCAGAAGAAAGGAATACACAGAAAAAGAGCAGTTGAGGGGAGGATGGAGCTCAGAGATATGGAACTGCAGGAGAGTGAGATGAATAAAGGACAGAGGAGGAAGAAAGGGAGGAGAAAGATCCAGTCCATGTGGAAAAAGATGAATATGCTGGGTTCCAGGCAAGGGAAAGATTACCCAAGTTAAATGTAGCACCTGAGGTTAAAAGTATGATAATTTAAAATGAACAAGGCCATTTCCTATTCGTCTCTCCGGGCCAGTCTAGGGTACCTTCGGGTTGTCAATCCCCTTCAGCAGCTGAGGACTGAAAACTAAAGATTCTTGCTGACAGGCTATAGCCACTCCCCCCTGTGACAGCTCTCCAGTCTTCCGTTCTCAGCAGCTGAACAGGACGTGGAAAGCTGACAGGCTCTCTAGACAGTGTGGCAGAGCATTTCTTTGTGGGGTTACGGGGGAGGTTTGGCTCTAGCAGGGCTTTAACCTCTCTCTTTGGCTGGATATATATCTCTTCCCTGCTTCTTATTTCAATTAAGCTAATTGAAAAAAAAAAAAGACCAGGGGAGTAGCAAGTCCGGGGCTGCCATTTCTCGGCAGCGTTCACAGGGGCAGAGCCTGCCTTCTTGCTGGACCGGGTCCTGGTTGTAGTGGGATTGATCCTGGGAGCCCCAGGTTCCAACCACCTAGATCCGCAGCAGCGATTCTTCTTTTCCCGCTAGCTGCGGGAACCGGAAGATCGGAGACATCAGAGCTGCGCGCAGGTCAGTGTTGTCTTGTTTCGGTAGTCGGGCTCTTTTTTTCTGCTTCCTTGCTGTTATTTGTCAGGCGGTTTCAGTTGTTTTGGTTTATCGCTGGCGGCTCGGCCGTCGTGTGTAGCATCTTCGCAGTTCTGTTTTCTCAGCGGTAATGGACGGCAAGGCAGGAGTTGCTGAGGTACAGAAGCCTCTCAGCATGGTAGAACGGGTGGGAACGGTGGCCATTTTAGAGGAGCGCGCCGTTTCTCCCGCTGAACAGCACAAGCATGGAAAGAGATAGATGAAGTCGGTAAAAGAAAATTCCTCAGTTTTAAAGGAGAAGCGTAAGATACCTGAGGCTCATGAACCTCTGTCTTCCATATTTACCCCAGATTTTATTCTAGCTCTGCATAGAGCTTATACTTTGAAACTGTCCCAGGGCAGCGATGCTCCTTTGCCTCCCTGCCTTGCGGAAGGGGTTAGAACAGAGGAATCCAGGATGGACCCTGGAGAGGGTTCCTCTCTTAAAGGTGCAGGTGCAGCGGCTCGCAGGCAGAGTTTGGAGCCGCAGCTGTCAGAGTCTCAGAAAGGAGATGAGGCTGAGTCTTTCTCAGAGGCAGCTTTTGATCCTTGGTCAGCTGAGCTGGAGGACGGCGAGCTGGCTTCAGGCGAGGATCCAAATCTCTTTCGGGTTTTCCGGAAGGAGGAATTGGGGGCGCTGATTGGGCAATCGTTAGCGGCCTTAAATATTAGCCTGCCTGTGGTAGAACAGGAACCGTTGGAGGATCCTTTATTGCAGGGATTTAGGACAGAGCAACGCTGTTTTCCAGTTCATCGCGTGATAAAGCAGATGATAGAGTCGGAATGGGAGTGCCCGGAGGCTACTCTAAGGGGTGGGGTCACGCTCTGGGTCGTCTTTATCCGAGAAGGAGAAGGAGTTGCTAAAGATGCCTAAGGTGGATGCCCTAGTTTCGGCGGTAACGAAAAAGACAACGATTCCGGTAGAGGGTGGAGCGGCGCTTAAAGATCTGCAGGATCGCAAGCTGGAGGTTTTGCTAAAGCAAGCTTTTGATTCCTGTGCGCTAGCTCTGCAGGCGTCCATTTGTGGAGCATATGTTTCTAGGGCTTCGATCTGGTGGCTCCAGGTGGAAAACCCTTCGGATTCTACAGCAGAGTCCTCTGCGGAGGGAGCGAAGTTGGAGTCGGCGGCAGCCTATCTGGCGGACGCCTTTTATGACTTGGTATCCTTGATTGGAGCGCAACGATTCCTTTGGCTAAGGAATTGGTCAGCTGACGCATCTTTGAAAGCCAGGCTCAGTAAACTCCCTTATAAAGGCAAGCTGCTGTTTGGGGAAGCCTTGGAGAAGATTGTTAAGGATTCGGGAGATTCCAAGGGGGGTCAATTACCAGAGGATCGCCCAAAGGCTCTCAGGCCGACAGCACCGCAGCGAGGGCAAGGTAAGGAATTTCGTAGATTCAGAGGTGCACGTTTTTCTCCCTATCCCAGAGGCCGTTTTGGGCCTCGGGGTCCGTCCTTTCGTGGAGCTTGAGGATTTGGTAGAGGATATTTCTCTGCCCAGCAATCCGCTACGAAAAAACCTCAATGAAGGTCAGCAGGTCCAGGTAGAGATCCCGGTGGGGGGTCGCTTACAAGGGTTTCTCTCTGCCTGGGCCGCAATAACTACGGACCAGTGGGTGCTGGAGATCATCCGAGACGGGTATGCACTGGAGTTCGCTTGGCCGCTGCAAGAAGCCTTCGTAATGTCCCCTTGTGGACTCGGAGCCAAGAGGCAAGCGGTTGAGGACACGCTGCTCCGCTTAGTGCAGCTGCGGGTGGTTGTGCCAGTGCCCCCAGACCAGTTAGGGTCCGGTCGATACTCGATTTATTTTGTGGCTCCAAAGAAGGAAGGATCGTTTCGTCCGATTCTGGACCTCAAACACGTAAACCGGTCTTTGAGAGTTCTGCATTTTCGGATGGAAACTCTAAGATCGGTGATTCGTTCGGTACGGCTGGGAGAGCTGCTCTCCTCCATAGATCTTACGGAAGCTTATCTGCACATCCCGATCAGGCCAGATCATCAACGTTTTTTAAGGTTTGCGGTGCCCGCAGGGCATTTTCAATTTTGAGCATTGCCGTTCGGCTTGGCAACTGCTCCTCGGATGTTTAAAAAGGTGATGGTGGTTGTCGTGGCTGCCTTGCGAATTGAAGGGATTCAGGTTCACCCTTATCTGGACGATTGGTTGATCAGAGCAAGTTCGCTGCAAGAGTCACTCAGGGCTACCTCTCGGGTGGTATGCCTCTTGGAGCAGCTCGGTTGGGTGATCAACCGAGCAAAGAGTCAGCTACATGCACAGTCCCGGCTAGTGTATCTGGGAGCAGAATTCGACACGGAATGTGAATTGGTCTTCTTGCCGATAAACAGAGTGCAGAAAATACTATCTCAAGTGCGGACGTTCTTGCGACTTCGGGCTCCCTCGGCGTGGAGGTACTTGCAGCTCTTGGGGTCCATGGCGGCGGCTTTGGATCTAGTGCCCTGTGCCAGGGCTCACATGCAGCCTTTGCAGCAGGTGTTGCTGTCCAGGTGGTCTCCGCAGCTTCATCTGTTGTCGCGAAAGCTAGTCTGTCCAGAGGTGGTGAGAGACAGTCTAGGTTGGTGGTTAGATCCAGGGCATCTTTAAGCAGGAGTTCCGTTGGAAATTCAGGACTGGATGTTGGTAACGACGGACGCCAGCTTATCAGGCTGGGGAGCTCATTGTCAAGCTCAGGTGGCTCAGGGCCGCTGGGGCCAGGAAGAGACCTTGCTCTCGATCAACCTGTTGGAGCTCAGAGCGGTATGGTTGGCGCTTTACTCGTTTGCTCCATTACTAGAAGGAAGAGCAGTGCGAGTTTTCTCGGAAAATGCGGTGACTGTGTCATACATCAATTGCCAGGGCGGTACAGGCAGTGTTCTGTTGCTGGCAGAGTCGAGCATTGATGCTTTGGGCGGAAGCTCATCTGGCGGCCTTGTCGGCGGCGCATGTGGCAGGAAAAGACAATGTCCAGGCCGATTATCTCAGTCGCAATGTTCTCGATCCCGGAGAGGGAGTTGAACGCAGCGATCTTTCACGACATTACGATGCACTGGGGGCAGCCAGCAATGGATCTCATGGCCACGTTCAGCAATGCGAAAGCGTCATGGTTTTTCAGCAGACGCAGGGAACACATGTCAGAGGGTCTGGATGGCCTGGTTCAGCCCTGGCCGTTAGGCAAGCTTCTGTACGTTTTTCCTCCATGGCCGATGATCGGGCGAGTCATTCAGCGTATAGCAGGCCACGGGGGAAGAGTAGTTCTCATTGCGCCAGATTGGCCCAGACGGCCTTGGTATGCAGATCTGAGGCGGCTTCTAATAGATTCCCCCTGGAGGCTTCCGGCTCGCCGCAATTTGCTGAGTCAGGGGCCCGTTCTCATGCCGCAGGTGGATCGCTTCTTGATTACGGCTTGGCTCTTGAACGGGAACGGCTGAGACGCAAGGGATATTAATAATCGGTAGTGGACACGCTGTTGCAATCAAAGAAAGTCCACGTCATTAGCGTATGTTTGCGTCTGGCGAAAGTTTGAGTATTGGTGTACGCAACGTAGCGTTCGTCCGTTTTCGGCGGCCTTACCCGAGATTTTGTCGTTTCTCCAAGGAGGCTTACAGAAAGGATTGGCTCTTAGTACCTTGAAAGTTCAGGTGGCTGCCTTATCTTGCTTTAGGGGGGCGGTGAATGGCAGGAAGTTGTCATCTCATGGAGATGTATGTTTTCTCCGAGCGGTGAACATGTTTATGTTTAATGTTTGTTTTTATTTCATTTGATAAAAACCGCCTTTCAGTGGTAGGCAAAGCGGTGTACAATAAAACCAAATTTAAAAGAAGGCCAAAGCCAACGAAATGGAAAGGAAATACAAATTCTTGATAGAAAAGCAATAAGACAGGAGAGACAAGACCAAAACATAAAGGAGAACAAACACGAGGAAAGCAGAGGACAGGGCAAGTGGGATTCACACGAAGGGAGAGGGGACATCAAACGCCAGGGAAAAGAGGTGGGTTTTCAGGTTCTGTTTAAAAGTGGGGTGGTGAGGTTCCAGGCGGAGTGAGGAGGGGAGGGAATTCCAGAGGGCGGGGCCAGCAAAAAAGAAAGCAGAAGAACGAGTAGATTGTAGGTGGGCACGGGAAGGGGGGAGGGAAGAGTGAGGTGGTTAAGGTGGAAGGAGCGAGGGGTGTACCTAGGAGAGTGAAAGGAAAGAAGGTCAGTTAAGTATTGAGGGGTGCCTGTATGAAGAGCTTTATGAACCAGGATAAGCAGCTTGAAATGAGCACGGTGGGGAAAGGGCAACCAATGAAGACGAAATAGTAGGGGTGTTATGTGATCACGGGGGGAAGAATGGGTGACCAGACGGGCAGCAGTGTTCTGAATCCGTTGTAAGCGGGACTGTTGGGATTTAGAAAGGCCGACAAAGATTGAGTTTGCAAAATCAACCCGTGATATAACCAAAGATAGCAGTAGAGTGGTGAGAGCTGAAGGGGATAAGAAGGGGCGAACTGCACGGATTTGTCGGAGGAAGAAGGAGGATTTGGTGACATGTGATATATGAGCATGGAAAGATAGGTCAGAATCAAAGTGAACCCCCCAAGATAACGAAAGGAGGAGACTAAAGGAACTGGAGAGCCAGAGAAGGAAGGGGCCAGTGTGGGGGGTGGGCTGTTGTGAGAGAACCAGATAGCAATAGTCTTGGTGAGATTAAGGTGAAGACAATTACGAGTCAACCAATCAGCCACAGAGGAAAGACAGGAGTTTAACGCGGAAAGGTCGGGACAGGAAGGAGAGGTGTGATGAAGCAGAATAATGTCGTCAGCATAGAGAAAGGCAGATAATCCGGACTGTTGAATTAAGAGGGCTTAGGGGGCTAAGAAAAGGTTGAAAAGAAGGGGAGCCAGGACAGAACCCTGAGGAACCCCACAGGGAAGAGGGAAGGAGTCCGAAGGAGGGGTAGAGGAGGAAGGTGACAGAACTGCACACGAACGAGAGGAAAGAAAAGAGTGGAACCAGCGGTGAACAGTACTACAGAGACCCGCTTCCCGTAAACGCAGAAGAAGGAGGGAGTGGTCAACTAGATCAAAAGCAGCAGAAAGATCAAGTGCAACCGCCACCGAGATACCACCACGATCATGAGCTACATGCAGTGCATTAGTAAAGGCAAGAACATCATCAGGCTGCCGGTGCGGCAAGTGGTTCTGGCTTGGGAATTAAATGTCATTCTGGAAGCTTTAACTCGGTCTCCCTTTGAGTCAGTCTTCGGGAAGTTTGAGAGAGTTATCGTGGAAAACTGCATTTCTGGTGGCTTTGTGTTCGGCGCTTAGAATTTCCGATCTGCAAGCGCTTTCTTGCAGGGAGCCGTACCTTCAATTCTTTGCGGAGAAAGTGCTCCTGCGGCCAGTTCCTTCTTTTCTGCCCAAGGTGGTGTCTTCTTTTCACATTAATCAGTCGGTTGCTCTACCTACCTTTCTGGATCTTAGCGGATCTCGAGTGAGTCTGACTTTACGGACGTTGGATCTGGGGCGAGTGTTGAAGTACCTGAGAGCTACGCCACCTTTTCGAAAGTTGGACAGATTGTTTGCTCTGTTTGGAGGCCCTCGGAAAGGGCAGGCGGCTTCAAAGGCGTCGATTGCCTGTTGGGTGAAACAGGCAGTGGTGGCGGCTTATGTGGCAGGAGGTAGGTTGCCTCCAGTTGGTCTCAAAGCTCATTCGACGCGGGGGCGAGCGACTTCGTGGCCGGAATCGGCCTTGGTCCCTCCTGTGGATATTTGTAGAGCCGCAACATGGTCTTCGCTGCATACGTTCACGAAACATTATCGGTTGGATGTCCAGACCAGGGAGGATGCGAAAGTGGGGGCCTCTGCCGTTGTGGCGGGGCTTGCGGGTCCCTCCCGGGTTTAGGCACTGCTTTGGTACTGCCCGAAGGTACCCTGGACTGGCCCGGAGAGACGAATAGGAAGGAGAAATTAGGTCTTACCTGCTAATTGTCTTTCCTTGAGTTCTCTCTGGGCCAGTCCAGGGCCCACCCAGTCTTATAGAAGAGTTTGCGAAGAGGTTGGTAGGTGTGCTTCCGCATCCTCAGTTTCCAAGAGACTAACTTTTACTCTGGTGGATATGGTGTTTGGGGCTGTCTTCGGTGTAGTTGGGGGTTCTGGAAAAAAAAACCAAAGAATGGATTACAGACATAATAAGAGGTGCGGAAGATGGGATATGTTCCAGCACATGCAAGCACAGTTTGTAAGGCGGTGAATAGGCAGTCGGGGAGGAAGGTCGGGAAAGCTGTTGTTTTTTATTGTTAATTTTCTTGGTCGTTTTTACAGTTCCAAGGTAGTTGGACAGTTACGCGGTTTTTGGCTGCTTTGCTAGATGAGACTGGAGAGCTGTCACGGGGGGAGTAGCCTGTCAGCAAGAATCTTTAGTTTTCAGTCCTCAGCTGCTGAAGGGGATTGACAACCCGAAGGTACCCTGGACTGGCCCGGAGAGAACTCAAGGAAAGACAATTAGCAGGTAAGACCTAATTTCTCCATCCTGTATAAAGGGATCATTTATTGACATCACCGAAATACATTGAATGCAACATTGTGCAGCTAAAATTATTAGTGCAAGAATGCTATCAACTAAAGTACAGGGCCAGAAGATAAAAAGAACAGTAACAGTTCCTCCTTGGAAAAAGTGCATCGAAGGAAAAATTAAATTGTGTGCGGAGGTACCCCTGATAAATGGGTATCTCAAAGGATTGAGATCATCAGAGATACTTAGTAAGATCCAAAACATCAAGCTAAAGAATGCTGTATTAACAGAAGACCTGAAATTTATATGTTCCAACAATAAATGGAAAGTAGCACAAAACTGCAAAGATATGAAGAAAACAGAAAAGAAAGATATCAAAATAAACTATTTAGAAAAAACTCAAAACAGTTCTACAGGGAATTGGGAAAGAGCATTAATATGGTAAAAGCACCACCAACCAAAGCCAAAACTGAAACCTTCTGGATAAGCCTATATGAGGATCCAGTAGAGCACATTCAAGATGCAGAATGGTTGCCCTGCCTACAAGAACATTTAGAAAACTCAAACATCAAACCTATGGAATGGCCTGTAGTAACAGCAAAACAAGCCTCAAACTGGAAGTGTTCTGGCCCAGATGGGGTGACCAACTTGGCAAACTGCAAAAACCAATTGATCAAGCAGCTGAACTTAACATTACAATGGCTTATAAGAGGAAAACATTTCTCCTTCCAAAGGGGGACCCAAGTAACATTCCCAAAAATTACAAACCATTAACTTGTCTATCTATAAGCTATTCACTGCAGTAAATGCAGACAGAATATATGATCATATCAAATCCAATAATATCTTGGCAAAAGGGCAATAATGGGGGAGCATAAGGAGGAAGTGGCATTGGTGCAGCCATGTGGATGGGAGAGTGAAGAGCTCTTCATCTATCTCGCCAAAAGTGTTTTTTTTTCGAGCTGCATCAGTGGTAAAAAGGGGAACACACAGGCCTCAACAGAGGGCACAGTGACCTTCACGAGATGTAAAACAGTGGATTTAAGAGTTCACCTATGCCAGTCCAAGAGCGGAGGAAAAGGAGGCTGAAAAATGGCGCCCGATGGCGAGGGAGCACAGACAGGGGAAGTGGCCGCGGGGTCAGCTATGAGCGGAGTGCAGGCAGGAAAAAGTGAAGTGCTATAAATTACCAGATCAGAGCTCCGTTCTTGATTCATTGAAATACAAGTGGATATAGCAAAGGTGAGAACTGAAGTAGAAGAGGCGCTGGGGGAGCTGAGAAGTGATATACAGGAGGTAGACTGACGCATAGAGGACACTGAAATTCACATGGAGGAAATGCAAGGCCAAATTGAAACTTTGGAGATTTCTATCTCCTCTATGGAACTGGCAAACGAACAGCTATAATTCAAGATAGAGGATCTGGAGAACCAATCTAGGTGGAATAACTTAAAAATTAAAGGAGTACCTAAAAGTGAAAAATACCCTGACTTTGAACGGGTAGCTCAGGAAGTGTGTGCAGCTCTCCTGCAGAACTCTGGCAGCGGAGAAGAGCACCCGATTAACTCTATAAAAATAGAGCTCACAGAGCTCTGGGGCCCATACGTGCTGAACGCCCTTGGGACATTGTAATCCTGTCTCCATAATTATACTCAGAACAAAGAAATAGCCCTACAAATGAGGGCGGCAGGGTGATTTATGTGGGATGGCAATCGGGTGGCTGTATTCGCTGACCTGGCACAGGCAACTCTGCAAAGGCACAAAGAATGAAGTGGATGTACACAATGCTTTCGCAAGGCTGGATATAAATATTGTGGCAAAGTTCAGCTATCCTGAGAGTGGGGGAGGTGAGAAGCATAACAAATTCACCCTAGTTAAGGGTCCCCTTCTAGGAGTGCAGGGAGAGAAAGCCACAGCCAGGTTTCAAAGACAGAAAACCCCCAGCTGGAACAGGTTTCAGCTAATGACTGATAAAGTAAGAAAGAGGGATTGCAAGCACAAGGACAAAAGCCCTTACTTTAACAAGTGCACTGATTATTCTAATATCAGAAGGCAGGGGGATTATCAACACCTGGGAAAGAAAGAGATGGGGTTAGAACCCTGGAGGTATAAGCCTGGGTTAGATTATGCAGAGGGGGAGACGAGAAGGAGAGCAGCCGGGACAGAAGCAGAGAGAAGGAGTGGATTCTTGGAGAAGAGCTGAGCTACCCAGAGCTGAGAGAGCTGAATTCCCTACAACAGGTTGGCAACAGAGGTGGGGACCAGGAAGTGGAGAAGCTTTCAGACCACCAGAGGTTGTCAGCTGAGCAGTCTGACCAGGTCGGTGAGTCAGAACCCATGCAGTTGGGAGAACCAGTGTCAGAGTTGGGAAGAAGATTGCTTTATGGATTGCTCTCTATGTCAAGCTCTAGACAGGAGGTCTTGAGGAAAGCTAGCCCTGAAAGAAGTAATTCTCTTTGGAAGTGAACCATATGGCACAAGCAGCGTGGAGGTAAATTCCTGTATGTTTTAAAAGGGAAATTTACTGCAACGTAAGCCTGATCAGGAAGCTCTGATTCATGCCTGTTTGTCACCTGCGTTTGAACTGTGCAACGGCAAGAAAAGCCAAGTTAGCTGCTATAAGAGTTTTTGCTTGCTCCTCTCCTATATGAAAAGCCTGCTAAGAGTTTTGATAACAGCTTGGAATGTTTATTTTGTTCTAAGTTTGGTTTCACGTAGAAATGCAGCCTAGAGAGGGTTTTTGAGGCTGGCAGAAACCAAACTGCTGTAGAAGAATTAAGCTTGAAGTTTTCTTTATGCTCTGTTTAACGAGGACTAAAAAGGAAAGTGGCAGCCTATTTTCTAAAGGCAATACTTCTGCAAGTAAGAGAACTTTAAAAGCCATTTCTGAGTTCTTTTGGTTTGTTTGTCATTATTTGCTGTACTTTAAGCAAATCCTACAATTATAATCCTGTAAATGATACTTTGAACCTGCTGTGTTTTGTGTTATGGAAATAAACTTTCTGTTACAAACCTTACCCTCGGTTACCTCAACTACAAACCACCAACATATTTTAGCAGTACTACACTTCCCAGAAGCCAACACAAAGAAATGGGCTGCTAAGAGCTGATAGAAGAAGGAATCCTCCACCACGCCCCTCGACCACTAAAGGCAAGTGGCTTTGGGTGTTGTGCTTGTGACAATATAAATAGCTGTATCCAATAGGCTTGGCATTCACAGTTAATGGAGTCACTAAAAGAGCTTGACCATTCCAGAACTGACTCTGGCAATGAAAGAAGCAGGGCTACAGGAGGTACCTGGATTAGCTGTGGTGGGGACCCCCCCCCCCCCCCAAACAAGTGGAAGAAAATTGCTAAAAAGGAGCAACGGAAGAAAAGAACTACTAGACTAGAGAATGAGGTTCGCTGAAAAATGGCTGAACTGTTTTGGGGGAGAATGGTGCTGCGTTAAGCGACTCCTAGGCTGGAAAGTATACCACAGCAGGGAAGGTTGTAAGGTCCCCTTCCTTCTATTCCCCCTCCTTGTATTCACGGAGGGTGGAGGTGGGAGGAAGGGGGGAGAGAGGACTATTGTGTACAAAGGTAGGATGATAAGGGATGAGGGGGAGGGACCCGTGGGATAGGGGGCTCAGGTAAAGGAAGGGGAAGGAGTAAAAGAAGGATAAAGTTGGCGATGTGGGATAGGGGCATACAAGACTGGGTAATATGGAAGGGTGAGGGCATGCATGTGGCTGAGTCTTTTGTAGGGAGCATGAGCTGGGATGGCTTTGAGAAAAAGAGCAGGGGTGAGGGAGGGTTTGAAGGACGGAAGGGGGAGGGTTGGTCCGTATTGGGGGAGAGATGGATATTTTAAGTATAAGTCATTGGTCCTAAAGGGGGAGGGGGTGGGGGATTGGGGTCATGACACTTTAATGTTAAAGGGTTAAATGTATGGCAAAAAAGAAAATCTCTCTTGAGAGAGGGGGAACGCATGTGAGCGGATATTCTGATAGTGCTGGAGGCTCATCTCACACAGGCACTGTGTGAGATGAGCCTCCAGCACTATCAGAATATCCGTGTGAGATGGTTGAAAAGTGGATCATATGACCGAATATACATGGCCCCGAATAGAGCACGTCCCAAAAAAGGAGGTGTAGGCCTTCTGTTTTCAAAAGATCTGGTTCTAGAGTAGAGGGGTCTATTAAGAGATCCAGAAGGGAGGTTTGTATTGTGGAGAGGGAAGATTAATGGATGGGAAGTCACAGTGAGTAGTATATAGGGAATTCTATGAACGAATGAGAGCTGGAATACAAGATCATGTGAGAGGATCCCTAATATTAGGTAGGGACTGCAATACAATAGTGAATCCCAGGCTAGACACTACAGAGAGAGGAGGGAGCAGGCTTAGGTTACAGGCAACAATGAAGAAATTAGGGGTGCAGGAGGTATGGCGATACCTACTGTAAAAGGCAACAGTTGTGAATATACTTTTTACTCACATGCACATGAAACCCACATGGGTGGGTACATCAATAGTGGAGCGCATGGAAGACAACAATAGGACCAATCACTTGGTCAGTCCATGCACTGGTGGTAATCATGCACTGGTGGTAATTAAATTAGATATTGAGGGGCAAAAGAGAGGATTAAAATTTTGGTGTTTAAACAATTCCTTACTATCCAAGGAAAGCCAGGTAAGAGCCACACAAGTAGTAGTTAAAAACAAAACAACAACAAAACCCCCAAAAAACCCTCCATTTTAACAAACGAGGGGATAGGATCACCTCAGTAATATGGGATGGGCTCAAGGCAGTCCTCAGGTGTCACTTAATCTCGGTAGGATATAGGAAAAAAAAACAAAAGGAACAGAAAGAAATAGAATTGAGAGAGAAAATACGTCAGCTAACTATACAACGAGGTAAACAGATGCAGAGGCAACTGACAGCTTTACACAGTGAGTTAGAAGCACTCAAAGCTGAGGAATGGGCCTTTGAGCTTACTAAATTGAGGCACATGATGTTCATCTCTGGGAACAAGCCAGGTAGATATTTATCTAGGAAACTATGTGAAAGACAAGTGCTATAGGGAAGAACAAAACTAGAGAGGGACAATGGGTGATGGGCACAAAGAAAATCCTCAAGGTATTTAGTGATTTCTACCAATACGAATATAAAGCAGGGGAAAGACCACTACAGGATTACTTAAACTAAATAAAGTTACCCAGGTTAGAGGAAGAGGAAGGGGTATGGCTGGATAGGGATATAGAAAGAGCAGAAGTGTTGAAAGTAATCAAGGGGTTGAAAGAAGGTAAGGCACCAGTCCTTGACAGAATGACAGCCACCCTGTACAAAAGGTTTGCGGTAGAGCTAACCCCCGTATTAACGGATGAATTCAATGGAGTCTTGAGAGGCAAAGAATTACCAAGATCAGCTAGAACAGTGGGAATCGCCGTCCTGCTAAAACCAGGCAAGAATGTGAGACAAGGTGCATCCTACCGCCCTATATCCCTAATAAATTTGAATGTAAAAATTCTGGAAAAGTTACTGGTAAATAGAGTACAACATTTTCTGCCAAGACTGGTTGAGGCAGACCATACAGACTTTATTCCAGGTCGGCATGCCAGTGATAATATACACAAACTTTTAAATCTAATATGGTTAACTCAGAAGGATAAAAACCCCTCTCTAACAATGGCAGTAGACGCTGAAAAAAAATGTTCAACTGAGTGAAATGGCTATTCATGTTTGCAGACTTGGAAAAAATGGAATTTGGGGAGAAATTTTTAAGGTGGATGCATGCTTTGTATACAGAACCATGTGCCAGAATTAATGGTAAACAGAGTATTCCCAAGAATTTTCACTAGGTAGAGGAATGCCGATCTTGTTCGTTTTAGTAATTGAATCATTAGCAGCAAGGATACGAGCCCAGGCTGATATAAAACGGTTTCAAGTTGGAACTGAAGAATACAAAATCTTGCTTTTTGCCATGGATGTAATTTATTTCATTACACAACCCCTAACCACGCTACCATGTTTGATGAAGGAGATACAGGAGTATAGCTCAGTGTTAGGATACAATATGACTATGGGAAAATAAGAGATACTCAAAGGTGCTCTCCCACCAGATTTAGAAAACAGACTAAAGGAAGCATTCCCATTTCAATGGGCCAAGAAACACATTAAAATACCTAGGGTGCAAATAGGCAGTCAGTGGAAGGATTTAGTAAAATTTAATTATGAACGTCCTGAATGATCTCAGTAGATGGGATAAGAATTGCTTTTCCTGGTTTCGCCGGATATCCATAATCAAGATGAAATGTGCTGCCTAGGCTACTGTTCCTTTTCATGTCCTTGCCCATACCAGCCCCGAATGTAATGATGTACAGCGGAGAATGTTTTCATATATATGGAGGAAGCACCCACCCGGTGTGGAGACAAGTGATTTGCAGACCTAAGAATAAAGGAGGACTAGTGGTGCCAGATGGGGATAAATACCACCAAGCTGCGCAGTTACGAGCCATTCTTAATTGTAGGGCAGGGCCTCAAGGCCCAGCATGGTGCCATATAGAACAGGAATCAGTGTACGGGGAGTCTTGAAAAACTGGAGTTAGTGGATTTGCTCTGGAGACTGGAACACACTGGGGCAAAAAGTGGAGAAGAATATAACCCTTTTGTGAAAAACATTGTGCAAGTTTGGCAAAAAAATAAAGAAGCGCCTAGTGAGGCGTATGAGGGAAGTGCATATGCAGAGAATAGCAGCCTTTGATGAGATTAAGGACATCGACAGATTCCCATATTTTACGTGGTGAGAGACCAAGGGATTCGTATATGTTAATTAGTTGCTCTCGCCACAAGGAAAACTCAGAAGCTTCCGAGAACTGCAAGATGACCACATACCTGATCAGGGAGATTGGAATGGATATTGCCAGTTGGCATACACGCTGAGAGGGAAAGGGCAAGACCAGATAGAGAGTGGGGCCATAACAATTTTTGAAAAGGCCTTTCTTAGGGTGCAGGGGATTAAAGGGATGATACCCTGCCTACCGGTATATAGAGAATTGAGCAGCTCAGGAGAACAGGAGCAGTATAAAAAGACCTGGGAGCAGGACCTAGGAGGGGAATGGAATAAAGGGAGATGGGGGGGGGGATTTATGAAGGGGTAATTATTATCCCATCACCCTCGGCGGGATTAACAGAGCCGCGAGAAAGGAAACTCTCGCGGCTCTGAAAGAAGCCCGCGTTTTGGGACTTGAAGAAAGCTGATGATGCAGGGAGGCTCTGCCGGGCAGGGGGGGGGGGCCCCGCGGCAGAGCTCTTGATGCTGCCGCGGCAGAAGCAGCCGGTTTTTTGTTTTTGTTTTAATTTGGGATGATAGGGGGGAAGGGGGTTTAGGACTGGTAATGGGCTATGGGAGGGGGGAGGCTAAACTGGAAGTGGGCTGATGGGGTGGGGGGGTGGTTAGGACTGGTAATGGGCCATGGGGGGGTTAGGACTGGTAATGGGCCATGTGGGGGTTAGGACTGGTAATGGGCCATGGGCGGGGAGGCTAAGACTGGAAGTGGGCTGATGGGGGTGGGCGGTTAGGACTGGTAATGGGCCATGAGGGGGGGGGTTAGGACTGGTAATTGGCCATGGGGGGGGATGCTAAGACTGGAAGTGGACTGATGGGGGGGGGTTAGGACTGGTAATGGGCTATGGGGGGGCTAAGTGGGCTGATGGGGGGGTTAGGACTGGTAATGGGCTATGGGGAGGGGGCTAAGGCTGGAAGTGGTGGTGGTGGTGGTGGTGGGGGGGGGTTAGGACTGGTAATGGGCTATGGGGGGGGCTTAGACTGGAAATGGGCTGATGGGGGGTAGGACTGGTAATTGGCGATGGGGGGGGCTAGGACTGGGTGATGGGGTTAGGACTGGTAATGGGCTATGGGGGGGCTAAGACTGGAAATGGGCTGATGGGGGGGGGTAGGACTGGAAATAGGGTGATGGGGGGGTTAGGACTGGTAATGGGCTATGGGGGGCTAAGACTGGAAATGGGCTGTTGGGGGGGGGTAGGACTGGAAATAGGGTGATGGGGGGTTAGGACTGGTAATGGGCTATGGGGGGGCTAAGACTGGAAATGGGCTGATGGGGGGGTAGGACTGGTAATTGGCTATGGGGGGGGGCTAAGACTGGAAATAGGCTGTGGTGGGGGTTTGGATTGAAATGGACTCATGAAGGGGCTAGAACTGGAAGTAGGCTCATGGGGGGCTTGGATTGGAAATGGGCTGAGTGGAGGGGAGCTAGGATTTGACATGGGCTGATGAAAGGACTAGAAATGGGCTCATGGGGGGCTGGGATTGGAAATGAGCTGATGGAGGGACTCGGATGGGACTGCAAATAGATGGGGGAGCTAGGACTGGAAATGGGCTTATGGGGGGCTAGGACTGGAAATGGGCTGATGCGGGGACTAGAAGGGAGCGGATGCTGGGTGGGACTGGAACTAGAATGGAGCTGATGTTGGGGGAGGATTAGAATGGGATGGAGCTGGGAGAGTGAAATGGAGAGGGAAAAAATATTTTGTGTGGGAGGGAAGACAAATCTACAATTGTCCGGATATTGGGAGAGTAAGTGGGGATTGAGGATGGAGGGGTAAAATTTGAGTGGATGAAATAGGAATGAGGAAAGAGCAAAAGGAGAAAGATTAGTATGTTAAAGCAGATGTAGAGAGAGAATGGAAAAAAAACTAGAAGAGAGAAGAAAAGACAAATGGACAGCAGACGATGAAGAGTTAGTGGAAGACACGAAGAAACCAGAAGAAAGTGGCTGGAGCAATTGCAGCTGAAAAAAAATGCACAAAAGGTAGAAAAATATCTCTTTATTTTGAATTTATTAATTGGAATATGCCAGCTCTGGGAAATGTGCATCATTAACGTTTGCGCTTTGTTTAGTACAAGAGCAAATTAATGTATAGTTTTATTTCTACAGTGTTGTACATTCCAAGTTTGGCTTTTGGGATTCCCAGTTTAATTCCCACCGAGTCCTGACACAGTTAACAGTTTTAAGAAGTTTATCTTTTTTTACTCAGGATACATTTGACATGTTATGTGAATAATACATTTAAAATATATTGTGTAACTGAATCAAATTCTTCCTAAATTCATTAAATTGAATGAAATCATTAAAACATTATAAATTGCCAATAAATTGAAATGAAAACCAAAGGATTGTGAATCAAATTGATTCTCTGACAATACAAAGATTCCAACCTTTTACAAATGATGTTACATAGTTCAGGCAACTTTATAAAGAGTTTTTAGATACTAAAATCTTGTTGTTAAGGTTTAATTGACGTGCTGGCACTTTGAGGAAATTCTTTGGTTTTGTGCGGCAGTTTGGGCACTCGGGCTCAAAAAGGTTAGCCATCACTGTCCTAGGTGATCATAACCTCTTTATTCTCAGTAATTCTTCAGGGTCATGAACCCAGTGCCTTTCAGACACAGTGATGTTGTTGTGTTTACAGAGTTTCCAATGTATGCGGTGTGCTACTTTGTTGTGTCTTTTTGTAAAGAAATTTTCCGCCATCAGAACATACATCTGTTTTGCCAGAGGTTGGTTTTGTAAGAAAGACCTGGAAACAGTGACTCCCTCGTAGCTGGCTGTGAAGTTCTGATGGCTAAAAACTTCTTTAGAGAAAGACAACGTGGAAACTCTGCGAACACTACAACATCACTGTGTCTGAAAGGCACTGGGATCATGACCCTAAGACAGTGATGGCTAACCTTTTTGAGCCCGAGTGCCCAAACTGCCGCACAAAACCAAAGAATTTCCTCAAAGTGCCAGCACGTCATTTGCATAAGTGGTCTTATTTGCATAAATATTTGCATAATGTTACCATACACTAACTTTTAGTAAACATGTCTCTTAATGAGTGTATGGATAAAGAAAGACTAAAAGATTTCTACATTACTATAATCCAGTGCCAACCGCCAGGCACATTAGGAACTACTACAAACGCTGCCCATTTAGAACCCATAGCAAACCCGCCGTATCCTGACAGCATTACCAGGACTCACAAAGCACCATACCCTACCTATCAAAAGGCAACACTGCAAATATTAAACCAATACATTTCAGAGAATACTGGGGAAAGAGAACAAGTGGCAACGTCAAATAGGAATTTCCTCTTGTACCAAACAAAGCGCAGATGTTAATGATGCACATTTCCCAGAGCTGACATATTCCAGTTAATAAATTCAAAATAAAGAGATATCTTTCTACCTTTTGTGCATTTTTTTTTCAGTTGCAATTGGTCCAGCCACCTTCTTCTGGTTTCTTCATGTTTTCTGCTAACTCTCCATCGTCTGCTGTCCATTTGTCCTTTCTTCTCTCTTCTAGTTTTTTTTCCATTCTCTCTCTCTCTCTCTACATCTGCTTTAACATACTAATCTTTCTCCTTTTGCTCTTTCCTCATTCCTATTTCATCCACACAAATTTTACCCCTCCATCCTCAATTACTCTCCCAATACCTGGCCAATTGTAGATTTTTCATCCCTCCTACACAAAATATTTTTCCCCTCTCCATTTTACTCTCCCAGCCCCATCCCATTCTAATCCTCCCCCAACATCAGCTCCCTTCTAGTTCCAGTCTCACCCAGCATCCATTCCCTTCTAGTCCCTGCATCAGCCCATTTCCAGTCCAAGTCCCTTCATCAGCTCATTTTCAATCCTAGCCCCCCCATCAGCCCATTTCTACTCATTTCCTAGCCCCACCATCAGCCCATGTCAAATCATAGCTCCCCTCCACTCAGCCCAATTCCAGTCCAAGCCCCCCCATGAGCCTACTTCCAGTTCTAGCCCCTCCATGAGTCCATTTCAATTCAAGCCCCCACCACAGCCCATTTCCAATCTTAGCTCCCCCCAACAGCCAATTTCCAGTCCTATCCTAGCTTTTCCATCAGCCCATTTTCAGTCCTAGCTCCCTTCCCTCACAGCCCATTTCCATTCCAAGCCCCCTCCCCATCAGCTATTTGCAGTTCAAGCCTCCCCTTCCACTCAGCCCATTTCCAGTCCTAGCAACACCCCAACCCATTACCAGTCCTAGCACCCGTCAATCAACTTCCAGTCCTAACCCCCATCACCCCATTTTCAGTTTGCCCCCCCCCTATAACCCTTTACCAGTCCTAACCCCCCATCAGCCCATTTCCAGTCAGCCCCCCATAGCCCATTGCCAGTCCTAAACCCCCCATCAGCCCACAGCCCATTACCAGTCCTAACCACATCAGCCCACCTCAAGTCCTAACCCCTCCCCATCAGCCCATTTCCTGTCCTAGCCCCCCCCATAGCCCATTACCAGTCCTAACCCCCCCCATCAGCCCACTACCAGTCTTAACCCCCCCATAGCCCATTACCAGTCCTAACCCCCCATCACCCCATTTCCAGACAGCCCTCATCAGCTCATAGCCCATTGCCAGCCCTCATCAGCCCACAGCCCATTGCTAGTCTTAACTCCCCCCCATAGCCCACTGCGTCTTAACCCCCCTCCCCAGCCCACTGCCAGTCTTAACCCCCCCTCCCTAGCCCATTGCCAGTCTCAACCCCCCTCCCTCCCTCCCTAGCCCATTGCCAGTCTCAACCCCCCTCCCTCCCTCCCTAGCCCATTGCCAGTCTCAACCCCCCTCCCCCCTCCCTAGCCCATTGCCAGTCTTAACCTCCCTCCCTCCCTAGCCCATTGCCAGTCTCAACCCCCTCCCTCCCTCCCTAGCCCATTGCCAGTCTCAACCCCCTCCCTCCCTCCCTAGCCCATTGCCAGTCTCAACCCCCTCCCTCCCTCCCTAGCCCATTGCCAGTCTCAACCCCCCTCCCTCCCTAGCCCATTGCCAGTCTCAACCCCCTCCCTCCCTCCCTCCCTAGCCCATTGCCAGTCTCAACCCCCCTCCCTCCCTAGCCCATTGCCAGTCTTAACCTCCCTCCCTCCCTAGCCCATTGCCAGTCTTAACCCCCCTCGCTCCCTCCCTAGCCCATTGCCAGTCTTAACCCCCCTCCCTCCCTCCCTCCCTAGCCCATTGCCAGTCTTAACCCCCCTCTCTCCCTCCCTAGCCCATTGCCAGTCTTAACCCCCCTCCCTCGGCTCATGGCAATAAAAAAAAAAAAAAAGCTGCCCGCTGCCGCCGCGGCGGCATGGAGTGTCCCGCGGGGCTCCCTCTGCCCGGCGGGACTCTCCCGGCGCTGCTCAGCCCCTCTCTGCCGGCTTGCAGAGACGCGAAGGGAGAGCGAGTCTCCCTCGCGTCTCTCTTAAGCCCGCAGGGGCAGATGGGAAATTTCCCATCAGCTCCTGCGGGCTTAACAGAGACGCGAGGGAGACTCTCCCTTCGCGTCTCTGCAAGCCGGCAGAGAGGGGCTGAGCAGCGCCGGGAGAGTCCCGCCGGGCAGAGGGAGCCCCGCGGGACACTCCATGCCGCCGCGGCGGCAGCGGGCAGCTTTTTTTTTTTTTAATGTGCGACCTTCCCGCGTGCCAGCTGCAAGGCCTTCGCGTGCCACAGCTGGCACGCGTGCCATAGGTTCGCCATCGCTGACCTAGGACATTCCCATTCCAGCGGATAGGAAATGGCAAGCGAAAAAGCCTGATATAGTGGTAAAGGATGAAAATAAAGGTTTCTGTTTTCAAGTTGTTCTGTGAATCACGTGAGGAGGCAGAAGATCCTGAAGTACCAGGAAATGCAGTCAGAGACCAAGAAAAGGTGGCAGAAAGATACAGAAATATTTCCCATCACATTGGGAGCCACAGGCCTGATGATGAAGAATTTCCAAGCACATCTTGACAAATTATCCATATCTGTTACATCTTACGAACTCCAGTAGGAGGCGCCCTGTGGCACGATGCAAGTACTATGCCCAGCATTAGCAGTATGTTTGACAGATTGAGATCACACTCCACATATCCTGGCTTAGGTTCATGATTGTCACAGTATGTGCAAAACTAACCTATTTGGAGAAACTGCCCAGTGATAATTTTGGGCCAAAGAAGAGCATCATGTCTGTATTTTTAGTTCAGGATTTCCAGTCCTATGGGTAGGAATAATGGTAGGTATTTGAAAGAAGCAATGTTGGGGGGGGGGGGGGGTTTGGGGGGAGGGGGTAAAGGCAGGGTGAATGGGTGACAGAGAGGCTTCTGCTGGAGGGTGTGGGTGGTGCTGAGACTGCGGCTCCTAGAGTGGGTGGGAAGAGGCTGAGGCTGCTGGTGTTAGTACGTAGGTAATGGAAAGAGGCTACTCTGTTGGGGGGGGGGGCGTGATGGAGGAATGCCCAGACTGCGGCTGCTAGGGGATTGTGGGTAGGCGATGGAGAGAAGCAGAGCCTGAGGCTGTAGCTGCTGTTGGGTGTGGGCAATGGAGAGAAGCTGAAGCCGCTGCGGCGTGTGGGTGGAGTTTGGAACCAGTTTCTCCCTTCCTGAGCATTACCAAAACGTTTACCCACTCCATCTTCCCCATTACACTAACTCCCAGTGAACCATCAACTATCTCTTTAAAATGTAGTTCTGTCACTTTTTTCTCACTAGTGTCTGACATATTTTTTTAAAATATAATTGGGTTGCTTTAAATCACCTCTGAATCATCTCTCTCTGTTTCAGTCTTTTCAAAACTCAGCTGCGCAGCTAATCTTCCATCAGCCTCAATATGCTCATATACAGTAAGCCCTTTTCTCAAATCGCTTCATTGGCTTCCTATCCATTTCCATATCTAGTTCAGACTTCTCCTTCTGACCTGTAAGTGCACTCATTGTGCTGCTCATCACTACCTTTCCTCTTATCTCTCCTTTACACCCCTCCTCGGGAACTCCGCTCTTCTGGCAAATCTCTTCTATCTGCGCCCTTCTCTTCTACTGCCAACTCCAGACTTCGATCCTTCCGTCTTGCTGCTCCTTATGCCTGGAACAAATGACCTGAGTCTGTGCATTAGGCTTCATCTCTGGCCCTTTTCAAATCTAGGTTGAAAACTCACCTCTTCAAGGCTGCTTTTAGATCCTGATCCTCGTAGTCTCCCGTGTGTTTCCTTACCATTCCCCTAGATAAATCCTTATCTTCAGGTGTTGTATTGTCTGTCTTGACAAGATTGTAAGCTGTGATGAGCATGGACCATCTTTTACATGAGTCTAGACAGTGCTGCGTACATCTCGTAATGCTAAACAAATGATAAGTAGTAATAGTACCTGCAAAATAGGTATATAAATAAATAATTCTGGTTGTTTATAAGTCTGACTCCTAAATCCTAAGAAATGTTTTCAAGACTTGACTTATAAAATGTGATAAAAATGCACACCATCTTCTGCTGCATCATGTTAATCATAGATATTTAGGTTTGTTTATTCATACCCAACGGTTTGTGTTTACTTGCAACAGCACGGGATTCCAGCCAGAGGTTCCCTTGCAGCAATTGCTGAGGGAACTTACTGGCTTCCTTCAGCAGGCTCTTGCAGTTTTTGGGGAAGCCGTATGTTTCTCACGTTCACCCATCCTAAGTCATATGCTCACAGTAGGAGAGGCCCATCTTCCCTTAACTCATAGGGAAGTGAGCATCACTTATTGTGACCATACTTTGAGATGACTGGACTGGATTTACTAAAAACTGCATTCAAACCAGACCTTACCAGTTGAGGCATGCAAATATCTTTATCCTATTAAACTAAGACCAGCTGGGGAAAGCAGAAACAAAAATAAACGTTTTAATGTTAGCAGCATTTTGTCCCTAACTCTTGAATTTGTGCTGTAGAAGAAGTGCAAGTAAAAGAGGAAGAAGGGGAGGAGGAGGAAGATTCAGATCTCAATTTCTCAGGTGCCAACCCGGCGTGGGACATGACGTCAGTAGGAGAACAAGAAATGTCAGATCTGTCTTATCCAGGTACATAATGAGGGGGTAGCACCCCAGTCTTATCCTCAGGTAAGCTCTATAACGATAGAACAATGGTGGTGTCCTTTACAGCAGTTCTGGAAGGCGACGGAGCATACGCATCAAACAGAAAATCTTAAAAACATGAATGTAATGTTGAGTCAAACCAAAGCTTCATCAAGTCCAGCATCCCGTCTCTGACAGTGACCTCAAGTCACTTGGCAGGGTCCCAAAGAATAGAGCCAACTGGGGGTAAACAGTCACCTTCCCAAGACTGTATAGCTAATTATAGGTTTATGGATTTTCCTCCAGAAACTTGTCCAAACCCTTTTTGAACCCAACTGCCTTGACATCCTCTGACAGCAAATTGCATAGTTTTAACTGTGCTAAGAGAGAAAACACTTTATTTTAAAAGTACTACCTATTAACATCACGGAGTGTTTGCTAGTCTTGGTAATGATTGAAAGGGTAATTCCTTTGCGTCCCTCTAGTCCAGTCCCGGAACCATAGAGTTTAGAACCTCCACCAGCAGCTTTGGAGACTGAAAGATGTCATCGCTTTGATGTCACTGGTATATCTAGGCAAACACCGCCCCTTTCCACCAGTACTTTCAGTCTCCAAGCAGCTTGGAGGTTCTGAGCCCAGGGCTGGGCTCAGTGGGAACAAATAAGCAGAGCTTGGGTTTTTTGAAATTTAATCCTTTTGGTTTATTTTCCCTGTTTGATTTGGTTACTTCGTTTTCTTTTAGGTCAGATCTGCTGCTGCTGAAAGGGTTCCTGTGTCTGTGGACCTTTATTTTTTGTCTCTTCCTCTCTCTCTCTTCCCCCTCCCTCTCTGCATTGCCCCAGCGTCTAAACAAGCACAGGGGAGACAGTTCTGATCCGTGGCCTCCCTGCTCCCGAACCCGCGTTGAAGGGGTGAGGAGCAGGTGGAAGGCGGGCAGTTGCAGCAGCAGCGATGCAGGGGCTGAGAAGCCAGTGAAGGTTGTGCCCAGATCAATCAGAGCAGAAAGCCGCCAGAGCTGAAGCCGTAAAAAGGCTGTGCTCCGGTGTCCTGTTGGCTCCTCTCCCTCACTCCCCTCCCCCTCCCCCTCCCTCCCCCTCCCCCCCGGGATCAGTGGCGGCGGTAAGTATCCGCACAGATCTGGTTTGGGGAGCTGGTTTAAACTTGGAGGGGAGGCTTCGTGGCGGCTCCCGGGGTTACAGGGTGCTTGGGGCCTCGCCGCGTGTGGTGAGAGAATGTGCTTTTTTGAGTGGGAACGCTGGAGGCGGCCATTTTGAGAGCCGCGTTTTCAACGGCAGGATTTATTTTGTTTGATAGACAGCCTTGGGAGCTTCATTTTGCCTTCGGGTCAACGGGTTCAGCTATTTGGCAGTGCTACCTTGGTTAGTATGGAAAAAAAAAAAAAAAAAAAGCAGCAGCAGGAGGACGTAGTGAGCCTAGCTCCTGGACTCACTTGGGGGGAGCAGATAAGGAGCATTTAGTGTGCAAATTCTAGTCTGATTTTGATTTTTGCCTTTAATTTACTTTAACTTTATTTTTGATTCAGTTACCTTTGATTAATTGGCAACCGGGGATTAGTTCCTTTTAGTTAGGAGCAAATATCCTTATTTACAATCATTTTAAATTTGAGCCGGGCTCTTTAAATTAGTAGCAGCTCTCGCCTTCCCTCCTCAATTATTTTTGCTTGCTACAGGCATTTGCCGGTGCGGATCTCTCTCCCTTGACTACGGGAGAGAGCTCTGGGACCCGTACATCCGCACTGAAGCTGTGTGAGACGGAGTCTCTTCGTTGCTGCGGGATTTAATTTTACGCTGTGGAACCTGTGATAAGGAAGTTTATCATAGCTCAGGAAGGAGCTATAGAAAAGGTGAAGTGACTCTGAACAAGCAACCTGTCAGTTCTGGTAGAAATAAGAAAACAGAATTTTCCCATAAAAGACTACCAGTCCCAGAATGCACCAGGTTTCCAACAGCCATTAGAGGAGCTGAAGTGGGGAAACGTGTGTTCAATCAGGAGGGCTATGAGGCAATCCCTAAGCACTCATCTCAAAGGGCATGGCCTGATTCAGCACAGCTGCGCTGTGCTAAGGTGGAGCACTCATCAAAGCAGAATAAAGGTAGAGTTTATTCTACAGAGAATTATCCTCATCCTCAGTTTCATCTGGGAGATCCTCAGTGTCTTGATCAGCTTGGATATCCTCATCTTGATCCTCATCCTCAGTTTCATCTGGGAGATCCTTATCCTCAGAATCAGCTTGGATATCCTCATCTTGGACAGCTTCATTATCTGGAGGATCATCAGGAAGAGAAGCCAGACCGGACGGACAGAGAGGGCAAGAAACCCTTTGGAAGAAAGAAGAGAAAAGCATTTGGGAGGTCTAAAGGAGTCCAGAGCAGTACGTATACTGGAAGGTATTCCAAGGGCCAGCATACACCATTGGACTGGGGAAAGCCAGAGGAATGGTGCTGCAGAGCTAGGAATCTCCAGAGGGTACCTGTGAGGGAGACGGCTGCACTTGGAAGGGACCCAAGGGGGAGGAGTAGCCTAGTGGTTGGGGCAAGGTACTTCAGGCCGGAAGGTCGGGGGTTCAAATCCCACTAGAGGACAGCAACCTTGGGCCGGAAGGACTGGGGTTTCTAGTCCCACAGATGCTCCTTGTGGTCTTGGGCAAGCCACTTAACCCTCCATTGTCCATGTTCCCTGTAAGTATCAGTGTATGTGTCTCATATCCCCGCGTGTTAAATATATCCCCAATTGTGTTGTGACCGCTTTGATTGAAGGATAAGGCGGTATACAAAACTGTCTAAATAAATAAATAAATAAATAAATAGGACCCGTGCCAGAAGGTATGTGAAGAGAGATCCAGTGTCCAGGGATCTGGATTGGAAGGCTGGACATAAGAACTGGACTACATACTGGCCAGGCTATTTAGAGAGGAACTCTAACAGCAATGGAAGCTCAGGTATGAACACTGATCTATGCTCTAGCTATAATCTTGAAAGACAGCAGGGAAACAAGTATTCTCCTGAGAGTGCTACATTGAGAAATTCCTCTGTGCCAATCCATGATATTGAAGCCATGATTGTTGAAGAAGGGGGAGCGGTCTTAGATACAGGCTGTGAATATATGGAATGCTCTCTGTCTAAACTCCTTTGGTAATTTTCTGTTACAAAGTACAACTATCACAAAGAAATACAAACTTGTTCTTTAATCTACTCAGAAAAGCTCCTGAAGTAGGATTTGAGCCATGCAGTAGATAGCAAGCCAGCTAAGGGGTTTCAGCTGGGTAACTGCTAGCAATTGAGCCTTACCTAATTGCTTGTGAGCTCTGAGGGAATCACTTCTGAATCTATGTGTGAAGATATAAGAAGTTAACCTGAAAAGAACAGTTTTTCCCTTCTTTGTAGGTTTTGCTTGTTGTTTGAAACACTGCTAAGAAAATATTAGCTAAAGCCTACAGAAAAGACCAGTTTGTTACCAACCAGGTCTTTATTCTTTTGCTTTGATTGCCTGACAAGTTCAAATGTTTTCCTGATTTTGTTTTTCCAAGTTTAACACTGAAAGCAAGTATCCTGTTTTATGTGCTACCAAGCATATCTGTGTTGGGAGAAATAACCCCATAAATAAATATCTTATTGGCTTTACACTCAAGCACAACTAATTATTGTGAGCAGCTGTGTCTGGTGTGAATGAACTGCATTTCCCACAATCCCTTGCAAATCATATTGATATATGCACTTGCCAAGACTGTGAACATTCTCACCCAGGCAGCTGTCTGACAAACCGGCTGAGTGGTCCTCGCCGCGGCTGCCAGGCGCATCAGCGCGGTTTGAGGATCGGAGCACTTCAAGGTGGTAGGAGCAGGCTGTGTGGCTTTCTGCCCTGCAGGTAAGGCCTTCGGGCTCTGTCGGTCTGCTGAGGCCTCCTTTTTGGGGCCATTTTCTCTCTAGGTATTTGGACCGCATGGCGAGAGTTGCAGTGAGATGCCTGTGTGAGTAAGACAACAGGCAGAATAGCTAGATTTTTGGGCCTAGTGTTTCTTTCTTTTGTTTGTAGGTTTTTTGAGGCTCGGGGGGTTCCTCAGCTTTAAGGGGACTGTTGTCAGACCTCTTTATTTTTGAGTTTATTCTTAGTTTATAGGACAGCAGTTGTGGCATTGATTCCACATGTTCTTTCCCTTCTAATCATGTCTCTGAGGAGCATCTGTTAAGTCCCAGGATGTTAGGCAAATTGCCAGTTTTAGGTTCCAGAGCAGAGCCCTAACTGGTATTTGTAAGGAGGGACAGGCTGGAAGTGGGCCTTTGTGTATGCTATACTGACAGTTGCCCAAAGGCCTGTGTTTCACAGGGACAGGTTTAGGAAACCTTAGGATATAAAGAAGTATATAGCAGTTACCTGTCAATCAAGCAGTGCCTGGGCTAAGGTCTATGGCCACCAGAGGGCAGCGGATGCACTCAATAGGGCCTTTCTCTGACCGTGTGTATGCAGCAATTTCAGATTGCTTATTCTGTAATGTTCCGCAACTCATGTTTATATAACCAAGATTGAAGCTCTTAACTTCTGTATCGTTTGTTGGACTCTGTTGCCCTAACAGCCACAGCTGCTCATGATTCACATATAGTATTCAGGGCCCCCATCCCTGGGGGGGGGGGGGGGATAAAATACGAAATTGTGTTACTCCTCAGATTCACACAGGCAGCAACCTCTAAGACCTCCATTTGCAAGGTGCCTGGGTGTTTCCTAGCTTAAGGGGGGACCACTTATCGTGCCCTTCCCAGGAAGTTCTCATCTATTTCTAGAGCAGGATTTCAAAAGGAAAAAGAAACTCTCTTTAGTGAGAGATAGCCTTGTTCATTTTTAGCGAACATGGTTGATTTATTCGGGGGCCTTTGGTGCCCTGAACCCCACGAGCTGGACGCTATTTGTTTACTTCCAGGGGTTCTGCTCTCTATTTCGCTCTTCAGCTCCCTGGCAGACGTAGCAGGCTGGCAGGGGGTGAGCAACGCGTCCTGCAACGATGAATCCCTCAGGATAAGGGTGGAAGGAAAGCGGGGTGCAGCAGGGACTGGTAGCTTTTTGCAAAGCTATAACAGCAGTTCGGATAATTTTAGCTGATCTGCTTTGATTTCATTAGAGTTGGCCGGAGCTTGATTTTTGGAGTCCTATGCATCCTTTCCCGGCCGTGCCCAAAACTCTCGGGATCCCAACTTCTGACTAAATATTCCTATCAAATGGTATTTAGTACATGAACATAGCAGAAGGAAAATCACTATTAGAACAGAGTGAATAGGATGGGTACAATTTTCCTGAAATGTGCAAAAACAAAAAAAATTAACCCAGCTGCAGAATATGGATTAAAATTTTAAAGTAGGCCTTCAAAGGTTTTTTTTTTTTTTTTTTTTTTTAAAAGGGTGGGGGGCATAGCTATGTTGGTTTACAAGAATTTCCTTCCGCTGTCCATAGCAGGTCCTATAAGGCGTTAGTCGGTTTATATGGCAGGGTAATATTTGGGCTTAGCTGCTGTGTTATAGCGCTGTGATCCGCTGTAAACATATTCAGGTCAAAAGGAATTATGGTGGTAACTCTCTTGGACAGTTCTAACAGGTGCTTGGGTGAGCGCCTTGGCCAGTCCACAGGTGTGGAATGCTCTGTCATAAGCATTATGTTATGAGAGGGGTTTTATAGTTCTGTGGTTTTCTTGATGGACAATATACCCGTTTAGTTTGGCTTTGCCCGATTTATAAGGTTTTGCGGTAGATTTGTAATGTCTTCATTTTGACTATATGTGGTTTCTTTTACTTCTGGAAAAGGCGGCTCAGCGGAGAGAGGTTGCTGAATAGGACTCTGGCCTTTGAGGCTATTTTGGCTCCCATTCCATTTATCAGAGGTTCTCCAGTATGGAGAGTGGGCCTTTGTGTATTCCATTTATCAGAGGCATCTTGGGCGGAGTTCCGTTTAGTGCCGGTCGAGGAGATTTGTAGGTTGTAGGGCGGCGACTTGGTCCTCGCTGCATTCCTTTGCGTGGCACTATCGGCTTGATGTACAGGCGCAAGTGGATGGACGTTTTGGGTTCAGCAGTACTTCAGGCTGGGCTTCAAGGTCCCTCCCGTTGATATTCACTGCTCTGTTACATCCTCTATGGTTCCGGGACTGGACTAGAGGGACGCAAAGGAAGGGAAAATTAGACTTACCTGCTAATTGTTGTTCCTTAAGGAACTCTAGTCCAGTCCCGGATCCCTCCCAGTATATTACGTGGCGTGCAGCCTGAAGTTGAAAAAAACAAAAAAAAGGACTACAGAAATCTGTACGACAGGGAGATGGAATGAGAGACAGGTTTTCGAAGAGAATTTTTCCTGTTATGAAGGTACACAGGAAAGCCACAGGGTGACCCTTTTTTGCGCAGCAGTGCCCTGTAGGCTCTGTAGCGCGGTTATTCCGTCTTTAGGAGCTAGACGTTTTTGGCTGAGTTACGGGGACGTATTGTTCCTGGGCAGTTTTAACTACTGTTCCGTTATGCTTAATTCTGTAGCTACTTATTTGTTGCTCTGCTGAGTCTGCTTTGTCAGTAGGTACTGGTGGAAAGGGGCGGTGTTTGCCTAGATATACCAGTGACATCAAAACGATGACATCTTTCAGTCTCCAAAGCTGCTGGTGGAGGTTCTAAACTCTATGGTTCCGGGACTGGACTAGAATTTCTTAAGGAACAACAATTAGCAGGTAAGTCTAATTTTCCCTTTGCACGTCTTCCATTCATGATTTTTTTTTTTGTTTTATATAGACATCTATCATGTCTCGTCTCTCATCTGTGTTGTCTCCAGCCTGGAGAGCCCTAACTTGTTTAGCCTTGCCTCTTAGAGGCGTCATGCCATCCCTTGTATCATTTTGGGCTCTCTTCTCTAGTTATGTTGCTTCTTTCTTGAGATGAACCAGAACTGCAAACAGTACTCAAGATGCTGTTCCACAATCAGTCAGTAGAGACATTATGATATCCTTTGTTTTTATTTTCCATTCTTTTCCCAATATTTCCTAACATTCTTTTTGCTGCTTTGACCACCACTGTACACTGAGCAGAAGATGTCAGTGTATTGTCCACAGTGACGACTCTCCCCCCCCCCCTCCATTTTCTAGGTGGTGATGCCTAATATGGTACCTAGCATCGTGTACCTATAGTTTGGGTTATTTTTCTCTGGATGCATCACAAATGTAAATTCCTCATAGTTTGTCCAGCCCAGTCCAGTCCAGATGTGTGGGTTTATGCTATCCTTCTAGCAGATGGAGGCTGAGAACCACTAGTTTGATGCTTGTCTGGAGGGGTCCAGTGCAGCCTGTTCATGGCAAGTATTTCTCAATCTCTAGAAGATGAAGGTTGCATAGTCTCCTGTGCAGTCAGGACTTGATTGTGAAACCATGCTGCTAGGAAGGCCTGGCAGTGTTGGACGCCCTTGGAATGCAGAACCTAGTAATTCCAGGTTCCTCCCGCTGTCTCCCCCCACCTCAGAGTTGGTCAAATGAGTTCTGCAGAGGTGTCCCCCTTTCCTTGAGTTGGAGAGAAGGAAAGGGGGACACCCCTGTTGAACTCATTTGACAAACTCTGAGGTGGGGGCCCAGAGTTGAATGGTTGAGTTGGTTTGTTTAAAAAAGAGAGACACAGCAGATTGTTTGGAGCTCTGGTGGAGCAAGGGACCGAGGGAACAGACTGGCCTTGGCCTATGTGTGGGGGGGGGATCGCACATGGGCACAGAGTGGCTGTGCAGTCTATGGCAGCTGCCAGGCCTGACTCAATCGTTTGGCCTCTGCTAGGCTTGTGAAAAAGAAGATGAGGCAGTAGCTGAATTGGTGGCCAGCTCTGGCTGGGAAGTTTCCTGGTGTGTTGCAGTGAAGACCGCAGTCGATTTGGCTGCAAATCCCACATGGGAGCTAAATGCACTGATTTTGGTGGGAATGGCTGCCTTTAGCCTTGAGGCAGCATTTCCTACCAGGAAGGCTAAATGATCCTCCAATCCTCAGTTTGAGGAGAGGGATCCCAAATCGGCGGCTAGGGTTTCAGCTAGAAACACTCCCTTTTTCACCTGAGTTTGTTTGATGAAGGGCCTAGTTTTGGTCTGGAAGAGCTCCTGATAACATGGTCGATGGGGCCCAGTCTAAGAGGAGACCTGCCAAGTGCGGACAGGCCATACAGCGGTAGATATAGCAGTATATAAGCATAGCTAAATAAATAAATACAGGGATCCGGAGGAGGACTTTGACAGAGCCTCCTTTTCGTCAGAATGATCCGGGAACCCTTTGGGGGGGGGGGGAGCTTTGTCTCTGTTGGGGAATGGACCAAAGGAAGAACCTGGACTTGATGGACCTTGGTCTGACCCAGTATGGCATATCTTATGTTCTTATGTAAGAAGAAACCTCTCTGCAGGAGAGAACCCTACAGTGATCTGTGTTTTCCACAGAGATGAGCTTCCCTCACTTAATCTTCCACATGTTGGCAACTCTGAATACTTGTATTGCCGAGGAGAGCCCTGTGCCCTCAGGACCAGGGGAGGATTTGCTTCTGGAGGGTATCTATAAGCCCCCCAAATCTTTCCTGCTGCACTGAGCCATTAAAGACATGATAGTGGTGGAGTGGGACTCGCCGGATGCTGGCCTGCCGGTTAGAATAGGATAAAGCCATGCCATTGACCTATCTCATAGGAGAGAGAATGTTTGCGCCTGCCTAAGGTGGATGTTTTGGTCACGGTGATTATTAAGAAGACCACTATCCCAGTTGAGGGAGGTATCATCTTAAAGGATTCTCAGGAGAGGAAGCTGGAGGCCTTGTTTATATAATTGTCTCAGCTCTGGCCTTGCAAGTAGTTGTCTGACATGTATATAGTTACCCATTCATGGTTATGCATATGTATATAGTTTACCCTGTTTTCCAAGTTACTTGTTCCTGTTCAATGTAATGACCTGACTTTTGTTCATTGTCGGTTACCTTCTTGTTTTATGTAAACCGCGCTGATCGCAAATAGTGCGGTATATAAGAAATGTAAATAAATAAATAAATAAAATAAAAATAAATGTATATGGCCACAGCCTGCTTGTGCTTGTCGCAGAGGCTTCCTGAGAGTTCCCTTTCGACCCAGAAGGCTCTTTTGGAAGTAGCAAAGCTGGAGTCAAACTCGGCCTTTTTGGCGGTTGTTCTGCATGATTTGGTGAGGACTTTGGCTAAGAACACAATCTCAGTGGTAGCAGTGCGGCGCCTCCTGTGGTTGCAGAATTGGTCGGCAGATATGGCATCTCAGATGAGACTTAGAAAGCTGCTCTTTAAAGGAAGTTCCTTATCGTTCCTCCAGTGCAGTCCTCTACTTCTGGGTTGTCAACCTCCTCCTGCAGCCTGGAGACTGGTACGTCAAATTCATGACATCACTGGATATATCCTGTTGCTCTGTCTCTCCTCCTCCAGTGTTACCAGTCTCCATGCAGCCTGAGGACGTTGTGAGCCCAGGAGGGGGCTCACTGGAGTAACAACTAAGGAGAGTTAGAATTAGGATAGTTCGGGGTTTTACCTTTTCTGCCTTGTTTGGTTGACTGCTTTTATATTAAAAAAAAAAAAAAAAAAAAATTTATATCAGCTATATTTACTTTTAATGTTAGCCAATCATTTCTTAATGGGCCTTTCTACTCCCTGCCTGTCACGGAATACATACCTTTGCCATTGCTGTTGACCACGCGTAGCTAGCTAGTGGTCTGAGGTTCTCTCTCCCCAGACGTTAAGGGGGAGAGCCCTCTCTAGCAGCCCTGCACCCTGCCGGACCGCTGGACAGTTTGCGCGGCTCCGGAGGGTAGGGGAACGATCTGCCTCTCTGCCTGCCTTTCCCCTGCTTTAGCGCGGCGTCAGGGGCACGGGCATTCTTCGGCGATTCGGCAGTCTGTCCCGGTATGACTTTCACCGCGGACAGACTGTGGTGGCAGGGGGGGGGGGGGCGGGCGACGTGTAGCGTCTCCGGTGCTGTTCTCTGCTCTTCAGTGTTCACCGGTGCGTTTTGGCGCCCTTTCCTTGCTCTGCAGTTGCCGGCGGCCATTTTGAACGCTCCGGGAAACCGCGTGCTTGGCTGGGCCGGACACGCTGGTCGGGTAAGCAGCTGTTTTACTTTATTTTCGCGTTCGTTTTATTTCTTAATTTTATTTCTTAATTTTATTTTCTTTTTGCTTCATTTCTCCGTATTTGTTTTTTGGACGCTTTTTGGCTTACCCGCGGCCCTGACTGCACCGCGGTGGGGGGAAGGGGAGGTTCCTCTCTAGCGGGGCTTTAACTTGCACTTTTGGCCTGGAGCAGTTTGCCAACTTTGCTGGGGGATTCCTAGGTGACTTTCAGGCTTCCTGTATTCTTGCTTCCTTCCTTTATTGTGGGCCATAGGGGAAGTGGAATTGGATGGCGGGGAGACCACAGTGTGTCATTTGTGGTACCCGCAGGGGCACAGTGGCGGAGTCTGGGATCTGCCGCGGCTGTGCATCGCTGTCATCTACTGTTGAGAGACAGATGGAGGCTAGGGAGCCCACTGAGCCATCCGTGGAACAGACTGAGCCTCTTGCGGAGTCTATACAACTTCCCGGTGAGGAGGTGCTGGCAGGAGAACTTGATGGGTCCGCGGCGGGGATTTCAGGGTCTCGGTCAGGGGACCCAGGGGAGTTTTGCCCTGAGTTCATTTTGATGCTCCATAAAGCGTTCTGTCTGCGGAGACCGGGGAAGCTAGCTGGGAAACAGGCACTGGCGGGTTCGAGCTCGCACTTGACAGGGCTGGACGAGGGCGGTGAGGGACCCTCGGCCCCTAAGCGGCCTCGTCCGCGCGACTCCTTAACGGGGGAGAGCGATTGGCCGGAGTTTGAGGAAGATGTTTGGGAACATCCAGAGGATGCGCAGGATCTGGAGGAAGGCGAGATTATGGAGCCTGAGGATCAGTGTAAGATCATTAGGGTTTTTCGTAGAGAAGAGCTCCCAGCGTTGATTACAGAGTCGTTGCAGATGTTAAAGTTGACGACGCCGACGGATGCGGAGGATGAGGTGGAAGACCCTGTTATCCAGGCGGTGCGTCAGTCTCAGGTGGTGTTTCCAGTGCACAAGGTGGTTAATAAGATGATCCAGGACGAATGGAACCAGCCCGATGCTGGGCTCCGAGGTGTTCGTACAATGAATAGACTCTATCCTCTTGCCGAGAAGGATAAGGAGAGGTTTCGGACTCCACGGGTGGATGCTGTGGTATCCGCAGTGACCAAAAAGATGACCATTCCGGTGGAAGGTAGCGCAGCTTTGAAGGATGCGCAGGACCGTAGAGTCGACGGTCTTCTGAAGCAAACGTTTGAGGCTGATTCTTTATCACTGCAGGCGTCTATCTGTGGAGCTTGGGTGGCACGCGCCTGCTTGCATTGGGTTCAGCGGTTGCGTCACTCGACTAACTTGGATTCAGATGAGCTTAAGGAGTTAGGGCGTCTGGAATCCGGGGCAGCGTACTTGGCGGATGTTCGCTATGATTTGATCAGGGTGCTGGCGAATAGTACCGCATCACTGATTGCAGCTCGCAGATCGGTGTGGTTGCGTAATTGGGCGGCAGACGGGTCTTCTAAGGCAAGACTTGGGAAGTTGCCGTTCAAAGGAAAGTTGCTTTTCGGTGACGATTTGGATAAGTTGGTCAAGGACCTGGGGGAGTCCAAGGCGGGTAGGTTGCCGGAGGACAAACCCAAGCAGGGCCGGCCCAGTCAGGCCTTTCGGGGTCAATTTTGTGACTTTCGCAGATTTCGGGCGTCGCGGTATGGCGCTCCGCAGAGAGGCCGGTTTCCTTCCCGCGGACAGACCTTCCGGGGATTTCGGGGGGCAACTAGGGGTTTCGCCTCAGGCTCCCTGTCGGCAGCCCGCAAGTCACAATGAGATGAGGTGGGTCCCAGTGGCGGACGCTCCGATCGGCGGGAGGCTTCAGGGGTTTCTGTCCGCTTGGACCCGCATCACTTCCGACCAGTGGGTCTTGGAGATCATTCAGCACGGTTATGCCCTAGAGCTGGCAAAGCCCGTGAGGGATTCCTTTGTGATGTCCCCTTGCCGAGGGCAACAGAAGACGCTAGCGGTTCACGAAACTTTAGATCGTCTACTGCACTTAGGGGCAGTGGTGGAAGTTCCCAAACAGGAATACGGTTTGGGTCTGTACTCCATCTATTTCGTGGTGCAAAAGAAAGGAGGGGCGCTGCGTCCTATTCTCGATCTCAAGGGTGTGAATCGGTGTCTCAAAGTGCCTCACTTTCATATGGAAACGTTGCGGTCGGTGATCGTCGCAGTCCATCAAGGGGAGTTTCTGACGTCCTTGGATCTCACGGAGGCTTATCTACATATTCCCATTCGAGAGGCTCATCAGAGGCTCTTAAGGTTCGCCTTACCGTGGGGGCATTATCAGTTCAGGGCTTTGCCCTTCGGTCTTGCCACGGCTCCGCGTACCTTCACCAAGATTATGGTGGTGGCGGCAGCGGCGCTGTGGAAGGAAGGCATATTAGTGCATCCATATCTAGACGACTGGTTAATACGAGCAAAGTCGGAGGCCGAGAGTCAGCGTGTAACCAACAGGGTGGTCGAGTTTTTGCAGGGCCTTGGTTGGGTGGTCAATCCCAACAAAAGCCATCTACAGCCGGTTTAGGTCCTCGAGTATCTCGGGGTGCGGTTCAACACCCGCAGGGCGCTGGTGTTTCTCCCAAGCCAGCGGGCACAGTCTCTGCGCCGCTTGGTGCGCTCCTTTCGAGCCATGCCTGCTCCAACGGCGTGGTTTTACCTGCGCGTTCTCGGCACGATGGCGGCGACGCTGGAGGCAGTGCCTTGGGCAAAAGTGCATATGCGTCCACTTCAGAGAGCGTTGCTGCGGCGTTGGTCACATCAAGTGGACTCCCTGAGCAAGAGGTTGCCTTGTCCCATCGGGGTGCGTCGGTCGCTGAAGTGGTGGTTGCGCCCCTCTTCATTGGCGGCCGGCATGCCGCTCGAACAGCCGGCGTGGATACCAGTGATGACAGATGCCAGTTTCTCGGGCTGGGGAGCTCACTGCGGAGGGCAGTTTGCACAGGGTTACTGGTCCCCGCTGGAGACGAATTGTCAATCAATCGGTTGGAGTTGCGCGCGGTGGCGAGAGCTCTGGTGGCTTTCGAGCAATTGGTGCTGGGGGGTGCCGTTCGAATTCTGTCGGACAATTCGGTGACGGTCGCTTACATCAATCGCCAGGGAGGCACGGGAAGTGCAGCGATGGAAGAGGAGTCGGATTTGCTGTTTGCGTGGGTGGAGAGTCGGTTGACAGCTCTCTCGGCGGCGCACATTGCAGGAAAGGACAACGTGACGGCGGATTTTCTCAGCAGAGTACGAGTGGATGCGGGGGAGTGGGAACTGCATCCCGCAGTCTTTGCGCAGATCGAACGGCGTTGGGGGACGCCCATAATGGACTTGATGGCGACATTTCAGTCCGTCAAGGTTCCTCGGTTTTACAGCAGAAGACGAGAGCGAATGTCCGAGGGCATCGATGCGCTGTTGCAACTCTGGCCAACGTCGGGTCTGCTCTACGTTTTTCCCCGTGGGCGCTAATCGGACGAGTGGTGCAGAGGATAGAGGCGTTTCGGGGAACGGTCCTTCTGGTGGCTCCCGATTGGCCACGGCGTCCGTGGTACGCGGATTTGATGCGGCTCCTCGTCGGCCAGCCCTGGCGACTTCCAGCTCGATCGGATCTGTTGCGTCAGGGTCCGCTGTTCATGCCTCAAGTGGATCGATTCTCGCTTACAGTATGGCCATTGAAAGGGCTCGGTTGAAGAAAAAAAGGCTATTCGCCGGCGGTTATTTCTACGCTACTGAAGGTGCGCAAATGGTCTACTTCTTTGGCCTATGTGTGGATATGGCGTATTTTTGAAGATTGGTGTTCACGGCATCAGATTCGCGCGGCAACTGCCGCTGTGCCAGTGGTGTTGAATTTTCTGCAAGATGGCTTTGATAAAGGTTTGGCGGCCAGTTCATTGCGGGTTCAGCTAGCGGCGTTGGCCTGCTTTCACGGTAAGGTTCAGGGCTTGGCGTTAGGGGCGCAAGCGGATGTCATCCGTTTTCTTCGGGCCGTATCCCGCATTCGATCTGTCCGTCGCCCCCATGTCCCGTCTTGGGATCTTAATTTGGTGGTGTCGGCGTTGGTGAAGCCGCCCTTTGAGCCTTTACGTTCTGCGTCGCTGAAGGATCTCAGGCTTAAAGTGGTGTTTTTGGTGGCGATCTGTTCTGCGCATCGTATTTCAGAGTTACAGGCCCTATCTTCTAGGGAACCCTTTTTGTCCTTTTCTAAAGAAAAAGTGCTACTACAGCCAGTGCCGTCTTTCTTGCCTAAAGTGGTTTCCCCGTTTCATTTGAGTCAGTCAGTGTGCTTGCCCGTCTTGGGTTCTCTGACGGGTGATGCGGCGGATCGCCGTTTCCATCTTTTGGATGTGAAGAGGGCCTTGAGACAGTACTTACGGTCTACTAAACCCTTTCGTAAGTCGGATAGGCTGTTCCTTTTGTTTGGAGGCAGGCGTAAAGGCGAAGCGGCGTCTAAGGCTTCCATTGCCCGTTGGATTAAGGAAACCATGGCATCTTCTTATTTGTTGCAAGGTCGAACGGTCCCGGACGTTTTGAGAGCTCATTCAGCCAGGGCGCAAGCGGCGTCATGGGCAGAGCACGGTTTGGTTCCACCGAGTGAGATTTGTAGAGCGGCTACGTGGTCGTCCTTGCATACCTTCAGTAAGCATTATCGTTTGGATGTTGCAGCGGCCAATGATGCTGGCTTTGGGGCGGCGGTACTGCGTTCCGGCTGGAAGGGTCCCCCCCGATAGTTACTGCTCTGGTACATCCCAGAAGTAGAGGACTGCACTGGAGGAACGATAAGGAAATGAGAATTACACATACCTGGTAATTGTAGTTCCTTGAGTGACGACAGTGCAGTCCTCATTCCCACCCAGTGATTTTTCTTAGGGGAGACAGCCGGACGCCGCCCGATCCGGTTCTACAGGTAAGTTCGATTATGTCCTTGATAGGGCTCAGTGTGTGATATTTCGGGGACAGTTCAGGGCGTCAGACGCCTTCTGTACAGGTAGTTCTATTGTTTTAAGTTCTCCTAGTTTAGGTGCGTTTGGCATTTGGTCCTACTTATTTGTTGCTCCTTTGAGTCTGCTTTGTTAATAGTTTTACACTGGAGGAGGAGAGACAGAGCAACAGGATATATCCAGTGATGTCATGAATTTGACGTACCAGTCTCCAGGCTGCAGGAGGAGGTTGACAACCCAGAAGTAGAGGACTGCACTGTCGTCACTCAAGGAACTACAATTACCAGGTATGTGTAATTCTCATTTATTCTTCAGCAAAGAGCTGGAGAAGATGAAGGACCTTGAGGACTTCTAAAGTACCGAGGTTCCAGGAGGGCAAGCGTAGGGCTTCTGGGCGTTTCTCTTCATCTCAGAGCCCATTGCAGGAAATTCACAAATTTTGGACAGTTAAATCAGATTCGTCCCAGAGGCTGAGATTACCTCATTGGCGACTTCCTTGAAAGGGCTGGCTCTGAGGAAGGAGAGACTGGATCATGGGAGCTTCAGGAGGCTCCAAAGCCTGCCAGGGAGGTTTTGGGTGTCCAGATGGTGGTGCAGCTGGTGGGTGGCTTTTGGCATTGATTCTTCTTCTTCTGGGGCCAGATTACTTCAGACAGATGGGTGCTGGAGGGTAATCCGAGAGGGCCACGCCCTTGAGCTGGCCCGTCCCCTCACACATGCCTTTATGGTGTCCCCCTGTCAGATGCCAGTAAAGATGCTATGGTGGAGAAGAGACTGTGGCAGCTTCTCCAGCTCAAGGCCATAGTAAGAGTGCCACCAGAAGAGTAGGGAATTGGTCAGAACTCCATTTATTTTGTCGTTCCCTAGAAAGCAGGAACCTTTCACCCTATCCTAGATCTCAAGCAGATGAACATAACCCTGCGAGTGCCGTGTTTCTGGAGGTCAGTCATCGTAGCGATGTGACAAGGAGAGTTCTTGACATCTCTGGATCTCACAGAGGTGTATCTGCATATGCCCATTCATCCGGAGCATCAGAGATACTTTTGGTTTGCATTGCCTATGGGTCATTTTCAGTTTCGGGCCCTGCCTTTTAGTTTCACTATGGCTCCCAGGATTTTTAGCAAAGTGATGGTAGTGGTGGCAGCCGCAGTATGGAAGAGGGATGTTCTGGCACATCTTTACTTCAACAATTGGCTGATTTGAGCAAAATCCTTCCAGGAGAGTTGCCAGGCCACAGCTCAGGTCATCACTTTTCTACAGGAGTTGGGCTGGGATGTGAATTTTGTGAAGACTAGAATGTAGTCTGCCCAGTCTCTGAACTACCTTGGAGCTTGGTTCAACACCTAAACAAGCCAGGATACAGAGGTTGCAGAGCCAGGTTTGTGATTTGTTGCAGGTGCAGTGCCCCAGGGTTTGGAATTACCTTCATGTTCTGGGGTCCATGGCATCTGCTTTACAGTTGGTGCCTTGGGCCAGAGTGCATATGCATCCTCTTTAGAGGGCCTTGCAGTCTCATTGGTCGCCTCAGACTCAGCAGCTGTGGAAGTGGCTCCCTTTTGGGAGGGGAGGCCAGGGAGAGTCTATACTGGTGATTGGACCACTTCATAGAGCCTGGAGTCCCCAGAGTGGGTAGTGGTCGTGACAAAATCCAGCTTGAGTGACTGGAGAGTCCACTGCCTTCCTGAAGTGGCTCAAGGCAAGTGGTCTGCGGAGGAAAGCATGTGGTTGATTGCCTGGAGATGTGAGCTGCATTTCTGGCTTTAAAGGCCTTCCTGCCATTTGTCCAGTACAAGGCAGTGAAAGTTCTCTCCGACAGTGCAACAGTGGTAGCCTACATAAATTGCCATGGAGGCACTAGGGTTTCCCTGGTAGCAGTGGTAGCTCCCCTGATAGCCTGGGCAGAGACCAAACTGGAGGCTCCGTCCAGTCAGGTCTGTGCCAAAGGAGAAATATCCAAGTGAATTTCCTCATTTGGAACCTGCTGGATCTGGGAGAGTGGTTGCTTGTGGAGTCGTCATTTCTACTGATCACACAGCATTGTGGGTTGCCGGTCATGGACCTGATGATGTCCACAGAGAATGTGAAGGTGAGCAGCAGTTTCTACCTCATTTGCTTACATTTAAATGTGAAGAATCCTTAGGGCCTAATGCGAGGAAAAGGGACTTCATCCTTCAGCCTCATCTCTACCTAACATCTTGGCCTTTTCACAGGCCAGTCTGGACAAAGGTTTAGCTCTGAATTCTTTTAAGATTGTGGCCTTGGCATTTTTCTAGATCCGCTTCAGGAGCTTACCCTTTCTTCCCACCTGGATGTAATGTGTTTTCTCAAGGGCATCAAGCACACACATCCGCTGTCCCATGGATTTTAATTTGGTGATGTTGGTGCTCTTGGTCCTTCATTGGACCTCTCTTGGATATTTCTCTGAAGGATCTGACATAGAAGGTTGTGTTTCTGGTGGTGATCTGTTCAGTGCCCAAGATTTGGGAGCTACAAGTGTTATCTTGCAGAGAGGCGTTCTTAGTTTATTTCCAAGCAGAAGATGATTTGGCCTATACCAGGGGTCTGCAACCTTTAAGACATAAAGAGCCACTTGGACCCGTTTCCGAAGGGAAAAAGAAAACTGGGAGCCGCAAAACCATTGCGACATTTAAAACAAATCTAACACTGCATATATTGTTTCTTACCTTAATGCTATATACGACCCCCTACTTTTCCTGTTAAAATATAGGTGTTTGGCCTATACTCGTCGTATAAGACTACCCCTCTTCCTTCGCACACCAAAAAAAATACGCCAGAAAATATCACAACAACAAGTAACAATATTTGATTTCAAAATTATGATGATTTTGTAGTCAAATCACTAATATGAAATAAAATTATTTTTTCTACCTTTGTTGTCTGACCAATTTATTCTTTGATCATGCTGGTCCCGATCTGAGGCTTCTGCTTTCCTGTCTTCTCTTAGCTCTCTTTCTGTGGTCTATGGTCCATCTGCCATTTCTTATCTCTTCTTTCGTTTTCTTCACTTCTTTCCATCAGCCTATTTCCAGTCCCAGTAACCCTCCCCAATATCAGCCCCTTTCCAGTCCTCACTCCCAGTACCTTCCAATGTCAACTTGCATTCCCATGATTGCCACTGGTGTCCATTTCCTTCCAGTCCCCCTCCTTCCCCACTGACCAGTCCCTTCTAGTACAAATACCATGGCAGCCCCTCTCAGATCCAGTTCCATTCTCCCATCCCCTTATATCAGCCCATTTGTAGCCTTAGCCCCCAGTTATCTTCCAGGGCCAGCAGCTCTATCCTCCCCTCCCCACAATCAGCCCATGCCCAGTCAAAGCCCCCCAATCAGCTCGCTTCCAGTGCTAATCTCCCCTCAACCCCATTACCAGTGCTAGCCTCCCCTAATCAGCCCAATACCAGTCCTACCCCCCATCAGCTCATTACCAGTCCTAGCCTCCCCTAATCAGCTCATTTCCAGTGCTAGTCCCCTCAACCCCATTACCAGTGCTCCATCCCTCCATGTCAGCCCCCTCCCTCCCTCCATCCATATCAGCTCCCTCCCTCCATGTCAGCCCGCCTCCCTCCATCCATCCATATCTGCTCCCTCCCTCCATGTCAGCCCCCTCCATCCCTCCATGTCAGCCCCCTCCATCCCTCCATGTCAGCCCCCATCCCTCCATCCATATCAGCTCCCTCCCTCCATCCATATCAGCTCCATCCCTCCATGTCAGCCACCTCCATGTCAGCCCCGCTCCCTCCATCCATATCTGTTCCCTCCCTCCATGTCTGCCCCCTCGATCCCTCCATGTCAGCCCCCCTCCCTCCATCCATATCAGCTCCCTCCCTCCATGTCAGCACCCTCCATCCATCCATGTCAGCTCCCTCCCTCCATGTCAGCCCCCCTCCCTCCATCCATCCATATCTGCTCCCTCCCTCCATGTCAGCCCCCATCCCTCCATGTCAGCTCCCCTCCCTTCTTCTGCAGCCGCGGCTCCCTGCCTCTTAGGGAACCGCGGCTGAGCTGTGAAAATCAACGCGGAGCCCTTCCTGTCTTGACGGGCTCCGTGCAGCATTGTCCCGCCTCCAAAACTTCCTTTAGAGGCGGGACAATGCTGCACGGAGCCCGTCAAGACAGGAAGGGCTCCGAGATGATTTTAAAAGCACAGCCGCGGTTCCCTAAGAGGCAGGGAGCCGCGGCTGCAGAAGAAGGGAGGGAGCTGACATGGAGGGAGCCCATAAATACATCTTTACAACACTATTGCCTGTCACCGGGCGGGCAGTGTGCTCCGGAGCCGCGGCAAAGGTGAGAAAGAGCCGCATGCGGCTCCGGAGCCGCGGGTTGCCGACCCCTGGCCTATACCCTCCTTTTTGCCTGAAGTTGTTTTGGCCTCTCATCTTAATCAAATGGCTACTCTGCCAGTGTTTTGCGCTGGCCAAGAGGGGCTTAATGGCCCAGGTTTTGTATAAGTTGTATCTTCACAAAGTGTTATTGATGTCTCTGGGGAGGACAAAATCATTTTGGTGCTTGGACCATCTGTTCATATTGTTCCAATGTCCATGGAAAGGTGAGGTGGCATCCATGGTGTTGATTGCTTGAATGGTGAAAGAAGCCATTTTATTGGCCTACTTGGCGCTGTCTAGGCTTAAAGTTCACTCTACTAGGGCTCAGGAGTTGTCCTGGGTTGAATTTGGTCTTGTTCTTCCTCAGGAGATTGCAAGGCAACAACGTAATCGTCCCTTCATTCCTTTGTGCCATTATAGGCTAGATGTTCAGACAAGGCAGGATACAGCCTTTGGAGTTTAGTTGCTACAGGCCAGGCTCTCTTGTCTGCCCCTCCCCCCAATCATTAGATATTGCTTTGGTACATCTCATGAGTCTAGACTGGACTGGAGGGACGATGAGGAAAGTGAAATTGGGTATTTGCTAATTTTCTTTACCTCTCCAATCCAGTTCAGTTCCCTTCAAGATCATGGTTGCTTCTGAGCCTGGTGGCTAGAGCAGGGGTTATTTCTTGGCAGAATATAGGTTTTATAGAGAGCCTTGACTTACTCCATCGCCTTGTGCTCACTTGAAGTTGTCTGCTGTAATGGTTGGTGAGAAAAAAGAAAGATTTGTTAGTATAGGTTCCTACTCTGCTTTGATATTGAAATATCGGCTGTGGACAGATTGCATAGGACCCTTATAGAGTGTCTTCATCTGCTGGCAGGATAGCAGAAACCCACTCTTCTGGACTGGACTGAGGAATTCAAAGAGAAAAAAATCAGCAGATAGGTCCTAATTTCACCATATGTAATTGTAAATAATGGATATAGAAAATATTAAAAATGAGACTATAAAAAGATGCATATGGTATTTAACAGCAACTTTCACTTCAGTGCTATTTCCTATTTGTAATATTTTTTTTTTAATTTTTATGTTCCAATTTTTAATCAACATTTCCTTATCCTGCTAGACCAGTCCAAACTAGTGGTTGTGCTTTCCAACCAGTAGATGAAGGCAGAGAAAACAAAGTCTCAGCGACATCACCTGTTAAGGACTGGTGCACGTTTGCCTCCATCAGATGGTTGCAGTTTGGACTGGTGCAGCTGGTTTCTGAGGCTTGACTCCCTGGAGCTATGGTTAAGGCCTATGAGCTGTGGTTTGATACTTGGTGGCATTCTGCTCTTGGGGATCAATCTAAGGATCTTTCCCTCCTTAAGTGCTAAGATAACCTGGTCCAGGTATTGATCCAAGGATTTTGTGCCTGTAAGGGCCCTAAGAGACTTAACCAAGATGGGGTTATCGATTCCTTTCTGCTGTGCTCCCTCTTTCCCCCCCCTGCTTTCTCGCTCCCTCCCTTGTATCTGTGAGCAGTAGCCTCAGCCTGTTTGCTTGTTTTTGGGGGTTTTTTTGGGTTTTTTTAAACTTAAATCTTGAGGGGTTCCCTTCTGATTGGGGGATGCCCCAGTGGGGATGGGCTCACGGTCAGAAAGGTGTGGGGTTTTTTTGTAAATTTTTTTTTTTTCCTAGCCTCATTGTTCTAGCAGATGCCTATTTGTTGCTGCCTAATGCTTTGGTTGGCCTCTTGTCCTGTTGCAGGCAACAGTGTGCCCTTTGTGTCACATGCCACATGATCAATTCATCAGGATCCTTTTATCTCCCTTGTGATGAGAATGCAGTGAGATCTGGTAGTGTCTTCAGTGGCAGAGGACGCCTGAGTCTCTTTTCCTGCCAGTGGGAAATGTGGTCATGTTGCCTTTAAGCCACCTTTCTCCTGTGCAATGTGTCATGAGGAGGGGAGGCAGGATGTCTTGCTTGAGGGCTCTACAGGGGTAACTCCCATTCTGAGTTGGAAGTAAATTTGAGGTCTGCACGCTGGCCTAGGGTTACAACTGGAGGTTTTCTCCTAGCAGTTACTAAGAAACCTTATTGGCTGCCTTCAGCACGCTTTCGTGGATTTTAGGGTAGCTGGATGTGCCATGGGGTATGCAGCATCTCAGGGGGCCTGTCTCCTGCTGGCTCTAAGTGTGCCAAGAGACCCAGTGTGGAGAGAGTTGAAAAGGGATAGTTGACTCTTTCCCCCTCACAATGGAAGTCCTTAGATATGAATGAGGGAGATCTGTCTTCACCTCCCCCCCCCCCCTGAAGAGAGCAAAGTTTTTTGCCATCTGAGAGTGAGGAGTCTGAGTATTAGACCATGGCCTTGTATATTGTGGAGCCTCCATCTCTGGAAGTGGAGGAAGAGAAGCCTATACTAGGTTTATGCAAATTAGGTAGTACCTTCCCTCTGCAGAAAGCATTGTAGCACATGGTATTGGCAGAGTGGAGTACTTCGGATGTAGCCCTTAAGGGTGGCAGGGTAATAGGAGAAGCTTTTGATCCAGGTCTCCCTGTGGCAGTGGATGTTTGGTCTGTCTTTATAACGTGGATCTGCTGGCCATGGCCCCCATCCCTGGCCTTGAAGGACACTTGGGATAGAAGAGTGAAAGCCTTTCTGAAGCAGGTGTTTGCTTCATCAGCGCTTGGGGTCCAATCACCATTTGTGGAAGTTATATTGCTAGAGCACATCTCGCTGGGTTCAACAGAAGCTAGGATATGAGGAGGTGGCAAAGTTTGAGTCATCAGCTATCTTTTTGACCGGTAAGCTTTCTGACTTGGTTTACATTGGAACACATTCCGTGGCCTCTGCTATCGTGGCAAGATACTTGTTTTGGTTGAAGAATTGATCGGCGGATTTTTCTTCTAAGATGCATTTTAGCAAATTTCCATTCCATGGACACTTCTTCTTTGATGGAGAGGCTGATGAAGGATCTGGAGGGGCCATGGCCCCAGTGGCTACCAGACAATTGAATCTGTTCCCCTGGGAAAGGTGCTTCAAATAAGTCATGTTCTAGAGACTGGAAACGTTTCGGTCTCGCCACCAGACCCAGACTTCATCAACTTCTTACTCGGCTAGTAACTTCTGTAGGCAGCAGTCCTTTTAAGGAGTCAACAAATCTCGAGAGTTAACAGGATTCTCTCTGGAGGAGTCAAGGGTCTGCAATGAGGACTGGGGAGACCATTCTGAGGGGCCACAGATAAGGTATCGACTTCTTCTGTTTTCCTTGGAATGGACCCATATTACTTTGGATTACTGGGTTCTTGCCGAAGCCTTTATGATATCTCCCTATGGGTCAGTAGGCCAGAGGCTCGCAGTTTGTGAAATGCTCTACTGCCTGCAGTACAATGGTGCTGTATCGCTAGCACCATTGTTCTGGTGCTAGCGATACAGCACAGCAGAGGACATTATTCCATCTACTTCATGATGCCCGAGAAAGGGGGACCCTTTTGTCTGTTTTTGGACCTAAAGAGTGTCAATGCTGTGCCATGATTCCTCATGGAAATCCTGCGCTTAGTCAGTGCATCTGTGGGATTTCTCATGACTCTGACAAGTCCAGGGAGAAAACGTCTTATTCTTATTAGGGAGGGTCATCACAAGTGTTCCACTGAATACTGGATGCAAATGCAATGTGTGCTCTTATGTCAGTGCTGACTCCTGGTGACCCAGCAGCTACTGAGTTTTCTTGGCAGGATAACCAGAAGTAGATTGCCAGGCCTGCCTTCTGGGGCAATGGAGAGTTAAGTAACTAGCCTAAGGCCACAAGGAGTGCTAGTGGGAATTGAATGCTGGTTTCTTGATTACCAAACCAGTGCTATAACCACTAGGCGGCTACTCTTATCTAGATATCTTTGGAGTAGAAGAGTAGCCTAATTGTTAGAGCAGTTGCTTGGTAACCAAGAGACCAGGGTTATTCCCATTAGCACTCCTTGTAGCGTTGGGCAAGCTACTTAACCCTCCATTGCCTCTGAAGAAAGGCCTGGCAATCTATTTCCGGTCACATTGCCAAGGGACTACTGGGTTGCCAGGAGTCAGCATTGTCTCGAAGACCCACATACAGCACAAGAACCTATGTTCTAGGGGAGAATTATCCATTCCAGGCCCTCTGTTTGAGTTGGTGACAGTTCCCAGGACTTTCTCGAAGGGCTTGATAGTTGTCATGGCCTTTCTGCACAAGGAGAGGATATTTTATTTGTTGCGTTTTTCTATACCGCCCCTCCCAGAGATCAGGGGCGGTTTACATATAACTTAACATGTCGCAAAAACTGTTTTGTGACTACATTATAATGTTTGTGATAATTGTTTGGACCACTGTTCTGAAGTCGTTTTCTTCTAAAAATGGGCGTATGTGTTGGATTGTCTTAAGTTTGTAAAATATTGTTTTTGCTGTTTGTTTTAGGTGGGGGAGCATGCTGAGTGTTTGATCTAGGATAATGCCAAGGTATTTGACTTCGTTTTTGGTTGGGATGGTGGTAGAGTTTAGGGCGATGTTTTGGTGATATACATGGCTTCTGTTTTTTGGAAGTTAATACTGAGGTTGTTAGATTGTAGCCATGTTTGTTTCATTAATACAGTTGGATAGGTTGGTGAATGAGGGATTGTTTGTGTCTATGGGGATGGATAACATGATATCATCCGTGTAGATATAGTAGCTTATATTGAACTTTTTGAATGTCTGTGACTGGTTGTAGGTATATGTTAAATAGGAGGGCTGAGAGGGCAGACCCCTGGGGGATTCCTTGGCCTTGTGGGAATGTAACTGGTGTCTCGTTTCCTAGTTGGATGCATAGTCTGTGGTTTGAAATGTATGATTTAAACCATTGGAGAACTGTTCCTCTCACTCCGATTTGTGCTAGTCTAGAGATAAGGATGTGGTGATTGATGTTGTCGAAGGCTGCGGCAATGTCTATGAAAATTAGGAGGAATGTGGATTTTGGATTATCTAGGCCTCGGATGAGTTAGTCAAGTAGTGATATGAGCAGTGTTTCTACCTCGTGAAATGGTCGAAAGCCAAATTGCTGGGCGTCTAATGGGGCATTGGTGTCTATGTGATCTTGAAGCTACATTTGTGTGATCTTTTCAATGATCTTGGCGACAAATAGGATGGTCGCTATTGGTCTTTATGAGCTGGGTTCACTTCTGCTAAGTGTGCTTTTTTTTTTAGTATTGGTCGTATGGAAGATATCTTTAGTTCTGCAGGCATGACGCCTTGTTGCAGAGATTGGTTTACTATTTGGAGTAGGTATGGGGCTAACTCTGTTTTGGTGTGTTTTATCCATGAGACCGGGCATGGGTCCAGGTTGTTGATATTTGAAATTGTGTTTAGTAGATGTTTCTGGTCAATTTGGTGGAAATTGTTCCATGTGTTGTGGTTGGGTGTGGTTTCTAGTATGGGGGTGTTTGTTAAGTTTTTGTTTTTTAGCTTAGATTCGAAATAGTCTGCTAGTGTCTGTAGTTCTATGTTGGTAGTGTCAGGTTCGTTCTGGTTGGTTTTAGTTAGGGATCTGAAAATGGAGAAGAGTTCTCTGGGTTGGTTGATTGCCCGGTTGAGGATTCTGGTATGGTGGTTTCTTTTGGCTGAGTTGATTGAGTTTTTATATGTGTTGAGTAAGTTAAGGTAATGTTGTTTGGTATCTTGGTTCTTTGTTGTTCTCCATTTCTTTTCTGTGTTTCTCATTTCCTTTTTTAGTTTGGTGAGGTCTGGGGTGAACCATTTTTCGAAGTTCCTGGGTGGATGTTTAGAGGGTTTTCTGGGGGGGTGTTGAGGCTGCTTGAATGACCTTGTTCCAAGTATCCAGCATTGTGTTTAGGTCTAGGGTGTCAGGTGTGAGGAGTGGCAGTGTGTTTTCTATGAATGTTTCCTTATGGGAGTGTGTATATTGTGTTTTTGTTAGGGGTAGATCGGCTTGAATGATGGTGGAGGCGGTTATTAGTGGGAGTTGGAATGTTATGAAGTGGTGGTCTGACCATGGGACTTCAAGTGTTGAGAGCAAGATGGCACTGGGATGTCTAATGATTGAAGTGGGTAGAAAGATAAGATCCTAGGGAGTTTCCTTTTTCATGGGTAGGTATGTTTATAATTTGTTGGTATCCCATGTCGGCCATAGAATCGAGGAAGGATGCAGTGTGTGTGGGGTGTATGGATGGGAGGTTGAAGTCTCCCAGGATGATCTGGGGCTTTCTAAGGGAGGTTGAGCAAGCCATTTCTAGAATTGTGGCTAGGCTGTTATGGTCTGTGGTGGGGGCTCTGTAGAGCAGGCAGAGTGAGAAGTTTCTATTCGCAGTGTTGATGATGTCTAGCCCGTCTAGGGTGGAGGTTGGGGAGGGGGTTGCGTTGAGTTCAGTTTTGCATAGGATGAGTACTCCTCCCCCCCCCCCTTTTGGTTTCTCTTGAGTGGATAAATAGCTTGTATCCCTTTATTTGGAGTAGGTTTAGTGGGACATTATCTGTGGGGGTGAACCATGTCTCATAAGAACATAAGATATGCCATACTGGGTCAGACCAAGGTCCATCAAGCCCAATATCCTGTTTCCAACAGTGGCCAATCTAGGTCATATGTACCTAGCAGTTTGCCCAAAAGACATGGGTTCCACAATGCTTGTACTGGGTCAAGCATTGATATCCTGGGTCCCTTCTTAATAAATGGTTTATGGACCTTTCCTCCAGGAACTTGTCCAAACCTTTTTTTAAACCCAGCTACACTAACAGCCTTTACTACATCCTCCGGTAACAAATTCCAGAGTTTGATTACACGTTGAGTGAAAAAATATTTTCTTTTATTAGTCTTAAATAGTTTACCCTGTAGCTTCATTGCTTGTCCCCTAGTCTTTCTATATTCTGATAACGTAAACAATCGATCTACGTTTACCTGTTCCACTCGGTTCATTAATTTATAGACTTCTATCATATCTCCCTTCAGCTGTCTCTTTTCCAGGTTAAAGAGCCCTAACCTTTTTAGCCTTTCTTCATAGGAGTATCCTTCCATCCCCTTTACTATTTTGGTGGCTCTTCTCTGAACCTTTTCTAATAACACTATATCCTTTTTAAGATACGGCGACCAGAATTGCACACAATATTCAAGGTGCGGTCTCACCATGGAACAATATAGAGGCATTATAATATTGTGATGAGGTGAGTGCAGCCCAGCTAGGGAAGACTGGAAAAAAGAAGGATTTTTTTTCATTGCGGGGTATGGGAGCACAAAATCCTAGGCTCCATACTAGAAGCACTGAAAGAAACCTAGAGGGCAGAGCCAAAGGTAAGCCAATCACAGACCACAGGACAACCCTGCAGAGGAGTAGGAGGTCTAAGTGGGAGGAGCTAGGAAGGGAGTTGCCCAGCTCAACAGTTACCAGAGGAAGAACAAACAAAAGAGAGAGGCACAGTTTGAGTTTGAAACAGGAGGAGGAAGGAGCTGTGAGCAGAAGGTCCAGGAGGAGTGCAGGAGCAAGCACCAGTGGCAGCTGCAGTTCAAGCCCTAGCCCAGGTTCAAGTCCAATTCCCAGGAGGCACAGACAGGAGAGATCTGGGGCCAAGCTGTGGAAAACCCTTGCAGCCAAGGAGAGCAGCAAATGGAGGAACCGTTACAAAGGCAGCCAAGAAAGGTACGCAGGGAAGGAGCAGTGCCACCAGAATAGTTCTTGCTCTGACTCGGAGGAGACTTTCATACACCTGAAGCCTCAGCACAGCAAGAAGTATCTCAGGAGGGAGGTTAAGCAGGAGAGACACACAGGAGACCGGCTTGGAGGAGCCAAGGCCAGGCAGTGTGAGAGACTGTTTAACATTGCAAAGACTCTTAAGGAAAAGTTACCAGAGCACTTTCAAAGATCACCTAGCTGTAGCTCAATTGAGAGCATGGAAGTAGGCCCTGAAGAAAGTGTTATTGAGTCAGAAACCTCTGAGATGGAATGTGAGCTGTGCACTAAAATATAATAGTAATGTGTGTTAGAAAACAGTGAAATACAAAAGGAAGCTGTTGCAAGTTGAAAGCAGTTTTCAAGAGTTGAAAGAGAAGAGTAACCCTGAAGGCAAGAGGTTAGGAATCTCTTAGGAAGACAAAACTGCAAAAACTTCAGTGAAGGCCCAAACAGCTAGAACTGTTTGTATGGGCGTGGCAACAGCGGGGTTGGAAGCTGTGAAGAGTTTTACAAATGCTTTTGTTTTGTAAGGTCAAGCAATCGCAGTGAAGAATAGACACTGCTGTGAGTTTTGTTTGGACATTTTTGATTTGGAGAAATTATCCTGTATTTCTTTTGTCTGGAAAAAGTGCTTAAAGAATTTTTATGTTCATCACTTGCCAACTTTGGAAACCGAATAAAAATTTCCTGTGCGCTTTAAAATACCACTTGGCTTTTTCTTATTGACACAACTACAACCCTCGAAGGGATACAGATGGCCAGCCGTCCCTACTAGGCAACCGCCTGGTAGGGGCGCGAGCGTCACAATATCTTTTGTTTTATTTTCCATTCCTTTCCTTATGATACCTAGCATTCTATTTGCTCTCTTGGCCGCTGCTGCACACTGGGCCGAGTTTTTTAACATGTTATCCACAATGACGCCTAAATCTTTTTCCTGGGTGGTGGTTCCTAATGTGGAACCTTGCATCGTGTAACCATAGTTTGGGTTGTTCTTCCCTAGGTGCATAACTTTGCACTTGTCCACATTAAATTTCATCTGCCATTTTGATGCCCAGTCTTCAAAATTTATCAAGATCCTCTTGCAATTTTCCACAATCCTCTTGGGTTTTAACAACTTTAAATAGTTTTGTGTCATCTGCAAATTTGATAACCTCACTCGTTATTCTGCTGCTGAAACAGTATTTAAAGGAGATGCTGCAGAAGAATTGAAATACATCTTCCCAGTGTATCGATATTTATTACAACTATTTGATAAACTGAAGAGTAGCAAATCACCTGGACCAGATGGTATACATCCGAAGGTATTGAAAACTGAAATATGAGATTGTAGACCTACTATTAGTAATCTGTGAACTATTATTAAAGTCATCTGTAATACCTGAAAATTGGAAGATGGCCAATGTAATGCCAATTTTTAAAAAGGGTTCCAGAGGTGATCCGGGAAACTACAAAGCAGTGAGCCTGATGTCAGTACTGGGAAAAATGGTGGAAACCATCATTAAGAACAAAATTACTGAACATGTAGATAGTCATGGCTTAATGAAGACAACCAACATAGTTTTAGCCAAGGAAGGTCTTGTCTTACTACAGTGGTGTGCAAAAGTCTGGAATCACTTGTGAATTTTGCGTTTTTCATACTTTCTAACATTTTTTTTTTAAATTTTGCGTTAGCCCAGCATATTCATCTTTCTACCACGTTAAAAGGGATACATTTGGCTATTAGAGTTGACTTTTTTTGCATTCCTTGCTTCCACTTTAAATACTTTACAGACACTGGGAGATAGCTACTGTAATTTTTGTGGATCCTGCGTAAAAACTGGATCGAGATTATCCAATATGCACACATTATTTCTGACCAATCACAATGCAGATATCTAGCCAACAGTGTAGCTATAAAAACGTGCGGAATTTTTGAATTTCATACGCTTTCTGGATCGACCATGATGATGACTCGGATCCTGACGTTGGAGGAGCGTGTTCGTGTGTCCTTTATGAGCGAAGAAGGATTTTCAAGCCGTCAGCCAGGAAAGTTGGCTGCAGTCATAGCGCTGTTAAGATTGTACAGAAGAAGAAAGAAACAGGTTCAGTGGTGGACAAGCCTTGTTCAAGTCATTCACGTGCATCAACATCACGCGAGCACCCTGCACTACAACGCATTTCAATCGCAAGTTGACCTCTCCTCAGCTACTTCGAGAGTGGTCAGACAAGAGTGAGGTCAGTGTCAGCTCATCAACAGTTCATCGCCGGTGCCTGTAGTTTGGTCTCTGGGGCTGAAAAGCATGGAATAAGCCACTGATGATTGACATACAATGGTGCAACCAGATTGTGTGGGCGAGAAAGCACTCAACCTGGTCGACTGAAATGTGGGAAAAGGTGCTATTCAGCAATGAAAGCACCTTCTGCCTGTTTGGTAACCAGGCCTGCACCTATGTGAGGAGATTTCCTGGAGAGGAATTCAAGCCCGAGTGTCTCAACCTCACTGTGAAGCATCCTTTGAAGGTCATGGTCTGGGGCTGCATGGCTGCCAGTGGCTTTGGATGTCTCCACATCATCGATGGAATGGTCAATGGGGCCAAGTACATCACTATACTGCAAAAGTGCATGGTGCCATCAGCACACCAGCTGTTTCCTGGCCAGTTCCTGTTCCAAGATGGCAGTGCACCTTGCCATCACTCCAGACAGGTGATCAGTTGGAAGCAGCGGAACAACATCAAGTCAATGGACTGGCCTGCCCAGTCTCCAGATCTGAATCCAATCGAGAACCTGTGGCACAAGCTGGCCTTGGAAATATCCAAGAGGCATCTGTCATCAAAGTGTGAGCTGATTGAGTCACTCATTTTAGCTTGGAACCGCGATGTCACCAATGATCACCTTGTCAGACTGGTTCATTCAATGCAGAAAAGGTGCAGTCAGGTGATCAAGAACAAAGGGTGGCCCATCAAATACCGAGCAGAGAGAGAACCAAACTGGAAAAAGTGGGAAAAGCGTTCAACACAACAACTTTATTGATCTTAAAAATCAGTGGCCTAAACCCAACACAGGACCGTGTTTCGTATTGAACTTCATCAGGGGTTATTTGGGCACACTAAAAAAACATATAAAAACATAAATAATTAAAATTATGAATAAAAACATATAACTTAAATAATTTATAACATCCTAGGCTAAATCACCAATAAAAATAGTATAATATATGTAAAACATAAAAAATCAAGACCATTTTATAAAACAGAATATCAATAAACACCACCAAAATGAACAATGTTAATAAAAAATAATTAAAACATGACAGAGAAATATATGCATAAAAAACAATTATATGAATGTTGTAAATGAATGAAACATATTAAATATGAATAACAAAGGAATGCAAAGTAAGAAGCACAAAACACAAATTGAAACGGTACAACAAAAACACGTGGCTAAGCAAGAGGGAGAAGTCTTTACCCCCATGTTAAAATATATCAAGAGAGGAGGAGGAACACAATAAACAAAACTGATGTTTTACATATATTATACTATTTTTATTGGTGATTTAGTTGTTGTTGTGTTGAACGCTTTGCCCACTTTTTCCAATTTGGTTCTTTCTCTGCTCATTTTGTGTGGCAGTGTTGCTGTTTTTGCTTGGTGGACTGATTTTTACATCATCAAATACCGAGCCATCACTGACACATAAAAACGACTTTTTTCAAGGTCACATACATTAATATGAAGGAAGCCTGGCGTGCGTTTATAATATTTTAAAGCATGCTTACAATAATATATCGTTGGCCAACGATGTACATTACGTGATTTTCACAGAAAATCTATCAACAGGACAACTATGGGGAACAAATTCAGAAAATAAGGGTCAAACCAATACTAAACGTTGGCCTTAATAGCCAAATCTATCACTTATCATGAGAAAAAGCCACTGGGAGGAAAAAGAAATTAAGAAATAAGGTCACGAATTTGAAAAAATGTCAAATTTACAAGTGATTCCAGACTTTTGCACACCACTGTAATCTGTTATGTTTTTTTGAAGGTGTGAATAAAAAAGGTGTCGGTTGATATAGTGTATCTGGACTTTCAGAAAGCCTTTGATAAGGTCCCTCATGAGATACTTTTGGCAAAATTAAAAAGTTATGGGATAGGAGACAGTGTACTATTGTGGATCAGAAACTGGTTAAAAGAGAGAAAGGGCTAAATGGACAATTTTCCCAATGGAGAAAGGTGGAGTACCCTAGGGATCTGTATTGGGTCCACTATTTTTTAACATATTTATAAATGACCTGGAAAGTGGAATAACGAGTGAGGTTATCAATTTGCAGATGACACAAAACTATTCAAAGTTGTTAAAACCTATGAGGATTGTGGAAAACTGCAGGAGGATCTGGATAAATTGGAAGACTGGGCATGCAAATGGATGATGAAGTTTAATGTAGACAAGTGCAAAGTTATGCATCTAGGAAAGAAAAACCCAAACTATAGTTACACGATGCAAGGTTCCACATTAGGAACCACCACCCAGGAAAAAGATTTAGGCCTCATCGTGGATAACATGTTAAAACCCTCCGCCCAGTGTGCAGCGGTGGCCAAGAGAGCAAATAGAATGCTTGGTATATTAAGGAAAGGAATAGAGAATAAAACAAAGGATATAATGCCTCTGTATCATGCCATGGTGCGGTCGCACCTTGAATATTGTGTGCAAGTCTGTTTGCCACATTATAAAAGGATATAGCATCATTAGAAAAGGTACAGAGAAGAGCCACCAAAATGGTAAAGGGGACGGAAAGATACCCCTATGAAGAGAGGCTAAAAATGTTAGGGCTCTTCAACCTGCAAAAGAGACGGCTGAGGGGAGATATGATAGAGGTCTATAAATTAATGAATGGAGTGGAACGGGTAAACGCAGATCGATTGTTTAAACCATCAAAATATAGAAAGACTAGGGGGGCGTGCAATAAAGCTACAGGGTAAGCTATTTAAGACTAATAGAAAATATTTTATCACTCAACGTGCAATCAAACTCTGGAATTTGCTACTGGAGGATGTAGTAAAAGCTGTTAGAGTAGCCAGGTTTTAAAAAGTTTTGGAAGAGTTCCCAGAGGAAAGGTCCATAAACCATTATTAAAGTGGACCCAGAATATCCACTGCTTGCCCTAATACAAGCATTGTGGAACCTTTTTGTCTTTTGAGAAAACTGCTAGGTACTTGTGACCTAGATTGGCCACTGTTAGAAACAGGATACTGGGCTTGATTGATCTTCACCTGACCCACTATGGCATATCTTTTATGTTCTTATGAAGCAGTCTCATTCTCAACTTGGCCAGGAGTACAACGTGGATGGCAGCTGCCATGTGACATAGGACCTGAAGAATCATGCAAGCTGGAACAGTAGTTCTGCTTAACTTCTGGCAGAAAGCATGTAATAGCCAGCAAGTATGTTAAAGAAGGAAAGCTTTACTTTGCTGAGTTAGCAGATGTGCCCCTATTAATTGGATGTCCTGAAAAGGGGTTAAAGATGATTTTTCTGGATTGATGAGCAATTCTAGTTGGCACAAGATTGAGATGGTAATCCCTACGGAAAGCTGCTTCGCAGTTGCTGACTTGGCAGAGATAAGGATTATCGTCCAGTATGGGAACATGAATAGTCCTTGCCTTCTGAGGTGCGCCATCACTGGAGTGAGACAGTTTGTGAAGATTCTGGGTGCTGAAGAGAGACTGAATGACAGGCCCATGTGAAATGAAGGAACTTCCAGTGATGTGGACAAATTGGGATACGGGTATGTGTCCTTTAAATCCAGAGGTTTTAGCCAGCCTTCCTGAGAGAGGAGAGCTATCATAGTGGAAAGGGAGTTCATTTTGAACTTTTCTTTTTTCAGGAAATGGTTGAGGCCTTTGTAATCTAAGATAGGACGAGGTTCTCCAGACTTTTTAGGAATTAGGAAGTAACAGGAGTAGAAACTCTGAGTCTCCTGGTGCCCAAAGCAGGAACTGAAACTCTGTCTGACTTGGGGATGTGATGAAAAGGATAGTTGGAAAAGGACATCCACAGGCTTGTCTGTCAGGAAGAGGTTTAGAAACGCCTGGCGCTATGATGCTCACTACTCCCCCCCCCCCCCCCTCCTCAGGGAACTGCCAAAAGCCTTGTGCTGGTTTTGGAGTCATAGCTGGAGTAGAAATAGCCTGGTTTCCTTTCCCTTGGACTCTACCCGGGGACACACTTGGCTGCATGGGCCATCTCTGTGAAGGCGGATGAGGTTAAGGCTGAAAACGACCGCAAGCATAAAGAGAATGAAGGTATGAAGGCTGTGGTAGGACCTAGAGTTGGAATCTGACAACTTAGATGAAAGCTCATACACATTGACAGTCCTTGATAATTGGCACAGTATTCTTCACCTTTTAACTAAATAAGGTATCTCCCAGACAAGGAGCAACTGCCTAACAATCATGCATTTCCTCCTGGAGACCAGAGGCACATAACCACGCAGCCTGACAAGCAGCAGTCACCACAGCTACACTAGCATCATAAGTAGACCTGACACTCCTCAAGTTCCCCCAGAAGGGAACACAACGTGAAGTCAGATCACATGATTAATGCCCCCAGTTCCTGTTCTATCTGCACAGTAGCATATGATACCTCAATATCTGCAGTTAATGACATGTAATTATTTAACTGAGCATAGAGCTGTGATATATCCTTCTACCGACAGTATCAGGTCTTTGCCTGGTGAAATATTGGATAAGGACTTAGGAATTTTCGCTTACTTCAGAGCTGCTTCTGACACCACAAAATGATGAGACAGCTACCCTTTATGGTTGAGATCCAAACTCCTAGAAGTTGGTGAAATTCAGAGATGAGTCTGCCATATTTTAAGCTGTAGTTACTACTAAAAAAAAAAACCCCTGTGTAACTCTCATGCATATCTCAAATACTAAGCCAACAAGAGCTACTATGTAACCTTAATTTTCAGTGGGAGTTAATGCCTTACTCGATACAAGACCTTGCTGCACTGCACTCAACTACTGTTGGGTACTCGGAGATGATTAAGGAGCCTCAGCCACAAGGGGGAAGAGTGTGATTTGTGCATTGCATCTTCCAACCATTCTATTGTATACACACAACTCTTAACACCTCATGTAACATTCACTGGCTCCCGCTTATGTTTTTAAAAATTTTAATTGCAATTAAAAGATCTGAAAAAACACATAGCTTTCAGCATAGAACCCCTCCAAGCAGTCAAGAGAACAATCGCAGAGGGTACATTACCAATTTAAAAGCTAAGGTTGAAGCACTGGAAAAATACTGTATATCTAGAAATTGTAATCTGCGTTTGTTAAAATTTCCATTCCGAAAGACATTTCAAGAGATCTGCAACTGAAATAGTGGCATTTCAACAGAATTGAAAGCCCCTGTTACTCAAGCATATTATTTACTAACTGCAGCACGAGGAGACCCTAAAGCTCAAGACTCATTAGGGTTTTTTGATGCTTGAGATGTTTAGCTACCATAGTCTGATTTCTCAAGAAACTCAGACCAGCTACTATATTGGTTACTCTCACTCTAACAGTGGCAAGAGACTGGCTTCTCGGGATTTATTTTAAGAAGATAGAGGAGTTTTTGGATTATACAGTAATATTTCCTGATGTTACTAGAGAGAAGCAGAGAAGAAAATGTCTTTTATTACATAAGAAATGCCATACTGGGTCAGGCCAAAGGTCCATCAAGCCCAGTATCTTGTTTCCAGTAGTGGCCAATCCAGGTCAGAAGTACCTGTGAGGTTCTCAGAAGTTAGTAAGATTCCATGTTGCTTGTTCTGGGATAAGCAGTGGATTTCTCTGGTGCTTTTTAATAATGGTTAATGGGCTTTTCCTCCAGGAACTTCTCCAAGTCTCTTTAAACCCAGCTACACCAACAGCTTTTACTGCATCCTCGGCAATGAATTTCAGAGTTTGATTACATGTTTTTTTTATTTTTTATGCAATTTTCAAATCTTTACACAAGAAACAACTTGTTACAGAAATGGAATTCATACCAACCAAAGAAGGGGGGAAACATTCCTCCCTCCCAGTACTATTCATCCAAATTAAATATAGGAAAATCCACTAGCCCACCACAATTCCAAGCACAGATAAAAAGGGAACTCCCCCCCCTAAGGAATACAGAACATGTACTGGTGTGATAAATTATGTTCTATGACATCCAGATTCCCCAGGGTACCTTCAAGGATTCCAAGGCTCTGGAGGTGTACTAACTACAAACTGAGTCAAACAAGAAGGATCAGAAAAAGTTTAACTCCCCAGTATTTTATCAAACATTTACATGGGTAACGTAGGAAGAAAAGACCCTCTAATCGCAGAACCTTAGGACACAGAAGCAGAAACTGCTGTCTACGTTTCTGGGTGGCCTTAGAGACATCTGGAAACATACATATAGGAGCTCCCATAAATAACTCAACTCTAGCCTTAAAATATAACCTCATCAACCAGTCTCGATCAGGCCCAAAGCTAAAGTCAGCAAGAGTGTTGACCGCTGAAAAGCTTCAGGAACAGAGGTTTCCAGAAAGCTAGTCATGTCTAAAGAGTCAAAAGATGTTTTTTGAATTGGAGACGATGAGGCAGGATCTTTACGTTTTGCAGCTGGCAAATAGAAAACCCTAGTCAGGGGGGGAATCAACTCCAGCGGTACCTTGAACACAGAAGTAAGGTATGAATAAAAAGGCTCCTTCGGAGAGATAGTAGGCACTCTTGGCAAATTTAACAAACATAAGTTCCTCTTCCTCACTGAGTTTTCCAGCAACTCAATCTTCAAAGGAATACCAGATAAATCTTTATCTACAGTACCTGACACAGCATTAATATCCTCCACTTTCACCTCCAACTGAGAGACTCTGATTATCACTGTAGCCACTTCCTGCTTCTGTTGGTTCAGAACCTGTACATGACCAGAGAACATAATTTGAAATGAGGCAAACTGGGAAAGAAGTGAGGATTCAAATGCCTGCAGGCCACCCCATAACGTTTCCAACATGATGACTGCCAGTTTCTGCAACATGGGTTTCAATTCCTAAGTTTCCAGCAGCAGCTGTTGAACAGAACTAGCACGTCTTCCAGTAGAAAGTTGTAGTTATACTCTCTTCACCAGAATCCATGACCCTGCAATCTGCAGCAGGAACCGCAGTCACGCTCTCCTTCCGCTGGTGTCCCAGACTTGTCCCTCCGCATGTATGCAGATTCAACCAATGATATACCGGAATTGGAGAAAAAGGACCTTGCTGGAGCTCAAAGTGATCTCAGGCTCAAAAGGACATGAGGAGCCGCCTTCTGCTCCCGCCGTCCCCAGCGAACTGTCTTGTTCCGGAGTGTTCACACACACTTACTAGAGCAAGACATACGAAAACATCGAGTGGCCCCTTAACCAGCGACGCACTCCTCAAAGACTCCTAAGCCTCTGCTTTCCGTTTTCAAGGCATTCTGTAAACCGCGTAAATCTCAATTTAAGAGAAAAAGGAGAGCCGTTGGGAATGCAGTTAACACGCTTCTGCCATTTTGGCTCCCTCCCCTCCACTGTTTGATTACATGTTGAGAGAAAAAATACTTCTCCGATTAGTCTTAAATGTGCTTCATTGCGTCTCCCCTAGTCTTAGTACTTTCTGAAGAAGTAAACAATCAATCTGTTTATAAAATAACAAGTGGAATGGGTAGACCTCTATCATATCTCCCTTCAGCTATCTTTTTTTCAAAGCTGAAGAGCCCTAACCTTTTAAACTTTCATACTTATAAGTTATTGCTGGAGTGATACAGCTTGGTGCTTTGTTTTTTTTCCTGAAGTTCCCTTGTATAGTTAAATATCAGTCGGTGAAATATGTTTTTTTTTTAATGACCCCAGGCATCTGACTGCATTTATCTCTATCAAGTGAATCTCTGGGTCTTTGCCTGTTTTTTCCCTTTGATATCAGACACTTAAGATCTCTCTCTAGATATTCTCCTAGGACCACTTAATCAGCATGTCGTGTAATGTACAATAACTGTGGTGCTTTCATTCTAAGAAGAATCATTTGGAACTTAAGAACTTGCCCTATATGCCTCAAGTTAGCTGCTTTGCATAAAGAACTGACTCTACTAAGGGAAGAACTAGCAGCAATGAAACGCACCTCTTCTAGGATACAAGCAGAACAAAGTTCACCACCGCTCCCACAGAGAATCAAGCATCCCAGGAAAAAAAGGATCACAGTGGGCTCTGGTAGGTTGTGACCTGTAACGCAGAGACGCCCTATACATCAAGAGAGATCCCTGCATAATGCCTTCTCTGCCTTGGGTAATGAGGATGCCCAATCTGTGGAAACTGAAGGGCGCTTTAATGAGAGAGCCAATGCCCAATCTACTGATAATGCACCAAATATGAAGAAAAAAATCACAAAACATAAAACTACTATTACTTGGAGATTCCATCGTCAGGGGCGCCAACTTGGGAACGCAGCTCAAAGGAGAGAAGATGGCCAAATGCCTCCCAGGCTCTTCAGCCAGCAGAAATACAAACCAAATTGTTAGTGTAGTTAGTGCAGAAAGTGAGCACTCCAAAATTGATGTTGTCATCCACTTGGGTACAAATGACCTGGCTAGAAACAGTGTCTCTGCAGTTCAAAGGGACTTCCAGATTCTGGGAGAGAAACTCAAGCCCATTGTTAACACTGTCACATTCTCAGAAGTTCTACCTGTTCTTGGTAAGGGGGCAGAAAGGCTGCATCGCATAAACAACTTTAATACATGACTTCAGACCTGGTGCAAACAAGAAGGATTCAGATTTATAGGCAACTGGGGAAACCTGAATCAACAAGAGACTATACTGTGCAGATGGACTACATCTCTCTGTCATAGGGAAAATAATCCTAAGTGAAAAATTCAGGCAGTGTGTAGACAGCCATTTAAACTAGAGAAATGGGGTGACGGATGAGGAAGGACAAGTTCAGGACGTCACTCCCAGCAAAAGCAGAATAGCATTAGAAACAGCCACACTTTTAAACCACACATCAGTGACAAATGGGAAGAGGTGTGTAGAACAAAATCAATGCAAAATACAGGCAAGCCAGTTGAATGCTGGAAAGCAATGAGCACAAATGCTCGAAGCTTAGTCAACAAAAGTTCCTGACCGGGAAGTGCTAATGGTGAAAATGGGCTTGGACATAGTGGCCGTTACAGAAACGTGGTTTATTGAATCGCATGAATGGGATATAGCCATAGCTGGCTATAATCTGCTCAGAAGAGATAGAGAAGGTGGAAGAGGAGGAGGAGTAACCCTATATGTCAAAAGCAATATTAAAGCTGCTGAAATGCAGGGGACATGGGGAAAAGAAGAAGCACTATGGATTCTGTTGGAAAGAGAAGATGGCACTGTTATCCATACTGGTGTGGTCTACAGGCCTCCGACTCGAACCAAAGAAATAGATAGCGAATTGATTATAGATATTGCAAAGATATCAAAAACCCACTTTGTTTATTTATGATATGTTAAGATGTTCTATGTAAAAATTAAGATGTTCTATGTAAAACAAACTTAGCTTTGTTAATTGTTGTTGTTTGTACACCGCACCTGATCTCTGGAAGATGCGGTATAAAAATGAGTGTTAAATAAATAAATAAAAATAAATAAATAAAGATAACCACGAAGGGGGAAGTGATCATATTGGGTGGGGAAGTGATCATATTGGGTGACTTTAATCTACCTGATATTTATTTATTTATTTAATTCTTCTATACCGCCCCTTCCAGAGATCAGGGGCGGATTACATGGAACAAATTAACAATTTATGTATACTTCTGTATACGTTACATTGAACAGAAAAACTTTCTAACTTTTTACATGGAACAGTGTACACAATACATTGAGTAGATAAACTTTCTAATTTTTACAAATGATGACAGATGTAGAAGACTGTCCAAACTATTTACATAAGGTATTTACAGGTGGTTCTTTATAATGTTTTACAGAATACTCGTGAGCCATGTGTGGGTGGTGGAATTTATTTCCATTTTTTTATCATAATTTTTTTTGGTGTATATGTGGGGGGACTGTGTGGGGGTTATCTAGTTGTGGTTTTGTGAGTTCTGAGTTGGTGTGTCTGTGGATGTTGTGGGACATGGCTTGGGGGGGTAGGGGATTTGGAAATGTTCTGAGAATAAGTAGGTTTTGAGTTCCTTTCGAAATTGGTAGAGGTCTTTTATGGTGCGGAGGTCTAGTGGGAGTTCATTCCAGAGCATGGGGCAGTGAACGTGAAGGCTCTGTCACTTGAGGATTTTTTAGTCTTTTTAGATTTTTAGATTTTTTAGAGTGATATGGATTGGCATACTCCTTCTGCAGATCTGGAAAGAAGTAAAAAAATTGTGAATGCCTTCCAAGATGCGTTACTTAAACAAATGGTGATGGAACCGACTAGGGAAAATGCATTGCTGGATTTGGTGCTCACCAATGGAGACAGCGTGTCAAGTGTCTGGGTAGAGGTGCCCCTGTGAGCAGCAGCGATCACCACACGGTGTGGTTGAGATAAAAGCCAAGGTGCAGTTCAGTCATAGAAAACTCAAAGTCCTAGACTTCAAAAACACTGACTTCAGTAAAATGGCCAAGTACCTGAAGGAGGAGTTGGCAAGGTGGGAGGGGATAAGGGAAGTGGGACTTGCAGAGCTGGCAATAAAAGGGGCAAGTGATAAATATGTAATGAAAGTAAATAAAAACAAGAGGAGAAGAAAACCTATTTGGTTCTCCAAAGAAGTGGCTGCTCAGATAAAATAAAAGACCAGCTTTCACAAAATTCAAAAGCTTGCAAACAGAGGAACACAGAAAGGAATGCAGGATCAAATTAAAAGAGACAAAAAGAGAAATAAGGAAAGCAAAATCAAAGGCAGAGAAAAAATGGCTAAAGATGTGAAGTGTGGCAACAAAACTTTCTTCGGGTATATTCGTGAGAGGAGGAAAATCATAGGTGGAATTGCAGGACTCGGAAGTGCTGGGAACTGACTCGTGGAAAGTGACATTGAAAAAGAGAAATTGCTAAACAAATACTTCTGCTCTGTTTTTACTAAAGAAAATCCTGGGGAAGGACCACCTGTGACTCCCAAATATAAAAATCGTTATGGAGTAGATACCACACCATTCATAGAAGATGATGTGTTAGAACAACTTGCAAAACTGAAAGTGGACAAGATCATGGGACCAGATGGGATAGATCCCAAGATATTGAAAGAGCTCAGAGAGGTTCTTGCAGGGCCTTTAAAGGATGTTTTTAACAGATCCTTGGAGACAGGAGAAGCTCCTCAGGACTGGAGGACTGATGTGGTACCCCTTTACAAAAGTGGTAACGGAGTAGAAGTGACAAATTACAGGCCGGTAAGCCCTTACCTCTGTGGCGGGGAAAGTGATGGAGGCGCTCCTGAAAGAGCTAATAATGTACTTTTTCAAAACCAATGGGTTGCATGATCCGAGGCAGCAAACAAATCTGATTGAGTTCTTTGACTGGGTGACCAGAGAGCTAGATCAGGGGCAAGCGATGGATGTCATCTACTTGGATTTTAGCAAAGCCTTTGATACTGTTCCTCATAGGAGGCTTATCAATTAACTCAATAGTTTGGGGATGGGTCCCAAGGTGGTGAACTGGATCAAAAACTGGTTGACTGACAGACAGAAGGTGATGGGTAAACAGAACTCACTTGGATGAAAGGAGGGTGATTAGCGGGGTGCCCCAGGATTCAGTCCTGGGACTGGTACTGTTCAATGTATTTGTGAGTGATATTGCTGAAGGACTGAATGGAAAAGTCTGTCTTTTTGCAGACGACACGAAAATTTGCAACAGAGTGGACTCTCCTGAGGGAGTGGAGAACAAGAGGAAAGATCTACAAAAGCTGGAAGAATGGTCTAATGCTTGGCAGTTAAGATTTAATGTGAAGAAGTGCAGTGTAATGCACTTGTGAAGCAGAAGTCCAAGGGAAATGTACACAGTAGGGGGCGAGAGGTTGGTGTGCATGGGCCAGGAGAAAGATCTCGGTGTGATTGTTTCTGATGATCTCAAGGTGGTGAAACAGTGTGACAAGGCGGTGGCAAAAGCCAGGAGGATGTTGGGTTGCATACAGAGAGGAATTACCTGCAGAAAGGAGGAGGTACTAATGCCACTGTACAAGTCGCTGGTGAGGCCTCACTTGGAATATTGTGTTCAGTTTCGGAGACTGTATCTCGCAAAGGATATAAAAAAACTGGAAACGGTTCAGAGGAAGGTGGCCAAAATGATTTGGAGCCTGCGTCAGAAGCCTTATGAGAAGAGACTTGAAGATCTAAATATGTACACTCTGGCGGAGAGGAGGGACAGGGGAGAGATGATTCAGACGTTTAAATACTTAGAGTATTAATGAACAAACAAGCCTCTTCCAAAGACGGGGAAGCTGTAAAACTATAGGGCATAACATGAAGCTGCAAAGGGGTAAATTGAAAGGCAATGTCAGGAAATACTTTTTCACTGAAAGGGTGGTTGATGCTTGGAATGCCCTCTCAATGGAAGTGGTGGGGGCAAATACAGTGACAGAATTCAAAATGGCATGGGACAGACACAGTGGATCCCTTTATAGCAACAGGATGAATCAAACTAAGCATAACTATGTACAATTTTAAAGGTGTTCATGACTAATTTGTATTGTATTCGAGCTTGGATGGGCAGTCAGTGTAGTTCCTTTAATACTGGAGTAATGTGTTCATGTCTAGGTGTCCATGATATCTAGCGAGATGCAAAGTGTTGTGCTATCTGGAGTGGAAGGAGTGAACCTTTTGGTAGGCCTTGAAGTATTGAGTTACAATAGTCCCAGATTGGAGTAATAATTGCTTGGCAGATCGTGCGGAATAAGTTTATGCTCCAACAATGGGCGGAGGTTATGTAGAGTTCTTATCCTTTGATATGTTGCCACAGTTGTTTTCTTAATGTGTGCTTGGAAATTGAGTTTTTGGTCTAGTGTCACACCTAGGTATTTGATTTTGGATTTGATAGGGATATCGTGGTAAATAAAAGGTAGGTTTCCCTATTGGAGCGTAGTTGGGGTCTCTGTTCACCACCAGTGCCTCTGTTTTGCTTAAACTCGGTGTGAGCGAGTGTTCATGTAGCCTGTGGGTTACTTCCTTGACACCAGTGAGGATGGTGAAGTTGTCCAGGTTGCTTGTTGCAATTGGGGTATACAGCATAATGTCATCTGCATAGTTATGAAACATCCTTTGTTTCCAGAGGATGTCACATAAGGGCTGGATGTATAAGTTAAATAAGAGGGCTAAGAGAGCTGATCCTTGGGACAGTCCTTGGTGAATTTGAAATGCTTTAGAGGTCCTGTTTTGTACTTTAACCTGTTGCGTGCAGTTGGATAAGTATGAGTGAAGCCATCTTAAGGGAATCCCATTTATTACGATTTCTGCCAGGTGAGTAAGGAATCTTCTATGGTTTACGGAGTCAAATGCTGCTGAAGTATCTATGAATATAAGGATAAATACCTGTTTGGATCTTTCGATTCCCTTGAGCAGAGTGTCAAGGAGGGAAGAACTGTTTTGCTACTGTATTGCTGTCGGAACCCATGTTGCTGGTCATCCAAAGGTGCATTTCATAAATTCCTGCAGTTGGAGTTGGACGGCTTTTTCTATTATTTCTGTTAGGAAAGGGGTACTGGAGATGGGTTTGTAAGATGTAGGTAAGGCAGGGTTAACAGTAGCATTCTTCAGGGTGGGCCTGACCGAGGAGACCTTTAGGTTGGTTGGCATCAGATCTAGGGTAAGGGAAGAGTTTATTAACTTGAGCAGTGGTGAGGTTTGCTCTTTCCTGGCTGCTTTGATCCATGCGCTTGGGCATGGGTTTAAAGGTAATGTAGTATTCATTATTTAGGGAAGGTGATCTTGTTGTGTGCTTGATATTGAAATGAACAGGGACAAGTTTGGTGAGCTGCTGGATGTGCTTTGTAGGTAACTGATCCAGTTCTAGTGTTTCTTTAGTGCAGGGGAATTTGTTCCGGAGGTAGGAGGCGTAATTTTGCAGGTTCGAGGTACAGTCTTTTGGGGTAGTAGGGGTTTGTATGTTTGACTTGTCTGCCTCTCCCATTAAAGCCTCAACATCTGGAATCTACAGGCATTTATAACACTGCTTTCCAGATGTTGCCCCTTTTACCCATTTTCATTTCCAATTAGATTTGTCTGACAAGACCTGCCTCTGGTGAATCCATGCTGCCTCGAATTTGGTAATCTGTTGGATTCCAGAAACTTCACTAATTTTCTCTTTCAGCAGCGTGTCCAACTCAACACTGAGGTTAAACTAACTGGCCTATAGTTTTCTACCACATCCTAACTTCCGCTTTTGTGTAAAGGGACCACATGTGCCTCTCTCCAGTCTCTGGTACCACTCCCAACTCCAAAGAGGCATTGAAAAGTTTTGACAGTGGAGCCGCTAGAATGTCCCCAAGTTCCCTCAGTATTCTCGGATGTATCCCATCTGGACCCATGGCTTTGTCTACTTTTAGTTTAGCTAGTTCCTCATGAACATAGTCTTCTAAAAATTGTTTGAGATCGCTGTCACTTCTGTTCCTATTTGTGGGTTTTTCCTGAGGCCCTGCTCCTGGTCCTTCATCTGTGAACACAGAACAGAAATATTTGTTAAGCAATTCTACTTTATCCTCATCAGTTTCTGCATATTCCTCCCCTGCACCCTTGAGTCTGACAATACCACTTTTGCCCTTCCTTCTCTCACTAACATATCTGAAAAATGTCTTATCCCCTCATTTTATTGCATTGGCTATTCTTCTTTTTGTATCTTTGCTTTCCTGACTACTTTGCTAGCTTCTCTAAGTTTTTCCAAATATAGATGCCTGTCTTCCTCTCTCTGATCTCTTGTACTTCATGAAGGCCTCCCTTTTACTTCACTTTTTCAGCTGCTACTTTTGAGAACCATAGCGGCCTCCTTTTCCTTTTACTGTTATATACCATGCTAACAAAAAGGTTTGATTGCCCTTAAAATATCCCCTTTCAGTTTTGCTCACTGATTTTCTACATCCCCCAGCTGTTCCATTCCACTAGCAACCCTCTGAGGTATTGGCAAAGTTAGTGTTTCTAAAGTCTGTAACCCTCGCTTTTGAATGGATTTTATCAGCCCTAATCCTAATACAAAGCCACACCATCTGGTGATCACTGGATACGAGATGATCTCCCACTATAACATCAGAAACACGTTCACCATCGGTAAGCACAAAGTTCAGTATTTCCCCTTCTCGTGTGGGTTCTGTTACCAATTGTGTAAATAGTTCTCCCTGTAGAGAATCCAGGATCTCCTTACTTCTAGATGACACCGCAGCAGGGATGTGCCAATCTACATTCGGCATATTGAAATCCCCCATCAGTAGCGCTTCCCCTCTCCTGGCAGTGTTGCGTATATTTTCCATTAAATCTCTGTTCACTTCTTTTCCCTCTGAGGGAGGTCTGTATATCACGCCAATGCAAATGGATTTCTCTCTACCTCTTTCTAGTTTAACCCACAGTGCCTCCTCTCTCCCTTTTAAACCCTTTATTTCCATAGCTTTAATGGTATTTTTTACATATAGTGCCACTCCTACAACCCTTCTTCCTAACCTGTCTTTTCTGAATAAAGTATAGCCTGTTATAATTATATCCCAGTCATGGTTGTCTGTGAACCATGTCTCTGTAACCGCCATTAAATCCAAGTCTGCTTTTCCCATTAAAGCCTCAACATTTGGAATCTTTATTTATTTAATTGATTTATTTATTTAAATCTTTTTTATACCGCGCTCTTTAGAATCGGTGTGGTTTACAAATAACATTAATTTGTACAATGCAGGCTTGAAACATACATTTATACAAAAATACATTTATACACACTGCTTTCCAGATGTTGACCCTTTTAACCATTTCCATAAAGGTATGTAATGTTTCATTTACCTGGGGGCTTTCTTCACCCATCCTCAATAAATCTAGTTTAAAGCCCTCTTCAGTATGTTAGCCAGTCTGCTACTAAAGACACGTTGACCCTTCTTGGACAGAATGATGCCTTCTCTGCTCTGCAACCCTTGGAACTTCATCCCATGGTCCAGGAAACCAAAATGCTCTCAATGACACCATTCACACAGCCATGCATTTATCTACAGGATCCCAGCTTCTCTGCTTTTACCTTTACCCTCAATAGGGAGGATTGACGAGAACACCACCTGCGCATCTATCTGCTTCATCCTCTGTCCCAAGAGCCATGAAGTCACTTTTCATATGCTCAGAGGAGATATCTGGTAGTATCATTTGTGCCAACATGGATGAGCAACATCAGGTAATAGTCACTGGGCTTAATGAGTCTCAGCAAACACTCCCTAACATCTTGGATTTTGGCAGCTGGCAGACAGCATACCTCTCTGGATATCAAGGCTGGTCGGCAGATGGAAGCCTCTCTACCCCTCAAAAAAGAGTCATCAACCAACAATATCCTTCACTTTCTTGTGGTCACTGATTCTGCGACTTTGGGGTGCTCGAGCTCTGGTTCTTCCCTTTCTTGGGATGCTTTCACCACCTCCTCCTCCGGGGCTGTATAATGATTCTTCAATTCAAGGGCTGGAGGAGTTAGATTGGTGATTATGCAGACCTTAGTGATTTGTGTCCAACCTTTCTCATTCTGTAGGCTCCCATCATCATCTCTGCTGGAGAGTTTGGATATTTCAAGAAGCATCTCATCAATGTACTTCTCACTGTCTTGAATGCTCCTCGGCCTTGCAATCTCTTCTCTGTGCTCCTCTACTTGTTTCCTGAGAGCTTCAGCATGCAGGCATCCTACACATGGATTCAGTCCTTCATCTGGCATTGGGATCTCTGTCTGGACAGAGGCAGAATCTGTAACGGGGCAGCAGCTTTGGCAATACAATTTTTCCCAGCCATTGTTCAGTTGGCGGAGCTTTGGTACCTGTTGAAGCAAAAGAGAGAGACCTACCAAAGTACCAGCCTATGTCTCCACTGTTCTTTCAGAGAAAAAGCAGTTAACATCTTTTAAGTGTGTTATAAATGTGGTGTTCTAAGCCCTTGTGTGAGGCTAACTGGGGAGTTGCCCTAAAAAGCAAGAAGGTTCACATGGGGTGGGTGGGAGTTGGGGTGGGTAGGGTGGGAACTAACACCCAATGAGGTGTCAATGGCTTCAAAGAGCTGGGAAAGAGAGACTAAAACCTTCACCACTGAAGAAAATATTTCTCCTTTTGAACTAAAGCACCAAAAAGAATGTAACTTTAAAAAAAAAAGTACCAAAACCCTTTTAAGAGCTCTCAGGCAGAGAACTAGTAATTAAAAGCCATACACTCTTACCTTTGCTTGACATGCAGAGCCCGTTAGGCATGCCTGAAGTATAGTATATGCTGCTGATAGTGCATTTTACGCAGTGGTTGCTTTATGGTCCGTCCTGTCCCAGACAAGTGCTGCTAGGCTAGTGTCATTACTGGCTGTGCCCATTCCGTTGGTAAGATCTGCCAGAGTGGTTGTTGAATATTTATCATTTTTAGTACTTATAGTTTAATTTTTTGTTTGTTTTTTATGTTTATATTTTATGTGATATTGTAAGTCCCTTTGAATGATGGATTGGTATGGAAAGGCAGTATAGAAATCTTTATAGGTTTTTATTTTTCTGTTGATAAGTAGGGTTGATCAGGCACACAAGTGGATAAAAAGAACTAAGTGTAAAGTTCTGAGCATGCATGGCCCGCCCCATGTGCAGTGGTCTCCTCAGCACCTTATTTTTGTCTTATCTGCTCTGCTGAACAGATGCAGAAATGGAGCTCTCCGCTGTCCAAGAGGTGTTTAGCATCTCTGCATGTCTGTGGTCAGACTCTCACTAGCAAAGCAGCTGCTGTCGCTGTTCTGAAGTTCCATATGCAAATGGCAGCGCCTTTGTCCTTGCTTAATGCTCTCACCTCATATTGCTATTTGGACCAATCCACGCTTGGAGATGATGCATATGGATGGGTTGTGCTGGCCAACCTGTCTTGTTAACACTGTCAGCTCTCAACGTTGTTCTTTATTACTGGGATGCTGTCTTGGGTAATGGAGAAACTATAACTAAATTGAGAAGCCCTAAACTTGGGAATCACATGTACCTGACTCAGTCCTACGAGTGTACCAAAACAATTTTGTTTCTTACCCATAGCAGCTGTTTTCCATAGACAACAGGATTGAGCAGGCACATAATTGTCCCGCCTCCCTGAAAATTGGATTCCTTCTTGAGCATTGGAACTAACCGAGGGACCAAGGAAACCTCTGTGCGCAGGAAGGCCACGCATGTTTATAACTTTACATTAGTTCTGAGTTCTAGGAAAGCTGTTTGATTCGGGCACTATTGGATGATGTAACCCATTTGTGTGCCTGATCAATCCTGCTGTCTATGGAAAACATTTGGTTAAAGTGAGAAACCATGTTATAACTTTTAAAGATGTAAGTTACCTATTTCAAGTTAAACGGGGGCGATGACCTCATTCTGCCATATTTGCTTTTTCTCCCCTTTTTTATTTACAGGCAGCCTGTAGCTATGCTTTCTATTGGTCAGAATTGCTTATCCTGATTCTCATTAGAGAAAGTGAAGTTGCTTACCTTTAACAGGTGTTCTCCGTGGACAGCAGTCCTCTTAAAACCATCCCACCTTCCCAAGGAGCCTTATTCTCCAAAATTGTGTGGGCCCAATAAGGATGCTTTGACATGGGACATTGTATATATGTTCGGTAGAGCACGTCTGAGAGCTTGTCAATGCTTCCGCTCAGGTTCTACGCATTGGTGAACAGTGATATCCTGCTGTTCTCCAAGAACACTTGTTACAGGTGTTCACTTTGTGCATGGAATAAACAGCTTAATAAAGGCTGCATATTAAAGTGAATGTCTTAGGTTAATTAAGATGCCATATTGTTGACAAGTTTCTAATGAAGAAATGTTGATCTTTCTCTTCAGATCTTTCTCCAGCACAAAGAATTGATGATGCCTTGAGTAGGCAGAGATCACCAAGCCAGTCAGGTGAGACCCATCTTGTCTGCCCTCACAGCTCTCTCATCTTATGCATCTCTGGGTCTGTCAGTCAATTTCCCAAAAGAAACACAAATTCCATTTTTGTTTTCAGAACCCATCATCTGTCGCAGATCGGTAGATGTTTCTACTTCACCGCCATGCCGTCAAATAAAGACTGAGCCTCAGAGTTGTAAGTAACCAGCAAGGAGCCTGATGTACTAAATGGGTCTTTTCCTATTGCGTCAATGAGGAGAAAAGCTGATATGTCTGGCCATTTGTTTCTGTCAGTGTTGGCACATAAAGGAGTGATTTCCTCTTAACCCTAAAAGTGTCTGCACAATAAGTGATGACTCTGGTCTGGATCAAATTACAGGAAAGTTGCACCCTGATGTAGTTCAAAAGACCACTCGGCACCCCTCAGATTAAAGGTTTACCGCTAAGTCATTTTACTTCCATCTCCTGTAGGTAACAAGGTTCTCTAATTTTTCCTTCTGTAACTGCTGCTTGGGGCTTTATAATAGTTTTATCTTTATAAATCATAAATCTTTGCCTTTGGCAACTTCCAGAGAGTTGGTATACCCTCCTTCTGCTCATTGTTTTCTGCTGCCCACAACCTCTGCTGAGCCTTTATGTCTTAGTCACGTAGGCTAGCCAGGGGAAGCCTGTGATTTTCTAGAGAGCCTCTAATCTGTGGCCAGCTGCCCCAAGGATGACGATTGCCCAGAAAAAAAAAATAGATAATTAAAGGCACAGAATGGGTGTCTCCATTCAGGGTTTTGTAGTGGACTCTAGCCACGTGCTTCTGAGGTCTACCAGGTCTGGCTCCCTCAAAGAAAGCCCTAGTCTTATCCAGAGAAATGTCATGCGCAGGTAGAAAGCACTAGGACAGAGAACTACTACTTATTATTTTTATAGCACTACTAGGCATATGCAGTGCTGTACTTCTATACGTAAGAGACCAGTCCCTGCTTCACAAAGCGTGCAATCTATTCAAGACACACAGAGCAGGGGACTAGGGTAATTCTTTAAGGAAAAATGATTAAATTCCATAACGTCCCTCCAGTTCAATCCAGACATGTGGGTTATATATGCATGCCAGCAGATGGGAGACTGAACCACTGAATCAGTTTTGACGTCCATAATACAAAGGGGTTTGTGCAGTCTCAATCTCACCAGTATTTCTCAGTTTCCAGCAGATGGAAGTTGTCCAATCTGTGCAGTCTGGGTTGGAATAGAAAGGATGCTGTGGATTTGGGGGCTAAGATCTGTTTTTGTCAGCAACATGCTGCGGGATGTATACTAGGTGATGCCAAGTCCCTCTGCCTTCCCCCACCTATTCACCACTCTTTGGGCTTTCAGAGGTGGAGAAATTACTGTAGAGGTATGCAAAAAAATGAAACAAAAAACAAGCAAAAAGGAATCGTAAGAGAGACAAGGAATAAGCTGTCTATGCTACCGCTCGTTACCCAGCGGACGTCTCAAGTGGAGAGGAAGCCAGTTGATGGGGGACCCTTTGTTTCATTGGGGCAAATCTGCGACAGCATAACTGCCTCATCCCAGAATGCAGACTATGATTTCCTTAGCCCAAGTCCTCATGATCTCCCTCCAGTTAATGGCTAAACCAGTTTTATGTCTTCTCAGCCATATGGCGCAGCTATCCAAGAAGTTCCAAATGCCAGATGGAGAATGAGGGGTTCCTCAAAAAATATTGGAACCCCTTGGTTCATTCTCTTTCCAAAAGAGTTCCCATCATAGACCATCTCAGAAGCAGTCTTCGGTGGTAGACCTCTCCAGCCAACCTTTCGGTGGGTTGCCCCTTCATCTTCCTGTACCACAGCTCACCCTTACTACCGATGCCTCTTTTTAGGGCTGGAGCGCTCATATCTGCTCTTTACATACCCAAGAGTTTTGGTCCCCAACTGAACATCGGTTGTATATCAACCAGCTGGAACTCTGTGCTGGCTTTACAGCCTCAAAACTTTCACTCACTGGTTGGACAACATAATTCTTCAAATTCACACAATCAGGTAACCATGTTTTAAATAAACAAGCAGGGCGGCTCAGGGTCCCTGCATCTTTGCAAAGAAAGGCTTCACATTGGAATGTTTGTGGAATCGCTCAGCTGCAACCCTCAGGCTACTTATCTAACAGGCGATCGCAACCAGCTGGCAGACTCTTTAAGCAACTACTACTACTATTGAGCATTTGTATAGTGCTACAAGACATACGCAGCACTGCAGAGACATGTAAGAGACAGTCCCTGCTCATCAGAGCTTACAATCTAGTCAAGATGCACAACACAAGGGAAACATAAGGAGATCAGGTGAGGCAAGATCCGAAAGCGGCAGCGAAGAGGTGTGTTTTCAGCCTGGATTTGAAAAGGGTCAGAGAAAGTGCCTGACGTGCAGACTCGGGTAGTTTGTTCCAGGCATAAGGAGCAGCAAGGTGAAAGGAGCGAAGTCTGGAGTTAGCAGTAGAAGAGAAGGGGACAGAGAGAAGCGATTTGCCAGAGGAGTGGAGTTCCCAAGACGGGGTGTAGGGAGAGAGAAGAGAGGAAAGGTAGTCAGGAGCTGCAGAGTGAATGCACTTATAGGTCAGCAGGAGAAGTTTGAACTGGATGCGGAAACAGATAGGGAGCCAATGAAGTGACTTGAGAAGAGGGGTAATATGAGCATGACGAGGCTGGCGGAAGATTAGCCGTGCAGTAGAGTGTTGAACAGATTGAAGGGGAGAGAGATGATTTAAAGGGAGATCAGCAAGGAGCAGGTTACAATAGTCAAGATGGGAGGTGATTAAGGAATGGATGAGTGTCTTAGTAGTGTGTTAAGAAAGGGATGGGCAGATTTTGTTGATATTATAGAGAAAGAAACAGCAGGTCATAGCTATCAAATGGATGTGTTTGGAGGAGACAGCTAGAACCTCACAAATTGTCTTTGGACCCCTTGATAGTGGATTTTGTTTTTTAGGATTGGGGTGTTCCTGTTTTAGATCTTTGTCTCTGCAGACAAAGCCAAGTGTGTCAATTTTTGCTCCCTCGTCCATCTTCTCATTGCCTTCATCAGGATGCCTTTGCGGTCTCTTGGCATGGTGGCCTAATGTACGCTTTTCTTCCCTTCCCTCTTATATCCAGAGTTTTACAGAAGATTCTGCAAGATCGAGCTTCAGTCATCTTTATTGCTCTCAGGTTGCCCAGACAAGCTTAGTTTCTGCTTCTCCTTTATTAGTCGAAGTTCTATGACTGCTGGGCTCCCAGCCCTCCCTCCTAACTCAACAGAAAGGTCGTCATCTGCACCCAAACCTACGCAGTCTTTCTTCACAGCTTGGATGTTGAAAGCCAACAAATATCTTACCTGCCTGTTTCTGACAGCATGTGTCAGGTGATTTTAGCTTCTAAGATCTTATGCTTTCAAATGCTCTCATTTTTCTCATTGGTGTTTGGATCATCACCTGCACTTGTTCTCTTGTCATCCCCATCTTCTACTTTTCCTTATCTGATGGTGGACCAAAAACTTCCTCAGTATGTATGCATCTTGTTGCCATTTCTGCTTACCATAACAAATGTGAAGGGAAACCTCTGTTTCATCATCCCTGGATAGTAAGATTCATGAGAGGCTTATCAAACCTGCAACCATCATTGCGAGATCCAGTGCCAGCTTGGGATCTGAATGTTGTCCTTTCAGCTTTGGTCAAACCACACTTTGAACTTTGCACCTTAAGCACCCTTCATGGAAAACTGTTTTCCTAGTTGCTCTAACAGTGCGTCACATTAGTCAAGCCATTGGTTCATTAGCCTCCCAAATACACAGTTCTTGCCATCTCAAGTTCTCCCACGGACTCATCCCAGATTTCTGCCTAAGATGGTTTCCGCCTTTCATTTGAATCAGTCAGTAGTCCTACCATTTTTTTCCCCTAAACCTCATACATCTGAAGCTGAAAGAAACTTACATTCTCTTGACTGTTGGAGAGCTTTAGTTTCTCCAGGACCAAGCAGGAAGTCAGTCCTCACTTATGGGTGACGTCGGCGCCGACGGAGCCCTCGCGGAGCAATTTTCCCCAGCTTTCAAAGAAAGCCTTTGGGAATTGCAGCGCGCATGCGCGGTCGTCTTCCCGCCCGAGGGTGCCATCTTAGCCAGTCTTCTTTTTTCCGCGGAGCCCTACAGACGTCCCCGTCTTGTCCCCGCGAAAAAGTCGATTTTCTTCATTATTTTATTCTTTTTCCTTCGGTTCGACGCCGATCGTTTTCCCGCCCGGACTCGCGACGCCGGTCACAAGTCCTCTTACTTTTTTTCGGTTTTTCTGACTTTGTCAGCTTTCGTTTTCGATTTTTCCCTGGCAGCCCGGTCCTTTGACCTCGCAGGGGCCCTTTTTCCCCCGATGGCTGCCAGTGGCTTTAAGCGGTGTGGTCAGTGTGACCGAAATATGTCACTAACTGACACACACGACTTTTGCCTCCGCTGCCTGGGCCCGGATCATGAGGAACTGATCTGTGGGCCCTGCGGCAAAATGTCCTCAAAGGCGTTGAGAAGTCGGCGGCATCAGCGTGATCGAATCTTCGCTGACCCCAGCCGTACCCGGACCTCGTCGGAGGCCTCCGCGTCAAAAGGCTCCAGCTCGGACCGTCGCCGGAGTTCCTCCGACCGGGGTTCTCCCTCCGGGGACCATCGTCGGACGGTGAAACCCGCGAGGGCGGCGTCGGTGGACGCTCCTGGTTCCGTGAGGGCCAGGTCGCATAGCCCCGATAGCCGCCCCGGGTCCTTGGAGAAGGAACGCCTCCCGAAGCGACCTCGCCTGGAGTCGGAGATGCCTGCTCGGGTAAGTCCTGTAGTCCTTCTGGACTCGCCTCCGCGACAGCCGACGTCGGGCCCGACGCCGTCGGGGCCCGAGTCGGGGCCTGCTGGGTCACCTGAGCTCGGACTCAGGTTGACGGCCTTGGAGAGCAGACTGTCTGCCTTCATGGACCAGCAGCGGGCACTGCTCGCTGGCTTCGCTGGCGCCGCTGCCCCGACCGCCGGGACGTCGACGTCCAAGTCGACCCCGGAGACCGAGCCGATCCTCGAGTCGATGAGAACTCGAGTCGATCCTCGGTCGAGGTCACCCTCGGCCTCCCGTTCGGGACCGAGGTCGCCGACACCGACTCCCTCGGCGTCGGGGCGGCAGGCGCCGCGCCCTGCCCGGGCCGACCCCACCGAGTCCTCGTCGGAGTCGGTCTGGGAGTCTGAAGAGAAAGAGTCGCCTGATTCTTTCCGGACTCGGTGTGTCCCCTCGGACTCACTGGAGTCCGAGCCTCGGAAGCAGTCCCCCCCGGAGGATGCCCGGTTCTCGGACTTCGTTAGGGATATGGCCAAGGCTTTGGCCTTCCCTGCGGATCCCGAGGAGGAGCCTCGAGCCGAAGAGCTCGACGCCCTCCAGTATGACTCTCCCGCGAGGGAACACTTTACTGTACCGGTTCCTCCTATGCTGGAACGACTACTCTTCCGCATGTGGGAGAGTCCGGCCTCCTCGCCGGTCCTGAGCAAGCGGGTCGATTCTATCTATCGAGTCCGCAAGAGCCCTGGCTTTCAAAAGGCACAGCTACCACACCATTCCATGGTAGTGGAATCGGCCATGCATCGTCTTAAGAGCCAGAAGATGCACTCCTCGGTGCCTCCTGGCAGGGAGGCCCGTAACCTGGATGGCCTTGGTAAGAAGTGTTTCCAGGGCTCTATGCTCGCATGTCGTGTCCAGACTTACCAGCTATACATGGGCATGTATCTCCGGGATCTGGCTAAAGAGCTAGCCGGATTCTCCGCTGGTTTGTCCGAGGAACCCTTGCGGAGGTTCCTGGCCTTGTCCACTGGCATTCGGGAATGCTCAAAGTTCATGTCCCGAGCAGCCTATGATGGCTTTGAAGCATCGGCTCGGGTGGCCGCAGCCGGCATCGGTGCCCGCCGACAGGCTTGGCTTCAGTCGTCAGACCTTGAGCCCTGGGTGCAGGACAAGTTGGTCGATGTCCCCTGCCGAGGCGAGAACCTCTTTGGCAAGCCCATGGCGGAAAAGGCTGCACAAATTGAGACTGAGACTCTCACCAGGACCAGGCTTTCTAGGAAGACCTCCGCCCCTTCCCAGAAAAAGAAGGGCTCGGGGAAAAAGTCCTTTTACCCGAGGAAGGCGGCTGCCTACAAACAATACCCCCATTATCAGGCCCCTGCAGCTCCCCAACAGGGCCAGCAGGCCAAGGGACGGGGTAACGGGTCCCGTAGGCAGCAAGCCCCCAAGCCTGCACCACCAGCCCCTGCTCAGCAGGGTGGGGGTTTTTGACTCACAAAGCATAGCCTCTCCCCCCCCGCTGGTTCCTCCCAGCACCGGAGGCCGGCTGGTTCACTTCGCCCACAGGTGGTCCAGCATCACCGCAGATGCCTGGGTGCTTCAAGTCGTGCGAGAAGGCTATCTTCTCCACTTCCATCAGGTCCCTCCCTCCTATTTTCCGGGAGAACCTCCGCGACCCCTCTGCACAGGGAATTACTCCTTCAGGAGTTAGCAGGTCTTCTGCAGGAACAGGCGGTGGAACCGGTGCCCCACCACCTGAGAGGTCAAGGCTTTTATTCCAGGTATTTTCTGATACCAAAGAGAACAGGGGGCCTCAGACCCATCCTGGACTTGCGCAACCTCAACAAGTTCCTTGTGCGGGAGAAGTTCAAAATGCTTACCCTTGGAATCCTTCTGCCCTACCTCCAGCAGGGAGATTGGCTATGCTCCTTGGATCTAAAGGATGCCTACACGCACATCCTCATCCACCCCAGCCACCGCCAATACCTAAGGTTTGTGGTGGCAGGAAATCATTACCAGTACAGAGTACTGCCCTTTGGCCTGTCCTCCGCACCGCGAGTCTTCACAAAATGTCTCGCGGTCGTGGCGGCCCATCTACGGCTTCACGGCCTCTATGTCTTTCCGTACCTCGACGACTGGCTCATCAGAGCAGCGTCCGCTCAGGAGGTCACCAACGCCACGTGCCGCACGGTGACTCTTCTGCAGCACTTGGGCTTTGTGATAAACTTCGCAAAGTCCACTTTGCTCCCCTCACAGGATCTCGAGTTCATCGGCGCGAGGCTGCACACTCCTCAGGCGCGAGCATACCTACCGCTCGACAGGGCTCAACGGCTCATGGACCTAGCCGACCGCTTTCGCAGCCAGCCCCTGGTCTCCGCCAGGCGCTTCCTGAGACTGCTCGGCCATATGGCTTCCACCGTCCATGTGACCCCCAATGCCCGCCTGAATATGCGGTCTGCTCAATGGTGTCTCCGCCAGCAGTGGCGACAAGCCACAGGCGGCCTAGCAGATCTAGTGCGCGTCTCCGAGCCGCTGGTCTCGTCTCTCCGGTGGTGGCTCCGACAGCCGAACCTGATATTCGGAATGCCTTTCCAGTCACCTCAACCGACCCGGGTGCTGACCACCGATGCATCCCTCCTGGGCTGGGGAGCACATTGCCAAGAGGCACGTACTCAGGGCCTCTGGACCACGTGGGAGTCTGCTCAGCAGATCAACTTCCTGGAGCTCAGGGCGATCCGCCTAGCTCTCAAGGCCTTCTCCCACCTGACTTCCCAACAGTCCGTCCTTGTCCAGACGGACAATCAAGTTGCCATGTTCTACGTGAACAAACAGGGGGCACGGGCTCCTTCCTCCTCTGCCGGGAGGCACAGAAGCTCTGCTCTTGGGCCGTCAGTCACGGCATTCTCCTCAAGGCAGTTTATCTCCCGGGCCAAGAAAATTGCCTTGCGGACAAACTCAGCAGGGTCCTCCAGCCGCACGAGTGGCGTCTGGATCCCTTGGTAGTTCAGAAGCTCTTCCTCAAGTGGGGCCTCCCCACGGTGGATCTTTTTGCCAGTCCTCACAACCGGCAGCTTCCTCGCTTCTGCTCTCGTCAGCCACAGCCCCTTCGGGTTGCGGCGGACGCCTTTCTGATCTCATGGTCGGGGAGCCTTCTGTACGCTTTCCCTCCCATCCCGCTAGTCTCTCGGACTCTTTTCAAGGTTCTCCGAGACAAAGCCTTCATGATCCTGGTGGCCCCTCGCTGGCCCAGGCAGCCGTGGTTTCCGCTCCTGCTACAACTGGCGGTGGAGGATCCAATCCCTCTGGGGGTACAACCGGATCTCCTCACTCAGGATCAGGGGTCCCTACTGCACCCCAACCTCAGGTCTCTCAACCTCATGGCCTGGCTGCTGAGAGGGTAGTCCTTGCTCCCCTTCTCCTGCCGGCGGAGGTGGAGGAGGTCGTCTTGGCTTCGCGACGGCCCTCTACCCGCAAATGCTACGCCCTTAAATGGCGTCGCTTTGCAGTCTGGTGTACCCAACAGTCTCAGGATCCCTTCTCCTGCCCGGTGTCGGTGATCTTGCAGTACTTGCTGCACCTCTCTAATCTGGGACTTAAGTCCAACTCCGTCAAAGTTCACCTCAGTGCTCTTTCAGCACATCATGTGCCGGTGGACGGCAGACCTCTCTCAAACGACCCTCTCGTAGCGAGGTTTCTCCGAGGTCTCCTTCTACTTAAACCACCTCTGCGCCCGCCAGCGCCTGACTGGGACCTGAATGTGGTTTTGCAGCGGATCACCTGTCCGCCTTTTGAACCTATGGCTACCTGTTCTCTCCGTTTTCTGTCTTGGAAAACACTGTTCTTGATAGCCCTCACTTCCGCTAGACGCGTAAGTGAATTGCAGGCCCTCGTGTCTGATCCCCCTTACACTAGTTTCTACAAGAATAGGGTAGTCCTACGGACTCACCCAAAATTTCTGCCTAAAGTGGTCTCCCCTTTTCACATCAATCAGGAGGTGGTACTTCCAACCTTCTTTCCCAGACCACACTCCAGCCGAGCTGAAACGGTCCTCCATACCCTGGACTGTAGAAGGGCATTGAACTTCTACCTTGACCGTACGCGGGAGCACCGTAAAGCTGCTCAGCTTTTTGTGTCTTTTGACCCCAATAAATTGGGGCTCCCGGTCTCCAAGCGTACTCTGTCCATCTGGGTTGCGGACTGTATCTCTTGGGCTTATGGGGCAGCCAGACTCTCCTTAGAAAGTCGAGTCACGGCTCATTGCGTTCGGGCAAAGGCTACGTCAGTGGCTTACCTCCGCTCTGTTCCGCTGGCAGACATCTGCCGGGCCGCTACTTGGTCTTCGAGCCAGACTTTTGCGGTCCATTACTGTCTCGAGAGGGAGTCCCGTAGGGACAGTGCTTTCGGACAGGCAGTCCTCCGTAATCTCTTTGAGGTCTGAGCAACTCCTACCCTCCATCCCGGATGTGGGCTACCGGTGGGTGATAATTCAGCGAAGATTCTATCCTTCTGTGCTGCTGAGCTAGAGGGAGCTCATTTTTGTGCTTAGGGTCTCCGGTAGCCTTGAGCTTGGGAGTCCCATAAGTGAGGACTGACTTCCTGCTTGGTCCTGGAGAAAGCGTAGTTACTCACCTGTAACAGGTGTTCTCCAGGAGCAGCAGGAATCAGTCCTCACTACCCTCCCTCCTCCCCTTGGAGTTGCAATCGTCTGCTTATGTTCTTTTTGCAAATTTTTATGCTGTCTTTTTTAGCTATGTCATCTGACTGGCTAAGATGGCACCCTTGGGCGGGAAGGGGACCGCGCATGCGCGCTGCAATTCCCAAAGGCTTTCTTTGAAAGCTGGGGAAAATTGCTCCGCGAGGGCTCCGTCGGCGACGACGTCACCCATAAGTGAGGACTGATTCCTGCTGCTCCTGGAGAACACCTGTTACAGGTGAGTAACTACGCTTTATCTTCAACCTGGAGGGATGGGCTATGGGATCCTGCTGTCCACGAAAAACACCCATTACAGGTATGCAACTTTGCTTTTTCCATGGACAGCAGATCACCACAGCCACATTGCTGGTGACTCCCAAGTGAGGGTATGGGTTTTGCTGGAATCTAGTCCATCTACCCGCTTTTATGGAAAAATGGAGGCCAGTTGAAGATTAAAGGATGGATTGTAGAACAGCGTGGCTGAAACTGGGATTCGGGTCATTTGTTTGGTCTAGGCAGTAGTATTTTATAAAGTTATGGGCTGAGGCCCAAGTGGCAGCACAGCAGTCTTGCAAGGTGGCATTAGCGAGGGGTACCAGTGAGGTAAATATAGCTCTTAGAGGCAGGAGGAGATAGACTTTTCTTCAAATAACAAACTGATTCAGTCTGCTGTACAGGAAGGCACTGTGCACTTAGTTGTAGGTTGGTTGCTAAATATTTATACTATAGGAATAACTGATACAGTCCTTGCAGAGCTCATGTTGCATCAAGATGACGTAGGAGTGCTCTTCGGCAATGTAAAGTATGAAGATATCTTTTCTCCATAGTAATATATGCAGGTGGATAGAACTCATGCAGAATGATGGTCTGATTCGGATAAAAAGACGTTACTACCTTGGGCAGGAATTTGGAGTGCATTCGGAGCAATACTTTATTCTCTGGGAACAAGCAAGGAAGTCAGTCCTCACATGTGGGTGACATTGACGCCGATGTAGCCTGCGCAGAGCAAATCCACAGCTTTCAAAGAAAGCTTTTGGGAGTTGTCACCATGCATGTGTGGTCCCCTTCCCGCCCAAAGGAGCCATCTTGGTCAGTCTCCTTTTTTCCGCGGAGCCCATCAGACATAGTCTGTCTCTGTCCTGGAAAAAGTTGAATTTTCTTCTTGCCTTTTGGCTGTTTTTTCTTTTCTGGTTTAGCACCAGTACCTTTCCCGCCTGTCCCCAGTACCTCGTTATCTGGGCGGCCCTCCTTTTTTATTTTTATTTTTTCTGGTTTTGGGCATCCCCGCCCTTGTTTTTTCCTCGCTGGCACCCCGAAGGGTCTTGGACCTTGCTGGGGTCCCTTTTCCCCCCATGGCTACCAGTGGGTTCAAAACGTACAATAGGTGTGGGAAGATTGTCCCTCACTGATGCGCACTGTAGGGCTGGTACCCCTGTAGTTCTATACCTGCAGTTCTCCGGCCTGCTCAGCAGCTCAGGCCTGAACCAAGAGGGATTCCTCGCTACACTTTTGCTGCATTCAGCTACAGACTTGACCTCCAAGCAACTGCTTGCGCAGCATTTCTATGTGTGCATACAGAAGCCATTGTCCCTGGCTAATTCACTGCCCACATGCAAGAACATCTGCTTCTCCGGTGCTTATCTATAGCTGGTTCTACTGGCCTTGGACACTTGTACCTATGCCCAGAAAACCTATATACTGTTTCCTATGCATGACTTCTTACTATGGGTCCTTTGTCTGCAAGAAGATGCCAGTCATCTACCTCCTGATTCGCTGAGAACACCTCTGACTAGCGTGTGCCAACCATTCACTGGACCTATGATGGAGAATCATCACAAAGAATATACAATCTGTGCAGGAGAACTTTTAGACACTTTTCACAGACACCACACAGGTTTTTCACTGTTTGTGCACTGCTTACCTGGTTCCTGCTACCTGATCTGTCTGCAAGACCGCCACACTACGTGTGGGCAAGGCCATTCTCTAAAGGACTGAGAAGACTACCACAGATACCTTTGGTGCTGTGCTCTACCGAGGCTTGCCTCCGAAAAGGGCTGTAGCCTGCGTTATCTAGCTTGGCTGCCTCCTTGGACTGGTGCTGTTCCAGAGTCTGTGGACGTCAGCCAGCAGAGTGACAGACGAAGCTAAGGTACCGACTTCTCTCTCCTCCTCCGGATGGGCAAGGGTAGTTAAAAACATATTCCATAACTTTTCTCAGTGCAGAGCAAATCAGTGATGTCTGGTTGCTAATTAGTGATTTATCACTTTGTCCATTTGTAATTCTGTGTCGTAACAAATTTCTACCTCATGTTTCTAATTATACCTGTACGTTTGTATATTTTTCTACTTGGCTGTCCATAATAAAATCTAATATATATATACATATATATACATATATATACAGACCAGACTTATTTCGTGGCTCATTGCCAGAATAACTCACAGAACTTCGGGCTGGATATCAGTAGCCAATTTTCCCTAGACATAACTGAGAGCCTAACTAACTTATTTAGTGCTACTAATAATCCCGACAGCACGACTACTGCCTCGGCCCGGACCATGACCCGACTGTCTGTGGCCTCTGCAAAAAGATGTCTTTGAAGACCTTGAGAAGCCGCCAGCAGCAGCATGAAGAAAGTTTTCCTGATTCCCCCATGCCTCCGAGAGCCAGGACCTCATTTGAGGCCTCCATGCCTCAAGAGGAGCACTCCGAACCCGAGCGTCGTCAAGGGACCTCATAGAGGGGGGGGGGTCTCCCTCGAGGGAACCAAAAAGAAGGAAAAAATCCTGGATGGTTCAGAACGGCCAGGTCCCTCGTGGGGCTGGTTGAAGAGCCCCAAGTGCTGGCCAGGGGCGTTGGAGAAGCAGCGCCCAGCCAAGGTTTCCCGAAAGGAGCCGGTTGCGGACTGGCCCTGGCAAGTGCATCCTATCCTAGTCGAAGACTCACCTCTGGGGGAACCGGCTTCGGGCCTGAGTACATCGATGCCCGAGCCGAATGCTGCGGAGCCTCCGGAATTAATGTCCAGGATGGCGTCCTTGGAGCGCAGGATCTCTGCCTTCCTGAAGCAGCAGCAGGTGCTGGTATCCAGCATGTCCAGTTCCTCCGCCCCGACCACCAGGTGTTCGACGTCGAAGTCGACCCCGGAGTCTGAGTCGATTCTCGAAGCCTTGCGGGCCCGAGTAGATCCTCGGCTGTGGTCCCACTTGGTCTCCCATTAATCGGGACCGAGATCATCACCAGCGAGCTCAGGGGCAGATGGCGCCGGACCACTTGGGGCCCAAGGGATGCCACCCATCTTCCTCAGAGGCCTCCGTTTGGGAGTTCGATGAGGAGTCACCAGACACTCGATGTCACCAATATGTTCCATCCGATTCCCCAGTATCAGAACCCCGGAGAAGGCCCCCTCAGGAGGACATCGGCTTTCGGGACTTCGTTTGAGATATGTCCAAGGCTTTGGCTTTCCCAGTGGAGTCCGAGGAGGATCCTCGAGCAGATGAACTCGAGATTCTCCAGTATGAGGCTCCCCCTCGGGAGACCCTCACGGTGCCCATCCCTCCTATCCTGGAACACCTTATGCTGCACATGTGGGAGATACCGGCATCGACGCTGGTGATCAGCAAGCGGCTGGACTCGATGTATCGGGTCTGCCGGAGCCCTGGGTTTCAAAAGTCACAACTGCCACACAATTCCATGGTGGTGGAATCGGCCATGTATCGACTGAAAAGTCAAAAGACGCATTCCTTGGTGCCATCCGGCAGGGAGGCCCACATCCTGGATGCCCTCGACAGGAAATTTTACCAGGGCACAATGCTGAACTGTCGGATCCTGGCCTACCAGCTATACATGGACATGTACCTGAGGAACCTGGTGAAGGAGATTGCCGGGTACTCGGCTGGTCACTCCGAGGAGCCTTTGCAGCGCTTCAAGGGCCTATCTAGAGCCATCAGTGAATGCTCCAAGTTCATTTCTCGGGCGGCCTACGATGGGTTCGACTACTGGAGCCGAAAGGATAGAAGATCGTATCCTGGAGGCATGTTTCCCCAAGAGGATTTTCATCAGACGAATGGTCCGCCCAATGTATATGAGATCACAAGGGCACTGCTTCACGAGTGGCAGTTGGACCCAGAAGTAGCCTTCGGGCTTTTTCAGATCTGGGGGGGAACCGGTGATGGATCCGTTTGCCAGCCTGGACAGTCACCAGTTACCCCGCTTCTGCTCCAGGCAGCCACACTCTGCCAGGGTGGCCGCCGATGCTTTTTAATTTCATGGTCTGTGGGTCTTCTGTATGCGTTTCCTCCAACACCTCTGATCGCCAAGACCCTGTTCAAGATTCTTCACGACAGAGCTTCAGTTATTTTGATAGCCCCACGCTGGCCTCGGCAACTGTGGTTCCCACTCCTACAGTTATCAGTGGAGACCCCCATTCCCCTGGGGACAGCTCCGCAGCTCCTTTCCCAAGAGGGGGGCTCTCTCCTGCACCCCAATCTCAGCTCCTTTTCGCTGACGGCGTGGCTGCTGAAAGGGTGTCACTAGCTCCACCACTACTTCCGACGGCCCTGTAGGATGTTCTGCTGGCTTCACGCAGAACATCTACCTGACAGGCTTACATCTTTAAGTGGCACAGGTTCGTGGTGTATAGTACGGGGGGGGGGGGTCGACCCTTTTTCTTGCCCAGTGGTTATGGTGTTGAAATACCTTCTCCACCTCTCCAGGACGTGGCTCAAGTCCAGCTCTGTCAGGGTACACTTCAGTGCCCTAGCGGCGAACCACCACCAGGTGGATGGGAAGCCCCTCTCAGCTCACCCAATGGTGTCCCGGTTCCTTAAGGGGCTACTCCTATCTACGCCCCCAGTCCGCCCTCTGGCTACCGAATGGGATCTCAATGTAGTATTGGGACGGCTCACCCTCCTTCCCTTCGAACCGATGGCTATGTGTCACCTCCACTATCTCTCCTGGAAGGTGGTTTTCTTTGTCGCGCTCACTTCTGCCCAAAGGGTGAGTGAGCTTCAGGCCCTTGTGGTGGAGAAGGCCTTATGCCAGGTTCTACAAGAATAAGGTGGTGCTTCGCTCACACCCCAAGTTCCTTCCGAAGGTGGTGTCCCCGTTCCACCACAACCAAGAGGTGGTCCTCCCTATCTTCTTTCCCAGACCGCATGCCAGTCGGGCTGAGTTGGTTCTCCATATACTGGACTGTAAGAGGGCCTTGTCCTTCTAACTTCAACGTACTCAAGGCCACCGAAAAGCCTCTCAGCTTTTTGTTCCTACAACCCCAGTAAACTGGGGGAGGTGGTGACCAAGCGTACGCTGTCCACGTGGGTGGCGGACTGTATTGCTGAGCGTATGGAGGGCTGTGTCACGGCTCACAAGGTCAGGGCCATGGCGGCATCACTGGCTCATCTGCGCTCCGTTCCCCTGGCAGACGTCTGCCGAGCCGCCACCTGGTCCTCAGTTCATACCTTCGCAGCCCATTACTGCGTAGATAGGGAGTCCCGACGGGACAGTTCCTTCGGTCAGGCTGTATTCTGTAACCTTTTTGAGGTCTAGGCAACTCCTGCCCGCCAACACTTCTGTGTTCAGGCTACCGAAGTGCTAATTCCTTAGACGCAGAGGTTTTCATTGTGGCTGCTTGCGGCTCTCGATGAGGGAGCCTTTTTTGGGCTATAGGTTACGGTAGCCTATAGCTGGGGAGGACTGACTTCTGCTTGTTCCCGGAGAAAGCGTAGTTACTCACCTGTAACAGGTGTTCTCCGGGGACAGTAGGAATTGGACCTTGCAACCCTCCCTCCTCCTCTTGGAGTTGCAGTCCTCCTATTTTCAGTGTTTGTTTTGTTGTCTTTAGCTATGTCATTTGACTGAGCAAGATGGCTCCTTTGGGCGGGAAAGGGACCACGCATGCGTGGTGGCAACTCCCAAAAGCTTTCTTTGAAAGCTATGGATTTGCTCAGCGGGCGCTCCGTTAGCGTCGATGTCACCCATATGTGAGGACTGATTCCTGCTGTCCCCGGAGAACACCTGTTACAGGTGAGTAACTACGCTATCTGCAGTATAGTGCACTAGTACCTGCAACTCCCCAATGCATCTTTCAGAAGTTAGCATTATGAACAAAAGCATTTTCCATGAGAAGTGTTTCCTTGATGTTGTAGATAGTGGTTCAAAGAGTAGTTTTGTTAATACTTACAGGACTACTGTAAGCTCCCACACAAGTGGTGGAGGACAAACAGGCGGTCAGTTGTTAAATTCCTTGATGAACCATTGTACCAATGGATACCTAGAAAAAGGGTGAGAGTTTGTCATTAGGTGTGCCCCTAGTGCTGCTAATGGAGGCAAACTAATATGGTACTTAGGCCAGAGTCCGAGAGATGCAGGAGGTAGTCTACTATGTGTTCCACTGGACATGCAAAGGCGTCTAACACCATTGTTCATAGCGGCACATCTGAGGTGGTAGGACCTTCTTGTAGAAGGTTTTTGGGAGCACAAGAGAACCTGTTTAACTCTGTGGGTAACTGTTGCGATTGAATTAATCTGGTTTCAGTCTCCATGCTGTCAGTGCTAGAGTCTGAATGTTGGGATATCTCATATCTCCCTGCTGTTGGGTGAGGAGATCTGGAGGCAGTGGTAGTCTGACGAGTTCTTCCGGCAATGTATTCCGAAGGAGAGGAAACAAAACCTGTGAAGGCGAGTACAGTGCTATGAGAATCATGTTTGCTCATTCTCTGAGCTCCTTTTGAATTGCTTTCGCTATAAGCAGTATCTGAGGATAGGTGTAAAGCAGGACATTCAACCACTTTATTACAAAGGCATTGCCGGCCAGTGTTCTTGGACTCCGTCTCCTGGAGCAGAAGGCTGAGCATTTGGCACTGTCTTCTATGATACAGAGATCTATGCAAGGAATCCCCTAACGTTGGAAAAGTGAATCTACTATATTGGGATGGAGATATCACTCAAGGGGACGAACTGATGGCTGAGTTGGTCTGCTACTGAGTTATTGTCCCCTGAAAGTGTGATGCAATGAGTTGTATGCTGAGCGATATGGCAAGTTGCCAAAGATGTTGAGCTTCGTAGCATAAACAGAGGAAACCCATGCCTCCCTGCCTGCTAATGCAGAACATCGCAACCTGACTGTCTGCTCTGAAGTGAAGAACAGAAATCTTCAAATGCTTGGTGAAGGCAGTGACTGCAGATCAAATTGTTCTGAGTTCTAGAAGATTGATGTGAAGTGCCTGCTCCTTTCGGGACCAAATAATCTTGAGTGCAAAGTTGGTCAGTGTGGGCTCCCCATCCCAAGTTGGACACATCAGTTGTTGGGAATCATGTTGGCTGAGGAGGGTGTAGAAACTTAGGTGCGTGAGGCTGTCTGAGACTGTCCACCATCTTGGTGCTGAGCATATTGGCTGGTAGAATGTATATGCGGTGTGTGAGCGAAAGAATATACTGCAACCATTGGTGCCTGAGCTGCCACTGTAGATTTCTCATGTGAAGGCAACTCTAAGGGAGGACATGCAACAACGATGCCCTGTGGCCAAGACAACGCAGGATCAACCTCGCTGAAGCAGAAGTCTTCATTTGCACCAACTGTGCAAGATGTTGCAGTCTGTGAACTCGAAGCAATGGCAGCGTAATTGTGATTTTGAAAGTGTGGACTGAGGCTCCTATGAATTCCATGTCTTGTAACGGAACAAGAGATGACTTTTGTAATTGATCAAGAATCAGAGTTTGTTCGGTGCAGAGATTGAGAGATCTCAGTCTTTATTTATTTATTTATTTTACATCTTTTATATACCGCGCTATTTGTTATCAGTGCGGTTTACATTTAATAAAGGTTGCTCAATTCAGTTGAGACTGTTTTGCGCTTACATTGTAACAGGGGATAAAACTTGGAGCAAATACAGGGTAACTATATACATATTGACAAAGAACATAAGATATGAACTTGGCTGGTTTTGTCGCGAAATACTAATGGGCAGTGCTGCTATTACTTTGATGGCAGTCCCAATGAAAAACTGCCAGAGAAGCCAGTCATCCAGATATGGGACGTCTTGCAGGCATAGAAAGGCTGCTACCACTGTGATGCATTTTGTAAACACTCTCTGAGCCAATGACAGACCAAACAGGAGAACTTTGTATTGATAATGCTTGCTAGCAATGAGACATGGAGGTGTTATTTGTGACTGATGAATTTGAATATGGGTGTACACATCTTGGAGGTCTAACGTTGTTAACCAGTTCTGCTGAATAAAAGGTAGGATGGAAGGCAACAAAAGCATTCTGAAATGTTTTCTGCACACAGTGATTTGGGTTTTCTGAGATTTAAGATTGGACAAATACCTCCTGACTTTTTGGGGTTTAAGAAGTACTTGGAATAAAATCCTCTGCCCTGTTTGGATAATGGTACTTCTTATCCAAAAGAAACTTATCTAATTGTGTAGAATTAAAAACAAATACGTAATCCCATGCAAAGTGACCATACATTTGCATGGGTAACATAAAAAGAAAGTTGCCCCCAGCCCCAAAACTTTAGATTTCAAGGCCAGGAAACGCCTCCTGTGTAATTGAGTGTTCCTGGAAACATCCGGGAATACATTTATTTCTTGACCACAGAAATTTTTATCCATATATTTGAGAGAGGATTTCAAGACCTGGACTTTATCAGCAACAGAAAAAAAAGATACTAATAGCGTAGCCCTCTTAGCTATCTCATTAGTAGAATCCTCCAAAAACATTGTCAAATCCTGATTAACATCAGGTGACAAAGGATCTATCCCTTCCCCCCCCCCCCCCACCATCCTCCTGCCTCTTCCTAGCACTTCTTTAAATCATCTTATAAATAGTTCGCTCAGGTTCTACCCAAGTTGACTCCCTTGTTGTAATATTAAAGATTAATGTTCATATGATATAAAAGGGATTGAAGGGGTTGTAGTCTTTGCATGTAGTGTCATTGACTCTGTGGCTTCTCATTACAGGTAGCAGTCCCTGTTTCCCTACAGTCTCTGTTATTGGTAAGTCCATACAGTTGGTTATCTTGGCTCTGATTCACCTTTTATTGTTGGCACTCTCTGTTTTGACTTTGGTCTCTTATCTGGTTTACAGGCTCATTCTCCAGGAACAAGCAGGAAGTCAGTCCTCACATATGGGTGACGTTAGCCCCGACGGAGCCCATGCGCAGCATTTCCCCAGCTTTGAAAGAAAGCCTTTGGGAATGCCACCACACATGCGTGTTCCCCTTCCCGCCCAAATGTGCCATCTTACTCAATCTCCTTTTTCCACAGAGCCCTTTGGACGTGTGTCTCGCCCCCGGGAAGTGTTTCTCGGTTTCCAACCGGTTTTTGCTCTCCAGCCTTCACCAGTCCTCTTCCTGCCTCCTGAGCACCTCTGCTTTGGCCCTGGTCTTGGGATTTTTTCCTTTTTGCCTTTTTTGTTTTTACAGCTCTTTAACCACTGGTCGCATCGAGGATTCTCGACCTCGCAGGGGTTCTTTTTCCCCCACTGGCCTCCAGTTTTAAGAAATAGGATAGATGTTCAAAAACATGTTGCTCACGGACACCCAGGACTGTTGTCTCAGGTGTCTAGGAGCCGACCATGACCTGAAGCTATGCTCCCTCTGTAAGAAGATGTCCTCCAAGGCTATCCAGAGTCGTAAGCAGAAGCTGGATGATCTCTTCTGTAAGACAGTCCCGGTATCCCCGGTAGCCTCCCTTTCTTCGGCCCCCACAACCTCTGGAGTCTCCCAAGGCTCCTCCCTGGGCCCAGCGGCACTCTGACCAGGGGTAGCCCAGACGCGAGCAGAAGAAGGCCGCAAGGACTCTGTTGGAGGCGCCAGACAAACGTGAGAGGTCACGCGCCCGGTCTCTGTCCCCTTGGCAGTCTCTGGAGTCTGAGAGGGAGCAGACCAGTAAGGTATCCTGAACTGATACAGAGGCCTCCAGTGAAGGCACGCGGTCAGGGCCCGCTCTCCTCCTCGACACCCGACCCGATCACCCTGGCGTTGGTGTCATAGGGCTCCAGTCCCAAATGCTGGCTTTGGCATGCAACATTTCTGCATTCCTTGCTGTTCAGCAGGTCCTGGTACCAGGTCCCACCAGCACGCGCCTCAAGACTGCAGGGACCTTGACCTTGAGGACTCCCCAGGCCGCCGCAGTGACCCCCCAAGAGCCAGAAGCCTCATGAGGATCCTCGGCACAGATCTCTCTCTGTCCCATTCCTCGGGCACGAGATCCTTGGGCGAGCGCCTCCGGCTCCGAGCAAGTTTTGGCCTCTGAGATCCAGCGTGGGTCACTGACCCATCTCGAGCCACCCGACCTCGAGTCCTCCACGGACTACTCAGAGTGGGAGTGTGATGGAGAGACCTCTCTGGAGACTCGGTCCCACCGAGACCTCCCCTCCGACCCCTCCACGCCGACCCAGAGGTGGCGGTAACCTCCCAAGGACACCTCCTTTCTGGAGTTCATCCAGGACATGGCATGGGCCCTGGCGCTCGCCACCGAGTCGGAGGAGGAGCACCACACTGAGGAGCTTGATATTCTTTAATATGAAGCTCCTCCGAAAGAGCCTCTCCCTGTGCTGGTTCCTCCCATTCTGAACTGACTCTTCCTCCGCATGTGGGAGACCCCAGCCTCTGTCATGATCATGAGCAAGCACCTGAACGCTATGTATAGGGGTCAGCAGGGCCCGGAGTTTCGGAAAGCCCAGCTTCCCTACACCTCAGTGGTGGTCGAATCGGCCAAGCGGAAGCTAAAGAGCCCGAAGACTCATTCGTCGGTCCCGCCAAGCAGAGAGTCTCGTACTCTTGACGCCCTCGGGCGCAAGACTTAGGGCTCCATGCTGTCATGCCGCATCCAAGTTTACCAATTATACTTTGGGATGTTTCTCCGTGACCTCGCTAGAGAGCTCGGAGGCTTTGTGGCGGGCCTTGATGGAAACCATCTCTGACGTTTTCAGGCCCTCTCAAAATCCGTCAGAGAATGCTTGAAGTACCTCTCCCGTCCGGGTGGCTGCAGCTGGCATCAGATCCTAACGGCCAGCTTGGCTCCAATCCTCAGACCTGGAACAGTGGATCCAGGAGAAGCTGCTTGGACGCCCCTTGCCTCGGGGAGCAGCTATTTGGCAAGCCCATGGAGTATAAGGCAGCAGAGATTGAGATGGAGTATGTGACGCCTACTCGCCTCTCCCGGAAAATGTCCTTCCTCCCCAGGAAGAAGCAGCAAAGCAAGAAGCCTTTCTTCCATTGGAAGAGGCTACCCCGCCTATCCGCTGGCTTTGACCCTCGTTCAGGGCAGTCAGGGAAAGACCACGGTCCATGGCCCTAGTAAGCCAAAGGGTCTCAAATCCCATCCCCCGGCGCTGGCTCAGCCAACCTCAGGGTTTTGACGCCATCGGCATAGCCTCTCATCCTCTGGCAGGACGGTTGTCCTTCAGGGGGCATCTGGTCCATTTCTCCCACAGGTGGGAGTCCATTTCTCCTACAGGTGGGAGTCCATCTCCACCGATGCCTGGGTACTTCAGGTCATTCGGGAGGGCTATCTTCTCCATCTGGACCATTCCCCTCCTCCATACTTCCCCGGGGAGCCACATTGGCTTCCCCAGCACCAGGATCTCCTAAGTCAGGAGCTCGTCAGCCTCCTCGAGGACAGCACAGTAGAACCAGTCTCACTCTCGAGGACGGGGATTTTACTCCCGATACTTCTTTTTTCTGAAGTGGACAGGGGGCCTTCGGCCCATCCTCGACCTGTGGAACCTCAACAAGTTCCTGGTGTGGGAGAAGTTCAGTATGCTCTCTTGGAACGTTACTGCCCTACCTCCAGCAGGGTGATTGGCTATGCTCCTTGTACTTAAAGGATGCTTATGCTCATATCCTCGTCCACCCCAAACACAGAAAGTACCTCCACTTCATGGTTCAGGGAAACCATTACCAGTACAGGGTACTTCCCTTCGGCCTCGCATCTGCCCCGCGGGTCTTGACGAAGTGCCTGGAAGTGGCTGTGGCCCACCTGCGGCTGCAGAGCACCTTCATCTATCCATATCTAGACTACTGGCTTGTAACAGGGGACATGGCCTCCGAAGCCAGGCAGGCCACGGACTGCACCATTTGCCTCCTGGAGCAACTGGGATTCATGATCAATTACCTAAAAGTCCCATACACTCCAGTTCAGTCCCTGGAGTTCATCGGGGCTCGCTTGGGCACCCTTCAGGCCATGGCTTTTCTTCCTCAGGATAGAGTGGACAGCCTCATGTCTCAGGCGTCCAAAGTGCGGTGCCGTAGCGCCGTCTCGGCTCGGACGATGCTTCGCCTTCTCGGCCACATTGTCTCCACGGTCCATGTTGTGCCCAATGCCCATCTCAAGATGCGGGCGATGCAGTGATGCCTCCAAGTGCACTGGGTAACACAAAGGGTGAGGGTGTAGGAGGTCACTGAAGTAATTTTGTTCCAAGACCCCATCTCAGTCTTTCCTAGCATGGAGGAGTCTCTGGCTTGGTGGCATGAGTTTCGGCACCTGCTTCAAGAATAAGCCCTTCCAAGTTCCGGTGCTTCAGGTGGTCTTAACAACGGACGCTTCCCTGATGGGCTGGGGAGCCCACTGCGAGGGACGGTGTACTCAAGGGATGGTATGACAGACGGTGCACTCGGATCAACCTGCTGGCGCTCCGGGCCATTCGCCTCGCTCTCAAGGTTTTCAGGGACCGCCTGCAGCACCAAGCGGTGCTGGTCCAGATGGACAACCAGGTTACGATGTTCTGTGTGAACAAACAGGGAGGTACTGGCTCCTACAGCCTCTGTTAGGAGGCGATAGCCCTGTGCTCCTTTGCTGTGAGCCAGGGCATGACCGTCCAGGCCACTTACCTCCCAGATCAGGACAATGCATTGGCGGACTGGCTCAGCAGAGTCCTCTGGCTGCATGAGTGGCGCCTGTGTCCCTGAACAGTGCAGTGGTTCTTCCAGTATTGGGGGACTCCAGACCTGGACCTCTTTACCAGCCCTGCAGACTCACAGCTCCCCCAGTTCTGCGGTCCCCTCCTGCACCCGGGCAGGGTAGCCCCCGATGCCTTCCTCATCTTGTGGGAAACGGGCCTGCTATATGCCTTCCCCACCTTGCCCCTCATTTCCTGGACCCTTCTCAAGGTCCATTGAGACAAGACCTCGATGATTCTCATAGCCCTGAGGTGGCCCAGGCAGCCTTGGTTTCCCCTGCTGCTCCATCTCTCGACGAAGCCCCCGATCCCGCTTGGGTTCTCAGTGGAGCTACTGATGCAGGAGGAGGGTCTGCTTCTTCACCACAATCTGCGGTTCTGTCCCTCACAGCTTGGCGGCTGAGCGGGTTGCTCTAGCCTCCTACCATCTCCCCATGGAGATGGAGGACATTCTTTTGGCCTCGCAAAAGGACTCGACCAGATGGGCCTGAGCTCCGAGCGAACCCATTTTCATGCCCTACCAGTTTGGACTTGCAGTACCTGCTCCACCTCTCGTCGTCTGGGCTGAAGTCTAACTCGATCAGCGTTCACCTGAGTGCCATCTCAGCAAACCACCACCCATCAAGGGCCAAACCTCTTTTGGGGCAACCGCTTATCTCTCATTTCATGCGATGCTTGCTCCTTTCCAGACCCCCTACCCACCCTCCTCCGCAAGCTGACCAAGCCGTTCTTTGAGCCCATGGCTACCTGCCCTCCTGCAATATCTCATGGAAGGTGGCCTTCCTGGTGGCTCTCACTTCTGCCCGGAGGGTCAGCGAACTCCAGGCGCTGATGGCCGAGGCACCGTACATGAGGTTTTATAGGAACAGAGTGGTCCTGTGGATTCACCCCAAGTTCCTCCCGAAGGTTGTCTCGGATTTCCATCTCAGTCAAGAGATAGTGCTGCCCACCGTCTTCCCAAAGCCCCACACTGACCAGGTGTCAGCGAGTCTCCACATCCTGGATTGTAAGAGGGCTCTATATTTCTACCTGCTGCAGACTCGGGACCACAGCAGATCCGGGCAGCTCTTTGTTTCCTTCGATCCCAGCCATCTGGGGCTGGTGGTCACCAAGCGTACCTTGTCCATCTGGATGGCGGACTGCATCGCCTTGGCCCAGGCCCAGCCTGGGTTTCCCCTGGACCTCTGAGTCATGGCTCACAATGTCTAAGCGATGGCAATGTTAGTTGCTAACCTGCTCTCGGTGCCCCTGGCAGACATCTGCCGGGCCTCCACCTAGTCCTCCACTCACACATTCACGGTGCATTACTGCCTGGAGAGAGTGTCCCATCGGGACACAACCTTCGGCCAGGCTGTACCCGTAATCTATTTGGGGTTTAAGCAGCTCCTGCCCTCCGACCCTTCTTGTTCCGGCTACTGGGAGCGTGGCCATCCATGGACCTGGGGTCCTTGGGATGCCTTCTGCTTTCACTGGTGACTGCTCACGGCACTGCTGTGCTTTATCCTACAGGTTCTTGGTAGCCTGTAGTTAGGGAGTCCCATATGTGAGGACTGACTTCCTGCTTGTTCCTGGAGAAAACATAGTTACTCACCTGTAACAGGTGTTCTCCAGGGACAGCAGGAATCAGTCATCACAACCCTCCCTCCTCCCCTTGGAGTTGCTGTATATTTTTGCCATCTTCTTGGAGGGGCTACAGCTGTGGCACCTGACTAAGTAAGATGGCACCTTTGGGCGGGAAGGGGACCACGCATGCGTGGTGGCATTCCCAAAGGCTTTTTTTTTTTTTTTTTTTTTGAAAGCTGGGGAGATGCTCCACACGGGCTCCGTCGGTGCTGACATCACCCATATGTGAGGACCGATTCCTGCTGTCCCTGGAGAACACCTGTTAGGTGAGTAACTATGCTATAATCTCCTTTCCCCAATCTTTGTCTATAAAGCAGAAGACCACGGAGAGAGAAGCCGGTGAGAAGCTATTCACTCCTGTCTAATGGAAGTACATCTTATTTCTTGTAAAGTTGATAATTAAAAGATTTTTTTTTATACCACCTCTTCCTGTGTGCATGAAGTCGTTTTAAAATGGTTCTATAATACCACTAAGATTAAAATGGGAGAGGAGGAAGATTTGATACAAAAGGAAAAAGTTACATCATGGTGTTGGAGAGGAGTAGGCAAATGCAACTAGGTATAGACAAATAGCTCATTGCCTGTGTCTTTCCGGGCCATGGTCAGTTCAAGGGGAAGAGTCAGAAAAATGTTACTAAGTCACATCTACTAGCAGAAAGGATAGTAAAGGCTTATGCATAAAGGGGCTGATATTCAGCGGCGATGGAAACCCAGGTATTCAATGCTCGGGTATTATCCGGCCACCAGTATTGAATATCCGGGTTGGCTGGAGAGTTACTTCAGCTAACTGGGCAGCAGCAATACTCAGTTAAAGCACCTAAAATTAGGACAACCTTTTTTCTTCCAAACTTTAGCTACTAGTGGCTGCTGACTGGTTATCTTCGGTGCCACCCCTGGAACGCCTTGATGTTATGTGCTTAGTATCAAGGCATCTAGCAGCACAAACCACCTATGTGCCACTGGATAGTCCACTCAGCATAATTAATATGGGTAGCAGATCTGCTAACTGCATAACAAAGTCTTCAGTCCTTTTCTTTAAAGCAGTGACATTGCATTCTGATGATAAGTATGGCATTGGATGGTCTTAAATATGTTCTTTCAATATACTGAATCTAGAGGTTTCAGAAGTACCCAGGCCACCCAGAAAGAAAAAACCTTGAATGTTAGAAAGATTTTGAATTTATCCTTTGCTCTATGGATGGCCAGATAATAACAATCTCCAGGAACAAGCAGGAATGAGTCTTCACATATGGGCATCGTCGGTACCGACGGAGCCTGCGCGGGAACGCTCCCCAGCGTCCAGTAAGAAAGCTTTTGGGAGCATCCCACAGCGCCTGCGCGCTGCCTTCCCGCCTTTCCCAACCGCCTCTCTCCAGTTCTTCTTTTCCGCGGAGCCAGCAGGTCGTGTTCCTGTCACCGCTGAAGAAGTTCTTTATTTTTTCTTATTTCTTTGGTCGTGCGTCTGCCTTCTTTGACGTCAGACCGGTACCGCCAGTCTTTTCTTTCTTTCTTTAAAAAAAAAAAAAAAAAACGTTTCTTTCCTCACTGTGCATTTTTCATTTTTGGGCCTTTGGCCTAAAAATTCTTTCCTCATGGAAAAGCCCGCTTCCGGGTTTAAAAAGTGCACAGAGTGTAGCGGTACTATTTCTGTCACCGGCACCCATGACTGGTACCTAAAATGTTTGGGTCCTGACCATTCCATCATGGATTGTGTGTCCTGTTCCATGATGTCTAAAAGAGGTCGGCAGAACCGAGCAGCCAAGCTCAGTACCCTGTTTCCCTCTGATGCAGCTTCGGTGGCATCGACGTCGTCCAGGGCTGCTTCTTCCTCCCATGGATCTCAGGTAACCAAACATAAATCCAGCCTGTCCTCGAAGGGTAGATCTCCCTCTAAGCATCGAGATGCCCCCGGGCTTGCCCTTGAGGATCTGGCACTGGCAAAATTACCCCGGCGGGAAGCTCCGGCTTCCAAAGCATTATCTATGGGGTCACAGGTTGACATCGATGGCCTGGACCGATCACCTGTTGCCGTGTTCTGGGGTACCGGTGGTTTCCACTGGTATCGACATCCAGACACTGGTGGCGTTGATGGATCAGAACATTCTGACCATGCAGCGTGCCTTAACGGCATTCATACAGGCTGCGACGCCTCCTGTACTGCAACAGACTCAGTTGTCGGTACCGGTTTTGGCACCGGCATCGATTCCGGTGCCGGTACCGATTGCATTGACATCGGCTTCGGTGTCGACTGCACCGGTACCCTGTCTTATGATGCCCATCGGTACCGAGCCAGTACCGGTCACTCCTGATGTCGATCCCACTCGGTACGCGTATCGGGCTCTGCAGGCGCATCCAGACAGGCGATACTTCGATTTCTCCGAAGACTCTGATGAATTGGAGGCTTCTGTCGAAGCATCGGTACTTCTTCCTCAAGAGCTGCCTTCTCCAAAACAAAGAATGTCTCCTCCAGAGGACTTGTCTTTTCAAGACTTTATAAGGGAAGTGGCTAGGGGCCTCCATTTCAGTGGCTTCTGAGTCAGAGCCGAGAGCCAAGCAGTTAGATATTCTGCGATATCCTAAGGCTCCTAAAGAGGCAGCTACCTTGCCTATTCATGAGATTCTCTATGATCACATGTTGAGTATGTGGGAGACTCCTCTCACCACCTCTCCTCACTCTCGCAGGTTAGACACCATGTACCGTGTCCCTCTTTGTCCTGGCTTTCATAAGACTCCGCTTCCTCACCACTCTATTGTGGTAGAGTCTGCCATGAAGAAAATAAAGAGTGCAAAAAGACACTCATCTAATCCTCCAGGACGTGAGTGCAGGACCCTAGATGCTTTTGGCCGAAGTATTTTCCAGGCCAATATGCTTGCTGCTAGAATCAACTCCTGTAGTCTCTACATGGGGATGTTTCTAAAAGTGGTCACAGATCATCTGCAAACTTTAGCCCCTTTTATTTCAGAAGATAAAAGGCAAGGGAGGAGTGGTCTAGTGGTTAGGACAAGGTACTTCAGGCCGGAGGGCCGGGGGTTCAAGTCCCACCTGGGGACAGCAATCTCAGGCCAGAGGAACTGGGATTTCTAGTCCTATAGGCACTCCTTGTGGTCTTGGGCAAGCCACTTAACCCTCCATTGCCCATGTTCCCTGTAAGTATTAGTGTATGTGTCTCATATCCCCTTGTGTTAAATGTATCCCCCAATTGACCGCTTTGACCCGGTGAAAAGCGGGATATAAATACAGCTAAATAAAATAAAGAGTTCTCCAGGACCAAGCAGGAAGTCAGTCCTCACATATGGGTGACGTCGGCGCCGACGGAGCCCTCGCGGAGCAATTTTCCCCAGCTTTCAAAGAAAGCCTTTGGGAATTTCAGCGCGCATGCGCGGTCCCCTTCCCGCCCAAGGGTGCCATCTTAGCCAGTCTTCTTTTTTCCGCGGAGCCCTACAGACGTGGTCTTCTTGTCCCCGCAGAAAAAGTTGATTTTTCGTCGTTTATTTCTCTTTTTTCTTCGGTCGACGCCGGTCTCTTTCCTACCTCTCTAATCTGGGACTTAAGTCCAACTCCGTCAAAGTTCACCTCAGTGCTCTTTCAGCACATCATGTGCCGGTGGACGGCAGACCTCTTTCCAGCGACCCTCTCGTGGCAAGGTTTCTCCGAGGTCTCCTTCTACTTAAACCACCTCTGCGCCCGCCAGCACCTGACTGGGATCTGAATGTGGTTTTGCAGCGGATCACCTGTCCGCCTTTTGAACCTATGGCTACCTGTTCTCTCCGTTTTCTTTCTTGGAAAACCTTATTCCTGATAGCCCTCACTTCCGCTAGATGCGTAAGTGAATTGCAGGCCCTCGTGTCTGATCCCCCTTACACTCGGTTCTACAAAAATAGGGTCGTCCTACGGACTCACCCTAAATTTCTTCCAAAAGTGGTCTCCCCTTTTCACATCAATCAGGAGGTGGTACTTCCGACCTTCTTTCCCAGGCCACACTCCAGCCGAGCTGAAATGGTCCTGCATACCCTGGACTGTAGAAGGGCATTGAACTTCTACCTTGACCGTACGCGGGAGCACCGTAAAGCTGCTCAGCTTTTTGTGTCTTTTGACCCCAATAAATTGGGGCTCCCTGTCTCCAAGCGTACTCTGTCCATCTGGGTTGCTGACTGTATCGCTTGGGCTTATGGGGCAGCCGGACTCTCGTTAGAAAGTCGGGTCACGGCTCATTGTGTTCGGGCGAAGGCTACGTCAGTGGCTTACCTCCGCTCTGTTCCATTGGCAGACATCTGCCGGGCCGCTACTTGGTCTTCGAGCCAGACTTTTGCGGTCCATTACTGCTTCGAGAGGGAGTCCCGCAGGGACAGTGCTTTCGGACAGGCAGTTCTCCGAAATCTCTTCGAGGTTTGAGCAACTCCTACCCTCCATCCCGGATGGGGGCTACCGGTGGGTAATAATTCAGTGAAGATTCCTTCCTTCTGTACTGCTGAGCTAGAGGGAGCTCATTTTTGTGCTTAGGGTCTCCGGTAGCCTTAAGCTTGGGAGTCCCATATGTGAGGACTGACTTCCTGCTTGGTCCTGGAGAAAGCGTAGTTACTCACCTGTAACAGGTGTTCTCCAGGAGCAGCAGGAATCAGTCCTCACAACCCTCCCTCCTCCCCTTGGAGTTGCAATCATCTGCTTTAGTTTTTTTGCAAATTTTTATGCTGTCTTTTAGCTATGTCATCTGACTGGCTAAGATGGCACCCTTGGGCGGGAAGGGGACCGCGCATGCGCGCTGCAATTCCCAAAGGCTTTCTTTGAAAGCTGGGGAAAATTGCTCCGCGAGGGCTCCGTCGGCGCCGACGTCACCCATATGTGAGGACTGATTCCTGCTGCTCCTGGAGAACACCTGTTACAGGTGAGTAACTACGCTTTCTTCACTTGGCTCAAACATGCCCAGGATGTTTCCAAATTCTCTAACCATGCAGCCTTTGACTCTTTTGAGTGTGTAAGCAGAGCTTCGGCTATTGCCATAGGTACACGCAGAATTGCTTGGTTACAAGCTTCTGATTTGGAACTCTGGGTCCAAGATGAATTGGGAAATCTTCCTTGTACAGGTGAAAACCTTTTTGGCAGGGATTGGCAAGCAAAGGCCACTCAGATGGATGCTGAAAACTCTGCTTTGGATCGACTTTCAACGTCTACCTCTGCTCCTGTTAAGAAAAGATTGTTTAAAAAGACATCTTTTTTCAAAAAGGGAAGATATTATCCTGCTTATGGTCAGCAGGCATCTTCCGCAGGTCGTTTGGCTGCAAAGCGTCAGCAACCACCAAAACAGGCTAAGTCCAAGGCTGCCAGGCCTGCTACGGCCCAGCAGCCTCAGCCTCCTCAGGGCCTTTGACTTTCAACTAGAGAACTTAGCCTTTCTAGCTCTAGAAGAACCAGAGCCCCTCACCATTCCAGGAAGGTTAGCTTACTTTGCTCCCAGATGGGAACAGATCACAGCAGAGCAATGGACCCTCTCCATCATAAGGGAAGGGTACAAGCTTCATTTCTTAAACCTTCCTCCCCACACCATGATGAAACAGTTCAATTCTCCAACATCTCTCCTCACCCTTCTGGGTCAGGAGATTGCTACCCTTCTTGCCCAAGGGGCAATAGAAGAGGTACCCCTTCTTCAACAGGGCTCAGGGTTCTACTCCCCTTATTTTCTTATTCCAAAGAAAACAGGGGGCTACAGACCCATATTATATCTCAGAGAATTGAACAAGTTTCTATGCAAGGAGAAATTCGAAATGATTTCTCTCAGTGCTCTACTTCCATGCCTTCAGAGTCAGGATTGGCTTTGTTCTCTAGATCTCAAGGATGCGTACACCCATGTCCTCATCCATCCAACACACAGAAGGTTCCTTCGGTTCCTTTTTCAGGGAAAGCACTACCAATACAGGGTGCTTCCCTTCGCTCTGGCCTCTGCACCAAGGGTGTTCACGAAATGCATAGCAGTAGTAGCTGCATTCCTACGCACTCTAGGAATATTCGTATTCCCATATTTGGATGACTGGCTCATTCGAGCTCCATCTCAGTCAGAGGCCCAGACCTCTCTAACCTGCACAATGCGTATCCTTCAGTATTTGGGACTGGTAATAAACATCCCAAAATCCAACCTCACCCCTACTCAGTCCCTGGAGTTTATAGGGGCCCTGCTGGATACCACAGCTGCAAGAGCCTATCTTCCCCTGGCTCGTTGCCTACGTTTAGTGCAGTTAGCCTCCCAAGTACAGTCAAAATCCCTTTTAACTGCTCGAGAAATGCTACAACTCTTGGGCCACATGGCATCCACCGTGCATGTGGTTCCATATGCTCGCCTTCACATGAGGGCAGCTCAATGGACTTTGTCCACCCAATGGACCCAGGCATCAGGTTGCCTGTCAGACAAAATAGCAAACTCCACTCGTCTCTTTTGGTCTCTCCAGTGGTGGAAGTCCTCTCAAAAACCGGTTGCTGGGGTCCCCTTTTCAGCAGTCGCTACCCCAAGCAACTCTCACAACAGATGCCTCCCCAATGGGTTGGGGAGCTCATCTGCAAGATCTCTCCACTCAGGGCATCTGGTCTCCACAGGAGACTGCCCTACACATCAATCTCTTGGAACTCAGAGCAGTACTCTTAGCTCTCAGTGTTCCACACCCTGCTCAGCTACAAGACAGTCCTCGTGCACAGGAACCTCCTCCTTCAGGAGTTGGCAAGTCTTCTAAAGGAGCAGGCGGTGGAACCGGTGCCTAACCACCTGATAGGGCAAGGCTTCTATTCCAGGTACTTTCTGGTACCAAAAAGGACAGGAGGCCGAAGGCCCATCCTAGACTTGCAAAATCTCAACAGGTTCCTGGAGAGGGAAAAGTTCAAGATGCTTACCCTTGGAATACTGCTGCCCTACCTCCAGCAGGGAGATTGGCTATGCTCCTTAGACCTAAAGGATGCTTATACTCACATGCTCATTCATCCAGACCAGAGACAATATCTCAGATTTGTAGTGGGAGGAAATCATGTTCAGTACAGAGTACTTCCATTTGGCCTATCCTCCGCTCCCAGGGTTTTCACCAAATACCTAGCAGTGGTGGCGGCCTATCTCAGAAACCAGGGCATCTTTGTCTTTCCATACCTGGACGACTGGCTCATCAGGGGTCAGTCTCCACAGGAGACCAGACAAGCCACCCTTCACACTGTATCTCTTCTCCAGCATTTAGGCTTTGTCATAAACTTCGCATAGTCCACTTTGCTCCCCTCACAGAACATAGAGTTCATAGGGGCAAGACTAGATACCCTTCAGGCAAAAGCTTATTTGCCCGAGGATAGGGCCCACAGACTGATGGGGTTGGCCAAACAGTTCCAGAGCGGTTCTCTGGTCTCCGCCAAACACTTCCTGAGGCTCTTAGGCCATATGGCATCCACAGTCCATGTAACTCCGAATACATGTCTCACATGCGGCCTGCTCAGTGGTGCCTCGGAGCTCAGTGGGTGCAAACCACAGGAGACTTGAGAGACAGATTAAGGGTGTCCAAACTACTAGTGGATTCCTTGCAGTGGTGGCTACGTCTCCCAAACCTTGTCAGGGAAGTGCCTTTTCAGGCACCGCCACACACACACACGTGCTGACAACCGATCCTTCCTTACAGGGTTAGGGTGCACATTGCCAGGGTGCATGCACTCAAGGCCTCTGGTCTCCTTGGGAGGCCACACAGCAGATCAAACTGTTGGAGTTGCGAGCTATCCACGTGGCTCTACAGACTTTCTCTCATGTCCTCTCTCGCACCAGTCTGTCTTAAGTCAGACAGACAATCGAGTAGCAATGTTCTATGTGAACAAACAGGGATGCACAGGATCCAGACTTCTGTGTCAGGAAGCACAAGCTCTTTGCTCCCTGGCAGTCAAACAAGGCATGTTTCTCAAAGCAGTTTATCTACCTGGCCAGGAGAATTACCTAGCAGACAGGTTAAGCAGGATTCTACAGCCTTACGAATGTCACTTGAATCCACTAGTGGTCCAACAGATCTTTCTAAGATGGGGTCTTCCAACCATCGATCTCTTTGCAAGTCCACTGAACCGTCAGCTACCCAGGTTCTGTTCCAGACAACCGCATCCTCTGAGAATAGCAGCGGATGCATTTCTAATCTCTTGGTCTACGGGCCTACTGTATGCGTTTCCTCCCACACCTCTAGTGGCCCGAACCTTGCTCAAGGTTCTTCAGGACAAGGCCTCGGTGATTCTGGTAGCCTCCAGATGGCCGAGGCAACTGTGGTTTCCACTCCTGCTGCAGTTGGTGGTGGACACTCCACTCCCTCTGGGGGTGCAACCCGATCTCCTGTCTCAGGATCAGGGATCTGTCCAGCACCCCAACCTCAAATCCTTCAATCTGATGGCCTGGCTGCGGGAAAGGTAGTTCTAGCCCCCTTACTTCTACCTAAGGAAGTGGAAGAGGTGATGTTGGCCTCTAGGAGGCAATCCACCCGGATGTCTTATGCCCTCAAGTGGCGTAGGTTCTCCACCTGGTGTGCTCAGCGCCAGGAGGATCCTTTTTCATGCCTGGTGCCAGTGGTGCTGCAGTATCTGCTTCATCTGTCGGACCTAGGCCTTAAATCCAACTCTGTTCGGGTCCACCTCGGTGCTCTATCAGCGCATCACTCACCGGTGGAGGGACAGTCTGTCGGGCCACATCTTGGTGTCCCGCTTCCTCAGAGGCTTGCTTTTGCTCAAGCCTCCGATTCGCCCACCTGCCACTGAGTGGGATTTGAATGTGGTCTTGCAGCAACTTACTCGCCCACCATTTGAGCCGATGGCTGTGTGTCATTTACACTTCCTTTCTTGGAAGGCGTTGTTCTTGGTAGCTCTTACCTCGGCCAGGCGTGTGAGTGAACTCTAAGCTCTGGTTTCTGATAGACCGTACACACGGTTCTATAGGAACAGGGTGGTCTTACAAACTCATCCTAAGTTCCTTCCTCAATCAGGAGATGGTTCTTCCAACATTCTTCCCCAGGCCAGTCGGGCTGAAACAGTCTTGCATACCCTGGACTTTAAAAGGGCGTTGTCCTTTTACATAGACCGTACGCAGTGGCATCGAAGGGCTGCTCAGCTCTTTGTATCTTTTGACCCTAATAAACTGGGGTTACCTGTCTCCAAGCGTACTTTGTCCATTAGGGTAGCAGATTGTATCGCCTGGGCGTACAGGGCAGCCGGCCTCTCCTTGCAGGATTGAGTCATGGCCCACTGTGTCAGGGCGAAAGCCGCGTCAGTAGCTCATCTCAGGTTGACAGCAACCTTGGGCCGGAAGGACTGGGGTTTCTAGTCCCACAGGTGCTCCTTGTGGTCTTGGGCAAGCCACTTAACCCTCCATTGCCCATGTTCCCTGTAAAATAGTTATCTCCAAGTTATAATGCTCTGTTCAATGTAATTTCAGTTTGTTCAATGTAAACCGCACTGATGCAGAATAGCACGGTATATAAGAGAATGTAAATAAATAAATAAAATCTCCGCTCTGTTCCGTTGGCAGACATCTGCCAGGCCGCTACTTGGTCTTCAAGCCAGACTTTTGCGGCCCATTACTGCCTCGATAGGGAGTCCCGAAGGGACAGTGCTTTTGGACAGGCGGTACTCCGTAATCTCTTTGAGGTTTAGTCAACTCCTACCCTCCGGCCCTTGTGTTGGGCTACCGTACAGGGGCGTTCTCAGAGAAGATTCTTGTCATGGATGCTGAGGCTCTAGAGCAGGGGTCTCAAACTCAAATTGCTTTGAGGGCCAAATGAGGACTTGTAAAATAACCCGGGGGCCGCATGAGATGTGGGACCTCATTTGCATAAGGAACCTCATTTGCATAAATATTTGCATAATGTTACCATACCCTAACTTTTAGTAAACATGCCTCTTAATGAGTGCATGAATAAAGACAGACTAAAAGATTTCTACATTACTATAATCCAGTGCCAACCGCCAGGCACATTAGGAACTACTACAAACAAACACTGCCCATTAAGAACCCATAGCAAACCCGCCATATCCTAACAGCACTACCAGGACTCACAAAGCACCATACCCTACCTATCAAAAGGCAACACTGCAAATATTAAATCAATACATTTCAGAGAATAACAATACATGACCTACTGGGGACAGAGAACAAGTAGCAATGTCAAATAGGAATTACAATAAACAGAATACCTCAGCTCAGTTACACATGCAGAATACACCATCACCAAACAAGGAATCAAAATTTAGAAACAAGACAATTAAACTGGGAACCCCAAAAGCCAAACTTGGAATGTACAACAACACTGTAGAAATAAAACTATAAATTAATTTCCTCTTGTACTAAACAAAGCGCAGACGTTATTGATGCACATTTCCCAGAACTGACATATTCCAGTTAATAAATTCAAAATAAAGATATTTTTCTACCTTTTGTGCATTTTTTTTCAGTTCCAGCCACTTTCTTCTGGTTTCTTCGTGCCTTCTGCTAACTCTCCATCGTCTGCTGTCCATTTGTCCTTTCTTCTCTCTTCTAGCTTTTTCCATTCTCCCTCTACATCTGCTTTAACATATTAATCTTTCTCCTTTTGCTCTTTCCTCATTCCTATTTTCATCCACTCAAATTTTATCCCTCCATCCTCAATCCCCACTTACCTGGCCAACTGTAGATTTGTCTTCCCTCCCACACAAAATATTTTCCCCTCTCCATTTCACTCTCCCAGCTCCATCCCATTCTAATCCTCCCCCAACATCAGCTCCCTTCTAGTTCCAGTCCCACACAGCACCCCCTCCCTTCTAGTCACTGCATCAGCCCATTTTCAGTCCTAGCCCCCCATCAGCCCATTTCCAATCGTAGCTCCCCCCCATCAGCCCATTTCCAGTGCTAGCTCCCTCCCCTCACAGTCCATTTCCATTCCAAGCCCCCCTCCCCATCAGCCATTTGCAGTTCAAGCCCCCCTTCCACTCAGCCCATTTCCAGTCCTAGCAGACCCCCCAGCCCATTATCAGTCCTAGCCCCCCCATAGCCCATTACCAGTCCTAACCCCCCATCACCCCATTTTCAGTGTTACCCCCATCACCCCATTTTTAGTTACCCCCCTCATAGGCCATTACCAGTCCTAGCCCCCCCCCATAGCCCATTACCAGTCCTAACCCCCCATAGCCCACTTCCAGTCATACCCCACATAGCCCAATATCACTCCTCAACCCCACCCATCACCTAATTTTCATTGTTACCCCCATCACCCCATTTTCCTTTACCCCCTCATAGGCCATTACCAGTCCTAACCCCCCCCCCATAGCCCATTACCAGTCCTAACCCCCCTCCCACCATCAGCCAAGGTAGATGTTTAAAAAATGTATATTTGCTGCTTAATGGCCAACATAAGTCTTTTGTTCATTTTACTTATAAATATACACACCATTTTTCAATTTCTTTATCACTTTGTCCAAAGCTTAACTTTTGCGTCAATTGATATGCATTTATCAAGTCAGTAAATATCCATATAGCAATAGCTTAACTTATCTTAGCATCTCATTGAACTTGACGCCTCAGTGTTAACGGCAGCTCCCTTAACAACATTCCAATCAGGCCACAAACCAGTGTTTCAGCAGTTCGCATGCTTCAGGGGCCATGTCAAACAGCAGGGGCTATCTAAAATGGTTCTTGAGATTCTATTGAGAAAAAGACGCTGTAAACTTCAACTACCATTGCCGCCATATTATCTCATCTAGCACCCATCCGAAACAAACATCACATTCCCCCAGAGCCAATCAAACCAGCAGCCATTATACATCCTATTTAGTAAAACACATTCCATTCCACAGAAGAATTAAGGACAGAGGGTCAAGTAGTTTGTAAATCATAAATCTAAAATTATTCCTGTTGAAGAAGAAATTGGTCTAAATCAGTGCCCTGTTCCAATCACACAACATGATCCAAAACCACTTTAAACTGAGTGAACAAATGTTGTGCAGAGCGGCAGTGATCAGTCAAGTGAGTGGACACTGTTACACCGGCTCTTGTGCTCAACCAATATTTGCTGCTGCTGCCGCAGTAGCATTAAGCGTCCCGCTGGCCCCTCTGCCTGGCAGAGTCCTCTCCTCCCTGCAGTATCAGCTCCAAAAGCGGCGGCTTTCAGAGCCGCGAAGAGAGAGAGTTTCTCTCGCGCGGTTCTGAAGACTCTCTCGCTGCTCTTCAGAACCGCGCGAGAGAAACTCTCTCTCTTCGCGGCTCTGAAAGCCGCCGCTTTTGGAGCTGATACTGCAGGGAGGAGAGGACCAGGCAGAGGGGCCCGCGGGACGCTTAATACTGCGGCGGCAAGTTTGGAATTTTTTTTTTTTTTTACTCGCCGGTGCTTCGCGGGCCGCACAAGATGCTCTCGCGGGCCGCGTGTTTGAGACCCCTGCTCTAGAGGGAGCTAATTTTTCAGCTTTGGGTTCCCGGTAGCCTAGAGCTGGGGAGTCCCTTATGTGAGGACTGACTTCCTGCTTGGTCCTGGAGAAAGAGTAGTTACTCACCTGTAACAGGTGTTCTCCAGGAGCAGCAGGAATCAGTCCTCACGACCCTCCCTCCTTCCCTTGGAGTTGCAGTCATATACTTCATTTTTGTTTTTGCCATCTTTTATCTATGTCATCAGACTGAGCAAGATGGCACCCTTGGGCGGGAAGGGGACTGCGCATGCGCGCTGCATTCCCAAAGGCTTTCCTTGAAAGCTGGGGAAATGCTCTGCACGGGGGCTCCGTCGGCGCCGACATCACCCATATGTGAGGACTGATTCCTGCTGCTCCTGGAGAACACTTGTTACAAGTGAGTAACTACTCTTTCCGCGCCGTGTTGGGGCTTGAACCTGTGCTGATGTATGTCTAGTGGGGCATTGATCTGTATGTGGTCTTGTAGTTGCCTTTGGACTGCTTTAGCAAGGAATGACAGGCTGGAGATAGGGCGGTATGATTTTGGTTCAGTTGGGCTCAGATTGCTACCTTTAAGTATTGGTCTTATCATTGCGTGTTTTAGTGGTTGTGGCATGTATCCTTGTTGGAGTGAATCTTTAACAATTTTTTGAATGTGATGAGAGAGCTGACTTTTTGTGGCTTTGATCCAAGACACTGGGCATGGGTCTGATGGTGACGTTGTTGTGTTTAGTCCAGATTATGATGTCTTCTATTTGCTGTTTTGTTGGTATATTGAAGCTTTCCCATGCTTGGTGTTGCATTTTTATCGTGTGATCATTTGTTTGTGGTGAAGTAGTGTATGCTTGGTTAGTGTTTTTTGACTTCATGTAGTCTGCATATTTTTGTGGGTCAAGATGGTGGGTGCTTTGTTGCGTGTCATCCTTAGTGAGCTTTTGGGCAATGCTAAAAAGTTCTCTTGGTCTATTGGTAGATTCCATGATCAGGTTTGTATGGTGTTGCTGTTTTCGCTCATTTATTAGATTGTTATATTCCCATTGTTTGTCTCTGTATTGTGTAAGGAGGTTGTGTGATTTGTTCCTTCTCCATTTTCTTTCTAGTCTTCTTAGTGTGCGCTTTGCGACTCTGACTTCATGTGAATACCATGGGGCATTGGATGTTTTGCCTGTTTGTGGTTTTTTAATGGCTGGGGCAGATGCCACGTTAGATATTATTGTGTTCCATTCTTCTATGTTTAGGTCCAGGGTGTAATGTAACAGCATTAGCTTAGGTAAGCAATATATTGTCCAAGCAATGTAACAGTATTGCAGTGTAACAGCTATCTGATAATGTTACTCAGAGGAGGTGGATCAGAGTAGCCAGGGGCAAAGAGGGCTCAGTTGGGAACAAGCCTCCATTCAGCTGTGGCAGACACGTTTTTCTCAACTCGACTTAGGATACCTTTCTCCGGCAATAGGTCTAGTGTTGTGGCTTCTGCTGATGATGACATTTCTCATTAAAAACACTGTCCCTGTAAATTTCCCCCATTACAGCCTATGGCGTCTGGCACAAAAGGACAGTTATGTATCTAGCTTGCTGTTTTTGGAACTTGCTGTCCTCTTTGCAGGTACAAGCATTTCCTCTGGGAACAAGCAGGAAGTCAGTCCTCTCATATGGTGACATCAGCGCCAACTGAGTCCAAAGTGGAAGCATCTCCCCAGCTTTCAAAGAAAACCTTTAGGAGATGCACCATGCATTTGTGGTCCCCTTCCCGCCCAAGGGTGCCAAGTCTCCTCTTTTCCATGCAGCCCACCAGACATGTGTCTGATTTCCCCAGAAAAAGCAATTTGTTTTGATTCTATAGTGTGTTTTGTTTTTTCTCCAGCTGCATCCAGTTCCTTTCCCACCTCCGAGTTCACTTGCTTCAGCACTGTGTCTCCGACCACTTTTGTTTTATCTAGTTTGAGCTTTTCCCTCTGTGGCTTCGTGCCTTTTTTCCACCAACTGGCAGTTCCTCGGATCGTTGACCTCACTGGGGTCCTTCTTTTCCCCTAATGGCCAGCAGCTATAAGAAGTGCGATCGGTGCGCCAAAAACATATCCCTCACCCCGACACACACAATTTCTGCTTCTGGTGTCTTGGCCTCGGCCATGACCTGGAGGTTTGTGGCCTCTGCAAGCAGATGTCCACCAAAGCAGTCAAACTTCGGCACCAGAAGCATGACCAGATTTTTTAGGTCAGACTCTGCCCCAGAGTCCCCGGTGACCTCACGCTGCAGGACCCTTTATAAGACCCCAGAATCGCGTAGTGACCCCACGGAAATCCTCCAGGCCTGCAGGTCCTCTGACGGGTTCCCCGGACAGAGAACAAAAAAGGAAGAAGAAATCCTCGAGGACCTCCTCACAGGACTCGGAGAAGGTTGCCAAGTCTCATGCTAGGTCCCTCAGGCCCCAGAGAAGGACCGAAGAATCAGAGCAGGAGCAGCCACCTAAAGTCCCCAGGAAGGAATCATTGACCTCTGGCGATTGGCCCCAGACCACCGAGGCTGTCCTCTTCAAGGACATCAGCGCCGGACTCGGGTACCCCGGTGTCAGCGCTGAAGGGCTGCAGTGTCACCTGGGCTGCAGTCCAGGATGGAATCCCTTGAGCGCAGCCTGGCTGCCCTCTTGGAGACTCAGTGGGCGTAATTGTCTAGATCTGCCGGTTCATCTGTCCAGACCACCAGGACCTCAACATAAAGGACATCCCGGGGTGTCGAACCGATCCTTGCAAGCTCACATCCTCGAGTCGAGCAGCGATCTCGATCACAGTCCCGATCCTTGGGCCATGGATCACCTTCAGCCAGTGCTTGTGACTCTGGCCACGCAGCTCCGAGGACCCAAGTGCCCCCGGCACTGGGACCATCACAGCCCACCAAGGTCTCCACCGAGTACTCCAACTGGGAGTCTGAGGACAAAACATCCCCAGACACTTGCAAACACTGCAACGTGCCCTCGGACCCATCTCCACCTGAGGTCAGGTGCCTTTCCCCGCCCAAGGACACAGCGTTCCTTGATTTCATGCAGGACATGTCGAGGGCATTGGCATTTCCTACCAACTCGGAGGAAGACCCTCACATGGAGAAGCTGGAGATCCTCCAGTATGAGTCTCCCCTGAAGGTGGCACTCACAGTGCCTGTCCCGGCCATCCTGGAGCAGCTCTTTAGGATGTGGGATTCGCCGGTGTCATTGCCCATTATCAGCTGTCGATTTGACGCCATGTACCAAGTTCGCTGGAGCCCGGGCTTCAGGTAAGCCCAACTCCTGCACAATTGCATGGTGGTAGAGCCAAAATAGACATTCCCAGATGCCCCCGGGCAGGGAGACCAGAACCCTTGATGCCCTCAGCAGAAAATGCTACCAGGCGCGATGCTGGCCTGTTGGATCCAGGCACACCAACTTTACATGGGTATGTAACTGAGGGACCTGGGTAAGGAGCTAGCTGGGTTCTCTGCCGGCCTCTCTGAGGAATCCCTCCAATGATCCCTGATCAAAGGTGTCAGTAACTGCTCGAAGTTCATATCTCAAGCAGATAATGATGCCTTTGAGTCCACAGCCTGGGTGGCTGTAGCGGGCATCGGCGCCCAATGCCAGGCCTGGCTCCAGTCATCTGACCTGGAACAATGGATCCAGGACAAACTTATCAACGACCCATGCCAAGATGAGAATGTTTTTTGCAAGCCCATGTCAGGCAAGGCCACAGAGCTCGAGGCGGAGTTTGTGACCAGAGCTTGACTTTTAAAAAAGACCTCCACTCTGCCCAAGAGGAAAGCCTCGGATAAAGTGTCTCCCTACCCAAGGAAGGGATAGGCCTACTGGGGCTACCAACAGTACCAGCCTCCCCCTGGCCCCTCAGCAAAGGCAGCATGTCAAGGGGCATGCTCAGGGACCCCGTAAACAGAGAACCCCCAAAGGGCCAATACCGGCCCCTCCTCCATTAGGGGGAAATTTTTGACTACCTGAGCCTAGCCTCTCTACCCTCAGGAAGGCAGCTACCGACAGGGGGGACATCTGGTCCACTTTGCCCACTGGTGGCCAAACATCACCACCGACACCTGGGCACTTCAGGTGGTCAGGGAGGACTATCTCCTCCACCTGGACCAGACACCCCCCTTCTTTATTTCCTGGAGAGCCCCCAAGGGACTCCCCTTCACCAGGCTCTGCTCCAGCAGGAGCTCTCAGGCCTCCTCAAGGACGGTGCTGTAGAGCCTGTGCCCTACTGCCAGAGGGGCAAGGGATTCTACTTCCGATACTACTTGGTGCCAAAAAAGACAGGAGGCCTTGGGCCCATTCTGGACCAGTAGAACCTGAACAAGTTCCTGGTGCGGGAGCAGTTCAGAATGCTCTCCCTTGGAACCTGCTCCCCTACCTCCAGCAGAGAGATTGGCTATGCTCCTTGGATCTAAAGGATGCTTACACTCACATCCTCATTCATCCCAGTCACAGGCAGTACCTCAGATTTGTGGTCAGGAGCAACTACTACCAATACAGGGTGCTGCCCTTAACAGGCTCGCCTCTGCACCCAGAGTCATCACAAAGTGCCTGGCGGTGGTGGCTGCCTATCTCCACCTGCAAAGGGGCCTTCATCTTTTCCTATCTACATGATTGGCACATACGAGGCAAAACAGCCACAGAGGTACTTCAGGCCACAGGCCGCACCATCAGTGCCCTAGAACACCTGGGGTTTGTAATAAACCGCCCCAAGTCCCACCTCGCCCCCACCCAGAACTTAGAGTTCATTGGGATGCAGCTGGATACACTTCAGGCCAAGGCCTTTCTTCCCCTGGACAGGGTGAGTCACCTTGTGGCCCTTGCTGCAGAGGTACAAAACAAACACTCGGTGCAGGCCCACTTTATGCTTCACCTGCTCGGCCACATGGCTTCCACCGTGCATGTTACACTGGACACCCATCTCCACATGCAGACGACCCAGTGGTGCCTCCGCTCCCAGTGGACACAGGCCACCGGCTGCCTCAGGGACAGGATGCGCGTGACCCACCAGTTGGCACTTGACAGGTGGCAAGTGACACAACACCTACGGACAGGCATGCCCTTCCAGACCCCCATTCTTCAGAGGATCCTCACAACGGATGCCTCCTGGTTGGGGTGGGGAGCTCACTGCAGAGACCTCCACATGCAGGGCACCTGGTCCAGGGTGGAGAGCCAGCAGCAGATAAACCTCCTGGAGCTCAGTGCCATATTCCTGGCCCTCCAGGCTCGTCACTGTTGCTTACAGCAGCAACTGGCGTTGGTCCAGACGGACAACCAGGTTGCCATGTTCAAGTAGAAGAAGCAAGGGGAGTACAGGATCCTACACCTTCTGCCAAGAGGCAGTAGCCCTCTGCTCCTATGCAATCAGCCAAGGAATGCTCCTGAGAGCTGTCTACCAGCCGGGTCAGGACAATGCCCTCGCCGACAGGTTGAGCAGGGTCCTCCAGCCTCACGAATGGCGGCTAGACCCCAGGGTTGCCCACCAACTATTTTGGCTCAGGGGCACCCCTCTAATGGATCTATTTGCCAGCCTGACCATGCTCAGCTGGCATGATTCTGTTCCCGCCAGCCTCACCCATCCAGGAAGGTGATGGATGCCTTCCTCATCCCATGGTCTGAAGGCCTCTTATACGTCTTCCCACCCATGCCACTAGTCACCAAGACTCTTTTCAAAGTCCTTCGAGACAGAGCACTGCTGATCCTGATGGCCCCTTGGTGGCCCAGGCAGCCGTGGTTCCCACTACTGCTCCGCTTAGCGATAAAGTGCCTGGTCCCTCTGGGGAGCTCCTTGGGGAAGTTCAGGAATCTTAAGTTATTCCTCCGAACTCGATTCTCCAAAAACAGGATCTTCCTACTCAAAACCTTTTATCCTTTAACTGAGCAGCAATCACAGTTCAGAGACTTTTGAGTGCTTCTTCCAGGGCTCCCAATCTGGCAGCATTGTCAGCCACCACAGTTTCTCAGGTCACAGTCCTAACCAAAACTTGATCCACTTGAGTTTTAAAGCTGTTCAGTTAGCCAAAGAAGAGTCCACAGACTTAATAGCATCCCAGAGCACATCAAGTGTGATTACAGCCGGTCTTGCAACCATTGCTTGATGATTTCCCCGAACCAGAGACTCCAAGAGCACACCAAGGACTGCCGTTGACTCTGAGGGCAGCTCTGCTACCAGGGACACACCAGGAGAACTTCTTCCTGAGGCCCTTTGCCCCTCTCAGGCAGCTCCAGATACAGCAATGGTGGGGTTGTATGAAGCTTGGGCCCCACTGAGATTGACTTCCAACACTCCCATGCCGGACTGTGTCAAAGAGACCTGTTGTGCCGCAGTTATTGAGGAAAAGAGCAGCAAGATCGACTGCAGCAGCGCCCTCAGCGTTAATGCAGCCACCAATGCCATGGCTTTCCCCTTCCTCTTCCGAGGCATGGTAAGTGCTGCAGGAACATACGTGCACTCTGCCATTGCCACAACCGCTATCACCACCATCTTGCGCCCTTATACCAGATTCTATAAGAACAGGGTCATGCTATGCATGCACCACAAATTCTTTCCGAAGATGGTGTCCCCCTTCCACCTCAATCAGCAGGTGGTGTTGCCCATCTTCTTCCCACAGCCTCACGCCAATGGGGTGGAAGACTGTCCTTCATACTGTAGATTGTAAGAGGGCCCTGTCCTTTTACCTACAGCGTACCCAGGGCCACCGCAAAGCCTCCCAGCTTTTTGTCTCCTATGATTTCTCTGTTAGGGAGGGAGTGACCAAGTGGACTCTGTCCACCTGGGTAGTGGACTGTATCGCCTTTGCCTATGGACAGGCTGAGCTCCCGCTGGAGCACCGTGTCACAGCATACAGCATCAGGGCCATGGCGATCTCGTTGGCATACTTGCGCTCTGTCCCTATGGCAGACATCTGCCGGGGCGCCACCTGATCTTCAGTCCACACCTTTGCAGCTTACTACTGCCTGGAGAGGGAGTCTCGACGAGATAGCACCTTAGGCAAGGCCATACTCCATAATCTCTTTGGGGTCTAGGCAACTCCTGCCCTCCAACCCTTCTGTGTTCAAGCTACTGGAGCGTGGATTCTCCTTGGACACTGGGGTCCTTTTTAGAGTCTGTGCTTCAGACTCAACCTGCTGCTCCCGACTTGCCATGTTTTTTTCCTGCAGAGTCTTGGTAGTCTGTACATAGGGAGTCCGGTATGTGAGGGCTGACTGTCTGCTTGTTCCCGGAGAAAGTGTAGTTACTCACCTGTAACAGGTGTTCTCCGGGGACAGCAGGCATCAGTCCTCACAACCCTCCCTCCTCCTCTTAGAGTTGCCTTAGTTGTCCAATTTTTTGCTGTCTTTAGCTATGTCATTTGACTGAGCAAGATGGCACCCTTGGTCAGGAAGGGGACCACACATGTGTGGTGCATCTCCCAAAGACTTTCTTTGAAAACTGGGGAGATGCTTCCGCCGGTGCCAACAACACGCATATGTGAGGACTGATTCCTGCTGTCCCCAGACAACACCTGTTACAGGTGAGTAACTCCGCTTTTTCACAGTGCATATGCTTTTAGCTACATTTTAGCGAAGACAGAAAGATGATGAGGCTGGAAAACATGCACAGATTTTGATTTTCAAGCAAAAATAGGCCTGTAGAAAAAGCAGGTGAAAAGTTCAATACCCAAATAGGCCATACAGGTGCAAAGTCCATGGGTTCCTTTTAATCCGTGAAGCTGGTTGGCTGCTTTCAAAGGAAATGTTCTTGAGTAATTCCCCTTTGAAAATTAGCTAAAGGTAACTGGTAAAAAGTACCTGTGCACTTAGCAGCTACGCGGGCTATTTGAATATTTCCCCCTAAATTATGCACAATCCATAGCAGAACAGTACAGCCAGCAGTCACTTAGTCAACGCTATACATGACAATGGTAAAGTTTCAAATATGGCCGCTTGTCATGGGACCCTGTCACACAGTTACTGAGATTCATTGCTGCTCCTTGGCTCTGGGATATCACATTATCACCTGGAGTCTGCTATTAGGCTTTGTGAAGCTAGTAAAGGTCCCTATTAATAAAAATCAAAAAATTTTTTTGAGTCAACAAAATGTAAATCATTTAATTTTACAGTAACTTGAAACTTGGTAATATGACATCACAGAGCATAAGAGCAACAGGGAACTTGGTGATAGTGGGACAGCATAATCACAGTGACAGTGTGATATTGAAGAACTAATGGAGTTGTATCATTTTAAAACCGATAGACTTTACAAAATTGCTATATCAGCAAGGTCTTTTCCCATATCCCATAGACATAGTATGCAAAGAAAGCCTTCCTGACTTGGGGCCAGAATCCTTAGAAGGGATTCCAAACTTAGTTAACTCGGCTGGAAGCATTTGTATGTGTCACATTCAACATGGAGGTTAAAGTTCCTATTTATTAATCGCATTCTGTTTACTTTGGGTACCTGTCCTAGTTGGATATGGTATTGCTGTGACCTTACTCAAACATGTTGTTAAACCAGACCCTACCAAATCAGAGATGAAAACATTTTGACCCTACAGAATTAGACTAGCTGAGAGGAGTCAAGTTTGCTCTACTTCTGAGGTTTTCATGTTTTGTCAGTATGTTGTCTCTAATCAATGAATTCTTTCTTTAGAAGAGGTAAAAGCGAAAGAGGAGAAGGATGAGGATGAGGAAGAATCTGATTTCAGCATTTCAAGTGCCGCTCCAGCATGGGACATGACCTCAGGGGGAGAGAAAGAAATGTCAAATCTGTCTTATCCAGGTATGTAATGAGGGGAAGAGCTGCAATAGGGGTAACATGCTGGTCTAATTCAGGTACAAAATAAGTGGAGCTACAGTAGGATCATCTCAGCCCAACATAGAATGTTATTCTATTGTAGTTCATCATGTGGATCTCTTTATAGCAAAAGGATGAAATCAAAGCATACTTCAACAAAAAGAGGGGGTGACCTGCATGGAGCGACGAGTACAACCCTAAACAAATGCATGGGGAGTGGGGGGGGTGATCCGCAACCATTCTAGCCATCTTAACTGGGCAGACTAGACAGACCATATAGGTCTTTATCTGTTATTTTTATGCTATGTTACTATGTTTTCCTAATCGTCATTCCAGTCCAGAAGCATGGGTTATGCACGCCTGCTACCAGATGGAGACTGAGAACGACTGATTTGATTTTGACATCATAGTATAAAGCGTCCTGTGCTGCCTCAATCTTACCAGTATTTCTCAGTCTCCAGCAGATGGAGATTGGCTTAATCCTTTACATTATGAACTGAATGGAAGATGAGGAATTTTTTGGTTAGGGACCAAGAGCGCTCTGAGGTTCAGAACCTGATGATGCCAGATCCCTTTCCCTACCCCCACCGGTACAAACCTCTACTGTTTAAGAGCTACTTTAGTGTAGCCTTGAGAGAGGTGGTCTCCCGATCTCCAGGAACAAGCAGGAATGAGTCTTCACATATGGGTACGTCGGTACCGACGGAGCCTGCGCGGGAACGCCCCCCAGCGTCCAATCAAAACGCTTTTGGGAGCATCCCCTCATGCCTGCATGCTGCCTTCCCGCCTTTCCCAACTGCCTCTCCTCAGTTTTCGTTTTTCCGCGGAGCCGGCAGGACGTCCTCCTGTCACCGCAGAAAATTCTTCCTTAATTTTTTTATTTTTTCCTGTGGTCGCGTCTGCCTTCCTTCGACGCACCGGTATCGCCGGTGTTTTCTTCTATTTCTTTTCTTTTCTTTGTATGGAATATTTTTTTCCTCAGTTCTGCTAACAGGTTCGGCTTGCTAGGCCTCCCTGTTTTTCCTCATGGAAACACCAGCTACTAGAACTTGTTTCAGCTGTGGCGGTACCAAGTTAGTTTTAGACGCACACAATATGTGCCTTCCATGTTTGGGTCCTGAACACCATTTGCTGGAGTGTCCCTCCTGTAGTAGTTTTTTTGAAAGAAGTCTTCAGCTCCGAGTTCAACTCGATACGCAGTCCCTCTCAGAACAGAGTGTTCCAGCTACAACTTCTTTTTCAGAGCATCAGGTAACCAAACAAAAGTCTGTAAAGACTAGCCAGTCCTCGGGTGGTAGATCTCAGGTTCATTATCGAGATGGCTCTAGCCTTGCCCCTGAGGGCAAATTGGCATCAAAACCCCGGCGGGAGTCTTCGGCCTCCAAAACACTAACGGGGTTTCAGGCTGTTCCCAGAGTTTCTACCTCGTTGAACATGCCTGAGCCATGCTTGGTGGTGGCATCCACTTTGAGCGGTACCGGTACCCCGGCATCGGCAATGGTGTTGGATGAAACATTCCACACCGATGATCGCTGTCTAGCGCTCTCGGTATCTTCGGTGCTGCTAGAGCCGCTGCAGACCGATCCCCAAGCACCGGTATCGAATCCGGTGCCGCTCCTGTCCTCCTCGTCGGTACCCTCCAGATCTGTCTCGATTGACTCGCTCCTTTTGATGCCAAGTTTCGAATCGATTCCTAGTCTGGATGATTGGGTACCGACTCGTCTCGGTATCGACCTCGAGCGATGCCAAAGACAAGGTTCCGGAGATCAAAGTCTGCCGTTCTCGGTACCTTCGGCACTGTTAGACTTACCCCAGACTGATCCTCTGATGTCGGTACCAGCTACGGTTCCGTTTTCCAACCTTGCATCGGTACTGGTGTCTTCCATGCTCTTTTTCACAAGCTCGCTTCCTTCGGTACCGAGTTTGGAATCCATTCCAAGCATGGATCCTCTATCACCGCTTTGTCGTGGAACCGACTTCGAACAGTTCCGACAATTTTCTTTTCAGGAGAATCCGATCATCCGCCCTTTCAGTTTCGATTCTCCGATAGCTCAATACATTCCTGCAGGAGAGTGCTCTTCAAAGGATCTAACCCTTGCTCCTCTCCGTAAGAAACTCCCTTGTCGGGAAGTTTCTTTTCAGGCTTTTCTCCTTGATAATGGCTATGTTACTTGCCATTTCTTTACCTGGCCAAGATCCTGCACCAGGGAGTTCAGACCTTCTGCATTCCTCTGTCAGCCCAAGGGAGATTATCATGTTTCCTTTGCACCAAACCTTACAGGATCTTTTGTTTCGAGTGTGGGAAACTCCTTTAGGGGTATCCCCACCTTCAGGGGCTATTGACTCTCTTTACAGAGTGCCCCCCTCACCAGGTTTTCAAAGGACTCAACTTCCACATCATTCTATTGTGGTAGAATCAGCAATGAGGCGTGTTAAATAGTGCTAAGAGGCACTCTTCTTCTCCGCCAGGTCATGAGTCTAGAAATTTGGATGCCTTTGGACGTAAAAGCTTCCAGGCCTCCATGTTTTCAGCAAGAATCCTCTCATATATTTTCTATATGGGTCTTTCTCTTGAAGAGCTTACAAACAGTTTCCTGTTGTTAGCTCCTTTCCTTCAGGATCACAAAAGACCAGACTACTCTCTGCTGGTTAGTCAGGTTCAGAGTATTTCCAGTTTTCTTACTCGTGCTACCCTGCACTGTTTTGAGTCTGTTTCCAAAACTTCTGCTATAGCCATAGGTGCACGACGCATAGCCTGGCTCCAAGTCTCTGGCCTGGGTGAAGAGGTACAAGAAAGGCTAGCTAATACTCCTTGCACTGGAGAGAATCTCTTCAACAAGGAGGCTTTACACCAGGTTGCGCAGTTAGCCACAGGCACTTTTGCTTTCAAGAGACCTCCAGGTGGTAGGAAGTCTTCTACCAAATTTTCTTCCCCTAAGGGGAGAAGGTTTCATTCTTCCTCTACCCATCATATAGTTGTTTCCAAATCTGGGAAACATCAAACCAGGCTAAAGAAACCACATCCTCAGCCGCTTCAGTAAACCCAGCAATCGCAGGGTTACTGATGAACTCTTCACTGTTGAACTCTAGAACCTGTAGCTTGTTTTTATATTACAAGCATCTACATAGGTTCTATCCTAAGATTTACACATGTCTCTTTTCCAGAGTCATCCTAACTTTGCCTCAGAGGGCTTCTTAACATGATAATGCTTACAGGTACTAAGTTCCTCCTTTTCTTCTGAAGCAGAGGAGAAACACCAGTCCATTTCTTTTGATGACTCCTGTTTCAGCAACGATCATGTTGCTTTTTACAAGATTTACTCCATCGTAAGTCTTTCTTAAAACTCTCTTCCCTATTAAGACTTTGTAAGAGGGTTTCCACTTATGGAAGGCTTATCCCTGAAGCCCTACTTCTTTTCCAAGTTCTCTTCCCCCTGCATCCTTCTTTGTCAGCAGCTTCTCAGACAGTGATGGAGTCTTACCACCCCTCCTTCTGTCTTCAGGCCTTTCCAATTTTGGGAGCTAAGGCTTCTCCTGCTGCTTTCTCAATAGTTGGAACTTGTCAGACGGCTGCCTAGGGTGAGAACTTACACAATCTTGACGATGCATATATTCATATGATTCTTGCAAGGTATTGTGGGTAATGTAGTTCTTTCACTCCCAAACACAGCTGAAGACAATAATTGAGTTGTGATACCAGTGGTAAGGCCAATAAAATACTTCTTTTATTGATGGGGTTTAATTCACCCAGCACAAACATGCTTGGTAGCAATATAAATGAGGTTACTTGCTTGCAGTGTTTAAATGGATAACATAAAGTCACAAAGCAAACCAGAAAACAACCTTCAGCTTGTTAGCTAATGTTTTCTTAGCAAATAATTACCAAATAAAAAGGCACAAAGAAATAAATGAACTCTGCTTGTTAGGTTAACTTCTGCTTATTTTCCACGCAGATCCCAGCAGTGATTCTCCCTTGCTCACACACACAATCAGGTGCAGCTCTAATTACTATCAATTGACCAGCTGAAAGCCTTTAGCTGGCTGGCTGCTACTGTGTGAACCCAAATCCTGCTTTAAGAGCTGTTTGCAGTGGAAATAAAGAACAAAGTTAGGTTTCTTTGTGATGGCTGAGGTGTTTGCTCACAGAAAGCTAGCAATAGCATTTAGATAGAGAACAGTCCATGTAATGAATAGTTTCATCTGCTGTATCTCCCCCTTCATCAATCAGCATAGGGTCACTATCATACATTGGCACAGACGAGTCTTTCCATAAGGCCCTATCATGAGAATGCTTATTCCCTTGCTGCCATTCACTATTATAGATAGGGTCTGGATCAGTGTTCATATCTGAGCCTCTCCTGCTATCATAATTCCTCTCTGTATATCCTGGCCAGTATGTAATCCAGTTCTGATGTCCAGCCTTCCAATCTTGATCCCTGGACACTGGATCTTCCCTCACATACCTTTTGGCATAGGTCTGAAAGTCCTTTCCACGTGCAGTCTTCTCTCTTCCAGGTAGCCACTGGTGATTCCTATCTCTGCCCTTCCATTCCTCTGGCTGACTCCAGTCCAATGGACTCTGCTGGCACTTGGAATACCTCCCAGTATGGGTACTGCCTTGGATTCTCCCAGACCCTCCAATGGCCTTTCTTCTCTTCCTTCCAGAGAGTTTCCTTCTTTCTCTATCCGCTTGGCTTGGCTTCTGCTTCTCCAGGTGATGCTTAAACCTGTAGCTGTAAAAGCTACCAAAACTCAGAAAAAACCAATTTATTTTTTGTCGGATCGCCTGTTATGAGGGTGTACAAACACTCTCTTGAGACAGGCCCTCCTTTTATTCAACTTATTTTTCTAAAAAGGTCAGTATAACCTTAGGTCCACACAACCTGAATATGCTAAGGGCTATGACAAGCCCAGAAGGACTAGCCCATGCATAATAAAGATGCTAACCTGCATCGCAAGGAAATTTTAACAGGACGTTTCAGTCTCCCAAAACTGAATTTATATGGAAGGTGTGGTACTTAGCTGAATGGCTGAATAGCAAACAAAATGGAGTGCTCCAAACTCTCTGTCATTCACATCAGGAGAGTAATAAGCCAATTAATGGCTTATTACTCTCCTGATGTGAATGACAGCGAGTTTGGAGCACTCCATTTTGTTTGCTATTCAGCCATTCAGCTAAGTACCACACCTTCCATATAAATTCAGTTTTGGGAGACTGAAACGTCCTGTTAAAATTTCCTTGCGATGCAGGTTAGCATCTTTATTATGCATGGGCTAGTCCTTCTGGGCTTGTCATAGCCCTTAGCATATTCAGGTTGTGTGGACCTAAGGTTATACTGACCTTTTTAGAAAAATAAGTTGAATAAAAGGAGGGCCTGTCTCAAGAGAGTGTTTGTACACCCTCATAACAGGCGATCCGACAAAAAACAAATTGGTTTTTTCTGAGTTTTGGTAGCTTTTAGAGTTACATCTCAGCGTTTAATGGAACAGTGAATGATCTTTAGAGTATAGTTGCAATTTTGTTCATTTCACAGAGGTTTATTGATTAGTAAACCTGTAGCTGGACTGGAGCTTGTAGCCGTTGCTGTCTCTGTCTTTGAGGCTCTTTCTGTAGCTGTTATCAGTAGAATAAGCTCTATTCTCCAGGACCAAGCAGGAAGTCAGTCCTCACTTATGGGTGACGTCGGCGCCGACGGAGCCCTCGAGGAGCAATTTTCCCCAGCTTTCAAAGAAAGCCTTTGGGAATTGCAGCGCGCATGCGCGGTCGTCTTCCCGCCCGAGGGTGCCATCTTAGCCAGTCTTCTTTTTTCCGCGGAGCCCTACAGACGTCCCCGTCTTGTCCCCGCGAAAAAGTTGATTTTCTTCTTTGTTTATCCTTTTTTCTTTCGGTTCGACGCCGATCGTTTTCCCGCCCGGACTCGCGACGCCGGTCTCGAGTCCGCTTACTTTTTTCGGTTTTTCTGACTTAGTCAGCTTTCGTTTTTGGTTTCCCTGGCAGCCCGGTCCTTTGACCTCGCAGGGGCCCTTTTTCCCCCGATGGCTGCCAGTGGGTTTAAGCGGTGTGGTCGGTGTGACCGAAATATGTCACTAACTGACACACACGACTTTTGCCTCCGCTGCCTGGGCCCGGATCATGAGGAACTGATCTGTGGGCCCTGCAGCAAACTGTCCTCAAAGGCGTTGAGGAGTCGGCGGCATCAGCGTGAGAGAATCTTCGCTGACCCCAGCCGTACCCGGACCTCGTCGGAGGCCTCCGCATCGAAAGGCTCCAGCTCGGACCGTCGCCGGAGCTCCTCCGACCGGGGTTCTCCCTCCGGGGACCATCGTCGGAAGGAAAAACCCGCGAGGGCGGCGTCGGTGGACGCTCCTGGTTCCGCGAGGGCCAGGTCGCATAGCCCCGACAGCCGCCCCGGGTCCTTGGAGAAGGAACACATCCCGAAGCGACCTCGCCTGGAGTCGGAGATGCCTGCCCGGGTAAGTCCTGTGGTCCTTCTGGACTCGCCTCCGCGACAGCTGACGTCGGGCCCGACGCCGTCGGGGCCCGAGTCGGGGGCTGCTGGGTCACCTGAGCTCGGACTCAGGTTGACGGCCTTGGAGAGCAGACTGTCTGCCTTCATGGACCAGCAGCGGGCACTGCTCGCTGGCCTCGCTGGCGCCGCTGCCCCGACCGCCGGGACGTCGACGTCCAAGTCGACCCCGGAGACCGAGCCGATCCTCGAGTCCATGAGAACTCGAGTCGATCCTCGGTCGAGGTCACCCTCGGCCTCCCGTTCGGGACCGAGGTCGCCGACGCCGACTCCCTCGACGTCGGGGCGGCTGGCGCCGCACCCTGCCCGGGCCGACCCCACCGAGTCCTCGTCGGAGTCGGTCTGGGAGTCTGAGGAGGAAGAGTCACCTGATTCTTTCCGGACTCGGTGTGTCCCATCGGACTCACCGGGGTCCGAGCCTCGGAAGCAGTCCCCCCCGGAGGATGCCCGGTTCTCGGACTTCGTTAGGGATATGGCCAAGGCTTTGGCCTTCCCTGCGGATCCCGAGGAGGAGCCTCGAGCCGAAGAGCTCGACGCCCTCCAGTATGACTCTCCCGCGAGGGAGCACTTTACTGTGCCGGTTCCTCCTATGCTGGAACGACTACTCTTCCGCATGTGGGAGAGTCCGGCCTCCTCGCCGGTCCTGAGCAAGCGGGTCGATTCTATCTATCGGGTCCGCAAGAGCCCTGGCTTTCAGAAGGCACAGCTGCCACACCATTCCATGGTAGTGGAATCGGCCATGCATCTTCTTAAGAGCCAGAAGATGCACTCCTCGGTGCCTCCTGGAAGGGAGGCCCGTAACCTGGATGGCCTTGGCAAGAAGTGCTTCCAGGGCTCTATGCTCGCATGTCGTGTCCAGACTTACCAGCTCTACATGGGCATGTATCTCCGGGATCTGGCTAAAGAGCTAGCCGGATTCTCCGCTGGTCTCTCCGAGGAGCCCTTGCGGAGGTTCCTAGCCTTGTCCACGGGCATTCGGGAATGCTCAAAGTTCATGTCCCGAGCAGCCTATGATGGATTTGAGGCCTTGGCTAGAGTGGCCGCAGCCGGCATCGGTGCCCGCCGACAGGCTTGGCTTCAGTCGTCAGACCTTGAGCCCTGGGTACAGGACAAGTTGGTCGATGTCCCCTGCCGAGGCGAAAACCTCTTTGGCAAGCCCATGGCGGAAAAGGCTGCACAAATTGAGACTGAGACTCTCACCAGGACCAGGCTTTCTAGGAAGACCTCCGCCCCTTCCCAGAAAAAGAAGGGCTCGGGAAAAAAGTCCTTTTACCCGAGGAAAGCGGCTGCCTACAAACAGTACCCCCATTATCAGGCCCCTGCAGCTCCCCAACAGGGCCAGCAGGCCAAGGGACGGGGTAACGGGTCCCGTAGGCAGCAAGCCCCCAAGCCTGCACCACCAGCCCCTGCTCAGCAGGGTGGGGGTTTTTGACTCGCTCAGCATAGCCTCTCCCCCCCCGCTGGTTCCTCCCAGCACCGGAGGCCGGCTGGTTCACTTCGCCCACAGGTGGTCCAGCATCACCGCAGATGCCTGGGTACTTCAGGTCGTGCGAGAAGGCTACCTTCTCCACTTCCATCAGGTCCCTCCCTCCTATTTTCCGGGAGAACCTTCGCGCCCCCCTCTGCACAGGGAGTTGCTCCTTCAGGAGTTAGCAGGTCTTCTGCAGGAACAGGCGGTGGAACCGGTGCCCCACCACCTGAGAGGTCAAGGCTTTTATTCAAGGTATTTTCTGATACCAAAGAGAACAGGGGGCCTCAGACCCATCCTGGACTTGCGCAACCTCAACAAGTTCCTTGTGCGGGAGAAGTTCAAAATGCTTACCCTTGGAATCCTTCTGCCCTACCTCCAGCAGGGAGATTGGCTATGCTCCTTGGATCTAAAGGATGCCTACACGCACATCCTCATCCACCCAAGCCACCGCCAATACCTAAGGTTTGTGGTGGCAGGAAATCATTACCAGTACAGAGTACTGCCCTTTGGCCTATCCTCCGCACCGCGAGTCTTCACAAAATGTCTCGCGGTCGTGGCGGCCCATCTCCGGCTTCACGGCCTCTATGTCTTTCCGTACCTCGACGACTGGCTCATCAGAGCAGCGTCCGCTCAGGAGGTCACCAACGCCACGTGCCGCACGGTGACTCTGCTGCAGCACTTGGGCTTTGTTATAAACTTCGCAAAGTCCACTTTGCTCCCCTCACAGGATCTCGAGTTCATCGGCGCGAGGCTGCACACTCCTCGGGCACGAGCGTACCTACCGCTCGACAGGGCTCAACGGCTCATGGACCTAGCCGACCGCTTTCGCAGCCAGCCCCTGGTCTCCGCCAGGCGCTTCCTGAGACTGCTCGGCCATATGGCTTCCACCGTCCAGGTGACCCCCAATGCCCGCCTGAATATGCGGTCTGCTCAATGGTGTCTCCGCCAGCAGTGGCGACAAGCCACAGGCGGCCTGGCAGACCTAGTGCGCGTCTCCGAGCCGCTGCTCTCGTCTCTCCGGTGGTGGCTCCGGCAGCCGAACCTGATATTCGGAATGCCTTTCCAGTCACCTCAGCCGACCCGTGTGCTGACCACCGATGCCTCCCTCCTGGGCTGGGGAGCACATTGCCAAGAGGCACGTACTCAGGGCCTCTGGACCACGTGGGAGTCTGCTCAGCAGATCAACTTCCTGGAGCTCAGGGCGATCCGCCTAGCTCTCAAGGCCTTCTCCCACCTGACTTCCCACCAATCCGTCCTTGTCCAGACGGACAATCAAGTTGCCATGTTCTACGTGAACAAGCAGGGGGGCACGGGCTCCTTCCTCCTCTGCCGGGAGGCACTGAAGCTCTGCTCTTGGGCCGTCAGTCACGGCATTCTCCTCAAGGCGGTTTATCTCCCGGGCCAAGAAAATTGCCTTGCAGACAAACTCAGCAGGGTCCTCCAGCCGCACGAGTGGCGTCTGGATCCCTTGGTAGTTCAGAAGCTCTTCCTCAAGTGGGGTCTCCCCACGGTAGATCTCTTTGCCAGTCCTCTCAACCGGCAACTTCCTCGCTTCTGCTCTCGTCAGCCGCACCCCCTTCGGGTTGCGGCGGACGCCTTTCTGATCTCATGGTCGGGGAGCCTTCTGTATGCTTTCCCTCCCATCCCGCTAGTCTCTCGGACTCTTTTCAAGGTTCTCCGAGACAAAGCCTTCATGATCCTGGTGGCCCCTCGCTGGCCCAGACAGCCGTGGTTTCCGCTCCTGCTGCAACTGGCGGTGGAGGATCCCATCCCTCTGGGGGTACAACCGGATCTCCTCACTCAGGATCAGGGGTCCCTCCTGCACCCCAACCTCAGGTCTCTCAACCTCATGGCCTGGCTGCTGAGAGGGTAGTCCTTGCTCCCCTTCTCCTGCCGGCGGAGGTGGAGGAGGTCGTCTTGGCTTCGCGACGGCCTTCTACCCGCAAATGCTACGCCCTTAAATGGCATCGCTTTGCAGTCTGGTGTACCCAACAGTCTCAGGATCCCTTCTCCTGCCCGGTGTCGGTGATCTTGCAGTACTTGCTGCACCTCTCTAATCTGGGACTTAAGTCCAACTCCGTCAAAGTTCACCTCAGTGCTCTTTCAGCACATCATGTGCCGGTGGACGGCAGACCTCTCTCCAATGACCCTCTCGTAGCGAGGTTTCTCCGAGGTCTCCTTCTACTTAAACCACCTCTGCGCCCGCCAGCGCCTGACTGGGACCTGAATGTGGTGTTGCAGCGGATCACCTGTCCGCCTTTTGAACCTATGGCTACCTGTTCTCTCCGTTTTCTGTCTTGGAAAACACTGTTCTTGATAGCCCTCACTTCCGCTAGACGCGTAAGTGAATTGCAGGCCCTCGTGTCTGATCCCCCTTACACTAGGTTCTACAAGAATAGGGTGGTCCTACGGACTCATCCGAAATTTCTGCCTAAAGTGGTCTCCCCTTTTCACATCAATCAGGAGGTGGTACTTCCAACCTTCTTTCCCAGACCACACTCCAGCCGAGCTGAGACGGTCCTCCATACCCTGGACTGTAGAAGGGCTCTGAACTTCTACCTTGACCGTACGCGGGAGCACCGTAAAGCTGCTCAGCTTTTTGTGTCTTTTGACCCCAATAGATTGGGGCTCCCGGTCTCCAAGCGTACTCTGTCCATCTGGGTTGCGGACTGTATCTCTTGGGCTTATGGGGCAGCCGGACTCTCCTTGGAAAGTCGAGTCACGGCTCATTGTGTTCGGGCAAAGGCCACGTCAGTGGCTTACCTCCGCTCTGTTCCGCTGGCAGACATCTGCCGGGCCGCTACTTGGTCTTCGAGCCAGACTTTTGCGGTCCATTACTGTCTCGAGAGGGAGTCCCGTAGGGACAGTGCTTTCGGACAGGCAGTCCTCCGTAATCTCTTTGAGGTCTGAGCAACTCCTACCCTCCATCCCGGATGTGGGCTACCGGTGGGTGATATTTCAGCGAAGATTCTATCCTTCTGTGCTGCTGAGCTAGAGGGAGCTCATTTTTGTGCTTAGGGTCTCCGGTAGCCTTGAGCTTGGGAGTCCCATAAGTGAGGACTGACTTCCTGCTTGGTCCTGGAGAAAGCGTAGTTACTCACCTGTAACAGGTGTTCTCCAGGAGCAGCAGGAATCAGTCCTCACTACCCTCCCTCCTCCCCTTGGAGTTGCAATCGTCTGCTTATGTTCTTTTTGCAAATTTTTATGCTGTCTTTTTTTAGCTATGTCATCTGACTGGCTAAGATGGCACCCTCGGGCGGGAAGACGACCGCGCATGCGCGCTGCAATTCCCAAAGGCTTTCTTTGAAAGCTGGGGAAAATTGCTCCGCGAGGGCTCCGTCGGCGCCGACGTCACCCATAAGTGAGGACTGATTCCTGCTGCTCCTGGAGAACACCTGTTACAGGTGAGTAACTACGCTTTCTTATTCTGTCCTAATGTGTGCTCCTCCCTAACACAGCGCAGCTGTGTTGAATCAGGCCCTGCCCTTTGAGATGAGTGCTTAGGGATTACCTCATAGCTCTCTTGATTGCACACACGTTTTCTCACTTCAGCCCCCCTCATGGCTGCTGGAAACCTGGTGCATTCTGGGACTGGTAGTCTTTTATGTGAAAACTCTGTTTTCTTGCTTCTACCAGAACTGACAGGTTGCTTGTTCAGAGTCACATCATCTTTTCTATAGCTCCTACCTGAGCTATGATAAGCTTCCTTATCACAAACTGCAGGGGTGCTTAGTGGGTTAAACCACTAACTTCCTCCAATTTACCAGAGCTTGTGTTACTTTCATTTCTTCTGGCCTTAGCACTAAGCCCAGACAAGCTAAGCACTTGCTAGCCTTGGTTGCAGACCTTCTTTTCTATCTTTGCCTTCCCCTATCTGGGGCTTGGCAACTTGGTTCAGGTTACATACTGACTCTTAATAGCCAGTTTTTCCTTTAATTGTCTGCAACATGCTCTCTGCATCTACAGAGCAGCTCTGCACTATGGGCCTTGTTGGAGAGCAATTTAATCCCAGATAATCAGGAGTTTTTTTTTCCCTAGTTGTAACTACTAGGTTCCCTATCCTTACGGTTTCTACTTTAAAGTCTTCTTCACTAAGGCCATAGTCCTTGTTCAGTGAAGACCTATCTGATCCCCTGGGTTGGTCCCATCACCAGTGGGCCCCTAACCAGGGCTGCTTTGCCTTCATTAGCAGTCATCTTTCATATGCTTTCCTTCCATCATAATGTACATCATATTAAGCACATGAGTGTGCCATCTTCTTTTTGCCCCTTAAGGGCTACATATGAGCTTCTATCTCATTCCATTTTTTTCTACTGGGGTTATGGAAGGATTCCAACTGGACTTTGCAGATCAAGTTTTCTGCATTTTTTCAATGTGCGCCTCCATTCCTGGTTATACACAGACAAGTGATTTCACTTACTAAGGACATTCTGATCCTTCAGAAACATAGCAGGCTTAATGCCTCCTACTGCTGTCCTCGTTTGTTATGGGATATAGGGTTTTTTAAGCCCCTCGTTCCCTATAAGAACTATATCTCTTACGGTCAAAAGATTTTCAGTCTATCTCAAGTGACTTCTGCCTTTTTTGCAAAAGCCATTTTTCCTTGAACTACCCCAGTTCCACTGGGATTTTTTTCACACTTCTTAATTTTAACTGCCTCAATTACATTGAGGGTACCCCTTAGGGTTTTCCTACTGGTTCATATTAACACCTCCATATGAACTTCCATAGTTTTTGCAATACCTCCAGGTGAACGCCACATTGTGGAATGGTATTGCCATTGAGTTATCACTGCACAAGGACCCCTGCTCGGGCCTCCTGTTGCTTCACCTGTTGCTTAACATATCTTTGACTTCAACTCCTACCTTCCACCCTCAGGATGCCTGGGGGTTTTCATTAGATAGCATGGCTTCCAAAGTCCGCAACATGCTGGGACTCCTCGAGGCATCTCAGCTTGGGAGTCCCCATATGTGAAGACTCATTCCTGCTTGTTCCTGGAGATAGCACAGTTACTTACCTGATCTCTGGGAACAGCAGGAATAAGTCTTCACAACCCACCCACCTCCCCTAGGAGTTGTATCTCTCTATCTTTCTCTCTCTCTCTCTCCCCTTTTGTCTCAGCTTTAAAACTTAACTGAGGAGAGGCAGTTGGGAAAGGCGGGAAGGCAGCACGCAGGCGTGAGGGGATGCTCCCAAAAGCGTTTTGATTGGACGCTGGGGAGCGTTCCCGCGCAGGCTCCGTCGGTACCGACGTACCCATATGTGAAGACTTATTCCTGCTGTTCCCAGAGATCACCTGTTACAGGTAAGTAAATGTGCTTTCTCCCTATCTTGGGCGGAATGGTGGAGTCTTACAAGGTGGATGCCAATACCTCCTGCCTTGCGACGAGCTCCCAGAGTGGTCAGGGGCAGGTTAGCTCATGTGTTTAGTCTTTACCTGCTGTTGTCTCAATCTTGGCTGGGCAACAGGGATGCTTAGAGAGCCAAGTGCCTTGGGGTTTTCTCGAGTCTCCATGGCCGGACTCTCAGGGGATTGGATTCACTGGTCGCGGGTCCGTGTGAGGATGGCCTCAGCTGACTACTCCCTTGGAGTTCTTTGGCCAGATAACGCAGCTGTATCAGTAGCAAGTCAGGGGATCCTTAGCCTGAGAGGTGAGATTCTCCAGACTAGATAGGTTTCTGCAAGCATGTTCTTTTTAGCAGCAGGGCTTGTGAGCATTTTTCTAGGCATCAAAGTCGCTGTTGCTCATGCCCTCTGGAGAGGTCTGCGGACATGGTTTTCGGCATATAGAGACCAACTGGCGAGGTCTGTTCTGAGCTAGCCATGATACACACTATTGGTAGTGGTGTTTGGTCAGACTGTGGTCTCTGTCCATAGTAGGAGGGTTTAGTTGACTGGTGATTTCCTAGTTTCTTTCAGTTGTGTTTCTTTTGGTTGCCTCCCTTGGGTGGCAGTTGATCTTCTTGGTTAAGGAGCCAAGCAGTTACCGGCATTTCACAGGTCTCGTGTTCGGTCTCTAGCAACAGGGCTAGCACTGTGGTCTGGATATCTGAGCGTCCATTTGCTATCCTCAGTTTGCAGGTAGAGGGAGAAAGGTAGTTAGTCTCTTCTACTGGTCTTATGTCATGCCCCGCATTGACTGTCTAGTGAAAAAAGAAAAAAAAAATAATGCATAAACGGACTCTTTAAGTTCATACATGTTTGGTTGGTGGTAGCTGCCCATCTGCACCTGCAAGAGGCGTTAGTCTTCCCCTACTTGGACAACTGGCTCTGCAGAGGCCAGTCAGGGCACAGACTGTACTATCTTCTCCTGCAGCACCTAGGGTTCGTCATCAACTACCCCAAATTGCATCTCTTTCCGGTGCAACTCCTGGAGTTCATCAGTGCTCAGCTGGACATGGTGCGGGCCAGAGCCCTCCTCCCGCGGGACAGAGGAGAAAGCCTCAAACAGCTGGCAGGGAAAGTCCAACACCTCAAAATGGTGCCGGCTTTCTCCTCTGCTTGCTGGGACACATGGCCTCCACGGTCCATGTCACACCCCTAGCCTGCCTGCACATGCGGACAGCCCATTGGTGCCTGTGTTCAGTGGACGCAGGCCACAGGCCGACTCTGGGACAGGGTCAGAGTCCCTCACCAGCTAGCAAGATCCCTCAACTGGTGGCAAAACCTGGGTCTTCTCCAGGCAGGAATGCCTTTCCAAGTGCCCCCACCGCAGAGGACCCTGACCACAGATGCCTCTCTCCAGGGCTGGGGAACTCACTGCAGAGTTCACTGCACTCAGGGCTGCTGGTCCAGGGAGGAGTCTCCTGCAGATCAACCTCCTGGAACTCTGGGCGGTATTCCTCGCCCTACGGGTACCCTCTTGCAGAACAGACCTGTCCTGGTCCAGACATGCAACCAGGTCACATTGTTATATATTAACAAGCAGGGGGCACGGGCTCCTACTCCCTCTGCCAGGAGGCTGTAGCCCCCCTTCTTTACAGTGCACAGCAGCATGCTCCTGCGAGCAGTTTATCTCCTCGGCCAGGACAACTACCTAGCAGACAGACTCAGCAGAGCCCTGCATCCTCACGAGTGGTGTCTCGACCCTGCAGTGGCAGAGAAGCTCTTCCGCCTTTGGGGCTGGCCTGAGATGGACCTGTTTGCCTCTCTGGACATCAGGCAACTGGATTGCTTTTGCTCCAGGCAGCCGCACGCGCAGAGGGTAGCGGCAGATGCGTTCCTGATTTCATGGTCCAAGGGACTGCTGTATGCATTCCCACCGATTCCTCTGGTTGCCAAGACTCTCTTCAAAATTCAGAATGAGAGGGCTTCAGTGATACTGATCGCCCCCAAGTGGCTCAGGCAACCCTGGTTCTCACTACTGCTCTTTGCTGGCGGTGACACGCCCAGTACCCATGGGCCGAGCTCTGGACCTCCTGACTCAGGAGGAGGGCTCCCTCCTGCACCCCAGTGTGAGGTCACTGACTCGAACGGCCTGGCTGCTGAGAGGGTAGCCTTGGCCCTGCTCAACCTGCCACAAGAGGTTGAGGAGATCCTATCACGAGGAGGGCTTACACCTTTAAGTGGCACAGGTTTACCTTGTATGCGGATAGGAAGGAGAACCTGTTCTCCTGCCCTGTACAGCTGGTACTCTAGTACCTCATGTATCTCTCGCGCACAGGGCTGAAATCTAACTCAGTCTGGGTGCATCTGAGTGCCATAGCCGCTCACCACCACCCAGTAGGGGGCAAGCCCTTATCCAGCCAGCCCCTGGTCTCCTGGTTTCTACAGGGCCTTCTGCTTTCCAAGCCTCCTGTCCGCCCTCCAGTGGCAGAATGGGACCTCAACATTTTGCTCTCCAGACCACCGTTTGAGCCCCTAGCCACCTGCCACCTCAGATACCTTTCTTGGAAGGTTGCTTTCTTGGTGGCCCTGACTTCAGCTCGCAGAGTCAGCGAGCTTTAAGCGCTGGTGACGGATCCTCCATACACCATGTTCTTCAAGAACTGGGTAGTGCTCCGCACTCACTCTAAGTTCCTCCCGTAGGTGGTATCCCCGTTTCACCTAAACCAGTAATTAGTGCTCCCCACCTTCTACCTCATGCTGGCAGGGAGGAGCTCGTACTCCACTGGACTGTAAACGGGCCCTGTCCTACCTGCAGCAGACCTAGGGCACCGTAAAATACCTCACATTTTCATGTCCTAAGACCCCAGCAGACTGGGGCTCCCTATAACCAAGCGTACCCTATCCTTTTGGGTGGCAGACTGCATTGCCCTTGCTTATGAATGAGCGGGCCTCTCCCTGGAGCACTGGATCACAGCGCATCGGCCACATTGGTGGCCCAACTCCGTTCTGTGGCAGAAATTTGCAGAGCCGCCACTTGGTCATCCATTCACATGTTCACAGCAAACTACTGCCTGGAATGCGAATTCGGCAGGACAGCGCCTTTGGTCAGGTAGTGCTGTGTAATATTCTTGGAGTGTAGGCAACTCCTGCTCTCCGACCCTTGTGTGTTCAGGCTACCGGATTGATAGTGTTGCTGGACGCTAAGGTCTTGCAGAGTCTCTCAGCGGGACTGTGACCAACAAGAAACAGACCCTTTACACTCGCCTTCTGCAATTCACAGCCACCCGACCGGTCGCCGCTGGTACTGTCGTGGTTCGGTCCTCGGCAGCCTGGAGCTGGGGAGTCCCATATGTGAGGACTGACTTCCTGCTAGTTCCTGGAGAAAGCGTAGTTACTCACCTGTAATAAGTGTTCTCTGGGAACAGCAGTAATCGGTCCTCACAACCCTCACTCCTTCCCTTTCTGTCCTTCTGTTTTTTTGTTTGACTGCCGTCTTAGCTGTGTCATCTGACTGAGCAAAATGGCAACCTTGGGTGGGAAGGGGACCACGCATTTGTGGTAGCATTCTCAAAGGCTACCATGCATGCATTGTAACATTCCCAAAGGCTTTCTTTGAAAGCTGTGGAAATGCTCTGCGCGGGCTCCATCTGCACCGGCGTCACACATCTCCAGGAACAAGCAGGAATAAGTTCTCACATATGGGTACGTCGGTACCGACGGAGCCTGAGCGGGAAAGCTCCCCAGCTTCCCAGAAGGAAAGCTTTTGGGGCCTCCCACTGCGCATGCGCGCTGCCTTCCCGCCTTCCTGACCAACTCTCCTCAGTTCTTCTTTTTCCGCGGAGCCAGCAGGTCGTGTTCCTGTCACCGCTGAAGAAGTTATTTTAATTTATTTCTTTGGCCACGTGTCTGCCTTCCCCGATTCCAAACCGGTACCGCCGGTCTTTTTTTCTTTATTTTTCAAAAAAAAAAATCTTCTTTTTTTTTTTTCCCCCTCACTTGGTGTGTTAGTTCTGTGAGGCCTTTAGGCCTTCACTAATTCTCCCTCATGGAGAAACAAGCCTCTGGGTTTAAAAAATGCACCAAGTGCAGCGGTACTATTTCAGTCACAGACACCCATGAATGGTGTCTTAAATGTTTGGGGCCTGACCATTCCATTCCGGATTGCCCATCCTGTTCTTTGATGTCTAAACGTGGCTTACAGAACCGGGCAGCCAAGTTTCACATGCTGTTTTCTACAGATACTCCAGCATCGACATCTTCCAGGTCTTCCTCTCCTGATGGATCTCAGGTAACCAAACATTCCTCTGGCAGGTCCTCAAAGGGCAAATCTCCCTCTAAGTATCGAGATACCCCTGAGGACCCTGCCCCAGCCAAACAACCCCGGTGGGAAGCTCCGGCTTCCAAAGCTCCTCCTATGGGGTTACAGGTTGACATCGATGGCACGGCCTCGACCGATCACCTGTTAGACTGTTCTGGGGTACCGGCTCAATCATCCGGTACCGACATCCAGACAGTCGTGGCGTCCATGGATCATACAGTTCAATCCATGCAGCAAGCCATTTTGGCTTTTATTAAGGCTGCGACGCCCTCGGTACCGCACCCTGCGGTACCGACTCCGGTTCCGGTACCACAACCGATACCGGTACCCATGCCTTCCACATCGACCAGGATACCGATTCCGGTTCCCGATTCCGGGGTTTTTCCCGATACCGATCCGGTTCCGGGTACCCCCGATGTCGATACCGGTCGATACGCTTATCGATCCCTAGAAGCAAACAGACGATACTTTGAGTCTTCTGATGATCCTGATTCATCAGATGACTCTGCTGAAGTATCCCTTACTCTACCTGAGGAGCCCTCTTCTCCAAAGAGGAGAATGTCTCCTCCAGAGGATTTATCCTTTCAAGACTTCATCATTGAAGTAGCTAAAGGTCTTTCTATTTCTGTATCCTCTGAAAAAGAACCTAGAGCAAAAAAGTTAGACATTTTAGGATACTCTAAGGTTCCCAAAGAGGCAGTCACCCTGCCCATCCATGAAATTCTTCAAGATCACATGATGGACTTATGGGAGACTCCTCTCACCCTATCTCCACATTCTCGTCGTCTGGACACCATGTATCGTGTCCCCCCTTCTCCTGGGTTTCAAAAAACTCAGCTCCCGCACCACTCCATTGTGGTGCAGTCAGCTATGAAAAGGATCAAGAGTACTAAAAGACACTCTTCTACTCCCCCAGGAAGAGAATGTAGGACTCCGGATGCTTTTGGAAGAAAAATCTTCCAAGCAAGTATGCTTATTGCCAGAATCAACTCATACAGCCTCTATATGGGCATGTTTCTGAAGGAAATTGCATTAACAATACGCCATTTTCTCCCCTTTATCCCAGAGGATAAAAAGGAGGAGTTCCTTCTTCTGCTAAAGCATACCCAAGATATTTCAAAGTTCTCCAACAGAGCAGCCTTTGACTCCTTTGAGGGTGCTAGCAGAGCCTCAGGTATTGCCATAGTGGCTCGCAGAATTGCTTGGCTCCAGGCCTCTAACCTTGAACCCTGGGTCCAGGATGGGTTGGGAAATTTGCCCTGTACGGGTGAGAATCTGTTTGGTAAGGAGTGGCAAATCAAATCCACTCAAATGGATGCAGAAAATGCTGCTTTAGATAGACTTTCTAAGTCTACCTCTACCCCTGTCAAGAAGAAATCTTTCAAAAAGCCTTTCTACAAGAAGGCCAGATTTGCCACAACTATTGGCCAACCATCTTCTACAGCTCGCTTTGCTCCTAAGCGTCAGCAGCCTAAACAGGCCAGGGCAAAACCTGCAGGGGCTGCTACAGCCCAACAGTCCCAACCCCTCAGGGTTTTTGACTTAAAACTAGAGAACTTAACCTTTCTGGCTCTAAAACATCCAGAACCTCTCACCATTCCAGGAAGGTTAACTCATTTTGCTCCCAGATGGGAGCAAATCACATCAGAGCAATGGACCCTCTCTATCATCAGAGAGGGCTACAAACTACATTTCTCCAACCTTCCTCCCCATACCATGGTGAGAAGTTTCAATTCTCCCCCATCTCTCCTAGACCTGTTGGGTCAGGAGGTGACCACTCTTCTTGCCCAAAAGGCAATAGAAGAGGTTCCTCTTCCTCAACAAGGGTCAGGTTTTTACTCCCCTTATTTTCTCATTCCCAAGAAAACAGGGGGGGTACAGACCCATTTTGTATCTCAGAGAATTGAACAAATTTCTATACAGGGAGAAATTCAAGATGCTTTCTCTAGGCACTCTCCTTCCATACCTACAGAGTCAGGACTGGCTTTGTTCTCTAGATCTCAAGGATGCGTACACACATATACTCATCCATCCATCCCACAGAAAATTCCTACGGTTTCTGTTCCAGGGAAAACATTTCCAATACAGAGTACTTCCCTTCGGTCTAGCCTCTGCTCCAAGGGTATTTACCAAATGCATGGCAATAGTAGCTTCATTCCTACGCACCCTGCGAATTTTTGTCTTACCATACCTGGACGACTGGCTCATCCGAGCTCCGTCTCAGTCCGAGGCTCAGACTTCCCTGGATCGCACCAGGCGAATTCTACAGTATCTGGGACTTGTGATCAATCTGCCAAAGTCCCAACTCACCCCTACTCAATCCCTAGAATTCATAGGGGCCTGGTTGGATACCACCACCGCAAGGGCCTATCTACCTCAGGCCCGTTGCAAACGTCTAGTGCACTTAGCCTCTCAGACTCAGTCCAGAAGCCACTTGACTGCCAGAGAGCTGCTACAACTATTAGGCCACATGGCCTCCACAGTGCATGTGGTGCCTTATGCTCTCCTACATATGAGAGCAGCTCAATGGACTTTATCCACCCAGTGGACTCAAGCATCAGGAGCTCTCTCAGACCAAATAGCAAACTCCAGTCGTCTCTCTTGGTCTCTCCAATGGTGGATATCCACTCAAAATCTGTTGTTGGGGGCCCCTTTTCAACCATTGTTGCCCCAAGCAACCCCCACAACAGATGCCTCCCCAACAGGTTGGGGGGCTCATTTCCAAGATCTCTCCACTCAGGGCACTTGGTCTCCACAGGAGACCACCCTTCATATCAACCACTTGGAACTTCGAGCAATCATTCTAACTCTCAAAGTTTTTCATACCCTCCTCAGCAACATGACAGTCCTTATTCACACGGACAATCAAGTAGCCATGTTTTACATAAACAAGGAGGGACTGGCTCTCTGTCGCTTTGCAACGAAGCTCTAAAATTATGGGCCTTCGCCAGAGAGCATCAAATCCATCTCCTGGCAGTATATCTTCCAGGAATCCAAAACTCTTGGGCAGACAGACTCAGTCGAGTTCTGCTTCCACACGAATGGTCCCTGCACATGGATCAGGTACTCAGAATCTTCCAGAAATGGGGAACCCCAGACATAGACCTCTTTGCAAGTCCGTGGAATGCCAAACTTCCCCGGTTCTGTTCCAGAATTCCGTGTCAGGGAGTTCAGACCAAGGATGCCTTCCTCCTGCATTGGAGTCAGGGTTTCCTGTATGCCTTTCCACCCATTCCTTTGATTCCCAAGACTCTGTTCAAACTTCAAAGGGATCGAGGGTCCATGATCCTCATAGCTCCACGCTGGCCACGCCAAGTGTGGTACCCTCTACTTCTGCATCTCTCCCAAGCCCCCTCCCTGGACTTGGGAGCGGCTCCAGACCTTCTGTCTCAAGAGGAGGGGACTTTGTGGCACCCAAACCCCAAGTCCCTTCACCTCAGAGCTTGGTTACTGAAGGCCTAGACCTTCAACACTTCAATCTTTCGCAGCAAGTGAAGGATATCCTACATACCTCTAGGAAACCTTCCACTAGGCGTTCTTACGCTTTTAAATGGAAAAGATTTTCCATTTGGTGTGCTCAAAAGGGTCTTAACCCTCTGGCACTCCCATTGAATTCTCTTTTGGAATATCTCCTGCACCTTTCCAATGCAGGACTCAAAACGAATTCAGTAAGAGTCCATTTGAGTGCTATTGCGGCATCTCTTAAGCCCATCAATGGACAACCTGTTTCCTCTCATCTTCTTATTGCAAGATTCATGAGAGGCTTAACTTTAACTAAACCTCCCATTCGACCTCCTCCGGTGGCATGGGACTTAAACTTGGTTCTTGGTCAGCTTATGAAGCCACCTTTTGAACCCTTAGCCACTACCTCCTTGAAATTTCTTTCCTGGAAGGTTATTTTCCTCATTGCAGTCACTTCAGCTCGCCGCATCAGTGAACTGCAGGCCTTAGTGGCTAATCCACCTTACACAAGGTTCCATCATGATAAGGTAGTCCTTAGGACAAATCCTCACTTTATGCCTAAAGTGGTCTCACCTTTTCATCTTAATCAAGAGGTTTATTTACCTGTCTTTTTTCCAGCTCCTCATGCATCCAATGCAGAGAGGAACCTTCATACTCTAGACTGTAAAAGAGCTCTTGCCTTTTACCTCCACAGGACACAGCAACATCGAAAGTCTTCTCAGCTTTTTGTTGCTTTTGATCCTTCTCATTTAGAACTTCCAGTCTCCAAAAGAACACTCTCCAATTGGATTGCTCAGTGTATCTCTTTTGCTTACCAGAGTAAGAACCTTTCTCTGGAGGGCCATGTCACCGCTCACAACGTGAGGGCCATGGCCGCCTCTATGGCTCATCTAAACTCTGTGTCCATTGACCAGATCTGTCGAGCAGCCACCTGGGCCTCGGTTCATACCTTCACAGCCCATTACTGTTTGGACAAGGACTCCCGCCGGGATGCCTTGTTTGGTCAGGCTGTCCTCAGACACCTGTTCCATTCTTGAACAACTCCAGCCCACCTTCCCTGAATGAATGTCTGAGATCCATAGGAAGATGAAGAACCTTTCAGGGTCTCATACCCTTCAGGGGATCTCCTGGGCATCTTAGCTAGGGAGTCCCCATATGTGAGGACTTATTCCTGCTTGTTCCTGGAGATAGCACAGTTACTTACCTGTAACAGGTGATCTCTGGGAACAGCAGGAATTAGTCCTCACAACCCGCCCACCTCCCCTAGGAGTTGTATCTCTCTCTTCCTTTCCTCTCTCTATTGTCTCAGCTATAAACTTGAACTGAGGAGAGTTGGTCAGGAATGCGGGAAGGCAGCGCGCTTGCGCAGTGGGAGGCCCCAAAAGCTTTCCTTCTGGGAAGCTGGGGAGCTTTCCCACTCAGGCTCCGTCGGTACCGACGTACCCATATGTGAGGACTAATTCCTGCTGTTCCCAGAGATCAGCTGTTACAGGTAAGTAACTGGGCTATATGTGAGAACTGATTCCTGCTGTTCCCAGAGAACACCTGTTAAAGATGAGTAACTACACTTGACATCCCACGCGTCTGGACTGGACTGGAGGGACAATTAGGAAGGTGAAATTAGATCTTACCTGCTAATTTTCTTTTCTTGAGTCCCTCCAGTCCGGTCCAGAACCCGCCTGGTATTGTGTCGTTTCCTGGCCTCACTAGTCAGCATCAATGCTGTTGCTGTCGTGGTCAGGCAGTGAAGCCAAATGTTTTTCTTAAGCTTCTCCAACCTTTTTAGACTCCCTCTTGTTCACTGCTGTGCTGCTGCATGACTTTTTGAATTTACGGATTTGGGAGCAGTGATTATGTCTATAGTTCCTGAAGCTCTCTAGAACATAAGAGCATAAGATATGCCATACTGGGTCAGACCAAGGTCCATCAAGCCCAGTATCCTGTTTCCAACAGTGGCCAATCTAGGTCATACGTACCTAGCAGTTTCCCCAAAAGAGACAGGTTCCGCAATGCTTGTACTGGGTCAAGCATTGATATCCTGGGTCCCTTCTTAATAATGGTTTATGGACCTTTCCTCCAGGAACTTGTCCAAACCTTTTTTAAACCCAGCTACACTAACAGCTCTAGTGGCAGTGCAGCTGTGGTGGTGAGTACCATATGAGTATTTGTGTATATATTAGATGAGGAGTTAATTTTCTTTAGTTGTGGAGTCTGCTTTGTTGCAGAAATACTTGTGAGATTGAGGCAGCACAGGACCCTTTATACTATCATGTCAAAATCAAACCAGTGGTTCTCAGTCTCCATCTGCTGGCAGGCATGCATATCCCATGTTTCTGGACTGGACTGGAGGGACTCGAGGAAAGAAAATTAGCAGGTAAGGTCTAATTATACCATGTGTATGAAAGAAGAACTTCAATAGAGAAACTTACAAAAAAGCTAATCGCATGCTTTTCTAAAGACAGCTCAAGGCATTTTACATGTTTTAGAGTCTGTGCCTCCAAAATAATACAGGTTCCTTTCTCGTTAACAGAATTCCCCATCAGTCAAGAAACGGCAGGTATTTACCCTTCCCCAGCACACCATCATTTGATGAGCGAGCCTCAGAATCGTAAGTACTAGCAGGCTATTGATGAGCTACACTGGTTTTCTTTCATGTGCAGACCAAAATTTGAGATCCTAACAGTTTGTACACTGCTTACATTAAATGCTTTGCTAATCAACATAGTTATGCGTCGATTGGACCCTTAAGGCTGTGCTGCTCAACCAGTGCCTTGATGGTGACAGCAAGGGGCATGGCTTTATATATTGAAAGTGCTTATAAGAACCCTCTGTTTCCCATTGCAGCCCTTTCCCTTCTTGGAGCAAATAGAGCAAAGAAACCACCACCTGCTGCCTAATATGTCCCTTTCCTCCTGTCATTCAAGTATAGGAGGGAATGAGCCTGACTGGAGCAGACACTGCTGAGCCAAAGAAGAGCATCTAGTTTCATCGTCCCCTTTCTCTTGCGTCCTTGAATCAAAACGCAGCCATTGGAGATAGGAAAGAAAGAAGCCAGGTAGTAGGAGATTGATGGAGAAGCAAACTATAACAGGGATATTAAGCAATGAAAAGATCAAGCTTTGCAAAGGAGAGAATCAGAGTGCGAAAGATGATAATGGAAAGAAGCAATGAAGAAAAGAGGCGAGATCCATAATTAAAAGTGATAATTTAAGGAAGAAAGAAGAGGAGGAAAATGAGATAAGTGAATGCTGATTTCAGAGAAAAGGGAAAAGGAGGAGGTGATAAAGTCAGACAAGAAAACAAAGATAAAATGGAAAGGAGAGCCTGGAAAAGGAGTTAGAAACAAAAACATGTTAAGAAAAAAAAATCCACACAAGCATGCCTTGACACACTTTCTTGTAATCTAGGAGCCAGCCTAAAAATGTAAGGGCCCGCTACCAAAACCTAGGTGAACAGTGCATGCCCCCGCCGACCCAAAAAGGTGTATCACAGAGGTGGGGTTCCTGTATATGTGTGGTGCGAAAGTGGGCTATCTGCCTGTGTGGTATGGAGGTGGGGTGCCTGCGTGTGTGTATGTGTGTGTGATGCAGAGGTGGGGTGCCTGCGTGTGTGTATGTGTGTGATGCCCAGATCTCTGCCCTCCATATCTGACATTGCTGCCAGGATGTCTCACCACCGTTTGAAATTGAACATGGCCAAAACTGAGCCATAAGAAGGGAAGAGCAAGTCAACCTAAGAAATGGTAGGGAGGGCAAAGTACAATTAGGAGAAAGGAGGGATAACAAGTTAGTAAGCGAAGAAGCATAAAAATGAAATAAAGTGCCCATTGCAAATAAGTAAACGTCTTAAAGGGACACTGAACTATTAGATAAGGAAAATGTTTGTATTTCCAGAAACAAGCAGGAATGTAGTTTTCACATATGGGTGACGTCAGCATCGATGGAGCCCGGTGCAGGAACGCACTCCAGCATCCAATAGCGCTTTTGGGAGCACTGCTCCACGCATGTGTGTCTGCCTTCCCAACAATTCTCCTCAGTTGTCGGTACAGCATCATCTGGTATCCTTTTAATTTTTTTTTCAAAACTTCTTTATTCTATTTTTTTCACGTAATCTACATTGGGCCTTTGAGCCCCTTGGGCACCATTTCCCAGTTTGACCTCTCCTCCATTATATTTTCTAACATGGAGAAACCCCATAGTGGGTTTAAAAAATGCACTAAGTGCAATAATAATATTTTGGCCACCGACCAGCATGATTGGTGTTAAAAAATGTCTGGGCCCAGACCACAACGTTGATTCCTGTGCCCACTGCAAACACATGATGCCTAGAGGAAGGAAGAACTGGGAACAGCAGAAGGTTAAGCTGTTTCAGACACTTAGCTCCTTCGGCACACTCCTTGGAGGCCTCCACACAGTCAGAGCCATCGCTTGCTTCCGGTTCATCTTACCCATCTAAGCATGGGATGGTATCTTCGGCACATAAAGCAGCAAGAGCATCGGAATAGACATCGAAGGCTTCCCGTATTTCGGTTTTGGATTCCAATGCATTGCATCGGCATCAACATTCATCAACGGACTCTGATGCTGGCTGTCTGGCTAAACAGCCCCGACAGGAGGATACTTCCTCCAAAGCCATAGAGGGGCTTGGAATGCCTACAGAGCTACGTCCTCAGTAGAGCTCCGTCCTCGGTGGAGCTCCCAATACCGTGCTCTGGGATAGTGACTCTGGCCTCTGGGACCGATGTCATGCATTCCTCTCCAGGCTCCCTCGATGATCGTGTACAGGCCATCAAGCGGAGTCTGGTGGTGATCCTGGCGGCTGTAGTGCCGGGGCCCTCGGCGCCCTTGGGTAGCACTTCAGAGCTCAGTGCCCCCATACCAGCTCACGAGGTTCATGCACCTGGTACCTCATGGACACCCCTCGCCGTACCAGTTCCATTGTGGCTTGAGGGCCCACAAGCTTTGATGCACTCTGCTCCACTATATTCAGCGCAGTCCAGCTCCAAAACTTCTCTCCATAGACATCGACCTGCGGCATTGGGGCATCATCGCTACTGAGGGGCCAAAAACCATTAATTTTATTTTATTTTTTCCCCCCTGATTCGGATTCCGGTTCTTCCGATTCTGAACAGGAATCCCTCAATTCCAAGTCCCACAAGGACATCCCATCCCACCATTCACCCTCATATGAATGGTGTCATTTTACACCCAAGGACATGTCCTTTCGGGACTTTATTAAGGACATGGCAGCGGCCCTCGCAGTCTGTAATTAGAGGCAGAACCTAGAGCTGAAGAGTTGCAGTATCTCTCAGCACAGAAAGAGGCAGCTACCCTTCCTATACACAACAGCCTCAAGAGCTTAATGTTCAGGATGTGGCGAGCACTTCTTTCTACACCTGCCAACAGTAAGAGGTTAGACACCTCGTACAGAGTCCCTCCCTCCTCCAGGTTTCCAAAAGCCACAGCTTCCACACCACTCCATGGTTGTGGAATTGGCCATGAGGAGAATCAAGAGTTAGGCTATTTCTGCTGTCATGTTTCTATATTTTTATCTAGTCTGCCCTTCCATATCAACTACAATAGTCCCCTTTTTTTTTCTTTAGCGATCCTCTGTGTTTGTCCCTTGGTTTTTTGAATTCAGATACTGTCCTCGTGTCCACCACCTCCACTGAGAGAGTATTCCGTGCATCTACCACTCTTTTTCTGTAAAGAAATATTTCTGCATATTTCTCCTGAGTCTATTCCCTTTCACTCTCATCCTATGGGCCCTCGTAGCAGAGCTTGCATTCAATTGAAAGCAACCATCCTGTGCATTTATGCCACAGAGGTATTTAAATGTCTCTATCATATCATTCTTATCCCGCCTTTCCTCTAAAGTATACATATTAAGATCTTTAAGTCTGTCCTCATATGCTTCATAACGAAGGCCACTAACCATTTTAGTAGCCACAATGTGTATCGACGCCAACCTGCCTATATCCTTCTGAAAGTGCAGTCTCCAGAATTGCACACAATACTACAAATGAGGTCGCACCAGAGACTTATACAGAGGCATTATGACCTTCATTTTTTCTGCTGGCCATTCCTCTCCCTATACACCCAAGCATCCTTCTGGCTTTCTCAGTCACCTTTTCTACCTGATTAGCTACTTTAAGATAGTCGGGCACAATTATGCCTAGGGTCCCGCTCTTCTTTTGTGGACAAAAGTACCTCACCCCCTATACTGTACAGTTCCTTGGATTTTTGCAGCCTAAATGCACAACCCTGCATTTTTTAGCATTAAATTTCAGCTGCCAAATTCTAGACCATTCTTAAAGCTTAGCTAGGTCCCTCCTCATGTTATCAACTCCTTTCTGTGTGTCTACTGTATTGCAGTTTTTGGTATCATCCGCAAACAAGCAAACCTTACCCGACAGTAATTCCGCAATATCACTAACAAAGATGTTAAACTGAATAGGACCAAGGACAGATCCCTGTGACACACCACTGGTAACCACCTCCTCCTCAGAGCTCCATTTACCTATATCCTTTGTCGCCTCCCACTCAACCAATTTGTAACCCAATCAGTAACTTTAGAGTCCATCCCTAGGGTGCTCAGTTTGTTTATATGTCACTTATGCAGAATGGTGTTTTACTGAAGTCTAAATACACTGCATCTAGGGCTCTTCCTCAGTCCAATTCCCTGGTCAGCCAGTAAAAGAAATCTATTGGATTTGTCTGACAAGACCTGCCTCTGGTGAATTCAGGCTGCCTCGGATCCTGCAATCCATTGGACTCCAGAAACCTCACTATTCTCTCCTTTAGTAGCCTTTCCAATAATTTGCTAACCACAGAGGTTAGACTAACCAGCCTGTAGTTGTCAGTGTCATCCTTATGTCCACTTTTGCATAAATGGACCACATGTGCCTTTCTCCAGTCCTCTAGCTCCACTTCCATCTCCAAAGAGGCATTGAAAAGGTCAGACAGTGGAGCCACTAGAATGTGTCCCCAGGTTCCCTCAGTATTCTTGGATGTATCCCATCCGGACCCAGGGCTTTGTCTACTTTTAGTTTAGCTACTCCCTCATTAACACAGTCTTCAGAAAATCATTTGAGGTCCCCGTTACTTCTATTCCTGTTTGTAAGTGTTTTCTGAGGTCCTGCTCCTGGCCCTTCATCTGTGAACACAGAACAGAAAAATTTGTTAAGCAATTCTGCATATTCCTCCCCTGCACCTTTGAGTCTGACAATACCACTTTTGCCCTTCCTTCTCCCACTAACATATCTGAAAAATGTCTTATCCCCTCATTTTATTGCATTGGCTATTTCTTCTTCTTTTTGTACCTTTGCTATCTCCAGGGATAAGCAGGAATGTAGTCTTCACATATGGGTATCATTGGTACCGACGGAGCTTGTGCGGGAACGCTCCCCAGCGTCCAATAGGAAAGCTTTTGGGAGCATCCCACAGCGCCTGCGTGCTGCTTTCCCACCTTTCCCACTCTCCGTCAGTTTTTCGTTTTCCACAGAGCCGACAGGACGTACCCCTGTCACCGCAGAAAAATTATCCTCCTCTTGTTTTTTTGTGGTCGCGTCTGCCTTCACGCGACGCCTACCGGTACCGCCTGTTCTCTTTTCTTTCTTTTTCAAAAAAAGAAAACTAGCTTCTAATTCTTTTCTCTAGGAGCCCTTCCCCTCTCGGGGTTATGCGTCATTTTGGGCATTAGGCCCATTTTTCCTCAGAAATGGAAAAACCAGCTAGTGGTTTTTAAAAAATTTTCTAAATGTGGCGGTGGAACAAAAGAACAGATACCAAGACTGGCAGTAATTTCAGGTTTGGATAACCCCTTTTATTGTCCCCTATGCGTTTCGGCCTCCCGGCCTTCTTCAGGGGGATGTGTATTGAGGGAGCAAACCTCGAGAAAACATAATCATAGTTTAACAAAAATCAGAAGATACAATAGAATTGATAAAACCAAATATTAAAATTGATGAATAACATATAAAAACATACATATTAAAATTACAGCTAAAACTAAAATTGCCGCTAACATGTATAATAAATATAATAATAAACATTAAAAACCAAATTGAATGATGCAACATGCATAAATGAAACAAAGATTGTGTGGAAATCATGACCAGACATATAAATAATGACCATGCATATAAATAAATGTGAGATGAGGAGGACATCTATAAAACATATAAATATATATCATCCGATATCTTTTGAACCATATAAACAACGACAAGATAAGAACATATATAATGTATAAATATATCAACGGATACCTTTTTCTGTAAAAACCTTCTGTCAAATAAAAGGCATTTGCCACTGAAATAATTAAAAAGGGTGGACTGAATATTGATTGTGTAACTAATGCCAATACATAATTAAATAAATAAACATATAATATGATCATATGACCTAATTAACAAATAAACCACAGAGCAAAATTGTTCAATATGTTAAAAACAAAATGAAATTACAATATTAAAATAACTAGAAATATATAAAAAAGACTCCAACTTCAATGTTTTATTTAAAAAAAAAAGAGAGAAAACAAATATTGAGCTTATATAAGAAATGGTTTTACTTTCTTTTAAATATATTCAAACTAAAACGAGTTTTTATTTTTTTAAAACGAGTTGATTTTGTAGTTAAAATCGGCAACCAAAAACAATTTGTTTCAGTCTTTCACAGTCACAACATGCAACGGGTTGAGACGGACGCTTTACTTAATAAAAAAAGTTTTTTCTTTCTTTTCTTATTTGAAAATGCTTACATATTAATGGTTGTTCTCTAAAGGGATCCCGTTGGAAATATATCTCCTTGTTTGAAATAGGTGCCAGGTTCTTTCTCCTTCGTGTTATAAATAAAAGGACGATTTTTTTTTATTTCAAATCAATAGTGGCACGTTGTTAAAATGTAGTTAGCTTTTACACGATCGTTGCATGAATTTTACAATGCAATGATTGCCTTTTTCCTAACGACTTCCCTTGTAAAATAATTATGATTATATTTACTTTTGTATTTGGTTCGATTTTTATGAGATTGTAGATTTTGTTTCATAATGATATGCTCTGATGCTTAAATTTCTGCACTCATACATTGCATGACAGTGTTTCTCTCAACATATTTTTGTATCACCAATACTGGCCTAACATTTTGGATTGCATTACATAAATTCAACATTTGTTTTTCTCTTTTTTTTTAAAGATGGTATTACATAAGCTCAATATTTTTTTTCTCTTTTTTTATATTTTTTTTGTATAATTTTTTTAAATATATTTTGTTATTTTAATATTGTAATTTCATTTTGTTTTTAACATATTGAACAATTTTACTCTGTGGTTTATTTGCTAATTAGGTCGTATGATCATATTATATGTTTATTTATTTATGTATTGGCATTGGTTACACAATCAATATTCAGTCCACCCCTTTTTTAAATTATTTATTTCAGTGGCAAATGCCTTTTATTTGACAGAAGGATTTTACAGAAAAAGGTATCGGTTAATATATTTATACATTTTATTATATATGTTCTTATCTTGTCGTTGTTTATATGGTTCAAAAGATATCGGATGATATATATTTATATGTTTTATAGATGTCCTCATCTCACATTTATTTATATGCATGGTCATTATTTATATGTCTGGTCTTGATTTCCACACAATCTTTGTTTCATTTATGCTTGTTGCATCATTCAATTTGTTTTTTAATGTTTTTTTATTATATTTAATATACATGTTGGCGGCAGTTTTAGCTGTAATTTTAGTATGTGTGTTTTTATATGTTCATCAATTTTAATATTTGGTTTTATCAGTTTTATTGTATCTTCAGATTTTTTGTTAAACAATGATTGTTTTCTCGAGGTTTGCTCCCTCAATACACATCCCCCTGAAGAAGGCCGGGAGGCTGAAACGCGTAGGGGACAATAAAAGGGGTTATCCAAACCTGAAATTACTGCCAGTCTTGGTATCTGTTCTTTTGTTCCTCTGTATTTTACAGATACTTTTGTCACTTTCTTTGGTTTTACTAAATGTGGCGGTACCATATCTGTCACAGACAACCATGAATGGTGTCTTAAATGTTTAGGTCCTAACCATTCTCCATCGGCGTGTCTCTCCTGAGAAAGATCACCAAGAGGGGCCTGCAAAATAGAGCTGCAAAACTCGGTACCCTCTTTGCTGCTGACATGTCCGTTGCATCGATGTCTTCCAGGGCTTCATCTTGCTCCCATGGATCTCAGGTAACTAAACCTAAGTCTTCTAAGACTGGCCGGTCCTCAAAGGGTAGATCTTCTTCCAAGCATTGAGATGCCATTGGCGTTTCCCTCAAGGAAAGTTCACTGTCAAAACAGACCCAGCAGGAGGCCTCTTACTCCAAAGCATTAACGGGGTCCAGAATGTTCCAGAGGCTTCAACCTCTGCAGAACTACTGGTGCCATGTTCTGGGGTCGTAGCCGCTTCCACCGGTACCAACACCCAGGCATCGGCAGGAGCGATGGATCAAAGAATCCTCGCTGTCGAACGCAGTCTAGCAGCTCTCTTAGCAGCTTCGGTACCGCTAAGACCGCTACAGACAGTTCCACAGGTATCGGTACCAACACCGGTGTCGGTACCGACTGCACCTGCATCGACAGGTATGCTTCCGCCCATGCCGAGCCTTGAGTCTATCTCAGGTATCGAAGGGCCGATACCGAGACAACCCGATATCGACTTCGAGCTGTACCGGTACCGAGCGTTGCATGAGCACCGGTCACTGATATACTTCGAATCTTCCAATTCCGATGATTCTGACGGCCGGTACCAGAGCAATCCTCCCAGAGGATCCATCTCCTTCTCCGCAATGCAGAATGTCTCCTCCAGAAGACATGTCCTTCCAGGATTTCATACGTGATGTAGCTCAAGGTCTTGCAATCACGGTCACTCCTGAGAAGAAACCCAGGGCAGAAGAATTAGAAATTCTTCAATACCCTAACGTTCCTAAAGAGGCAGCTACCCTGCCCATTCATAAGATCTTGCGAGATCTTATGTTCAGAATGTGGGAAACCCCTTTAACGGTGTCTCCACACTTACGACGACTCGATACTATGTATTGAGTTCCAAGCTCTCCTGGTTTTCAAAAGACTCAGTTACCACACCATTCGATGGTAGTGGAACCAGCAATGCATAGGATTAAGAGTGCTAAGACGCATTCATCGAATCCTCTGGGCCGTGAGTCGATGACTCTTGATACCTTCAGACGTCAATGCTTCCAATCGTCTATGTTGGCAGCCAGGATCAGCTCTTACATCCTCTATATGGGGATGTTCCTCAAGGAAGTTACAGGAGACTTGGAACTTATGAGCCCTCTTCTTTCTGAGGACAAAAGAGGGGATTTTCTTACTCTGGTCAAACATGCTCAGGATATTTCTAAGTTTGTGAACCGTGCAACCTTTGATTGTTTTGAGTGTATCAGCAGACCTTCTGCTATTTCAGTCGGTGCACATCGTATTGCCTGGCTCCAGGCATCGGACTTAGAACAATGGGTACAAGAGACACTGGGAAATATTCCTTGTACAGGAGAAAATCTCTTTGGCAAGGATTGGCAGGACAAGGCAAATGAGCTTGAATCTGAAAATACTACCTTGCATAGACTATCAGTCTACAGCCAACCCAGCAAAGAAAAAGTCAGCCAAGAAACCCTTTTTCAGTAAGAAAGAGGTTTTACCCATCCTATACCCATCACACTCACTGTCCAGTTCATGTTCCCCAAAAGGGGCAGCAACAGAACAGACAGCAAAGGTAGCCACAAGTTCCAAGAACTCAATCGGCTCCACAAATTCAGCCTCCTCAGGGGCTTTGACTCCTTCCTAGAGAACTTAGTTTTTCTGCCCCTGAAAGGTCCAGAACCCTTTACCATTCCAGGAAGGTTATTTATGTATTTATTTAATGTCTCTTTTTATACCGCCCTCTTTAGAATCAGTGCGGTTTACAGTTAACAAATTTGTGCAGTGCAGGCAGGGCCTACACTGGACTTACAGTGAACAGGGATTTCTACACGGGGCTGACAGAGTAACTATGTACAGGCAAGCTGGCTGTCACAGGTGACATGGTCAGCTCACAACTATTTACAGGTTGGTTTAACTATGTACAGATTGACAGGTCAGAGTATATATAGCTTCCACCTGCCATTTTGCCAGCAGATGGCAACAAATACATCAGAAAACTGGACTTTCTTCATTGTACGAGAAGGGTACAGACTTCATTTCCACAGTCTGCCCCCTCCTACAATCATAAGGCAGTTCAATTCTCAGGTCTCTGTCACCAATCTCTTGGGTCAGGAGGTCACATCACTTCTTGCTCAAGGAGCAATAGAAGAGGTACCCATACCCCAACAAGGTATGGGGTTTTACTCCCCATATTTCCTTATTTCTAAGAAAACAGGGGGACACAGACCTATTCTGGACCTCAGAGAATTGAACAAATATCTGTTCCGAGAAAAATTCAAAATGATTTCCCTCGGAACACTCCTGCCATACCTTCAGAGTCAGGACTGGCTATGTTCTCTAGATTTAAGGGATGCATATACTCATATTCTCATCCATACAGATCACAGGAAATTTCTTCGATTCCTTTTCCAGGGAAGACGCTTCCAATACAGGGTTCTTCCCTTCGGGCTGGCTTCTGCCCCAAGAGTCTTCACAAAATGCATGGTAGTAATAACAGCATTCCTGAGAACTCTGGGAATATTCGTCTTCCCCTACTTAGACGACTGGCTCATTTGGGCACCAACAGCCCCAGAAGCCAGTTTAGCTCTGTCTCACACTCTGCGAATCCTTCGTTATTTGGGACTGGTCATAAACCTCCAGAAATCTCATCTCACCCCTTCGCAGTCTCTAGAATTCATAGGGGCTCATCTAGACACGGGGCAGTCAAGGGTTTTCCTGCCACAACCATGTTGTCTTCGTATAATACAGCTGGCATCCCAAGCAGCTCTGAAGGTCTTCCTGACTGCTCGGGAAATGCTTCAGCTCCTGGGGCATATGGCATCCACTGTCCATGTGGTTCCCTATGCTCGCCTTCATATGTGAGCAGCCCAGTGGACCCTATCCTCTCAGTGGACACAGGCCTCGGGTCGCCTATCGGACAAAATCAGAAATTCCACATGTCTCAGTTCGTCCCTACAATGGTGGCAATCCCTGGAAAACCTCCTTATAGGTTCTCCTTTCCAAACAGCCCCTATGCCAGGCCACCTTAACAACAGATGCATTCAAGTTGGGTTGGGGGGCTCAATTGCACGATCTCTCCACTCATGGTCTCTGGACCCCACAAGAGGCTTGTCTTCACATAAACCTCCTCGAACTCAGAGCCATTTACCATGCTCTTCGAGTATTCCAAGCCCAGCTCAGCTACAAGACAGACCTGGTTCAAACCGACAATGAAGTAGCCATGTTCTATGTGAACAAGCAGGGCGGAAAGGGCTCTCTGTCGTTATGCAACGAAGCTTTGCGACTGTGGACCCTCGCCAGAGAGCTTCAAATCCACCTCCTAGTGGTATATCTTCCAGGCATTCAAAAATCTTTGGGCAGACAAACTCAGTCGAATACTGCTGCCATCCGAATGGTCTCTTCACAAAGACCAACTTGCTTGAGTGTTCTGAATCTGGGGAACCCCATATATACACCTCTTTGCAAGTCTGCAGAATGCCAAACTTCCCCGATTCTGTTCCAGTAATCCAGCTCAAAACTGTCAGGCAAGAGATGCTTTCCTCCTCCACTGAGGTCAGGACTTCCTCTGTGCCTTCCCACCCATTCCCCTCATTCCCAAAACGTTGTTCAAGCTTCAGAGACAGAGGTTGTATGATACTCATAGCTCCACGTTGGCCACGGCAAACATGGTATTCTCTGCTTCTACGTCTCTCTCACCTATGGAGTTGGGATATGCTCCAGATCTTCTTTCCCCAGAGAACGGGACTCTACTGCACCCAAATCCCCAGTCCCTGCACCTCAGGGCCTGGTTGCTGAAAGCCTAGAATTCCTGGATATAAACCTTTCTCAACAAGTAACATTATTTTGAAACATTATCTAATTCTTACCCAGTTCAAATGTTCCTACCTCTCTTACTATCTCCTGGTATATACAAGTTTACAATTAATAGTTGAATGTTCATTGTTCTAAATCTGTTCTATGTAAAATAATAGTACTCTATTATTAAAGTTTATGTTACCTGTAAACCGCCACTGATCTCTGGAAGTGGCGGTATAGAAAAGATGTATAAATAAATAAAATAAATAAGTAAAGGATATCCTCGTGGCTTCCAGAAAGCCCTCCACAAGGCGATCCTATGCCTTCAAGTGGAAAAGGTTCTCTGTATGGTGTTCTCAGAGGGGACTTACCCCCTCTTCGGTACCTGTAGAGTCGCTACTGGAGTATCTCCTCCATTTATCAGATTCTGGTCTTAAAACCAATTCAATAAGGGTTCATCTTAGTGCCATTGCTGCTTCTCGCAGACCACTAGATGGATAACCTATCTCCTCTCATCCACTTGTAGCAAGATTCATGAGAGGTCTACTCTTAACAAAACGTCCCATTAAGCCACCACTGGTGACATGGGATCTTAATCTTGTTCTCGGGCAGCTCATGAAACCGCCCTTTGAGCCCTTAGCCGTTACGGACCTGAAGTTTCTTTCCTGGGAAGTCATCTTCCAAGTTGCTCTCACTTCTGCAAGACGCATCAGTGAGTTGCAGGACTTATTGGCTGATCCTCCTTATACAAGGTTTCACCATGATAAGGTAGTTCTTAGGACTCATCCTCATTTCATGCCAAAGGTGGTTTCGCCGTTTTATCTAAACCAATCGGTTTACCTTCCTGTATTCTTTCCTAGGCCTCATGCCTCCAGTGCAGAAAGGAACCTTCATACCTTGGATTGTAAAAGATCCTTAGCTTTTTACCTTCAAAGAACTAAGCAACATAGAAAGTCTTCTCAGCTTTTCGTTACTTTTGATTCTAGCCGAGGGAGCTCTTCGAAATAGTGAAAACACTCACCAAGGAACAGAGAACTGAAAACGAAATCCAAATAGACCCACAAAGGTTTGCAGACCACATCCAAGAAAAATTTCACTCATCATTACAGCCAAGACCCAACACGCCCACAAAGATAAGCACACCACTGAAAACATGGGGCACATTCAACACACCATCCACAGAGCAGCTCTCGCACATCATCACCACACTCAATACAAGCACAGCTCCAACAGACCCATGCCCAGTGAAATGGATCAAAGCCATCAAGTCAAACTTCATCCACATCATACACAACATGGTGCAAAGATTGCTGACCCAAGGATTCATGCCGAATCAATTAAAGCTCGCCACGTTAAGACCTATCCCAAAGAAATCCACACTCGAGAAGAGCAACCCAGCAGCATACAGGCCAATCTCAAGCATACCTCTACTGGCAAAATAATCGAGAAGACAGTGCAACATCAGCTACAGGAGCATATTAATAACCACGCACCGCTAGACATCAACCAACACTGTTTCCGCCCCAACCACGGAGTCGAAACCCTCCTACTGTACCTCTTCAACAACATACTCCGGTCTCATAGACAACTGTAAGAACGGAATACTCATGATCTTCATAGACATTTCCTCGGCATTTGACACAGTAGACCACAGAACTCTGCTGGACAGACTACAGGACATTGGATTATATGTATCCACACTGAAATGGTTCCAGTCATACCTAACCAACAGACAGATACAGGTCAAGATTGGCCCCAACAAATCTCAGCCCATAAAAGTCAAGCAGGGAGTATCTCAAGGCTCCGCCTTATCAGCACTATTATTTAACATCTACATTCAACCAATATGCAACATCATGAAAGAAAACATACAGTATACAATCTATGCCGATGACATAATGATTTACACACCCATCTCTATTGACAACCCGGACTACTCCAAAATAACATACTGTCTCATGCAAATGAACGACTGGTTCCAGACCAACAACCTATCCATAAACTACAGCAAGACCGAGGCACTAATCATCACCCGAAACACCGACTTCATCTCCCCACCTAACATCAAGATAAAGAACATAAGCATACCCATAAAAACCAAAGTAAAATACCTTGGAGTAATCCTGGACAGCGAACTGAATCTACAATCTCACATAAGCAAGACCACCAAGAATGCATACCACAGGATGACCCTAATTCAACGTCTCAAACCCCTCCTCGCCCCGGAACACTTCCGCACTGTGTGCCAGGCCCTAATAACCCCACTCCTAGACTTCTGCAACCCGATCTATCTGGACCTCCCAAAACAGACCCTCAGACCACTGCAACTGGCACAGAACACGGCAGCACGCATAATAGCCGGCACTTCAAGACAAGACCACATCACACCTCTCCTGAAAGACCTACACTGGCTTCCAATCACCTCACGCATCAAATATAAGACAACCAAAAACATATTCAAAATTAAACAATCATCAGCCCTTAGCTTACAGACCCTCATACAACCTGACAACAGCACTCGACCAAGGAGAAAAGGCACGTCCAACCACGTCAACACACCAAAGGAGATAACCAAGGTATGGAAGGACACCTCAGAACGAGTCCTTTCCCTGGCTGCACCAACAATTTGGAACAAGCTACCAGACGAACTTCGACTAAATACAGACATCAAAGACTTCCGGAAGCAACTAAAGACAACACTATTCATTGAACACTATGGGGACGTCACATGATTCAAATCTACACAGACGACCAATCCCCCGTCCCCACTACTTGTATAATAGCGCATAATGTAAATAGTTCATCATGAATCTAATATACCCTAACACACTCGCACACATGGAACACTGCATGACCACCCCCCCCCCCTAAAAAACACATTTGTGATTGTTTGCTGTGAAAACCGCCTTGATTCAATGAAAAGGCGGTAATGAAATCCCCTTTAAATAAAAATAAATAAATAAATAGTCATTTGGGGCTTCCAGTTTCCAAAAGAACTCTCTAGATGGATTGCAAATTGCATATCCTTTGCTTACGAGAGTAAGGGACTTTCTCTCAAAGGCCACGTCACAGCTCACAATGTGAGAGCAACGGCAACCTCCATGGCCAATCTTCGTTCTGTGTCTATTGACGACATCTGTAGAGCAGCCACCTGTGCTTCAGTACACACGTTTACAGCCCATTATTGTTTAGACATGGACTTCCGTCAGGATGCCTCGTTTGGACGGGCTGTTCTACAGCATCTCTTTCAAACTTAATACAACTCCTACCCACCATCCCGGGTTTCGATGCTGGAGGAAGAATGACCCATCTCACCAGAGGTTCGCAGCTTGCTAAGGTCATCCTCCTGGCATCTCACAGCTGGGGAGTCCACATATGTGAAGACTACATTCCTGCTTGTTCCTGGAGATAGCATAGTTACTCACCTGTAACAGGTAATCTCCGGGAACAGCAAGAATTAAGTCTTTATAACCCACCCACCTCCCCTAGGAGTTGTCTCTCTCTCTCTCTCTTTCTCTCCTTCTTTCCTTTTATCTCAGCTATAAACTCAACTGACGAAGGAGAGTGGGAAAGGGGGAAGGCAGCACGCAGGCGTTGTGGGATGCTCCCAAAAGCTTTCCTATTAGATGCTGGGGAGCGTTCCCACGCAGGCTCCATCGGTACTGACGATACCCATATGTGAAGACTTAATTCCTGCTGTTCCCGGAGATCACCTGTTACAGGTGAGTAACTACACTTTCTTGACTACTTTGCTAGCTTCTCTAAATAGAGATGCCTGTCTTCCTCTCTCTGTGATCTCTTGTATTTCATGAAGGCCTCCCTCTTTTTCTTCACCTTTTCAGCTACTTCTTTTGAGAACCATAGCGGCCTCTTTTTCCTTTTACATTTATTTACCTTTCTAACAAAAAGAAGGTGGTGGTTTGTTGTTGTTAAGTGCCGTCGAGTCGGAGTCGACTCATGGCGACCCTCTGGATAGCTATCCTAAATTGTGTTCGGTCTTCAGTCAGGCGGCTCATTGTTGACAGACTGGTACCCGTAGCTGCTGTTATTGTAGCAATCCATCTCATTGCTGGCCTTCCTCTTTTGCGTTGACCTTCTATCTTGCCAAGCATGATGTCTTTCTCTAATGATCTCTCTCTTCGCATGATGTGTCCGAAGTATGAAAGTCGAAGTCTTGTCATCTGAGCTTCTAAAGAAAGCTTAGGTTTGATCTCTTCTAGTACCGACTGGTTTGTTCTTCGGGCAGTCCATGGTATACACAGTATTCGCCGCCAGCACCATAATTCAAAGGCATCAATTTTCTTCCTGTCTGTCTTTTTCACTGTCCAGCTTTCACATCCATATGATGTTATTGAAAATACCATGGCTTGAACAAGTCGAATCTTTGTATGGAGAGAGACATCTCTGCTCTTGAGAATCTTATCTAGGTCTTTCATAGCCATTCTGCCAAGAGCAATGCGTCGTCTGATTTCTTGACTGCTTGTTGCTTCTTTATTGATAGTTGATCCAAGTAGGTTAAAGTTGTTCACGATTTCAATTTCTTCTCCTTCAACGATGAACCTGTTGATTATGCCAGTTGTCATGATCTTTGTCTTCTTTACATTAAGGTGCAGGCCCATTTTGAGACTATGTTCTTTGATTGTGAGAAGCAAATGTTTCAGATCATCTTCACTTTCAGCCAGTAATGTGGTATCATCAGCATAGCGAAGGTTGTTGATGAGTCTTCCACCAATCTTCACACCTCTGTTGTCTTCATACAGTCCTGCTTCTCTGATGATTTGTTCTGCATATAAATTAAACAGGTAGGGGGAAAGTATGCAGCCTTGTCTTACACCTTTGCTTATTTTAAACCATTCTGTTTCTCCTTGTTCCGTTCGAACTGTTGCTTCTTGATCAATGTACAGATTACGCAAGAGAACGATCAGGTGTTCTGGTATACCCATGCTTCTTAATGTGGCCCAGAGTTTCTCATGGTTTACACAGTCAAAAGCCTTGCTATAGTCGATAAAGCACAAATAGATATCCTTTTGGTATTCTTTAGTCTTTTCAAGGATCCATCTCACATCCGCAATGATGTCTCTCGTTCCTCGCCCTTTCCTGAACCCTGCTTGCACTTCAGGTAGTTCTTGTTCTAGGTATGGCTGTAGTCTCTTTTGAATAATCTTCAGTAGAATCTTGCTGGCATGTGGGATCAGAGCGATTGTGCGATAATTTCCACAGTCAGTTGGATCACCTTTCTTTAGTATTGGTATAAACACAGATCTTTTCCAGTCAGTTGGCCATGATGTTGTCTTCCATATTTCTTGGCAGAGCCTTGTAAGTACGGTAACAGCTGCATCAGATTGCTGCAATACTTCTATGGGAATGCTATCAATGCCTGGTGCTTTGTTCTTTGATAAGGCTTTCAATGCTGCTTCAACTTCTTCTTTCATCACCAATGGTTCCTGATCATAAGGTATAGGTTGAAACGGCTGTAGGTCCACTTGATCTTTATCATATAAAAACTCTGTATATTCCTTCCACCTTTTCTTGATCTTCTCAGCATCATTCAACATAGAACCTTGAGCATCTTGTAACATTCCAATTCGAGGCTGGAACTTTTTCTTTAACTCTCGCAGCTTTAGGAAAGCCGATCTTGTTCTTCCTCTAATAGTTTCTGCTTCTATTTCCTTGCAAGTGTCATTGTAGTACTTTTCCTTGTCCTGTCTTGCTGCACGTTGGAAATCTCTGTTGAGTTCTGCGATTGTCTTTCTTTCTCCTTTGGCTTTAGCTTCTCTGCGTTTCTGGGCAATTTTCAGAGTTTCTTCCGTCATCCATTTTGGCCGTTTTTGCTTTTTCACCTTTTGTAGAGACTTCTCGCTTTCTTCCAGCACAACCTTCTTGATGTCATTCCATAACTCTTCCGGAGCTCTGTCATTTGTATCTAAGGCAGCAAATCGATTTTGCAGGCAGTCTTTAAATTCCAGTGGTATATTCTCAAGGTCATATTTTGGTGCATTCATGAGTGGTTTGCTCTTTTTCAACTTTAGCTTGAGTTTGCATACTAGTAGTTGATGATCTGTACCACAGTCAGCTCCAGGTTTTGTCTTTGTTGATGTTACAGAGCTTTTCCATCGTTGACTTCCACAGATGTAGTCAATTTGATTTTTATACAATCCATTGGGTGAAGTCCATGTGTACAGTCGTCGCTTGTGTTGCTGAAAGAAGGTGTTTGAGATGAATAGATCATTGGTCTTGCAGAATTCTATCAATCTTTCTCCAGCTTTATTTCTGTTGCCAAGTCCATATTTTCCAACTACTTTGCCTTCTTCTTTGTTGCCAACTTTTGCGTTCCAGTCACCCATGACTATCAGGATATCCTGTTTGCATGTTCTGTCAATTTCAGCTTGTACTTGTTCATAGAACTCTTCAATTTCATTCTCTTCTGCAGCTGTTGTTGGGGCATATACTTGAATTATAGTTGTGTTGATAGGCAATCCTCGTAGACGAATAGAGATTAAGCGTTCGCTGACTGCATTGTATTTCATTACAGTTCTTGCAAGTTTCTTCTTTATTATAAATGCAACACCATTTCTTCTTTGTCTTTCATTTCCAGCATAGTAGACCATGTGATCATATGATGCAAAGTGCCCGATGCCAGTCCATTTCAGTTCGCTGACACCCAACAGATCAAGTTGTACACGTTCCATTTCATTCTTGACCACTTCCAACTTCCCTTGGTTCATGCTTCGTATGTTCCATGTTCCAATGTGTAAGACATCTTTACAGCTTCTGACTCTCATTTCATGCGCAGCTACATCAGCAGTCAGACTTCCCGAAGGCTTTGATCCAACCACATCATAAATGCTGGCTTTACTCTGAAAAGTCTTCAGCTCTTCCCCAGTAGCTAGTTGAGTGCCTTCCGACCTGGGAGTCTCATCTTCCAGCACCATAGCACAATTTGTTTTGTTGTAACTATCCATTGGGTTTTCATGGCAAGATACAGAAGTAGATTGCCGGGCCTTCCTTCTGCGCAGTTTAAGTTTGGTGTTGTTGCCGTTGTCACAGAAATGTGATCCTCCGCCGTCAACACTATCCCATTCTGCTGCTGCCCAGATGGGTGGTTTGTCTTCGTCTGGCACCTCAGCTGAGACCTGTCCATCTTGGGAGACCCTGCCAGTAGTTAAACTACCGATAGTTTAGCTCTCAGCATCACTGATGCACACAAGCCCTCACAGCACGACAAGCTGCAAACCAAGTGGTGGTATTATCCATCATACCCCTCTTACTCCTCTTATCAACAGAAACAACAAGGGTCCTGTCAGCCTAGGAATCCAAAAACTCCTAAGGCCCAGCCAACTCCACAACCACAGCCTCCCTCCAGTATTTAACTGCTTCCTGGAGGACATAACCAGTAGGTGTTTGAAGACTCCCTTCCCATCTCACATTCCAGGAAGATTGGCCCTCTTTGCAAACAGATGGTCTTTAATCACCTTAGAACCCTGGACTTTGCACCTGTTCAGTGCTGGTTACCAACTCAATTTCAAAGCTCTACCCCCCACCTTCTTTGTGGGTGAGATCTACATGGATCTCCAACATTCCACTCTACTACAGCATGAGATCCTGAGTCTACTTTCTCAAAGAGCTGTCAAGGAAGTTCTCAACCTTAGCAAGGCCTAGGGTTCTATTCCCATCCCGAAAAGTCAGGAGGTTTCAGGTCAGTCCTAAACCTGAGAAACCAACAAATTCCTAGTGAGAGAAAAGTTCAATATGATTTCCTTAGATATGCTCCTTCCCTATCTTCAGGGAAATGACTGGCTATGTTCTGTAGATTTGAAGGATGCTTATACTCACATCCTAATCCATTTCTTGTACAGAAAATATCTCTGATTTGTCTTCCAGGGATGCCAATATTAGTATTGGGTTCTTCCCTTCGGCCTTCGCCTCGGCTCCATAAATCTTCACCAAGTGTCTCGCAGTCATGGCAGCCTATCTGCGCATTTTGGGAATCTTTCTCTTCCCTTACTTACACAACTGGCTCATCAAGGGAGATACCCCTCAGGCAGTCACTGCCTCACTTCAACAAAACATCCTGGTTCTCTCAAATCTGGGGTTTGTAGTAAACTATCCAAAATCACACCTCACTCCAACACAGAACCTGGAGTTCATAGGAGCTCGTCTAATCACAACATGAGCTCAGGTCTACTTACCAGACGATCATCTACAGCAACTCATCTCCCTGGCCAGACACAGTCAACGTCAGACCACCATGACTGCCCAAGACATGCTGCATCTCTTGGGCCACATGGCCTCAACAGTACATGTTGTTCCATATGCCTGACTCAATATGCGCTTGGGGCAATGGACCCTATCGGAACAGTAAACACAATCCACAGGTTGACTCTCAGACAAGATCACCATTTCATCTCAACTAGTCACGTCCCTTCACTGGTTTTGCACACCTCAAAACCTTTTCATAGGGTTACCTTTTCAAAGGTCTATACCGCAGTATACCCTAGAAACATAGAAACATGACGACAGAAAAAGACCACTTGGCCTATCTACAGTAATCTGTCCTTCCATATCAACCACTACAACATTCCCCTGACCACTGATGCCTCCAAGCATGGATGGGAAGCACACCTCCACGGCCTCACCACACAGGAACAATGGACACAGTCGGAGGCGTTACATCACATAAATTTCTTGGAGCTCAGGGCGATTGCAAATGCCCTTCACGTCTTCTGTGCCCCAACTGTCGGGACAGACTGTCTTAGTTCAAACAGACAATCAGATAGCCATGTTTTATGTCAACAAACAAGGAGAATACAGGCTCTCGCCTACTCTGCAGTGAGGCCATCCGCCTCTGGGCTTTTACGATAGATTGTTTGGAGGTGAATGCGATGAGCTATCTCCCAGGAGAACAGAATCAGTTAACAGACAGGCTCAGCCGAGTACTTTGTCCACCCGAATGGATGCTCCATTGCCGGACTTATTTAAATTGGATGGGGAACTCCCATTCTCCAGCACTTACTTCAATTGTGGGGAACCTCCATAATCAACCTCTTTGTACCCCAGAGAATACACAGCTACCCCACTTCTGTTCAAGGATACCCTCGTCACTCAGTGAGAGCTCTGATGCATTTCTCTTTCATTGGGGACAGAGGCTGCAGTATTTCCACCAATTCCCCTGATCCCCAAGACGCTGTTCAAACTACATCTAGATAGGGGGAGAATGATTCTGATCGCAGCCTTCTGGCCTCCTCCATCTGGCTCAGGGTCATCTTCTCCATTTGTGCTCTACATCCAACCTGCTCTTGCAGGACTACAGGACACCACTTCATCCCAACCTCAAGGCCTTATGTTTGATGGTGTGACTCCCAGAAGATGTCACACAAGTCTTGCTAACTTCCAGAAAGGACTCTACTAGATGCACCTATGCCTTTAAATGGCGCAGATTTTCCCTCTGATACTCCCAAAGAACTCAGTCACTTGTGCAGTGGAGTATTTGCTACAATATCTCCTGCATTTGTCTTCATCTGGTCTGAAGACCAATTCTGTCCAAGTCCACCTGAGTGTGATCTCAGCCTTGAACCACCCAATTGCTTCTCATCTGTTAGTTGCATGCTTCATGCGAGGGCTTCTACTAACAAAGCCCCCCCCCCCCCCCCATCCGCAGCATGGGACGTTAATGTAGTTCTCGCACAACTCCTGTGTCTCCCTTTTGAGCTGTTAGTTACAGCTCCACTCAAGTTACTCACATGGATGGTCTTTTTTTTCTCATTGCCTTAAACTCAGCCAGTCAGTTCAGTGAGTTACAAGCCTTGGTGGACTACTCCTCCTACACTTGTGTCCACCATAATAAGGTCGCTCTCTGAACTCACCCTAAGTTCCTTCCAAAGGTCGTTACTACTTTCCATCTTAACCAATCTATCTGCCTTCCGACCTTTTTTCTTAGATGGCGAATGGTCCCCTTTGGACAATCTCGGTGAAGATCAAGATGACATGCAGAACGTTCGCTTCTCCAGGACCAAGCAGGAAGTCAGTCCTCAATTATGGGTGTCATCAACGCCGATGAAGCCCCTGCGGAGCATTTCCCCAGCTTTCCATGAAAGCCTTTGGGAATGCTGGCACGCATGCGCAGTTCCCTTCCCGCCTAAAGGTGCCATCTTACCTCAGTCTCTTTTTTTCCGTGAAGCCCATCGGACGTGTGTCCTGTTTTCCCGGATAAAAGAAGTTTTTTTTACTTTGCGTTATTCGCTCTTTTTCGGTTTCGACGTCGGTTCCCCTCCCGCCGGGATCGGTACACCGGTATCGAACCCCTTTTTTCTTTTTCGGTTTTTGCCCTTCGTGGCTAGGCGTTCGCGCCAATCCCTTTTCTTTTTCCCTGGAAGGCCAGTCTTTTGACCTCGCTGGGGCCCTTTTCTCCCCCATGGCTTCCAGTGGGTTTAAGAAGTGTGATCGGTGTAAGAAGATAATGTCTCTCACCGACACACACGACTGCTGTCTTCGGTGCCTTGGCCCGGACCACGACTCTAAAACGTGCGGGCCATGTGGGAAGATGTCTTCCAAGGCCCTCCGAAGTCGTCAGCAGCAAAAGCTTTTCTCGGACTCGGCCTCTGCCCGGGCCCGGACCTCGTCTGAGGCTTCGACATCTCAGGATTCCGATCCCGAGAGGCGTCGGAGTTCCTCAGACAGGGGTCCCCCGACCGGGACCATAAAAGGAAGAAGTGGCTCACGAGGGCGACGTCGGAGGAGGTCCCTGGGCCCTCAAGGTCCAGGTCTAAGACCCCCGACAGTCGTCCCGGGCCCGTGGACCAGGAGAAGCCCACTAAAGTTCCTCGCATCGATCCGGAGTCTGCTGGACACGTAAGTCCTGTTGTCCTTGTAGACTCGCCTCCCTGAGTACCGACATCGGGCCCGGCACCGCTGGGGCCCGAGTCGGGGGTTGCTGCGTCACCCGAGCTGAGTCTCAGGTTGACAGCCTTGGAGAGCAGAATGTCTGCCTTCATGGAGCAGCAGCGGGCACTGATGGCCAGCCTGTCTGGCGCATCCGCCCCGACCACCGGGACATCGACTTCGAAGTCGACCCCAGAGACCGAGCCGATACTCGAGTCCCTTGCGACTCGAGGTCGTCCTCGGTCGAGGTCTCCCTCGACCTCCCGTTCGGGACCGAGGGTCTCGACGCCGGTGCCTCCGGCGTCGGGGCGGGTGCCCAGAGGCCCTGCAAGGTTGGACCCCGACTCAACATCGGACGAATCTGCTTGGGAGACCGAAGACGAGGAGTCTCCTGACACCTTTAAGACTCGGTGTGTCCCTTCGGACTCACCCGAGTCTGAACCCCGGAGTAGATCCCCTCCAGAGGATACTAGGTTCTCGGAGTTTATCCGGGATATGGCCGCTGCCCTGGCTATCCGGCTGACCCCGAGGAAGAGCCTCGAGCCGAGGAGCTCGATGCTCTGCAGTACGACTCTTCTCCGAAGGAGGCCTTTACTGTCCCGGTTCGTCCGATGCTGGAATGGCTCCTCTTCCGGATGTGGGAGGCACCGGCCTCGGCGCCGGTTTTGAGCAAGCGAGTCGATTCCATCTATCGGCTCCGCAAGAGTCCTGGCTTCCAAAAAGCACAGCTACCACACCATTCCATGATTGTGGAATCGGCCATGCATCGTCTGAAGAGTCAGAAGATGCACTCCGCGGTGCCTCCTGGTAGGGAGACCCGAAGCCTTGATGGCGTCGGTAGAAAGTGCTTTCAGGGCTCGATGCTTGCTTGCCGTGTCCAGACTTACCAGCTCTACATGGGCATGTATTTGCGGGATCTGGCCAAGGAATTGGCCGGGTTCTCTGCTGGTCTCTCCGGGGAGCCCTTGCAGAGTTTCAAGACCTTGTCTTTGAGGATCCGGGAATGCTCTAAGTTCATGTCCCGCGCCGCCTACGATGGCTTCGAGGATTCGGCCCGAGTAGTGGCTGCCGGCATCGCGGCTCGACGCCAGGCGTGGCTGCAGTCATCGGACCTCGAGCCATGGGTTCAGTACAAGTTGGTCGATGTCCCTTGCCGAGGTGAAAACCTTTTTGGCAAGCCTGTGGCCGAGAAGGCCGCACAGCTCGAGACTGAGCACCTCACAAGGACAAGGCTGTCGAGGAAGACTTCTGCCCCTTCACATAAGAAGAAGGGCCCAGGTAAAAAGCCCTTTTACCCGAGGAAGGGCAGTGCCTACAAACAGTACCCACAGTATCAGGCTGCCCCCAGGGTCAGCAAGCCAAGGGCCGGGGTAATGGGACCCGTAGGCAGAGTGCCCCCAAGCCTCCGGCCCCTGCTCCTACTCAGCAGGGTGGGGGGTTTTGACTCCTTGAGTACAGCCATAACTCCCTTGCAGTCCCAACCCTGCACAGGAGGCCGCCTAGCCTTGTTCGCCCACCAGTGGCCCTTGATTACTCAGGACATTTGGGTGCTGGACATAGTCCATCGAGATTATGCCCTTCATTTTCACCAACTGCCTCCGCCACACTTTCCAGGGGAGCCTTTCCGGCCTCCCCTGCATACAGCCCTTCTCCTCCATGAGCTCAGGGGTCTGTTGCTGGACAAGGCGGTGGAGCCTGTGCCTCCCCACTTCCACAGTCACGGGTTTTACTCCAGGTATTTCCTGGTGCCAAAAAGAACCGGTGGTCTTCGACCCATTTTGGATCTCAGAAACCTAAACAAGTTTCTTGTGAAAGAAAAGTTCAAGATGCTTACTCTTGGAACTCTTCTGCCCTACCTCCAGCAGGGAGATTGGCTATGCTCTTTAGATCTAAAAGATGCTTACACTCACATCCTCATTCATCCAGACCACAGAAAGTACCTCAGGTTCATTGTGGGAGGAAACCACTATCAGTACAGGGTACTGCCTTTTGGACTGACCTCCGCTCCCAGGGTCTTTACCAAGTGCCTGGCAGTGGTGGCAGCCTACCTGAGAAATCAGGGTATCTTTGTGTTTCCATACCTAAACAACTGGCTCATCAGAGGCCAGACTTCCCTAGAAGTTCAGCAGGCCACCAGCAGAACCATAGCACTGCTCCAAAAGGTGGGCTTTGTCATCAATTTTGCAAAGCCCACTTTGCTCCCCTCCCAGAACTTGGAGTTCATAGGAGCAAGGTTGGATTCTCAGCTGGCAAGAGCATTCTTACCGGTGGACCGAGCACAAAGGCTCATGGACCTTGCCAGCAAGTTTCTGCACAGGTCCCTAGTCTCCGCCAGACTCTGTCTCAGGCTTCTGGGCCACATGGCGTCGACAGTACAGGTGACCCCAAATGCCAGGCTCAATATGAGACCTGCCCAGTGGTGCCTTCGGACTCAGTGGTCACAAGCCTCAGGAAGTCTCAGAGACAGAATCAGAGTGTCCCACCGTTTCCTGGCCTCCCTCAACTGGTGGTTACATCCCCCCAATCTGCTGGTGGGGGTGCCCTTTCAGATCCCACCTCATACAGTGGTACTGACCACCGATGCCTCTCTGCAGGGTTGGGGAGCACACTGCCTAGACAAGTGCACCCAGGGTCTGTGGTCTCATTGGGAGGCGTCCCAGCAGATCAATCTACTGGAACTCAGAGCTATCCGCTTGGCCCTCAAGGCCTTTACTGCTTCCTTGGCACAGCAGTCTGTCTTGATCCAGACAGACAACCAGGTTGCCATGTTCTATGTAAACAAACAGGGTGGAACTGGTTCCCAGCCCCTTTGCCAGGAGGCCCAGAACCTCTGTTCCTTTGCCCTGAAACACAACATGCTCCTCAAAGCAGTCTATCTTCCAGGCCAGGAGAATTCCCTGGCCGACAGATTGAGCAGGATTCTGCACCCACACGAGTGGCAGCTGCATCCTCTAGTGGTTCAAAAGATTTTCTTGAGATGGGGGCTTCCCTCCATGGACCTGTTTGCCAGTCCACTGAACAACCAGCTGCCAAGGTTCTGCTCCAGGCAACCGCATTCTCTGAGAGTAGCAGCAGATGCTTTTCTGATTCCCTGGACTCAGGGCCTACTCTATGCGTTTCCTCCCACCCCTCTGGTGGCCCGAACACTGTTCAAGATTCGCCAAGACAGAGCCTCTGTCCTGCTGGTAGCTCCCAGGTGGCCAAGGCAGCCTTGGTTCCCCCTCCTGCTTCAGCTGGCAGTGGATCTACCTCTGCCTCTGGGATTGCAACCCGACCTTCTCTCTCAGGATCAGGGCTCCTTGCTACATCCCAATCTCAAAGCTCTCCATCTGATGGCATGGAGGCTGCAAGGGTAGTGTTGGCTCCCTGGGGCCTACCTCCCGAGGTTGAGGAGGTTCTCCTAGCCTCCCGGAAACAATCCACTAGGAAGACCTATGCTCTCAAGTGGAAAAGGTTTTCTGTGTGGTGTCAGCTACGTGCTGAGGATCCTTTCTCCTGTACTGTGTCAGTAGTCCTTCAGTACCTGTTGCACTTGTCCAATCAGGGTCTCAAGTCCAACTCTGTTCGGGTCCACCTCTCTGCTTTGGCAGCTCACCACTCCCTAGTTGAGGGCCATTCCTTGTCTGTGCAACCTTTGGTGTCTATGTTTCTCAGAGGCTTGCTCCTGCTCAAACCTCCCATACGTCCTCCTGCTCCTGAGTGGGAGCTGAATGTGGTCTTGCAGCAGCTGACTCGCCCACCTTTTGAGCCTATGGCTACTTGCCCTCTACACTTCCTTTCCTGGAAGACTCTTTTTCTGATAGACCTTACTTCGGCTAGGAGAGTGAGTGAGCTTCAGGCCTTGGTCTGTGATAGGCCTTACACTAGGTTCTATAAAAACAGGGTGGTCCTCAGGACTCACCCTAAGTTCCTTCCTAAGGTTGTCTCCTCTTTCCACCTCAACCAGGAGGTGGTTCTTCCTACTTTCTTCCCTAGGCCTCATGCAAGTCAGGCTGAAACAGTTCTCCATACCTTGGACTGTAGGAGGGCCTTATCCTTCTACCTTGAACGTACGCAAGGTCACAGGAAGGCTTCTCTGCTCTTCCTTTCTTTTGACCCCAATAACTTGGGGAGGCCTGTGTCCAAGCGTACCTTGTCCATCTGGGTGGCTGACTGTATCACCTGGGCTTACAAGGTGGCTGACCTTCCTTTGCAGGGTAGGGTCACGGCCCACCTTGTGAGGGCAATGGCTGCATCAGTGGCTCACCTCCGCTCTGTCCCATTGCAAGACATCTGCAGGGCTGCTACTTGGTCTTCAAGCCAGACATTTGCAGCCCACTACTGTCTGGAGAGGGAGTCCCGTAGGGACAGTGCTTTTGGCCAAGCAGTACTCCGGAATCTCTTTGAGGTCTAGGCAACTCCTGCCCTCTGGTTGGGCTACCTGTGGAGGGTGTGTCCTTGCAAAGCCTTTACTGTGTTGCTGAGACTAGAGGGAGTTCTCTTGTTCAGCCTGGGTTCATGGTAGCCCAGAGCTGGGGAGTCACCCATAAGTGAGGACTGACTCCCTGCTTGGTCCTGGAGAAAGAGTAGTTACTCACCTGTAACAGGTGTTCTCCAGGAGCAGCAGGAATCAGTCCTCACTACCCTCCCTCCTCCCCTTGGAGTTGCAGTTGTACATAGTTTAATTTTTGCATTTTTGTGTGCTGTTCTTAGCTATGTCATTTGACTGAGGTAAGATGGCACCTTTAGACAGGAAGGGAACCGCGCATGCATGCCAGCATTCCCAAAGGCTTTCATGGAAAGCTGGGGAAATGCTCCGCTGGGGCTTCATCGGCGTCGATGACACCCATAAGTGAGGACTGATTCCTGCTGCTCCTGAAGAACACCTGTTACAGGTGAGTAACTACTATTTATTCTCCAAGAACAAGTAGGAAGTCAGTCCTCACATATGGGTGACATCTGCATCAATGGAGTCCTCGCGGAAGCATCTCCCCAGCTGTCAAAGAAAGCCCTTGGAAGATGCACCACGCATGCGTGGACCCCTTCCCGCCCAAGGGTGTCATCTTGCTTAGTCTCCTTTTTTCTGTGGATCCTACCGGACATGTCTGATTTCCCTGGAAAAAGTAGCGTAAATTCATCTCTAGGTGTTTTTTCTTTTCTCCGGCTGTGACTGGTTCCTTTCCTTCCTCAGAGCTCGCTTGCCTCAGCATAGTGTCTCAGACTGTTCTCTTTTTTTCCCTTGTTTTAATTTTTTCCCTAAGTGTGGTTTTGTGCCTTTTTTCTGCCAATTGGCAGTTCCTCGGGTCTTCTACATTGCTGGGGCACTTTTTTCCCCAATGGCCAGCAGCTTTAAACAGTGTGATCAGTGCACGAAGAACTTGTCCCTTACCAACACACGCGATTGCTGTCTTGGCCCTGATCATGACCTGGAGATTTGTGGCCTCTGTAAGCAGACGTCCACAAAAGCGATCAAACTCTGTCGTCGGAAGCACAACCACATTTTTCCAATGTCAGACTCTGTCCCTGAGTCCCTGGTGACCCCACACTCTAGGGCCCCGTCTGAGACCCTGGCGTCATGTAGTAACCCCATGACAACCAAATGGAGCCATGGGTCCTCTAACGGGTTCCCTGGACCGGGAACGCAAGAGAAGAAGAATTCCTCGTGGGACTCGGTGGGTGTGGGCATGCCCTGTGCCAGATCCCTCAGCCCTTGAAGAAGGTCCAAGGAGTCTGAGCGGAAGTGGCTGACCAAGAATTCCTGGAAGGAATCATCGGGCTCCGGCAATTGGCCTCAGAACTCCGAGACCATCCCTGACGAGGACTCCCCCTCCTCACCAGACCCAGGTATCTCTATGCCTGCGGCGGACTCCTTCCTCATCCCATGGTCGGAAGGCCTCATGTATGCCTTCCTGCCCACACCACTAGTCGTCAAGACTTTTTTCAAGGTCCTCTGGGACAAAGTGTCGCTAATTCTGGTGGCCCCCAGTGGCCCAGGTAGTCGTGGTTCCTGCTGCTGCTCCGCTTAGCAGCGGAGACCCAGGTTCCTCTCGGGAACTCTCTGGGGCTACTGACTCAGGAGGACGGCTCTCCTCTATCTCTGGCACTAATAGCCTGGCTGATGAATGGGTAGCCTTGGCCCCCTTCAGTCTCTCGGGGGAAGTAGAGGAGGTCCTATTGGCGTCCCACAAGGTCTCTATGAGGTGTGCCTATGCCTTCAAGTAGCGCATATTCTCTGTGTGGTGCTCGGGATATGGGCTAACACATTCTCCTGTAAGGTACAGATGGTACTGCAGTACCTGCTTCATCTTTCGCAAGCTGGACTTAAGTGTAACTCCGTCAGGGTGCACCTGAATGCACTCTTGGCACACTGCAAGCCTCTCTGGGCACAGCCACTAGTCATCCACTTCCTATGGGGCCCACTGCTCTCTAAGCCCTCAATCCGCCCGCCCCTGGCGGAGTGGGATCTCAGTGTGGTTCTAATGCAGCTCGCCCAGCCACCATTCAAGTACTTGGCTACATGCCATCTGTGGTACCTCTCCTGGAAGGTCGTCTTCTGGTGACGTTCAATCTGCTCGCAGAGTCGGCGAGCTCCAAACCCTGTTGGCGGAGCCACCTTATACCAGGTTCTACAAGAATAGAGTTGTGCTATGCACGCACCCCAAATTCCTTCCGAAGGTGGTTTCCTCATTCCACCTCAATCAGGAGGTGGTGCTCCCCACTTTCTTTCCACAGCCTCCAGCCAGGAGGGCAGAGACATAAACTAGATTATAAGAGGGCCCTGTCTTTCCACCTACAGTGTACCCAGGGCCACCGCAAAGCCTCCCAGCTTTTTGATTCCTATGACCCTAATCGGCTTGAGGAGGCAGTGACCAAGTGGACCCTGTCCTCCTGGGTGGCATACTGCATTGCCCTCATCTACGAACAGGCCAGGCTCCAGCTAGAGCCATTGCATCACGGCACACAGCATCAGGGTCGTGGCGACCTCCATGGCAAACTTGCACTCTGTCCCGATGACAAACATCTGCCGGACCGCCACCTGGTCTTCAGTCCACACCTTTGCAGCTCACTACTGCCTGGAGAGGGAGTCCCAACAGGACAGTGCCTTCGGCCAGGTCATACTCCATAACTCTTCAGGGTCTAGGCAACTCCTACCTTCTGACCCCTTCTGTGTTCAGGCTACCGGAGTGATAGTTCTCCCTACACAATGGGGTCCTTTCCAAATCTGTCCTTTGGACTCATGTGCTGCTGCTCGTAGCTGGCCGTGATTTTTTTCTAGAGGTTCTCAGTAGCCTGTAGCTAGGGAGTCCCATATGGACTGACTTCCTGCTTTTTCCCAGAGAAAGCGTAGTTACTCACCTGTAACAGGTGTTCTGTGTTCTCCAGGGACAGCAGGAAAAACTGCACCTCACAACCCTCCCTCCTCCCGGAAGAGTTGCCTTAATTGTATTATTTTTTGTTGCCTTTAGGCATGTTATTTGACTGAGCAAGATGGCACCCTTGGGTGGGAAGGGGACCATGCATGTGTGGTTTATCTCCCAAGGGCTTTCTTTGAAAGCTGGGAAGATGCTTCTGCGAGGACTGTATCGATGCCGACGTCACCCATATGTGAGGACTATTCCTGCTGTCCCTGGAGAACACCTGTCAGTTGAGTAACTGCACTTTCCGCAGAGATGAACTACCCACTCTTATTGCGCAGATTTTAGAGGCGCTCAGAATCTGGGATGCTCTGGAGCAACAGGAGTCCACTCCAGGAAAGCTTCAGGCTGACCCGATCTTAGTGGGCATTAAGAAACCTAAGACTTTTCCCTTTCCTTTGGAGTTACAACACATGGTCTCACTGGAATGGGCCTCTCCTGAGGCCACCTTGCGCTCCACAAGGCGCCTTGGCCACCGTTATGTCTGGTCCTCGGCCATCCTTGCTAATTAGCTCCATTATCCCAAGGTAGATGCCTTGCTTACAGCCATTACTAAACATACAACAATTCCCGTGGAGGGTAGAGCCAGATCTCCAGGAACAAGCAGGAATGAGTCTTCACATATGGGGTACCGACGGAGCCCGCGCAGGAACGCTCCCCAGCGTCCATTCAGAATGCTTTTGGGAGCATCCCACAGCGCCTGCGTGCTGCCTTCCTGCCTTTCCCAACTGTCTCTCCTCAGTTCTTCTTTTTCCGGAGCCAGCAGGTCGTGTTCCTGTCACCGCAGAAGAATTTCTTATTTTTCTTTATTTCTTTTGTGTTGCGTCTGCCTTCTTCGACGCTCTACTGGTACTGCCGGTCTTTTCTTTTCTTTAAAAAAAAAAAAAAAAATTCTCTTTCCATTTCTTTTCTTCAGGTGCATTTGCCGTTTGGGCCTTGGGCCCTGAACTTTTTTCCTGAACATGGAAAAGCCTGCCTCAGGTTTTAAAAAGTGCACGAAATGTGGTGGTACCATCTCCGTCATCGACACCCATGACTGGTGTCTAAAATGTTTAGGTCCTGACCATTCCACTACAGATTGTGTATCCTGTTCCATGATGTCTAAGAGGGGTTGGCAGAACCGAGCTGCCAAGCTCAGTACCCTGTTTCCCTCTGATGCGGCTTCGGTAGCATCGACGTCTTCCAGGGCTGCTTCTTCCTCTCATGGATCTCAGGTAACTAAACATAAATCCAGCCGGTCCTCGAAGGGTAGATCTCCTTCCAAGCATTGAGATGCCTCTGGCGTTGCCCTCGAGGATCCTGCACCGGCAAAATTACCCCGGCGGGAGGTTTCGGCTTCCAAAGCATCATCATCGGGGTTCCAGGATGATCTCGATGGGGTGGCCTCGACAAATCTCCTGGTGCCATGCTCTGGGGTACTGGTGGCTTCCACCGGTACCGACATCCAAGCATTGGCGGCGTCAATGGATCAGAGGATTCTGTCCCTCGAACGCAGTCTGGCAGCTTTCCTTGTGGCATTGACACCCATGGTACCGCAACAGACTACCCCACCAGTACCGACCCTGACATTGCCATCGGCACGGGTCACGGTACCGGGGCATCGGTATCCACCATGCCGATACTCTGTCCTCTGAAGCCCTCCGGTACCGATACCCCGGTACCGGTTATCCCCGATACTGATCCCGGTCGGTACGGATATCGGGCTCTTCAAGAGCATCCGGATAGACGATACTTCGATTCCTCGGAAGACTCTGAGGATTCTGAAGACTCCGTCGATGCAGTCATGCTTCTTCCACAGGAGGAGTCCTCTCCTAAAAGAAGGATGTCTCCTCCAGAGGATTTGTCTTTTCAAGACTTCATCAGGGAGGTGGCTCGGGGCCTTTCCATCACGGTGGCCCCTGAGACAGAACCCAGAGCCAAGGAGTTGGATATTTTACAATATCCCAAAACTCCTAAGGAGGCAGCTACCTTGCCTATTCGTGAGATTCTGTATGATCTCATGTTGAGGACGTGGGAAGCACCTCTTACCACCTCTCCTCATTCCCGCAGGTTGGATACAATATATCGTGTCCCTCCTTGTCCTGGTTTTCATAAAACTCAACTCCCTCACCACTCTATTGTGTTTGAGTCTGCTATGAGAAAGATTAGAAGTGCCAAAAGACATGCCTCTAATCCTCCAGGACGTGAATGTAGAACTCTGGATGCTTTTGGAAGAAGAATCTTCCAAGCTTCCATGCTTGCTGCAAGAATTAATTCCTATAGTCTCTACATGGGAATGTTCTTAAAAGAGGTCACTGACCATTTGCAGACTTTAAGTCCTTTCATTTCTGAAGATAAAAGAAAGGAGTTTCTCTCTTGGCTCAAACATACCCAAGATATCTCCAAATTCTCCAACCGTGCAGCTTTTGACGCCTTTGAATGTGTCAGCAGGGCCTCAGCTATTGCCATAGGTGCACATAGAATTGCTTGGCTTCAAGCATCTGATTTGGAGATCTGGGTTCAAGATGAGTTGGGAAACATCCCTTGTACAGGTGAAAACCTGTTTGGCAAAGATTGGCAAGCAAAGGCCAATCAGATGGATGCTGAAAATTCTGCCTTGGATAGACTTTCCAAGTCCACAGCTGCTCCTCCTAAGAAAAGGTTGTTCAAGAAAACACCTTTCTCTAAAAAAGGAAGATTCTATCCTGCTTATGGGCAGCGAGCATCTTCTGCAGCTACCAAACGTCAGCAATCATCCAAACAGAGCAAAGCAAAGGCTGCTAGGCCTCCAACGACCCAGCACCCTCAGCCCCCCCCCCCCCCCCTAGGGCCTTTGACTTTCTGCTAGAGAACTTAGCCTTCCTGGCTCTGGAAGGACCAGAGCCCTCCACCATTCCAGGAAGGTTATGTCATTTTGCTCCCAGGTGGGGGCAAATTACAGCAGAGCAGTGGACACTCTCCATCATAAAATAGGGGTACTAACTTCATTTTTCAAGTTTGCCCCCTCCTACAAGAGTGCACCAGTTCAGTTCTCCAGCCTCCCTCCTCCACCTCTTGGGGCAGGAGATTGCCACCCTTCTCTCTCAAGGGGCAATAGAGGAAGTGCCTCTTCATCAACAGGGCACAGGTTTCTACTTCCCCTATTTTCTCATTCCAAAGAAGACAGGGGGCTACAGACCTATCTTAGATCTCAGAGAATTGAACAAGTTCCTTGTCAAGGAGAAATTCAAAATGGTGTCTCTAGGAACTCGGCTGCCATACCTTCAGAGTCAGGATTGGCTTTGTTCTCTAGATCTCAAGGATGCGTACACTCATGTTCTCATCCATCCAACTCACAAAAGGTTCCTTCGGTTCCTTTTTCAAGGGAAGCACTATCAATACAGAGTGCTCCCTTTTGGTCTGGCCTCTGCACCAAGGGTGTTCACGAAATGCATGGCAGTAGTAGCTGCATTTCTGCGCACTCTGGGAATATTCGTCTTCCCTTATCTAGATGACTGGCTCAGTCAGAGGCCAAGACTTCTCTAGCCTGCACAATGCGGATCCTTCAGTATTTAGGGCTGGTAATAAACATCCCAAAATCCAATTTGACCCCTACTCAATCCCTGGAGTTCATAGGGGCATTACTGGATACCAAAAGAGCAAGGGCCTATCTTCCCCAGGCCCGTTGCCTTCGCTTGGTGCAGTTGGCTTCTCAAGCAGAGTTAAAACCTCATCTAACTGTTCGAGAGATGTTACAGTTACTAGGCCACATGGCATCCATATGCTCGCCTTCACATGAGAGCAGCTCAGTGGACTTTATCCACCCAATGCACCCAGGCATTAGACTGCCTGTCAGACAAAATAGCAAACACAAGTCGACTCATTTTGTCCCTCCAGTGGTGGAAGTCCCCTCAAAACCTGTTGCTGGGGTCCCCCTTTCAGCAATCTCTACCCCATAACAGATGCGTCTCCAATGGGGTGGGGAGCTCATCTGCAAGATCTCTCCACCCAGGGCATCTGGTCTCCTCAGGAGAGTTGTCTACATATCAATCTCTTGGAGCTCAGAGCAATCTTCCTTGCTCTGCGAGTGTTCCACACCCTGCTCAGCTACAAGACAGTCCTTGTCCACACGGACAATCAGGTAGCCATGTTCTATGTGAACAAGCAGGGAGGAACAGGCTCTCTGTCGCTTTGCGACTGTGGGCCCTCGCCAGAGAGCATCATATTCATCTTCTGGCAGTTTATCTTCCAGGCCTTCAGAACTCTTGGGCAGAGAGGCTCAGTCGAGTTCTGCTTCCACAGGAGTGGTCCCTACAGGTGGCCAGGGTTTTTCAGATTTGGGGAACCCCGGACATAGACCTCTTTGCAAGTCCGTTGAATGCCAAACTTCCCCGGTTCTGTTCCAGAATTCTGGCTCAGGCAGCCCAGGCAAAGGATGCTTTCCTCCTTCACTGGGGTCAGGACTTCCTGTATGCCTTTCCACCCATTCCCCTAATTCCCAATACCCTTTTCAAGCTTCAGAGAGACAGAGGCCACATGATCCTCATAGCTCCACATTGGCCACGGCAAGTGTGGTACCCTCTGCTTCTACATCTCTCTCAAGCTCCCTCCCTGGAGCTAGGGTCTGCTCCAGATCTCCTATCTCAGGAGGATGGAAAATTATGGCATCCCAATCCCCAGTCTCTGCATCTCAGGGCTTGATTGCTGAAGGCCTAGATTTCCAAGATCTTCATCTTTCTCAACAAGTGAAAGATGTTCTTTATGCTTCCAGAAAGCCTTCCACTAGATGTTCTTATGCTTTTAAGTGGAAGAAATTTACTATTTGGTGTTCTGAAAAGGGTATTAACCCCCTTGCCATACCTCTGGAATCTTTGTTGGAGTATCTCCTCCATTTGTCTCATGCAGGCCTTAAGACAAATTCAGTCAGAGTCCATTTGAGTGCTATTGCAGCTTCCCTTAAGCCTCTTAATGGACAACCTATTTCCTCCCATCCTCTTGTAGCAAGGTTTATGAGAGGCCTCCTTTTAACGAAGCCTCCCATTAGACCACCTCCAGTGGCATGGGACTTGAACCTGGTTCTTGGTCAGCTCATGAAGCCGCCCTTTGAACCTTTAGCTACCACCTCCTTGAAATTTCTTTCTTGGAAGGTTTTCTTTCTCATTGCAATCACATCAGCACGCCGTATCAGTGAATTGCAAGCACTAGTAGCTAATCCACCTTATACAAGGTTCCATCATGACAAGGTAGGACTCATCCACACTTTATGCCTAAGGTGGTCTCGCCTTTTCACCTCAACCAGGAGGTCTACCCACCTGTCTTTTTTTCCAGGGCCTCATGCATCAAGTGCAGAGAGGAATCTTCATACCCTGGACTGTAAAAGAGCTCTGGCTTTTTACTTACAGAGGACACAGCAACATAGAAAGTCTTCCCAGCTCTTCATTGCCTTCGATCCTTCTCATTTGGGACTACCACTCTCCAAAAGGACACTATCCAATTGGATTGCCCAGTGTATTTCATTTGCCTATCAGAGCAAGAACCTTTCTCTGGAGGGCCATGTCACAGCTCACAATCTGAGAGCCATGGCAGCCTCAATAGCTCATCTGAACTCTGTATCTATTGACGACATCTGTCGAGCAGCCACTTGGGCCTCGGTTCATACCTTCACAGCCCATTACTGCTTGGACAAGGACTCCCGCCGGGATGCCTTGTTTGGTCAGGCTGTTCTTAAACACCTGTTCCATACCTAATCAACTCCTACCCTCCATCCCTATTGGGATGCCAGAGATCCATGAGGGGAAGTGGAGTCCTGTCCCAGGGTCACACAACTTCTGGGGTCTCTCCCTGGCATCTAAAGCTAGGGAGTCCCCATCAATGTTCCCTCTAATTTTCTGTAGGCTGTGTGCGCATAAAATATCAGCTGTGCAGTTTTTGATGGAAGGTTAAATTTTTGTGCGCCACATAACGACACTCAGAGTAATATACTTTAAAATTTGACTACACATCAGAATACAGTATGTACACCACATTGATTGCACTAGAAAACATTGTAGAACTTGTGAAAACCGTAAATACATAACAACTTTTAAATTTTAAGACGTCTGTGGTGTTTTCTATCAGAATCAGAACCGTAATTTTTGTGCGCTCTGTTATAAAGTATGTGCGCTCGCTCGGTGAGGTGTGTACACGCGCACAGCTTAGAGGGAACAGTGGTCCCCATATATAAAGACTCATTCCTGCTTGTTCCTGGAGATAGCACAGTTACTTACCTGTAACAGGTGATCTCTGGGAACAGCAGGAATAAGTCTTCACAACCCACCCACCTCCCCTAGGAGTTGTATCTCTCTATCTATCTTTCCTTTCCCTCTCTCTCTCTCTCTTTGTCTCAGCTTAAAAAACTCAACTGAGGAGAGACAGTTGGGAAAGGCGGGAAGGCAGCACGCAGGCGCTGTGGGATGCTCCCAAAAGCGATACCCCATATGTGAAGACTTATTCCTGCTGTTCCCAGAGATCACCTGTTACAGGTAAGTAAGGGAGGAGTAGCCTAGTGGTTGGGGCAAGGTACTTCAGGCCGGAAGGTCGGGGGTTCAAATCCCACTAGAGGACAGCAACCTTGGGCCGGAAGGACTGGGGTTTCTAGTCCCACAGATGCTCCTTGTGGTCTTGGGCAAGCCACTTAACCCTCCATTGCCCATGTTCCCTGTAAGTATTAGTGTATGTGTCTCATATCCCTGCATGTTAAATGTATCCCCCAATTGTGTTGTGACCGCTTTGATTGAAGGATAAGGCGGTATACAAAACTGTGTAAATAAAAAAAATAAAAAAATCTCTGATCAGCAGGACCTCAAGGTGGAAGGCCTTTTAAAGACAGCCTTTTCTGCTTCCTCATTTGCCCTCCAGGCCTCAGTCTGTGGAGGCCTGGCCACCTGGACACTCTTACGTTGGATTCAGCTCCTCCTGGAAGACCTGGCGGCAGCAAGACTAGAATCTGTGTTAGGATTTTTTGGCAGATGCCCTTTATGATCTCCTCCGTCTGTCAGCACACTTGGTAGTAGCTGTCATGGTTGCTCTGGCTCCACCAATGGTCCGCGGATATGGCCCCCAAGGCCCATCTTGCCAAACTCACCTTTAAGAGCAAGCTACTCTTTGGGGATGATCTGCGGAACCTTGTCAAGGATCTCGGGGACGTCGAACCCCAGCGCATGCCCGAAGACAAGCCTAGGACTTTGCGACACTCAGGGACCGGTGCACTACTGCCTTCATCATCCGCCAGATCATGTTCCTGCGATGTGAGGCACTATCGTTTGGGCAAGCGGTCCTCCTTTCCAACTGGTCGGTCTAGTCCTGGACTCTGTCAACAGTCCTTTTGGAGTGTGTGGCAGACTAAAGATAACTACTCCTCTTCCAATAAGTTCTCCGAGGCCAACCACTCTTCCCGCTGACTATCCCGAGGCTCGCTACGGGACATCACCGGTTGGCAGGCGCTTGATCCTTTTTTCTCAGAAGTGGGCCAGCATAACCACTGATCACTGAGAGCTTGATGATATTTACCACAGTAATGTTCTCGAGTGTGCCAAGCCAATACAGGATGCCTTCTTAGTGTTCCCATGCACACCAGCCCTACTCACCACTCTTCTATGTCTTTTGCAACTGCAGGCCATAAGCAAGCCACCTGTAATGGGACATTCACACTGTTCATTCCATCCTTATGGAATAAACTACCAACAACATTAAGAGCTCTCTTCAACCTGTCAGACTTCAGGAAGAAATTAAAAGATCACCTCTTCAAAGAAGAATATGACAAATCCTCAGACATGGAGACTCAACCATGATAAATCCGTACTGCAAAAACCCCACAGTTCAACTCAGCAATCACAAACAATGTAATAAGGACTCAATAAGATAACTGTAAAAACACTGTAAATAGTTCATAGTTAAGGACACCAAATCTTATGCAGCTACATTGTTACTTTGTTTTACTGTTACATTTCTATGAGTGGAGGAGTAGCCTAGTGGTTAGAACACTGGCTTGGTAACCAAGCAACCAGGGTTCGATTCCCACTAGCCCTCCTTGTGGCCTTGGGCAAGTCACTTTAACCCTCCATTGCCTCGGAAGAAAGGCCTGGCAATCTACTTCTGGTGACACTGCCAAGAAAACCCAGGAGCTTCTGGGTCGCCAGGAGTCAGGACTGACTCGAAGGCACACATTGCATTCTATGTAAAAAACTGCACCTTAAGGTCATGTTAATCTGTTAAACTGTAAACTGCTTTGAATTGTAGAAAGGCAGTATAAAAATAAGTTTAAATGAATAAATATACCTTCTTCAAAATGTCTAGGGCGATACTCCATCTACTTTGTCATTCCCAAAAAGGACGGCTCCTTTCGGCCCATACTATATCTCAAGGGCATCAACCGTTCTCTCCGAGTGGTCCTCTTTTGCATGGAAACACTCCACTCGGTCGTCATGACTGTGCGGCAGGGAGAGTATCTGGCCTCGCTGGATCTTGCAGAGGCCGATTTCCATATCTCTATTCGTGAGGATCAACAGCATTTCCTCCATTTTGTCATTCTAGGCCAACACTTCCAATTCAGGTCGATGCCTTTTGGCCTGGCCATGGTGCCCCACACCTTCTCCAAGGTCATGGTGGCAGCAACAGCTGCCCTTCGCTGCAAGGGCATCAGGATTCACCTCATCAGGGCAAAGTCTCTCCCGATGGTGGTTCAGTCAGTAGCGCAGGTGGTAACCTTCCTACAGAGGCTCAGATGGGTGGTAAACCATGCCAAGATCTCCCTATGTCCCTCTCAGTCTCTGGAATTTCTAGGTGTCCAATTCAACACCAGGTTTAGGCGAGCCTTCCTCACACGCGACCGGAATTGCAAGTTTGTAGGCCAGCTCCAAACTTTCCTGATGCAAATTCAGCCCTGTGTCTGGATTATCTGCAGATTTTGGGGGAATGGCATCCATCATTGACGTGGTGCCCTGGGCATGAGCACATAGGCGCCTGCTCCAATGGGTGCTTCTGCCCCAATGGTCTCCCCTATGTGAGAATTACAAGATCTGGCTGCCCCTTCCTTGCTTGGTGCATAGCAACTTTCAGTGGTGGTTCACCCCTCACCATCTACTACGGGGAATGTCTTTGGAAATCCTGCAGTTGACTATAGTGACAACAGATGCCAGCCTCTCGAGCTAGGGAGCTCATTGTTGCGAATCTCATTGGCCAATCAGTTCGGTTCAAAGCCTGGGCAGTTCATCTCGTTCTTTTGGCATTTTGGCCCTACTGTAGAATTGGGCAGTGCACACCCTGTGTGACAATGACATGACAGTAGCTTACCTCAACAGACAAAGGGAAACCCAAGTGTCTTGGGGTGGCAAGGGAAATGACCCTTCTATTGCCTTGGGTGGAAAGTCACCTCAATGCTTTCTGCACAACACATTGCAGGTGTGGAGTATGTGCAAGCCGATTTTCTCAGTTGGAATGCCATGGATTCCAGCGAGTGAGAGCTTGCTCCATGGGCATTCCAGAAGATTGTACGCATCCGAGGGCAGTCTAGCCTCGACTTAATGGCCACTGTGTCCAATGCCAAGACTCCAGCCTTCTCCGTTCACTGGCAGGAGCCCAGCTCTCAGGGTCTCGATGCTTTTGTTCTCCCCTAGCCAACAAGGGCACTCCTGTCTCTTCCTTCCATGGCCAATGATCGGCCGTGCACTTCACTGAAGCGAGGCACACCCTAGCCTAGTCATTCTAATTGTTCCAGATTGACCGCGATGCTCATGGTACACCGATTTGGTGTGCCTACTCATGACTGATCCCATGCCACTGCACACGCAGGAGTCTCCTAAGACAAGGTGCCACCTTCATGAACGACCCAGCTCCCTACTCTTTTATGGCCTGGCTCTTGAAAGGAAGCCCCTGTATGTGTGTGTTGCAGAGGTGGGGTGCCTGCATGTGGGGGTTGCAGTTCAGAGGGTGGGGTGCAGTGCAGAGGTGCGTTGCCTGCATGTGGGGGGTGCAGTGCAGAAGTGCGTTGCCTGCGTTTCTGTGTGCGTGGAACAGAGGTTGGGTGCCTGTTGTGTTTGTGTGGTGCAGAGGTGGGGTGCCTGCATGTATGGGAGGTGGGGTGCCTGCATGTATGGGTGGAAGTGGAGTTCCTGAGTGTGTGTGGTGTGGTGTGGAGGTGGAGTGCCTGTGTGTGTGTGTGCCATGCAGAGGTGGGATATCTGCATATGTGTGTGGTGTGTGTGTGTGCGCGCTTGCAATGTGAAGATAGCGTGACTTTGTGTGTGTGTTGTGAAAATGGGGTTCCTGTGTGTGCGGTGCGGAGTTTGTGTGCCTGCATTTGTGTTGTGCGTGATGCGGAGGTGGGTTGTCTGCATGGTCTTTTGGGGGGGGGGGTGCAGAAGTGGGATGCCTGCATGAATGTGTGTGTGGGGTTGCAGAGGTAGGGTGCCTGCATGTATGTCTGTCTGTGTGTGTGATGCAGAGATGGGGTGCATGCGTATGTGTGTGTGTGGTGCAAAGGTGGGGTGCCTGCATGTGTCTGTGTGGGGGGCGAAGCAGAGATGGGGTGCCAGCATGTGTGTGTAGTGCTAGGCTGGGGTTCTTCACCTTACAACCACCTGCACTCTTCCCCCCCCCCCTCACCACTCCAGCCCCTCTCCTGCTGTCCCCCTCCACACCATTTCCCTTCCCAGACTCTCTCCCCTTCTCACCCCCTCACTCTCCCCTTGCACTCATCCTCTGCCCTCCAATATCCCCCCCCCCCCCCATTCTTAAATCAAACCTGCTGGGCCCTTTACATTTGTTTCACTCTCTGCACTCTGTTTCTTTTTCTTTTTCTTGCAAGCTAAATGGTTACAGTACCCCTGCCAGAATCGCAGCCTTTTGCAACACTTCTGCAGTGATCAGTGCTGTCTGCCCACTGGGATCCCATGGGCAAATGGCACTGGACTCGGTCACAATCGAGGTCTTTTGCCGCACTTCTGCTTGCGGGAGATGAGATCCCCATGGACTGAAGTGCTGCAAGAGACTGCTGAGAACCAGCGCTGTCTGCGTGCAGGCATTCCATCTCTCACAGACTGTGCTGGTCTCTGCTGCAGTCGAGTGTTTTTACAGCACTTCTGCCTGCGGGAGATGAGATCCACACATGCTGAAGTGCTGCAAAAGACCCCTGAGAACTGGTGCTGCCTGCAGGGATCCCATCTCCCACAGGCAGACTGTGCAAATCTTGGCCATGATCGTGGGCTTTCACAGCATTTCTGCCTGCGGGGATTCCATCTCCAGCAGGCAAAAGTGCTGCAAAAGACTGCAATTGCGTACAAGACTGGCGCTGTCTACCTGCGATAGATGGGATTCCCGCAGGAAGACAGCTGCAGTCTCGACAGCCCCTTCTCACCACATGTGCTCTGAGCCCCAGATGCCAGGTTTTAATTTGCCATGGTGACCTGGTGTCTGCGGTTTGTCGAGCCCAGCAATAAAGGAAGAAAAAAGCCTTTCAGTTTCTGTAGTAGTTAGAATATGTAACACAGTGCTGTAGTAGCTGTTGGGCTCCTGGATTAAACTAGATGTACCTTGCTGAAAAGCACTGAATCTGCATGTGTGCTGAAGGAAATGGCCTGCCACAGGCAAGAAAGTGACAGCAAAAAGCAGTCACTTTGGAAATACTGCTGCTGTCGCTGCCCATCTCCCCCTCCCGAGACTGAATCAGCGGTAACTGGGGGAGGGGTGGCATGGCCAGTCGTGTGTGTGCCGCCGCCCACCTGGGCTGGACTCACAAGGTGGCTGCCCTGATTGTCATATAATTTGCACAGTATCTCATTGTTTGTTGTTTATTGTTTATTGAGCATTTGATATACCGCCCCCCGTTACATCGGGGCGGTTTACAATTCAAAAAAAGAAAGAAAGGAAATACAATCAATATAAACAAGGAAAGATAAAGAGAGTAGAGAGGAAGTAGTGAGATTAAAAAAAAAATATGAAAGGAAAAGGAGAGTCAAGGGATTAGGGGGGAAGGTTGAAAGCGGAGGAGAAAAGGTGGGTTTTCAGGAGAGAATGGAATTTGGGGTAGGACTCTTCCAATCGTAGGGCAGTGGGCAGGGAGTTCCACAGGGAGGGGCCAACATAGAAGAAGGCTGACTGTTTAGTTACCTGCAGATGTGCTTGTGAGGGGGAAGGAAGGTGCAAGCGGTTGATAAGAATAGAACGAAGGCTCCGGGTGTGTGTGTGTAAGGTTAATAGGTCGGCTAGATACTGAGGTTTGTGGGAATAAATGGCTCGATGAACTAGTGTGAGGATCTTAAATTTTGACCGAAATATTACCGGGAGCCAGTGAAGCTGTTGCAGAATAGGAGTGATATGATCGCGGGGGGAAGCATGGGTAATCATCCTGGCCGCAGTGTTTTGTAGGAGTTGTAGCCGTTGACGCTGATACTGAGGGATACCGACAAATATGGAGTTGCAAAAATCTAACCTGGAAATGACAAGTTGAAAGAAGGAGAGTGATCAAGGCTTGAGGGGATAAGAATGGCCGGACGGCCCGAATGCTCCAGAGGCCAATGAAAGAACGTCGAGAAACCTGGGAGATGTGATCAGTGAATGTGAGAGCACTGTCAAGAAAGACACCTAAATAACGGAGCTTAGACACTAGGGAAATGGGAGAGCCTGAGAAGGAAGGAATAAGTGAAGGGCAGACAGAACTGTGAGGAAACCAGATAGCAGCAGTTTTGGAAACGTTAAGAACAAGGCAGTTTGAGGATAACCAGGTGGAGACCAGGGACAAGCACTCATTTAGCGGGGTGATGTCAGGATGGGAAGAGGAGGTGTGGTGCAGAAGGAAAATGTCATCGGCATAGTAATATCCTGAAATACCTGATTGCTGGATTATTAATGTCAAAGGGTCCAGGAACACATTGAATAACAGTGGTGCTAGGACCGAGCCCTGTGGGACACCACAAGTGAGAGGAAAGTGGTCATTGGTTCTCCAGGACCAAGCAGGAAGTCAGTCCTCACATATGGGTGACGTCGGCGCCGACGGAGCCCTCGCGGAGCAATTTTCCCCAGCTTTCAAAGAAAGCCTTTGGGAATTGCAGCGCGCATGCGCGGTCCTCTTCCCGCCCAAGGGTGCCATCTTGCTCAGTCTTCTTTTTTCCGCGGAGCCCTACAGACGACGTTTGTGAATCCCCGCCGAAAAGTTGATTATTTCTCTTTTTTCTTCGGTTCGACGCCGGTTCTTTTCCCGCCCGGACTCGCGACGCCGGTTGCGAGTCCATTCTTTATTTTTCGGTTTTTTGTCCTTCGTGACAGATTTCGCGCCTTTTTACTTTTTCACTGGCAGCCCGGTCTTTCGACCTCGCAGGGGCCCTTTTTCCCCCGATGGCTGCCAGCGGCTTTAAAAAGTCTGACCTCTGTAAGAAACTCATGTCTCTTACAGACACGCACGACTTCTGCCTCCGCTGCCTCGGACCTGATCATGACCAGATGATCTGTGGTCCGTGTGGCAAAATGTCCTCTAAAGCGTTGAGTCGGCAGCATCAGCGGGAACGTATCTTCTCTGACTCCGGCCGGGCTCGGACCTCGTCAGAGGCTTCGACGTCTCGGGACTCTGGTCCTGAGCATCGTCGGAGTTCCTCTGAAAGGGGGTCTCCTACCCGGGAACATCATCGGAAGAAGAAACCCGCGAGGGCGGGATCGGTGGACGCTCCTGGTTCCTCGAGGGCCAGGTCGCATAGCCCCAATTCCCGTCCCGGGTCCTCGGAGGTGGAGAGGCCTTCAAAACATCCTCGACTCGAGATAGACTTGCCCGCTCACGTGAGTACTGTTGTCCTCGTAGACTCGCCTCCGAAGGAGCCGACGTCGGGGCCCGAGTCGGGGGCTGCTGGGTCTCCTGAGCTCGGACTCAGGTTGACGGCCTTGGAGAGCAGTCTGACTGCCTTCATGGACCAGCAGCGGGTATTGATCGCTGGCCTCGCCGGTGCTTCTGCCCTGACCGCCGGGACGTCGACCTCCAAGTCGACCCCGGAGACCGAGCCGATCCTCGAGTCCATGAGGGCTCGAGTCGATCCTCGGTCGCGGTCTCCTTCGGCCTCCCGTTCGGGACCGAGGTCGTCGACGCCGACTCCCTCGGCGTCGGGGCGGATGGCATCGATGCCCGCCCGACCGGAGCCGCTCGACTCCTCCGACGAGGAGTCTGCCTGGGAATCCGAGGACGAAGAGTCACCTGGTTCCTTTTGGACTCGGTGTGTCCCATCGGACTCCCCCGAGTCCGAACCTCGGAGACGGTCCCCCCCGGAGGATACCCGGTTCTCGGACTTAGTGCGGGATATGGCCAAGGCCTTGGCCTTCCCCGCGGATCCCGAGGAGGAGCCTCGAGTCGAGGAACTCGATGCCCTCCAATATGACTCTCCCCCGAAGGAGGCCTTTATTGTACCGGTTCCTCCAATGCTGGAACAACTTCTCTTCCGCATGTGGGAGAGCCCGGCGGCGTCGCCGGTGTTAAGCAAGCGGGTCGATTCCATTTATCGAGTCCGCAAGAGCCCCGGGTTCCAAAAGGCACAACTGCCGCACCATTCCATGGTGGTGGAATCGGCCATGCATAGACTTAAGAGTCAAAAAATGCACTCCTCCGGTGCCCCCCGGTAGGGAGGCCCGAAGCCTGGATGCCCTCGGTAGGAAGTGTTTCCAGGGCTCTATGCTTGCTTGTCGAGTCCAGACCTACCAGCTCTACATGGGCATGTATCTCCGGGACCTGGCTAAAGAAATTGCCGGGTTCTCTGCTGGTCTCTCCGACGAACCTTTGCAGAGGTTCCAAACCTTGTCAACTGGTATTCGAGAGTGCTCAAAGTTTATCTCTCGAGCAGCCTACGATGGTTTTGAGGCATCGGCTCGAGTAGCCGCAGCCGGCATCGGTGGACGCCGCCAGGCTTGGCTTCAGACGTCCGACCTCGAGCCATGGGTGCAGGACAAGTTGGTCGATGTCCCCTGCAGAGGTGATAACCTCTTTGGCAAGCCCATGGATGAGAAGGCTGCACAGATCGAGACCGAGACTCTCACCAGGACTCGTCTCTCCAGGAAGACCTCTGCCCCTTCTCAAAAGAAGAAGGGCTCGGGGAAAAAGCCCTTTTACCCGAGGAAGGCGGCTGCCTATAAATACTACCCTCAGTATCAGGCCTCACCAGCTCCCCCACAGGGTAAGCAGGCCAAGGTACGGGGTAATGGGTCCCGTAGGCAGCAAACCCCAAGCCTGCACCACCGGCCCCTGCTCAGCAGGGTGGGGGTTTTTGACTTCATCAGCATAGCCTCTCCCCCTCAGCTGGTTTCTCTCAGCACAGGAGGCCGGCTGGTCCACTTTGCCCAAAGATGGTCCAACATCACCACAAATACCTGGGTACTTCACATAGTTCAAAAGGGCTATCTTCTTCACTTTCACCAGGTACCTCCCTCCTATTTTCCAGGGGAGCCTCCGAGACTCCCTCTGCACAGGGACTTACTCCTTCAGGAGTTAGCGAGTCTCCTTCAGGAACAGGCTGTGGAACCGGTGCCCCACCACCTGAAAGGTCAGGGGTTTTACTCCAGGTACTTTCTGATACCAAAAAGAACAGGAGGCCTCAGACCTATCCTGGACTTGCGAAACCTCAACAGGTTCCTTGCAAAGGAAAAGTTCAAGATGCTTACCCTTGGAATCCTGATGCCCTACCTCCAGCAGGGAGACTGGCTATGCTCCTTGGATCTAAAGGATGCGTATACTCATATCCTTATTCATCCAGACCACAGACAATATCTCAGGTTTGTGGTGGGGGGAAATCATTACCAGTACAGAGTACTGCCCTTTGGCCTGTCCTCCGCCCCCAGGGTGTTTACCAAATGCCTGGCAGTGGTGGCCTATCTAAGACTTCAAGGCCTTTTTGTGTTTCCCTACCTGGACGACTGGCTCATCAGAGCCCAGTCTTCCCACGAAGCCATTCAAGCCACTCATCGCACTGTGACTCTACTCCAGCACTTGGAATTTGTCATAAACTTCGCAAAGTCCACTTTGCTCCCCTCTCAAGATCTCAAATTCATCGGCGCCAGGTTGGACACTCTTCAGGCGCGGGCCTTCCTGCCTCTGGACAGGGCCCAAAGGCTCATGGATCTCGCCAGCCACTTTCACAGCAATTCCCTGGTCTCGGCCAGGCAATTTCTGAGACTGCTCGGCCATATGGCTTCCACGGTCCATGTGACCCCCAATGCCCGCCTGAACATGCGACCTGCTCAATGGTGCCTTCGCACACAATGGCATCAGGCCACTGGGAGCCTAGCGGACTCCGTACAGATCTCCGACCGGCTGGTCTCTTCTCTGCAATGGTGGCTTCAACTGCCCAACCTAGTACTAGGAGTGACTTTTCAGCCCTCTCCACATTCTCAGGTCCTGACGACCGATGCTTCTCTCCTGGGTTGGGGAGCACACTGCCAAGGGACATGTACTCAGGGTCTCTGGACTCCTTGGGAGTCTGCTCAACAGATAAACTTCCTGGAGCTCAGAGCCATCCGCCTAGCGCTCAAAGCATTCTCTGATACAGACAGACAATCAGGTTGCAATGTTCTATGTGAACAAGCAAGGCGGGACAGGCTCCTTCCTTCTCTGTCAGGAGGCACAAAAACTATGCTCTTGGGCTGTCCACCATGGAATTATCCTCAGAGCTGTCTATCTCCCAGGTCAAGAAAATTACCTGGCCGACAAGCTGAGCAGGATCCTCCAGCCGCACAAGTGGAGGCTGGATCCGATGGTGGTTCAGCAGATCTTTCTCAAGTGGGGCCTCCCCACCATGGATCTGTTTGCCAGTCCTCTGAACAGGCAACTTCCCAGATTCTGCTCTCAACAACCGCATCCTCTCAGAGTAGCGGCGGATGCTTTTCTGATTCCATGGTCCACAGGCCTCTTATATGCCTTTCCTCCCATGCCGCTGGTGTCTCGGACACTCTTCAAGGTTCTCAGAGGCAAAGCCTCGATGATCCTAGTGGCTCCCCGGTGGCCGAGACAGCCTTGGTTCCCGCTTCTAATGCAGCTGGCGGTGGACACCCCTCTTCCTCTGGGGTTTCAGCCCGACCTCCTGTCACAGGATCAGGGGACTCTCCTGCACCCCCAACCTCCGGTCCCTTCATCTGATGGCCTGGCTGCTGAAAGGGTAGTCCTTGCTCCCCTCTGCCTGCCTCCAGAGGTGGAGGAGGTCGTCTTGGCCTCCAGGCGGCCCTCCACCCGGAAGTCCTACGCTCTTAAGTGGCGTCGGTTCTCAGCCTGGTGTGCTCAGCAGTCTCAAGATCCCTTCTCCTGTTCAGCATCAGTGGTCTTGCAGTACTTGCTTTCCCTCTCCAATCTTATTTATTTATTTATTTATTTATTTTATTTAACAGGTTTTCTATACCGCCTTTTCCTTAACTCGGTCAAGGTCCACCTCAGTGCTCTTTCTGCGCATCACATGCTGGTGGATGGCAGACCTCTTTCTAGCCACCCTCTGGTGGCTCGTTTTCTCAGAGGCCTCCTTCTCCTTAAACCACTTTTGCGCCCCCCAGCCCCGGACTGGGATCTCAATGTGGTTTTACAGCGGATTACCTGTCCGCCTTTCGAACCTATGGCTACCTGTCCTCTTCGTTTTCTTTCTTGGAAAACCTTGTTCTTGGTAGCCCTCACTTCTGCTAGACGTGTTAGTGAGCTGCAGGCCCTGGTGTCTGATCCTCCGTACACTAGGTTCTACAAGAACCGGGTAGTCCTACGGACTCACCCTAAGTTTCTTCCCAAAGTAGTTTCCCCTTTTCACATCAACCAGGAGGTGGTGCTTCCGACCTACTTTCCCAGGCCACACTCCAGCCGAGCTGAAATGGTCCTGCATACCCTGGACTGTAGAAGGGCGTTAACCTTCTACCTTGACCGTACGCGGGAGCACAGAAGGGCTGTTCAGCTCTTCGTCTCTTATGACCCCGATAAGTTGGGGCTCCCTGTCTCCAAGCGTACTCTGTCCATCTGGATTGCTGACTGTATCGCTTGGGCTTACGAGGCAGCCGGCCTCTCATTGGAAAATCGAGTCACGGCCCATCGTGTCCGGGCGAAGGCTACGTTAGTGGCTTACCTCCACTCTGTTCCATTGGCAGACATCTGCCGGGCCGCTACTTGGTCTTCAAGCCAGACATTGGCGGCCCATTACTGCCTGGAGAGGGACAGTGCTTTCGGACAGGCAGTCCTCCGTAACCTCTTCGAGGTATAGGCAACTCCTACCCTCCATCCCGGATGTTGGGCTACCGGTTGGAGACGTATTCAGAGAAGATTCCTTCCTTCTGGGCTGCTGAGCTTGAGGGAGCTCATTTTTGCGCTTAGGGTCTCCGGTAGCCTTAAGCTTGGGAGTCCCATATGTGAGGACTGACATCCTGCTTGGTCCTGGAGAAAGCGTAGTTACTCACCTGTAACAGGTGTTCTCCAGGAGCAGCAGGAATCAGTCCTCACAACCCTCCCTCCTCCCCTTGGAGTTGCAGTTCTATGCTTTCGTTTTTTTGCTAATTTTTTGCTGTCTTTTAGCTATGTCATCTGACTGAGCAAGATGGCACCCTTGGGCGGGAAGAGGACCGCGCATGCGCGCTGCAATTCCCAAAGGCTTTCTTTGAAAGCTGGGGAAAATTGCTCCGCGAGGGCTCCGTCGGCGCCGACGTCACCCATATGTGAGGACTGATTCCTGCTGCTCCTGGAGAACACCTGTTACAGGTGAGTAACTACGCTTTATCCTCCTTCCACCAGTGCTCTGAAATGCCAATTATACCTAACCTTTCATGCATTGCTATATATTCTAACTCTCCCATCTTATTTTCTAGAATTTGCATACAGGCATTTCAAAGGGTTTTTTCCTAATATTAACAGTTTTTGATGACAGGATTAATTTTGAATCTTCCAACTCTGTCTGATATTTTCTTAAAGGCACCTGGGTTACTTTTGCCTTTATTGGAACCTCTCTGTCAGGATGCCCTGACTTCCCTGTTTTGCTAGTATCCTTCAAGGATACATCATTCTGAACCATGCGCTCTTGGGCTACTGTCAACTTTGCCCCATTGTCTAGTTTAAAAGCTGCTCTATCTCCTTTTTAAAGGTTAATGCCAGCAGCCTGGTCCCATCCTAGTTAAGATGGAGCCTATCCTTTCAGAACCCGCCCCCCCCCCCCCCCCCCAATGTTGCCCAGTTCCTAACAAATCTGAAACCCTCTTCCTTGTGCACCATCATCTCATCCACGCATTGAGACTCCGGAGCTCTGCCTGCCTCTTGGGTCCTGCACGTGGCACGCAAAGCATTTCACAGAACGCTACCCTGAAAGATCTGGGTTTCAACTTTCAACCTAAAAGCCTAAATTTGGCTTTCAGAACCTCTCCCACGTTTTCCTGTCATTGGTACCAACATGTACGAAGACAGCAGACTCCTCCCCAGTGCTATCTAAAACCTTATTTTGGTGGGTCTTGAGGTCCACTAGGCACCACGTACCAGGCAGGCACGTTACCAAGCGATCCTCACATCCATTAGCCGCCCAACTATCTACATGCCTAATGATCGAATTGCTAACTATAACAGCCATACTAACCCTCCCCTCATGGGCACATGGCCCCTCTGTGTTCTTTTCACATCTGTCCACCCCCTTTATATGACCTTGGCCAAGGCATTTGACCTACCTATATGCTACTTCACTTCTCTCTTTTTTTTATTTTTTAAGTTTAATAAGCTTAGACCCTTTCCAAAAACAGCTACTACAGCGTGGTTTCCAAAATTACATATCATTAAAATACAATACAAAGTAATCTCATACAGTTGTAGTTAACATTATTGGCACCATTGCAGTTCAACCCCTTAATGTCCAATATCTCCTAAAAAGAAGTGGCCAGTGAAATGGCTTTGGACTATATAAGCACACATATTTGACACACAAAAAGAATCAAATAAAATAAGACCAATTAAAAAACAAAATAGTAGGAAATAGTATATAAAATGGGACATTGCCAGGACAAGATTATTCACATCCAAAAAATGCTAATCACATAGTGGATACTTATCTATATAATGAAAACTCACTCCACTAAAAGTAATAGTGATATAGAGCACTCCAAAGCAGAAAGATCTATTACTGAGGAGAAAAGGATCTCGGAACAATTTGAGCTGGTAGTACGGGTATAACAAAATAGCCCCACACCTAATGCTCAGAACATCACCAATCCTGAAAAACTCCTCCTATCCTCTGATTATCATATTTTTTTAAGTACTTTATTTAAATATCATCTTTAAACTTTGCAACAAGCATCTTAATCATGCCTTCACTCTTCCATAAAGTATCACAAACAGTGACAGTATACACAGCACACAATGTGTCAGATGATTTCACCACTTATCTAACATTGGTGATTTTACCGGTATCCCCAACGCTCTGTGTGGCGCCCTTAAGCATTTTGCCATCGCTTCTTCAGGATTTTTTTTTTAATCGGGGTCCACCAGCATGGCAGATTTAAAACAATGATTCTCCAAAACTACTATAAACTGCTTGCAGTCCTTCCTCACTGTCGGTTAACTAGGCACTGTTGGTGACACTTTATAATTCCGCCTTGATTGAAGGAGAAGGCGGTATAGAAATCCTTTTAAATAAATAAATAATGGGGTGAAGGCATGATTAAGAAGCTTGTTGCAAAGTTTAAAGATTATTTCCAGAGTGCTCCATTAGACCAGTCCAGACTATAGGATTAAGTCCCCCAATCAGCAGAAGTCAGACAGAGAAAATATCAGAAGAGTTCAGTAACATCACCAGTGCCACATTCTCCAGTACAGCTAGGAGGCCTCTTCGGTAATTTCTCTGTCTCAGCAGATGATGGTTGATTTATGCTTAGCTCTGACACAGCTTGGCTATTTGGCAGTGCCTGGGGGTATGAGACCACCTGCTAGTGACTACAGGCCAGGGGGGGACAACTTTTGACCCTGAGGGTCAGTTCAGTTGTTCAGGAAAGCCGCTAAAGGGGTGCCTATACCTAGGGGCCTTAGTCTTTATTATTTTTCTATAAACCAAAAAAAAAAAAGCAGAGGCCTAGATTACAGCTGGAGAGGCACTGAGCTTTCCTGCAGCGGTTCTTTCCTCTCCCCGAAGGCTTGAGGTTGGGATTGCAGTGCAGCGCTGTGCGCCGGTGTTCGCCTGGAAATTGTGAGTAATTGGGGCGCAAGCCCTGCAGCACGCAGCCATTTGCAATCGCCGGGGCCCTTCCTTTCCCTGAATCTAGGGCGCCGGCCCTCCTCATACCTGTGGCTAACACTCGGGCCTACTTCCCACCCTTTCTCAACTCTGGGGGCTGATGAGTGCACACATGCTGACAAAATGCTATGCTGCTTAGGCTGTGGCCTGTGGCACAGGGGACTGGTTCAGCACATATTCACGACTTGTGCAACTGATCCAGGCCAGACATCGGGAACTGCTTCCTCAGACTGTCGATCCCTGGGACAGCGCTGACCGGTGAGGTCTTAGCGCAGACCGGTGAGGTCTTAGCGCAGACCGGTGAGGTCTTAGCGCAGCCAGCCTCTCCAGCTCCCTTGGCACTGCCAAGTGCTTTGGTATCCTCTGGGGTGGAGGAAGACTGGGCTCCACCGGAACGCCTTCCGCAGGGGCGCAGCTTTCGGATAGGGTACTCTGAGGAGACACCGGCGCCCGGGGGAAACGCAGCAGAATTTTCCGTGCTTTTTTGCCAGGTGTGGGAACTCTGGAAGGGCACATGGATGAGCAGATCCTCCCTGCGGATGGACTCTGGGGCCAGGGCCCCCGTTGGCACATCCTCAGGAATATGTAAGCTTGATGCCAGCGCCTCGGCAGTAAGCTCAGGCGCAAGATGCTTTCTTGGACACTTCGGAATACCAATTTCCCTGAGGAAGGCCGGGCTAGTGACCTTGATTCCTCCTCAGCATCGGTATCCAGTCTTGAAGCAGGTGAATTTTCACAAGCTAAGGACGACGACTCCTCCCTCGTCAGTCATCTGTTCCGCAAAGAAGAGTTTGTGGCCCTCGTTGGTCAGGTCACAGCTGAACTCAAGATTCCAGAGCCGGACCAGCCTGCCCCTCAGTCTTTCTGATTCTATCCTTTGGGGTGTGCAAGCACCTACCCGGGCCTTCCCATTCCCGCTAGAGCTCCAACAGCTCATCTCAGAAGAGTGGGAGATTGCCCCAGTTAAATTTAAGAGAAGGTCAGCTCTTAAAATAGAAAGTCCCACAGTACTCTGCAGAATTGGCAGCATCTGGAAGAGTGTATAGAACCTTGGAACTTAAATGGAGAAAATTACATGACGATATAGACAAACAAAAATGGAAGGTTATATATAAATTATACAAGGCAATGCTTCACTAAGCTAGGGAGCAGTATTATGAGAAAAAGATTTCATTGTCACTATTGCAATCAAAAACACCATTTAGAACGTCTATATCCCTATGAAAGGATAAAATCAAACTAAAGCCTGATCTCTCTTTGAAAGCCCAACGTACTGCTGATTTCTTGCAGCAGAAAATCAGTAACTTACATTCTAACTTGCTTAAAAGTGACTAGCAATTTGATGACTTTCCTACAACAATGCCACAGGCAGATCTAGCTGGTCCCCTCCTTGTAAGTCACTTATGGTTGGAATTTCTCCCCACAGCGAAGGAAGTAGGCAGTTTTTTTTTTTAAAGTATTCTAAGAACTACTCACCAGTGGACCCTTGCTCAAATTACTTCTACCGAGCTACGCCTCCTGACTTCCATGCCTAGTTTTATTGGGTTATTACAGAACCATTGTTACAAGGTTTATACCCTTGGGAACTGGGGGATATTATTCTTACCCCAGTTCCCAAGAATAAGAATGCTAGTTTAGCGGATGCTGCCATTTTTTATCCTATCGCGAATATCCCGTTGTTGGTCAAAGTATTAGAAACCATAGAAACTATTTAAAGTTGTTAAAACCCAAGAGGATTGTGGAAAATTGCAAGAGGATCTTGATAAATTGGAAGACTGGGCATCAAAATGGCAGATGAAATTTAATGTGGACAAGTGCAAAGTTATGCACCTAGGGAAGAACAACCCAAACTATGGTTCCACGATGCAAGGTTCCACATTAGGAACCACCACCCAGGAAAAAGATTTAGGCGTCATTGTGGAGAACATGTTAAAACCCTCGGCCCAGTGTGCAACAGCGGCCAAAAGAGCAAATAGAATGCTAGGTATCATAAGGAAAGGAATGGAAAATAAAACGAAAGATATTATAATGCCTCTATATCGTTCCATGGTGAGATCGCATCTTGAATATTGTGTGAAATTCTGGTCGCCGTATCTTAAAAAGGATATAGTGTTATTAGAAAAGGTTCAGAGGAGAGCCACCAAAATAGTAAAGGGGATGGAAGGATACTCCTATGAAGAAAGGCTAAAAAGGTTAGGGCTCTTTAACCTGGAAAAGAGACGGCTGAGGGGGAGATATGATAGAAGTCTATAAATTAATGAACGGAGTGGAACGAGTAAACGTAGATTGATTGTTTATGTTATCAGAATATAGGAAGACTAGGGGACATGCAATGAAGCTACAGGGTAAACTATTAAGACTAATAAAAGAAAATATTTTTTCACTCGACGTGTAATCAAACTCTTTTGTTACCGGAGGATGTACTAAAGGCTGTTAATGTAGCTGGGTTTAAGAAAGGTTTGGACAAGTTCCTGGAGGAAAGGTCCATAAACCATTATTTAGAAGGGACCCAGGATATCACTGCTTGACTCAATACAAGCATTGTGGAACCTGTGTCTTATGGGGAAACTGCTAGGTATGTATGACCTAGATTGGCCACTGTTGGAAACAGGATACTGGGCTTGATGGACCTTGGTCTGAACCAGTATGGCATATCTTATGTTATGTTATGGCAGGAGGAGTAGCCTAGTGGTTGGGGCAAGGTACTTCAGGCCGGAAGGTCGGGGGTTCAAATCCCACTAGAGGACAGCAACCTTGGGCCGGAAGGACTGGGGTTTCTAAGTCCCACAGATGCTCCTTGTGGTCTTGGGCAAGCCACTTAACCCTCCATTGCCCATGTTCCCTGTAAGTATTAGTGTATTTGTCTCATATCCCCACATGTTAAATGTATCCCCCAATTGTGTTGTGACCGCTTTGATTGAAGGATAAGGCGGTATACAAAACTGTCTAAATAAATAAAAATAAATAAATGTTCTCCTATCCACCCTGGGATCCACAATTACATTGAAATCACCACCTACTATAATCAAACCTTCCGTAAATCCTAGGAGCTCTTCTCATAACCTCTCAAAGACCGCTGATTATTATTTCAAAAATGCAATGTGTGCCTTCGAGTCAGTCCTGACTCCTGGCGACCCAGAAGCTCCTGGGTTTTCTTGGCAGTGTCCCTGGAAGTAGATTGCCAGGCCTTTCTTCCGAGGCAATGGAGGGTTAAGTGGCTTGCCCAAGGCCACAAGGAGTGCTAGTGGGAACTGAACCCTGGTTGCTTGGTTACCAAGCCAGTGTTCTAACCACTAGGCTACTCCTCCACTCCATTATTATTAGGGCCATAGATACCCACTTTATCTTTATATATATATTTTTTAATACTTGATATACCCCTTAGGCCAAAACATAAAAGCGGTTTACAATAAATAAAAAAACTGCTAAAAATAAAAAGAAAAGAGCGCCAATAAACGACAGGATAGCCAAGAGAAAGCAAAGAGAAGGGATCAAGACAGAGCTGACAGGGGGGAGGACTGAAGTATAGAGCTGTCCATTTAACAATACAAGCGACTGGGTGTTCCCTCTCGATAAAATTAATTGACCTTCAGTGTCCCCCTTGATAGATTGAATATGGAGTTTAGGTCTTACACACAAGTTTACCCCCCCCCCCCCCACTTCCTCCTTTTTGCACTTTCTTGTTTGATGCAAAAAAATGTTTGATTGTACTAGGGGTGAACACAGCAGCTTTTCATCGTTTTACAATTAAGGGAGTTTCTCCGGGAACAAGCAGGAAGTCAGTCCTCACAATGGGTGACATCAGCACCAATGGAGCCCTCGCGGAAGCATATCCCAGCTTTCAAAGAAAGCCTTTGGATGATGCCACCACGCATGCGTGGTCTCCTTCCCTCACAAAGATGCCATCTTGCTCAGCTGCCATTTTTCCGTGGAGCCCTTCAGATGTTTGTCTGGCTTGTCCCCGGAAAAAGTTGATTTTTCTCTCCGAATTTCATACTCACTTCCGGTATCGCACCGATACTCTTCCCGCCACCCAACTTCACTGCCTCGGTGTCTAGTTTGGGTCAGTTTTGGTAGTTTTTCATTTCTTAATTTTCTGGCATCTTTGCGCCTTTTTTTTTCCAACTGTCAGCCCAGCGAGTCTTCGATCTCGCAGGGGTACTTTTTTCACCCATGGCTACAAGTGGCTTTAAGAAGTGTGATCGGTGCTCAAAAATTGTCTTTGACAGATGCACACAACTGCTGTCTTTGCTGCCTCGGGCCAAATCACAACCCAGAAGCATGCGATCTTTGCAAGAGGATATCCAGCAAGGTCCTCCAGCCGCCAGCACAATAAGTTTTTCCACGAGTCCCCAGTGCCTCCGAAGGCCAGGGCCTCATCTGAAGCCTCGACAACTTAGGCCGACCCTTCTGAGCCCGAGCCCTAGCCCTGCCGTGGGTCTTCAGAAAAGGGGGTCTCCCTCGTGGAAACCCAGGAAGAAGAAGAAACTCTCGAAGGCGGCATCCTTGGATGGATCCGACCGGCTGGGTGCCCTCCCAGGCCAGGTCCCGCAGTCCGAGACGTTTGTCCAAGGCATCGGAGAAGGAGCAGCCTGCAAAGGTCCCCCAGAAGGATTCGATCTTGGACCGGCCTCAGTCCCCAGACACCATCCTCGTTAAGGATTCCCCTTCGGGGGCCGGGCCCCTCGGTGCCTGCACCAAAGACTGCGAAGCCTTCTGGCCTGAAGACGAAAGTGGCAGTCCTGGAGCGCAGTTTGTCTACCTTCATGGACCAGCAGCGGGTGCTGTTGTCCGGTATGTTCGGTTCGTCCGCTCCAATCACTGGGCCCTTGATGTCAAAGAGGCTGAGCCGATTTCCACTCGACGGCACCACAATCATCCCCAGCAACTGTGCTGGGTAGCACCTGCAGAGCATTGGGAGCCCTGAGGCTCACGGAACAGCTCTTCTACGAGTCCTCAAAGGACTAAGAGTGGGAGATGGAGGATGAGGAGTTCCCTGATACCCATCGCCACTGCAACATTCCATCAGACTCTCCCGTCTCGAGCCTCAATGGCAGTTCCAGCCGGAGGATATGGGCTTTCTTGATTTTGTCAGGGGTATGTCTAAAGCCCTTGCGTTCACTACAGAGTTGGAGGAAGACCCTTGGGCAGATGAGTTTGAAATCCTCCAGTACGAGGCTTCTCCGAGGGAATCGCTCACGGTGCCCATTCCTCCCATCTTGGAATGTCTGATGCTCCATATGTGGGAGACAGGGCATCGGTGCTGGTGGTGAGCAAACAAATCCAAAACCAACCCCAAAACAGTAATCACAAGTGGCATGTAATACTATATAACAAGATACCGTTGAGACCCTCAGTGATATTTTTTATAGTTTTTTTTGTCGGACATAAATTGTGAAGGGAAGGCACTGTGAACCATCCCCCAATCACAATACATATCCCTTTTATTCAACCCAAAAGGTTTAAAACAGACTCAAAAGCAAAATAATTGCATCACTCAAAGAAAAACATCACTTATCTGAAACACGCGTGACGTGCATGTTTCGGGGAAAGAACCCCTGTATCAAGTGCTCTCAACTCCGCTTACACAGAACTCAATCCACCATGTAACTGGCAAAAAACGCTGAAAAGTTGGCTGCTCAAAACAAGGATACTGATTTAAGATTGGCTAATATGAGTCTGCCTATCATCTCGGATCACCAATCACAAGAAGGGAATCCCCACATGTTAGGGAACCCCCTGCCGTGAGAGGTTAATGTCAAACTACTCCCAACCAATCGATCTCACAATTCAGTCCAGTAGGGGAAACAGCTTGTAAAAGAAATATCCAACGCTGTTCAAGCTTGCGTAATTTAAAAGTCCGGTCCCCCCCTCGAGGATCCTCTGGAACATGATCAATTACTGTCCACTTCAAATGTTGAAAATCATGATTAAACTGTAGACAATGTTGGACGATCGGAGCTGTCAATAACGATTGTCGAAGACGACTAGCATGCTCAGTTAAACGAACCCTAATCTTCCGTGTAGTGCTGCCCACATATCTCAGAGGGCAGTGAGCAAACGGCTTGACTCAATGTATCGAGTCCGCCGGAGCTCTGTCTTCCAGAAACCACAGCTGCCGCATAACACCATGGTGGTGGAGTCGGCCATGCATCGGCTGAAAAGCCAGAACACTCACTCCTCTGTGCCCCCCACCCCGGCAGGGAGACCCGCACCTTGTACGCCCTTGGTAGAAAGTGTTACCAGGGCTCCGATGCTCATCGGCCTCATCCAGTCCTACCAGCTGTACATGGGCATGTATCTGAGGGACCTGGCGAAGGAACTCGCTGGGTTCTCAGTTGGTCTCTCTGAAGAACCCCTGCAGTGGTTCAAGAACCTGGCCAGGGCAGTCTGAGTGGTCCAAGTTCATGTCTCAGGCAACCTGTGACTGGTTCGAATCGGCGGCTCGAAAAGCGGAGGCGGGCATCGGTGCACGACACAAAGCTTGGCTACAATCCAACCTCGAGCATTTTGTTCAGGATAAATTGGTTGATGTCCCATGCCAAGGAGAGAACTTCTTTGGCAAACCCATAACCGACAAGGCTGCCGAGCTGGAGTCCGAGTTCATGATGAGGGCCAGGCTCTCAAAAAAGACCGCTGCCCCTCCCCGACGGAAGGGCTCGGGTAAAAAATCTTTCTACCCGAGCAAAAGGGGTGCTTATAGAAATTACCCACCTTTTCAGGCCTCGCCAGCTCCCCAACAGGGTCAGCAGGCCAAGGGACATGGGCATGGTCCTCGTAAGTGTAAGGCTTCAAAAGCCCAGGCACCGGCTCCGGGAGTTTTTGACTCCTTGAGCATAGCCTCTATACCTCAAGGAGATCAGCAGCCCACAGGTGATGTCTGGTTCACTATGCCCAGAGGTGGATGACTATCGCCACCGACTCCTGGGCACTTCTAGTGGTCAGGGAGGGCTACCTCCTCCATCTGACTTAAACACCTCCCCCTTATTTTCTGGGAGAGCCCCTCGGGCCTTCTCTCCACCGGGACCTTCTACTGAAGGTGATGGCAGTTCTTCTCGAGAACAAAATGGTGGAACTGGTGTCCCACTATCTCAAGGGCAAGGGGTTCTACTCCTGGTACTTCCTCGTGCCAAAGAGAACAGGGGACCCTAAGGTCCATCCTCGACCTGCATAACCTCAACAAATTCCTGGTGAGGGAGAAGTTCAAGATGCTCTTCCTTGGAACATTGCTGCCCTACCTCCAGCAGGGGGATTGGCCATGCTCCTTTGAGCTTAAGGATGCCTATACCCACATCCTCATTCACCCCAACTACAGGCAGTACCTGTGGTTCATAGTGGGGGCAGGCAATATCAGTACTGGGGGCTTCTGCCCCAAGAGTCTTCACAAAATGCCTGGCCATCGTGGCCGCCTTCCTCCATCTCCAGGGGGTTTTTGTCTTCCCCTACCTGGATGACTGGCTCGTAAAGGGAGGCACGGCCTCAGAGGTGCGGCAGGGCACTGCACGCACCATCCAGATTCTGCAGCACTTTGGTTTTGTCATAAACTACCCCAAGTCTCATCTCCTCCCAACATAATGTCTGGAGTTCATCGGTACAAAGCTGGACACTCTCCAGTCAAAGGCCTTCCTGCCCAGGGACCGAGCCGATCATCTCAGGACTCTGGCACGGGACATACAGCACCATCCCTCTATGCCTGCTCAGCTTCTCGTGTGCCTTCTTGGGCACATGGCCTCCACGTCCATGTCACCCCAGACGCTTGCCTCCACTTGAGGGCGGCACAGTGGTATCTCTGAAACCAGTGGACTCAGGCCACGGGGCACCTGCAAGACATAGTCTCTGTAACCCATCAACTGGCGGACTCTGTGGTCTGGTGGCACTCTCCAGTGTCTCGAGGCAGGAAAGCCCTTTCAGGCCCTGAGCCCTGTAAATGTCCTCACCACGGACCCCTCCCTGCTCGGCTGGGGAGCCCACTGTGGGGAGTTCTGCACCCAGGGCCACTAGATGAGAGCACTCACCAGTTCAACCTCCTGGAGCTGCAGGCAATATATTTATCCCTGCAAGCTTTTGCCACCACTTGCGTCGTCAGCCGGTGCTGGTCCAGGTAGACAACCAGGTGGTGGTGATCTATGTGAACAAACAGGGGGGCACGCGGTCTCATGTCCTCTGCAGGAGGCAGTGGTCCTCTGCTCGTACGCAATCCAACAGGGTATTCTCCTGCGGGCAGTATACCTACCAGGCCACAGCAGTCTCTTGGCTGACAGGCTGAGCACAGTCCTCCAGCCACACGAGTGGCAGCTGGACCCCAATGTGGCCGACCGGCTCTTCCAGATCCGGGGGAAACCTGTGATGGGACCTGTTCGCCAGCCCAGACAACTTTGTTGCCCCGCTTCTGTTCCCGGCAGGTCCACCTTTCCAGAATGGCAGCGGATGCTTTCCTTGTCTCGTGGTCAGAGGATCTCATGTATGCCTTCACCCCCCCCCACGCTGCTGATTGCCAAAACCTTGTTCAGGACTCTCTGCGACAAGGCCTTGGTCATCCTGATAGCCCCTCTGTGGCCCAGGCAACCGTGGTTTCCTTTGCTCCTCAGATTAATGGTGGAGACCCCCATCCCATTGGGGAACTTCTGGGACTCCTGTCGCAGGAAAGGGGCTCACTTCTGCACCCCAACTTGGGGTCCCTGTCACTGACAGCATGGCTGCTAAAAGGGTGACCCTAGCTCCTTTCAACCTCTCGGGTGAGGTGGAGGAGATCCTGCTGGCCTCTTGCAAGGCCTCTATTAGGAAAGCTTATGCTCTAAAATGGTGCAGGTTTCAGCCTGGTGTGCCGAGTACGGGATTGACCTGTTCTCCTGTCCGGTGGGACTGGTGTTACAGCACCTTCTCCACCACTCACAATCCGGTCTTAAGTCTAACTCTGTCTGGGTGCACCTCAGTGCCCTGGCGGTGCACCACCACCTGGTGAATGGCAAGCCCCTCTTTATCCAGCCGCTGGTGACCCATTTTCTTAGGGGTCTGCTCTTATCGAAGTCCCCGGTTCGCCCTCTGGCAACCGAATGGAACCTCAACGTGGTATTGGGGCAGCTCACTCGCCCTCCCTTTAAGCCTTTGGCTACATGCCACCTACGATACCTCTCTTGGAAGGTGACTTTTCTGGTTGCACTCACCTCTGCTCGCAGAGTTAGCGAGCTTCAGGCCTTAGGAGTTGGAGGCGCCTCATAACAGGTTCTACAAGAACAGAGTGATGGTATCATCCTTCCATCTCAACCAGGAGGTGGTACTTCCTACCTTCTTTCCAAGACCTCACTCCAGTAGGGTGGAGACTGTCCTTCACACCTTGGACTATAAGAGGGCTTTGTCTTTCTATATCCAGCGCACTTAGGGCCACCGCAAAGCCACTCAGCTTTTTGTCTCCTATGACCCCAGTAGGCGGGGGGAGGCGGTGACCAAGGGTATGCTGTCCACCTGGGTAGTGGACTGTATAACCCTCGCCTATGAGCAGGCAGGGATCCCGCTGGAAGGCTGTTCCGGTTTATCAATATTTTTTAAAATTTTTCTGTGGCATCACCTTTAAATACCATTTCAGTTATGGGTAACATCCCTACATCTTCCTCAGTAAAGACCAAAGCAAAGAATTCATTCAGTCTCTCCGCTATGGCCTTGTCTCCTCTTAGTGCCCCTTTTACCCCTCTATCATCTAATGGTCCAACTGACTCTCACAGGTTTTTGGCTACGAATGTACTTGAAAAAGATTTTATTATGCATTTTTGCTTCCACAGCAAGCTTTTTTTCAAATTCTTTCTTTGCCTCTCTTATCAATACCTTCCATCTAACTTGTCAGTTCTTATATTGTTTCCAGTTATCGTCATTTGGCTCCTTTTCCCATTTCCTGAAAGATGTTTTTTTGGCAACAGCCTCTCTGATCTCACCTTTAAATCATGCTGACAGTTATTTGGACTTCCTTCCACTTTTCTTAAAGCGTGAAATACAGCTGGTCTGGGCTTCCAAGATAGTATTTTGAAACAAAACACACGCTTGATGTAAATCTTTAACCTTTGTCGCTGCTCCTTTTAGTTTCTTCTTAACTATTTTCCTCATTTTATCATAGTCTCTCTTTCGAAAGCTAAAAGCTAGTACTGTGGATTTCCTTGCCGTCCTTCCTCCACTTATTAAATCAAACACGATCATGCTATGATCGCTATTGCCAAGTGACCCCAACACCCTTATCTCTTGTACAAGATCTTGTGTTAAACTAAGGACTAGGTCCAAAATGGCTTCCCCTCTTGTCTGTTCATTAACCAGCTGCTCCAAGAAGTAGTCATTTATTTCATCTAGAAACTTTGGGGCATCTTTACTAAAGGTTAATGCCCATTAAGTAAATTTAATGTGCGTTATAAGTGCTGCCACTGCCCATTCAGTCCTGTAGGCCATTGCAGCACTTATTTTGCATTAACTTTACTTAATGTGCGTTAACCTTTAGTAAACCCATCCCTTTCTCCGGGAACAAGCAGGAAGTCAGTCCTCACATATGGGTGACGTCGGCACTGACGGGAGCCCTCGTGGAAGCATCCCCCCAGCTTTGAAGGAAAGCCTTTGGGAGATGCCACCACGCATGTGTGGTCCCCTTCCCTCTCAGGGGTGCCATCTTGCTCAGTCTCCTTTTTTCTGCGGTGCCCTTCAGACATCTGTCTGGCTTGTGTCTGGAAAAAGTTGATTTCTCTGTCTGAGTTTCATACTCGCCTTCGGTACTACACTAGTACTCTTCCCACCAACTGAGCTTGCTGTCTTGTTATAGACTTTGTGGGCCTGGTTTCCCACAAAGTTCCCCAAATATTACCAATTACCAATGAAACACAGACAGAGTTGCTCAGATGCAATGCGATTTTTATTCACCCCGATAATAGAACAAAACAATGCTGCTTGCATAAGAGACTTGTCTGCAAGGGCAGGCAACGTTCCCCACCCCCGGATGGGGAAAGGGAAAGCTGCCCAGCGAAGTGTGTCTGCTGCTTACTTTTATACCCTTCTGTCCCAAAGTTTTCTAGCAAATTCTGCATAGATTCTGACGCCTCTTGCAGAGATCCTGAAAATCCTGCAGACCTCTGCGAAAGCTCTTTCCCGGGACCCTGGGACCCTCCCATGGTTACTCATTCTTTGAAGCTGCTAATTCAAGGTCTGCCTTATCTGTGTAGCTGCCCGCAACCCCCCTGTCTCTGCCTGTGTTCTGTGCATCCTGGCACCAGTTGTAATTCTTCAGGGCTATGAGTATAGCTCACCAGTTTTGCTTCTAACTCCTGGCCTGTATTTTACTTAGCCTGTATTTTCCTGGTTGGCCTGTATTTTCCTGGGCCCATATTCTTTGTTCACTTCTGTGCAAAGTGTGGTTCCCTAGGCTGTCTTATACAAGGCGCAAAATACTCTGTCTCGTAGCCCACATGCGTTTTCTCTTCTGCGCCAGTCATATGTAGCTGCGTACAGTTCAAGCAGACAGGGCAAGAGGCAGACCTGAATCCTAGACCTAAACCAAATTATCCCCACAACTTCGGGTCCTAAAGTAGTTTTTTCCTCCTCTGCATCTTTGCGCCTTTTTTCCAGCTGTAGCCCGGTGGGTGTTTGACCTCATGGAGGTACTTTTTCCTCCATGGCTGTTTTAAAAATTGTGATCAGTGAGCCAAAATTATGTCTTCAACCGACACACACGACTGACTTCAGAATTTCAACAGATGGTGTCCCTTGAGTGGGACTCTCGAGAGGCTTCCCTTCGTTCCGCCAAATGTCTGGGCCGCCATTACTCCTGATTACCTATGGATCTGGATAGGTAGCTCTGCTAATCCACGATGGATGCCGTTATCACCGCTGCCACCAAGCATACCACCATTCCAGTGGAAGGCAGTACTGCCCTTCGTGAACAACATGACTGCAAAGTCGAAGGCCTACTAAAACAGCTTTTTCTTCCTCCTCTTTGGCCCTCCAGGCGTTGGCGTGTGGCAGATTAGCGGCTCGAATGCATTTGCGCAGGCTCCAGCTCCCACCGGATGATCTAGCATCTGCATGACTGAAGTTTGTAGTAGCGTCCTTGGCAGACGCGCTGTACAACCTTCTACATCTGACCGCATGTTCAGTGGTGGCTGCCACAGTAGTGCACTGGTGACTTTGGCTCTGGCACTGGTTCGCAGATGGAGCCTCCAAGGCATGCCTACAAAGCTCCCTTTAAGAGGACAACTGCTGTTTGGAGAAGACCTTGGAAAAACTGGTCAAGGTCTTAGGTGAAGTCAAGCCTCAGCGTCTGCCTGAGAACTGGCCATGGGCTTCTGCTTGCCGGTCTCACTCAACTTCAGTCTCTCCTGCCTCTTCCTGGTCTTGTTTTCAGGATTGTAGACATTTTCGACCAAGTAAGCCTTCTGGAGCCGCCACCTCCACTAACAGCTCAGAGGCAAAATCACAATCCTTTTGGGGGGTTCGTAGATTCGTAGATCCAAAGCCCCATTCTCTGCCTCTAACAGGTTCTCCAGCACCAATCAATCCTCCTGCTGATGCCATCGAGACCCGCTCAGGGATGATGTTGGTGGGTGGATGCCTCTCCCTTTTCTACGATGAACGGGCACACATCATTACCGATCATTGGATCTTAAGCATCATCCACTGTGGTTATGTGCTGGAATGTGCCAAACCCATCAAAGGACACATTCATGGTTTCACCTTGCGGTTCCTTCAAAAAACAAGTGGCTGTGCGCATCACAATCCAGCAGTTGCTTCAGCTTCAGGCCATTTCTCCAGTCCCACCTGCTGAGCGAGGGTTCAGCCATTACTCCATCTATTTTGTGGTGCCCAAGAAGGACAATTCCTGGCACCCCCATTCTAGACCTCCAAGGCATCAACTACTCCTTTCGTGTGCCACGTTTTCACATGGAGATTTATTTATTTATTCTTTTCTTCTATACCACCCCTTCCAGAGATCAAGGGCGGTTTACAAGGAACAGTTTAACAATTTTATATACTTTTTCATGGAACAGTAGATTTTAACTATGTACAGGTAACATTCATGCAACTGTGTCAAAAAACTATTTACAGAGGACAATAAACATATATTACAATTCTCTGATTCTCTGAACAGTCATCCAAGCCATTCTCAAAGGGAAATTTCTGGCTTCCTTGGACCTCGCCAAGGCATATTTCCACATTCCCATTGCTCTGAAACATCAGCGCTTCCTGCGGTTCACCATATTTGGGCAGCACTTCCAGTTACAAGTGCTGCCCTTCGGTCTTACCACAGCGCCACGCACCTTATCTAAGGTCATGGCTGCAGTCGCAGCTGCCCTATGTCATCAGGGCATTCACATCCACTCCTATCTGGACAACTGACTTATCAGGGCGATGTCTTGGGCAGATGCACTCGCTGCAGTTTCCCAAGTGATGGTTTTCCTGGAGCGTCTCGGATGGGTCATGAATCCCGCAAAACGTTGCCTGCAGCCCTCCAAAGCCTGGATTTTCTGGGAGCACAGTTAGAGATCAATCTCGGCAGGGCCTTCTGACAAGGGAACGCTTCCGCAAGTTCACTGGCCAGCTTCAGGCTGCCTTGTTGCTGATCAGCCCTCGCACGTGTGATTATCTCCAGATCCTAGGGGCCATGGCAGCCACGATTGATGTAGTCCCATGGGCTCAGGCACATGTGAGGCCATTACAACACGTGCTCCTGTCCCAGTGGTCTCCAGTCTCTCGAATTCAAAACAAGGCTTCCACTCCCACATCTGATTCACTCCAGTCTCTGCTTGTGGCTCAATCCGACCAGTCTCCTCCAGGGTGTCTTGTTGGAGAACCCACAGTGGATCATGCTAACAACTGATGCCAGCATCACCGGCTGGGAAGCCCATTGCTTGAACAGCACAACGCAGGGATGCCAGACTCTCCTAGAGTCCACTTGGACCATCACCAGACTCAGTCTAGCTCTCCTAGTATTCTTGCCACTTCTCCCAGGTTAAGTAGTCTGCATCCTTTGCGAAATAACACGATAGTGTCCATCCTCAACAGACAGGGAGGCACCAAGACCCACGACGTAGCAAAGGAGATGGCCATTTTCTTTGCTTGGGCAGAGAAGCACTTGCTCATGATATCGGCGCAACACATTGTGGGCATAGTAGATAACATCCAAGCCAACTTCCTCAGTCAGCATGCTCTAGACCCCAGAGAATGGGAACTCGCCCCATGAGCCTTCCAAAAGGATAGTGGACCAATGGGACCTGCCACGGATCGACCTGATGACATCCTCTGCCAGCTTCAAGGTGCCCATCTTTTTCAGTCACCGGTAAAACCACAATTCCTCGGGGCTCGATGCGTTGCTTCAGCCATGACCCGCGTGAACATTACTTTACCTCTTCCTTCCCTAGACGATGATTGGCAGATCTCTCCAGTGCATTGAGTCATACCCAGGCCCGATGATGACCTGGTGCGGCTATTTCCTGCACCACCCCCCTGCCCTTGGACTCGCGCAGGGGCTCCTCCGGCAGGGACCAGTCTGGATGGACGACCCGGCTCCCTACTGGCTTATGACTTGGCTCTTGAGAGGCACTGGCTAACCCGCAAGGGTTATTCACGCCATGTTGTCAACACTCTTCTGAAAGCACGCCGATCCTCTACCTCTGCAGCATACGCAAAGATTTGGTGTCTTCTCAAAGCTTGATGCTCACATCTCCATCTCTTTATTTAACAGTTTTTTCCCCTGGTGGGTTCAGATACTGGACATCCTCGCATTCTTTCAGGATGGCTATAACAAGGGTCTTGCCTTAAACTCCTTGCGAGTGCAGGTAGCAGCACTCACTTGTTTCCGGAGGCCTCTTGCAAGCCATTTCATTGCCTCATATGCTGATGTCAGCAGGTATCTCTGGAGAGTTCTCACTCTACGACCACCAGTCTGGCCAATAAGTGCCTCAGTGGGACTTAACCCTTGTCCTGAACTGCCTCATGAGGCCACTCTTTGAGCCACTCAAACTCATAACCCTCCTGGATCTGTCCATGAAGACAGCATTTTAGTTGCTGTTAGCACAACACATCTCAGAACTTCAGGCTCACTCTTGTAGAGATCTTTCCTCTCTTTCTCTTCGGAGGGAGTGTTCCTTTGTGCAGTTCCCTCATTCCTACCTATGGTGATTTCGACCTTCCATGTCAATCAGCCCATCGTACTGCTTTCCTTCTCTAAAGAGCAGTGCGCGGGCAGTGACGAGTGTCTCAAGGCGGTTGACGTCTGTCAGGTTCTCCGACATCTCAAGGTAACAACTCCTTTTGGAACTCGGACCGTCTCTTCGTTCTATTTGCGGGGCCTCGCAAGGGAATCGCGGCCTCTAAGGTGACCATCACGTGCTAGATTAAGCGCATGATCGAGTCTACATACATTTTGCGTAACAAGCCCATTCCCATGGGGTTTCGAGTGCATTTCACACGAGCTCAGGCTACATCTTGGGCGGAACAGCTGAAGGTTGATCTCCAACATTTGTCAGTGGTAGTCTTCCTTCACCTTCACGCAGCATTACTGCCTTGATCTCCAAGCTCAAGATTCAGTGGCACTTGGAGCCTGAATGGTGATGGCTGCTGTTTCTTCCCACCCTATGGTGGGGTACCTCTGGTATATCCCACTTGTCTGGTCTGATCTAGAAGGAGAAAATTTCACTTACCATTAATTTTCTTTCCTGGAATCCTGCTAGACCAGTCCAGGACCACCCTCTCTGCATTCTTCTACAGCCAGCCGTATCTAAGAGCCTTACTTCTGTTTGGCTGGTCTGTTGGTTCTTCAAAGTTACATGTATATAGTTGCACTTCTGTATATAGTTACAGTACAGTGGCAGTAAACATCCTGCTGCTTTTTCAGGGTTATACTAATGGCTGCCTCTAGGGGATTCACTATGTATGCCAGGAATGAGTCACCAAAGCTGCTGGCATTTTCTTTTTTGCCAACATTTGCTGGCAGGGGGACACAACCCACTTTTCTGGACTTGTCTATCAGGATTCCAGGAGAGGAAATTAACTGTAAGTGAAATCTCTTTATCTACACCACTTATTGTCAGCAATCTGTGGGCTTTCTCTAGTGCCTTTGTTAGTATTTGTTGTCTTTCTGCTTGTTCCTTCTCACTTTCTGCCTTGTCCTGCTTTTCTTCTCTGTTTTACAGTCTCACCTCTGCACTTTCTCTGTACATTGATATACCTGAAAGCAGTCTTGTCACCTTACCATCTTAGCTACTATTTTCTTTCACTCAAATCTGTACTGTTTTGGCTCCTTTTTCTGAGACCATTTGTTCCTTTTCAATGTTAGTCTTTTTGCTCTTATGTTTTCTGCCACCTTTTTCTAAGTCATGCTGTTGTTAAGTGCTGTTGAGTCGGTGTCCGCTCATGGCGACCTTCTGGATAGTTGTCCTAAATTGTATTCAGTCTTCAGTCAGGCGGCTCATTGTTGACAGACTGGCACCTATAGCTGCTGTTATTGTATCGATTCATCTCATTGCTGGCCTTCCTCTTTTGCGTTGACTTTCTACCTTGCCAAGCATGATGTCTTTCTCTAAGATCTCTCTCTTTGCATGATATGTCCAAAGTATGAAAGTCGAAGTCTTGTCATCTGAGCTTCTAAAGAAAGCTTAGGTTTGATCTCCTCTAGTACTGACTGATTTGTTCTTCGGGCAGTATATGGTATACTCAGTATTCGCCACCAGCACCATAATTCTAAGGCATCAATTTTCTTCCTGTCTAACTTTTTCACTGTCCAACTTTTGCATCCATATGATGTTATTGAAAATATCATGGCTTGAGCATGTCAAATCTTTGTATGGAGAGAGACATCTCTGTTCTTGAGAATCTTGTCTAGGTCTTTCATAGCCATTCTGCCAAGAGCAATGCGTCGTCGGATTTCTTGACTGCTTGTTGCTTCTTTATTGATAGTTGATCCAAGTAGATTAAAGTTGTTCACAATTTCAATTTCTTCTCTTTCAATGATGAACCTGTTGATTTTGCTAGTTGTCATGATCTTTATCTTCTTTACATTTTAAGACTATGTTCCTTTATCTTGAGAAGCAAATGTTTCAGATCATCTTTACTTTCAGCCAGTAATGTTGTGGTATCAGCATAGCGAATGTTGTGATGGGTCTTCCACCAATCTTCACACCTGGTATACCCATGCTTCTTAATGTGGCCCAGAGTTTCTCATGATTTACACAGTCAAAACCATTGCTGTAGTCAATAAAGCACAGATAGATATCTTTTTGGTATTCTTTAGTCTTTTCAAGGATTCATCTTATATCCGCGATGATGTCTCTCATTCCTCGCCCTTTCCTGAACTCTGCTTGCACTTCAGGTATGGCTGTAGGTTGTTCCAGATATGACTGTAGTCTCTGTTGAATAATCTTCAGTAGAATCTTGCTGGCATGTGGGATCAGAGCGATTGTGCAATAATTTCCACAGTCAGTTGGATCACCTTTCTTTAGTATTGGTATATAAATAGATCTTTTCCAGTCAATTGGCCATAATGTTGTCTTCCAAATTTCCTGGCAGAGCCTTGTAAGTATGGTAACAGCTGCATCAGATTGCTGTACTAATTCAATGGGAATGCCATCATACTGATCTTTTTTTTAAACTCTTTCCTTTATTTAATTTCTAATATATATGGTTCTCAACCCAGTTCTTGGGGTACTCTTAATTAGTTGGGTTTTCAGGATACCCACAATGAATATTCTGAAAACCCAACTGGTTGGCTGTGTCCTGAACCACTGGCCCAGATAAAATAGTGCTTGTGCTATTAAGTACTTATCATACAGTTGCTGGTGTGCTTAATGTTAATTAGAATTTGAAATTTCCTTTGTATTTGGGATACCGTGGGGCCTATTAATGGAAGAAGGCCATGATCACAAAGGATGATAGTATTGGCTCTTTATTGCATATAGTTACTGTTTTCTGACTTTTTGTGACTTCTTGTTACAGATACCAGCCTCTGTTTCCCCACTCTTCCTATTATTGGTAAGTGACCAAGTGTGATGCTTCTAGATTCCCCTCCTGTTCCTGGTGCTCTCTGTTCTGACAGTCTTGCCTTCTGATTGCAGCCTCAGTCACCTCTTTTGGCCCATCACTGTCGATAAAGCAGGAGACGACGGAGAGAGAGGCTGGTAAGATGCTGCACATCTGAATCTAACAAATTGATTTACTTCCCAATAAAGCTGATAATCCTCATGAAAGGCTGAAAGCTCCAAGAGGAAAATACTATAAAATAAGCACTTTCTTTGAAACTGAATTTTTTTGTATATCATGAATCGCAGTGAAATATCAAGCCATTGTTGAGGTTAGAGGGGCAGATGACTTTGTATACTGGCCGGGTTCAGTAATTACACAGAGAGATCATTTTATAAATAATTTTGGTCTATAAAATGCTGATTTTATGTATGTAAAAGCTGCTTATTAAAATTAGGTTGCACCAACAAATGTACGTAATGCAAGTAGGTGGGTATTTGTAGAGTATGCATGCTCAGGGGGTTTGGGTGGAGCTCTGGCAGAGTCATGATTTACGCACAGGCATAAACGTTCATGCATTCAATGTGGGCATGATTTGTAGTAGTATTTTATGAAGACACATATGTGACCATGTGCCTGGCAGAAAATAGGCACCTTCCTGCCCAAATTAGCCTATTATCTCCCACATGTGAATTCCTAGGAGAACTAGGACATGATTGTGCACAGTGGTTGTGGAATAGAAGAATTCCTCACGTTACAGTATCTGCTCTAGGAAGGATTCCTCAGGGTTTGTTCATCTTTAATTAAGCTTTGGATTGATAATCTTGCCTAGACTATTGATAACCTCCATGTCGGGGAGAAGCTGAGCCAGTCCTGATTTTATCCATTGATGATATGGGCTTGCTGTTTTTCAAGGTCAAGCATGATAACATGACTCACATGTGTAATGTGCTTATCTGACAGGTTTATGGAAAGATGCGTAAAGCTACTGGGCATGTGTGAAAATGCCCAGTTTGCCACCATTGTGCAGGAGCCCCTCAGTCTTTTTTTGTCAGAGGAAAACAGGTTGGGTGGGAACTGTTTGGGCTGTCATTGGTACACCTGGAGCACGGGAACAGCTCAAGGTCTGCAAAGAACTGGGCCATCAATGTTGAAATCAGAGCACAGTTCTTCCTTGGCATACATACACCCTGGCATTTAGACATTCCCTCAATCTTAGTCTTTCTTCAGGGGTGTGTGGAAAAGGTGTAGCCCTTAGTTGGTTAAAGACACACACACACACCAGCCCCAGTAAACTTTGTCCTCAGGCAGCTGGAGAGAACTGATCCCAGAATCTGGGCTCACTGAAGAGACAACTAAGGACCATTTTTATTTTTTTCTTGGAAAGATTAAATTCAAGGGCCCTGTATAGTCTGCCTGGGTTGGCTAATTGGCTTCAATAAAGACCATATGTGTTTAAAAAAAAGAAAAAAAGTGTGTGGGGGGGTGATTGTACAACTGCCTATTCTGTAGGTGAAGGGGGAGCGACAGCTTCACATACTGGCACACATGTGGCTCCCAAATGCACATCGGGTGAGGAGCCGCCGGCCGAAACGCAATAAGGACCCTTGTGCAGAGCCTTGTTGGGCACTCTGGCTCAGTTGGACACCGGTATAAGAGGCTGAGCACTGAGAGGAGTAGTGGGTAATTTCTGGTGTCTCCCAGCACAGGCACGTATGTATGCCTGGCCAGGGGAGAGGCAGCCCTTTCATTTTCAGCAGTTTTTCAATGTGAGGGGGTTCCTGTTTGGATAGGAGGCCTTCTAGCACCGCGTGGCTGCAGCAGCCATTTTAGTTAGCGCAGGAAACTGCATATTTTCGGTGGGTTCTTCAAGTTTTTCAAACAGAGTAAAGTAGGCTTCAGATGCAGGGGGACATTTCCTTTCTGTTTGTTTTTAAGTTCATCCTGCCAGCAGAACAGCTTGACTTAAAAAAAAAAAAAAAAAAAAAAAAAAAAAGGACAAAACCTTTCTACAGCCTGTTTTAGCATCCTGTGAGGTTGGGAAAGGCGTAAAGGAGTGTCTCCTTCCCTGTGGTAGCACCATGTCATCCATGTGTTTGACATGTGGCACCAAGAGAAGCTCGGTCTCGGCCGTAGGATTTTGTTGCGACTGCGAGACAGTATTGTGCTCCACAGAGGAAGGCTTCCAGGACCGAGCAGTGGGGGCAGGGACCTCTGAGGGGCTTGCCAGTCTCTGGGAGCCGTGGGTTACCTGCTGCAGTGCCTGGAGGCACGGCAGGAGTGGATGAAACTGACCCTATTCGAATGAGCGGACTTCTACATCCCAAAAAGCACCTAAGAGTAGCACGCAACAGGTTTGTTTTCACCTGAGTTTGTACTGCTTATGCATCATGCCTTTGCATGAAGCAGCAGGGGGTGGAGAATCCTCTGGAGCATTGGAAAGAGGAAAAAAGAGAAGATTTTCAGAGGAAATGGTTGGCAAGGAAGCCTGCAAGTTCGTAGGAGCTGCCTGGAAGACCCTGGGGGGAGATGGGGTCATTTCACTTGGACGATCTGGTGGGCCTCGAGGAGGAGGAGGAGGAGGTGGACTTGGGGGCCAAACCGGGAAAACTGCAGGAAGGAAAAATTTTGTAAGAGGAATCTCGCATTGTATGTGGTTTTTTTGCAGGGAGAAGTTGCTGGCTCTCGAATCACAGTCCTTGAAAGCACTGAACATGTCGGCAGTAGTGGCCCGGGAAGACAATCTCTTGGAGGATCCACTTTTTCAGGCTGTCCACAAAACACAGTCAGTGTTTCCCCTGCATAGGGTGAGTAAACAGATGATATAGGATGAATGGAATGTTCCAGAAGGTTCCCTGAAGGGTACATTCACAATGGCCAGACTCTATCCTCTCCTGGAACAGGAAATAGCTCTTATACTCACCGAAGGTGGATGCGGCAGTGTCAGCGGTAACTAAGAAGACCCCCATACCGGTGGAAGGTGGCTCCGCTCTAAGATGTACAGGACAGAAAGTTGGAAATGTTCCTGAAGCAAGCCTTTGACATAAATGGGCTGTTGTAGCAGGCATCGGTCTGTGGGGCTTTTGCGACCAGGGCCTGTTTGCACTGCTCACAGGGAATTTTGGAAAATCTTGGCGAGGGGCAGTCCCCACCACCGGAAGCAGCTCAGCTGGCATCCGGGGCTGCCTATTTGACAGATGCCTTTTATGACTTGATTCGAAGCCTGGCCAAGAGTATGGCCTCGGTCGTGGTGCTACGACATTACCTGTGGTTGCGTAATTGGGTGGCAGATGTTTCCTCCAAGTCACATTTGAGTAAGCTTCCCTTTAAGCGGAAGTTGTTGCTTGGGGAAGCTTTGGATAAGTTGGTTAAGGACCTTGGAGAGTCTAAAGGGGGCAGACTGTCAGAGGATAAGCAGAAGCCAGGGTGTCTGACCATGCTACTGAGAGGCCAGCGGGATTTCCGACGCTTCCGTTCGGTGCATTTTACACTCTTTCAGAGGGGGCATTTTCCATATCATGGGCAAGGATTTCATGGGTTTCGAGGAGCAGGCCAATGTTTTTACTTCTCTGCCTCCGCAGCACCCAAAAAGCCACAATGAAACGTGGGTGGCCAGGCTGGAAGTAGTTCCTGTGGGACGTCGACTGTGGGACTTTTTTTTTTTCGGGCCGAGCCCGCATCACCTCTGACAAGTTGGTCTTGGAAATAATCAGAAAAGGGTACACATTGCTGTTTGCCCATTCTTTGGCAGATGCCTATGTAAGGTCGCCCTGCAGGGTGGCAGGCAAGGTCAAGGTGGTTCAGGAACACTCAGCTGCCTCAGGCAGTCACAGGGCATAGTGGAGGTTCCGAAAAGCCAGTGTGCATGTAGTCAATACTCCATTTATTTTGTGGTTCCCAAAAAAGAAGAGACCTTTCGGCCTATGTTATTCCTTAAACGAGTAAATCAGTGTTTACGCATACTCCATTTTGCATGGAAACCCTCCAGTCAGTCATAGTGGCCATCCGGGAAGGCAAATGTCTGACTTCTCTTGATTTAACAGAGACCTGCTTGCACATTATAATTCGCCCCATGCATCAACAGAACCTCCGGTTCGCAGTATAAATGGGGCATTTCCAGTTCAGGGCATTGCCCTTCAGCCTCACAACCACTCCATGGACATTCACCAAGGTCATGGTGATTGTAGCAGCAGCTCTGCATCAAGAGGACATTCTGATGCACTCCTACTTGGACAATTGGCTCATCAGAGTGAAGTCCAAAGAGGAGAGTGCGAGGGCCACAGCATGAGTTTCTACAAGAACTCTGCCGGGTAGTCAATTCTGTGAAGTCTCAACTCTCGCCAGCCCAGTACCTGGTTTACCTGGTGGCTCATTTCCGAACAGACATAGGTAGCGTGTCCCTGCCAATAGACAGGGTGCAGGCATTGGAATGACAGGTACAGCAGTTCCTTATATATACAGATTCCTACGGCTTGGCATTATCTGCAGCTCTTGGGAACCATGGTGGCGTCCATCGAGTTAGTCCCATGGGCCAGAGCCCACACGAGACTGTTGCAGAGAGCTGAGCTGCAGAGTTGGTTGGTGCAGCATTAGCTCCTTAAGCATCCATTGCAGTGTCCATGGGCAGCATGGCTAATGCTTCGTTGATGGTTGAAGGTTGAAGCCGGAGAAGTTGTTAATCAGCATGCTGCTGGAGATGCCCATCTGGGTCTTGTTGACGATCAATGCCAACCTCTCGAGCTGGGGAGCCATTGTCAGGAGCAGATAGCGCAGGGCAATTGATCCACAGAACAGTGCTGGTGGCCCATCAATCGCCTAGAGATGAGAGCAATGCTCTTAGCACTAAGGACGTTTTGCAGCCTATTGCACAGCAAGGCGGTGTGGTTGTTCATGGACAATGCCACTATGGTGGCTTATATCAATTGACAGGGAGGCACAAGCAGCGTGCAGCTTGAGAGCGAGATAGGCCCATTGTTGGACTGGGCAGAGGAAACTCTGCAGGCGCTCTCGGCCGCTCATGTCACTGAACAGAGAACGTAACAGCGGACTGCCTCAGTCGCTTTCAGCTTGACCCTGGGGAGTGGGGACTCAGTGAGGCCGTCTTTGCACAAATAGTGCGCAGGTGGGAGCAACTGATCATGAGCCTGATGGTGACCTTCAAGTCAGCCAAAGCGAGTCGCTTCTTCAGCAGATAGAGGAGGCGCATGTCGGAAGGTCTGGATGCCCTGGTACGTTTGTACGTTTTTCCCCCATGTGTGTGCTCATTGCGCATTTAGTTCAAAGTATCGAGGCACATCCCAGCCTGGTAGTTCTCATTGCTCCCAACTGGCCTCACAGTCCATGATATGCGGATCTGCTCCAACTAACTGTGGACCAGCTGTGGTGGCAACCCAGTTGATCCGACTTCCTTTTCCAAGGGCCAATCCTGCTGCCATAAGTGGATTGATTCTCGCTTACAGCTTGACTCTTGAGAGGGTGCATTTAAGAAAGAGAAGTATTCGGCCATGTCGATTGCTACTTCATTGAAGGCCCGTCAGAAGTCAACCTTGCTATTGTATGTCCGGGTCTGGAAGATTTTTTGAGGCTTGGCGCCAGGAGAATAGCTGTCTGCCTATGTCAATGTCTGACGTTCTGGCGTTTTTTGCAGGCAGGGCTGGAAAAGGGATTGGTCTGTAGTTCCCTGCGCATGCAAGTGGCAGCGATTACTTGTTATCGTGGTAGGGTCCAAGGGGTTTCCTTAGTGCCATCTGTTTCCTTAGAGCGTTAAGCAGGTACAGCCTCCCATGAGGGCAGTAGTTCCTCCATGGGACCTTAATCTGGTATTGTCGGCTCTGGCAGCAGAGCCATTTGTAGAGAGATAGATCTGAGAGCCATCAGCATAAAAATGATACTGAAACCAAGGAAGGAGATGAGTGCTCAAAGGGACTGGGTATATAGAGAGAGGAGTGGATCCTTGGGGTGTACACCAACTGAGAGCAGGATAACAGTAGAAGAGGATCCACCAGAACAAACGCTGAAAGTGTGGTTGGAGCAATAAGATAAGGACCACAATAGCACAGTCCTTAAAACCATGCCAAGGACAAGGTATTGAGAAGGTGGTGGTAACAGTGTCAAAAGCCAGCAGAAAGGTAAAAAAGGATTAGGATTGAGTTAAAGGCCCTTGGATTTTGCCAGGAACAGGTCACTGGAGACTTTGGCAAGAGCCATTTCAGTAGAATATAAAGGATGGAAGCCAGATTGCAGTGGATCCAGAAGGGCTTGAGAGGAGAGAAAGTCAAGGCAACAGCAGTGAACCGCACATTCAAGTAGTTTAGAAACAAAGAGGAGAAGGGAGATGGGTCGATCATTAGGACAGATAAGGTCAAGTGAGAGTTTCTTGAAGAGAGGTGTAGCCACAGCATGCTTTGAAGGCTGCAGCAACAGTTATTAGGTATCCTTTGCGTTTCTTCACAATGAGTGTGCACGCTCCCTGGACATGATTCATGATATCCCTGGTTGCAGCACTTGCTAAAAGATGTCTGCTAGGGACCGTAAGTCAAGAAAGACAGCATCTGACCTCGGAGCCCAATCTAATATTGGCTTCAATTTTTGAGACAGAATTGGATCAAGGAATTAAAAAAGCCCTCTTTAGACATTTATGTTGAGTCAATGCAACTCCACTGAGCATGCTGTTATCAGTTGAGAGAACCATCTCGCGAAACCTTTCTGTCATTGAGCAGTATTGCAAAGATGCAAATGCCCAGGTGGATGCAAGGAAATTTCTGTCTGTACAGTTATGGGCTGGATGTTGCAGTGCATGATACGGAAGGAGACATATACACAGAAAGACCCCTGAAGCAAGCGGTGATTGCCGAAACTTTGTTGGGTATACAGAGTGTGGATCTATGAAGTTATTCAGCTACGTATTCTTCTCTTGTTTTCACAGGCAGCTCTACAGATATTTATAAACTGAATAATACATGAAGTGACTGTACTAGCAAAATTATTGTGAATAGTGCACTTTGAGGATTTTTTGATGAACAGGGTTCTAAACATGGAGAGCGACTAATGAATTGCATGTTGTGGAAAACATGGAAACATAGAAATATGATGACAGAAAAAGACCACATGGCCAATCTAGTCTGTCCTTCCATATCAACAACTACAACAGTCCCTTTTTTACCTTTAGAGATTCTCTGTGTTTGTCCCATGCTTTTTTGAATTCAGTTAGTGTCCTCATCTCTACCTCCTTCACTGGCAGACTATTCCACGGATCCACCACTCTTTCCGTAAAGAAATATTTCCGCAAATCACTCCTAAATCTATCCCCCTTCACCCTCATCCCTTGTCCCCTTGTAGAAAAACCTGCTTTCAATTGAAAGAGGCTCTCCCCCTGAACATTTATGCCACGGAGGTATTTAAACATCTCAGTCATATCACCTCTATCCTGCCTTTTCTCTAAGGTGTACATATTAAGATCCTTAAGTCTGTCCTCATATGCTTTATAATAAAGACCACTAACCATTTTAGTAGCTGAAGAAAACTTCATGAATTGACCACAATACCTCGGCTCTTTAGGTCTCTGGTCCATCAGTAGTGAGAGACGGGCAGAGAGTAATACAGAACACAATCACACACACACAAAGTGCTATTTTCTTTGAGCTCAGAGGGAAGACGGCAAGCGGTATATGGACGGGCATAATTCCACACCTGCCGAATTCAAAGTCCTCCTCCAAAAAGCTCTCTTTTTATTAGAGAAAAGAGGAAGTAACAATCATTTATTATAACCATGAAATAACACAAGGTGTCGCCAAAGTTCTTTTTACAGAGTAAGATCTGATTACAGTATATTAGATGAAATTTATAATTGCAAAAGCATGTTGTGTCAGCAGGGACTTCCAGCTGACTGTGCAATGAACTATGGTTACACAGTTCATAGGCGTTATGCTTAGTTAACACTGTTCCATCTATTTTAAAGACAATTACACAGAACCCATGATCATGACATGTTTAGCTACTTTAAGATCATCAGACACAACCACGTCCAGGTCCCGCTCTTCTTTAGTGGACAAAAGTACTTCACCCCCTATGCTATATTGCTCCCTTGGATTGCTGCAGCCCAAATGCATGACCTTACATTTTTTAACATTAAATCCCAGCTGCCAGATTCTAGACCATTCTTCAAGCTTAGCTAGATCCCTTCTCATGTTATCTACACCTTCCTGGGTGTCTATTGTAGATTTTGGTATCATCCGCAAAGAGGCAAACCTTACCCGACAGCCCTTCAGCTATATCACTAACAAAGATGTTAAAAAGAATCTGACCAAGGAGAGATCCCTGGGGCACAGCACTGGTAACTTCCTTCTCAGATTGAGCCCCATTTACCTGTACTCTTTGTCACCTCCCACCCAACCAATTTCTAACCCAAGCCATAACTTTAGGGTCCATCCCTAGTGTGCTCAGTTTGTTTATAAGTCGCCTGGGACCAGTGTCAAAGGCTATCTCCAGGAACAAGCAAGAATGTAGTCTTCACATATGGGTATCGTGGGTACCGACGGAGCCTGCGCGGGAACGCTCCCCAGCGCCTAATAGGAACGCTTTCGGGAGTATCCCTCAGCACATGCGCGCTGCCTTCCCGCCTTTCCAACTGTCCCTCTTCAGTTCTTCGTTTTCTGCGGAGCCGACAGGACCATACCCTGTCACCGCAGAAAATTCCTTATTTAAAAATGGTTTTCTTGTGGTCGCGTTTGCCTCCGCACAACGCCTACCGGTACCGCCGGTTCTTTTCTTTTTCTTTCTTAAAAAAATTTATACTTTGAACTGTTTCTCTTCAGAAAATTTTCTTTTTTCGTTGCTAGGCGCCATTTTGGCCGTTAGGCCTCATATTCCTGAAACATGGGAAAACCAACTAGCGGTTTTAAAAAAATGTACTAAGTGTGGCGATACCATTTCTATCACTGACACCCATGACTGGTGTCTTAAATGTTTAGGGCCTGAACATTCTCCATCTGAATGTCTCTCCTGTATGGGGATGACTAAAAGAGGAAGACAGAACCGGTCTGCAAAGCTCCGTACTCTCTTCGGATGCCAGATCCATTGCATCGACGTCTTCAAGAGCCGTCTCTTCCTCCCATGGATCTCAGGTAACTAAACATAAGCCGGTCCTCAAAGGGTAGCTCTCCTGCTAAGCATCAAGAGGCCATTGGCATTGCCCTTGAGGGAACCACACCGGCAAAACAGCCCCGGCGGGAGGCTTCGGCTTCCAAAGCATCAACAGGGCTCCAGGATGTTCTCGGGGCCTCGACCTCGCAAGAACTACTGGTGCCATGCTCAGGGGTCCCGGCTGTTTTCACCGATACCGACACCGACACCCAGGCATCGGCAGCGTCGATAGACCAGAGGTTCCTCGCTATCGAACGCAGTATTGCAGCTCTTCTCACAGCTTCGGTACCGTTGACACCTATGGTTCAACGGACTGGTACCTCCACCGGTGCCAATGATACCGGTATCGACGACACCGGCCCCGGTGGGGATTTTTACCACGCCATCTTTGGCTGGTATCGACAGATCGGTACCGGATCAACTCGGTACCGACTTCAATCGATACCGGGACCGTGCTTTGCATGAGCATCGTGGTCAGGAATACTTCGAATCCTCCGATACCGAAGACTCCGACAATTCTGCTGGTACCAGAGTGTTTCTCCCGGAAGATTCCTCTTCTCCCCAACGCAGAATGTCACCTCCAGATGACATGTCTTTTCAGGATTTTATTCGTGATGTTGCCAAAGGCCTTTCTATCACGGTAGTTCCAAATATCCTAAAGCTCCAAAGGAGGCAGCAACTCTTCCCATCCATGAAATTCTTCATGACTTGATGCTCAGAACGTGGGAGGACCCCTTTGACTACATCTCCTCATTCTAGGAGGCTTGATACAATGTATCGAGTTCCGCCATGTCCTGGATTTCAAAAGACTCAGCTGCCACACCATTCTATGGTGGTGGAGTCGGCCATGCCTAGAATGAAAAGTGCAAAGAGGCATGCATCCAATCCTCCAGGTTGTGAATGCAGGACCTTGGATGCCTTTGGGCGCCGAACTTTTCAAGCTTCCATGCTTTCAGCTAGGATCAGTTCATATATATTATATATTGGAATGTTCCTCAAAGAGGTTACAGGAGACTTGGAGCTTATGAGCCCACTTCTCCCAGATGACAAGAGACAAGACTTTCTTGCTCTAGTTAAACATGCTCAAGATGTCTCCAAGTTTGTGAATCATGCAGCCTTTCACTGCTTTGAATGCATCAGCGGAACCTCTGCTATTGCCATTGGAGCACAACGGATTGCCTGGCTTCAGGCATCAGACTTGGAGATTTGGGTACAGGACAAGTTGGGCAACATCCCTTGCACAGGAGAGAATCTCTTTGGCAAGAACTAGCAGGAAAAGGCTAACGAGATAGATGCTGACAATATCACCTTAGATAAATTGTCAAAATCTACAGCCACTCCAATCAAAAAGAAGCCTTATAAAAAACCCAAAAAGAGGAAGTTTTATCCTTCCTATACCAAGCAGAGCCAAAGTCAAGGTCAGGTTGCCCAAAAGGGACAACTAGACAACAAAAGAAGCCAAAAGGCCCGAGAGCCCAACCAGCTCCACAGGTTCAGCCCCCTCAAGGGCTTTGACTCCTTCCTAGAGAGCTTAGCCTTCCTGCCTCTGAAGGGTCCCCAGCCCCCCAATATCCCAGGCAGGTTATGCCACTTTGCCAACAGGTGGCATCAGATAACAGCAGAAGATTGGACTCTGTCCATTGTAGGAGAGGGGTACAAGCTTCATTTTCACAGCATGCCCCCTCCCACAATTCTAAGGCAGTTCAATTCTCAAACCTCCGCAGACAGTCTGCTAGATCACGAGGTCTCAACACTTCTTGCCCAAGGGACAATAGAAGAGGTACACATTCTTCAGTGGGGTGCAGGGTTCTACTCCCCCTATTTTCTTATTCCAAAGAAAACAGGAGGACACAGACCCATTTTAGACCTCAGAGAATTGAACAAATATCTGTTCCGAGAGAAGTTCAAAATGATTTCTCTAGGAACCGTTCTGCCATACCTTCAAAGTTAGGATTGGCTTTGCTCTCTAGACTTAAAGGATGCATACACTCACATTCTGATCCATCCAGATCAGAGGAAATTCTTACAATTCCTTTTCAAGGGAAAGCATTTCCAGTACAGGGTTCTTCCCTTTGGTCTGGCTTCAGTACCAAGAGTATTCACGAAATGCATGGCAGTGGTAGCTGCATTTCTGTGAACTCTGGGGATATTCGTCTTCCCTTACTTAGATGACTGGCTCATTTGAGCCCCCACGGTTGCAGAGGCCAGCACCGCACTGTCTCGCACAATGCGAATCCTCCAATACTTGGGTTTGGTAATAAACTTCCCAAAATCCCAACTTGTTCCTTCCCAGTGCCTGGAATTCATAGGAGCCTGTTTAGATACCAGTCAAAGGCTTTCCTTCCACAGGCCTGGTGTCTTCGCATAATACAACTAGCTTCTCAAGCAGCAGGGAAATCCTAACTGCTTGAACTACTACAGTTACTGGGACATATGGCATCCACAGTTCATGTAGTTCCCTATGCTTTCCTCCACATGCGAGCAGCTCAGTGGACCCTATCCAAACAGTGGACACAGGCCACAGGACATTTATCGGACAGAATAATAAACTCTCAGCGACTAATTTTGTCCCTCCAATGGTGGCAATCACTAGAAAATTTGACAGTGGGGTCTCCTTTTCATCAGCCCCTCTTTCAGGCTATGCATGTGAATCATCTCTCTACCCAGGGCACTTGGACTCCACAGGAGGCTGGTCTACATATAAACCTCCTGGAATTAAGAGCAATCTACTTAGCTCTTCGTGTGTTCCATGCCCAGCTCAGCTACAAGGCAGTCCTAGTCCAGACGGACAATCAAGTAGTCATGTTCTATGTGAACAAGCAGGGTGGAACAGGCTCTCTGTCGTTATGCAACAAAGCTTTACGACTGTGGGCCCTCGCCAGAGAGCATCAAATTCACCGTCTAGTGGTATATCTCCCAGGCATTCAAAACCTTTGGGCAGACAAACTCAGTCGAGTACTGCTGCCTCAAGAGTGGTCTCTCCACTTAAACCAGGTGGCAAGATATTTCATCTCTGGGGCACTGCAGACATAGACCTCTTTGCAAGTCCACTGAATGCCAAACTTTCCCGGTTCTGTTCCAGGATTCCGGCTCGCAATTGTCAGGCAAGTGATGCCTTCCTCCTTCACTGGGGTCAGGACTTCTTTTATACCTTCCCACCCATTCCCCTCATCCCCAAAACACTTTTCAAGCTTCAGAGAGACAGGGGTCGTATGATCCTCATAGCGCCACGATGACCACGCCAAATGTGGTATCCCCTGCTTCTACATCTCTCTCAAGCTGCACCTCTGGAGTTAGGGCATGCTCCAGATCTCCTTTCCCAAGAGGACGGGACGCTATGGCACCCGAATCCCCATTCCCTGCATCTCACGGCCTGGTTGCTGAAGGCTTAGACCTCCAGGATTTCAACCTGTCCCAACAGGTAAAGGATATCCTTCAGGCTTCTAGGAAACTTTCCACAAGAAGATCTTATGCCTTCAAGTGGAAACGTTTTACTATATGATGTTCCAAGAAGGGTTTAAACCCCCTTGTCAACCTTTAGACTCGATACTAGAGTATCTACTTCACTTATCAAACTCAGGTCTGAAGACCAATTTGGTAAGAGTCCATCTTAGTGCAATTGCAGCTTCTTATAAGCCTCTGAATGGACAATCAATTTCCTCTCATCCACTCATATCCAGATTTATGAGAGGTCTTCTATTAACAAAGCCTCCCATTAAACCACCACCGGTGGCATGGGATCTAAATCTAGTTCTCGGGCAGCTCATGAAGTCGTCCTTTGAGCCTTTAGCCACTACAACCCTTAAGTTTTTGTCCTGGAAGGTCATCTTCCTAATTGCAATCACCTCTGCACGTCGCATTAGTGAATTGCAAGCTTTAGTGGCTGATCCTCCTTATACTAGGTTTCATCATGATAAGGTTGTTCTTAGAACTCATCCACACTTTATGCCAAAGGTGGTTTCGCCTTTTCATTTAAATCAATCTATTTTTCTTCCTGTATTTTTCCCGAGGCCTCACGCCTCTAATGCAGAAAGAAATCTTCATACTTTGGATTGTAAAAGAGCCTTGGCCTTTTACTTACAGAGAACACAGCAACATAGAAAGTCCTCGCAACTTTTTATTGCTTTTGATTCTAGTCATTTGGGACTTCCAGTCTCCAAAAGAACTTTATCCAAATGGATTGCCCAATGCATATCCTTTGCTTATGAGAGTAAGGGTCTTCCTCTTCAAGGCCATGTCACAGCTCATAACGTGAGAGCCATGGCAACTTCTATGGCTAATCTCCACTCTGTGTCTATTGATGACATTTGTCGAGCAGCCACCTGGGCTTCGGTACACACCTTCACAGCCCACTACTGCCTGGATAAAGCCTCCCGTCGGGATGCCTTCTTTGGCCAAGCTGTTCTTCAAAATCTCTTTCAGACCTAATTCAACTCCTACCCACCAACCCTAGTGAATGCCAGAGATCCATGGGAGGAAGGATGCCTACCTTTCCGAGGGGGCACCTTCCTGGGGCTATCTCCCTGGCATCTTCAGCTAGGGAGTCCCCATATGTGAAGATTACATTCCTGCTTGTTCCTGGAGATAGCGTAGTTACTCACCTGTAACAGGTGATCTCCGGGAACAGCAGGAATTTAGTCTTCACAACCCATCCACCTCCCCTAGGAGTTGTCTCTCTATCTCTGTCTCTTTCCTCTCTCCCTCTATCCTTTCACTCAGCTACAAACTTAACTGAAGAGGAACAGTTGGAAAGGCGGGAAGGCAGCGCGCATGTGCTGAGGAATGTTCCCAAAAGCGTTCTTATTGGACGCTGGGGAGCGATCCCGTGCAGGCTCCATCGGTACTGACGATACCCATATGTGAAGACTAAATTCCTACTGTTCGCAGAGATCACCTGTTACAGGTGAGTAACTACGCTTTACTGAAATCTAAATACACCACATCTAGGGCTCTCCCTCGGTCTAACTCCCTGGTCACCCAGTCAAAGAAATCAATCAGATTTGTCTGACAAGACCTGCCTCTGGTGAATCCATGCTGTCTCGGATCCTATAATCCGCTGGATTCCAGAAACCCCACTATTTTCTCTTTCAGCAGCGGAGCCTGCGCGGGAACACGCCACAATAGGAACGCTTTTGGGAGCATCCCTCAGCACATGCGCGCTGCCTTTCCAACTGTCCCTCTTCAGTTCTTCGTTTTCAGCGGAGCCGACAGGACACATACCCTTTCACCGCAGAAAATTTCTTCTTTAAACTTGTTTTCTTGTGGTCATGTCTGCCTCCGCACGACACCTACTGGTACTGCCGGTTCTTCTTTTTTCTTTAAAAAAAAAAAAAAATCTACTCTGAACTGTTTCTCTTCAGAAACTTTTATTTCTCCAGGACCAAGCAGGAAGTCAGTCCTCACATATGGGTGACGTCGGCGCCGACGGAGCCCTCGCGGAGCAATTTTCCCCAGCTTTCAAAGAAAGCCTTTGGGAATTGCAGCGCGCATGCGCGGTCGCCTTCCCGCCCAAGGGTGCCATCTTAGCCAGTCTTCTTTTTTCCGCGGAGCCCTACAGACGTACCCGTCGTGTCCCCGCGAAAAAGTTGATATTTCTTCATAATTTACTCTTTTTTCCTTCGGTTCGACGCTCCCGGACTCGCGACGCCGGTCACGAGTCCTCTTCTTCTTTTTCGGTTTTTCTGACTTAGTCAGTTTCGTTTTCGGTTTTTCCCTGGCAGCCCGGTCCTTTGACCTCGCCGGGGCCCTTTTTCCCCCGATGGCTGCCAGTGGTTTCAAGCGGTGTGGTCAGTGTGACCGAAATATGTCACTAACTGACACACACGACCATTGCCTCCGCTGCCTGGGCCCGGATCATGAAGAAATGATCTGTGGGCCCTGCGGCAAAATGTCCTCCAAAGCGTTGAGAAGTCGGCGGCATCAGCGGGATAGGATCTTCGCTGACCCCAGCCGTACCCGGACCTCGTCGGAGGCCTCCGCATCCAGAGGTTCCAGCTCGGACCGTCGCCGGAGTTCCTCCGACAGGGGTTCTCCCTCCGGGGACCATCGACGAAAGGTGAAACCCGCGAGGGCGGCGTCGGTGGACGCTCCTGGCTCCGCGAGGGCCAGGTCGCATAGCCCCAATAGCCGTCCCGGGTCCTTGGAGAAGGAGCACCTCTCGAAGCGACCTCGCCTGGAGTCGGAGCTGCCTGCTCGGGTAAGTCCTGTGGTCCTCCTGGACTCGCCTCCGAGACCGCCGACGTCGGGCCCGATGCCGTCGGGGCCCGAGTCGGGGGCTGCTGGGTCACCTGAGCTCGGACTCAGGTTGACGGCCTTGGAGAGCAGACTGTCTGCCTTCATGGACCAGCAGCGGGCACTGCTCGCTGGCTTCGCTGGCGCCGCTGCCCCGACCGCCGGGACGTCGACGTCTAAGTCGACCCCGGAGACCGAGCCGATCCTCGAGTCGATGCGAACTCGAGTCGATCCTCGGTCGAGGTCACCCTCGGCCTCCCGTTCGGGACCGAGGTCGCCGACGCCGACTCCCTCGGCGTCGGGGCGGCAGGCGCCGCGCCCTGCCCGGGCTGACCCCGCCGAGTCCTCGTCGGAGTCGGTCTGGGAGTCTGAAGAGGAAGAGTCGCCTGATTCTTTTCGGACTCGGTGTGTCCCCTCGGACTCACCTGAGTCCGAACCTCGGAAGCAGTCCCCCCCGGAGGATACCCGGTTCTCGGACTTCGTCAGGGATATGGCCAAGGCTTTGGCCTTCCCTGCGGACCCCGAGGAGGAGCCTCGAGCCGAAGAGCTCGACGCCCTGCAGTATGACTCTCCCGCCAGGGAACACTTTACTGTACCGGTTCCTCCCATGCTGGAACGACTACTCTTCCGCATGTGGGAGAGTCCGGCCACCTCGCCGGTCCTGAGCAAGCGGGTCGATTCTATCTATCGAGTCCGCAAGAGCCCTGGCTTCCAAAAAGCACAGCTACCACACCATTCCATGGTAGTGGAATCGGCCATGCATCGTCTTAAGAGCCAGAAGATGCACTCCTCGGTGCCTCCTGGCAGGGAGGCCCGTAACCTGGATGGCCTTGGTAAGAAGTGTTTCCAGGGCTCTATGCTTGCGTGTCGTGTCCAGACCTACCAGCTATACATGGGCATGTATCTCCGAGACCTGGCTAAAGAGCTAGCCGGATTCTCCGCTGGTTTGTCCGAGGAACCCTTGCGGAGGTTCCTGGCCTTGTCCACTGGCATTCGGGAATGCTCAAAATTCATATCCCGAGCAGCCTATGATGGCTTTGAAGCATCGGCTCGAGTGGCCGCAGCCGGCATCGGTGCCCGCCGACAGGCTTGGCTTCAGTCGTCTGACCTTGAGCCCTGGGTGCAGGACAAGTTGGTCGATGTCCCCTGCCGAGGCGAAAACCTCTTTGGCAAGCCCATGGCTGACAAGGCTGCACAGATCGAGACGGAGACTCTCACCAGGACTAGGCTTTCTAGGAAGACCTCCGCCCCTTCCCAGAAAAAGAAGGGCTCGGGAAAGAAGTCCTTTTACCCGAGAAAGGCGGCTGCCTACAAACAATACCCCCAATATCAGGCCCCTGCAGCTCCCCAACAGGGCCAGCAGGCCAAGGGACGGGGTAACGGGTCCCGTAGGCAGCAAGCCCCCAAGCCTGCACCACCAGCCCCTGCTCAGCAGGGTGGGGGTTTTTGACTCATTAAGCATAGCCTCTCCCCCTCCGCTGGTTCCTCCCAACACCGGAGGCCGGCTGGTTCACTTCGCCCACAGGTGGTCCAGCATCACCTCAGATGCCTGGGTGCTTCAAGTCGTGAGAGAAGGATATCTTCTCCACTTCCACCAGGTCCCTCCCTCCTATTTTCCGGGAGAACCTCCACGACCCCCTCTGCACAGGGAATTACTCCTTCAGGAGTTAGCAGGTCTTCTGCAGGAACAGGCGGTGGAACCGGTGCCCCACCACCTGAGAGGTCAAGGCTTTTATTCCAGGTACTTTCTAGTACCAAAGCGGACAGGAGGCCTCAGACCCATCCTGGACTTGCGCAACCTCAACAAGTTCCTCGTGCGGGAGAAGTTCAAGATGCTTACCCTTGGAATCCTTCTGCCCTACCTCCAGCAGGGAGATTGGCTATGCTCCTTGGATCTAAAGGATGCCTACACGCACATCCTCATCCACCCAAGCCACCGCCAATACCTAAGGTTTGTGGTGGCAGGAAATCATTACCAGTACAGAGTACTGCCCTTTGGCCTGTCCTCCGCACCGCGAGTCTTCACAAAATGTCTCGCGGTGGTGGCGGCCCATCTCCGGCTTCACGGCCTCTGTCTTTCCGTACCTCGACGACTGGCTCATCAGAGCAGCGTCCGCTCCGGAGGTCACCAACGCCACACGCCGCACGGTGACTCTTCTGCAGTACTTGGGCTTTGTTATAAACTTCGCAAAGTCCACTTTGCTCCCCTCACAGGATCTCGAGTTCATCGGCGCAAGGCTGCACACTCCTCAGGCACGAGCGTTCCTACCGCTCGACAGGGCTCAACGGCTCATGGACCTAGCCGACCGTTTTCGCAGCCAGCCCCTGGTCTCCGCCAGGCGCTTCCTGAGACTACTCGGCCATATGGCTTCCACCGTCCATGTGACCCCCAATGCCCGCCTGAATATGCGGCCTGCTCAATGGTGTCTCCGCAAGCAGTGGCAACAAGCCACAGGCGGCCTAGCAGACCTAGTGCGCGTCTCCGAGCCGCTGGCCTCGTCTCTCCAGTGGTGGCTTCATCGGCCGAACCTGGTGCTCGGCATGCCTTTTCAGCCACCTCAGCCGGCCCGGGTGCTGACGACAGATGCATCCCTCCTGGGCTGGGGAGCACATTGCCAAGGGGCACGTACTCAGGGCCTCTGGACCACGTGGGAGTCTGCTCAGCAGATCAACTTCCTGGAGCTCAGAGCGATCCGCCTGGCTCTCAAGGCCTTCTCCCACCTGACCTCTCACCAGTCCGTCCTTGTCCAGACGGACAATCAAGTTGCCATGTTCTACGTGAACAAGCAGGGGGGCACGGGCTCCTTCCTTCTCTGCCGGGAAGCACAGAAGCTCTGCTCTTGGGCCGTCAGTCACGGCGTTCTTCTCAAGGCAGTTTATCTCCCAGGCCAAAAAAATTGCCTGGCGGACAAACTCAGCAGGATCCTCCAGCCGCACGAGTGGCGCCTGGATCCCTTGGTAGTTCAGAAGCTCTTTCTAAAGTGGGGCCTCCCCACGATGAATCTCTTTGCCAGCCCTCTCAACCGGCAACTTCCTCGCTTCTGCTCTCGTCAGCCACATCCCCTTCGAGTTGCGGCAGACGCTTTTCTACTCTCATGGTCGGAGAGCCTTCTGTATGCCTTTCCTCCCATCCCGCTAGTCTCTCGGACTCTTTTCAAGGTTCTCCGAGACAAAGCTTTCATGATCCTGGTGGCCCCTCGCTGGCCCAGACAGCCGTGGTTTCCACTCCTGCTGCAATTAGCGGTAGAGGATCCATTCCCTCTGGGGTTGCAACCGGATCTCCTCACTCAGGATCAGGGGTCTCTGCTACACCCCAACCTCAGGTCTCTCAATCTAATGGCCTGGCTGCTGAGAGGGTAGTCCTTGCTCCCCTTCTCCTGCCAGCAGAGGTGGAAGAGGTCGTCCTAGCTTCTCGGCGACCTTCTACCCGCAAATGCTACGCCCTTAAATGGCGTCGCTTTTCCGTTTGGTGTACCCAACAGTCTCAGGATCCCTTCTCCTGCCCGGTGTCGGTGATCCTGCAGTACTTGCTATACCTCTCTAATCTGGGACTTAAGTCCAACTCCGTCAAAGTTCACCTTAGTGCTCTTTCAGCACATCATGTGCCGGTGGACGGCAGACCTCTTTCCAGTGATCCTCTTGTAGCGAGGTTTCTCCGAGGTCTCCTTCTGCTTAAACCACCTCTGCGCCCGCCAGCACCTGACTGGGATCTGAATGTGGTTTTACAGCGGATCACCTGTCCGCCTTTTGAACCTATGGCTACCTGTTCTCTCCGTTTTCTTTCTTGGAAAACATTGTTCTTGATAGCCCTCACTTCCGCTAGACGCGTAAGTGAATTGCAGGCCCTCGTGTCTGATCCCCCTTACACTCGGTTCTACAAAAATAGGGTAGTCCTACGGACTCACCCAAAATTTCTTCCAAACGTGGTCTCCCCTTTTCACATCAATCAGGAGGTGGTACTTCCAACCTTCTTTCCCAGACCGCACTCCAGCCGAGCTGAAACGGTCCTCCATACCCTGGACTGTAGAAGGGCATTGAACTTCTACCTTGACCGTACGCGGGAGCACCGTAAAGCTGCTCAGCTTTTTGTGTCTTTTGACCCCAATAAATTGGGGCTCCCGGTCTCCAAGCCTACTCTGTCCATCTGGGTTGCGGACTGTATCACTTGGGCTTATGGGGCAGCCGGACTCTCCTTGGAAGGTCGAGTCACGGCTCATTGCGTTCGGGCAAAGGCTACGTCAGTGGCTTACCTCCGCTCTGTTCCGCTGGCAGACATCTGCCGGGCCGCTACTTGGTCTTCGAGCCAAGCTTTTGCGGTCCATTACTGTCTCGAGAGGGAGTCCCGCAGGGACAGTGCTTTCGGACAGGCAGTCCTCCGTAATCTCTTTGAGGTTTGAGCAACTCCTACCCTCCATCCCGGATGTGGGCTACCGGTGGGTAACAATTCAGCGAAGATTCCTTCCTTCTGTGCTGCTGAGCTAGAGGGAGCTCATTTTTGTGCTTAGGGTCTCCGGTAGCCTTAAGCTTGGGAGTCCCATATGTGAGGACTGACTTCCTGCTTGGTCCTGGAGAAAGCGTAGTTACTCACCTGTAACAGGTGTTCTCCAGGAGCAGCAGGAATCAGTCCTCACAACCCTCCCTCCTCCCCTTGGAGTTGCAATCATCTGCTTTAGTTTTTTTTTTGCAAATTTTTATGCTGTCTTTTAGCTATGTCATCTGACTGGCTAAGATGGCACCCTTGGGCGGGAAGGGGACCGCGCATGCGCGCTGCAATTCCCAAAGGCTTTCTTTGAAAGCTGGGGAAAATTGCTCCGCGAGGGCTCCGTCGGCGCCAACGTCACCCATATGTGAGGACTGATTCCTGCTGCTCCTGGAGAGCACCTGTTACAGGTGAGTAACTACGCTTTTTGGCTGCTAGCCGCCATTTTGAGCATTAGGCCCCATTTTTCCTAAAAGATGGAAAAACCAGCTAGTGGTTTTAAAAAAAAATGTACTAAGTGTGGCGGTACCATTTCTGTCACCGACACCCATGACTGGTGTCTTAATTGTCTTCAAAGGGTAGCTCTCCTTCAAAGCATCGAAAGGCCATTGGCATTGCCCTTGAGGAAACTACACTGGCAAAACAGCCTCGGCGGGAGGCTTCCGCCTCCAAAGCATCAACAGAGTTTCCAGGATGTTCTCGAGGCCTCGACCTCCGCAGAACTACTGGTGCCATGCTCAGGGCTACTGGCCGCTTTTACCGGTACCAATTCCCAGGCATCAGCAGCGTCGATAGACCAGAGATTCCTCGCTATCGAACACAGTTTTGCAGCTCTCCTTACAGCTGCGGTACTGTTGACACCGGCGGTTCAACGTGCACCGGTACTGATGCCAGTAACAGCACTGGTACAGATACCGGTACCAGCACCGGTGGGAATTCTTCTCATGCCGTCTTTTGCTGGAAGGCAGCGCGCATGTGCTGAGGGATGCTCCCAAAGGCGTTCCTATTGGACACTGTGGAGTCATTCCCGCGCAGGCTCCATCGGTACTGACGATATCATATGTGAAGTTTAAAGCCCTCTTCAGTAGATTAGACAATCTACTACTGAAGACGTGTTGACCTTTCTTGGACAGATGGATGCCATCTCTGCTCTGCAACCCTTGGAACAGCATCCCATGGTCTAGGAAACAAAACGCTGTCGATGACACCATCCACACAGCCGTGCATTCATCTCCAGGATGCGAGCCTCTCTGCCTTGGCCTTTACCCTCAACAGGGAGGATTGAAGAGAACACCACCTGTGCACCTAACTGCTTCACCCTCTGTCCCAGAGCCATGAAGTCACTTTTGATACGCTCAGAGGGATACCTGGCAGTATCATTTGTTCCGACATGGATTAGCAACATTGGGTAATAGTCACTGGGCTTGATGAGTCTCGGCAAACTCTCCGTAATGAAACATAATCGGATGAAATTGTGTGTGGTGGTGCATCTAAAAAATTTTCAAAAAATGTTAAATGAACTCTTTATGGAGAGACAGATATTCAGAAGGTGGAGAATGTGATTGTTTGTTGTTTAAAAACACTTGATATACCGCCCCCCATTACATCGGGGCGGTTTACAATAAAAATTTAAAATTATAATTAGGAAAGGAAAAGGAAAATTGCAATAACTTAAGAAAAAGGAAAGAGAGAGAAGAGAAAGAGGGTGAGGACAGATTGTTAACAATAGTAGATACAGAGAAGTCAGGGATCACGGGGGAAGGTTGAAGGCAGAGGAGAAAAGATGGGTTTTGAGGAGAGAGCGGAATTTAGCAGAAGACTCTTCTAGTCGAAGGACAGTGGGAAGGGAGTTCCATAGGGCGGGACCAAGGTAAAAAAATGCTGATTACCGAGTTGATTGAAGATGAGCCTGGGAGGGAGAGGGAAGGTGTAAGCGATTAATATGAACCGTTCGAAGACTATGGGTAGGAGTGTGGAAAGTTAATAGATCGGATAAATACTGAGGAGTGTGGAGATAAATGGCCCGATGTAATAGGGTAAGAATCATGAATTGTATCCGAAAGTTTAGTGGTAACCAATGAAGATGCTGAAGGATGGGAGCAATGTGATCGCGAGAGGAAGCGTGCAAGATCATCCGGGCTGCGGTGTTATGTAGTAATTGTAACCAGTGACATTGGTATTGAGGGATGCCAGCATAAATAGAATTGCAGAAGTCCAGTCTAGTAGTGATTAGGGAAAGAAGGAGAGTGGTAAGGGCCTGGGAAGATAGAAATGGTCTGATGGCACAAATTTGTCTAAGGCAGAAGAAAGAGCGTCGGGAGACCTGGGAAATATGGTCACGGAAGGTAAGGTTGCTATCAAGAAGGACACCAAGATAGCGAAGCTTAGAGACTAAGGAAATTGGGGTACCCGAGAAAGAGGGAGTGAGAGACGGAACGATAGAACTGTGAGGAAACCAGATGGACGCGGTTTTAGAAACATTATGAGACCGTTTGTAGAGAGCCAGGAAGAAACCAGGGTTAAGCAGTTGTTGAGGGGGGTAATGTCAGGATGAGAAGAGGATGTATGGTACAAAAGGAAGATGTCATCTGCGTAATAATAGCCTGAAATACCTGATTGCTGGACTAGTAAAGCTAGAGGGGTCAGAAATATGTTAAATAAGAGAGGGGCCAATATTGAGCCCTGAGGGAGACCTCAGGTGAGAGGGACGTTATCCGTAGTAGCGGAGGCGGAAGTGACCGCAAATGACCGGGAGTGCAGGAAGGAGTGAAACCAGTGATAAACAGTGCCTCGGAGACCCGCATCCCGTAACCTAGAAAGAAGAGAGTGGTCTACTAAGTCAAAGGCGGCTGAAAGATCTAAGGATACCGCCACCATGATGTCACCATAATCATGGGAAGAGTGGATTTCGTTCATAACTGCAGTGATAGTGGTTTCAACGCTGTGGCCAGGCCGAAAGCCGGATTGCTGAGGATGCAAGAATTGTGTGGAGTCCAAGTGATGCGAAAGCTGGGAGAAGACAGTTTTTTCCAGAAGCTTAGAAGCGTACGAAAGGTTGGAGACAGGCCAGTAATTCGCTAGTACAGTCGGGTTCAGGGAGGGATTTTTAAGGAGGGGACGAACCACAGCATGTTTCCATGGGTGAGGAAAAGATCCAGATGACGAACTAGAGTTGATGATGGTAAGAAGTGGTTGAAGTAACTCAGGAGAGGGTTATGAAAACCAGCTGGATGGTATAGGGTCTAATGGGCTGATGGTTTTGTGGGTAGTAGACAGAAGTTTAATAAGTTCTGAAGAAGTAATAGTATAGAAATTGGACCAAGAATGTGAGAGTGGAGGGGATGATGAGGGTGAGATAGGAGGAGGTGAAGACAAGGCTTGAGGACAAAAGGGACGCGATGAGCGAAGGTCATGAACTTTGGAGGAAAAAAAGGAAGCCAGTTTGGTAGGACTGAGGGTTGATGTAGAGATAGACGATCCGTGGGTAGAACGTGACTGCAGGCGAGAAAGCGTTTTAAAGGTAGTGAAGAGATGTCTGGGTCTGTTTGGAGCCAAGGCAATTGATTCGGAATAGAAGGAACGCTTAGCATTATGGATGCTGGTACGATAATGTGCATGACAGGATTTGAAATACTGATAGGTGGTAGCAGATTGAGATTTCCTCCAGAGGTGTTCGGCTCTCCGTAATTGGGACCGTTGCAAACGAAGTCCTGCATGAAACCAGGGGTGACGAACAGTGGGCTGAGGACAGTGGGAGCACAAAGGAGCAACCTGATCTAGTGCACGGGACAGTTCTGTGTTCCAGAACATGACCTGAGATGAGAGTGACAGACAGGAAATCAGGAGGAGGAGGGGGTGGTAGGCCGTGAAAAAAATGCTGTGGGGTTGCTGAGTTAATATAACGAGAAAGACTAGTTGGAAGTGGGGGAGGATCTGGAGGGGGAGATATTGAGCGGAGAGTGAAAATGAGGTAAAAATGATCTGACCAGGGAACAGACGTAGGAATAGGCGATGAAACCTGAACTGGAAAGTTTAACGGAGAGATAATCAGATCTGGAGTATGACCAGCGGCGTGAGTGGGGAGATTCACATGCTGTATCATGGAAAGATCTTGGAGGAGTGTAACAAATGCTATGTCTCTGGCTGAGGTAGGGAAATCAAAGTGTGTACATTAAGATCACCGAGTACAATTAGTTGTGGAAATTGGAGAATCAGATCTGAAATAGAGGAGAGGAGGGTATCCCAAAGGGAGGGAGAAGCTGATGGAGGGGAATAGATTAACAAGAATTGGAGAGCTGGTTGGGCAGGTAGCTGGAGAAGAAGGGCTTCTGGATAATGTAGGGATGAGGGATGATGTAATAAAATATGAATTTAACATCATAGCCCAGGATTGATGTGTCTCAATATTTATTATTTACACTTCCATTATAATTATATAATCACACCACTAATTTGCAAACAATATACCAAAAATACACAATGCAAAAAATACCTTGTTAAATGTAACAAACATACTGACACACTCACAATATGTAATACATATTACAAAAATTAGTTCTCACTAGTGTGTATTTATGACCAAAATTCAACAATATATATTAATTTATTATATATATTGTTATAAAACTTTTAAATTACACTTGTTTTTATTGATTTTTTTATCACATGAAGTCTTTTAAATTTTTTAAAACCCTTTATATCAAAATACATATAATATAAATTTACATATAATCACGTGTTCTGTCATTTAACACTAACAAAAATCCCCTCATTTATTTATTTAGCATTTCTTCTATACCGCGCTATTAACATCAGTGCGGTGTACATCAAAACAGAAACATATGCGTTCAGGGTGACTGAAGATGCATTTACATTTGAACAAGGATTAGAACTTGGATAACAGGGTAATTAACAACAATTATACAACCTAGTATTTACAATTATGTACATGGTGGGTGTAATTCTCCTGTCAGGGCTACATTGGGAAGTATCTGGTGAATAAGTGATGTTTTAGGGCCTTCCTGAGTTGGGTTAGGTCTGTGATAGCTCTGATGTCAGGTGGGAGGGCATTCCAGGCTTTGGGGGCATAGAAACAGAATGCTCTAGTAGTTGCCTTCTTGCATCTTGTTGATTCTTTCGGGACTGACAATGTGTTTACTGCTACGAATCTTCTACTTCTATTGGGAGGTGTGGTGTGTATCAGTTTGGTGATGGCTATGGGGGACTGATTGTTTAGTTCTTTGAAGATCATAATTATATTCTTATATAGTGTTCTGGCTTGAAGTGGTAACCAATGTAACCTTTTCAGGATTGGTGTGACGTGGTCAGTCCTCGATATTCCTTCAAGCACCCTGGCTGCCGTGTTCATTGCCAGTTGGAGAGGGTTTAGAGTTTCTTGTGGGAGTCCGTATAGGATTGCATTTGCAAAGTCAATGTGTGGCATCACCAGGGCTTGGTAGATTGTTCTAAAGTCTGTGTACTCGAGTAGTGGTCGTAAATGTCGAAGTGTCCTTATCTTGTAAATTGATTTTGTTGTGTTTTTTATATGCGCCTTCATATCCATCCTTTGGTCAAGGGTGATGCCTAGGTATCTGATGGTAGGCTTGGCTATCAGTTCTGTGCCCTTTACCTTTAGTGTGCGTGGGGGTGTGAAGTCCTGGTTCTTCGTGGCATATAGAGGAGAATATCGTCAGCATAAGCTAGGCAGGATACGTTAAAGGAGCGAATTAGGTCACAGATGGGTTGCATGTAAATATTAAACAATAATGCAGATAGTGAGGAGCCTTGAGGTACTCCTTGATGCTGTAGAAATGGTCTGATGTTGTGCTGAGTCTCACTTGTTGCCATCTGTCGGAAAGGTAGGATTTACACCAGCTCAGTGCTGATTCCTGGATTCCTTTTTCTTCAAGGCGTTCCATAAGAATTTGATGACTCACGGAGTCAAATGCAGCTGAGATGTCCATGAATATAAGATCAAAACCTTGTCGGATGTTATCTATTCCGGTGATTATGGTGTTGAAGAGGGTGATGAGTAGGGTCTCTACACCGTGTGCTTCCCTGAAGCCATGTTGGGAAGGATCCAGGTGGGCTTCGGTGTCAATGTGGTGTTGTATTTGGTGTTGCACTGCCTTTTCAATTATTTTAGCTAATAGTGGGATGCTAGATATCGGTCTATATGATTCGACCTTTAGCGGGTCCAGTTTATTGTTCTTCAGCAATGGTCTGATGGAGGTATGTTTTAGGCTTTGTGGGAAGGTTCCTGTTGTGAACAATTGTTCTAGGATTTTATTTAGGGTGGGGCTTAGTTCGCTGTGGAGCTCTCTGATCCAGGATGCTGGGCATGGGTCATTGGGAGCAGTAGTAGCATTGATGGAGGTGATGATATTCTCAATCTCTTTGGGTGATAAGGTGTGGAATTTGGTCAGTGGGGATGGATGTGGCGTCTTGGGTGGTTGGGAGGGTCTGGCAGGACAGATAGTTTTGGCTGTCTGAATCATTTTTGATTCTAAGTAGGTAGCATAATCCTGGGGTTGGATTGAGGGTCTTTGTTCTGGGGTTGGTTCTCGTGCGAGCGTTTTTACTATGTTGAATAAGTCATGGTGCTTGCTTATTGATCGCTTCAGAAGGTCTGTGTGAAACTGCTTTCTTCCCTCTGCTATTTCCCGGCGGTGCTTCTCTAGGTGTAAACAGTATATTGTGTATGCTTCGGTGGAGCGAGATCTGCGCCAAAGTCTCTCTAGCTTGCATAGGTGGAGAAGTGATGATCGCAATTCATTTGAGTACCATGCTACATGTGTATGGGTCTTGATTTTTCTATTTGTATCGGGGAGTTGTGCGCTCGATCTTAGGATGTCATTCCAGGTGTTAATCAGATTGTCAAGTTCGGGCTCTGATGAGTTTAGCGGTGGAAGGAGCTTCTTCAGTATTTCCTCTTTGTTGAAAGAGCGAAATCTTCTCACTGGTGGTTTAGGGGGGATGGAGTTGGTGTTATGATTGTCAGAGTAGGTGGGTAGTTGGAATCTGATCAAGCTGTGGTCAGACCATGGTACTGGTGTTATAGTTAATGCGAAGTCATTGTTTGCTTCCATGATGTCCTGGGGGACGAATATCAGGTCCAGGGTATTTCCCTTCACATGTGTTGGTGCTTTGACTATCTGACTGAGTCCGAGGTCAGCAAGTGCTTCAAGAAATGCTGAGGTTTGCGAGTCTTGTAGGGTTGGGAGGTTGAAGTCACCCATTAGCCAGCTTGATGATCGAGGCTTGACTGTGTTGCAGGCGAGGTCTGTTATTGTTGATAGGTCCTCTGCAGAAGATGTAGGGGATCTGTAGACTAAATTGATTGAGCAAATGTCGTTGGAGATGGATATCATGTTGAGGTAGGTTGTGTTGGTTGTGGTGCTCTAAATGGTGCTCATGAATCTAATTTACCACAGTGAATGCTATATTCTACATCATTTATAAATACATATGAACAAACATTTCATGTATTAATTTCTATTAATCTCATAATATTTCTCTATATCCCACACACTTCATCATATCACATATAACTTACACACGCAACTCTCTCTCCTCCATATCACCCATAGCTCACATTCCTAGAGCTCACTTGCCACTTTCCAATTCACTTTTCCCGTAGCTCACTTTCCAACTGTTAATCTAGGCAGAGTGTAAAACTGAAAAGACTGTTCTTATTGCCGTTGCCCGATCAAATGATGTACTAAAAGCATAAAATGCTTATTCTTCCGCTCTGTTCGATTCCACTTGTATTAATCACAGAATGTCAGCCCTTCTGACTGGCTTCACAAACGATTACATAATACTGATTCACAGACCCCAACTGAAAAATATACATATAGCCTTATTAAAATGCACTCTATTCAGAAAAGAATATAAATGCATTCCAACTTGCATCTTGAATATAAATTTACTATATCAAAATCCACATCCGCTGTAGAATCTTATGACTTTACATCCAAGGCTATGAAATCATGTTTCACGGACAACCAGGCTCCGATGGAATAGATACCGTTAGTAACACGTAGATCAAACTCCAATCTCCTTCAATTGACTATGTGTCAAGCCTCTCAAAAAACGCCGTATAGATAAGTTTCACCGGTAAACGGCTTCTTCAGGAACTTCCTCACTACATAACCAGACAAAATCAAAAATATCACAATCTAACTATGGAGAAAATGGAAAAACTCATTATTCCAAAACACACTAAAAAAAAATCCAAAAACTGACCTGTGATGAGCCACCTCACATTCGTAACGTACAGTTCTCCTTGATGAAAAAACTTCACTAAAAAAATGCTAATGCATGCGCTCTTATAACAGCATCGAATCCAATCACCAATCAATAAAACCAATGCCACTCGATCTGGGAATTTAACCCATCCGGTTCCACACTCTTCCAACGAAAAATGAATTGTTGTTCCTTACGGCATAGTAGCTGTTGAAAAATGGTTATTTACACTTCCTCCACGTCCCACATAGCTCTCTTCGCTTACTCCTCTCCAACTGTCTGCACCTCTCCTCCATTTTCCAGGCCAGATATGAATCCATCCGACATTCTGCTTTCTACTTCCTCAGCTCATACCTTTGGCATTCCCTCCCATCCGATCTCCAATTGCAACCTTCTTATACCACTTTCAAGTCCCAACTCAAGACTTCTGTTTCACACCATCTATGACATCCCCATTATATCATAGGCCAGGTCCCCTGCTGATAACACCTGTTCCTATCTGGCCTCTCTCCCTCTTCCTCTCCTAACATGACTGCTTCTCTCTATCCTATAATTTTATGACATTCTTTTCTTACTTTTTAAAATATTCTTATTGTAAACTGCTCTGCTAATCTTTTGAAGGGCAGTATATCACATTTTAATAAACATAAGTAAATATTTGAAATTTTACTTACCGATAATTTCCTTTCCTGGAATCCTGCTAGACCAGTCTAGACAATTGGGTTATCTCGATGATGGAGACAGAGAAATCCCCAGAAGCTTACAGTGACATCATCACTGGTACTAAGACTGATGCAACTAGGGGCACCCTCCAGTATTTCTCTAATAAAGCATATGGAAAACCACTGGTGAAACCTCTCAAGGAATGCAACAAACAGGTCAACTGTAAAAATATCACTCTTTCCTTAACTATGCACAGATAACTGAAACGCAGTGTGTGTGAACTGTGTACAGAAGAATTAAGAGAACAGTTCATTTTAGAAATAAAATCTGCAATCGCAGGCTGCCTCAAGAATGGCACAGATGCAGAATAAGTGGGTGAGTCCTGGACTGGTCTAGCAGAATTTCAGGAAAGGAAATTATTGGTAATAAAATAAAAATTGCTCCTTCCAGACCGTCTGCTAGACAAGTCCAGACAAGTAGCTTTCTGAGGGATTCGTCTTCCGCTCGACTAGAATTAGTGACGGTCTTGCTGGCAGATGACATGTATGACAACCGGCGCTTGGCTGCCAGGGGTGTAGCGGTAGCTACTGTTGTCCGTTGGTGGCTGTGACTCCAGCATTGGTCTGCTGATGTGGCCTCTAAGGAGCGGTTGGCTAGACTACTTCAGGGGCAGACTCCTTTTGGAGAGGATCTGGAGAAGATAGTTGAGGGAGGTCAAGCCCCAACACTTGCTGAGGGTCTCCATGCAGAAGTACTGATTTGATATTGATATTTAATTGCTCTGGTATTTATTGTGTTGATGAAATTTGGTTTATAGGGGTGAGATCACTCTTCACAGGTTGAAGCATGGGTATTGATGCAGCCTGTACCATACTTGACAGCTGGCTTCACAGATGGAAGCCTCATTAAATCCTCAGTGTGGGTCAAATCCCAAGCTCCATATGTTTTCTCATAGACCCTGACTGAAAGTCAGATGCCATCTCGGACCGTGACTCATAGACTTAACTGAGTGGAGTCTGGAAAATCCTGGGATCTGTAGAGTTAGGATCCTCCTCCTTTGCAAGCCAGGAGTAAATCACATTCAGAGGATCTTTCCCAGCTTCTGTTTTCTTTAATAAAGAAATGAATTGAGTGCACCCTTATTAGGCACTGAAGTGGTTTCCAGACAGGGAATTGTGCCTACATATTAACATACATGATTGTTTGGGTGCTCAATGCTATAGTAAGTTTGGACAATCTGTTGTTTAAAATCTCGTTGAGCAGTAGCACCCAAATCAATTCCATATATGACCCATTTTTATTCTCCCAGATTGCCTTTCATTGAAAAAACAAAACAGGCTCACCGCCCATTGACAGCTCTTTGTCTCTCTCTTCCCCCTTTTTTATTTTGGATTCCCACATGACTTGCTCTTTATGCTTGTCCATGAAGAAAGCAAGTTGCTTAGCTATAATAGATGCTCCTTGAGGACAGAAGGATAAAAGCAACACAGACCTACTTTCCTTCCCTTTTGCAGCTGGGTTTTCCATGCGCACTGGCAGTGGAGCAGGAATCCCAATAAAGTTTTCAGGGTTTACCCAGCTTTCCGGAAATTGCTTCATGTTGTCAGTATTAAAGGATCACATCTACATGTGTGGCTTCTTACCTTGCTGTTCTTGCAGAACATGTGTTACAGATAAGCAACCTGCTTTCTGGTTTCTCTAAGAGAAGCAAAATTTCAAGTCTTTTAGATGCCGTGGGAGTAAATCTGGGACTGGCTCAAACCTGTTAACAAGTTTGGACTTAATTTCTTATAGCCTTCCACTAGTAGCAGCAGTTCCAGTGATTGGACATGAGCAATACAAGTCCCCTACAGAGCTGGCCATTGCTCTCCCCTTGCTCCTTATTGAGAGGTTAGTGATCACTGGGAGCTAGACGAGACCCCTGCAGCCTGATACTTCTACTGCTGCAATGCAATGTGTGCCTTCGAGTCAGTTCTGACTCCTGGCGACATGCCAGATTTACCCCTCCAGCCTAACAGTTTCTTTTCCTCTCCCATGTAACAGATGCACCGCCTGAACATGGAGCCTCACCTGCAGCAGGATCTGGAACCACGCTGGGGGACCAGACTGCAACTGGAGACATGCAGGGTAAATCTCCCTCCACAACAGCACAGTATTAAGTACAGAGCATTGTCGATGTACACAGCACTGTACTGTCATAAAACTCCGTCACCTTGCACAGCACTGGACAGCCAGGATCATTTATGAAGCACTGCCAATGAAAGAGGAAAGTGGCTAGTGCTTAGAGCAATGGGCTGAGAAGTAGGGAAACCAGTGTTCAAATTGCACTTCTACTACCGATACTTCTTGTCATCTTGGGCAAGTCACTTTATATCTCCCATTGTCTCAGGTACCCACTTAGATTGTAAGCTCTTTGAGGAAGGGACATATTGTGCCTGAATACTCATCGCCACTTTACAGCACTGTGTAAGATGAGTAGTGTCATAAAAATAAGTTGTATTAAATGTACACAGCGCTTTACACAGAACAGTTCTTTAGAAAATTCCATCACTGCACCGAGCACATGAAGTCTGGCAAGGCCCACATACAAGGAGTTTGCAGTCTAAAAGTTCCTAGATCTGAATGTAAAATTGTGCTACCTATATGCTTGCATTGTGATCTGATTAAAAATAATTATAAACCAAAAATGTACACTTCAGTGTTACGAGAACCCACAAAGAGTTTGACTTCAGGGTGGTGAAACGATTTTCCCAAAGTCACACAACGGATGCAGCATAGATTCAGGACATAGTTGGAAAGGTGAGGAATGAAGGAGTAGGGCCCTGGGTGTCATATGGGCAGAGGAATAGAGACCCATATCAGGGTGGTGGGAGCAGAGGCTGGAAGCCCGCTGTAGGCACTGTTACATTGTCAGCTTCTCTGTGCTGCAGGGATAGTGAGTAGAAATAAAGTTCTCAGTAACGTGATATGCTTAGACCAGCTTGACCCTATAACCAACCTATGTCATATTACATTACAGTTTATAGCAGCAGCTGAACCTCTTTGAATTGATAGAGTTTGAGTTTGAATAACACTTTCCTATGTGATTATTTCAGGTGGGTCAGTGGTGTCTCTTCTGCAGAGCATGCAACTGATCCTCGCACAGCTCCTGCACACCTCCCAGCAGCAGCAGGCGCTCTTGGAGAGTCTAGCCAATGATACAGTCTCTCACCTGAACCTTATAAATGACAACCTGATGCAAGTGGGAGAGACGCTGCAGGAAATGCTCATGAGCACTCACTGCAAGAACAGGGTGGAGTGAGGAGCCCAGCAATGCTGTTTCCCACCCGCACCTTATGTCTTGACACTTGGAACAGGTAGAAGAGACGCCGCAGGAACACGGCAAGATCGGTGTGGCATGAGGAGCTAAGCAATCTTCTACCCATGCCTTATCTCTAGCAACCAAAGCAGATGGAAGAGACGAGCCAATAGCAAGAAGAGTGTGGAGTTTGGAGCCACACAATCTCATCTCTCCCACATCTCTGACAACCTGATACAAGTGGGAGAGACGATGCAGGAAATAGTTTTGAGTGCTCGCTGCAAAAATAGGATGGGGCGAGGAGCCCAGCGATCCAGTCTCCCACCCACACTTGATCTCTGATGCTTAATGCAGGTGGAAAAAACTCTGCAGGAGCTTCTCTTGAGAGAGAGCACGATATCAGTGGGGCATGAGGAGACAAGCGCACTCCTCTCCCACCCATACCCAATGCTGGTAGGCGAGAGACTGCAGGAGCTTCTTTCAAAGCTACAGATCAAAAGCAATGCCCAGCAACATGGTCGGCAATCCCATTACCCAAGTTTCCCTTCCCTTTCTCGAACATTGGCTGCAGCAGGATTGTAGCATGAAGACCATGCAGCATCTTTTGATTTGTCTGTCTTGATGATGGCTCCAACATAGTACAGGGTATGAATGAGATCTCATAAACGGTGAAACATGCTCTTTAGTGGAAAGAAATAAGACTTTGATGGAGACTAAGGAAAAAAGAGTAACTTGGCTAATTACACAGGTACACTACCAAAAAGCTGCCTCCAGTTTTGCAACTGATTCCTATAGATTTTGGGGTGCTGAATCCAGGAAAAATAGCCAAAATGTTCCATCACGTCACGTTTTCTTGCAAAATTAGATTTCTTACCCATATAAGGAATGTTCACATAATTTCTTTTTAGCCGACTGCAGTTTATTTTCTTGGCCCAAAATAGAGGTTGTAATGGTTAACTAACTAGAAACACTTCCTCATGATATTTTAGAGTGTTTTGTATTCATTTTATACATTAACAGGACAATTGGAAGGCGGGGGGCTAAATCCAGTACTCGCGCTGGCGCATGTTCTTTCCTGTTCGCTCGCTCAAACACGGTGGTTGCGACATGAACGTTCCTGTCAAATTTCAGTTTCTTGCAAGTTCATTATTACCTTTTGTTTGCTCAGTCGTAATCCAGCTTTATTCCGAAGTGGTTCACTACAGTTGTAGTTTGCAGTGCTGTGTATTTGTGATGGCTCACAGAGCCAGAGGTTGCGTCAACTCTCCGGACAGTTTTTGTTTTATTTGTGGGGAATATACCGTGAAAAAGCGGCAGAGGAACATTTCTGCATTTATTAAAAAAGTATATTTCGTCTATTTCGGTTTGAAGTTAGGCGATCAAGACAAACCGTGGGCTCCTCACAAAGTGTGCAAGACATGTGAGGAAGATCTACGCTTATGGATGAAAGGTAAAAAACAAGCATTTTGTTTCGGAATACCTATGATGTGGCGGGAACAAAGAGACCACAGCAGTGACTGCTATTTTTGCTCTTGCATTGTGAAGGGATACAACTTAAAAAATAAGAACGTAATAAGTTACCCCAACCTTCCCTCAGCAATTAGGCCTATGCCTCATAGCAACGAAGTACCTGTGCCTGAACCACCAAAATCTTTGGATCATATTTGTGTGGACGGTTCTGATCATGATGAGACTCATCAGATGGCTTTTCCCGATGAGTCCAGTACTTCCGAGTTTGAAACTGAACCAGATCCGAAACCTGAACTTTTCTCTCAAGCTGAATTGAATGATTTAGTCCGGGATTTAGGACTCCCAAAAGATGCTGCCCAACTGCTAGGTTCTCGGCTTAAACAGAAAAATCTATTGTCACCAGGAACAACTTTTTATTGGTACCGCAACCGCGAGACACAATTTTTGAAGTATTTCAGCAAAGAGGAAGATTTGGTATTTTGCAACGATATATACGGAGTGATGGAAAAGTTTAAACTCAAGTATGATCCTGCTGAATGGCGGCTTTTCATTGATTCGTCAAAAGACAGCATAAAAGGTGTTCTTCTTCATAATGGCAACACATTTGCTTCAGTTCCTATTGCTCACTCTGTTATTCTCCAAGAAAAATACGAGAATTTGGCCCTGATTCTTCAGAAGATTCGTTATGATGAGCATAAGTGGATGATTTGTGGAGACTTTAAAATTCTATCCATGCTATTAGGGCAGCAATCCGGTTTCACCAAATATCCCTGCTTCCTTTGCTTGTGGGATAACCGGGCCCGCGACCTACACTGGGGGAAAAAAGACCGGCCAATTCGGGAGTATTTGAGACCCGGTGAGAAAAATGTTCTTCATGAGAGCTTGGTACCTCGTGATAAAATTCTATTACCACCTCTCCACATTAAGTTGGGTCTCATTAAGCAATTCATCAAGTCCCTTCCAAAAGATGGTGAGTGCTTTCGGTACCTTTGCTCAAAGGTCCCCCGACTTTCTGAAGCAAAGCTAAAGGAAGGAGTGTTTGTTGGCCCTGATATAAGGAAACTCATTTCAGATGGAGCATTCGCTGAAACGATGTCTGAGAAGGAAAAAGAAGCCTGGGATTCCTTCAAGGATGTTGTTCTCAAATTCTTGGGGAACAGGCGGGATGAGAACTATAAGGATATTGTTGCCAGGATGCTCAATGCCTTCAAAGAACAAGGCTGTAACATGAGCCTGAAAGTCCATTTCTTGCACTCCCATGTGAACTACTTTCCCGAAAACTTGGGGGCGTACAGTGAAGAACAAGGTGAAATGTTTCACCAGGACATCAAGGACGCAGAGAGAAGGTACCAAGGAAGATGGAACACCACTATGATGGCTGATTTCTGCTGGTTGCTGCTGCGGGAAACCCCAGATGAAAAATACGCCAAGCAGCGCACCAAGAGAAGCATTCGGGGGAAGAAGAAACGGGCCCACTAGGAGATTGATTGACCCAAGAATGACTTTAAAATCTAAACTGTGTTGACAAATATCGTGTTTTTACTAAACTTTGAAATAAAAATTTGCTAGTTATTACCACAGTGTCGGATCTCATTTATTAGAATTTTATTTTCACACCATCGGGTGTTTGTCTTCATGTATTGCAATGGTGCGGTTTGCGTTTTCTATTCTTACATACATACCTGTACAACATTTTTTGCACATTTCTTTGCTTTGTGTCTAACCTCGCTCTTATATGCTCAATGTTTGTGCACATGTATGTGGCTGTTTTAAGTGCAGACAATTTTGCTACCATCACAGTGTGTTTTGTTGACATTACTCTTCTTATGTGCTGCCTTGTTACAATTTTCTTTATTCTTATTTGAATAACTACTAAACAATTAGTATAAAGAATTCATCCAAGAAACTTTTATCTCGATCGCACTCAATCTGAAACGTTCACCTCAAACTGCTAACCCAATGTAGCAAAAAATCTGTACGTGATGGAGCAAATTGGTTACCAGATTTGGATTCAGCGCACCAAAAAACGTAAAAATCAATCGAAACATTAGAGGCAGTTTAAAAAAAAATTTTTTAGTGTACCTGTGCACAGGTACACTAAAAAAATTTTTTTTAAAACTGCCTCTAATGTTTCGATTGATTTTTACGTTTTTTGGTGCGCTGAATCCAAATCTGGTAACCAATTTGCTCCATCACGTACAGATTTTTTGCTACATTGGGTTAGCAGTTTGAGGTGAACGTTTCAGATTGAGTGCGATCGAGATAAAAGTTTCTTGGATGAATTCTTTATACTAATTGTTTAGTAGTTATTCAAATAAGAATAAAGAAAATTGTAACAAGGCAGCACATAAGAATAGAGTAATGTCAACAAAACACACTGTGATGGTAGCAAAATTGTCTGCACTTAAAACAGCCAAATACATGTGCACAAACATTGAGCATATAAGAGCGAGGTTAGACACAAAGCAAAGCAAAGAAATGTGCAAAAAATGTTGTACAGGTATGTATGTAAGAATAGAAAACGCAAACCGCACCATTGCAATACATGAAGACAAACACCCGATGGTGTGAAAATAAAATTCTAATAAATGAGATCCGACACTGTGGTAATAACTAGCAAATTTTTATTTCAAAGTTTAGTAAAAACACGATATTTGTCAACACAGTTTAGATTTTAAAGTCATTCTTGGGTCAATCAATCTCCTGGTGGGCCCGTTTCTTCTTCCCCCGAATGCTTCTCTTGGTGCGCTGCTTGGCGTATTTTTCATCTGGGGTTTCCCGCAGCAGCAACCAGCAGAAATCAGCCATCATAGTGGTGTTCCATCTTCCTTGGTACCTTCTCTCTGCGTCCTTGATGTCCTGGTGAAACCTTTCACCTTGTTCTTCACTGTACGCCCCCAAGTTTTCGGGAAAGTAGTTCACATGGGAGTGCAAGAAATGGACTTTCAGGCTCATGTTACAGCCTTGTTCTTTGAAGGCATTGAGCATCCTGGCAACAATATCCTTATAGTTCTCATCCCGCCTGTTCCCCAAGAATTTGAGAACAACATCCTTGAAGGAATCCCAGGCTTCTTTTTCCTTCTCAGACATCGTTTCAGCGAATGCTCCATCTGAAATGAGTTTCCTTATATCAGGGCCAACAAACACTCCTTCCTTTAGCTTTGCTTCAGAAAGTCGGGGGAACTTTGAGCAAAGGTACCGAAAGCACTCACCATCTTTTGGAAGGGACTTGATGAATTGCTTAATGAGACCCAACTTAATGTGGAGAGGTGGTAATAGAATTTTATCACGAGGTACCAAGCTCTCATGAAGAACATTTTTCTCACCAGGTCTCAAATACTCCCGAATTGGCCAGTCTTTTTTCCCCCAGTGTAGGTCGCGGGCCTGGCTATCCCACAAGCAAATGAAGCAGGGATATTTGGTGAAACCGGATTGCTGCCCTAATAGCATAGATAGAATTTTAAAGTCTCCACAAATCATCCACTTATGCTCATCATAACGAATCTTCTGAAGAATCAGGGCCAAATTCTCGTATTTTTCTTGGAGAATAACAGAGTGAGCAATAGGAACTGAAGCAAATGTGTTGCCATTATGAAGAAGAACACCTTTTATGCTGTCTTTTGACGAATCAATGAACAGCCGCCATTCAGCAGGATCATACTTGAGTTTAAACTTTTCCATCACTCCGTATATATCGTTGCAAAATACCAAATCTTCCTCTTTGCTGAAATACTTCAAAAATTGTGTCTCGCGGTTGCGGTACCAATAAATAGTTGTTCCTGGTGACAATAGATTTTTCTGTTTAAGCCGAGAACCTAGCAGTTGGGCAGCATCTTTTGGGAGTCCTAAATCCCGGACTAAATCATTCAATTCAGCTTGAGAGAAAAGTTCAGGTTTCGGATCTGGTTCAGTTTCAAACTCGTAAGTACTGGACTCATCGGGAAAAGCCATCTGATGAGTCTCATCATGATCAGAACCGTCCACACAAATATGATCCAAAGATTTTGGTGGTTCAGGCACAGGTACTTCGTTGCTATGAGGCATAGGCCTAATTGCTGAGGGAAGGTTGGGGTAACTTATTACGTTCTTATTTTTTAAGTTGTATCCCTTCACAATGCAAGTGCAAAAATAGCAGTCACTGCTGTGGTCTCTTTGTTCACGCCACATCATAGGTATTCCGAAACGAAATGCTTGTTTTTTACCTTTCATCCATAAGCGTAGATCTTCCTCACATGTCTTGCACACTTTGTGAGGAGCCCATGGTTTGTCTTGATCGCCTAACTTCAAACCGAAATAGGCGAAATATACTTTTTTAATAAATGCAGAAATGTTCCTCTGCCGCTTTTTCACGGTATATTCCCCACAAATAAAACAAAAACTGTCCGGAGAGTTGACGCAACCTCTGGCTCTGTGAGCCATCACAAATACACAGCACTGCAAACTACAACTGTAGTGAACCACTTCGGAATAAAGCTGGATTACGACTGAGCAAACAAAAGGTAATAATGAACTTGCAAGAAACTGAAATTTGACAGGAACGTTCATGTCGCAACCACCGTGTTTGAGCGAGCGAACGAGGCGAGGCGAACAGGAAAGAACATGCGCCAGCGCGAGTACTGGATTTAGCCCCCCGCCTCCCAATTGTCCTGTTAATGTATAAAATGAATACAAAACACTCTGAAATATCATGAGGGAGTGTTTCTAGTTAGTTAACCATTACAACCTCTATTTTGGGCCAAGAAAATAAACTGCAGTCGGCTAAAAAGAAATTATGTGAACATTCCTTATATGGGTAAGAAATCTAATTTTGCAAGAAAACGTGACGTGATGGAACATTTTGGCTATTTTTCCTGGATTCAGCACCCCAAAATCTATAGGAATCAGTTGCAAAACTGGAGGCAGTTTTTTGGTAGTGTACCTGTGTTATTAAGCCTAGATTGCCCTGTCTGAAAACGCCCCTTTCAAGTGGCTAGTAGTATGTACGAGTTTTCCTAGTGCATATACTTTTAACAGGGTTACAAAGAAGCATTCTCAGGGGTGTCTTGAATTTTGGGGCACATATGTGGGATTTTTGCCCCTCCTTCCTGGCTGCCTCTGCAAATAGCAGATGCAAAGTACAAGGACTTTAGTATGCATACATTACCTGGAGAGCTTTTCTTTACAAATTAGCATAAGGTATGCACACTGGTGCATATGTACTTTGCTATGCAAAATTGTACCTAACAGATGCATTGCAGGGCTGTCTGATCGAAGAAAGACCCGGGATGAGTTTCCCACTCTTGCAGTTCTTAATACTGTGACGTGTACAGTGTCTGAGGCTGCTATTAGTAAGGAGGGTCTGTTGTCTTACAGACTAATCAGGCAAACTAGGCCCATTAAATCTGGAGACTGACATCACCAGGGGGTCAGAGCTAATCTCATCAGGTAAACTACGCTCATTAAGTCTGGAGACTGACATCACCAGAGGGTCAAAGCTGCTTGCAATCCAAGGTCTGGGAAGAGCCATGAACCTATGCTAGCAAAATCAAAAAATCACCAAACAAACCCCCAGAAAAATATATATCAAAAAACTTTCTTTTTGTCGGATGTTTTCAGGAAAGGAACATATATCAATGTTATGTCCACCACTCAGTTACATCCATTTTATTATGATAAATTTTATATAAAGCCATAAAACACTCTACTTAGCTGGATTGGCAAGTCGCAGACTACTCAGGCACGCCCAAGCACGACGTGCACGTTTCGGGTCAGAAACCCTGTTTCAAGTGCTGCCATAATCAGGTTCAGTGACGGTTGAATCTGATTATGGCAGCACTTGAAACAGGGTTTCTGACCCAAAACGTGCACATCGTGCTTGAGCGTGCCTGAGTAGTCTGCGACTTGCCAATCCAGCTAAGTAGAGTGTTTTATGGCTTTATATAAAATTTATCATAATAAAATGGATGTAACTGAGTGGTGGACATAACATTGATATATGTTCCTTTCCTGAAAACATCCGACAAAAAGAAAGTTTTTTTTATATATATTTTTCTGGGGGTTTGTTTGGTGATTTTTTGATTTTGCTAGTACGATTTATCACTAAATTGGGGGTTTTTTGTATAATGAACCTATGCTAGGCATAATGTCATGCTGATGTATGCTGACACACAGTAGCATCTCTTTCTACCTGCACAATGTGCATTAAGCAATAGCTGATCGGGCTCTCTCATTTCTTTCAGGAAATGGTAGAGATTCAGTGACACCAGAGAGACCTCAGTGTGATGATTTTAGTGTTATTTTTAAGAGCCTTTTCTCCAGTAGGTGCTTTATTGTACGACATGGGACAAAGTCCAAACATTTTGAGATGCTGTAGAAGTGAATTGCTCTGGGAGCATAGGATTTATGTGAAGCACAACTGAATTGTGTGTAATGTGTAAATTCAAATTCTGTAAACGAGTGAGGTTTAAGCCCAACCTGGAGTGGAAGAGTAGCCTAACGATTAGAGCAGGGGACTGAGAACAAGGGTTCAAATCCCACTACCACTCATGATCTTGCCAAATCACTTAATCCTCCGTTGCTTCAGGTGCAAACTTAGATTGTAAGCCCTCTGGGGACAGGGACATGCCTGCTGTACCCAAGCTGCTCCTGAAAAAGCCATGAGCTAAAAACAAAATCTCTTCCCTTCCCCCTCTAATTCACCCGAAGAAAGGAATGAGTCAAAATGGTAAATATCTGGTCCTTAAAGCTTCAGGTGCAGGACACAAGTGCGATCATCCTGCATGGAGTGACCATGGTTAAAACCTAAATACAAATGAGCATGGGGAGGATGGATGTGTTGCACTAATTTTGATGACAGTGCAAATTACTTGGTAATTAGACATGGAAGAGCCTGAGTATTGGTTTTATAAGATTTTTAATTTAATTAACAGATTTTTTTATATACTGCTCCTTCCATTGATCAGATGCGGTTCACATGGAACAACTGTAAACAGAGCGAGCTGTTTTTACATTTAACAATTTGGAACTTACAATTAACAATAAACAATTTAGTGAACTATGTACAAAGGAACAGAATTAAACTATATACAGAGTTATCTGTTAATCAATTGTCTTCAAGATCAAAGAGGAACACTGGTATATCCGTGGAGGTACCAGGGACAGTGCTGTGTTAGGTTTGGACAAACTTTGGGCAGTGATGGGAGGTGCGATATAAAACACACAAGATGGAGAAGCTGGTGTTGGTTTGCATATGGGAATTTGTATACTCTATGTAGATTGATAGAAAGCCAGAGGAGGAATTTCAGCTGGACAGACTGGATGAACCAGTGAGTTGTCTTCTGCCATCATTTACTAAGTAACTATTCCATAATCCATCTGTCTCTCTCATCCTCTGCATCTTTCCTTCCTATCATGGGTCCTCTCTTCCTGCCCTTCATCCCCTGTGATTGTTGTCTGGCCCCATCCCAGATTTGATCTTCCCTCTCTTTGATCCCCAGAAAATTGTCCTTATGTTCCTCTACCAGCACTACCTAAGAAGCTCTCCTTACCATCCCCCTTCCCCCATGCTCATAAAGCTCACCCTACATCTCTTCCCGGATGCCTAGAAAACTGTCTCCACGTCTCCTATGCCCGACTCCTGAAAGCCCTCCCTCCATTCCCTCCCTTGACCTCTTTAGTGCTTTCCCCCCTTTTCCTGCCTCAGCATCTGGAAAATTCCTTGTGGACTTCCCTTCCCTGTTCTGTGCTGCTGCCCCATCTTGATAGCCTGATACCATTGGTTCCTAAACAACTTGTTCCACAGTGCTCATGGCAACAACTCAACTCATTTTACCCAGAGAGTGGCCCTGTCCTCATATTCTGTTTCTATAAAATGACTGTATGATTATGTCAGGTAGAGAGGTGCTAATATAGAGTGTTCATAAAGAACTTATTTTAGTATTTTGTAAAAGGTTGTAGATTCTGTGCAGAAGCTTACTTTCCATTCACTGAGTCGGTTACCCTCTTCCAGAGGGTGCTGTCAAGTATTTCATAATAATGATCCCTAATTTAGACACCTGTACAGCAATGGATACCTAAAGATTCAAATAAAAGCATTTGGAATATGCTTAAAAGGAATTTACATCTCGGAAAAAACTCTGTATTGCAAGAGCACTCCAAAACACGGAGTGAATTCAGATTTTTAAGAAGACAATTTTCAAAGGTATTTCTGAGAGTTTTTGAACATTACCTTCTGTATGTGTGAGAATACTTAGGCATGTTGGAGTGGAGGAGTAGCCTAATGGTTAAGAACACTGGCTTGGGAACCCAGAGACCAGGGTTCAAGCCCCACTAGCATTCCTTGTGGCCTTGGGCAAGTCACTTAACCCTCCATTGCCTCAGAAAAATCCAAGTTATCAATGTCCCTGTTTAATGTACATTACCAAGTTTAAGTTTCAATGTAAAACGCTTTGATTGAAATGATAAAACAGTATATAAAACCAGTTAAATAAATGTTGAAGCATTCCTGAGGGAAGGGGTTAGGACATGAGTATGTGAGGAGTATTTGCAAACAAACATAAGTTATGTTCAGTTATGTCTTGGATAGTCTGTGAGTCCCTCGCCCTCAGGTTTGGTGGAACCTTCTGGTAATGAGCTAGAAGAAAGAGACAGAGTTATTTAAGGATATACTAGGTTTATTTTGAATAGAAAAATAGAAAATATACAAACTAGCAGTAGAAAAATGAGGCCATATTTTGTAGCAGCACTATGATTATGTAGTAATAACTCACTGATTAATAACCAAAGGTCACAGGCTTGCTCTGCACTTAGGAAAGTACAGAAAAGAGCTGTCTGGCTAATAACTACCCTGGGTGAAGACATAAGACCAGTACCTTAGCTCTGCCAGGTGGACGAATGACGCTGGGGTTTGACACAGTCTCCGGAACAGCACAAAGTCCAAAGGAGGTGGCTAGGGAAGCTTTGCTGGCTCAAGCCTTTTAAGAAGAGCTGAGAGCACAGAATCTTGCAGGTCTGTGGGAGTCTATAATGTCTCCTAGGGTTAGTGGAACAGCCTTGGATGACATGGAGTGTCTTCGTGCTTACAAACGTAGTAAGGAAGGCAAAGACACAAAATGTCCCCGAGTTCTGTGCATACTGTATTATTCTTTGTGATCAGTCCTTGTCACATTTTGGTGATTGGTTGACATGTGATACTGCAAGGTGACTCAATGAATCAGGAGGTAGTCATATGGTCATCTTGCAGACAGAGAGGGTCCATGGTGAGAGATGAAATGCAGTCGAAGGTGGTATGCAGGCTCATACATTGTTGCAAATGTCCAAGGCCAGTCGAACAGTCTGTGGATGAGAAAGGCCTGACAAGCAGGTGTTCTCCAGGAACAAGCAGGAAGTCAGCCCTCACATATGGGTGATGTCTGCGCCAACTGATTCTGCGCAGAGCATTTCCCCAGCTTTCAAAGAAAGCCTTTGGGACATCGTACCATGCATGTGTGGTCCCTTTCCCGTCCATGGGTGCCATCAGTCTCCTTTTTTCTGCGGAGCCCAATGGACACCTGTCTTGTTTCCCCAGAAAAAATTCTTGCTAATATCTTTAAAAGCTAGCTTTTCCCAGTTTGCATACCGGTTCCTCTTCCTGCCTCGAGCTGGCGCTTGACCCGGCGCTGTTCTCAGCTCCTTTCCCCTTTTTTTGATTGAGGCTTGTCAACTGACGTTTGCACCTTTTCTTGCCTAGGGATCGTCGACCCCAGCTGGGTGCTCCCCACCATTTCTCCCAGTGGGTTCAAAAGATGTGAATGCTGCAGTCAAACCATATCACTCACAGACACCCATGACTGCTGCCTACGCTGCCTGGGACCAGACCTTGACAGCACCTCCTATGACCTGTGCCAGGCCATGATGCCTAAGACCAATAAAAAGAGGTCGGAGTTGCAGGAGAAACTGTTCCCAAAGTCCGACTCAGCACCGGCTTCCCCGACTCCAAGCTCCAAGTCCAGCACTTCCCTTGAGGCCTGAGCATCCTCAGACAATTGTGGCGGCTCCTCCGAGAGACCCCGAGAGAAAGAAGAAAAAATCCTCTTAAGTCCATTGAGGTTCCACTGGAGAAACCTGGTAAAACCACTCAGAGGGACTCGGGCAGTTCCGAGAAGTACCCTACCAAGGTCCTCAAAAAGGATTCCTCAACCGGCGGAGACCGTGAGAGGTTCCTGAAGACCGTAGTCCTTGTCAAGGATGCACTTGATTCTCTGCACCTGCACTGAAAGCTGTGGAGCCTTCTGGCCTGGAAACCAGAATGTCAACCTGGAGCAGAACATCACTGCTATCCTGGCCCTGCAGCAGGCAATGATGGCTGGTTCGTCCGCATCATCTGCCCTGAAAACCGAGCTCCCAACTGCAGGGTAGTCCGTGTTCGTCGAGCAGTGCTCCAAGTGCCATTGGCCTTGGGTAAGTCCTCTGAACTGGTCGAGGTCTCTGTTTCAGTCTCAGTCCAGTTCCTTGGGCATCCAGTCCTCTCCGGCCAGTTTCCACGACCCGGACCCCAGGTCCTTCAGAGGCCCCTGGCCCCTCAGTGCAGGCCTCAAGGCAAGGAGTTGCAGGGTCTGAGATTCATCTTCACCCCTCGACTCTGAGTGGAGACCAACACAGAAACCACACGGCACTGAGATGCCCCCCACCCCTGGACTCGTCTCCCCCAGTGTCATTCTCTGGAGGACGTGGCCTTCCACGACTTTGTGAAGGATATGGCCAGAGCCCCCTCAGTGCAAACCGAAGCAGAGGAAGACCCACGCACCGAAGAACTGGAGATTCTCCAGTATGAGTCTCCACCCAAGAAATCTCTCATGGTAACGGTGCAGTTGATCCTCTAGCGGCTGCTGCTTAGAATGTGGGAGACCCCAGCATCGGTGCCAGTGGTCAACCGGTGCCTCGACACCATGTACCACGTCCGGAAGGGCCTGGGGTTGTACAAACCCCAGCTCCCACATAACTCCATGGTTGTCAAGTCAACCATGCAAAAACCTAAGCCAGAAGAACCACTCTTCTGTCCTCCCTGGAATGGATGCTAGAGCTCTCGATGCCCTTGGACGCAAGTTTTACCAGGGCTTGATGCTGGGGTGTCAGATCCAAGCCTATGAGTTATAATTAGGCATGTATTTGAATGCTCTAACCCATGAGTTGTCCGCGTTTTCAGCGGGGCTGGCAGGGGAACTCTTCCAACGGTTCCATTCTCAACCCTCCGGGATCAAGGACTGCTCTAAGTTTCTCTCCCAGACGGCCTACGACTGCTTCGAGTCAACAGCTCAATTAACAGTGGCCGGCATCTGCCTGGCGCTGAGTCTGGCTACAGTCTTCAGACCTCAAGCAATGGGTCAAGCTGCTCAATGTCCCCTGCACTCGAGAGAACCTGTTCGGCAAACCTATGGCTTACAAGACGGCCGAGATCGAGACCAACGTGGTTGACCCTTACAGAGGCTCTCAAAAAAAGACCTCATCCTTTCCCCTTAGGAAACCATCAGGGAAAAGACCCCTGTTTCTGAGGAAAAGGGGCAATTTCAACAGTTACCACTGCCAGCCCTTCTCGAGCCAGCAACAGGGGTTTCATCCTAAAAGACAAGGCCATAGAGCTCAGAAGCCCCAGGCCCCAACTCCCACTGAACCTGGGGGGAGCTTTTGACTCCAAGAGCAGGGCCTCCCCTCCCCCGTGAGACCTTCACCAGCCCACAGGGGGACGCCTGGCACTCTTTGCCCACAGGTGGTCCAAGATCATCTTGGACCAGTGGGTATTGCATGGGGTAAGGGAGGGATATTTCCTCCACCTAAAGAAGGTACCACCCAGGTTCTTCCCAGGAGAGCCAGTGTGACCTCTCCTTCACCAGACCCTTCTGCTCTCAGAACTTGCAGATCGTATATTACCAAGTTTAAGTTACAATGTAAACTGCTTTGATTGAAATGATAAAGCGGTATATAAAATCTCTTAAATAAAATAAATTAAAGCACCTAGCCACGTGCTATTTGCGGTACCTATCATGGAAAGTGGCCTTTCTGGTGGCCCCCACGTCCATTCGAAGAGTGAGCGAACTCCAGGCCCTGGTAGCAGATCCATCTTATACAAGGTTCTATAAGAACAGGGTAGTTCTCCTTGCACACCCCAAATTCCTCCCGAAGGTGATCTCTCCCTTCCACCTCAACTAGGAGGTGGTCCTCCCCACCTTCTTCCTGTGACTTCATGCCAGTAGGGAGGAACTAGTGCTTCATACATTGGACTGCAAACAGGCCCTGTCCTCCTACCTACTGTGGTCCCAAGCCCAATTCAAAGCTGCTCAGCTTTTCATCTCTTATGAGCTCAGCAGACTGGGGCTTCCTATGACTAAGCAAACTCTGTCCACTTGAGTGGCAGACTGTATTGCCCTCACCTATGAGTGAGCGGGCCTTTCCTTTGAACAGCGCATTGCGTGAGGACGATGGCCACATTGGTGGCCAACCTACACTCAGTGCCAGTGGCAGATCTGCAAGGCAGCCACATGGTCTTCAATTCATATGTTCACAGCTCACTACTGCCTCGAAAGCGATTCCTGCAGGGACAGTGCCTTTGGCCAGGCAGTCCTCCGTAATATTCTCAGGGTGTAGGCAACTCCTGCCCTCCAACCTTTCTGCATTTAGGCTTCCGGAGGGATAGTGTCTCTGGATGCTAGGGTCTTGCAGAATCTCTCAATGGGGACTCATCTGCTGGTGCTGTTGGGTTCAGTCCATGGTAGCCTGGAGTTAGGGAGTCCCATATGTGAGAACTGACTTCCTGCTTGTTCCTGGAGAAAGAGTAGTTACTCACTTGTAATAGGTGTTCTCCAGGGACTACAGGAATCAGTCCTCACAACCCTCCCTCCTCCCCTGGGAGTTGCCTCTCTACCTTGTTTTATTCTTATTACCATCCTAGCTATGTCATCTGACTGAGCACGATGGCACCCTTAGGTGGGAAGGGAACCATGCTTGCGTGATAGCATGTCCCAAAGGCTTTTATGAAAGCTGGGGAAATGCTCTGCGTGGGCTCTGTCGGCGCTGACGTCACCCATTTGTTCAGGATTGATGCCTGCTGTCCCTGGAGAACACCTGTTACAGATGAGTAACTATGCTTTCTCTTGCACGCAATCATGACCAGGAACAATAGTCTTCTGTATGCACACGCAAACACTTGGCAGTCAGTTGCTTGGGCAGCAGGTCTGGTGCATGCAGATATTTCTGTAGCAGGAATCCATTTTCTTTGATTCAGGCTTTTGGTAGTTCAGAGCAGGCCACATAGGTCTGAATCAGTTTTCAAAGGGAAATACTTCCTTTAGAAAACTGTTATAAAATCTGCAGGTAAAAACATATGTGCATAATTTACATTTCTGGGCAGTTTCTAAATTGCCCCAAGGAGGTTATTTTATAAAATCATTCCCAGCGTATGTGACTACATACGTGCCTAAATGACCTCTTCTAAATTATTCTACTAGACCAGTCCGTACAAGTGGGTTATATCTCCCTGCCAGCAGATGTTGGAGCATTTCCTGCTACATGTAGCTGTACCCTTAGGGGTTGCCTTCAGTACTTTCTCTGTCTCCAGCAGTTGTGGATGCATTTTCCTTTTTCCTGATGGTCACCATGAGGGTTCTCTGTCAGCTGTTTCTTTCATCTGTCTTTAACTTTGCTCTTGTCACACCCAGAATGCATAAGAGGTGCCTTCCCTGGAGCCTTTTCCATGTGCAGGATTCAGCTCTTAATCACGAGGGTCAGTGCAGCTGCCTGCTAATTCGAATGGGGGAGGGCTCCCTGGTCAAGAGAACCAGTTGAGCCCATGCCGGGAACTGTCAGTATGCTCTATAAAGCAAAGAAGCAGCACCATTTTTTCTTCTGTTTTAACAGCAATTACACAGTCTTCAGCAGGGAACGACATTGTTTGTACTTTTGGACTCTCTTGATCACTGGAGTGCAGTGAGTTATTTACCTTCCTTCTTACCTCCGATACCCCACCCCACCCCCCTCCTGGGGCCTCCTGTACCACATGGGGTTAGGGACCTCAGCTGTTGTTACCACTGGTTCTTGCTGCCATTTTCACTCTGTCGACAGTGTTGTTCTGCTGCGGTGTGTCTCTCTGAATCGCAGCGTGTTCTGTTGCGGTGTGTCTCTGAATCGCAGCGTGCTGCAGATTGTGAGAGTTCGGTGCTGCGGGCCCGATTTCAAATGCCTGGGGTAATTTTCATCTGCCGATCCTGTTGGTGGGGTTTTGCCTGCCCAGTGCCAATGCCCTCTACCTTGCCTTGCTGTATTACTTGCAGTTGCAAATACCAGTATTTAGTGGACTGGCTTTTCACTGCATGCCTGGAGGACCTGGGACAGTAGTCTAAGCTGCCACAAACGTCTTACAACCCCATTGCTGCACGGGAATACCGCTATGGAGCCGTCTCCTCTGGGGCTGGAAAATGATGCTGTCCCCTCCCTGCACCAGGGGGAGCCCCTTCCCCCTCTTTTGTTACCACACTAGGTCTCTCAGCCACCAGAGGTGTCTGATCAGGACTTGGATAGTTTTATGAGACTCTTCCAGCAAGCGTGGGATCTCTGGAAGTTGGCCCCTAGCCCAAGCACACCTGGCTCAGCTGTCCCTGTGGCTAAAGATCGTCTTGTATGCAAGCGGGTCTGGGATACTCCACCCTCTTCCAGTGGGTCCCACACAAAAGGCTGTTTCCTGGGTTGTGGGGGACAGGTCTGCCTCTCCCCTGGAGGAAGGAGAACATCTGTCCTCTGAGGACTCGGCAGGCAATGCATCTGACCATGAGGATGGGGAATGGTCCCCTCAGAATGATGTTGCTAAAGAGCTGGAGGAGGCTCAAGAAGTCCATCTTTTCTGCAGAGAGGAGCTTGCTTTCCTCATCACTCCGGTGGTGGATGCCCTACGACTTTTGCTGGCTCCCAGTCCACCTATATCTGCACCAGATCAGCCTAAGTCAGACCCCATTCTGGTGGGAATCCACAAACCTCCTCGGTCCTTCCCTTTCCTTTTGGAGCTCCAGCAGTTGGTCTCCCTTGAATGGAATTCCCCGATACATGTTTACACGCAGCCAGGCGTCTGGGTCGTCATTACAGCTGGTCCCCAAAGACCTCGGCAAGTGTCTCCAGTACCCCAAAGTGGATGCCATCATTGCAGCAGTAGTCGAGCATATTACCATCCCTATTGAGGGAGGAGCAGCCCTCCACGATAAGCAAGACCATAAAGTCGAAAGACTTTGAAAACGGCCTTTTCTTCCTCCTCCCTGGCTTTTCAGGCTGCCTCTTGTGGAGGGCTTGTGGCTCGGGCCTTTCTTCATTGGATTTAACTGCTACCTGAGGACCCCGGGCGGCATGGCTGGAGTCAATCGCAGCCTTTTTGGCGGATGCCTTTTTTCCGGGAACAAGCAGGAAGTCAGCCCTTGCATATGGGTGATATCTGTGCCAATAGAGTCCGTGCAGAAGTTTCTCCCCAACTTTCAAAGAAAGCCTTTGGGAGATGCACCACATATTCATGGGCCCCTTCCCACCCAAGGGTGCCATCTTGCCTTAGTCTCCTTTTTTCCGTGGAGCCCATCAGATATGTGTCTGTTTCCCCGGAAAAACTGGTTTGGATGGTTTCTCTTAAATTTTCTTTCCCCAGTCTCATACTCGTTCTCTTTCCTGCCCCAAGCTCGCTTGCCTCGACGTCTTGGGTTCATTTTCCTTTCTCTTTTTGAGTTTTCTTGACCAATATTCTCTGTCAACAAGCAGGGGGAGGGGGCACAGGGTCGTACACTCTCTGCCAAGAGGCAGTAGCTCTCTGCTTGTATTCAAACTGCTATGTTATGCTCCTGTGGGCAGTGTATCTGCCGGGCCAGGACAATGCCCTGGTGGACAGGCTATGCCAGGATTCTTCAGCTGCACGAGTGGTGGCTAGATCGCAGAGTGGCTTATTGGCTCTTCCAGCTCTGGGGAACCACACTGCTGAACCTCTTTGCCAGCCTGGCCAACACTCAGTTGCCCTGCTTCTGCTCCAGACAGCCACACCCATTCTGGGTGACAGCGGATGTCTTCCTCATCCCTGGACGAAGGGCCTTCTCTATGCCTTCCCACCCATGCTGTTGATTGCCAAGACCTTGTTCAAGGCTCAGCATGACAGGGCATTGCTGATACTAGTGGCTCCCCAGTGGCTCAGGCAACTGTGGTTTCCAATGCTCCTTCGCTTGTCCACAGTGCCCCCGGTCCCCCAGGAGAGTGCTCCGGGGCTGCTGTCACAGGAGGAGGGCTCCCTCCTACACCCTTACTTGGGGTCTCTAGCGATAACAGCCTGGCTGCTGAAAAGGTAGCCCTGGCCCCTTTCAGCCTTTCAGGGGAGGTGGAGGAGTCTTATGGCCTTCTATAAGACTCCACAAGACAAGCCTATGCCTTCAAATGGCACAGGTTCTCCATGTGGTGTGCGGAGCAATGGGTTAACCCGTTCTCATGCTCTGTGCAGCTTGTGCTGCGATATCTAATTCACCTGTCCGAAGCTGGACTGAAGTCTAACTCAGTCAGGATCCACCTGAATGCACTTGCAGCACACTGCCATCTCATTGAGGGAAGGTCTTTCACCATCCAGCCCCTCATGGTCCCCTTTCTGTGGGGCCTATTGTTGACCAAGCCTCACATACGCTCGCCTGTCGGACCTCAGCGTGGTGCTGTTGCAGATCACTGCCCTACCATTCAAGCCCTTGGCTACCTGCCACCTATGGTACCTTTCTTGTAAGGTCATGTTCTTGGTGGCACTCATGTATAGCTCACAGGGTCAGTGAGCTCCAGGATGTTGGTGGCGGATCCACCTTACATGAGGTTCTATAAGAATAGGGTCGTCATCTGCATGCACCCCAATTTTCTTCCCATGGTGGTGTCACCATTCCACCTCAATCAGGAGGTGGTACACCCCACCTTCTTTCTTCAACCTCTCACCAGCAGGGTAGAGACCATCCTTCATACTCTGGACTGTAAGAAGGTTCTGTCCTTCAACCTTCATCGTACCCAGGGCCACCGCAAATCCTCACAACATTTTGTCTCTTATGACCCTAGTCGGCTGGGGGCAATGGTGACCAAGGATATTCTGTCCATTTAATTGGCAGACTGCATTGCTCTCACCTACGAGCAGGCTGGGCTCTCGCTGGAGCGCTGCATCACAGTGTCAGGGCCAAGAAGGCAACCGTGGCAAACCTGCATTCTGTTCCTCTGTCGGAAATCTAACAAGCCACCACCTGGTCATCGGTCCATACCTTCGCAGCTCATTACTGCCTGAAGAGGGAGTCCCACAGGGACAGCACCTTCAGCCAGGTGGTACTCCGTCATCTGTTCAGGGTGTAGGCAACTCCTGCCCTCTGGCCCTTGGTGTGTTCAGGTTACCAGAGTGCTGGTTCCTTGCTGGACCCATGGGCCACTCGGGAGTCTGTTTTCTTGGGACTCAATTGTTGCTTCTCACAGCTCAATCTTTTCTGGTCACCCATGGCTTTTTACTGGGTTTTTTGGTAGCCTATAGCTAGGGAGTCCCATATGTGAGGACTGACTTCCTGCTTGTTCCAAGAGAGAGCGCAGTTACTCAGCTGTAACAGGTGTTCTCTGAGGACAGCAGGAATCGGTCCCTCCTCCCCATGGAGTTGCTTCTTTGTCATTTTTGCCTTTTGAGCTATGTTGTTATACTGAGGCAAGATGGCACCCTTGGGCAGAAAGAGGACCACACATGCATGGTGCTTCTCCCAAAGCCTTTCTTTGAAAGCTGGGGAGAAGCTTCCATGCGGGCTCTGTCGGCAGCGACATCACCCATATGTCTGGAGTGATTCCTGCTGTCCCCAGAGAACACCAGTTACAGGTGAGTAACTAGGCTTTATGATCTGCTTCATTTAGTAGCCCGTGCAGTGGTGGCAGTTACTGTCGCTCGTCACTGGCTTTTGCTTCATCATTGGTCAGCAGACATGACTGCCAAGGTGTGGCTGGCCCGACTTCCCTTCAAGGGCAAACCTCTCTTTGGTGAAGACCTCTAGCTGATGAAGGATCTGTGTGAGGACAGGCCTATGTCTGCTTCACAGCATCTGGGATCAGGTGTGTTCTCTTCCTCTGCCTCTCGCTCATGCTTTTGTGATGCCCAGCGCTATCGACCAGGGAAATCATCCCATTCAGTGCCCTCATCCAGAGAAAGAGCAAAGTCTCAGCCCTTTAACAGCTTTCATCACAACAAGTATTCATATTCCTCCTCTGCTAAGTTCTCTGGGGCCAGCTGCGCTCCCCACTGTCGGCCCTTCAGCCCACTATAGGGTGCCATCTGTGGGCAGGCGATTGACCCTTTTCTCCGGGGAATGGGCCCAGATTACTACAGAACAATGGGTGCTTGATGTGCCAAGCCCATTCGGAAGCCTTTCTCATTTCATCTTGGGGTTCTGCCACCAAGCAGGTAGTGATACGAGACACTCTTCAGCACCTGCTACTTCTCCAGGCCATTGTTCCGGTTCCCCTGGTGGAAAAAGGCACGGGGCGTTACTCCATCTGTTTCATCGTCCCAAAGAAGGATGGCTCCTTTCGACTGAAAAGTACAAAGAAGAGCCACCAAATTGGTGAAGGGGATGGAAGGGCTACTCCTATGAAGAGAGGCTAAGAAGGTTAGGGCTCTTTAGCCTGGAGAAGAGACGGCTGAGGGGAGATATGATAGAGGTCTATAAATTAATGAATGGAGTGGAACGGATAAACGTGGATCAATTGTTTACGCTATCAGAGTATAGAAAGACTAGGGGACATGTAATGAAGCTACAGGGTAAACTATTTAAGACAAATAAGAGAAAATATTTTTTCACTCAACGTGTAATCAAACTCTGGAATCTGTTACCGGAGGATGTAGTAAGGGCTGTTAGTATAGCTGGGTTTAAAAAAGGTTTGGAGAAGTTCCTGGAGGAAAGGTCCATAAACCACTATTAAAAAGGGACCCAGGATATCAATGCTTGACCCAGTACAAGCATTGTGGAACCTGTCTTTTGGGGATATTGCTAGGTACGTATAACCTAGATTGGCCACTGTTGGAAACAGGATACTGGGCTTGATGGACCTCGGTCTGACCCAGTATGGCATGTCTTATGTTCTTAATCTCAAGGGAGTCAATTGCTCCCTTTAGGTCCCATGTTTTCAGATAGACACTATCTGCTCTGTCATTCAGGTGTTGAGGGCAAGTGAGTTCCTGGCTTCCCTCAACCTAGCAGAAGCTTATTTCCACATTCCCATTCGTGAAGATCAACAACACTGCCCCAAGGAGGCTTTTTTTGTTTTTGTTTTTGTTTTTTTTACAAAATCATTCAAAGCATATGTGACCACATACAGTCCTAAATAACCTCTTCCAATTCATCCTGCTAGACCAGTCCAGACAAGTGAGTTAAGTCCCCCTGCCAGCAGATGTTGGAGATAGAAGGGTACCAGAAGCTTGATTGGCTCAGCCATGGTAGATATATAGCTGTACTCTTAGGGGTTGCCTTCAGTATTTCTCTGTCTCCAGCAGATAATGGTTATTTCCTGCGACTTCTATCTGTTTTGGAGGTTGCTGTTTAGGAACATTCTTTTGGCTGGACATCTCCAGGGTGCACAGGAGATGCCCCTCTGGAGTTTTCCAACATCTGGGTAGTGAGGTTGAGCTCTGCGATGCCTTTGTTCTCCTGCTGCTTCTCCCTCAGAGGTGTTCACAGTGAGTTCTCCCTTCCCTCTGGGATTAACTGCCCTTAGCCATCTCCTCATTAACGGCAGAGCCTTCTTAAAGCTGCGATCCTGTGCCTCCGCATCCTATTTCCCCTGGCTCTGCTCACAGCACAACTCTGCTTGGTCAGCCACGCGATATGCTTCTGCTTCGGTGGCCATTTTCTCTTCAGGTGGGAAACCAGTGTGTCTTGGCCACATGGCATGCTGAGGCTGTGGTGTCCATTTTGGGGGGGTCATCACACCTTTCTTTCTCTTGACGGTGCTTAAAAGGGCTGGTTGCTTGAATTGGCCTTACATTGCCCTCTTCTCTGGGAACAAGCAGGAAGTCAGTTCTCACATATGGGTGACATCAGCGTCCTTTTATTTTTACTTTTTTCTTCGAGGTATTCCTCAACTGGTGTTCGCGCCCTTTCTCCGGGAACAAGCAGGAAGTCGGTCCTCACATATGGGTTACGTCGGCGCCGAGGACTGATTCTTGCTGTCCCCGGAGAACACCTGTTACAGGTGAGTAGCTATGCTTTTTGGCCGGAGGCCTCGGACCCCTACCCAGCAGCAGACATCCCCCTTTTCCCGATGGCCTCCAGTGGCTTCAAGAAGTGCGATTGGTGCAGCAAGATGTCTCTCACCAATCCTCATGATTGCTGCTTCCGATTCCTCGGCCCAGAACATAACGACTCGGATTGCAAACTCTGCAGGACACATGATCCCCAAAGGCCTCTTAAGAGCCATCAGCAGCAGCAGGAAAAGCTCTTCCAGAAGCTCAACTCCATACTGGAGTCTTTGACGACACCCCGCTCCAGGACCTCCTCCGGTACTTTGGCGCACCACAAAGCCCGAGCTGCTTCGGAGTCCCATGGCTGCGGTTCCTCTTAGAGGAAATCCACAGAGGTGGAACACAAAAAGCAGAAGCCCTCGAAGATCCCCATGGACACTGGGTCCGGCAAGATGAGAAAATTCCACTCCAAGCCCTGCATTCCCCAGTATGAGTCAGAAGAGTTGGAGTAGGAGCAGGAGCGGCCTCATAAGCAGCCCTGGAAGGAGTTGTTGGTACCCACCAACCGGCCTTGGAGCCCTGAGGCCATCATCATCAAGGACTTTCCCCTCGACAGAGCTAGCACCAGAACTGAAATCCTCTGTGTCCGCACCGAAGGCTGTGGTGCCAACTGGCATGGAGACCAGGATGGCGGCCCTAGAGCATAGTATCTCTGCACTCGTGGCCCAGCAGCAGGTGTTCATCTCCAGTTCATCCACCCTTACAATGGGACCCTCAACATCGAGGGCATCCCTGGACATTGAGATGATCCTCGAGCACCACTGGTCTCGAGAGAGCCATCGGTGCCTGTTGAGGTCATGGTCCTGTTCTTCAAGCCACTGGTCCTCTCCAGCAAACAGGCACAACTCAGACCGTACGTCCCTCGGATGCCCTGGGCTCCTCGGCTTGGACCTCAACCGCAGTGACCGCGAAGCCTCGGAATCAACCTCAGACTTCCAGTCCAATTGGGAAACAGAGGACGAGGAGTCCCTGGACGCTTGACATCACAGAGATCTACCCTTGGACCCATCTGCTCCGGTACCCTGATGCCTTTCCCCACTCGAGAATGTTGCCTGCCTTAATTTTTGTGCAGGATATGACCAAAGTGCTTGCCGTCGAGCAAGGCAGAGGAGGACCCTCACAGATCCTTCAATGCGAGGTCTCTCCAAAGAAGGCCCTTACAGTGCCGCTCCCTCCAATCCTCAAGTGCCTCATTTGTATGTGGGAGACGCCAGCATCGATGCCAATTGTCAGTAAGTGGCTCAACGCAATGTACAGAATCCGCCTGGGCCCTGGGTTCCAGAAGACCCAACTTCCCCACAACTCAGTGGTCATGGAGTCCACCATGCGCAGGCTCATGAGCCAAAAGACCCACGCCTCAGTGCTCCCTGGCAGGGAGGCCAGGACCCTTGACACCCTCTGCCGGAAGGCCTTTCAGGGCTTGATGCTGGCATGCCGAGTCTACATCGGCATGTACCTCAAAGAGCTGTCAAGGGAACTCGGTGGGTTCTCAGCAGAGGTTCAAGTCACTGACCTCGGTAGTCAAGGAATGCTCGAAATTCCTGTCCCTGGGAGCCTACGACTGCTCCAAGTCATCAGCCAGGGTAGCCGCCGCCGGCATCAGGGCCCGACTCCGAGCTTGGCTGCAGTTGTCGGATCTTGAGCAAAGGGTTCTCGACAAGCTTATTGATGTCCTCTGCATAGGAGAAAACCTCTTTGGGAAACACATGGTAGACAAAGCAGCATAGATTGAGACTGAGCTCCTAACGAGGACCAGGCTCTCAAAAAAGACCTCAGGGCAGCCTTAAGAAGGCCTTGGGAAAGAAGCCCTTCTTCCTGAGGAAAAAGAGCAGCTTCGGCAACCCCTCACTTTTCCAGGGTTTCTCGGCTTTGCAGCAAAGCCAATAACACAAGGGACAGGGACATGGTCCCCACAAGCCAAAGACCCCCAAGGCACCAGTACCGACCCTTGCACAGCCTGGGGGAAGCTTTTGACTCCCTGGGTGTGACCTCCTCTCCCTCAGGAGGTCCCCTACAGCCCACAGGGAGGCATCTGGCCCTGTTTTTCCCACAGGTGGGCCACCATCACCACGACTATCTGGTGCTACAAGTAGTCAAGGAATGCTACCTCCTCTACCTACAGCAGATGCCACCTTCATACTTCCCAGGAGAGCCTGTAAGGCCTCCCCTCCACCAGACACTGCTCCTCACCGAGCTCACAGCCCTCCTTGAGGATAAGACGATGGAGCCAGTGCCAAAACATCTCTGAAGCACCGCCTTCTACTCCAGGTATGTCCTTGTCCCCAAGTGGGCTTGAGGCCTTGGACCCCATCCTGGATCTGCAGGAGCTGAACAGGTTTCTAGTACAGGAGAAGTTCAAGATGCTCTCCCTTGGGAACACTGCTGCCATTCCTCCAGCAGGGAGATTGGCTTGTGCTCCTTAGACCTGAACGATACTTACATACACATTCTGCTAGACTAGAATACCTCTGGTTCGTGGTGGAAGAAGGGCAGTACCACTACAGGGTGCTGCTCTTCGGGCTGGCCTCATCACCAAGTGCCTAGCGGTGGTTGCAGCCCACCTCCGCCTTCAAGGGGCCTTCGTCTTTCCCTACCTGGACCACTGGTTCATAAAGGGAGGAACAGCCACAGAGGTGCAGCAACGCCACAAGGCGCACCATAAATGCCCTGCAGCAGCTGGGGTTCGCATTAATTACCGCAAGTCCTATCTCTCCCTGGCCGAAGGCTTGGAGTTAATAGGGGCTCAGCTAGACACCCTCCAAGCCAAGGCCTTCCTCCCTCAGGTAAGGTCAGAACACCTCAGGGAGCTAGCCGCAGAGGTACAGCACCACCGGTCACTACCCGCCTGGCTTCACCTCTGCCTGCTCGGCCACGTGGCTTCCACAGTCCATGACCCCATATGCCTGACTGCACATGAGAGCAGTCCAGTGGTGCCTCCACTCTCAGTGGACACAAGCCATGGGCAGGTTTTGGGACAGAGTGAGCGTGACCTGCTAGCTGGTGGAAACCCTTGATTGGTGGCAGATTCCCTGTTACCTTCAGGCAGGGATGCTCTTCCAGTCAGCCCCCCCAGAGGATCCTCACCACAGATTCCTCCTTGCTGGGTTGGGGAGTGCATTGTGAGAGCCTCCAGACTCAAGATACCTGGTCCCAGTCGGAAGCCCAGATGCAAATCAACCTTCTGAAGCTCCGGGCGATAATTCTTGCTCTCCAAGCCTTCCGTCACCGGCTACAGCACCAGGTGGTGCTGGTCCAAACCGACAACCAGGTCACAATGTTCTTTGTGAACAGGCAGGGGGGGGCACGGGGTCATATTCCCTCTGCCAGGATGTGGTAGCCCTTTGCAACTTGCAATGGGATGCTCCTGAGAGCGGTCTACATCCCAGGTCAAGTCAGTGTCCTTGCAGACAACCTGAGCAGAGTCCTCCAGCCACACAAGTGGCACCTGGATGCCAAAGTGGCCTCTTGGCTGTTTTGACTATGGGGTGTTCCCCTGATGGACCTGTTCGCCAGCCCGAACAACATGCAGTTGCCCCGCTTCTGCTCCTACCAGCCGCTCCTGTCCCGGGTGGCAGCGGACGCGTTCCTCATTCCATGGACTGGAGGTTGCCTCTATGCCTTCCCACCAACACTACTGGTCACTAAGACCCTCTTCAAAATCCAGCACGACAGGTCATCACTAATACTGATAGCTCCCCCAGTGGCCCAGACAGCCCTGGTTCCCGATCCTCCTCCCTGTCGGCGGCATCGCTGATTCCCCTGGGTCTAGTCCCAGGACTACTCTCACAGGAGCAGGTCTCTCTCCTGCATCCCAACCTGGGGTCCCTGTCGCCCACAACGTGGCTGCTGAAAGGGAAGCTCTAGCTCCCTTCAGCCTCCCACGGGACGTGGAAGAGGTCCTTCTGGCTTCTCGCAAGGCTTCCACCAGAAGGGTGTATGCCTTCAAGTGGCATCAGTTCTTGTTGTGGTATGCTGAGAGATGGGTGAACCCGTTCTGCCCGGTACAAGTGGTACTCCAGTACCTTCACCTATCGCAGGTGGGACTAAAGTCCAACTTGGAGTGCACATGAGTGCTATCGCAGCGCACCACCATTCCATTGAGGAAAACACCTCTTGGCTCAGCCCCTTGTATCTTAGTTCCTGTGGGGCCTCATGCTATACAAGCCCTTCATCCACCCACCAGCGGCTGAGTGGGATTTCAGTATGGTGCTTTTGCAGCTTACTAAGCCGCGATTTGAGCCCCTGGCTACCTGCCACTTACGGTACCTTTCCTGGAAGGTTGTCTTTCTCATGGCACTCACATCAGCTTGCAGAGTCAGCGAGCTCCAGACTCTGATGGCAGATCCTCCCTACACAAGGTTCTAGAAGAACAGGGTGGTGCTCCGCGCACACCCCAGGTTTCTGCTGAAGATGGTCTCCCTCTTCCACCTCAGTCAGGAGGTGGTGCTCCCAACCTTCTTTCCAATGCCTCATGCCAGCAAGGCAGAGACTGTCCTCCATACTTTGGATCATAAAAGGGCCCTTTCCTTCTATCCGCAGCGGACTCTGGGCCACTGTAAAGCACCTCAGCTTTTTGTATCCTATGATCCCAGTCATCTAGGGCTCCAGTGACTAAGCAAACTTTGTCCACTTGGGTGGCGGACTGCATTGCCCTCACCTATGAGCAGGCGGGGATCCTACTGGGCCAGAGGATCATGGTGGAGCACATCAGGGCCATGGCTACTTCTGTGGCAAATCTGCATTCCGTCCCTGTGATGGAAATCTTCAGGGCCACTACCTGGTCTTTGGTTCATATCTTCGCAGTTCACTACTGTCTGGAGAGGGAGTCCCGACAGGACAACGCCTTTGGCCAAGCTGTATTCTGTAATCTAGTCAGGGCGTAGGCAACTTCTGCCCTCTGACCCTTCTGTGTTCAGGCTACCAGAGCACTGATTCTCCGCTGGACACTTGGGTCTTGCGAGAGTCTCTCAATTGGGACTCAACTGCTACTGCTCACAGCTCACCCTTTGCAGGTTGTTGTTTTTGACAGATTCTCAGTAGCCTGTAGCTGGGGAGACCCATATATGAGGACCGACTTCCTGTTTGTTCTTAGAGAAAGCACAGTTACTCACCTGAAATCGGTCCTCACAACCCTCCCTCCTCCCCATTGCGTTACTTCTTTACCGTATTTTAATTTTTGCCATCTTAGCTATGTCATTAGACTGAGGAAAGATGACACTCGTAGGCGGGAAGGGAACCACACTTGAGTGGTGCATCTCCCAAGGCTTTTCTTTGAAAGCTGGGGAGATCTTTCCATGCAGGCTCTGTCAGCATTGATGTCACCCATATGTGAAGACTGATTTTTCTATCCCCAGAGAACACCTGTTTCAGGTGAGTAACTATACTCTCTCTGCAGAGGTGCATTGTTTGCAGCCGCAAATGCCGAGGTTAGCAGACATGGTATGCTCCACTTGCTCAACTCACCCTGGGGAATCCTCCCACATGATGCAGTCTAGGATCCTCCTTCTATTGTACATCTGGCAGCTTCAGGAGGCCTCAGGGGACTCGAGGGCCACAACGTGGGCAGATTAAGCTCCTTCCCTGCTGCTTCTCCTGCCCCAGGCTGCGGGGCCTCCAACTCAGTCTTTATTCAGTCATTTGCTGTACAATAAATAGATAAATGCTAAAAGAGAAAAGAACGCTAGATTAATGACAGGACAGTGGAGATAGGGCGCACAGAAAATAGAAAGGCATAGAGAATCAACAAGGGCATGTAGTGTGATCCTAGGTTGGGGAAAGATCGAAGGCGATGCCGAAGAAGTGAGTCTTCAGCATTGCTTCGAATCAAGGGTAAGACTGCTCAGCATGGCGTGAAGGTGGTAATGAGTTCCATAGGACTGGAACAAGAAAAAAGAAAGCGGAATGTCATGTGAGCTCTAAATGTGCACAGGCGGGAGATGAAAGGGACAAGCGATCGTTATGAATGGAGCAGAGGGCACGGGGTGGGGACATGCATGTGTAGTAAGTCAGCCAGGTATTGAAGTGTGTCGGTATGAATAGCCTGATGTACAGTAATGAGGACCATATTTTGAAACTGGAATTGGAGGGGAAGCCATTGTAGATGAATAAGGAGGGGGGACACATGATCAGTAAGGGAAGCGTGGGTGAGGAGCCGGGCAGCTGTGTTCTGCAGCAACTTTAGACAATGAAACTGGTACAGGGTAAGGCCAGCCAAAACAGAATTACAGTAATCGAGTCGCAATAGAAAAAGGGATACTGTAAGGGTAATCAGGGAAGGTGTCAGAAGAATGAAGCACTCTGCCCTCAACTGGTGCAGAGTGAGAAATGAGTGGCATACAAGTGAGGTGATGTGTTGGCGAAAAGAAAGGGAGGAATCAAGTGTGACCCCCCAAGTATTGGAAAGTTGAGGTGAGGGGCAAGGAGCACCAAAGGTGAACCAGATGGTGGCTGATTTGGCAGGGTTCAAGTGAAGATAATTGAACAACAGCTAAGAGGAAATCTGTGACAGGCAAGTAGTCAGAGGAGTAAGGTCAGGGGAAAGAGAACTGGTACGAAACAGAAGAATGTCGTCATCGGTATATTAATATGCCGATAGACCGGATTGTTGCACAAGCAGGGTGAGTGGATTGAGAAACAAATTGAAGAGCAGGGGTGCCAATACAGAACCCTGAGGAACACTACAGGGGAGTGGAGTAGTGGATGCCAGACCAAGATTCACAATTATTCCTCATGTTGTTCAGGCAGCCCTGGGACCTCTGGAGCTCTGATCCTGCCTCCTCCCATGCAGGGCTCCCCTCCACCCAGGAAGCGCCCTTGTGAAGATTTGCTCCCAAGACCAAGGGACATCCGCCCAAAGAGGGCTCAGGGGCCTTGGGAGACTGAGCAGCTATTCTTCCAGGGGAGGAAGCGATTTCAGCAGAGGATAGCCTGGATGTCTCCATTTGGGAGGATGGGGAATGGTCTCCCTCCAAAGCCTTGGGCAAGGAGTAGGAAGACACAGAGAATATCTGCCTTTTCCTCAAAGATGAGCTTCCAGCACTCATTGCCCGTGAAGTGGAATCCTTGTGCCCCTCCGATCCTCCTGAGCAGGAGCCTTCCCAGGCTAAATCTCAGGCCGATCACTTCCTGCAGGGCATTTGTATGCCCTCAAGAGACTTTCCCTTCCCGTTGGAGCTCCAGTGGTATCTCTAAAATGGGAGTCGCCTGATGCCCCTTACGAGTGGCTCGGCATTTGGGTCGGCACTATATTTGGTCACCAGCGGATGTAGAGGGATGACTTGTGTATCCAAAGCTCGACGCTCTGGTGGTGACTGGTGTCACCAAACACACAACTATTCTGGTTGAAGGCAGAGCAGTGCTCCGGGATCAACCAGACCAGAAGGTCGAGGGGCTCCTTGAGACAGCCTTTTCCTTGTCCACTCTCGCTCTGCAAGCCTCAGTTTATGGAGAGCTGGCGGCCTGGGCCCTCTTGTAATGGATTAAACTATTGCCCAAGGATCTGGTGTTGGCCTGCTTAGAATAGGTTATTGCTTGCTTGTTGGATGCCTTTTATGATCTACTTTGCCTCTCAGCATGTTCAGTGGCAGCTGTGACAGTGGCTCGTCTCTGGCTCTGGCTTCAACATTGGTCAAGGGAAAATTACTCTTGGGCAAAGACTTCGACAAGCTGTTCAAGGACCCGGGGGGGGGGGGAGTTTAAGCCTCAAGGGCTCCCAGAAGACAGGCCTCGGTCATCTTCTCACCGCTTGTGACAGTGAGCCTACCCATTGTCCACCTTGCGGTCCAGATTTTGCGACTCCCAATGTTACTGGCCTGGCAGGTCATTTGTGGCAGCCTTGTCAGAGCGCTCAGGACAGAGGTTCCAGCCTTTTTGCAGCATCAGAAAAGGGAAAGATGTCTTCGGCCCCAGTTAAGTTCTCAGCTCCTCCCATTCCCCACTGATGGGACCGGGAGCCACTCTGGGAAGCCGCCGCCAGTGGGAAGATGGCTGGTGCTGTTTTCCTGAGAGTGGACCCAGATAACCCTCCGATCAATGGGTCCTCAATATTGTCCATCATGGGTATGTACTCAATTGCATGTGACCCAGCCTAGATTTATTTTTATTTATTTATTTATTTACATTCTCTTATATACCGTGCTATTCTGCATCAGTGCGGTTTACATTGAACAAACTGAAATTACATTGAACAGGGCATTATAACTTGGAGATAACTATTTTACAGGGAACATGGGCTATGGAGGGTTAAGTGGCTTGCCCAAGACTACAAGGAGCACCTGTGGGACTAGAAACCCCAGTCCTTCTGGCCCAAGGTTGCTGTCCTCTAGTGGGATTTGAACCCCTGACCTTCCGGCCTGAAGTACCTTGCCCCAACCACTAGGCCACTCCTCCACCCCATGCCCTGCAGATCCCCCCCCCCCCCACCCCCTCGAAAGCGAGCCGCTATACAGACTATCTTTCAGTGTCTTCTGCTGCTGTGGACCATTAAGCCGGTCCTTCCTTCCAAGAGGTGTTCCAATCGCTGCTCCATAAAATTTGCGGTACCCAAGAAAGACTGGTAATTTTGTCTGATTCTGGATCTTAAGGGGGTCAGTCGCACCCTTAGAGTGCCTCGATTTCACATGGAAACACTACAGTCAGTTATTCAGGCAGTTCAGAAAGGAGAGTTCCTTGCCTCTCTCAACCTCGTGGAAGTGTTTTCTGTGTTTTGTCGTTCTCGGGTGGCACTTTCATTTCTGCGCTCTGCCATTTTGCCTGGCATCTGCTCCATGCGCCTTCTCCAAGGTTATGATGGTGGCTGCAGCAGCCCTAGGGGAAAAAAGGCATTCGAGTCCACCCGCATCTCAGTGACTAGCTCATCAGTGCAGGTTCTTTGTCCGAGGCCTGGAGATGGTCTCCCATGTGGTGACCTTCCTGGAGAGCCTTGGATGGGTAGTCTTATCATTCCAAGAGTTGCCTGCAGCCATCTTAAGCCGTGGAATTTCTTGGGGTCTGTTTTGATACCCAACAAGACAAAGTTTTTCTAACAGGAGGAGTATTTCCAAAAACTCTCATCTCATCTCTGGGTGTTTCTCATGCAGAACAGTCCCCAAGTGTGGGACTATCTTCAGATCCTTGGCTCCATGGTGGCCACTATAGAGGTCGTCCCTTGTGCCCAAGTGCACGTGCGGACCTCAACAATCACTTCTCTCCTGCTGGTCTCCTGTTTCAGAGGACTATGACCAACACCTACCTCTCCATCGGTCGACATGAGGCAGTCTTCTCTGGTGGCTCTCCCCGGATCGTCTGCTCCAGAGCATCCCCTTGGAGACCCCTAGTGACCACCGATGCCAACCTCTCTGGCTGGGGAGCTCATTGCCTAAACCAGATGACAAGGTTCTTGGATTCTGCAAGAAGCCAGCTTGATGATCAATCGCCTGGAAGCCTGGACAGTCCACCTGGTTCTTCTACACTTTCTGCCTCACCTTCGTTCCCAAGTGGTCAGAATCCGGTACAAAGTCTCTGGGAGAGGACAGGGAAATGGCAATGCTTTTTCCCTGGGCGGAACAACATCTACAGGCTCTGTCGGCCCAGTGCATTGTGGGTGTGGACAACATTCAGGCGGACTTCCTCAGCCGTCGCACACTGGACCCCAGCAAATGGGACCTTGCCCCCTGGGCTTTTCAGTGGATAGTTCAGACCTGGGAGCAGCTCATTGTGGAACGGATGGTGACAGCGGCAAACACAAAAGCCCCCACAGGAAGGAGCATGGGTCACAAGGCCTCAATGTGTTAGTTCAACCATGGCCTACATCAGGTCTGTTGTATCTGTTCCTTCTCTGAGCAATGATCTACAGCGTATTGAGTCTCACCCTGGCATGATGATCCTAGTGGCGCCCGACTGGCCCCAGCAGCCATGGTATGCTGACCTAGTCTGTCTTCTCCAGATGTCTCCTCAGCTCTCGGGTCCCACAGAGGTCTTTGGCAGGGACTGGTTATGATGGACAATCCTGTTCCTTACTTGCTTACAGCTTGGCTCTTGAGAGGTGCCGCCTAAGTCGCAAGGGCTACTCAAGACAGGCGGTGGCTACCCTCTTAAGAGTGAGGCACCCCCTACCTCTTTGGCATATGTGAGGCTCTGGTGCCTTTTTTGAAACCTGGTGCCCTCAGAAAGGCCTCTCGCTTTGGTGGGTGCAAATCCTGGATATCCTGGCCTTCCTTCAGGATGGTTTTGATAAGGGCCTGGTCCTCAGCTCTCTACAGATCCAGGTTTCTGTGGGCCGTGGTGAAGGAAATAGAGAGCATGCTTAAGTTGGGAGTCATAGAAGAGTCCCAAAGCAACTGGTAATCCCCCATTGTACTGGTGCCTAAGCCAGATCGGAGCATTTGTTTTTGCATCAACTTCAGGAAGGTGAATGCAGTCTCTAAATGAGACACTTGCCCCATGCCTAGAGTGGATGACCTTATTGAAAGTCTAGGTGCAACTTTATTTCAACACTGGACCTAATGAAAGGATATTGGCAGATCCCCTAACTCCTGCGGCCAAGGAGAAGACTGCATTCTCTACACCCCAAGGGCTATTCCCTATGCTGCCTTTTGGACTGCATGGGGCTCGTGATACATCCCAGCACCTAGTCGGTCACCTGTTGAAACCTCAGGGGGGGGTATGCGGCAGCCTACTTAGACAGTATTGTGATTTATAGTCATGACTGGAAGACTCACCTGTCACATGTACAAGCCGTGTTAACAAGTTTGAGGATGGCCAGCTTGGTGGTCAACCCAAAAAAAAAATTTCCTGGGAGGCCTAGTACCTGAGGTATTTGGTGGGAAGTGTCCAATGCGACCACAACTTAAAAAGGTAGAAGCATTTCCTAGATGAGGACAAAGAAACGTATGGGTCTTTTTGGGGATGACTGGCTATTACCACTGATTCATTTCAAACATGGCAAGAATAGCTGAACCGTTGACCCGGCTCCTCCAGAAGAAAGCCCCAGACAAGATCAGCTGGACAGCAGAATTGAAGGAGGTGTTCCGGAACTTGAAGACAGCCTTGTGATCTGAACCACTCCTGGTCAGTCCAGATTTCACATGGCCATTTGTTGTACAGATGGATGCTTCAGCTGTCTATCTTGGGGCCGCCTTAGCCCAGGAGATAGAGGGTGAGGCACATCCAGTGGCTTTTATTAGCCGAAAATTCCTTTCCTGGGAACAGCATTATGCCACCATTGAGAAGGAAGCCCTCACAGTTAAGTGGCTCTAGAGACTTTCCAATAATACCTGCTTGGCCATCCTTTTATGTTGATTATGGATCACCAGCCCCTCAAGTGGTTGGCGCAGAATAAGGAGACCAGCGGATGAATCATGCACTGGTTTCTCAGCCTCTAATCCTTTCAGTATGTGGCCTTCATATAAGGCTCGTAAGGCACACCAGAACGTGGACCACTTGTCCTGCATGGAGGACCCAGGAATGCCAGATACTCAACTGCCTAGGGTTGGGCTGAGGGGGAAGGATATGTGATAGAGTATATGGGAAACTCCCCATTCCATGTAGGGACTCTCCCCAGCCAAGGCCAGAACAGGTGAGGTATTACTCTGGTAAGAGCTTAAACTCCTGTCCCTTTAAAAGAAAAGGCTGGAGAATGACTGGGGAGAGTTTAGCTTGGCACCAGGGTTTAAACCAGGAAGCAGGAGACGGGGGGGGGGGGAGGGGAGAGAGGAGCTCGGGGGTTCTGAAGCATACCTGAAAACCACTTACTTGTAAGAGAGAGCCTTTTGTGGAGGTAGGGAGCATTTGAACTTCATTACTAACTGCTCAGCCTTGCTGCTAGAGTTCTGTTCAGTTGGAGAGACTTTTTTTGCTGGGCTGGGCTGTGCTGCCCGAAGCGAGGAAACTTAGAGGAGCAGTTTGTATGAAAATGCTGTCTGTGCTGGAGCAGTGTTCAGCTATTCAGCAGAGTAGCCCTGCTGAAAGTGATTAAGGACTCCTTATAGCTGGATGCTGGTTCCCCAAATAAAAGATATTTTCTTTAAAACCTCTCTTGCCTGTGGAGTCCTGTATCGTGCTTTACACTGGTCACATCTATCACACTTGGGTACTTCCCACTTGTCTGGACTGGTCCAGCAGGACAGATTGGAAGGAAAAATTTCACTTACTGTTAATTTCCTTTCCTGAAATCCTGCTAGACCAGTCCAGGACCTACTTGTACTGTATGCTTCGGACAGCCTTCTAGCAGAGCCAAGGATTAGGTTTCCTACAGGGCTGTTCACTTCTCTCGCGTCCCAAAGAGGACTGCATTGTACATAGTTTTATAGATGCACTTGGGTACTCGGGTGCTACGTTATCGTGCCTTTTCTTGAGTCTCATTCTTCCATGCTTTGTCAAAGTATACTGAAGGTGCCCCCTAGGAGTATAACTATATTTCTACTGGGGTGAGCCAATCAAGTTTCTGATATCTTTCTCTGTCTCCAACATCTGCTGGCAGGGGGACTTAACCCTCTTGTCTGGACTGGTCTAGCAGGATTTCAGGAAAGGAAATTAACAGTAAGTGAAATTTCTCCTTCTTTATCGTCCCTCTAGTCCAGACCAGACATGTGGGTTATCTTGCCTCACCAACAGCTTGGAGACTCTGCATGCCAAACCTTGATGATATCACCCTAGATAGGCAGCTGTCACCGCCCACCAAGATCAGTATTCTCGGTCTCCAAGCAGCTTGTGAGTGAGATTCCCAATTCTCTGGACTCAACTGGAGAGGTTCAAATAAGGATGAAGTAAAAAAAAAATAAAGAAGAACTAAAACATAGAAATATGACGACAGAAAAAAAACCACATGGCCTATCTAGTCTGTCCTTCCATAACAACTACAACAGTCCACTTTTTGCCTTTAGAGATCCTCTGTGTTGGTCCCATGCTTTCTTGAATTCAGTTACTGTCCTCATCTCTACCACCTCCACTGGGAGACTATTCCACGGATCCACTACTCTTTCCGTAAAGAAATATTTCCGCATATCATAAAACAAAACAAGGAGAACAAACGCAGAAGCATGAGGGATTTTGAATTGTCCCTTTTAAGGTGGTTTTCCTTTCAAAAGAAGAGAAAAAACTGAAAGTAACTTGTATGTGGTTTTAAAACTGCTTAATTGGGGGGCAGCTCACCAATCCCTTGAGTGGGAGGTGCAGCCAGTCCGCTGGTGGTGTAAGCCATTAAATTGTCCGTCAGAGTGCTGGTCCCTCCCCTCGGATCCCTGCTGCTTTTTCACCTGACTTTCGCTGATGCAGGTGAGTCCCTGTGCTCAACATACTAGCAGGGGTGCAGGAGCAGTTGCAGGACAAGCGGTGAACCAGCTAGCCTTAGTAGTTGTCATGTGGACAAGGGGGTTGTTTTGGGTTTGGCAGACTTGGAGACCTTCAGCTCCATGTTTTGGCATGTTTCTAGCTCAGGAGGTTGCGGTTCCATTTATTTTTAGTTCATTTGTTTTTGCGAGGATCAGGGCAAACTTTGCCTTTGCGTTTCCTTTTATTTTCATTTTGTTTTTTGTCACCAGGGCTGTGATGCTGGCGAACAAGCCTACTTTGAGGGGCATGTGGCTCTCACCAGGGTTCTTTGTCTCCAGTAGAGTATTGCTGCAGATGTGAAGCATTCAGTGGAAGAACGCCTCCCTGCGAGTAGTAAGTCAGGGTAGAGGGTTCCTCTGGAGCATCTTCTCAGAACATCACCTGCAGCGGGCTCCACCACGGTTTTGATGGGAATGGCAGCCATGTTAGAGGAGCTTGCTTCTCCAACCTCTTAAATGACTGCCAGACAAAACACTTTGTATTCACCCATTATGTCTTCTAGCAGCAAGGATTTGACATCCCTGTCTTCTTCCAAGATGTTTTCACTGGATTTTGTGCTGATCATGCACCAGGCATACTGCCTGAAGCAAGGTTTGGGAGAAGGAGCAGCGGGGTCTTGAAGACCAAGAAGAGGGTTCCTGCTGAGTTCCCAGTGGATAAGCAGCCCGAAGAAGAGCCTATGCCCAAAAGGCGGAGCATGTAGAGAGTTCTGGGAGGAGATGAGTTCTGTTAACTTGAAGCAGTCTGAGGACCTGATGGAGAGTCCCTCAGACTTAGAAACATAGAAATATGATGACAGAAAAAGACCACATGGCCTATCTAGTCTGACCTTCCATATCAACAACTACAACAGTCCCTTTTTTCCTTTAGAGATCCTCTGTGTTTGTCCCATGGTTTTTTGAATTCAGATACTGTCCTCATCTGTACCACCTCCACTGGGAGACTATTCCACGGATCCACCACTCTCCATAAAGAAATATTTCTGCATATCACTCCTGAATCTATCCCCCTTCACCCTCATCCCATGTCCCCTCGTAGCAGAACTTGCTTTCAATTGAAAGAGGCTCCCCCCTGTACATTTATGCCAAGGGGGTATTTAAACATCTCAATCATATCACCTCTATCCCGCCTTTCCTCTAAGGTGTACATATTAAGATCCTTAAGTCTGCCTCATATGCTTTATAATGACCACTAACCATTTTAGTAGCCACCCTCTGTACTGACTCCATCCTGTTTATCCTTTTGAAGGTGTGATCTCCAGAATTGTACACTACACTCCAAATGAGGTCTTACCAAAGACTTATACAGAGGCACTATCACCTCCTTTTTTCTACTAGCCATTCCTCTGTATGCACCCAAGATCCTTCCCTTCCCTCTGGAAACATGCTTTGGTTTGTCCCATCCTGAAAAAACCTACCCTCGATCCACTCATTCCAGCCAGCTATCGTCCTGTCTTCAATCTACCCTTTCTTGCAAAAATCACAGAAAAACTCGTCTTTTCTCAACTCTCCCAGCACCTACTTTCTATAAACTTTCTACACCCAAGACAGTCAGGCTTTTGTCAGGGCCACAGTATGGACACAGTTCTAGTAGCACTTCTTAATGATCTTCACTCACGATAAAGGTGATATTTCAGTGGTAGTATCATTAGACCTATCAGCTGCCTTTGATCTGGTTGATCATTCTCTTCTCTTTCGTCTCTGGGACACCGGGCTTCGGGGCACAGTGTATCGTTGGTTCCATTCTTATCCTCCTGCACCTTCTCTGTGGTTTCATCCTCTGATCCACACTGCTCTTCTGCTCCCACCTCCCTTCCCTGTGGTTCCCCCAGGGCTCTGTTCTGGCACCCCTTCTGTTCAATCTTTTCCTTGCACCATTGCCCTCTGCATTCAGCAATCTGGTCTTTCCGCATTCTTCTATGCAGATGACGACATTATCTTACACCACACTAGTCCTCTCCATCCCGATCGCACTCCTCTAAACTCTTGTCTTGCTCTTGTATCACAGTGGCTCTCTACTAATTGTCTTCATCTCAATCTAACCAAAACCTCTTGTACTTGGTTCACTTTTGGGAACACTTGTCCTACACTCGCTCCCTCTATCAATGGTTCCTTACTCCCATTGGTCTCCTCTTTCTGGTATCTTGGGGGCCTGCTTGATTCTACACTGTCCTTCAAGGATCATATCTCCTATCTTACTAAAGCTTCCTACTTTTTCTTGCGCCAAATACGTTCCATACAACCTTTTCTCTCCTCCTCTGCTCTGACTACTCTCACTCTAGCTACTGTTCTTTCTTGTCTTGACTACTGCAACGCTGCACTCACAGGGATCACTTGCACTCAACTACGTTGCTTACAACTCCTACAGAATACTGCAGCCCGGATTATCACTTGCTCTTCTTACAGGGAACATGTCACACCACTCCTGATTCACTTGCACTGGCTTCCCACGGAATTCCGTATACACTTCAAAATCCTTACTCTAGTTCACCGGGCCATCTATACTCACGCGCCACAGTATCTCACCGATCTTCTTCAGATCCACGCCCCCACTCGTTTCTTCCATTCGATCCACGTCAATCGCCTTCATCTCCCCTCACCTGCACGTGCTCATCTTCAATCCATCTGACACTCTGCTTAATTCTTTCTTGGTCCAGCTCTATGGAACTCCCTACCCAACTCACTCCGCCTTGAAACGAACTATTCATCTTTTAAGTCTCAGTTGAAAACCCATCTCTTCAGTACAGCCTATAATCTCCCAGCTCCTCAAACGTGATCTGGATTATTTATGTTTTGTCCAAATCTCCCTATGTCTTCTCTGTACGTTTTTAATCATTTTCTCCTTTTCTGTCAAAAATTGTAGTTCTGTTTTCCCTTTTCTGGCCTTGCACCTTCTTTGACTGCTTACAAAATTGTGAACCGCCCTGACGTAACATAGGGCAGTATATCAAATGCAAATAAACTAAACTAACTAAACAAGCATCCTTATAGCTTTTGCCATCGCCTTTTCTACCTGTTTGGCTACTTTAAGATCATCAGACACAACTACGCCTAGGTCCCCCTCTTCTTTAGTGGACAAAAGTACTTCACCCCCTATACTATATTGCTCCCTTGGATTGCTGCAGCCCAAATGCATGACCTTACATTTTTTAACATTAAATCCCAGCTGCTAAATTCTAGACCATTCTTCAAGCTTAGCTAGATCCCCTACTCATGTTATCTACACCTTCCTGGATGTCTACTATATTGCAGATTTTGGTATCATCTGCAAGGAGGCAAACCTTACCTGACAGCCCTTCTGCTATATCACTAACAAAGATGATAAAAAAAATCAGACCAAAGACAGATCCCTGGGGGCACACCACTGGTAACATCCTTCTCCTCAGAGTGAGCTCCATTTACCTGTACTCTTTGTTGCCTCCCACCCAACCAATTTCTAACCCAAGCAGTAACTTTAGGGTCCATCCCTAGGGTGCTCAGTTTGTTCATAAGTCGCCTGTGAGGAACAGTATTAAAGGCTTTATTGAAATCTAAATACACCACATCTAGGGCTCTCCCTCGGTCCAACTCCCTGGTCACCCAGTCAAAGAAATCAATCAGATTGTCTGACAAGACCTGCCTCTGGTGAATCCATGCTGCCTCAGATCCTGTAATCCACTGGACTCCAGAAACCTCACTATTTTCTCTTTCAGCAGCGTTTCCAATAATTTACTCACCACCGAAGTTAAACTAACCGGTCTGTAGTTTTCAACCACATCCTTCCACTTTTGTGTAAAGGCATAACATGAGCAGACCTTTTTCCCCACTCTCGACTCCAACGAGGCATTGAAAAGGTCAGTCAGTGGAGCTGCTAGAACGTCCCCAAGTTCCCTCAATATTCTAGGGTGTATCCCATCCGGTCCCATTGCTTTGTCTACTTTAAGTTGAGCTAGTTTCTTATGAACACAGTCTTCTGAAAATTGTTCAAGATGTCCCTTGCTTCTTCTGTTCCTGTTTATGGGTGTTTTCTGAGGTCCTGCTCCTGGTTCTTCATCTGTGAACACAGAACAGAAATATTTAAGCAGTTCCACTTTATCCTCATCAGCTTCTACATATACCTCCCCTTCACCTTTGAGTATGACAATACCACTTTTGCCCTTCCTCTTCTCACTAACGTATCTGAAAAATGTCCCCCCCCCCCCAATTTTATTGCATTGTTTTTTTTCGTCCTCTTGTTGAATCTTTGCTTTCCTGACTACTTTACTCTCTTCTCTAAGTTTTTCCAAATATAGATGCCTGTCTTCCTCTCTCTGTGATCTCTTGTATTTCATGAAGGCCTCCCTCTTTTTCTTCACCTTTTCAGCTACTTCTTTCGAAAGCCATAGCGGTCTCCTTTTCCTTTTACATTTATTTACCATTTTAACAGAAAGGTTGGTTGCCCTTAAAATATCCCCTTTCAGTTTTCCCCACTATCTTTCTACATCCCCCAGCCGTTCCCATCACGCTAATGACTCCCTGAAGTATTGGCCCATCTTGACAAAGTTAGTCTTCGTAAAGTCTAAGGCCCTCACCTTTGAATGGATTCTAACAGCCCAAGTCCTAATACTGTACCACACCATCTGGTGATCACTGGATGCAAAATGATCTCCCACTACAACATCAGAAACACTTTCACCATTGGTAAGCACCAAGTCCAGTATGGCCCCTTCACGTGTGGGGTCTGTTACCAATTGCCTGAATAATTCTTCCTGTAGAGAATCCAGGATCTCCTTACTTATAGATGATACCACAGCAGGAATGTGCCAATCAACATCTGGCATATTGAAATCTCCTATCAGTAGCACTTCCCCTTTCCTAGTAATGCTGCATATGTCTTCAATTAACTCTGTCCACCTCTTCCTCTTGTGAGGGAGGTCTGTATATCACACCAATGCAAATAGATTTCTCTTTCTAGTTTAACCCACAATGCCTCCTCTCTCCCTTTTAAGCTCTGTAATTCCAAAGCTTTAATAGTATTTTTTTACATATAGTACCACTCCTCCCCTTCTTCCTACCCTGTCTTTTCTGAATAAAGTATAGCCAGATATAGTTACATCCCAGTCATGGTTTCTGTTAACCATGTTTCTGTAACTGCCACTAAACCCAAGTCGGTCATTCCCACCAAAGCTTCAACATCAGGGATTTTATTTCCCATGCCACGGGCATTTATACACACTGCTTTCCATATGTTATCCCTGTTACCCATTTCCATAAAGGTATTTAATGTATCACCTACCTGGTGTTTTCATCTACCCTGGGGGCCTCCTTCACCCATCCCCAACGAATCTAGTTTAAAGCCCTCTTCAGTAGATTAGCCAGTCTACTACTGAGGACGCGTTGACCTTTCTTGGACAGATGGATGCCATCTCTGCTCTGCAACCCTTGGAACAGCATCCCATGGTCTAGGAAACCAAAACGCTCTTGATGACACCATCCACGCAGCCGTGCATTCATCTCCAGCATGCGAGCCTCTCTGCCTTGGCCTTTACCCTCAACAGAGAGAATTACAGAGAGCACCACCTGTGCACCTAACTGCTTCACCCTCTGTCCCAGAGCCATGAAGTCACTTTTGATACGCTCAGAGGGATACTTGGCAGTATCATTTGTTCCGACATGGATTAGCAACATTGGGTAATAGTGGGCTTGATGAGTCTCTGCAAACTCCGTAACATCTTGGATTTTGTCACCAGACAGACAGCATACCTCACTGGACATCGTCTGGTCGGCAGATGAGTCATCAACCACCACTATCCTTCGCTTCCTTGTGGTTGCTGATTCTGCAACTTTGGGGTACTTGAGCGCTCTGGTTCTTCCCTTTCCAGGGATGCTTTCACCTCCTCCACTTCTAGGGCTGCATAATGGTTCTTCAATTCAAGGGCTGGAGAAGTTGGATTGGTGATTTTGCAGGCCCTGGTGACTTGTGTCCAACCTTTGTCATTCTGTTGGCACCCATCTTCTCCTCTGCTGGAGAGCTTGGTTGCTGCAAGAAGCATCTCATCAATGTACTTCTCACTGTCTTGAATGCTCCTCAGCATTTCCACAGAACTGGAGGCGGGGGAGATCCCTTAAGGGGAGGACCCTCATTTGTCTGTGTTTTACGCAGAGAAGAGTTGGTGGCATTCATTGCCCATTCATTGGTCACCCTTAATCTACCACACACCATTATCTTGATCGAAGAGCCCTTGGAAGACCCTCTTTTTCAGGGTGTCCAGAAGTCAGAAGCAGCCTCTCTGGCCCATAGGGTGATCAAGCAGATGTTCAAGGACAAGTGGGAAATACCAGAGGCTGGCCTGACGAGCAGCCTGGCGATGGCATGGCTGTACCCTGTTCCAGACTCCAGAGAAGGACCAGCTTAAGTCTCCTAAAGTGGATGTGCTGGTCTTGGCAGTATTGAAGAAGACCATGATACCTGTGGAGAGCAGAGTGGCCCTCAAGGATGTGCAGGACTGAAAGTTGGAGGCTTTGCTGAAGCGGGCTTTTGATACCAATGTGCTGTCCTTACAGGCATCTATCTATGGGGCCTTTGTGGCTAGAGCATGCTTACGGTGGGCATAGGGGATGTTCTGTGGTGACACTGCACCTCATCAATCGTCCCTGGAGGCAGTGAAGCTGGAGTCGGGGCAGCCTATTTGGCGGATGCCCTCTGATTTTATTCAGTCCTTCTCCAAGAGCATGGTCTCTGTCATTGCAACAAGGCAGTTTCTCTGGCTGAGGAATTCATTAGCAGATGTGTCTTCAAAAACCTGCCTGAGCAAGCTCCCCTTCAGAGGTAAGCTGCTATTCAGGAAGGTCTTGGACAAGTTGGTCAAGGATTTGGGTGATGTAAAGGGGGCTTGTCTTCCCAAGCGTAAGCAAAAGTCCGTCAGAGCGGTGGCTCCCGGCTTGGGGTCAGTATCAGGATTTCCAACTTTTCCGGGAGATGCGTTTCACCCCTAACCAAAGAGGCCGGCATCTGGCCTGAGGATAATCCTTTCAGAGTAACGGGATCCTGCAGAGGTTACTATTCTTACTACTACTACTACTACTAATCATTTGTCTTACTACAAGGTATACATAGCACTGTACAGATACATCTAAAGACAGTCCCTGCTCATCAAAGCTTGCACTTTAATTAAGTCAGACCCTTCTCCATCAGTAAGGAACAAATCTTGCCAACTGAGAATATCCCTTTGCCATTTTCTAACCAAATTTAGGTAAGAAAGTTCATTTTCCACTGCAACAGGATGCAAAATGAAGTGCAGACGTATTGGTCTTCTAAAATCAATAGAGGAGTCCAGCAACAGCTGTTCTTCCTAGTTATGGTCTACTCCAAAACCAGCAGTTCTGTATGTGGCAGAATCCATTTAGTGTTCAGCCTCTCGTCAAGAAGGTGAATATAAAAAAAACAGTCCAGTTGTCTCAAGGTTTCAATAAAGTACAGCTGTCCCACTCTTCAGTCATTGTTGAAGTGGTCATGGGGAAGGCCAAGAAATGTAGAGACTTCTCCAAAAGATTCACATTTGTTGGATCATTTGGGAAAGAAACATTTTCCAGGGATCCATGCTTTCCACATGCATTGTGACCTGCCAGTTGTATATGGTTTGGTCCATATATACTGTATTTTAAAGGGTTCAAGTATTTTTACCCAGTCTGTCATCTTATGTTCAAGCTCGGTTGCCATTCTAACAGAAGTTGATGATTGTGGCTTCATTTTTTTTTTTTTTATTTCTGAATTTTTAACATTACATGAAGCAATAATTCCATACTTGAAAGAAAAGGGAAGGTGCATATTATAGCAATATTGATATACACAGAAATGAAACAATACAAAACAGCACCTCACACTATAAGCCCAACACATAAAAAGGAGGAGGATCAAATAAGAAGGCTATGATTATAACAGCATCCATAAAGAAATATTTCCTAGAAGGAACGACCATGCAACGCAAATAACTATAGTGTCCATGATGAATCGATCTAAGTAGGCTCCACCATTGCCGAAACCAATCCAATCCTGACCCAGTGAAAAGCGGGATATAAATACAGTTAAATAAATAAATAAATAGGTGTAGTTCTGCCATCCAAAAACATGCGTAATTGCTTGGGCTCATAAAAAATAAATTGATTAGAAACCGACTTAATAGCACATTTACATGGGTATCTTAAAACAAAGGAAAAACCTAATAGGACTACCTCAGAGCGCATAGCCAAGAATAATTTCCTTTTTCCCTGAGTTACAAAAAAAACCATCAGCGAAAACCCAAACTTTCTGACCTAAAAAGGTTTTATTAGCATTCCTTGTTAGCTAATTGACCGCACACTGCAGAAAAAGCCCTCCGTTGCTGGCTCTCTAGGACGGAGTAATCCTGAAAGAGCAGAATCTGGTCTGCACCTCCTGGTTCCACCGCCGTCCTCGGGCTGCCCTCAGAACCTCCTCCTGCCAGAACTCCAGGAAACGGGCAATAACTGCACGTGGCCGACGCGCATCATCCTGTCGCGGACCTGTAACGGTGTTGGGGAAAGTCTGTACAATCCAGGACTCCAGGAACCCAGTAAGCTCCCTGTCCACCACCATCTCAGGTATTCCTACGAATCGCAGATTCGCCATCCTCTATTCTTGAGATCGTCAATTTTGTCTCGTTGTTGCTTCACTAGACTTTCCAAGGCCGTCACCCTCTCTTGTAAGGTACGTTGGGAGTCCTCCACATCAGAGACACGAGCCTCGACCTGCTCCATCCGCCCCGTGAAATCTCCGATGCTCTGGCTCACTTGAGTTAGTTGATCTGCCAGTGAGTGGAACCGGCCCTCAAGCGTGGACACCACCGCCGCAATCACTTCAGCCACCATGGCCTGATTCTGACCTGTGTTAGGGCTAGCCTGTGCATCCTCCGCCATCTTGCCCTCTGGGGGCCGTCCTCTCTCTTTTCGGACGGATTTCGAGGCCATAAAGCTAAGCAGGGAGACCTGGATGTGATCTCCCACTCCCTCACTGCCTCCTCCAGCGGATTCGGAAGCCTCCCGTAGCACACACTGCTAAATTTATTTATTTATTTATTTATTTAACATCTCTTATATACCGCACTATTGTCATCAGCGCGGTTTACATGAAACAAACATATACATACAGATAACTGTTATGCATTTTACAAATAACAGGGGTTATTGAACTTGGAATAAAGAAGGTAAGCTATATCAACTAGGAAAACTATCTACAGTAATCTATATGCATTGGTTACATTTGGTTATCATTTGAGGTAGTCGTGGTCAGGGAGTGTGGCATTAGTATTTTCCTTGTGAACGATTAGATTGGAAAATAGCTTAAGAAGAGATGATGCTTTAGACTTTTTCTGAATTGTGTTAAGTTGGTTACAGCTCTCAATTCTGGTGGTAGGGCATTCCAGGCTGAAGGGGCGTGGATACTGAAGGCTCTCTTATTTGTTTCCTTAGTGTATCTGATAGCTTGTTTCGGGATAGTTAGTGTATTTATAGCTGCTGATCTTCTGGATCTATTGAGAGTCTGCAAGTGTATAAGGTTGGTGACAGTTATTGGTGCTTGGTTGTTTAGGGCCTTGAATGTGGTGATCAGGATCTTGTAGTGGATTCTCGCGTTGCTTGGTAACCAGTGGAGCCTTTTTAGGATAGGAGTTATGTGATCAGACTTTGATATTCCTTCAAGTACTCTGGCAGCGGTGTTCATCGCCAGTTGGAGGGGGTTCAATATTGACTGAGGGAGACCATATAGAATTGCATTTGCGAAGTCGAGGTGAGGCATTACCAAGGCTTGGTAGACGGTTCTGAAGTCTGTGGGTTCCAGTAAGGGTCGTAAGTGACGTAGTGTGCGTATTTTATGGTATATTAGTTTCGTTATGTTCTTTATGTGGGTTTTCATATTGAGGCGCTGGTCAAGAGTGATACCTAGGTATCGTATTGTAGGTTTTACTGTTAATTCCTTGTCTTTTATCTTTAAGGTAGTAGGAGGTGTGAAGTCTCGGTTCTTTGTGATAAACATCACATCGGTCTTGCTGTGGTTAATTCTCAGATTCTGGGAGAGGAGCCAGTCTTCAACTGATTCGAAGCAGTTCGTCAATGGTGTAAAATCAGGGTGGTTGATGGAGAACGGCATGTATAGGAGAATGTCATCTGCATATGCTAAACAGGTAACGTTAAAGGAACGGATGAGGTCACAGATAGGTTGCATGTATATATTAAATAATAATGCTGACAGGGAGGATCCTTGTGGTACCCCTTGATCTTGAAGAAATGGTTCTGATGTTGTTTCTCCAATTCGTACTTGTTGCCAACGGTTCGTTAGATAGGATATGCACCAGTCGAGTGCGGCTCCAAGAATTCCTTTCTCCTTCAGGCGATCGATGAGTATATGGTGACTTACTGAATCGAAAGCAGCTGAGATGTCCATGAATATGAGGATGAATCCTTGTTGTATATTATCTATTCCTGTGGTTAGTGTGTTGAATAAAGTGATAAGGAGGGTCTCCACTCCATGAGCTTCTCTAAAGCCATGTTGTGCAGGGTCAAGTGGGGCTTCGGTATCTATGTGTTGTTGTACTTGACGTTGGACCACTTTCTCTATTATTTTAGCTAGGAGAGGGATGCTAGATATAGGCCTGTAGGACTCTACTTTTAGGGGGTCTAATTTGCTGTTTTTCAATAGTGGTCTAATTGAGGTTTGTTTGAGGCATTGAGGAAAGGTTCCAGTTGAGAAGGATTGTTCAATGATATCATGTAAGAAGAAGCTTACTTCGTATCTGAGGTCTTTCACCCAGGCTGCTGGACATGGATCATTTGCTGCGGTGGTAGCATTTATTGATGTGATAGTGTTTTCAATTTCTTTTATTGATAATGTGTTAAATTTGGTTAATGTGATTGACTGTGATGGCATGTCTGTGTTTGTTGACCCAATAGTGCAGATGTTGGATGTTTTTGTCATCTTTGACTTTAGATAGTTGGCATAGTCTTGTGGGTGTATTGTCTGAGTATGTTGAGGAGTTGGATCCTTTGCCATTGTTTTTACAATGTTGAAGAGGTCATGATGTTTGTTCAATGATTGCTTTAGGAGATTAGTATGGAATTGTTTTCTTCGATCTGCTATTTCCTGACGATGCTTTTCTAGGTATTTGCAGTAGACTGTGTATGCTTCAGTAGAGCGTGATCGTCTCCAGCGCTTTTCCAGTCTACGAAGATGGAGGAGGGATGTTCTTAGCTCATTGGAATACCAAGCTACATGTGTGCGGTGGTTAGTCTTTCTTGTTATGTTTGAAGGTTGAGAGTTGGCTCTGAGAGTTTGATTCCAGGTACTGATTAGACTGTCCAGATCAGGTTTAGAGGAGTGTAGAGTTGGGAGAAGATTCTTGAGTACTTCCTCTTTGTCGAAGGGGCGGAACCTCCTAGTTGTTGGCTTGGCACTAGTGGCTTTGGAGTTAGTGGGGTTGGCTGAGTTGGGGATTTGGAATAAAATGAGGCTGTGGTCAGACCATGGTACTGGTAATACGGAAAGATTGTAATTGTGACTGGTTGCTGTGGAAACTTGTGGAGCGAATATAAGATCGAGTGTATTTCCCATAGTATGAGTGGGAACTTTGACTATTTGGTTGTATCCAAGGTTGTCAATCGCTTCTATAAATGCTGCGGTTTGAGAGTCATGTAGGGAGGGGAGGTTGAAATCTCCTAATATCCAATTAGATAGTCGTGGTTTTTCTGTGTTGCAGGCGCGGTCAACTATCGTTGGTAGATCATCAGCTGATGTTGTTGGAGCTCTATATACGAGGTTAATTGAGAGCTCATTGTTTGATATGTTTAGTATGTTTAGATGTGTTGAGCTGACACTATTGACCATCTTAAATTGTAGTTGGTTTTTAGAGATAATGAGTACTCCACCTCCTCTTTGTTGGTTCCTATGGCATGTGTGGATTGAGAAGCCTGGGGGTAGCATCTGGTTGATAATGACATTATCAGAGTCAGATAGCCAAGTTTCTGTGATCATCAGAATGTCAAGGTTATATGTTGTTATGAGGTTGGGTATCAAAGGCCACTTTGTGCGAATGGATCTAATGTTGATAAGGGCGCAATGCAGAGGTGGCTGATACTGTTGTTTAGGTTGAGATTTTTTGGTAACGTGAAGAGCAACATGAAGTAGATGTGAGTGGTGGTTATAAGTAGAGCTTGTTTGGTTTGTTTGAGTTTTGTTTGACCATCTCTTCCAGTCATTACGTAATATTGGTATGTAGTTTTGGTCACCATTAAAGGCGTTTGATTGACCGGCTAATGCGGTAAGGAGGTACGTAATGGTGAGGGTTACTAATGTGTGTATCCTTAGAGGGGACATTGTGTGTTCGAAGAGTGGTATATTGCTGGCTGTAAATGCCTGGGGACTGTTGATGTTGGGATTTTATAGGTGAAACAGTGATGGGACCTTGTCTGTGGTGAAAATAGCAGTGTACCAGCAATATATCTAGCTAATGGAACAGTAAATGCAGTTAAGAGTACTGACAACAGTATATCTAGCTACTGGAACAGTAATTGCAGTTAAACAGTACTGACAACAGTATATCTAGCTACTGGAACAGTATTTGAAGGTAGGGGTACTGACAACAGTATGTCTGGCTACTCAAAACAATGTTTGTAATTAAAGAATACCGGCAACGGTAAATCTATCTACTGACAGCAGTGTATGATATATATCTCATGAAATACTTAATGATTACTGACAACAGTATACATGACTTTAAAATGAATGAGTGTGCAAGAATTCAGTTCAGGTTAAATGAAGGGGTTTTTGCGCTGTAGATTGGGGTTTCCCCCGGAGCTGGTCAACCCACGTCCTACCAGCTCATTGCCACTGGATGTCTTATTAACATTCCTAAAGAACATTTTTAGGATCCAAGACCTATCCTGCTCTAGAACAAACGTCACCAATAGAGTAGCTCTCCGTGTTATTTCCTCAGTGGAGGATTCCAATACCTGAGACAGATTCAGGATATCCAGACTATCTCCATGATCTCCTACCACATTAGGCATATCATTACTAAAACTAGAACGTTTCTTCATAGGCAAATAATAAACTTTAGAGGTAGGAGGGAGAGCATTCTCTGGAACTCCCAAAACTTCACGCAAATATTGTTTAAAGAGCTCCACTGGGGAAGACACAGGAGAGACAGGAAAATTAACAAAACGTAAATTAAACTTCTTGGAAAGGTTCTCCAACTTTTCCAACTTGGCATGAAGTACAGTGCTATCCTTCACAAAGGTAGAGCACTGTGCTGAAACAGTAGACATTTGAGATGACAAAGTTTCTAAAGTTTGTTCAGAGTCCTTACTGACTTGCTCCTGTCAAACCAACCGTGCCTGAATGTCCTGAGATGTCTTCTCCATATAAGGAAGAATTCAGAATGACCGGTCTTCCATCCATTTTCCCAATACACCTTACTTACAAAAGGTATATGTGATTTACATGTCATGCCAACCGTTTCAAATACAAGGTCTTCCTCTGGCCTATTTTTGGACTACAGGCTATTCACCAAATGCCTTGTAGTAGAGGCTGCCCACATTCATGAGCAGGGTCATTTGGTCTTCCCATACCTAGATGACTAGCTCTGGTAGCTCCCGCAAGAGTACAGGCCTTAATCTTTGTGGGCAAGATGATTTTCCTCTTCCAGTCTCTGGATTTTCTTATCAAATTTAAAAATATATGTTATGCCCAAACACCATTTGTTCATAGGTGCATTTTTGGATACTAATCAAGCAAAAACTTTTCAGCCAGAGATAGAACTCAGTAACTCATTTTGCATGTCCAAGTCATACAAATGGCATCCAAGATCACAGCCAGAGCCTGTTTGCAGAGTCTGGGACACATGGCAGCAGCTGTTCATGTAGACCTCTTGGCACATTTGAAAATGAGACTCTCCCAATGGGACCTCAAGTTCCCGTGGGATCAATGTGTACAGCCTCTGTTGTTGACCCTGCTCCCACAACCTCTGCTTTTAATAACCTTTCCATGGTAGACTCAGGCCCAACCAAAGGTGCATCAAACCTGGGTTGGGGAACTCAAAACTATCATCCATAGGCAATGTGGTCAAAATATGGGACATGTTTTCACATCATAAGAAGATAAGACTTGCCATAATCGGTCAGACCAGTATCCCTTTACCAACAATGGCTAATCCAGGTCACCCATGCCTGTCAACCATTTAGAGTTCAGGACAGTTCGTTATGCTCTGTGAGTTTTCTTTCAACTTCAGGATTCATCAGTCCTCAACAAAAAAAAAGAGCATGGGCTCCCTTTATCTTTGTCGGGAGACAGCCGGGTTTGGGACTTTGCTACAGCTAATTGCATCCAGCTACAAACTGCCAGACCAAGACAAACCACCCATCTGGGCAGCAGCAGCAGAATGGGATAGTGTTGATGGTGGAGGATCACATTTCTGTGACCAGCAATGACACCAACTGCTTGGAAGAAAGGCCCAACGCCCTGGGGAATTCCAGAACGCCACACATGCATTGATTAGCATGCGTGGCGTTCTGGAATTCCCCAGGGCGTTGGAAGGGGAAAGTCAGACTGAGATATGGGGGGCGTATATTTAAGAGATTGATGGCATTATAAAATCCCTTGAAAAACCCTTTGAGGAGAAACACACGGGCGCCTAACAAGGTTGGCGTTGGGACACATTTCGTTCACATTAGATGGTGAAAAAAGAAAATCATGAAAAAACTGAGAAGAATGAAAAGAAAGATTTTATAAAGAAGAATTTTGCAGTATCATATATCTTACCAGCTTGGCAAGTTAAGTACTCCTTTAAGATGAAAAGTTTGATTAGCAACATTTGCTTCAAAAATAGGAGTCATGAACGTTATATAGTGATATGATATTTAGTTACCAACAATAGCCGTTGATGTTACACCTGCACATGTCTGGGAGAGCATAGTACTCAGATTTTGAGTGCCTTTGGTTGGTTCTGAGGCTTATGTTGGGATACTTTAGGATTACTGAATATGAGAGTTACGTTGAATGAGGAATTTTGATAAGTTATCAAAGAACAAAGCACAAGGCATTGATAGCATTCCCATAGAAGTATTACAACAATCTGATGCAGCTGTTACCATACTTACAAGGCTCTGCCAAGAAATATGGAAGACAACATCATGACCAACTAACTGGAAAAAAATCTGTGTTTATACCAATACTAAAGAAAGGTGATCCAACTGACTGTGGAAATTATCGCACAATCGCTCTGATCCCACAAGCCAGCAAGATTCTACTGAAGATTATTTAAAAGAGACTACGCCCATACCTGGAACAAGAACTACCTGAAGTGCAAGTAGGGTTCAGGAAAGGGCGAGGAACGAGAGACATAAGACCATAAGATGTGCCAGACTGGGTCAGACCAAGGTCCATCAAGCCCAGTATCCTGTTTCCAACAGTGGCCAATATAGGTCATACGTACCTAGCAGTTTCCCCAAAAGACACAGGTTCCACGATGTTTGTACTGGGTCAAGCATTGATATCCTGGGTCCCCTTCTTAATAATGGTTTATGGACCTTTCCTCCAGGAACTTGTCCAAACCTTTTTTAAACCCAGATACACTAACATCCTTTACTACATCCTCCAGTAACAAATTCCAGAGTTTGATTACATGTTGAGTAAAAAAATATTTTCTTTTATTAGTCTTAAATAGTTTACCCTGTAGCTTCATTGCATGTCCCCTAGTCTTTCTATATTCTGATAACGTAAACAATCGATCTACGTTATCAGATGTAGCCTAGTGGTTGGGGCAAGGTACTTCAGGCCTTAAGGTCGGGGGTTCAAATCCCACTAGAGGACAGCAACCTTTGGGCCGGAAGGACTGGTGTTTCTAGTCCCACAGATGCTCCTTGTGGTCTTGGGCAAGCCACTTAACCCTCCATTGCCCATGTTCCCTGTAAGTATTAGTGTATGTGTCTCATATCCCCACGTGTTAAATGTATCCCCCACTTGTGTTGTGACCGCTTTGATTGAAGGATAAGACGGTATACAAAAACTGTCTAAATAAAAAAATACCCGTTCCACTCCGTTCATTAATATATAGACTTCTATCATATCTCCCCTCAGCCGTCTCTTTTCCATGTTAAAGAGCCCTAACCTTTATAGCCTTTCCTCAAAGGCATATCCTTCCATCTCCTTTGGTGGCTCTTCTCTGAACCTTTTCTAATAACGCTATATCCTTTTTAAGATGCGGCGACCAGAATTGCACACAATATTTGAGGTGCGGTGTCACCACGGAACGATATAGAAGCATTATAATATTTTTTGTTTTATTTTCCATTCCTTTCCTTAGGATATCTAGCATTCTATTTACTCTCTTGTGCGCCGCTGCACACTGGGCCGAGGGTTTTAACATGTTATCCACAATGACGCCTAAATCCTTTTCCTAGGTGGTGGTTCCTAATGTGGAACCTTGCATTGTGTAACCATACTTTGCGTTGTTCTTCCCTAGGTGCATAACATTGCACTTGTCCACATTAAATTTTATCTGCCATTTTGATGCCCAGTCTTCGTTTATCAAGATCCTCTTGCAATTTTCCACAATCCTCTTGGGTTTTAACAACTTTAAATAGTTTTGTCTCATCTGCAAATTTGATAACCTCACTCATTATTCCACTTTCCAGGTCATTTATGAATAAGTCAAAAAGCAGTAGACCCAGCACAGATCCCTGGGGTACACCACTATTCATCTTTCTCCATTGGGAAAATTGGCCATTTAGCCCTACCCTCTGCTTTCTATCTTTTAACCAGTTCCTGATCCACAACAGGACACTGCCTCCTATCCCATGACTCTTTAGTTTTGCCAAAGGTCTCTGATGAGGGACCTTATCAAAGACTTTCTGAAAGTTCAGATACACTATATCAACCGACTCACCTTTGTCCACCTGTTTATTCACACCTTCAAAAAAACATAACAGATTAGTAAGACAAGATCTTCCTTGTCCAAAGCCATGTTGGCTGTCTCCCATTAGGCCATGACTCTCTACATGCTGAGTAATTTTATTCTTTATGATGGTTTCTACCATTTTTGCTGGTACTGACGTCAGGCTCACCAGTCTGTAGTTTCCCGTATCACCCCTGGAACACTTTTTAAAAATTGGTGTTACATTGCCGATCCTCCAGTCTTCAGGTATTAGAGATGATTTCTAATGATAGTTCACAGATTACAAATAGCAGGTCTGCAATATCATATTTCAGTTCTTTCAACACCCTTGGATGTATACCATCCGGCCCAGGTGATATACTACTCTTCAGTTTGTCTAATAGTTGTAATACATCTTCCCGATGTATCGATATTTCCTTCAATTCTTCCACACCTTTAAATACCACTTCAGTCCTGGGTAACATCCCTACATCTTCCTCAGTAAATACCGAAGCAAAGAATTCAGTCTCTCCGCTATTGCCTTGTCACCTCTTAGTGCCCCTTTAACCCCTCTGTCATCTAATGGACCAACTGACTCTCTCACAGATTTTTTGCTATGAATGTACTTGAAAAAGTCTTTATTACGCGTTTTTGCTTCCGCAGCAAGCTTCTTCTCAAATTCTCCCTTTGCCTGCCTTATCAATGCCTTGCATTTAACTTGCCAGTGCTTGTGCTGTTTCCAGGTTTTGTCGTTTGGCTCTTTTTTTCCATTTCCTGAAAGATGGAATACAGCTGGTCCGGGCTTTCCAAGATAGTATTTTTCAAGAACACCCAAGCTTGATGTAAGTCTTTAACTTTTGCAACTGCTCCTTTTAGTTTTTTCTTAACTATTTTCCTCATTTTATCATAGTCTCCCTTTCGAAAGTTAAAAGGTAGTACTGTGGATTTCCTTACTATCCCTCCTCCACTAATTAAATCAAATGTGATCATGCTATGATCACTATTGCCAAGTGGCCCCAACACCCTTATCTCTTGCACTAGATCTGGTGTTCCACTAAGGACTAGGTCTAATATGGCTTTCCCTCTGGTCGGTTCATGAACCAGCTGCTCCAAGAAGCAGTCATTTATTTCATCTAGGAACTTTATCTCCCTAGCATGTCCTGCCATGACACTGACCCAGTCGATACCGGGGTAATTGAAATCACCCATTGTTATTACTGCGCTGTCATCGCCTTCCCCTTTTTACATGGAATTTCAATCCATAGAGATTCTATAGCAAATTTTGTTTCCTGCAAAACTTTAATCCTTTCTGACTCAATGTCCTCTGTAACATAGAGCGCAACCTCTCCACCAATTTGATCAGCTCTATCATTACGATATAGTTTGTACCCAGGTATCACAGTGTCCCAGTGGTTGTTTTCCTTCCACCATGTCTCTGATATTCTAATCATATCTAACCTCTCATTTAGTGCCATATATTCTAACTCTCCCATCTTATTTTTTAGCTTTCTAGCATTTGCATACAAGCATTTTAGAGACTGTATTTTATTCATATTAATTTGGCTATTGGTAGACATGGGAAATTTGGGATCTTTAAGCTCTGTCTGTTCCATACTCGAGGGCATTGGGGCTACTTTATACTCTTTTTGGAACCTCTCTGCCTTTTGGGTCCTGCGCGTGGAACGGGAAGCATTTCGGAGAATGCTACCCTGGACATTCTGGATTTCAACTTCCTACCTAAAAGCCTAAATTTAGCCTCCAGAACCTCCCTACCACATTTTCCTGTCATTGGTACCGACATGTACCAAGACCGCAGACTCCTCCCCAGCACTATCTAAGACCTTATCTAGGTGGTGCGTGAGGTCCACTCCCTTTGCTCCAGGCAGGCATGTTACCAGGCGATCCTCACGTCCATCAGCCACCCAGCTATCTACATGCCTAATGATCGAATCACCAACTATAACGGCTGTCCTAACCCTTCCCTCATGGGCACATGGCCCTGGAGAAACTTCCTCGGTGTGAGAGGGTTTTACATCACCTGGAGGACAGGTCCTAGTTACAGGATCACTTTCTGCCACACCAGGGTGATGCTCTCTTGTCACATGACCTCTCTCTCCTCCATGGCAACAGCGATGCTGCCAGACTGGAGGTGGGACTTCAGGACTATATCCCTGTAGGTCTCGTCTATGTACCTCTCTGTCTTTCTTATGTTTCCAAGTCTGCTACTCTAGCCTCTAGAGAACAGACTCGTTCCCTGAGAGCAAAGAGCTCCTTGCACCTCGTGCACACGTAAGACCTCTCACCAACTGGGAGAAAATCATACATGTGACATTCAATGCAAAAGACTTGAAAGCCCCCATCTCACTGCTGGACTGCTGTCTGCATCTTAGTTTTAAGCTTGTGTTTAGATCTTTAAGTTCTTTACTTACTAAGGGTTGCCATGGATATTTATACTAATAAAACTGTACCTAATACGTTTAATATACCTTGTTCACCTGAAGCTTAATTAATCTCAGGTCCTTAGTGTGACTGATTTGGGTAACGAGCTTCACCTGAGAGCCCCTCTTGTCTTTTAAGATGTGTAAGTACCTATAAAGCTACAATTATCCCAGAGGTGGGCGGGTGTTGGGGAGAGAGTGAGGGAAATAACACTTATTAAAAGAGGGCTGCTACACAGTACTCTGTCCTGTGCTGCTTAGGTAAGCTATATTCTGATTTGATTTAAATTATAGCTCTTTGCTGCTGCTAGGCTCTATTATGAAATTTAAACTACAAGTTCTCTGCGGATTCTAAATTTAACCAGAAAGCTCTCTTCTGTGTTTTAAATTTAAACTAAAAGTACTTTGCTGATGCTAGGCCCTGAGTGACTATTAAATTTAAACTTCAAGCTCTCTGCTGGGTATGAAATGTAACCAGAAAGTTATCTTCTGTGTTTTAAATTTAAACTTAAACTGCTGCTACTAGGTCCTGACTGATTAAACAAAAAAAAAACAGTGGGTTCACAGATTAATTAGCTTTAATAGAAAGAAAGAATTCCTTTCAGAAAACTCCCAGAAGTATATACTCACAATTGCAGATCTCTCTCCAGAAGTAACAGTCCCCTTTTCTAGTCCTTCAAAACATCATTGCGGATGTGAGATGTATCCTTGAAAAGATTAAAGAATACCAAAAGGATATCTATTTGTGCTTTATTGACTATAGCAAGGCTTTTGACTGTGTGAACCATGAGAAACTCTGGGCCGCATTAAGAAGCATGGGTATACCAGAATACCTGATTGTACTCTTGCATAATCTGTACATTGATCAAGAAGCAACAGTTCGAACGGAACAAGGAGAAACAGAATGGTTTAAAATAAGCAAAGGTGTAAGACAAGGCTGCATACTTTCCCCCTTCCTGTTTAATTTATATGTAGAGCAAATCAAAGAAGCAGGATTGTATGAAGACAACAGAGGTGTGAAGATTGGTGGAAGACTCATCAACAACCTTCGTTATGCTGATGATACCACATTACTGGCTGAACATGAAGATGATCTGAAACATTTGCTTCTCACAATCAAAGAACAGTCTCGAAATGGGCCTGCACCTTAATGTAAAGAAGACAAAGATCATGACACTGGCATAATCAGCAGGTTCATCGTTGAAAGAGAAGAAATTGAAATTGTGAACAACTTAAACCTTCTTGGATCAACTATCAATAAAGAAGCAACAAGCAGTCAAGAAATCAGATGACACATTGCTCTTGGCAGAATGGCTATGAAAGACCTAGATAAGATTCTCAAGAGCAGAGATGTCTCTCTCCATACAAATATTCAACTTGTTCAAGCCATGGCATTTTCAATAACATCATATGGATGTGAAAACTGGACAGTGAAAAAGATAGGAAGAAAATTGATGCCTTTGAATTATGGTGCTGGCGGCCAATACTGTGTATACCATGCACTGCCCGAAGAACAAACCAGTCGGTATTAGAGGAGATCAAACCTAAGTTTTCTTTAGAAGCTCAGATGACAAGACTTTGACTTTCATACTTTGGACACATCATGCGAAGAGAGAGATCATTAGAGAAAGACATCATGCTTGGTAAGATGGATAGCCAATGCAATGAGATGGATCAATACAATAATCTATGGGTACCAGTCTGTCAACAATGAGCTGCCTGACTGAAGACCGAACACAGTTTAGGATAGCTATCCAGAAGGTCGTCATGAGTCATCTCCGACTCAACAGCACTTAACAACAACAAACTTTCTACAATCCTGAGCCTGCACAACCAATTAGTTGATAGGCTTAACAGAGTTCTATGACCTGATTAGTGGTCCCTGGATGCATCCCTTCTGCAGTCCATTTTTCAAGAGTGAAGATTTCCTTCAATTGATCTCTTTGCCAGTAGTGAAAACAAAGCTTTCCCTTTGTTCAAGCCTACCTTCTCCCTTGAATCTCATCTCACTCTACACTACTCCTTGGGAACTTCACTTCTCTGGCAGCTCCTTTTTATCTGTGCCCTTCTCTGCCACTTCCAACTCCAGACTTCATCCATTGCACCTTGCTGCGCCATATGCCTGAAACAAATTACCTGAGTCGAGGCATCGGGCTCCTCTGGTCCTATTCAAGTCCCGGCTGAAGACCCATCTCTTTGAAGCTGTTTTTGGATCCTGATGCTCCTCATTCTCTTGCTCACTATTTATGTGTATATTGCCATACTCTAGGTCCCAGTTTTGTAATGTGTTCTTTTTTTCCATGTTGCTTAGCTTGTAATGAGCAGGGCCTGTGTCTTATATCTATAGGTACCGCTCTGCGTGTGCATTCTAGCACTATACAAATGATGAGTAGTAGTAGTGAATCTAGCCCTGAGGCCCTAGTAATTCCATGGATCTGGTTCTTTCTGTACATATATCCACTAGTTTTAGTGATGTCAAAGCACCATGATTTGTACTGGCCTTGATGGAATTGGTTTCCTCTTCTTCTAAAGCTAGCAGTTTCACCTCCTCGAAAACTCAGCCAATTTCTAAATATAATAACTCAATATAAGGGCCATCTTCTTCATCGGGACTTGACGTCTCTAACCCTCACAGCATGGAATTTGAGCAGCAGCTGGTTTCTGCTCTTGAGTTAGTAGAGTCTATTCAAGACATTCTCAGATCTGCTAGCTCTCCATACTTTAGACCAATACTTCTCAACTCTTTCTATCTAGTGGTACACCTGAGTTAATTCAATCCTCATGGCACACTAAACTACATTTTGCATGATCCTCAACTTCACTTCCTCCCACCAGTAGGACAGCAGCATGTTTTTTTTACTTGTGTACTGTGGCCTTCCGCGCCACCCTAGGCAGTTGCCTAAGGTAAGGCGAGCACTCCTTGCCCAGAGCCGGGGCTGCTGGGATTTGTAGTTGTGGGTTTTCAAATGAATTGAGGCCCGAGAGACATAAACAAACAGGAATATTTATTGATTTTTACTACTACTACAAACAGAGCTTTTGGAAAGCTCAGCGCAAGAGCAAGAAGGAAAAAAAAGGTAGGATTTCTTCTCCTAACAGAAATATCTTCTACCACTTCCAGAATTCACAAATCAGGCTTTCGTTACTTCTTCCAGCCTTTTAAACATAAATGCCAGTTTACCCTTATTGAAACTTTCAAACACTCAGGATAAACTTTCTGGCTTCATTCGAGGAGAAACATTTTCAAAGCAAACAGGGCTTTAAAACAATGTCCAGCCTGTTTCTTTTTCTTTACTGGCTAATGCAGTTCTTTGAGCTTCACACTCTATAGTGCTCAAACCTTTAACTTGCCTTGTGACACAAAGAACATTCCATTGCAGAAGATTCTGAGTCAATGTCAGAAGCATAGCTTTCTGTCTGCATTTCTTCTACAGCTGACTCTTCAGTATCGTGGTTTAAACTTCTCCGTGTAAACCCAGGCTCCGCCCCTTCTAACAGCTCAATAATTTTCTTCCAGTAAGACTTTTCCTTTCCTATAGAATTCTCAGCATACCCTGGCAATTCTCTCTCTCTCTCATTAACTGGCTTACTGTCTGTAGCTGGCTTAACTTGCTGTTGGTCACAGGGTTACTCACGGTTCTCCTTGTAACAGGTAAGCTTTCACCAAGCTCTTGGCTTGCAGTAAAAGTGTCCTCATTTAGGGCTCTCTCAGTTAGGAATCTCCTGCCTCCAGGCTCCAAAGCAACTCCCCTGCATTCTTGGTTCTTCCCTGGCTTATGGCTTTTTCCCCTGAGGGCTCCAGAAGATCTCACAGTGTCCTCTGAGGCTGGGCTTCTCTTAGAAGTCTGTCGCAGCAGTTTCTTCTCTTCCCCTGGGCTGTCCTGGGAACTCCCTTTCTCTCTAGCTGCACTGAAGCTTCCTCCTCCTTCCAGCATGTTAGGACTTCTGCTGTGTTCTGTCCCCTGGGAACTCCTTCTCTCCTCCTCCTGTTGCTGCCCTCCTCTTTTCTAGGGACTCCATCTGAACGTGTCTGAGCTGCAGCCTCGTGCTGCCCCCTCAGCTGGCTCTCATTAGCCTTACAGCTTGCTTCTGAGCTACAGCGTGGCTTGCAGCTAGGAACTAGATGAGTTTTTTTCTGTTCAGGAGCAGTTTGAGTTTCACAGCCCTGCTTCCTGTTTCTCTCCCTTATGGTAAAAGTGTGTTTTTTTCCTTTTTGTAGGGGCTCAGGAACATTTTGGCCACCACAGTACCTCATTTTGTTAGCTTTTGTCTGATGCTTGAACATATGAAACTCCTTTTTAAGAACATAAGAACATAAGAAATGCCATACTGGGTCAGACCGAGGTCCATCAAGCCCAGTATCCTGTTTCCAACAGTGGCTAATCTAGGTCATACGTACCTAGCACTTTCCCCAAAAGACACAGGTTCTGCAGTGCTTGTACTAGGTCAAGCATTGATATCCTGGGTCCCTTTTTAATAGTGGTTTATGGACCTTTCCTCCAGGAACTTGTCCAAACCTTTTTTAACCCAGCTATACTAACAGCCCTTACTACATCCTCCGGTAACAGATTCCAGAGTTTGAGTACACGTTGAGAGAAGAAATCTTTACTCTTATTTGTCTTAAATAGTTTACCCCGTAGCTTCATTACATGTCCCCTAGACCTTCTATATTCTGATAGCGTAAACAATTGATCCACGTTTATCCGTTCCACTCCATTCATTAATTTATAGACCTCTATCATATCTCCCCTCAGCCGTCTCTTTTCCAGGTTAAAGAGCCCTAACCTTTTTAGCCTCTCTTCATAGGAGTAGCCTTCCATCCCCTTCACCAATTTGGTGGCTCTTCTCTGTACTTTTTCTAATAACTCTATGTCCTTTTTAAGATACGGTGACCAGAATTGCACACAATATTCAAGGTGCGGTCGTACCATGGAGCGATACAGAGGCATTATAATATCCTTTGTTTTATTCTCCATCCCTTTCCTTATGATACCTAGCATTCTATTTGCTTTCTTGGCCGCCGCTGCACACTGGGCGGAGGGTTTTAACATGTTATCCACGATGACTCCTAAATCTTTTTCCTGGGTGGTGGTTTCTAATGTGGAGCCTTGCATCGTGTAACTATAGTGTGGGTTGTTCTTTCCTAGGTGCATAACTTTGCACTTGTCCACATTAAATTTCATCTGCCATTTGGATGCCCAGTCTTCCAATTTATCCAGATCTTCCTGCAGTTTTCCACAATCCTCTTGGGTTTTAACAACTTTAAACAGTTTTGTGTCATCTGCAAATTTGATAACCTCACTAGTTATTCCCTTTTCCAGGTCATTTATGAATATGTCAAAAAGTAGCGGACCCAGTACAGATCCCTGGGGTACTCCACTATTCACCTTTTTCCATTGGGAATATTGGCCATTTAGCCCTACCCTCTGCTTTCTATCTTTTAACCAGTTCCCGATCCACAATAGTACACTGCCTCCTATCCCATGACTTTTTAGCTTTGCCAAAAGTCTCTGATGGGGGACCTTGTCAAAAGCTTTCTGAAAGTCCAGATACACTATATCAACCGACTCACCTTTGTCTACCTGTTTATGCACACCTTCAAAAAAACAGATCAGATTAGTAAGACAAGATCTTCCTTGTCTAAAGCCATGTTGGCTGTCTCCCATTAGGCCATGACTATCTACATGCTGTGTAATTTTGTTCTTTATGATGGTTTCTACCATTTTCCCTGGTACTGACGTCAGGATCACCGGTCTGTAATTTCCCGGGTCACCCCTGGAACCCTTTTTAAAAATTGGTGTTACGTTGGCGACCCTCCAATCTTCAGGTATTACAGATGATTTTAATGAAAGTTCACAGATTACCAATAGCAGGTCTGCAATCTCATATTTCAGTTCTTTCAACACTCTGGGATGTATACCATCCAGTCCAGGTGATTTGCTACTATTCAGTTTATCAAATAGTTGTAATATATCTTCCCGGTGTAGCGATATTTCTCTCAATTCCTCTGCAGTATCACCTTTAAATACCACTTCAGTCTTGGGTAACATCCCTACATCTTCCTCAGTAAAGACCGAAGCAAAGAATTCATTCAGTCTCTCTGCTATAGCCTTGTCTCCTCTTACTGCCCCTTTTACCCCTCTATCATCTAACGGTCCAATTGACTCTCTCACAGGCCTTTTGCTACGAATGTACTTGAAAAAGTCTTTATTTCGTGTTTTTGCTTCCGTAGCAAGTTTCTTCTCAAATTCCCGCTTTGCCTGCCTTATCAATGCTTTGCATTTAACTTGCCAGTGCTTGTGCTGTTTCCAGTTTTCATCATTTGGCTCTTTTTTTCCATTTCCTGAAGGTTGCTCTTTTGGCAGCAACAGCCTCTCTGACCTCACCTTTAAACCATGCTGGCAGTTTTTTGGACTTTCTTCCACTTTTCTTAATGCGTGGAATACAGCTGGTCTGGGCTTCGAGGATAGTATTTTTAAATAACACCCAAGCTTGCTGTAAGTCTTTAACCTTTGGAACCGCTCCTTTTAGTTTTTTCCGAACTATATTCCTCATTCTATCATAGTCTCCCTTTTGAAAGTTAAAAGGTAGTACTGTGGATTCCTTTACTATCTGTCCTCCACTGATTAAATCAAACATGATCATACTATGATCACTATTGCCAAGTGGTCCCAACACCCTTATTTCTTGCACCAGATCTGGCGTTCTACTAAGGACTAGGTCCAGTATGGCTTCCCCTCTGGTTGGTTCATGAATCAGCTGCTCCAAGAAGCAGTCATTTATTTCATCTAGAAACTTTATCTCGTTAGCTTATCCTGCTGTGACACTGTCCCAGTCGATACCGGGGTAATTGAAATCACCCATTATTACTACTCTGTTGTGGCTTTTGTTAGCTTCCTTGATTTCTTTGAGCATTTCATCATCCATTTGTTCATTCTGGCCAGGCGGTCGATAGTATACTCCCACTGCCATCACCTTCCCCTTCATAAATGGAATTTCAATCCATAGAGATTCTACAGCAAATTTTGTTCCCTGCAAAACTTTAATCCTTTCTGACTCAATGCCCTCTCTAACATAGAGCGCAACCCCTCCACCAATTTGTTCAGCTCTATCATTACGATATAGTTTGTATCCAGGTATCACAGTGTCCCACTGGTTATCCTCCTTCCACCATGTCTCTGAGAGTGCAATCATATCTAACCTCTCATTTAGTGCTATATATTCTAATTCTCCCATCTTATTGTTTAGACTTCTAGCATTGGCATACAAGCATTTTAGAGACTGTATTTTATTAATATTAATCTGGCTATTGGTAGGCATGGGTAATTGGGAATCTTTATGCTCTGTCTGCTCCTTACTCAAGGGCATTTGGGCTATTATACTCCCTTTTGGAACCTCACTGCTTTTGGTAGTATTCTTCAAGGATACCTTTGTCCGAACCATGCGCTCTTGGGTGACTGTCGGCTTTCCCCTATTTTCTAGTTTAAAAGCTTCTCTATCTCTTTTTTAAAGGTTAATGCCAGCAGTCTGGTCCCATCCTGATTAAGGTGAAGCCCATCCCTTCGGAAGAGCCCCCCCTTTCCCCAGAATGTTCCCCATTTCCTAACAAATCCAAAACCCTCATCCTTGCACCATTGTCTCATCCACGCATTGAGACTCCGGAGCTCTGCCTGTCTTTTGGGTCCTGCACGTGGAACAGGAAGCATTTCGGAGAACGCTATCCTGGAAGTTCTGGATTTCAACTTCCTACCTAAAAGCTTAAATTTAGCCTCCAGAACTTCCCTAGCACATTTTCCTATGTCATTGGTACCAACATGTACCAAGACAGCAGACTCCCCCCCAGCACTATCTATGATCCTATCTAGGCGGTGCGTGAGATCTGCTACCTTCGCACCAGGCAGGCATGTTACCAGGCGATCCTCACGTCCACCAGCCACCCAGCTATCTACATTCCTAATGATTGAATCACCAACTATAACAGCTGTCCTGACCCTCCCCTCATGGGGACATGGCCCTGGAGAAACGTCCTCGGTGCGAGAGGGTTTTACATCACCTGGAGGACAGGTCCTAGTTACAGGATCACTTCCTGCCACACCAGGGTGATGCTCTCCTGTCACGTGACCTCTCTCCTCCATGGCAACAGGGATGCTGCCAGACTGGAGGTGGGACTTCAGGACTATATCCCTGTAGGTCTCGTCCATGTACTTCTCTGTCTTTCTTATGTCTTCCAGGTCTGCTACTCTAGCCTCTAGAGAACGGACTCGTTCCCTGAGAGCAAAGAGCTCCCTGCACTTAGTGCATATGTAGGACCTCTCACCAACTGGGAGAAAATCATACATGTGACACTCAATGCAAAAGACCGGAGAACCCCCATCTCGTTGCTGGACCTCTGTCTGCATCTTAGTTTAAAGCTTGTGTTTAGGTCTTTTAAATTCGGTATATATTTTGCCTAGTAGCCAAGCCCTAACTGCTGCATCTTGACTCTAGGGCACAAAATAAAGAAGCTGGAGCACATAGTGTAGATGCTCTTCTTTGATCTGCAGGGTCTACTCCAGTCACCCCCATCCCCTGCTATCCCTGAATGTCAGGATGGGAGAGAGATTAGGAAGAACAGTTGCTCTTCTTGGCTCTGTTTGTTCCAGGTTCACTCATTTCCTGCCTGCTCCCTACATGCTACTTCAGAGAACATAAGAACATAAGATATGCCATACTGGGTCAGACCCAGGTCCATCAAGCCCAGTATTCTGTTTCCAACAGTGGCCAATCTAGGTCATATGTACCTAGCAGTTTCCCCAAGAAACACAGGTTCCACAATGCTTGTATTGGTTCAAGCATTGATATCCTGGGTCCCTTCTTAATAATGGTTTATGGACTTTTCCTCCAGGAACTTGTCCAAACCTTTTTTAAACCCAGCTACACTAACAGCCTTTACTACATCCTCCAGTAACAAATTCCAGAGTTTGATTACACGTTGAGTGAAAAAATATTTTCTTTTATTAGTCTTAAATAGTTTACCCTGTAGCTTCATTGCATGTCACCTAGTCTTTCTGTATTCTGATAAGGTAAACAATCGATCTACGTTTACCCGTTCCACTCCGTTCATTAATTTATATACTTCTATCATATCTCCCCTCAGCCGTCTCTTTTCCAGGTTAAAGAGCCCTAACCTTTTTAGCCTTTCTTCATAGGAGTATCCTTCCATCCCCTTTACCATTTTGGTGGCTCTTCTCTGAACATTTTCTAAAATCGCTATATCCTTTTAAGATACGGCGACCAGAATTGCACACAATATTCAAGGTGCGGTCTCACCATGGAACGATATAGAGGCATTATAATATCTTTTGTTTTATTTTCCATTCCTTTCCTTATCATACCTAGCATTCTATTTGCTCTCTTGGCTGCCGCTGCACACTGGGCCGAGGGTTTTAACATGGTATCCACAATGACGCCTAAATCTTTTTCCTGGGTGGTGGTTCCTAATGTGGAACCTTGCATCGTGTAACCATAGTTTGGGTTGTTCTTCCCTAGGTGAATAACCTTGCACTTGTCCACATTAAATTTCATCTGCCATTTTGATGCCCAGTCTTCCAATTTATCAAGATCCTCTTGCAATTTGACACAATCCTCTTGGGTTTTAACAACTTTAAATAGTTTTGTGTCATCTGCAAATTTGATAACCTCACTCGTTATTCCACTTTCCAGGTCATTTATGAATATGTCAAAAAGGAGCGGACCCAGCACAGATCCCTGAGGTACACCACTATTCACCTTTCTCCATTGGGAAAATTGGCCATTTAGCCCTACCCTCTGCTTTCTATCTTTCAACCAGTTCCTGATCCACAATAGTACACTGCCTCCTATCCGGTGACTCTTTAATTTTGCCAAAGTTCTCTGATGAGGGACCTTGTCAAAGGCTTTCTGAAAGTCCAGATACACAATATCAACCGACTCACCTTTGTCCACCTGTTTATTCACTCCTTCAAAAAAACATAACAGATTAGTAAGACAAGATCTTCCTTGTCTACAGCCATGTTGGCTGTCTCCCATTAGGTCATGACTATCTACATGCTGAGTAATTTTATTCTTTATGATGGTTTCTACCATTTTTCCTGGTACTGATGTCAGGCTCACCGGTCTGTAGTTTCCCGGATCACTCCTGGAACCCTTTTTAAAAATTGGTGTTACATTTGTGATCTTCCAATCTTCAGGTATTAGAGATGATTTTAATGATAGTTCACAGATTACTAATAGCAGGTCTGCAATCTCATATTTCAGTTCTTTCAACACCCTTGGATGTATACCATCTGGCCCAGGTGATTTGCTACTCTTCAGTTTATCTAATAGTTGTAATACATCTTCCCGATATATCGATATTTCCTTCAATTCTTCTGCACTTTTAAATACCACTTCAGTCATGGGTAACATCCCTACATCTTCCTCAGTAAAGACCGAAGCAAAGAATTCATTCAGTCTCTCCGCTATCGCCTTGTCGCCTCTTAGTGCTCCTTTAACCCCTTTATCATCTAATGGACCAACTGACTCTCTCATAGGTTTTTTGCTACGAATGTACTTGAAAAGGTCTTTATTTCGCGTTTTTGCTTCCGCAGCAAGCTTCTTCTCAAATTCTCCCTTTGCCTGCCTTGCATTTGACTTGCCAGTGCTTGTGCTGTTTCCAGGTTTTGTCGTTTGGCTCTTTTTTTCCATTTCCTGAAAGATGCTTTTTTGGCAACAGCCTCTCTGACCTCACCTTTAAACCATGCTGGCAGTTTTTTGGACTTCCTTCCACTTTTCTTAAAGCGTGGAATACAGCTGGTCTGGGCTTCCAAGATAGTATTTTTCAACAACACCCAAGCTTGATGTACGTCTTTAACCTTTGCAACTGCTCCTTTTAGTTTTTTCTTAACTGTTTTCCTCATTTTATCATAGTCTCCCTTTCGAAAGTTAAAAGGTAGTACTGTGGATTTCCTTACTATCCCTCCTCCACTAATTAAATCAAAGGCGATCATGCTATGATCACTATTGCCAAGTGTCCCCAACACCCTTATCTCTTGCACTAGATCTGGTGTTTCACTAAGGACTAGGTCTAATATGGCTTCCCCTCTGGTCAGTTCATCTAGGAACTTTATCTCCCTAGCATGTCCTGACGTGACACTGACCCAGTCGATACCGGGGTAATTGAAATCACCCATTATTATTACTGCGCTGTAACTTTTGTTAGCTTCCTTGATTTCTTTGAGCATTTCATCATCCATTTGGTCATTCTGGCCAGGCGCTCGATAGTACACCCCCACTGCCATTGCCTTCCCCCTTTTACATGGAATTTCAATCCATATAGATTCTACAGCAGATTTTGTTTCCTGCAAAACTTTAATCCTTTCTGACTCAATGCCCTCTCTACCATAGAGAGCAACCCCTCCACCAATTTGATCAGCTCTATCATTACGATATAGTTTGTACCCAGGTATCACAGTGTCCCACTGGTTGTCCTCCTTCCACCATGTCTCTGATATTCCAATCATATCTAATCTTTCATTTAGTGCTATATATTCTAACTCTCCCATCTTATTTATTTATTTACATTCTCTTATATACCGCGCTATTTTGCATCAGTGCGGTTTACATTGAACAAACTGAAATTACATTGAACAGGGTATTATAAATTGGAGATAACTATTTTACAGGGAACATGGGCTACGGAGGGTTAAGTGGTTTGCCCAAGACCACAAGGAGCACCTGTGGGACTACAAAACCCCAGTCCTTCCGGCCCAAGGTTGCTGTCCTCTAGTGGGATTTGAACCCCCGACCTTCCGGCCTGAAGTACCTTGCCCCAACCACTAGGCCACTCCTCCAGTCCTTATTTTTTAGGTTTCTAGCATTTGCATACAAGCATTTTAGAGACTGTATTTTATTCATATTAATTTGGCTATTATTAGACATGGGTAATTTTGGATCTTTAAGCTCTGTTTGCTCCATACTTGAGGGCATTTGGGCTACTTTACTCTTTTGTGGAACCTCTCTGCTTTTGGTAGTATCCTTCAAGGATACATTCTTCCGAACCATCCGCTTTTGGGCGACTGTCGGCTTTCCCCTAATATCTAGTTTAAAAGCTGCTGTATCTCCTTTTTAAAGGTTAATGCCAGCAACCTGGTTCCATTCCGGTTAAGGTGAAGCCCATCCCTTCGGAAGAGCCCCTCCTTTCCCCAGAATGTTCCCCAGTTCCTAACAAATCCAAAACCCTCATCTCTGCACCATTGTCTCATCCACGCATTCAGATTCCGGAGCTCTGCCTGCCTTTTGGGTCCTGCGCGTCGAACAGGAAGCATTTCGGAGAATGCTACCCTGGAAGTTCTGGATTTCAACTTCCTACCTAAAAGCCTAAATTTTGCCTCCAGAACCTCCCTACCATATTTTCCTATGTCATTGGTACCGACATGTACCAAGACAGCAGACTCCTCCCCAGCACTATCTAAGACCTTATCTAGGTGGCGCGTGAGGTCCGCTACCTTCGCACCAGGCAGGCATGTTACCAGGCGATCCTCACGGCCACCAGCCACCCAGCTATCTACATGCCTAATGATCGAATCGCCAACTATAACGGCTGTCCTAACCCTTCCCTTATGGGAACATGGCCCTGGAGAAACTTCCTCGGTGCGAGAGGGTTTTACATCACCTGGAGGACAGGTCCTAGTTACAGGATCACTTCCTGCCACACCAGGGTGATGCTCTCCTGTCATGTGATCTCTCTCCTCGATAGCAACAGGGATGCTGCCAGACTGGAGGTGGGACTTCAGGACTATATCCCTGTAGGTCTCGTCTACGTACCTCTGTCTTATGCTTTCCCAGTCTGCTACTCTAGCCTCTAGAGGATGGACGCATTCCCTGAGAGCAAAGAGCTCCTTGCACCTAGTGCACACGTAAGACCTCTCACCAACTCGGAGAAAATCATACATGTGACACTCAATGCAAAAGACTGGAAAGCCCCCATCCCGCTGCTGGACTGCTGTCTGCATCTTAGTTTTAAGTTTGTGTTTAGATCTAAGTTCTTTACTTACTAAGGATTGCTATGGATATTTATACTAATAAAACTGTACCTAATACGTGTAAGATACCTTGTTCACCTGAAGCTTAATTAATCTCAGGTCCTTAGTGTATGACTGATTTGGGTAATGAGCTTCACCTGAAAGCACCTCCTGTCTTTTAAGATGTGTAAGTACCTATAAAGCTATGATTATCCCAGGGGTGGGTGTGGGGAGGGAGGGAAATAACACTTATTAAAAGAGGGCTGCTACACAGTACCCTGTCTTGTGCTGCTGAGATAAGCTATATGCTGATTTGATTTAAATTATAGCTCTTAGCTGCTGCTAGGCTCTAACTTCTTATGAAATTTAAACTACAAGCTCTCTGCTGGGTTCTAAATTTAACCAGAAAGCTCTCTTCTGTGTTTTAAATTTAAGCTACAAGTACTTTGCTGATGCTAGGCCCTGAGTGACTATTAAATTTAGACTACAAGCTCTCTGCTGGGTTCCAAATGTAACCAGAAAGCTCTCCTCTGTGTTTAAAATTTAAACTTAAACTGCTGCTACTAGGCCCTGACTCCTTTAACAAAAAATAGTGGGTTCACAGATTAATTAGCTTTAATACAAAGAATTTCTTTTAGAAAATTACCAGAAGTATATACTCACAGTTGCAGATCTCTCTCCAGAAGTAACAGTCCCTTTTTCTAGTCCTTCAAGAGGGAAGGTCTGCAGTAGGAAACATGGCTTAGTCTCTGGGACACTTCCAGTACAGATGGGACAAGAGCCTCAAGATCATACAAAGCCATGCACCTGGCTGTCTCCATCAAAGCACACCAGTTGAAAAGCACTGCTTTAGACTATAGTCTCTTGTCTACTACCTAAGACACACCGAATCATTGAGTAAGTCCACCCTACTTTTCATCTTTGATCCCAACAGACCTGGTATTCTCAGGGCCTATCCAACCATGCAAAACATTAAACCCTGACAGCCAAACCACCTCAACGAGCCATCAGCACATTATTCTACCTGCAGGGAGAGCAGGCACACACATGCATATAAAGCAAACTTTAGCATTAAAGTAAGATGTTCAAATGTGTATTTTTACAGGATTAGGGTGGGAGATGTGGTGTTATTGAAATATCAGGAAGGGGGGGGGTGGGGTGTAAAGTCTGAAAATTCACCTACTACTGTGGTGCCCAATACCTTTTGCATCAGCTCTGGACATCAGTCAAAAAAGTAACTTTTGCAAACTGGCTTCCTGTTTACAACAATATTAATGCACATGAAGCTTCATCAGATTATAGCTCCTGTGGCGACAGTGGCTCTCCTAAATTCTGTCGCAGTAGATAGGATCTGTAATGCAACTCAGTCTTTCCTTCCCTTTATACTTCTACTGTGCCTTACCTTTTTGGATCAAGTTTCAGCAAAGGGCAGTGGCTTTGGTGAAGCCGTACTAGCCAATCTGACCATTTGCACTGACAACTCACAGTTCAAGGTGGGCTCTTAAGACTAAGGCAGCATAATGCAATGAGCAACTCTAAGCTTGGTAGTCACGCACCTGTGTGTCTGACTTGTTGACAGATAAAGCAATATTGTGCACTTGTAACAGGTGTTTTTTGTAGACAGCTGGGTTGATGAAGCATATGATTCCTTCCACTTCTCCAGTAGCTGCTTGCATTCTTGAGTTCTGAAGCAAACTGAAGAGCCCACTTTCTGTGGGAAAGCCTGTGCATGCTTGAAGCATTGCAGTTCACTTCTGAGCTATGGATGGGTCTGGTACTTTCAGATTACATCACCCCACTTGTATAACTTATCAATCCTGCTATCTACAGAAAAAAAAAATTTACAAGTCGGCTGCATTGTTTTACCCCAGCCAGCTGTTAGAGTAGAAGATACCAGATGCCTGTGCATCACTGTGGTACAAGCATTAGATAAATGGTGCATTGAGGAGCAATATTCAAAGGCATTTACATGGTTTGCAGACCTGAAAACTGTAAATATTGCTGAAGGTGATGTTTGACTTATCAGTTAATGTCCTTTCCTTGAGTCCTGTTAGACCAGTCCAGACCCAAGTGGGTTGTGTTCCCCTACCAGCAGATTGGTAGAGACAGACCCAATGAAAAGCCCAGGTTTCAGTGGCATCATTCCCAAGCCCTATTTGCCTCAGCTATCAGAGGTCCCTTCAGTATTCATCCCAAAGCATATGGGAGAAACATGGCAAGTCTCACACAACCTCAACATGGGCAACAATGAGTAACAAAACAGTAGAGAACTATGTACAGGAAATCATAAACATAATACTATCAGTAGAAGATGAACCTGCAGAAACAAGTATAAAAACATAATGGACACAAGGGTTGCCACAGCAGAAGAACAGAACAACACAGTTCCAGGGGTTGGACCCTGGACTGGTCTAGCAGGACACAAGGAAACAGCATTAACTGGTAAGTTAAATGTCACCTTCCATATCGTCCTACTAGATGAGTCCAGAGTAGCAAATCACCTGGACCAGATAGTATTCATCCAAGGGTGTTGAAAGAACTTGAATATGAGATTGCAGACCTGCTCTTAGTAATATGTGAACTATCATTAAAATAATCTGTAATACCTGATGATTTTAATGCCAATTTTTAAAAAGGGTTCCAGTTGTGATCCGTGAAAATTCAGACAGGAGAGCCTGAGGTCAGTACCAGGAAAAATGGTGGAAACATCATAAAGAACAAAATTACTGAACATGTATATACTCATGGCTTAATGGGAGACAGCCAACATGGCTTTAGCCAAGGAAGCTCTTATCTTACTAATTTGTTGGGTTTTTTGAAGGTGTGAATAAACAGATAAAGGTGAGTCGGTTGATATAGTGTTTCTGGACTTTAAGAAAGCCTTTGACAAGGTCCCTCATGAGAGACTTGACAAAATTAAAAAGTTATTGGATAGGAGGAGGCAGTGAAGAGTGGAGTACCCCCAGCGATCAGTGCTGGGTCTGCTGCTTTTTGACATATTCATAAATGACCTGGATAAAAAAAGAACTAAAAACCCATCTATTCAGACAACACTACACCAATGGAGAAACAAATATAGATTCCCAACCACCGTAAATTGAATATACTTACCCCATCCAAATGTATATATGCAACTGAAACAACGCTACTGTAAGTGCTAACCAACATTATAATGATTCATCACACATTTATAAAAATCAGTGTAATCTCCTATATTAGGTTTATGTTCACTCTTATACCTGTTATACACTTCTAATGTAATATAGTTCAATAATGTTCGTTATATTCTAATTTGTAATTCTAGTACTATATAAATCTTGTTATAATGTAATATTGTAATATAGTTCCATAAAGTTATATGTATCTCTTTGATTTTTGTTGTAATGTAAACCGCTGCTGATCCTTGGAAGCAGCGGTATATAAAAACTGTGCAAATAAATAAATAAGGGAATAATGAGTGAGGTTATCAAATTTGCAGATGACACAAAGCTATTTAAAGTTGTTAAAACCCAAGAGGATTGTGGAAAATTGCAAGAGGATCTTGATAAATTGGAAAACTTGGGCATCCAAATGGCAGATGAAATTTAATAGGTCTGATTCCAGAGGGTATATATACTGATCCAAAATGAAAAATAAGCCCTCCACTTATACTTAGAAGAATACTTATGGTTATCACACAATGTTAATTAAGCATCACCTAACTCTATCACTTGTGTGCAGATTAACCAGTGACAAGAGGTCTCAGACTTTCAGCGGCAATGCTCCAATTATTTTTAAGAGCAATATGCCTAATTGCATCAACGACCTCAATATATCTCTGGGTTTTTTCCTTTTATACTTAAAAGTTCATTTTAAACGTTGTCTGTTTATAACTTGCGATGCTTGAATGGTGCAAATTTTATCCCATGTCTTAGAATCTTCTGAAGCTTTTGAACTATCACATCTCAATCTTTTAATGCCATACATGAGATTGTGCTTCACAGCTAAATCAATATGTGTTTCTGCTTGTTCGTGCGTGCATACTCATTTACTAAATATAGCATTTAATTTTGCTTATCTGGTCATTGCTGATCATCTCCCCGACGCCATCTACTGGGTACCGCACTTTGCGTTTCGTTAGTCTTCTTCAGGGGGAATTGAAATGATCACAGCACGATTTATTACTGCACAGCTGAACTGTTAATAGCACGATCTATGAAACTCGCGGTTACTCTTTACACTTGCAGTCATCAGGGCTTCCTTCTAACCTGGTTTGCTAAGTGCCACAAAAATGCCGCAATCGATGAGATGACACTCATCTCATCGATTGCTGGCTTGTTTGTGACCTGAAGCAGGGTTTTCCATTAATCTGAAGTAAAGCCCGAAACGCGGGCCGCGTCGTCCTTTGGAAGCTTTGGCAGCTTGGTGAATTTAGCTAAGTAATGGACTTGGGTCCATTTTAAAATATATCTATTAAAATGGAGTGGTCTCAGTGGTGTCTCTGATGCACAGATTTTAGACACTTGGCAGACCTTCTCCGACAAAAAAAGTATTCTGGTAATAAGGGGATTCTTTTTAGTTGGATATCTTCTCAATTTGGTATCATTACTTGCCCAACATGGGGCAAATGGGTTCAATTTATCCCTTTCTATCATGCCACTCTGTTGGGTGTATTATCTTGTAGTTGCACAGGCTGAGGCACCAGTCCCACCCGCACAAATGGTGTTTCATGTACACCATGGCACTGTTACGTTTGGTTCACACACACAAAATGCTTTTGGCCTGTATGATCTCATACATTTATTTATTTTATTTATTTATTTATTTATTTATTTATTTAACAGTTGCTTATATACCGCTACCTTCCACAGATCAGGTGCGGTTTACATTGAACAAGGAATGAACAGATTTACAAGTCTGTTTTACATGGAACATTTGTTAACTAGGTACAATTTAGCTGTTTTACATGGAACATTTGTTAACTTGGTACAATTTTGCTAAATACATTAATCATGAATGACTAAATATGGTAAAACTTGTTAAATAACAGACGAACTTGTTAAATAACAGACGAACTTACCATACATCCACTTACCAGACAATTTGCAAATGCTCTGCTTGGAAGATCCATGGTACAGCCCTACACCTACCATCTGACCGTCAGGGAGATTTATGGTGGGGCAGCTCACTGGCAGTAAGCTGCCCCACCATGGCCATCAGGGATCATTTGTAGCAGTCATGAACACCTCTTCTGTGACTACTCCACATGAGCACTCATGGACAATCCCGCCTTTGCCCACATCAGGAACATGCTGCCTCCACCCAGACACTGTCCTGGCCTATGGCATGCCACACACTGGCTGTACATCTGGATACATGTCCACACCTCACAAACCCTATAATATAACTTACAGTATGGGTATGCTTTCAGGAGCATCTAGGACTGTACGCCTGACACAGTGCCCCCTGCTGCTGCATCTCTTCTGCTGACTCTGCTGCCACAACCACCCACCCATGACACTGCTTATCTCGCCTAGTCAACAGCACAGGCCTGCTGTATGGTCAAATATACTCATCACACATACTTCTACATAGCCAGGCATCTGGTGAATCAACTCCATCAGCTACCAATTGTGCTTGTATCCATAACTTCTCCAGTGGCTTCCCTGCCCCCCTTTCAATGTTTTAGAGACTTTCCTGAATTAGGGTGCATGCAAGACACCTTAACACAGCATGTCCTGTTACCACCCGCTAAGTGTTCACTAGCACCCCTTAATGTCCATTTTACCGCCCGTTAAGTGTCCTCTACCACGCCTTAACCTCTGACATGCCCAGCACACTTAGTGTACACGGTAACCCTTTATCGCTGATGTTATCACACGGAAAAGACTGCTCCTTTACCGCCATTTAGTAAACATACCCCTTAGAGTATTAATGAACGAACAAACCTCTTCCAAAGATGGGGAAGCTGTAGAACTAGAGGGCATAACATGAAGCTGCAAGGGGGTAAACTGAAAGGCAATGTCAGGAAATACTTTTTCACTGAAAGGGTGGTGTATGCTTGTAATACCCTCTTGATGTAAGTGGTGGGGGCAAATACAGTGACAGAATTCAAGATGGCATGGGACAGACACAGTGGATCCATTTATAGCAACAGGATAAAATCAAAATAAACATAGCTATCTCTTATATCTGAACAAATAGGAGTGACCTACACAGAGCGGTGGGTACACCCCTAAACAAAGGCATGGGGAGAGGTGACCTGCACGGAACAGCAAGTGCACCTTTTCTCAGGGGCGGCCCAAGGGGCGTGCGGGGCCATGTGCGGAGATGCAGTGCAGGGCCTCATTTGCATAAGGGGCCTCATTTGCATAAATATTTGCATAATGTTACCATATACTAACTTTTAGTAAACGTGCCTCTTAATGAGTGTATGGATAAAGAAAGACTAAAAGATTTCTACATTACTATAATCCAGTGCCAACCACCAGACACATTAGGAACTACTACAAACACTGCCCATTTAGAACCCATAGCAAACCCGCCGTATCCTAACAGCACTACCAGGACTCACAAAGCACCATACCCTACCTATCAAAAGGAAACATGCAAATATTAAACCAATACATTTCAGAGAACAACAATACATGACCTACTGGGGAAAGAGCAAGTGGCAATGTCAAATAGGAATTACATAAACAGAATACCTCAGCTCAGTTACACATGCAGAACATAGACCATCACCAAACAAGGAATCACAATTTAGAAACAGGAAGACAATAATTAAACTGGGAATCCCAAAAGGCAAACTTGGAATGTACAACACTGTAGAAATAAAGCTATACATTAATTTGCTCTTGTACTAAACAAAGCGCAGACGTTAATGATGCACTTTTACCAGAGCTGACATATTCCAATTAATAAATTCAAAATAAAGAGATTTTTTTTCAGCTGCAATTGCTCCAGCCACTTTCTTCTGGTTTCTTCGTGTCTTCTGCTAACTCTCCATCTGCTGTCCATTTGTCCTTTCTTCTCTCTTCTAGTTTTTTTCCATTTTCTCTCTACATCTGCTTTAACATACTAATCTTTCTCCTTTTGCTCTTTCCTCATTCCTATTTCATCCACTCAAATTTTACCCCTCCATCCTCAATCCCCACTTACTCTCCCAATACCCGGCCAATTGTAGATTTGTTTTTATCCCTCCCACACAAAATATCTTTCCCCTCTCCATTTTACTCTCCCAGCCCCATCCCATTCTAATCCTCCCCCAACATCAGCTCCCTTCTAGTTCCAGCCTCACCCAGCATCCATTCCCTTCTAGTCCCTGCATCAGCCCATTTCCAGTCCTAGCAACCCCCCAACCCAATACCAGTCCTAGCCCCCCCATCAACCCACTTCCAGTCCTAACCCCCCCATCACCCCATTTTCAGTTTAAGCCCCCCCTATAACCCATTACCAGTCCTAACCCCCCCATCAGCCCACTTACAGTCCTAACCCCCATCAACCCATTTCCAGTCAGCCTCCCTTAGCCCATTACCAGTTCTAACCCCCCCCAACAGCCCACAGCCCATTACCAGTCCTAACCCCATCAGCCCACCTCCAGTCTTAATCCCCCCAGCCCATTTCCAGTCCTAGCAATCCCCCCAGCCCATTTCCAGTCCTAGCAACCCCCCCCAACCCATTACCAGTCCTAGCCCACTCCCAGTCCTAATCCCACCAGCCCATTTCCAGTCCTAATCCCCCATCACCCAATTTTTAGTTTAAGCCCCCCCATAGACCATTACCAGTCCTAACCCCCCATCAACCCACTTCCAGTCCTAATCCCATCAGCCCATATACTGAATTAGCTCCCCCATAGCCATCACCACTCCTAACCCCCCCCCCCCCACCCCCAGCCCATCACCACTCCTAACCCAGCCCAGCCCAGCTTAGCCTAGGGAAATTTTTTTTTTTTTAAAAGCTGTCTGCTGCCGCTCCCAGGGCCGCCGCGGCAGAATCGAGTGTACCGCGGGGCTCCCCCCTGCCCAGCAGAGCCTGCCCTCCCCTGTATCACCTCTCTCTTTGCAGCTGCATTCACATGCGCCGGCTTTCAGAGCGCGAAGGAACTAGTTTCCCTTTCGCGGCTCTTTAAGCCTGCGGGGGCTGATGGGAACTTCCCATCAGCCCCCGCGGGCTTAACAGAGCAGCGAGGGAGAAACTCTCCCCTCGCGCTCTGAAAGCCGGCGCATGTGACTGCAGCTGTAAAGAGAGGTGATACAGGGGAGGGCAGGCTCTGCTGGGCAGGGGGGGCCCCGCGGCACACAATTCTGCCGCGGTGGCCCCGGCAGTGGCAGCAGACAGCTTTTTTTTTTTTAAATTTTACTTTTAGATCAGAATGTTTTTTGCACGGGGCCCCCTGAAACGCGGGGCCCTGTGCAAAAAACATTCTCGCTCAATGGACGGGCCGGCCCTGCCTATTCTTGCCGCCTTGCTGGGCAGACTAAATGGACCATGCTGGTCTTTATCTGCTGGCATATACTATGTTACTATGTAAAAAGTGCACCCCTTGACATAAAAACATGGAAACCGAAATAAGTCATACAAAAATGTATAATCGATAAACCCACATATCTTGAGGCCCAGGATCACTAAAATCCACCAGAAAGGTGTACATAAAACCATGTACATATTGTGTTAAAATACTAGCACCTGAAAGCATAAATGAAAACCAATTTAAGATAAAAGGTAAAGTAGAGGAATCATAAGGTCCAAGTTATTGCATAAGCACAGCCGTAATGTAAAAACAGCTGATCATGTAAAAACTTGTTGGTCGTGTAAAAAGGAGCAAATAACAATAAATGATAAAACATGTACACTGGGAAATGACAGTAAACCAGGGCACCCTATCATACTGCAAAGCCACTTGGAGGCGCCAACAAAAAAGGGGTTTAACCATAAAGGGGGGGGGGGGGTAAAAGGAGTTAAAAAAATAAAAAAATAACTCTGAATAGGGTAATGAAGGGATAGGCCCATAAGTAAGCAAATAAATAAATAGTTTATTGGTTTTTACTTTATTTAATTAAGTATAATAGGGACACACATAATTATAAATAATGGAAATAAACCATAACAGATCATAAAAAGCTTCAAAACCATAAAAACAGGATATGTCATGGCATAATAAGGGGACTGCTCATAACCAAAAGATCTCAGTGTAGGGGATGTTTCATAAGAAGACAGATAAGTCTAACTCTTGATTTAAACCAAAGGGATGGAGAGTGTTCATGTCAAATATCATCCTTTGTTCCAGACGGGGAAGTGACATGTTTACATCTCCACCATGCCAGTGTGGATATTCTTGCTTCAGAACAAGAAATGTTAAAATCTGCCAAAGAGTGAGATGCCTCAAGACAATGACTGACCAGTGATTTTTGCAAGGAGGAACATCTAATTGCACTTCAGTGTTCAATTATCCTCAGTTTGACACCAACACATTTTGCCAATGTAAAGAAGATCATATGGGCACTTGATCATATAAATCAAATTCTTTGAATTGCAGTTAGTAAACCCTTTAAGAGGAAACCATACTTGTGTCTTAGGATGAATGAACGAATCCTTTGTAGTGATGGCATGCAGACAGGCTGAACAAGAATCACTTTTGAAATTTCCAGTAGTCCTTGGCTTCCTCTATGGGACCGCAAGAGTCGTGGGTACATATATATTTGAAAAATTGCAGATAGGAGAAACCTGAATCTAATTCTTTGGATGTGAACATAGGGATAGTTTTATAATTGTTCAAGATGTCCCTTGCTTCTGTTCCTATTTGTGGGTGTTTTTTTTTGAATTCCTGCTCCTGGTTCTTCATCTGAACACAGAACAAAAATATTTGTTAAGCAATTCCGCTTTATCCTTATCAGCTTCTACATATTCCCCCCCCCCCCCTGCACCCTTGAGTCTGACAATACCACTTTTGCCCTTCCTCTTCTCACTAATATATATCTATCTGACAAAGTCTTATCTACCCATTTTATTGCATTGGCTATTTCCTCCTCCTTTTGAATCTTTGCCTTCTTGACTACTTTGCTAGCTCCTCTAGGTTTTTTTTTTGTTTTTGTTTTTGTTTTTTTTGTTTTCCCCAAATACAGATGCCTGTCTTCCTCTCTCTGATCTCTTGTATTTCATAAAGGCCTCCCTCTTTCTTCATCTTTTCAGCTACTTCCTTCAAAAACCATAGCAGTCTCCTTTTTTCCTTTTTGCCTTTATTTACCATTTTAACAAAAAGGCTGGTTGCCCTTTAAATACCCCCTTTCAGTTTTGCCCACTGTTTTTCTACATCCCTCAGCTGTTCCCATCCCACTAAACGACTCCCTGAGGTATTGGCCCATCTTCGCAAAGTTAGTCTTCCTAAAGTCTAAGATCCTCACCTTTGAATGGATTCTAACAGCCCTAGTCCTAATACTGAACCACACCATCTGGTGATCACTGGATGCAAAATGATCTCCCACTACAACATCAAACACTTTCACCATTGGTAAGCACCAAGTCCAGTATGGCCCCTTCACGTGTGCGGTCTGTTACCAATTGCCTGAATAGTTCTCCCTGTAGAGAATCCAGGATCTCCTTACTTCTAGATGATACCGCAGCAGGAATGTGCCAATCAACATCTGGCATATTGAAATCTCCTATCAGTAGCACTTCCCCTTTCCTAGCAATGCTGCGTATGTCTTCAATTAACTCTGTCCACCTCTTCCTCTTGTGAGGGAGGTCTGTATATCACACCAATGCAAATAGATTTCCTTTTCCCTCTTTCTAGTTTAACCCACAATGCCTCCTCTCTCCCTTTTAAGCTCTATAATTCCAAAGCTTTAAGAGTAGTTTATACATATAGTGCCACTCTTCCTCCCCTTCTTCCTAACCTGTCCTTTCTGAATAAAGTATAGCCAGGTATAGTTACATCCCAATCATGGTTTTCTGTGAACCATGTTTCTGTAACTGCCACTAAATCCAAGTCAGCCACTCCCACCAAAGCTTCAACATCAGGGATCTTATTTCCCATGCTACAGGCATTTATACACACTGCTTTCCATATGTTACATTAAATACCTTTATGGAAATGGGTATCACTTACCTGGGGGCTTTCACTTACCTGGGGGCTTTCTTCACCCATCCCCAACGAATCTAGTTTAAAACCCTCTTCAGTAGATTGGACAGATGGATGCCATCTCTGCTCTGCAACCCTTGGAACAGCATCCCATGGTCTAGGAAACCAAAACGCTCTCTGACACCATCCATGCAGCCATGCATTCATCTCCAGGATGTGAGCCTCTCTGCCTTGGCCTTTACCCTCAACAGGGAGGATTGAAGAGACCACCACCTGTGCACCTAATTGCTTCACCCTCTGTCCCAGAGCCATGAAGTCACTTGATATGTTCCAAGGTATACCTGGCAGTATCATTTGTTCCAACATGGATTAGCAACATTGGGTAATAGTCAGTGGGCTTGATGAGTCTCGGCAAACTCTCCATAACATCTTGGATTTTGGCACCAGGCAGACAGCATACCTCTCTGGACATCAAGTCTGGTCGGCAGATGGACGCCTCAGTACCCCTCAGAAGAGTCTCCAACCACCACTACCCTTCGTTTCCTTCTGGTCACTGATTCTGCAACTTTGGGGTAATTGAACTCTGATTCTTCCCTTTCCAGCGATGCTTTCACCTCCTCCACTTCCAGGGCTGCATAATGGTTCTTCAGTTCAAGGGCTGGAGAAGTTGAATTGGTGATTTTGCAGCCCCTGGTAACTTGTGTCCAACCATCGACGTTCTGTTGGCACCCATCTTCTCCTGTGCTGGAGAGCTTGGTTGCTGCAAGAAGCATCTCATCAATGTACTTCTCACTGTCTTGAATGCTCCTCAGCCTCGCCACCTCCTCTCTGAGTTCCTCCACTTGTTTCCTCAGAGCTTCAGCATGCAGGCACCCTGCACATGGAACTGGTCCTTCAAATGGCATTAGGACCTCTGTCTGGACCGAGGCAGAAGCTGTAATGGGGGCAACAGCTTTAGCAATACGATTTTTCCCAGCCATTGTTCGGTTCGTGGAGCTTAGGTATCTGTTGAAGCAAAAGAATACACTCAATCCTCTCCAACAAGCCATGAATGCCGCTGCACGTGTCCTCTGTGGTCTAGCCAGATCAGACCACATCACACCTATACTCAAGGATCTCCATTGGTTACTGATATACTCCAGGCTAACATATAAGATTCTGCTAATAACATTCAAGATTATCAACAACATTGCCCCCAATTCTCTCAAGGAACTTATCACACCTACTCCAAAAACTAGAACCAGAAGGACAACAACAGACAACACTTTGACTATTCCCAAAGACTCCATAAAATGCTCCCAAACAACCAGGAGAAGAACCTTTGCCTACTATGCACCAAAATGTTGGAACGACCTCCCCCCAGAAATCAGAGCAATCCACGACCTTCTACAATTCTGGAAAGCGATAAAACATCACCTCTTTCTGCTCCATTTTGCCCAAGCCGCCACCCCGACTCTAAGAAACCATCCCCCTTACCCTACTAAAGACTCCTACACAACATAACGCTCAAGCCCCAAGCACTCACTTGTCAGTCCTGAAGCTACCTACGTCCTTTCAGAGCAAGTATCAACTATTATGCCATATCTTTATTTATTTATTTATTTATTTATTTAACATGTTTTGTATCCCGCCTTTTCCTTCAATCAAAGCGGTTAATACAGCACAAAGTTAAACAAAGGTGAGGGAAACATACATTACATTATCATTACATCACAACAAAACACTAGGAGTACAAACAGGGAACACAGTACATAACTTACATTACATTACCTTACATTAACTACAAACAGCATATCGCTGAACAGAATGAGCATATAGCAGCAGATAGTGGGTCCCGCACGGTCCACCGCCTAAGGGCCACGCCAAAGGGCCCTCTTGCGAGGCCCTCAGGCGCGGGCCCGCAAGGCACGGGCGCGCCATTGCTGAAGGGATTTTAAATGATTTGAAAAGTGCTCAGATTGGCTGCAGTTTTCTCTCACACACAGTTCCCAACTAAGTAGGCACAGCTGATTCTCACTCACTGCTCACAGGATCGTTGGAGCCTTTGCTGAAGGGATTCTAAATGATTTGAAAAGTGCTCAGATTGGCTGCAGTTTTCTCTCACACACAGTTCCCAACTAAGTAGGCACAGCTGATTCTCACTCACTGCTCACAGGATCGTTGGAGCCTTTGCTGAAGGGATTCTAAATGATTTGAAAAGTGCTCAGATTGGCTGCAGTTTTCTCTCACACACAGTTCCCATCCTGATACATGTCAATATGTAAATAGTTTCCCATGTTCTCCAAGTTTTATTCCTTGTTATAATGTAAATTCAATCAGTCTTCTCTGATCTGAAAAATCTTTGTTAAATGTAAACCGCACTGATAACAAATAGTGCGGTATATAAGAATTGTTAAATAAATAAAATAAATAAAAAGAGATCTACCAAGTACCAGCCGGTTTCCCAGCTGTCCTTTCAGAGAAAAAGCAGTTAAATCTCTTTAATTATATTCAAAATGTGCTGGTCCAATTCTCTGTGACTTGTTAAAGGGGGAGGTGCCCTATAAAGCAAGACTGCGCACTAGGGGTGGGTGGGAGTCAGGGTGGGTGGGTGGGTAGGGAGGGAACTAACTCCTGATTAGGTGTTAGCATTTTCTAAACCTGAGGAGGTAACTAGAGTTCAGCAACCTACTGTGCACAAGGAAAGTTCCCCTAAAGCACCAAAAAGAAAGTAACCTTGCTTTAAAAAAATATACAAAAAAAACTTTTTAAGAGCTCCCAGTCAGAGAGCTAAGCAATGTAATATAATAAAAACAAACTGCGACGCCTCCAGCTGGGCCCAGGGGCTTACAGCCTGGAGGACGGCCTTGAATGTCCTCTTGGGATAAAGTTCTTTTAAAGTCGCCAGAGGATTCTGGGACTTGTAGTGCACTTTACTCCTTGAGGGAAATAATGTAGTTGAGTCGGTGGTAAGGCATGCAAGAAAATTTATTTGTGGGGATTTCCAAAATACGCTATGGTTCATACACAACTAAGGCAGAAGGATACATCTCCAACGAAAAAGATGAAATCAGGATTTAAACCAGGAGAGGGAGAATAACTAACAAAAACCTTTTCACTTTCCAGCCGATCTGCTTTCCTACACACTCACATCTGGGACTGCCCCGTGTGGTCAATTAGCAGAATTCCAACAAACTTTGTAACAGCTGGGTTTCCTTTTCAAGCACACAGTTCATCACTGCTTCTTTACTTCAGCCAGTGATAAAATAAAACATAGTTAGCTTTCTTCAATAAAAGTAGAAACTGCCCCTATTTTCCTATAGGGTTTTCACAGCCTCTCTGTTCTTGTTCACAACTGTAGAATTCTTTCTTTGTGCCAAAGAACAGTCCATGGGCATAGGCAAATATTCACAGCTAGGCACACATGCATCTATTTGCATTCCTTCACTATCATTAGGGCAAATAGTGTCTCTCTCACAATTAGGCGCTTCCTCAAACTTCCTTTCTTTTTAGGAACTCCTGAAATTGGCTCCACAGCAACTCAGCCCGTGTAGGCCCTTTTAAATTAGGGGAGTGAATCTTCTCTTCAGAGAACAGCTTCCTTAATGCCTCTAACTTTGAAGTCTCAAAGGCTGTACTGTTATCAGTGCTACGGCTTTTAACATCTGATAAGCTTTCTACCCACTTCTTAATCGTGGAAGGTGAGGACTCAACTTCCTGCCCTTTAAAACTGGCAAATTGTCTTTCTGCTAAATTATCAGAAAAGAAACTGCTGGCTTTACCTTGGGGCTGTTTCTTCACATAAACGTTGCTTTCTTTCCTCCTGGGTTTCTCCAGGCTTTGAAATGCAGGTTCCTTCTGTCCTACTCTGAGGTAGCTGCTTTCTGGAGAGATTTTCTCTGGCTTTCTCTTCCAGCCAAGCACTGCTCCAGCCTCTTTCCTTTCTCTCCCACCTTTCCAGCTCTCACAGCTGTTCCTGTTCCTTGCCTGACGTCCACCTCTCCTCCATTCACTCATGCCTCTGCCTTCAGTTGCTGGCTCTGTCTCTTCCTCCTCCCGGTCTGTATCTGTGTCCGGGCTCCAGCCTGAGACTGCCACTGCCTCTCCGTGTGCTTCTCTGTCGTGTGCTTCTGTGCCTCCGACTGCTCGTGCTGCCCTGGGTGCTTCTCTCTTGCTTTGCTCTGCACGTGTGTTTAACCACTGCTGCCTGCTAGGCCTTCCCTGTTCTCTGCACCCATGTGACCAATCAGCAGGGAAGCCTGTCTCCACCCCTGAGCTAGGGCGTGGTCTGACTCTTGCAGGGAGCTGACTTTTTTTCTTCTGACTTGGCTTGTAATTCCCCTGCACATGTGCACTGCCATTCACTTCCATGGGGAATTCAGGATTTTCATCCAGTTCCATGTTTTCCAAAGGGCTTTCGTCACCACAAAACAAACAAACCCTCAGATCCTTACTGTTTGATCTGTAGAGCCCTGGTTAGGAAAGCCTAATGTGCCACTCTTGTCTCAAGATATTTGTGATCTGTTTAGAGTGTGTGGAGGGCAACTCATTTTATTGCAGGGTGACTTAACTCTCTTCTGCAATAGTGATTCTTGATCAGTATCCTTGGCCCTGTGGTATGCCCTTTGAATAAATTCAGTAGGGTAGCCTTTCTGGAGAAATCGTTTATGCAATATATGGCACTTCTCTCAAAGGAGACTGGATCAGAGCAAATACCTTTAGTCTGTAAAAATTGGCTCACTGGCAAATTATTCTTTAGAGAGCTATTGTGAAAGCTCTTATAGTCCAAAAAATGATTGAGGTCAATGAGTTTATTAAAATTCTGAGTGGTTTTCCATAATCTTGATATCCAAGAAGGCAATCTCACTCTCATGAAACTGTGCCTTAAATTGTAGGTTGGGATTCAAAGTATTGATCCATAGCAGAAATTCTTCCAGGGGTTGTTTCTCACCATCCCAAATCAGGAGAACATTATCTATGTATTGTTGCCTCAATTTCACATAGGGTCTGTAAGTAGATTGTGTACAAAACTTGCTCTCAAAACCAGCAACATACAAATGTTGCCAAATCATGGGGCCATCTTGGAGCCCATCGCTACACCCTTTGATAGATAAAATGACCTATCAAACCAAAAGAAATTGTTTGGTAGTACCAAACTAGCAAGTTGTGTCAAAGATGGAAATGTGCTTATGTTCTGTGCGCCCTATTAGTGTCTGTCCAACAACGTGGATCACTTCTTGTTGTGGGATATTTGTATAAAGAGAGTTTATCTAAGGTGACTAAAATAAGCCCATTATAATATCCTTCAAAGGCTGGAGAATTTGAATAATATGTGCTGAATCTCTGGTGAATGATGGGATCGCCATGACAAAGAGGCATAATAAAGTATCTACAAACTGGGATACTGGTTCAAAAAGGGAACCAATAGCTGAAATGATTGGCTGTTCAGGTGGCTTCACCAGTAATTTGTGTATTTTGGCCAGAATATAGATAGTGGATACCACTGGATGGGAGAGTTAGAAAATCACATTCCCTATTTGTAAGAGTCTGCATCACAAACAAACTGTATTAAGGAGTTGAATATGTGGGCTTTGCGTAATTAAAGCAGTGACAGCCAGCCACTTTAATCTTCCTGGCCCCTGCCATGAAATATGCAAGCCCCCCCCCCCCTCAATTTTCTAAGTTGCTATCATTGTTGAGATTAGTCTATAGGGCAGTGATGGCTAACCTTTTTGAGCCCGAGTGCCCAAACTGCCGCACAAAACCAAAGAATTTCCTCAAAGTGCCAGCACGTCAATTTGCATAAATATTTGCATAATGCTAACATACACTAACTTTTAGTAAACATGTCTCTTAATGAGTGTATGAATAAAGAAAGACTAAAAGATTTCTACATTACTATAATCCAGTGCCAACCGCCAGGCACATTAGGAACTACTACAAACACTGCCCATTTAGAACCAATAGCAAACCCGCCGTATCCTAACAGCACTACCAGGACTCACAAAGCACCACACCATACCTATCAAAAGGCAACACTGCAAATATTAAACCAATACATTTCAGACAATAACAATACATGACCTACTGGGGAAAGAGAACAAGGGGCAATGTCAAAAAGGAATTACATAAACAGAATACCTCAGCTCAGTTACACAGTTGCAATTGCTCCAGCCACTTTCTTCTGGTTTCTTCATGTTTTCTGCTAACTCTCCATCATCTGCTGTCCATTTGTCCTTTCTTCTCTCTTCTAGTTTTTTTTTTTCCATTCTCTCTCTCTACATCCGCTTTAACATACTAATCTTTCTCCTTTTGCTCTTTCCTCATTCCTATTTCATCCACTCAAATTTTACCCCTCCATCCTCAATCCCCACTTACTCTCCCAATACCCGGCCAATTGTAGATTTTTTATCCCTCCCACACAAAATATTTTTCCCCTCTCCATTTTACTCTCCCAGCCCCATCCCATTCTAATCCTCCCCCAACATCAGCTCCCTTCTAGTTCCAGCCTCACCCAGCATCCATTCCCTTCTAGTCCCTGCATCAGCCCATTTCCAGTCCTAGCAACCCCCCAACCCAATACCAGTCCTAGCCCCCCCCCATCAACTCACTTCCAGCCCTAAACCCCCATCACCCCATTTCCAGACAGCCCCCATCAGCCCACAGCCCATTAGCAGTCCTACCCCCCCAGCCCATTAGCAGTCCTACCCCCCCGCCCGCCCATTAGCAGTCCTAACCCCCCCAGCCCATTAGCAGTCCTAACACCCCCCCCTCCTGCCCATTAGCAGTCCTAACCCCCCCTCCTGCCCATTAGCAGTCCTAACCCCTCCCCCTCCTGCCCATTAGCAGTCCTAACCCCCCCTCCTCCTGCCCATTAGCAGTCCTAACCCCCCCTCCTGCCCATTAGCAGTCCTAACCCCCCCCCCCCGCCCGCCCATTATCAGTCCTAACCCCCCCAGCCCATTAGCATTCCTAACCCCCCCCCGCCTGCCCATTACAGTCCTAACCCCCCCTCCTGCCCATTAGCAGTCCTAACACCCCCCTCCTGCCCATTAGCAGTCCTAACCCCCCCCCCCCTCCTGCCCATTTGCTTTCTTAAACCCCCCTCCTGCCCATTAGCAGTCCTAACCTCCCCCCCCTGCCCATTAGCAGTCCTAACCCCCCCTGCCCATTAGCAGTCCTAACCCCCCCCCTCCTGCCCATTAGCAGTCCTAACCCCCCCTCCTGCCCATTAGCAGTCCTAACCCCCCCCTCCTGCCCATTAACTGCCCTAACCCCCCCCCCTCCTCCTGCCCATTAGCAGTCCTAACCCCCCCCTGCCAATTTGCCGTCCAACCCCCCCCCCCCCCCGGCAAATTTTTAAAAAAAAAAAGCAGGCTCTGGCTGCTGCCGCGGCAGATTGCAATGTCCCGCGGGGCCCCCTCCGCCCGCTAAGCCCCTCTGCAAGGGCTTTCAGATTCGCGAGGGAGAGCGTCTCCCTCGCGTCTCTGTTAAGCCCGCAGGGGCTAATGGGAAATTTCCCATCAGTCCCTCGCGTCTAAAGGGGCTGATGGGAAATTTCCCATTAGCCCCTGCGGGCTTAACAGAGACGCGAGGGAGACGCTCTCCCTCGCGAATCTGAAAGCTCTTGCAGAGGGGCTTAGCGGGCGGAGGGGGCCCCGCGGGACGCTGCATTCTGCCCTTGCCGCGTCCGCGGCAGCAGTCAGAGACAGCTTTTTCTTTTTTTTGCGGACCTATGGCCCGCGTGCCAGCTGCAAGGCCTTCGCGTGCCACAGCTGGCACGCGTGCCATAGGTTCGCCATCGCTGCTATAGGGCAAGCATTACAAATAAGTGACAATACCTGGAAAAATGAATATGAGAAGATTTTGGAAGATGCTTTATATAAACAGAATGTCATTTGACTTAATCACTCATGACTGAGATTTTAGCTCACGCCTTTTTTTCAGGAATAATTTAAGGAGAGTTACATTCAGGTATAGTAGGTATTTTCCTGTCCCTTGAAGGCTTAAAATCTAAATTTGCACTTGAGACAATGAAGGATTAAGGGACTTTCTCAAGATCACAAAGAACAATGATGGGGTTTGAACCCTGGTGTCACGTCAACCAGCTGTTCTAACATTACACTACTCCTTCACAATGCGTGGGATAACAAAGCGTTCCATTAAAAAAGGAACTGAGACTCGGGACGTTAGTGACTCACTCTAAGGTCATCTAAAGTGTCATCACCTGATCTGGGTATAGAAGGATGGCTCAGAGCAATAAAGTGACCTGTCTCAGATTCGCACACAGGGTTGGGCAGAGATGAGATTTGAAGTCACATTCCAGGGATTCATAAATAAGGTTTACTTTTTTTAAAAATATATAATATGTATTACTCAGCATCGTGGTATTAAAGTGGCATCAAGCAAATGTCTTATGGCCATGCGAGAGTTTAAACCTGGCCAGACATTCTGCAGTATAAGGAAATATGCAGCAAGTCACAGTGATAAATCAGAACTTAATAGAGCTACCAAGTCACACACATTTTGCATGTGACAGTGACTAGAGAGGATCTCTGCACATATGCAAAGCCCCACTCTCCTCACTCATTCTGAGCTGCAGCAGGACAGGACCTGCTCCCACTCCCCTCCTGTTGCTGTCGTCTACCTCTGCCCGGGCACCCAGAAGCATTTAGAGCTGTGAAGTTAGAAGGGTCCTGCTCCCTCCTGCACAAACTTCCTGCCAGAGCTGGCAGGACTCACAAAGGAACCAGAAGACTTTGAGCGCATGTCTGTGCTCCGAGGCCCCCATACTATCTGCATCTGCTTTACAATGCTTCAGGGGTAGGATGATGGCAGCATTAGCAGAGAGATGGGGGGGGGGGGGTGCGGGGTGCAGACTGCATTCAGTAATGATCCAGTGGATGATGGTGGTTTACACTGTGTCAATGCTTGCAACGAAAGGTATAGAAAAGATTCCTTGGTGCTAAAGAAACAAAACACCTGCTTATGATTTTAATTTCTTCTGCACATTCATTTTTAGATGCTAGTAAACAGTGTATAAAACACAGAAGGTTATGGGATTATAGAAAGAATATAAGTGGTATACAGCTGATGAAAGAGTAGCCTCTGGTACAGGTGGCAAATACCTGAGCGACTGCAGGTTCTGACCTCTGGGGTTAACTAAGAAAAGGAAATATTGTTTCTGTAGTTATGGGTACAAATCTTGGTTTAAAATAGACTAGGGAGCGGAAGTAGCTCCAAACTGATATACCTTTGCTGTCCATGAATTATTTATGCAGGCTTCTTTATTTATGAGCTATTTATGAAGAAATTCACCCAAGGCTATGTACAACAGGCCTCCCTGACATAGACAACTTTGCATTATAGTAGCAGCAGAACAAAAGTAAAATGATACACATGTGTAATCTGGCATATATATGTCACATCCACGTGTAAATATCATTTTAGAAAGGGTTCAGTTTACATGTGGATGCCGAAATCATGTCCAAGTTACACCGGTAAGCCTGGGTGGGAGAAAAATCTACATGTGTATGCCCTAGTTGATGGAGGGAACGCACCTGTGTGCCAAGAATAATCTAAGTCTGGATTTATTCCTATCCCCTAACCAATACGAATAGGGATTTTGGAAAATGCTCATTTTGGACATCCCTTTACAGGAGGGATTAAAAGAGACATCTCCCTTAATCCCCCAACGTTTATTCCCCCTGCAAACTGAAATGAGCTAAAAAGAGAGGCCTGTGGTAGGGGGTTTGGGTGGCTGTACATCTATGCAGACATTTCCACTTGGTTATTGTGAAGTACTGCACTGACACACGTGTGGGTTTCCTCGGCTGATTTTCCTACATCTGTATCTCTTACTGCATAGAGATGTGCATTTTAGAAGCAGCTCCACCTTCAGCAGCGCCATTTCTAAAATACCGGGACAACTGTAAACATGTGACCTCCAGGCCTCAATTCTGCTCTCCATATCCTATGTAAAATGTAACTTATAAGAACAGTGAGAAACTTGGAAACTATGAGATTTCTAGTTCTCTAGTTTTGTGAAAAGCAATTGAACACAAAATACAGAATACCTCGATCAACGATGCTAGCACTACGCTCTCTGCGTGGTAGCCGAGGGGGGGGTGGGGTGCAGGCAGCAGTGGTAAATAGGAGAGATGCTGAAGATGGCACAGTGGGGAAGTGGAGGGGAGGGGAAATTCTGGACACCTGGGGGTAAGATGAGAAAGGAATAGAAGGGGAGATACGGGTGGGGGATAGGGAAGGGGAGATGCTGGCCACCTTGAGGGGGGAGGGATGCTGGAAGAGGAATATTGATTGACTGAAGCCAAAGCGAAGGCATTGCATAGATTTATACTGCTGAAAATCCCCTGGGAAAAATCTCACTCATTGGGGTAGTAAATCTTATTTTTTGGGATCTTTGGCTTAGAAAATGAGGACATGAAAGGAAATCCATAGCTTTATTAGTACATGAAAGGGCAGCAGAAGTAAAGTGGCCACTGACTACTCCACAGACAGCCATACTGGGGACTCTTCTGGGCAGGGTGTGCACCAGCTATCAGAAATAAATACAATACATCATGTTATGGAAGTGTTATTTGGATGCATATTTTGTCTTTGGAAAGGACCATTAGCAGATCTGCAGCAATTTCTACAGTGGATAAACACATGTAAGTCAAATTTACAGTTTGACTGTAGATATCAAAAGACACTAGATGTGGAAGTCATTAGAGTGGGGCCTCGTATGGTTACTACTTTATATGGAAACTCTAGAAAAGAATAATCTTTTGCAGTTTCATAGTCATCATCCTTATAGTTTAAAAGCACGATTGCCAGTCAGCCAATATTTGTGAGTGCAACATATATGTACCTCTATACAAGATTATACATTTCAAGCAGAAGGTTTGTTTGAGAGATACTTGCATAGAGGATATCCAAAACGTATTATCAAGAAGGCGTATCTGAGAGCCTTCTATGCTCCAAAGGAGCCTTTACTGCAAGATAAATCAAAGTCTGAAGAAGATCAGTGGGTTTGTGTGCTCCCACACTCTTCTCGATCTGAGGGTGGTAGCTCTTTAACACAAGCTGTAGCCAATATTACAGTCGCATGAATGTTTCCAACAGTGACCTATTATTGCCTACCAACATAGTAGGAGTATAGGTGATATGGTTTGTAGATCCATAATGTGGCGGGCGTGCCCCCACTAGGCGGTTGCCTAGTGAAGACGGGCTCCCATCTTGTATCTTTTTAGCTTTAAACGTGTAGTTGTGTATAAAAGCAGTCCAAGTGGTTTTAAAGCAACACAGGAATTTTTATTGATTTTTGACTTGGTGCAGTTTGGAATCTTCTACAAAGGACTGTTACTAAACTCAGCAACAGAAAACAAGGATATTTTCTCCAAATAAAGTTCTTTACAAACAGTGTGTTTCACTGGTATTATTTACAAATAAATGTCTCGACTTCTTTCATTTAGGAAATTTCTCATCTCAGAAACAGCTTTATTTGCAGTTAAAGCCCACAACGGGACTCAGTAATCCTGTCGGCTCCCTTTAGCTGCTTCAGTTTAAAACACTTCTCAACTGGTCAGCACAGAAACTCAATTGCAGCATCTACTTCTCTTCAGCAGACAGAGCTTTGCAACTTAGACTAAGAGATTTCTTTTCTCTCTTTTCAAAGCTTTCAGCTATCATGAACCTGAGAAATGCTTCCTGAGATTCTTCCTAGTATTTTACTACTTTCAATCAGCAGTAACACAGAGCACATTCCATTTCAGAGCAAGTTGAATCAGGGTCATCTTCCTTATAATCCACCTCCATTTCTTCCTCTGCACTGCCTGATTGTGGAACTTGAATACGTTCAGGTACTTTAAGGTTTATATGCTTTAACAGCTTCTCCCATTGAACTGCCTTTCTTTCTTTTGGTAAAACATTAACTGGCTTTGTTTGCTTGGCTTTATCTACAAAACCCTTCTTCCTGTTCTGCGTGCTAGCAGGTATAACTATCTCCTCAGTATCTGAGTCAGAGTTACAAGCATTAACTCTTTCCAACTTTCCTCTCCTACCTTGGAGCTTAACTGTGGGAGTTTCACAGCCGTGACATCTGTTGGAGGTAGCATCCTCTGAATCAGAGCTGCTCAGGGAATCACTGCAGGATTTTCTTCCAGCTTTCCTGGGCTTTCTCAGCCTGAAGATTTCTCTTTCTTCAGATGAAGCTGAGCCTTCCTGTTCTAGCTTTCTTACAGCCAGCCTTCTGCCCTTCTCTCTCCTAGAAGGAAAGTACTCGGCCTGTCCTCTGGCTTTTCCCGAGCTGCTGCTTCTCAAGCTGTTCCCGTGGCTTCCAACACCTCCAAGGCTTCTAACAGTTCTACCGGCTCTACCAGGTCTCTCACTTTCTGTTTGCTTAACCTTAAATGCTGGGCAATGCGCCTCCCCCTCTGGCTCCACCCACAGGTGTCCCCTATCCTTACTTAGGGTTGCCATGGAGTCTGGATGTGGCTTCAGCCTAGCTCTGCAAGCGTGGTTTTTTCCATTGCTTTTACTTTTGCACATGTGTTTAGGTGAGCCCATCCCCCTTAAAGAAGCAAAAGTTCCTTTTTCCTCTGTTTCCCAGGGCTGTGCTACACTCTCCTTACCACAATAACTTGGCGGACTAAGCAAAGGGACAATTATCAATAAGGGGACACTATGCATGTGATGACTGTGATATGTGTGATCACATGATACAAAGAAATACATGCGAGACACCAGCAGGCAGTCACACAGTTGTTAATAAATACTTTATCATTCGTACCACTACTTATATTGTGTACCTCCTGCTAAGTCCATGTAATAAGCTTTACATAGGCCAGGCATGTCCAACTTCGAACAGGTCGTGATCTACTTTTTCCGGCCAAAAGTGCCGGTGATCTACCACCATGAAAATTAAGTTTCAAATTAGTTTCAAATTAAATTTTAACCCAATAAAGTTGGAGAATTCCCCCCCCCCCCCCACACACACCATTTTTAATGATCCTTGTCATTTACTTAGATGTGATCAGTTAAGCAAATTAAGCAAAAAACAAAACAGAGACGAAGATTCAGTAAATACTGTGAGGGGAAATGGAAAGTACATTTTTTCTTAACGTTTTATTGAGTAATAACTTTCTTTACCTATCTTAATAACTAACTTTCTTTAACTTTTATTTAGTAATTTGTGTTAAATTTAGGTTGAGCATTGATCCGGGCTGATCTTGCACAACCTTTAATATTTCGCTTTTGCTCATTAGTGAGACGTCTGAGCCTGCATTTCATCCACCAGCTTTTTGAAGTTGGGTGAATATTGTGTGAGGGCCAGTCTCAGGGAATCCTGGAGATGTTCACCTCTCATGTTGGAACGTTGGGAAAACGCAGATTCACACAAATAAGTTGAACCGAAACAGGAGTATATAGCTTCACTGCATCTTTTCAAGTTGGGAAATTCTGTCTCTAGGCACTAGCTTCCAAAACGATTCTTGCTCAGCACGGGTCTTGAGAAAAATGTCATTTTTAAGGGTTAATATTTCATTTTCAAGAGATGGCTTGTTCAATGAGTAATTTTTACTGATAGCAGCTGCAGTTTCTTTAATGTCCACATCTACTTTGAATGTGTATGACAAGTACTCCATAACTGTTCCAATTTTTTGAAAGTCATAGAATCTATTTTCAAATTCCTGGATAACAGAGCAGATTTCTCTCCCATACTTCCCATTTTGAAAAACAAAAATTGGATATTGTCCCAGATGGTCCTGCGTATTAGGAAAATGATCAAAAGTGTTGTTTTGCAAGGTTGGTCATCATTAGCTCAAATTTGCTCTTGTAGGATGAAACTGTACTCATCTCACCAATGCATTAGTTTTTACCTTGTAGTTCAAGGTTCATATCACTTAGTTCGCCTGTAAAGTCAGCGAGAAATGCCAGATCACATAACCACTCCTCATCTTCCAACTCTGCTTGGTCATCTCCCCTCTCCTTCAAAGAACTTCTTATTTCATTCAGCAAATCACAAAATCTTTGCAGAAATTTGTGCCTACTTAGCCACCTTACATCTATGTGCAAAATGATTTCTGCTGCCCCTTCATCAAGAGTAAGATTGAAAAGCTGTCTTTGAAGTGATCTTCCACGAACTGAATTTACAATCTTGAAAGTGATGTCCATGACAGTCTGTGTATTGAGTCTCTTGCTTGCCAAAACTTGCTGATGAATGATGCAGTGGTAAGAAAGGAAATCTGGGAAGTCGTCATGTTGTCTAAAGAGGGCTATGAAACCATTAACCTCACCTATTATTGCTCTTGCTCCATCAGTAGTGATGGAAATAAGTCTATGCAATGGAAGATTACACTTTGTCACAAAATAATGGAAAGAACTGAATATTTCCTGACTGGTAGTTCTCCCTTTTAAAGAAATCATTCCAAGTAGTTCTTCTTTAACACTGAAGTCTTCAAAAACCATCCGGATAAAGACTAGTAACTGGGTTATGTCTCTTATGTCTGTAGATTCATCCAGTTGGAGTGAGAAAAACACAATTTGAAACATCCTCCAACAATTGTTCAGTTGTGTCTCCACACATCTATTCACCTCACGACGGTGTTTCTTCACAATTGTACATCTTGAATAGCAGCTATGATCTTTCTTATTTTTAAATCCTTCAAAAAGATTGTTTTCTTGAAGCAACTGACAATCTTTTACAAATTCCCCTTCAGTGGAAGGTTTGCATTTCTTTGCGATCAGGTTGCTGACCTTGAAGGATGCTATGGTTGCATTGACCGAATGTGACCTTGGCTTCGCCATTAACTGTTGCTGAGTAGCCAATTTTGATTTAAGTTCTTTGCGCTTTAGTTTATGAATTTAACTTTTGGGTGAAAAATCAGCATCAAACTTATTGCTATGCGGAGCCTTATGACGTTCCAGATTACCCTTTTTGGGCAAGGATACTGGGGCGTTACAAATTAGACAACAACACTTGTCTTTCACCATGATGAAGAAGTAGTCCATTTCCCATTCATCATGAAAGTGGTAGGTTTTGCTCTTCTTTGGAACACTCATCTTCGTGGGGTGGCTGGATGTAAGAAGACCAAATCTTCTAAGTTAGTATAAACATTGGCTGAATCTGGTCCAAAACTGTCACTGTCCCAAAGTATTAAAGATCAACAGGAACTGAAGACCTCTGATGTGCAATACAAGGACTGGAGATGCCAAAACCACACATGCAGTTCTAAAAGTAAAAATAAGAATTCATTATACTGGCACCAATAATCAAATACCACCAAACAATCATCAAAAAATCTCAAACACCTGTCCAGCAAACCAGATAAAATCAAATACCGCCAAACAAGTTCAAATACCACCACACGCAACTTAATAAATTCTGCACACAGTGTAGAATCAACACAAAGGCAAGGTGAAATAAAATTGCAGTGTAGAATCAATGCAAATGCTAGGTAAAATAGAATTGCAGAGGCAAGCAAAAGTCACAGTGGTTTGAACCAATTCAGAGACAAGGCATAGGCAAGTTAGAACAAAATTGGAAAAGCCTGCCAAAATCACCAAGTTCTTGACACTTTGGGGTATGTTTACTAAACCTTCTTCACGTGCGCGCCGCGTTAGTCTGCAGGGTGCCATAAAAGGAGTGGGCAGTCCGGTCAAAAATAGCAAAATGGGATTAGCGCGCGCTGCGCTGTGCGCCACGCACATTAGCGCACGAGTAATGCACGCAGGAAGCATAAGCAGGTGTGCTGATGTGCAAACAGAGGAACAGGGCTGCAGTACAATGGTAAAGACACTGACAGATGGTGCAAGGGTCATGGGTTCAATCCCCCACTGTGCCCAATGAAGAAGGCTGGCTGAGGCACTACCATTTATGTGTAATATTGCATTATGAGGCTTTTTAATTTTATTTAATTACTGCTGCTAGCAAACGCACTCTCAAAGCGCTGTAACATAAGGTGCTGCATAAGGCACCCCATAAGGTACCCCAGAGGGCACATTTTAAAGTGCACTGTCCACTAAGGCACCTTATAATGTTCCCTATGGGGTGCCCCATGGAGCGCTGTCGAGGGTGCCATATGAGGGACCTACAGGCTACAGCAATGAGGGTGTTTTTGCTGGCCGCACTAATCAAACAAACAACGATCTGCCTCAGACAGCCCTATCAATTGACCCACTGTGGGTTCACACCCATTACCTCTGCCACACAGACAGTGATGTAACCAGTGGGCTACAGCTGTATGGCCACACCCGGGCCCCTGGCAGGCTACAGAGGGACTGCAGGTCTCCACACCAACTTCTGTGGTTATCAGGTTGGGCTTAACCCACCCATACCCATGATGCACTGCCCATGCATATCAGCAGTCCACAGATGATCACAGGATGGGGTATGTAACCCCACAGCACCTCGGCCAGGTTGGGGGCACTGACCGTGTGCACCCTCACAGCACCTCAGGCTGGTAGGGGGTACTAGCCATGTGTGTTACTGGCACAGAGTGGCTACAGACCATCACATTGTGTGGGTACCGTGCGCACCCTGAGGGGGACATGGGGCACCCAGCACCATGTCCTCAGCCCCAGACATAGATGAGATACACTATGCTGCAGGTCACCATCAGTGACAGTGTGAGATAGGTAGTCCTTGCAGATACACCTCTATCCATATTGGTTTCCCAGTCCCATCTGGCCCTTGTGGACTATGATGCACCAAGAATAATGCATATTCTGTGTGAGTGCCATGGCCACATGGTTACTGTGATGGGGGGCGGGACGCCTGTATGGGCCCATTGGCAGATTATGTAGTACCACCCAACCTGTCCTCTGGGGCTCAGGATCTCCCACCGACGGCTCCACATTCCTGCGATGGTGGTAGAGGGGACCATCTACCTCAGTCCAGCTAGGGGTACACACAACCTTGGGGGCAGTCCTGTACACAGCAACAGGGGACAGACAGTAGGTGTGGGGGGCAGCAGAGAATTTCCAGCCCTATCTGACATTCTCCAGCAGCAGGCACAGTGAGTCCCCAGCCACCACACCCTGCAAGGTGTCCCAGCCATACATATACTAACTGCAAACAATGTGCTAGCTAGTCCATAATGCATATTACTGGGGATGCTGTGCACACCCACCGAGCAGTTAAGTCAGTGATTGGCCCCCAGAAAAGGGGACCCATAAATATCACTTATATAACATACTATGGGGGAACCTAGTCATGCCATGGTCACTGCTCAGTCAGGGTGGGGGTGCCTTTCCAGCAGGACCTGCTTTGGCCACTCTGTTCATGCAGGTGGCAGCCAGACACTACATTGTCCCGACCATTGCCCTGAGCCCTGTGCTGCTGCATCCTGCCCAGGCAGCCCTGTCCAGGCTTTACCCACATTACCTTGCTCCTCATTATGCACATAGGCAAGCTAACACTGGACACAGTGCAAACAGTGTGGGCTGCGAACGGTGTGGGCAACCACCACACACTGGATGGACATTGTGGTATGGTGGATTCCTCCAGCCCTGTAGAAAGAGCCAAAGAGGAAGAATCAGAGGCAGTGCTGGAGTATAAACAAAAGCACATGGCTGGTAGTTACCAAGGAAACCAGACACAGGAGAAAGAAACACGCCCTTGCTGCCAGTTAGCTCAGGAGTCAAGAGCTGATTCAGAGCACCTGCTAGGGGGAGGAGTTAGGCACTACCCTAAAGGGCAGATACATAAAGAAGCTGGAAGGGAAGCTCCATTAGAAGCTGGAAAGGAAGTTCCATTGGAAGCTGGAAGAGGGTCTCCATTAGAAGCTGGAAGAGGTTCTCGGTTAGGAGTTCCAGAGAAAGTTCCAGCACAGACTCAGCTGGGAGTTTACTTACAAGGCCAGCTGAGGGTTCCGGTGAGAGGCCAGCTAACAACCCAGGAGGAGGACCAGGGAAGAGTCCAGGTTCCAAGCCCAGGGCCAGAGTCAACTTCAAAGATAAAAGGAGAACCGTTTACAAAGCTTTATTCAAGAAAAGGATACGGCAGAAGCAAGCCAGGCTGTCTGCAATATCCTGGGGATTACCAAGAGGAGAGAAAGCCAGGAAGGCAGTTTCAACACTCATTGCACAAAGTAGGTGGAGAATCCACAGCCGGGTCTAAAGCCCAGAGAAAACCATTTTCAGCCAGGCACAGAGGTAAGCCCAAAGGCTGGGGTTTTTATAATCAAGGTGATTCTACTTACCCAGAAGGTTGGGGCATTGATTATAATGACTGTAATGAAAATGACTGTTTAAAGCAATACATGATTCAAGAATATAGTACAAAGCTTAAAGCAGAGAGGAAGGGCGGAGCCCAAGAAACAACGGTACAAACATTTCCTACCTCTCAGGAGGCGTTAATGGAAATAGAGCCAGGTTTTGAAAGTGTCTCTGAAGAATTGATGGACTGTACGATTACAATATCTGATGAAGTATTATCCTTGCGCTGAATGTATGCCTTGCAGAGAAGTACAGAGGTATTGAGATAAAAAGTACAGAGCTGTTTCATTCGGATTGCTGAAGAAGCAAATGTTTTGAGCTGAAGTAAGCTATTTATGTTGGAACTTTACTTTGTCCTTTTGCCAGAGGTATCTGGTTTTGTTACCTTTATTTCCTTGCTGAAATCCGCCCCAGGAGGGGAAATAAATCCTTGTTGCTTTAACCACTTTTTGAAGTCACACTACTCTTCTTTGGGCAGTGAAAGAAACTACATATCCCAAGAGGCTTTGCTTTAGGAACTTGTAGAGTAGCTGTTCAGGAAGAAAACAACCCGCTTAAACCCTACCTGCTTTTGCTGGGGGGCACTACAGAAGCGGGGTCACAACATACACACACTCCCACACCTATGACAGCACTGTGCAAATAGAAGCTCTTGGCAGCCCTGGCCACCTCAGCAGTCCTGGGCACAGTATAGGCATGGCTCTGGTACACGATACTGTTGGGGTCACTCCCCAGGGTGGTAAACAATGTCAAACACCAGACCTGATACACACTCCACAGACATCAGAGAGGTTGGTATGGTACGACTAAAGGGAAGATTGTGCTTAACGTAGGGATTCCTATCCACCAGTGATCATACCAACCTTTTGATATGTGTGCCATATCGCCAGGTTTAGTGTGGCATTGCTACGGTATGCAGGGGCTGATATTGGGAGCTTCAGACGGGGCTCGCCATCCTGCTGCTGCAGGTGGTTTTGGATGATGGGGCCTGTGGGTGCAGGTGTGTCTACCCTGTTGGCCACTACTCTGGGAAGAGGTTCCCAACTCCACTCCTGCTGTTCCACAAACTATTCGGGTTTTCATGCTGTCCCTCATGTATGTGCATGAGATACATCTGCAAACCATGGAGGCGGCACATGGGACCGCAGCACAGGCATCTTTCTTGGCGACAGCATGAGACCTGCATGGTGTGTGGCCCTCCAGGACTGCATTAGGGAGACTCTGCTCTAGGTACTGCACATGTGTATGGTGTGTGTGCTCTGTGGGGTAAAATACTTAACCTCGGAATTGCTATCTGCCAGTTATCATAGCAACCTTTTGATAGCTGTGCACTGTATTCCCTGGTTTAGGGTGGCATTGCTAAGGTATGCAGGTGCTAGTATTGGGAGATGCACGCAGGGCCCAATGTCCTGCCTCTCCAAACATATATCACACATCACTTTTGTGGGTTTCCCTGGTTTTGCTGTACATTGCTGACAGAAATGGGTTTTTTTCCCTTTAAATCAGCTCTAACGCGAGGTTTTCACTTGCATTAGTTTTGGCCTCGAATTTCACATCGTTAGTGTGCAGGGAGCCTCTCCCCTCCCACTCTCCACCCATTGACCCCTTCTCTCTGCCCCTGGGGAGCCTTCCTCCGCCCTCCGGGAGCCTTTACACGCCTTCAGCGCTCGTTTGTGCCGCTGTGCGCGTGAGCGTGCACTAAAGCGCATTTTTGCCCCGTAAAGCGTCATTAGTGCGCGCTAAGGTACCTTAGCGCGCACTAATTGCACAGCGCGCACGTTAAGAAGGTTTAGTAAACATACCCCTTTGTTGTGTTTGCCCGAAAATATTTAATGAAAGCGAACTATAAAGCGACCAATGACCAGCACACGACACAACTAATACGGAGTGAGCTCCATTTACCTGTACCCTTTATCGCCTCCCACTCAACCAATTTCTAACCTAAGCAGTAACTTTAGGGTCCATCCCTAGGGTGCTCAGTTTGTTTATAAGTTGCCTGTGCGGAATGGTGTCAAAGGCTTTACTGAAATCTAAATATACCACATCTAGGGCTCTCATTCGGTCCAACTCCCTGGTCACCCAGTCAAAGAAATCAATCAGATTTGTCTGAGAAGACCTGCCTCTGGTGAATCCATGCTCCCTCAGATCCGGTAATCTGTTGGAATCTATTTTGTCTTTCAGCAGCACTTCCAATAATTTACTCACCTCTGAAGTTAAACTAACTGGCCTGTAGTTTTCAACCACTTCCTTACTTCTGCTTTTGTGTAAAGGCAGCACATGAGCCTCTCTCCAGTCCTTTGGCACCACTCCCGACTCCAACGAGGCATTGAAAAGGTCAGTCAGTGGAGCTACTAGAATGTCCTCAAGTTCCCTCAGTATTCTAGGGTGTATCCCATCCGGTCCCTTCACTTTGTCTACTACAAGTTTTTAGCTAGTTTCTCATGAACAGTCTTCTGAAAATTGTTCAAGATGCCCCTCACCTCTGTTCCTGTTTGTGGGTGTTTTTTGAGGTCCTGCTTCTGGTTCTTCATCTGTGAACACAGAACAGAAATATTTGTTAAGCAATTCTGCTTTATCCTCATCAGCTTTTACATATTCCTCCCCTTCACCCTTGAGTCTGACAGATAATTGAATATATTTAAACCCTGAAGCGGAACTGCAAAAAACGTTTTCTGAGTTTGAAACACAACTTTGTGCTGGTTTAAGGCATTAAGTATGTGATTTTTGTAAAAAGAATGAATCAGAGTTGAATATTAAATTAAAAAAGACCAAATGGGACGGTATGGATGTGATCCAACAAAAAAATGTTTTCCTTTATAAGTTGGTGTTGGGTTTAGGCTGTTAACGTTGTGTGTGTAACCCTGCACATAGTCCTTCTTATAGAACAGCTATCAGAAATCATGCAGTGTTATGAAATAACCCTATAACCACGTGGCAGTCACTGTTTGCTGAGCAGTTCAGAGACAGGAATTCCAGGGTCACAGTGATTCCTATATAAAGCTCTGCAAAACAGAATTTCTCACTTCCAAAAAGAGGTCGAACCGAGAAGCTAGAAAGGCCAGCAGGTGCTGCAAGGTAAGCACTTATCGCTGCGGCTAGGATATAAATGAGGTACACAGAGGTATGGATTGTGTCCAAATATCGGCCAGAGGGGGAGGAGGGTGTGGGTGGATTCTCCCCAGGTTTCCTGTCGCATAAGCAGTCAGATGAAAAATGAGTTTATGTGTGAAAAGAATGTGCAGATAATCCTGAGCTGCAGAATGAAAAGGGTATGGTGTCTTCAGTCCTATCAATCCAATTCTTAAATAAACCCTGACACCCCTGGCAAAATCTGACCCTCTCTCTCCAAGCCCATTGCCTATGAATCAGCAGAAGCAAGATTCCTTCCCAACCGAATGGAATACATAAGGAATCGAAAATGTTTGTTTCTGAGGGTAAACTGACCCTCCAAAATCTTAACAGAATGGGACCAAATTTGGCATTGGAGAAAACAGGGAAAAGATATGTTGAGTTTGAAAAAGGTTCTGATTGAATAGGTGGTTCCAGAGAATTAAATAATCCTAATCTCCCACTACATTTCTGTGGCCAGTATTTGCAGCATAGAAAAATTGATGCAGTGAAACAAGTAGCACTTCTTGTGGCCTTGGGTAAGTCACTTAACCCCCCGTTGCCTCAAACTCTGTTATCAATGTCCCTGTTTAATGTACATTACCAAGGTTAAGTTACAATACAAACTGATTTGACTGAAATGATAAAGTGGTATAAAAAGCCTGTTAAATAAATATGGACTTGTGTATATGTCTCTGACCTGGAGGGAATGGAGAAAGTTTGAGTGAAGTGGTTCCAAAATATTTCGTTACCATGTCAGTGAGCAGCTCCTATATACAAATGAAGGACTCAGCCTGAAGTCAAGCTCGAGCGATGCCGTGACTATTGCATCATGAGGAGAGTTCCAGCTTTTGGGAGATGATAAAAGTTTCACAGCTTGAGGAGAAATCCACCCTGAAGCTCACAGCTGAGATAATGATGAAAAGAGAATGAGGCTGGGGGAGGAATAGGGAAAGGAGAAGGAAAGAGGATTCAGGATATGGAAGAGGGAAAAGGAGAGGAGGGGTGTCCTGGAATGATCTTTGTAGTTTTCCAGGCCGTGCCACATCTTGGTAATGGAAAGCTGCAAATATCATGATACTAGTCGTTGAAGCCTAAGAGAACAGGCGTCCTGGAATGTTGGGTGGAGGAAAGGTCTTTCTCTCCTGGTTTCAACCCTCCTCCTTTCAATCTCACCTCATTTCTCATCCCTTACTCATTTCTGATCTTCTTTCACTTCCTCTCTCCAACCTTAGTCCTCTTTCTTTCCCTTCCCTGCCCCATTCCTGGTGCCCACAAACCTGGATTTCCTACTCACCAGAGTAGGTAGCTGTCCAAGGGCTTTGGAATGATAGGTACATTTTCTCCTGCATGCTGATGGCCCTTTCTGAGTGACTGCGTCCTGTAAGATATACCCCCTTAAATGCAGAGAGCCACAAATGGCTGATGGTAGAACCATACAACAGAACTGACATCAGCCTGTGATAGGAGCTGCTGTTCAGGAAAGTACTGCCAGGAGAGTGAAACCTATCCATTGTCGACCCCTGACCTAATTCTCTGGTCACCCAATCAAGGAACATGTTCGGACATGTTTAAGAGAATATCTTTCTGGATAAACCCTACCGCCTCAGATCTTGCAAGAGGCTAGATCAAGATCCCTCTCTATCTCCTATTTAAATAGATTTTTGGTTAGATTACTTATTACGGTGAACAGGCATGGTATCCGCCCTTTCCTGCAGAATCTCTCCCAGAGATGGACTGACAAGATCTGTCAGAGTATCTCTGAGTTCCTCTGATGTTCTAGAATGTGTCCATCCATCCCCCTGCCACATCCACTTTCAGTTTTACAAGTTCCATATAAACTCTTTTTTACATTGCTTCAGCATTTTTAGTCTCTCTTTGTCTCGCCCCACACCATCCTCATTTTTCTCCTCTGTCTTCCTTTCCATTTCCTCGCTTGTCCCTTCAACTGACATACCTGAAAAATATTCTTTCACCTTACTTCAATAATCTTCCTGCAGTGAACATTTTGGCAAAATAACTTCAATAGAAAAGCCAAGATCACTGCTAGACAAAGTGGACAACAAACTGAGCAGTGGTGGGAGGGAGGATTGAGGGGGTGCCCCCTCAAATAACACAGGCAGCCTGAGGAGTCAATGCATTCTGCCCAGCTACTCAACGGGGTTACTTACCTGTAACTGGAGTTCTCCGTGGACAGCAGGATAAGTCAGCCACACCTGGTGTCGTCCTCCGGGCGGCGCCAAGTACGGAAGTGCTCTCTAGAGCTCAGAAAGACTTTCTGAGCCCGCCCAGGTAGCCCACCCTACAGTTCCGCCCCCTAGCCACCAGTATGTTCCAAGCTATTCCAACGGCTAGGGGACGGAGTCCTCAGGTGGCCTCCTCCAGGGGAGGTGGGTGGGATTGTGTGGCTGACTTATCCTGCTGTCCACGGAGAACTCCAGTTACAGGTAAGTAACCCCGTTTTCTCCATGGACAAGCAGGATTGCGTCAGCCACACCTGGTGTCTCCCTAGCTAGACTTGCTGGGGGGAGGAGGCCCGGGTATGTACCAGAAAAGGTCAGAGACTAAGGTCAACGGTTAACCAGTGCACATTTATTCAGGAACAGTGGAAAGGTGCAAGGTGCTACTCAAACGAGGCGGCGGAGTACCGCCTAAGTGGTAACAGTGCAACAACAACCCGTAACAGAGCAAGAAGTGGCAACAGTGCAAACAGCAATAACAGTGCAATAATGCAACAGTAATGTAACAGTGCAAAACAGCAATAACAGTGCAAGAAGAGCAACAATGCAACAGTGATGTTAACAGGCAACATTGCAATAATCCCAGTGAAGTGTTAGATTGTCAACTGTCCCAAACAGTAGAAGATACCGCCATTGAGCTGCCCTTATGGGGCAGGGGCAGTGGCAGTGTTCAGTTGCGATTCAAGGCTGTGGAGAGGACGGCCGCTCCAAGCGCGCAATCCTCCTGAACGCAGAGGTCAAGGCAATAGTGTCTCTGAAAAGTGTGCGGTGAGGACCAGGTGGCCGCTCTGCAAACATCGGCTAGTGGCACAGCACGGAGATTGGCAATGGACATAGCCAGAGCCCTGAGATGGTGGGGGCCCACTCTTGGGAGGCCCTTTTTGCTTGATGGGTCGAGACAATAGGCGACACAGGCAGAGACCCAGTGGGACAACGTCCTCTTGTTGACAGGCCTCCCAGGTCTGTTCGGATCGAAGGAGACAAAGAGCTGTTCGCCCTGTCGTGTGGCCTGTGTTCTTTGCAGGTAGATTCGGAGTGCCCTGAGGCAGTCGAGGGTGTGCAGGCGTCGCTCCTCATCCGAGGAGTGAGGTTCTGGGAAGAAAGATGGAAGCTCAATGGACTGGTTGACATGGAATGCGGAAGACACTTTCGGCACGAATTTTGGGTTAGTCCTGAGAGAAGCGTGGCTGTGGTGTAGCTGTGTGTAGGGAGGATGCGAGACCAGCGCGTGTAACTCGCTAATCCTCCTAGCGGACGTGATGGCCACGAGAAATAGAGTCTTCCAGGAGACGAACTTCATGTCGGCTGACTGGAGCGGTTCAAAGGGCTCCTGTGTCAGGCATTGAAGGACCATGTTAAGGTCCCAAGACGGCACCGGTCATCTGATTGGGGGCTTCAGATTTGAAAGACCCTTCATAAAGCGTGACGTTAGGGGCAGTGCCCCGATGGAAGTGGCTCCTGTCGGCGGTGAGTGGTAGGCCGCTATCGCCGAGAGATGGACTCGGATGGACTGTGTCTGTAGGCCCAGGTTAGACAGAGTCTTGAGGTATTGCAGGACGTAGGGGAGCGGGCATGTGGTGGGCTCAAGGCCTTGGTCCGTGCACCAGATGCTGAATCTTCTCCATTTAAGGCCATAGGACTTTCTGGTGGAAGGCCGTCTGGCCGCTAGCAGTACGTCCTGCACTTCGTTGGGTAGTTGGAGATTGGAAAGGCTTACCTGCTCAACCTCCAGGCAGTGAGAGACAGGGCTCCAAGGTTGGGGTGCTGTATCCTGCTCTCATCCTGTGTCAGTAGGTCCGGTCTGGTTGGCAGTCGTTTCGGCTCTTCCTGCGCCAGGCGTGATAGCAGGGCGAACCACATTTGGCGTGGCCAGTGAGGGACCACCAGGATGGCTTCCGCTTTGTCCTGGACAATCCTTTGTAAGGTCGCTGAGATGAGGGGTGTTGGGGGGAACGCATACACCAGTGACCACTCCCCCCAACAAACGTCGAACGCATCCGCTGCCAGTCTCTTGGTCGACGGGTGCCTGGAGCAGAACAGCGGGCATTTGGTATTCCATTCCGTGGCGAAGAGGTCGATGTCCGGGGACCCCCAGACCCGGAAGAGGTTGTCGGAGACATTGCGGTGTAGGGCCCATTCGTGTGGCTGGAGCTGCCTGCTCAGTCTGTCTGCCAGGGTGTTCTGATCCCCTGGAAGGTATGACGCTCGAAGGTGGCAGCCGTTTCTCAAAGCTAGGGTCCATATCAGTGTGGCCTCCTTGCAGAGGGTGCGAGAGCCGGTGCCCCCTTGCTTGTTGATATAGAACATGGCCACCTGATTGTCCGTCTGGAGGAGGATCGACTTCCTGTAGAGTTGTTGGAGAAACGCTGTGAGGGCATATCTCATGGCCCGTAGTTCGAGGAGGTTGATGTGCAGACGCCTCTCGTGCTTGGACCATTCCCCCTGGGTGCTCAGGAATAGCATGTGGGCACCCCAACCAGTGTTTGATGCATCTGTGGTTAGAACAATTTGATGCTCGCGAGGGTGGATGTCCTTCCCCACCGACAGGTTCGCTGGCGATGTCCACCAGTGAAGCTGGGTGTGGATTTGAGGAGTCATTCTGATTGAGGTGGAGAGAGGTTGACCACTCTGGTTCCAATGGTCGCGTAGATGCCACTGGAGTGGGCGCATTCGCAACCTCGCCGTGGGGAGGACTGAAGTGGCGGCTGCCATGTGCCCCAGAAGGCATAGGATGTCCTTGGCAGGTAAGGCCGCTGCCTTGGCTGCCCCGCTTGCTAGCATTGTGATGATGCAGAGTCTGCGCTCTGGAAGGTAAGCCTTTGAAATCGTCGTGTCTATCACAGCCCCTATGAATTCTAGCCTCTGGGTAGGTGAGAGCTGTGATTTGTTGAGGTTGATGATGAATCCCAAGGAGGACAGCAGCGTCATGGATGTCTGCATGGATCTCCGAAGCTCTTGGGCTGAGGGGGCCGTGAGGAGCCAGTCGTCGAGATATGGGAAGACCGCTATGTTCTGCCTCCTGAGGTGTGCCGCTGCTACGGCCACGCACTTCGTGAAGACCCGCGGGGCGGGGGACAGACCGAAGGGTAGGACTCTGTACTGGTAGTGTTGGTTCAGCACTTGGAAACGAAGGAACTTCCTGTGCGATTTGTGGATGCGGATGTGGGTGTATGCGTCCTGCAAGTCCAGGGACGCCATCCAGTCGCCGTGCTGGATCAGAGGAAGGATGGTGCTCAGGGAATACATCCTGAATTTCTCTTTGAGGATGAACTTGTTGAGGCGACGGAGGTCCAGGATGGGTCGGAAGCCTCCCGACCGTTTGGTAATGAGAAAGTACCTGGAGTAAAAGCCAGAGCCCTTCTCGAGAAGGGGAACCTCTTCTATGGCCCGAGAGTGCAGCAGTCGCAATAGTTCCGTGGCCATGGCCAGATGTAGCTGTTGAGGGGTATCGCTGGCGGGTAGGGAGCTCTGATGAGGAGAGGCTATGAAGCGTATGCGGTAGCCTTCTTTGATAATCCGCAAAACCCAAGAGTCGGAGGATATTCGCTGCCACTCTGGTAAAAAATGGCTCAGGCGTCCCCCGGTTCGGGGGGTACGCCGAGATTTGGCGTCAAAAGGAAGGCCCACCTTTGTTTGCGGGTGCGCCTGTTTTCTTCTGCTTGCGATCCCTTTGCGAGTTTCGCTGGTGAGAGGGTCCTTGGTAGGAATTGCCCTTGTACCTGTTGTTTTGCCATTTGTTGTTAGAAGGGTACTTTTTGTTGGCAGAGTAGTAAGGCTTCCTCGGAAACTTGCTCCTCTGGGTGCCGTTGTGTCGCTCAAAACCGTCCTCTGCCAAGGTCTGTAGCGTGGTACAATGCTCTTTCATATCATTGACCGTGTCCTTTACCTTGTCGCCGAAGAGGGACTCACCCGAGCAGGGAGTGTCCGCAATCTTGTCATGCGTGTCATCCCGTAGGCCCGATGCCCTCAGCCATGCCCATCGCCTTGCTGAGATGGCTGTCCCGGCGGTTCTCAGGGCTGTGTCAAAGGAGTCAAAGGTTGCACTTGCGAGATGTTTGCTGCATTCAGACATGTCAGCGAGTGCTGCTGATGTCAGGGTCTGAGAGTCCTTTGGAAGGCAAGACAAGGTGGTCTTCAGATTAGCCATGCATGCATCCTGGAAAAGGACTTGTTGAAATTGGTGTGCCGCTATCTTTGCGTTTAGCATGGCTCCTTGATAGACCTTTCTCCCGATATCGTCGAGGAGCTTGTGATCCCGCCCAGGCGGGCTGTTGGCATGCGTGCGCGAAGATTTGACACGTTTGAGAGCTGACGACACAACAATGGATTGGTGAGGTAGCTGTGCGGCAGCAAATCCGGGAAGAGGCTGCACTTGGTATTTTGTCTCGAGCCGTCTGGGGAAGGGACGGCCAGAAGCAGGGGTCTGCCAGATCCTCAGGTGACTGTCCCGCAAAGTTTGGTGAATAGGCAGGGAGAACGCGGTCTTAGGGGTGGCTAGGTACTTTAACACCTCCGGTACCGGTTCCTTCTTGTCATCCAGGCCCTGCAGGGACAAGGTGGAAGCCAGTTTCAGGAGGAACTTGGGATAAGTAAGGTCCTCCGGAGGGGGATGCTCCTCTGGCTCCGGGGAGGCTGCCCTATCAGGGGTCGCCCTTTCGCTTTCGCGGGCGGTAGACCCCACAATTTCCTCCCTGGGGTCATCCCCATCGGCCGCATGGGGGGGGTCCCCCAAGGATACGCTGTATGGAGAGGGCGCCCTGACCTCCCCCGCAGGAGGATCCAACTCTCAGGAAGCCGGTAGAGTCTCAGCTGGGGGAGGGTTCAGGTGGGGCAGTTGCATAGGAGGCGCCATGGTTGACTGCCTCAACAGCTGAGATAGCAGGCGTACCATGGAGCTTGAAGAGGACTTGCTCCTATGGCTATGGCAGGGGCTGGAGGAGGTAGAAGGGCTCACCTGACTCCTCCTCCATTTCTGGCGCCGATGCCCTTTGCGCTTGGAGGAATGGTGCCTCTTGCGTTTGTTGCTGCGGCGCCGGCTGGGAGAGGTGCTGCTGCTGCTTGAGCTGGAAGTGCTACGCCGCCTGTTTCTATGCTTGCGGCTCCGTTTGTGGTGGGAGTGGCTACTACTGGAGTTGTTGCTGGCAGATCTCTTCCTCCGGCGTTTTGACACGTTCTTCCCCCCGCGACAGGACTGTTCGTCTGAATCGCTACTGGAACGGCGATTTCGGCGCACAGGGGGTTCAGCTCCGGGGGGGGTGAGCGTCACCATGGCTACCCTTGGCCGCCGAGTGGCGGAGCTCGTGGGCGGAGCTATCGGATCGTCTCCGAGAGACCTCATAGGCAGCCTTAGCCTTTGTGTCCACAGGCTTGCCGTAGGAGGGGGCGGAGCTGGAGGACTGCTTGGAGGACCTGAGCCGGGCGCCATTTTCTTCCCCCGCATGGCTCTCAATCCCCGGGTTAGAGAGGGAGTTTACAGGCCTTACCTCCCCCGACGGGACCACCGCAGGCGAAAGGCAAGACGGTGGAGGTCCAGCAGGAACATCGCTAGCACCGCGGTCATGGACGGAGGCCGCAACGGGCGCATCCAGAGCCGGGGCATGCAGCAAAACGGCAGGAGCAGGATCAGGTACCAGGGGGTTTGCTGCACTTTCCTCTGCAAGCAGTTCTTTTAGATTGTGTCCCCGGATCTCCAGGGTTGTAGGGGACATTCTCCCACAGTGTTCACATTCTTCGGAGATATGGTCTGGTCCCAGGCAGCGCAGGCAGTAGCCATGTGTATCTGAGCTGCCCATTCTCTTTTTGCAGCGAAGGCATTTCTTTAACCCCGGTTTCGTCATACTACTACGAACAAAAATAACAAAAGGGGAAGAGAGAGCAGGGGTCCGTCTTGATGGCAAGGCGGAAGGAAGGAAACTGGTGGCTAGGGGGCGGAACTGTAGGGTGGGCTACCTGGGCTACCTGGGCGGGCTCAGAAAGTCTTTCTGAGCTCTAGAGAGCACTTCCGTACTTGGCGCTGCCCGGAGGACGACACCAGGTGTGGCTGACGCAATCCTGCTTGTCCATGGAGAAAGGTGCATTCAGAGTGACTTGTGTAACTAAAGATCTACTCCCCCACATCATCTCTTTTCCTAAGCTTGTCTCCTCCCTAAATACACATGCTCTATCTTTCTTTCCCAGTCCATGTCCCTCACACACACTTTCTCCCCAATTCCTCTCCCCTGTAACACAGAGGATCTCTAAAGGTAAAAAGTGGACTGTTGTAGTTGTTATGGAAGGACAGACTAGAGAGGCCATGTGGTCTTTTTCTGTCATCATGTTTCTATGTTTCTGTATTCTCCTTCAACTCCATTGTAGCCACTCTCATCAGCCAACCTTCACTATCCTGTCTCCATCCCCAGCCCCTCTAAACTAGCTGTCTCCCATGTTTTCTAAACCCTGCTACCTTTTCTCCAGAGGCTTGTTTGGGGTGTTGCGTCTAGAACAGTGGTTCTACTTTATTGCGGCACCACATAACTTTAAGATTTTGAAGTGTATGATGCTTGAACTCCCGACTCTCACAAGGAAGTGCAGGGGCTTCTGGAGCTTGTAGTGCAAACAGACAGAGCGCTGTGTGGTGCTTTTGGAAAACAGAAAAAGTCAGTACTCTTGAATCCAGGACTCTGACCCTTGTGTGACCTCTCTGCTTTGGCCTTTATAGGAAATCATACTGGTCTCATAATCACTGGAACTCGGGTGACCACTTACCTGGACATCAGAAACCTCTGGTAAGTACCTGATCCAGTATCACCACCTCCCTCCCAGGTTTCGTTACCCTTTATCTGAGGAGCGTCCCTAGACAGAAGTCCAGGAGATTCCTCACGCAGAATGCCCCAATCCATATTCAACAGGTTAAAGACCCCCACGCTTCCCTTTTATCTATGTCATATATGTGTCTTTATAACATAGACATCTGGCTGGGCTTCATAGACAGGCACCCTGTTATAAACGTACACTCCCCACTATATGTATAGCCGCTAGAGGCAAGCGCTCCCCACCCCTACCACCTATCCATAAAGTGCTACTAAATAGATGTATTTTTTTAAGTTCCACAGCCAGCATTTTAAAAAAACATGTTCACCCCCAAGTTTAAATATTGACCTATCAGAACCTCTTATGGGGTGCCCAAATAAACTTTACTGAAGACTTGTGCAAAACAGACATTTGCTCTGAGGTCGTCTCTCTTTCAGAGGGTGTACAGTGCTGACTAAAGTCATCTCTGTATGGGAAAGAACATGTTGCAACTTTTTCTGTGTCTGTGACCCCTTTTTAATTTTCTCCATTCTTTAGAGATATTAGTCTCCCAGCTGTTGGGTAAACCTAGTTCCTTGAACTGAGCTTTCAGTTCAAGTGTTTAAGAACTTTCCCCTCCACTATGGGATCCTCTTCCACATAAGGGCTCTCTCCAAATGGGAATTTCCCAACAGTAATTGTTCCCCTTTTGTTTAGCTCTTATCCAGGATATTCTCTCTAACTTCTCTTGTGCTTGTAGTCCAAGCTAAGTCTCCAGGCTCCTCATTTACTTGGTGGTGGTGGTCAGATTGGGGGGGGGATAAAATCATTTCTGCTCAACTGCATGTCACAAAGGACATAAACTGAAACTCAAAGGAGTTCTGACAAGACATAATTTTTAAATACATAAATAAGCAACTATGGGCCCAAAGGCTGAGCCAAAAAGAAATATACATTGCCTCACAAAGGGACCATAGAATAACCTCTACTGCATCCCAGGAGTCCATAGCTCAGCGTTTCTCATCCAAAGCAAAATGGAAAGCATCTCTCTGGCTGAGGGCTGTGACATCAAGAAACTTGAACAGGAAGGCATGTATAAATATCCTGGAGTAGAGGGAGGAACAACACTTATGCAGAAATTACTGAGAGAAAAGACCAGTTATGAATACTATAGGAGATTAAAATCGTTATTGAAGAGTGCTTTAACATCACAGAATAAGATACAAGCCATCAATCAGCTGGCAATTCCTGTCCTCATACATCTTTGGGACTATAGACTGGCCTCTTAAAGATCTTGAAAAACTGGATGTATGAACAAGAAAACTGCTCCATGCCTGAGGTAATTTACAAGAATCAGTGTATGTACATCCTTAGAGCTAAAGGAGAACTGGGCCTCAAAAACTGATTATACAAGTGCCGAAATATGAAAGTAGTCCAAAAAACCTTTTCACCTCATAGCTGGCTATGAAGTTCTGATGACAGAATTTCTATACAGAAAGGCACAACAAAGTAGCACACCTCATACATTGGAAACTCTGAAAACACTACATCATCACTGTGCCTGAAAAGCACTAGGATCATGACCCTAAGAGAATTAGAGACTGAAGAGGTTATGATCACCTGGGATACTCCCAGTCTGGCCAATAAAAAGCTAGGTGCAAAAAAGCCAGATATAGTGGTAATGACGAAGATCACTAGAACGACACTGATTATAGAGGTGCTAGTCCCAAGAGACTATTCTGTGAATCATGCTGAAAGGGAGAAGATCTGTGAGTACCAAGAAATGCAGTCAGAGACCAAGAAAATGTGGCAGAAAGATACAAAGTTATTCTCCAGGACCAAGCAGGAAGTCAGTCCTCACATATGGGTGACGTCGGCGCCAACGGAGCCCCCCGTGCGGAGCATTTCCCCAGCTTTCAAAGAAAGCCTTTGGGAATGCAGTGCGCCTGCGTGGTCCCCTTCCCGCCCAAGGGTGCCATCTTGCTCAGTCTTTCTTTTTCCGCGGAGCCCGACGGATGTGAGTTTGTGTCACCCGGGAAAAGTTGGGTTTTTTCGGCGATTTTTGCGTTATTTTATCTGGTTCGACGCTGGTTCCCCTTCCCACCTGGGCTCGGTACACCGATATCGAGTCCGGACTTGTGATTTTCGGTTTTTATCCTTCATGACTAGTGTTCACGCTCTTTTTGTGTTTTCACTGGCAGCCCGGTTGTTTGACCTTGCAGGGGCCCTTTTTCCCCCAATGGCTGCCAGCGGGTTCAAAAAGTGTGATCGGTGCAAGAAATTTATGTCTCTCACCGACACACATGACTGCTGCCTCCGATGCCTCGGGCCTGACCATGACCCGCTGGCCTGTGGCCTGTGCGGCAAAATGTAGTCTAAGGCGCATCGGAGCCATCAGCATCAGCGTGAGAGAATATTCTCTGATTCCGCGTCCGACCGGGCCCGGATTTTGTCAGAGGCCTCGACATCTCGGGAGTCCGACTCTGAGCGCCGTCAGGGGTCCTCTGAAAGGGAATCTCCCTCACGGGAGCACCAAAGGAAGAAAAAGCTCGGGAGGGCGGTGTCGGTGGAGGCTCCTGGTTCCTCGAGGGCCAGGTCGTGTAGCCCTGACCGCCGCCCCGGGCTCTCAGAGTCGAAGAGGCCTTCCAAGCTGCCTCGTGTGGAGCCAGAGTCCCCGAGTCACGTAAGTGCAGTTGTCCTCATGGACTCTCTTCCGGGGGAGCCGACGTCGGGCCCGACGCCGTCCGGGCCCGAGTCGGGGGCTGCTGAGTCTCCTGAGCCTGGACTCAGGTTGACAGCCTTGGAGAGCAGCTTGGTTGCCTTCATGGAACAGCAGCGGGTGCTGATCGCCGGTCTGACCGGTGCATCTGCCCCGACCACCAGGACCTCGTCGTCTAAGTCGACCCCGGAGACCGAGCTGATCCTCGAGTCGATGAAGTCTCAAGTCGATCCTCGGTTAAGGTCCCCCTCGATCTCCAGTGCGGGGCCGAGGTCGTTGACGCCGATACCCTCAGCATCAGGGCGGGTGGCACTGAGGCCCACAGGGCCAGAGCCATTCGACTCCTCCTCAGAGGAGTCGGAGTGGGAGACGGAGGATGAGGAGTCCCCAGACACCTTCCAGACCCAGTGCATCCCTTCAGACTCACTGTAGTCTGAGCCTCAGAGAAGGTCCCCCTCCCCCCCCCCGGAGGATACCCGGTTCTCAGACTTTGTGAGGGACATGGCCAAGGCCCTGACCTTCCCTGCGGACACCAAGGAGGAGCCTCAAGCCGAGGAGCTTGATGCCCTCCAGTATGACTTTCCTCCGAAGGAAGGTTTTTTTACTATACTGGTTCCTCCGATGCTGGAACGGCTGCTCTTCCGTATGTGGGAGGCACCGGCCTCAGCACCGGTTCTTAGAAAACGGGTCGATTCCATTTATCGAGTCCGTAAGAGCCCTGGGTTCCAAAAGGCGCAGCTACCACACCACTCCATAGTTGTGGAATCGGCCATGCACCATCTGAAGAGTCATAAGATGCACTCCTCGGTGCCCCCCCAGCCGGGAGGCCCGGAACCTGGATGCCCTCGGTAGAATGTGCTTCCAGGACTCTATGCTGTCTTGCCGTGTCCAGACCTACCAGCTGTACATGGGCATGTACTTAAGAGACCTGGCAAAGGAGATTGCTGGGTTCTCAGCTGGCCTCTCCAAGGAACCTTTGTAGAGGTTCAAGGCTTTGTCAACAGGGATCCGAGAGTGCTCAAAGTTTATCTCTCGAGCAGCCTATGATGGCTTTGAGGCTTCGGCCCGGGTAGCCACGGCTGGCATCGGTGCACGCCATCAGGCTTGGCTACAGTCATCGGACCTGGAGCCATGGGTGCAGGACAAGTTGGTCAATGTCCCCTGCCGAGGTGAAAACCTTTTCAGTAAGCCCATGGCTGAAAAGGCTGTGGAAATCGAGACTGAGACTCTCACCAGGACAAGGCTATCCAGGAAAACTTCTGCTCCTTCTCAGAAAAAGAAGGGCTCGGGGGAAAAAGCCCTTTTTCCTGAGGAAGGGTGCTGCCTACAAATCCTACCCTCACTATCAGGCCTCTCCAGCTCCCCAACAGGGCCAGCAGGCCAAGGGGCAAGGGCATGGGCCCCGTAGGCAGAACATAGTAACATAGTAACATAGTAGTTGACGGCAGATAAAGACCAGCATGGTCCATCCAGTCTGCCCAGCAAGACGGCAAGAGTAGGTGCACCTGTCGCTCCGCGCAGGCCACCCCTCCCCATATCCCTGTTCAGGGGTAAACCCACCACTCCATGTAGGACACCACTATTTGTTGAGACGTTATATGGTTCAGAAGTTAGATGGTACCGTTTTATTTTGTTTTTATCCTATTTCTGTAAAGGGATCCTCTGTGTTTGTCCCATGCCTTTTTGAATTCCGTCACCGTGTTCGCCCCTACCACTTCCATCGGGAGGGCATTCCAAGCATCCACCACCCTTTCAGTGAAAAATATTTCCTGACATTGCCTTTCAATTTACCCCCTTGCAGTTTCATGTTATGCCCTCTAGTTTTACAGGTTCCCCGTCTTTGGAAGAGGTTTGTTTGTTCATCATTTCTCTTTAAGTATTTAAAGGTCTGAATCATATTTCCCCTGTCCCTCCTTTCCTCCAAAGTGTACATATTTAGGTCTTCAAGTCTCTTCTCATAAGGCTTCTGACGCAGGCTCCAAATCATTTTGGTCGCCTTCCTCTGAACAGTCTCCAGTCTTTTTACATCCTTTGCAAGATATGGTCTCCAAAACTGAACACAGTATTGCAAGTGAGGCCTCACCAGTGACCTATACAGTGGCATAAGTACCTCTTCTTTTCTGCTGGTAATCCCTCTTTGTATGCAACCCAACATCCTCCTGGCTTTTGCCACCGCCTTGTCACACTGTTTTGCCACCTTGAGATCAGCAGGGATAATCACACCAAGGTCTTTTTCCTGAACTGTGCATACCAACCTTTCTCCCCCTATCGCGTACATTTCTCTTGGATTTCTGCTACCCAAGTGCATGACACTGCACTTTTTTGCATTAAATCGTAGTTGCCAAGCTTTAGACCAGTCTTCCAGCTTTTGTAGATCTTTCTTCATGTTAACCACTCCCTCGGGGGAGTCCACTCTGTTGCAAATTTTTGTGTCGTCTGCAAAAAGACAGACTTTTCCATTCAGTCCTTCAGCAATATCACTCACAAATACATTGAACAGTGCCGGGCCCAGGACCGAACCCTGGGGCACCCCGCTAATCACATTCCTCTCATCCGAGAGAGCTCCATGTACAATCACCTTCTGTCTGTCAGTCAACCAATTTCTAATCCAGTTTACCATCTTGGGACCCATCCCCAAGCTACTGAGTTTGTTGACAAGCCTCCTATGAGGAACAGTATCAAAGGCTTTGCTGAAATCCAGGTAGATGACATCCATCGCATGCCCCTGATCTAGTTCCCTGGTCACGCAGTCAAAGAACTCGATCAGATTTGTTTGGCAAGATCGTCCTTCGGTAAAACCATGTTGCCTCGGGTCTTGCAAGCTGTTGGTTTTCAGAAAGTTCACTATTCGCTCTTTCAGGAGTGCCTCCATTACTTTTCCCGCCACCGAGGTAAGGCTCACAGGCCTGTAGTTTGACACTTCTTCCCTGTCACCACTTTTGTGTAGAGCAGGGGTCTCAAACTCAAATTGTTTGAGGGCCAAATGAGGACTTGTAGAGTAACCCGGGGGCCGCACAAGACGCAGGCCTCATTTGCATAAGGGCATCATTTGCATAAGGGCATCATTTGCATAAATATTTGCATAATGTTACCATACACTAACTTTTAGTAAACATGCCTCTTAATGAGTGTATGGATAAAGAAAGACTAAAAGATTTCTACATTACTATAAACCAGTGCCAACCGCCAGGCACATTAGGAACTACTAGAAACACTGCCCATTTAGAACCCATAGCAAACCTGCCGTGTCCTAACAGCACTACCAGGACTCACAGAGCACCATACCCTAACTATCAAAAGGCAACACTGCAAATATTAAATCAACACATTTCAGAGAATAACAATACATGACCTACTCGGGAAAGAGAACAAGTGGCAATGTCAAATAGGAATTACATAAACAGAATACCTCAGCTCAGTTACACATGCAGAACATAGACCATCACCAAACAAGGAATCACAATTTAGAAACAGGAAGACAATTAAACTGGGAACCCCAAAAGCCAAACTTAGAATGTACAACACTGTAGAAATAAAACTATACATTGATTTCCTCTTGTATTAAATAAAGTGCAGACGTTAAAGATGCACATTTCCAAGAGCTGACATATTTCAGTTAATAAATTCAAAATAAAGAGATATTTTTCTACCTTTTGTGCATTTTTTTTTCAGTTGCAATTGTTCCAGTCACTTTCTTCTGGTTTCTTTGTGTCTTCTGCTAACTCTCCATCGTCTGCTGTCCATTTCTCCTTTCTTCTTTCCTAGTTTTTTTCCATTCTCTCTACATCTGCTTTAACATACTAATCATTCTCCTTTTGCTCTTTCCTCATTCCTATTTCATCCACTCAAATTTTACCCCTCCATCCTCAATCCCCACTTACTCTCCCAATACCCGGCCAATTGTAGATTTTTCTTCCCTCCCACACAAAATATATTTCCCCTCTCCATTTCACTCTCCCAGCCCCATCCCATTCTAATCGTCCCCCAACATCAACTCCCTTCTAGCTCCTGCCCAACCCAGCATCCGCTCCCTTCTAGTCCCCGCATCATCAGCCCATTTCCAGTCCTAGCTCCCTCCCCTCACAGCCCATTTCCTTTCCAAGCCCCCCTCCCCATCAGCCCATTTCCATTCCAAGCCCCCTTCCACTCAGCCCATTACCATTCCAAGACCCTGTCCCCATCAGCTATTTGCAGTTCAAGCTCCCCCTTCTACTCGGCCCATTTCCAGTCATAGCACCCCCCCCCCCAGTCCATTACCAGTTCTAGCCCCCCCCTAGCCCATTATCGGTCCTAAGCCCCCCAACAGCCCACTTCCAGGCCTAACCCTTCCATCGCCCCATCTTCATTCTTAGCCCCCCCATAACCCCATTTTCAGTCTTAGGCCCCCAGTCAGACCACCTCCAGTCCTAACCCCCATCTGTCCATTACCAGTCCTAACCCCCATCACCCCATTTTCAGTACTACCCCCCCCCAGCCCACATCAAGTCCTGCTCCCCCCCTACATCAAGTCCTGCTCCCCCCCATCAAGTCCTGCTCCCCCCCTACATCAAGTCCTGCTCCCCCCCCACATCAAGTCCTGCTCCCCCCCCACATCAAGTCCTGCTCCCCCCCCCATCAAGTCCTGCTCCCTCCCCCCCCCCCCCGGGAAAATGAAACTTTAAAAAAAAACCGGCTTCTGCTGCTGCTGCCGCCGCTGCCGTGGCCGGCAATAGCAGCAATATCGCAAGTCCCGCGGGCTCCCCCCCACCCGGCAGATCCCTTCCTGCTTGCCTGCCAGTTCTCCGCTTCGGCTTTCAGAGCCGCGAAGGGAGAACTTCTCCCTCGTGACTCTGTTAAGCCCGCTGGGGCAGATGGGAAATTTCCCATCTGCCCCGGCGAGCTTAACAGAGTCGCGAGGGAGAAGTTCTCCCTTCGCGGCTCTGAAAGCCGAAGCGGAGAACTGGCAGCATTGGCAGGCAAGCAGGAAGGGATCTGCCGGGTGGGGGGGAGCCCGCGGGACTTGCGATATTGCTGCTATTGCCGGCCACGGCAGCGGCGGCAGCAGCAGCAGAAGCCGGTTTTTTTTTTTTCCCCCCAATGCTTCGCGGGCCGCACAAGGGTCTCTCGCGGGCCGCATGCGGCCCGCGGGCCGCGTGTTTGAGACCCCTGGTGTAGAGGTACGACATCAGCCATTCTCCAGTCCTGAGGAACCTCTCCTGTTTCCAAGGATCTGTTGAAGACATCCTTTAACGGTCCTGCAAGAACCTCTCTGAGCTCTTTCAGTATCCTAGGATGTATCCCATCTGGTCCCATGGCTTTGTCCACTTTCAGTTTAGCAAGTTGTTCTAACACCTCTTCTTCTGTGAATGGTGTGGTATCTACTTAATTCCCATTTTTATATTTGGGAGTCACAGCTGGTCCATCCCCAGGATCTTCTTTAGTAAACACAGAGCAGAAGTAATTGTTTAGCAATTTCGCTTTTTCAGTGTCACTTTCCACGAGTCCTTTCCCAGCACTTCTGAGTCCTGCATTTCCAACTCTGATCTTTTTCCTTTCCTGAATGTCGTTGTTGTTGTTAAGTGCCGTCGAGTCGGAGTCGACTCATGGCGACCCTCTGGATAGCTATCCTAAATTGTGTTCGGTCTTCAGTCAGGCGGCTTATTGTTGACAGACTGGTACCCATAGCTGCTGTTATTGTAAGGATCCATCTCATTGCTGGCCTTCCTCTTTTGCGTTGACCTTCTATCTTGCCAAGCATGATGTCTTTCTCTAATGATCTCTCTCTCCGCATGATGAGTCCAAAGTATGAAAGTCGAAGTCTTGTCATCTGAGCTTCTAAAGAAAGCTTAGGTTTGATCTCCTCTAGTACAGACTGGTTTGTTCTTCGGGCAGTCCATGGTATACACAATATTCGCCGCCAGCACCATAATTCAAAGGCATCAATTTTCTTCCTGTCTATCTTTTTCACTGTCCAGCTTTCACATCCATATGATGTTATTGAAAATACCATGGCTTGAACAAGTCAAATTTTTGTATGGAGAGAGACATCTCTGCTCTTGAGAATCTTATCTAGGTCTTTCATAGCCATTCTGCCAAGAGCAATGCGTCGTCTGATTTCTTGACTGCTTGTTGCTTCTTTATTGATAGTTGATCCAAGTAGGTTAAAGTTATTCACAATTTCAATTTCTTCTCCTTCGACGATGAACCTGTTGATTATGCCAGTTGTCATGATCTTTGTCTTCTTTACATTAAGGTGCAGGCCCATTTTGAGACTATGTTCTTTGATTGTGAGAAGCAAATGTTTCAGATCATCTTCACTTTCCGCCAGTAATGTGGTATCATCAGCATAGCGAAGGTTGTTGATGAGTCTTCCACCAATCTTCACACCTCTGTCTTCATACAATCCTGCTTCTCTGATGATTTGTTCTGCATATAAATTAAACAGGTAGGGGAAAGTATGCAGCCTTGTCTTACACCTTTGCTTATTTTAAACCATTCTGTTTCTCCTTGTTCTGTTCGAACTGTTGCTTCTTGATCAATGTACAGATTGTGCAAGAGAACGATCAGGTGTTCTGGTATACCCATGCTTCTTAATGTGGCCCAGAGTTTCTCATGGTTTACACAGTCAAAAGCTTTGCTATAGTCGATAAAGCACAAATAGATATCCTTTTGGTATTCTTTAGTCTTTTCAAGGATCCATCTCACATCCACAATGATGTCTCTCGTTCCTCGCCCTTTTCTGAACCCTGCTTGCACTTCAGGTAGTTCTTGTTCCAGAAGAGCTTCTTCTGCTCTTGAGATTGTAGGGCGCAACATTCTGGATGAGTTTGAATGTAGTGACTAACAATTTGTATTGAATGCAGGCCGTGATGGGGAGCCAATGCAGCTCAGTTAGGACTGGTGTAATGTGAACAGATAGCCTTTTTTGCATAATGATTCTGGCAGCAACGTTTTGAGCCATTTGCAGAATATTTATGGTTTTTCTTGGTAGGCCTTGCAGAATGGCAATGCAATAGTCCAGGTGTGGAATGATGAGGGCTTGCGCGACAGATCTGAAGTCGGCATGATCGAGTATGCTACGTAGGGGCTGCAAGACTCTTAATTTGTGGAATATAGCCCGGTTTGTAATTCGAAGATGCTTGTCCATATTTAGGTTGCTGTCCAGCATCACTCCTAGGTATTTTATCTCTGTTTTGATGTTGTAATTTTTATTGTTCATGGTGATCGTTGCCGGGGGCACGAATCCTGGTTTCCTGGAGATACACATTGCTTCTGTTTTCATGTGGTTAATGGCCATATTATTGCGTTGAAGCCAGATTTCAAGCTCGAGTAAGCATTTCTCAAGTTTGCTGAGGTTTGGGCTATTTGCGTCTAGTTGTGTGTAGAGCATTAGGTCATCAGCGTAGATATGGTAGTTGATGTCGTGGTCCTGGAAAATCTTGCATACAGGTTGTAGGTATAGGTTGAAAAGGAGTGAGGAGAGGGCGGAGCCTTGTGGAATGCCTTGGGTTTGCGGGAAGGGGGTTGCTATATCATTGTTGAACTGGACCTGCTGCATCCTGTTTGTTATGTAAGAGGAGAACCATTTTAGTGGGGTTCCTGAAATGCCCATGGACTCGAGTCGCTCTAGTAATGTGGGGTGATGTACTGAGTCGAAGGCTGCCGATATATCTATGAATATGAGCATATACATCTTGCTCTTGTTTTCCAGGCCTTTGAGAAGGTTGTCCAATAGGGCTAACAGGAGGGTTTCAACGCCGTGATGTTGCCGAAACCCGTATTGATGCACATCAAGGGCGTTTGTGTCGTCGATGTGGTCCTGTAGCTGCTGCTGAACTGCCTTTTCAATAATCTTGGCGAGGAAGGATATGCTTGAGATTGGGCGGTATGAGGTTGGGTCGTCCTTGTTGAGTGCCTTGTTTTTCAAAATGGGTCGAATGAGTGACTTCTTGAGAAGAGATGGCATGAGTCCTTGCAGTAGTGAGAGGTTCACTATGTGAGAGATGTGCTGTGCCAAGTCTTGCTTGGTTGCCTTGATCCAGGATGCTGGACAGGGGTCAAGAGGGGAGGTAGTGGTTTTTAGGCTGATAATGATGTCTTTAATCTGCTGGACATCCACTCTCAGGAAGGTTGACCATTTTCTGTCCTGGACAGGTTTACCCTGGGTGTTGAATGTTTGCAGGGAGTTGGCTGAGTCCATGTTTGGAGTGAGGAGGGCAGGTGCCGTGGGGCTAAGTTTGCTGGCATAATGATCTGCTAGCCGTTGGGCAGTTATAGAACCGCTGGTATTTGTGTCCTGCTGCGTCTTGGTGAGCGATTTGACGAGTGCGAAAAGCTCCCTGGGCCTGTTAAGGGCCTTGTTGAGTGTGTTTGTGTGGTGTGTTCTCTTTGCCTGGTTGACTGCATTCTTATATGTTGATAGGAGGTCGAGGTAATCCTTCCTGTATTCCTCGGTTTTGAGCTTTCTCCATTTTCGCTCTTGTTTTCTCAGGTTCTGCTTCAGTTCCTGAAGGGTTGTGGTGTACCAAGGTTCCGACTTTGTTTTTGATGTGGTCCTTGGGTGACTCCAGGTGGGTTTTGAGGTAGCCTCAATTCCTGTGTTCCAGAGGTATGCCAGCAGCTCGAGGTCCGTGAGGTCGATGTGTATGTAGTTTGTTACGGATTCAAGGAGAGCTTCTTTGTTGAATTTTTGGAAACATCTTCGTTGTTGTGATGCTTGGTCCGGTTGCGACTGGTCAGGTCTGGTGGGGAGAAGTATGGAGAGTTCAATTTGATGATGGTCTGACCATGGCACTTGTGTTATTTGTGGTTTGGATTTCAACAGCTTGGGATGTTTAGTAGGTAAAAACACCAAGTCTAGTGTGTTGCCTTTGATGTGGGTTGCGTCTTGGATGATCTGCTCATAGCCCAGTTGGTCCATAGCTTCATAGAAGATGCTTGATTGTGCTGCAGGGGTAGAGGCTAGGTTCAGGTCACCCAGGATGATCTGGATATTTTTGGGAGCCGTGGTAGAGATGACTTCCAGAGCTGCTGCCAGTGATTCCTGTGGGGCGGTTGGCGGTCTATAGATAAGACATATGGATAAGGTTCTGTTTTCAATTTTGAGTATGTCGATGCCGTCGAGTACACTTAGTGGTGTGCTTGTTAGAGTTAAGTCTGATTTGGCCATGATTAGGACTCCTCCTCTCCTTTTCTTGGAGCGGGGACAGTTATAGGTTGTAAATCCAGGTTTGCCTATCTGGTTGATGATCACAGGGTCTGTTTCGGTTATCCATGTCTCAGTGATGCATAGAATATCCGGTTCAGCATCTGTGATGAGGTCATGTATTACGTGGGTTTTGTTTCTTATAGACCTGGCATTGATTAGTATAATGGAGAGCGAGGACTGAGCTGGGTAGACAGACTGCGAGTTCTTGCCTTGCTTGGTTGTACTGGGTTCCTTTGAGCGGTGTTCCTTTTTTACTTTGTGGACGCGGCGGGGTCTCTGTTTTCCACCGGATGCATTATTGGGCCCATGACTTGGTTGTATAGTAAGTTGTATGGGTGAAGGCAGGTAAGTATTGTACATTGGAAGGGCAGGTAGTGGGTTGCATACAAATAGTGGTTGCCAAGCATAAGTGTAGAAGTGAGGGATGGTGTTTCCTATGCATGTGGCCAATGCTAGGCAAAGGAACCAAACTATGGAGATATTAAAGGGATCCATTTTCTCTCTTTTATTTATTTATTTATTTTTTTTTGTTATATACGGGAGATGAGGAAATGCTCCTAGTAAGTTTGATAAAGTTTCCCTTATTTATCTTATTTAATTCAATACCTTTCAAACATTCATTTAAGCATCCAGTATATTTAAGACACTCAATTTAGCTTATTTAACTCAGTGCAAATTATATCGGTTAGTGCACCACGAAAATTTAGCTAGTAGACAAAAACTGGGTATGGCTACGCAAGAGGCATTAAGACAGAGACAACTTTCATTAAACGTTGTAGAGGTCAGAAATATGTTAGAGAGGGTATTTGCATGCTTCAGTTCCGTATGGTGGCTATATGAGGTGAGATCGGTACAAGGTTTGCAGATTAGTGTTACCTGGGTTCGTCGAAAGTCAGTTGGGAAATGAGGTTCCAGCGAGCTCTACCTGTGCTGGGAGCTCAAGCTTTGTTAGGCTTCTGCCGACCGTTTGGACAGTGGGGTCGCGGCTTCCTTCCGTTCGTCAAGTTCCAGAGGTCCTAGGGGGCTTCGAGCGGATTGTGGGGCTCAACTTGTGCAGGGAGCGGATATTGAATGGTGTTGGTCAGGTGTTCCGTTGTGGAGCACTTTGTGTTGCCGGTCCACTGCCTAAGGGCCATGCCAAAGGGCCCTCTGGCGAGGCCCTCAGGCGCGGGCGCGCCGGACAGTGCTGCCGGCTTTATCCTCCTGGCTGCCTTCCCCGATTGGGCAGCGCAGCAGCGGCGGGAGTTAGAAGATGTCCCATCCCCCGATTGGGGACTCTGCTGGGCTCTGCAGCGCCGGACGGTGCTGCTGGCTTTATCCTCCTTTATGAGGCCGTGCTGCTATTAAACTGAGACCTCGGAAGTTAGTTACCTAATTGGTTTTCTTGCATCTTAAAGAAGAATGTTTTGATACTCTATTCCTATTGGAGTTAATAGTGAACGAAAAACTTTCTAGACTGTTGCGGCTTTATCCTCCTGGCTGCCTGCCCCGATTGGGCAGCGCAGCAGCGGCGGGAGTTAGAAGATGTCCCGTCCCCCGATTGGGGACTCTGCTCGTTCTTCTCTGCTACATTTTTTGCTGTAAACCGCAAAAATTGGGATTGCTTCATAGAAACATGACAGCAGAAAAAGACTACATGGCCTATCTAGTCTACCCTTCCATCAACTACAATGGTGCCCTTTTTTCCTTTAGAGATCCTCTGTGTTTGTCCCATGCTTTTTTGAATTCAGTTACTGTCCTCATCTCTACCACCTCCTCTGGGAGACTATTCCACCGATCCACCACTCTTTCCATAAATAAATATTTCCGCATATCACTCCTGAATCTATCCCCTTTCACCCTCATCCTATCTCCCCTCATAGCAGAGCTTGCTTTCAATCAGAAGAGACTCTCCTCCTGTGCATTTATGCCACGGAGGTATTTAAACATCTTTTTCATATCTCCCTTATTCTGCCTTTCCTCTAAATTATACATATTAAGATCTTTATGTCTTCTCTTGTATGCTTCATAACAAAGACCACTAACCATTTTAGTTGTCACCCTCTGCACCGACTCCAAACTGCTTATATCCTTTTGAAGGTGCAGTCTCCAGAATTGCACACAATACTCCAAAAAAGGTTGCACCAGAGACCTATACAGAGACATTATAACCTCCTTTTTTTCTGCTGTCCATTCTTTTCTCTATACACCCAAGCATCCTTCTGGCTTTTGCAGTTGCCTTTTCTACCTGTTTAACTACTTTAGGATCCTCAGACACAACTACGCCCAGGTCCCGCTCTTAATTTGTAGACAGAAGTACCTCACCCCCTATACTATACCGTTCCTTTGGATTTTTGCCGCCCAAATGCTTGACCCTACATTTTTTAGCATTAAATCTCAACTGACAAATTCTAGATCATTCCTCAAGCTTAGCTAAATCCCTCCTCATGTTATCTACTCCTTCCTGGGTGTCTATTCTATTGCAGATTTTGGTATCATCTGCAAACAAGCAAACCTTACCCGACAGCCCTTCTGCAATATCACTAACAAAGATGTTAAAAAGAATTGGACTAAACACTTACACGGATATCTAAGAAAGAAGGTAGCAGACAGGGCCAACACCCTAGGTTTTAAGGCTAAAAAGGCCTTCCGCCTAGTTTGTGTGGCCCGGCAAACATCAGGAAAAATTTGCACACCAGCACCACAAAAGAGAGCAGACTTATTTTTAAAGTAGCTACGAAAAACTAACGTCTTATCCTGATCAGAGACAAAGCCTACAATCAAAGTGGCACGAGAAGTAATATTATCCTGCGAGTCCTCCAGAAATTGAGTAAGATCAAGTCCTTCACGGGCCTGAACTACATCAAATTCACCCGGGGGACTCACAGCCAGCCCTTGACCAGTCAAGTAATATAATTTAGAGACAGCCATGGAGTCGGCCTTAGCCAAGCCCAAAACTTCCCTAAAATACTTACGAAGTAATATCTCAGCAGATAAAAGACGACAATAAGGAAAGTTTAACAATCGGAGATTCTTGGCCCGAAACATATTATCATACATTTCCAGCCTACGATGAATAATTAAGCTATCATTAATACCAGATGTGCTAACAGCCTTAAAGGTAGAACACTGATTTTCACAGCTAGATAATTGAGTGGTCAAATCCCCCAACCGCCCTTCTAACTCACACAACTTTGTAGTAACTTGTGAAGAGAAACTACAAAGCTGCTTAACTGTGGGAACCAAGGAATGTTCAATTCATGTCACCACCTTCCAGATGTCGCCCAGAGTCACCTGCTCAGGTGACTCAATCGCCACACCAGGAGGTGATGTCCAGATAACACCTTCCAATTTCCCACCAGTATCCACTGGAGTACTCTGTTGAAACTGTCCCACAGAACCGGTTAGAGGCGGTGAGATGTACTTCGGTGGGGAGGGAGGAGAACGATCCGGGGAGCTTAAAGACGCAGCGGATGAGCGCAGAACTAAAAAGTCAGGGTCTAACGAGGCATCAGCCCCCATCAAGGGCTTGACGTGCTTATCCATAGGGCCTACCGTTGGTACTGTAGGCTCCGCTGGTATGATTTTCTTCTTTCTCTTCCCCATTTATCAGATACCTCGTACTGCGGTCTCCTGCGGTGCTCCAAGGGGGTCCCAAGGGGGCAGACACTCCCCTTGTATCGAGCCCCTTAGATCGCAGCCCCCGACAGCGCCTCCGTACCAGGGTTCTAAATTTGTTTTTTTGGACCCGGTCCAGCTCTGTAGTTTTTTGAATGGTAAAGAGGGCTAAGATTAATTGATGGGTCTAGGGTAGGGAACTTGTTTCAATTGCTGTCTTGTAAACTAGAGCTATTTGCTCTTGATATTTCTTTCATTAATTACTTTAGTATCGTCTCCTCCTTGTTGTGGGCTAGGAAGAGTGCTTACTGGATGTATTTAGTTATGGTACTATGTTTTCTTGAAATAATTTGGTGTTGGGTGACTGTAAGGTTCTTGTTTTCTTTGTACTTGCTTTTGTAAGTTGCTGAAAATATTATAAAAAAAAAAAAAGAATTGGACTAAGGACAGATCCCTGCGGCACACCACTGGTAACATCCTTCTCCTCAGAGTAAGCTCCATTTACCTATACCCTTTGTCACCTCCCACACAACCAATTTCTAACCCAATCAGTAACTTTACGGTCCATCCCTAGTTTGTTTTTAAGTTGCCTGTGTGGAGCGGTGTCAAAGGCTTTACTGAAATCTAAATACACCACATCTAGTGCTCTCCCTCTGTCCAACTCCCTGGTCACTCAGTCGAAGAAATCAATCAGATTTATCTGATAAGACCTGCCTCTACTGTCTTGGATCATGCAATCCATTGGACTCAAGAAAGCTCACTATTCACTCTTTTAGTAGCCTTTCCAATAATTTACTAACCACAGAGGTTAGACCAACTAGCATGTAGTTCTCAATGTCATCCTTATGTCCACTTTTGTGTAAAAGGACTGCATGTGCCTTTCTCCAATCCTCCGGAAACACTCCCGACTCCAACGAGGCATTGAAAAGGTCAGTCAGTGGTGCTGCTAGAACGTCCCCAAGTTCCCTCAGTATTCTTGGATGTATCCCATCCTGACTCATGGCTTTGTCTACTTTTAGTTTAGCTAGTTCCTCAGAAACAGTCTTCTGATTTATTTATTTATTTGTTACACTTTTCTATACCGCCCCTTCCAGAAATCAGAGGTGGTTTACACATAACCAACATGTTACATTAAACAGTATGAAAAACTTTTTACATGGTAAATTTTAAACAATATAAAAACTTAACATAATAGTAACCATGTACGAGATCCCTGTAGCTTCTGTTCCTGTTTGTGGGTGTTTTCTGAGGTCCTGTTCCTGGCCCTTCATCTGTGAACACAGAACAGAAATATGTGTTAGGCAATTCCACTTTATCCTCATCAGCTTCTACATATTCCTCCCCTTCACCCTTGAGTCTGACAATACAACTTTTGTCCTTCCTTCTCTCACTAACATATCTGAAAAATGCCTTTTCCCCACATTTTATTGCATTGGCTATTTCTTCTTTTTTTATATCTTTGCTTTCCTGACTACTTTGCTAGCTTCTCTAAGTTTTTCCAAATATAGGTGCCCGTCTTCCTCTTTCCGTGATCTCTTGTATTTCCTGAAGACCTCCCTCTTTTTCTTCACATTTGCAGCTACTTCTTTGAGAATCATAACGGCCTCCTTTTATTACCAAAAGGTTTGTTGCCCTTAAAAATATCCCTTTTCAGTATTTATTTAACCAGTTTTCTATACTGCCTTATCCTTCAATCAAGGTGGTTTACTGAGGGTTAAGTGGCTTGCTCAAGGCCACAAGGAGTGCTTATAGGACTAGAAACCCCAGTCTCTCTGGCCTGAGATTGCTGTCCCCAGGTGGGACTTGAACCCTTGGCCCTCTGACCTGAAATACCATGTCCTAACCACTAGGTCACAACACCACAAGAAGCACTTGTACCATGTAGATGCAAAGACCAAGTCCATTCTTTTGACACGCAGCGGATCGCGTTCCACTTTTGTGCAGACACTGTTTGCAGACCCGTTTTAGGGCTAATACTCTGTATCGAGTACAATAAGGGTACATAAGAGATAAGACTCTCATTGAGTGTGTCAGTTTAAAACCCCAGACGAAGGTAACGAAACACAGCCAGTGTCAGGTTGTCCCTGTCTTTCCTATTACCACGCCTGGACTTGGTCTAACCACTAGGTCACTCCTTTCCTCAGTATTGCCTGCTGTTTTTCTATATCCCACAGGTGTTCCCATTCTGCTAATGACTCCCAGAGGTATTGTCCCATGTTGGCAAAGTTAGTTGTCCTAAAGTCTAAGACCCTCGCTTTTGAATGGATTTTATCAACCCTAGTCCTAATACTGAACCACATCATCTGGTGATCACTGGATGCAAAATGATCTCCCACTATAATATCAGAAACATTTCCCCCTTTGCTAAGCACCAAGTCCAGTATGGCACGTTCACGTGTGGTTTCTCTTGCCAGTTGCCTGAATAATTCTTCCTGTAAGGAATCCAGGATCTCCTTACTCTCGATGTCACCGCTGCAGGGATGCGCCAATCCACATCTGGCATACTGAAGTCATTGAGGTGTATAAATCTTGTTAGATTAGATTAAGATCCAAAAGCAGCCTTCAGTAGTGGGCATCTTTTGTAATGGGCGCAAAAGTATTTTGTGAAAGCCAACAAAACTTAGACTATGGTTTTAAATACAGTTTAAGAGTAGATTTAAGAATTTTTCATAGAGACGGTCCACTGGACTTCCCCTCTCCTCATTGAAAATACTGCTTGCACTACAGGGAACACGTCTCAGCTTCATCCACCAAAAAAATGGACATTTCATTCTCCCTTCTTCCTTTCCACTGGCAGGAAGAACGTCCTACGTGTATCTCCTATCCTGGCTTCAATCTGTCAAAGGTCAGGATCTTGTAATCTCACAGTATCCATTGGTCTCACATGTTCAGGCATCAGATTGAAGTCAGCAGAATGAGGGGAACCGGTACAGTAAAAAAAAATGATTTGTGCTCCTACCAGTGAGAGGAAGTGGAGCTGAAGATTATACAAAATACAGGTATGGTCCTGCTGCCAGGTGGATAGTGAGGGTCCCAAAGGGATCTTTATATTTAAAATATTGCCACCTGTGTTTGCTGCAGTTGGAAGTTATCAGAAAGACAATGTGGTGTATTTAGAGTTCAATGGTACAATGCCAGATAGGAGTAATTTTCAGATTTATTTTCCTGATTTTTGGACATTTCGCGTAATTCATTTCAAACATTTTTGCTAATACAAAATTTCAAATGCATGTTAGAACTTTTTAATACATGAAAATCGACTTTGCATGGGTTAATTTACATTAAATCAATTTTGCAAAGACAATTTTTTAATAGCATTCCAACAAACTAAAAGCCTGCTAACAAATGCACATCTCAAATGCCAGAGGGGTGTTGAGATCAAGGCAGAATATTGTTGAGTGCCCTTGAGTTGTTGGATAATCACAAGAAATCTAAATACCCTCATTGAGGGACTGGTAAAAATTAGGAATAGGACAAGAAGTTTTCAAGTGAGTGAATCGTCTTCCTTACGAATCGTGGGTCCGATATTCAGCAACAACGGCTAACATGATTACAGCGCATAGCTGTCACCACTGAACACTAAACCTGTATATTCAATGCTGGGGCCATATCCGGCCACCGGCACAAATTATCCAGGTCAGCCGCGGAAGCTGGAAACTAACCAGTCCACGGCGATATTCAGCCTCTTCCCAGTTAGCTTCAGCGGCAAGAGTTAGGGCAGCTTTGCTGTGCTTAACTTTTGCCGCCAAGGAATAACTGGACAACGGCTGAATATCATTGACCTGTTATCCCTGGCTACCGCTCCCGCTCCTGGCTCCCGCTCCCTGTTATCCCTGGCTCCCGCTCCCACTCCCTGTTATCCCTGGCTCTCAGCTCCCGCTCCTGGCTCCCACTCCGCTCCCTGTTATCCCTGGCTCCCACTTCCGCTTGCAGTTATCCCTGGCTTCGGCTCCTGCTCCCTGTTATCTCTGGCTCCCACTTCCACTCTGTGTTATCCCTGGCTCCCGCTCCGGCTCCCGCTCCTGCTCCCTGTTATCCCTGGCTCCCGCTCCCTCTTATCCCTAGTTACCGCTCCGGGCTCCCGCTCCTGCTCCCTGTTATCCCTGGCTCCCACTCTCGGCTCCCACACCTGTTCCCTGTTATCCCTGGCTCCCACTCTTGGCTCCCACTCCTGTTCCCTGTTATCCCTGGTTCCCGCTCCCGGTTCCTGCTTCCGCTCCCTGTTATCCTTGGCTCCTGCTCCCTTAACGTCCCAATGTTAACCATGTAGCATCAGGGCGTACAGCGGTGATACTCAGAGATATTCAGCAGAACTATTATCCCACTTCGGTGCATTTACATTGTTTACAGGACTGTAAACCGTGCAAATGCCTTTCAGTATTGGGCCCTGTGCGTTGAGCCTGCTTATCTGATTTTTCATTAGAAATTGAAGATCTGTTTTTTCCTTTTGATTGAGGCTACTAAATTCTACTTAGTAGGTTTCTGATATCATTTTGGATTTGCTAGAGTTTGATTATGTTTAGAGAATTAAGGATATTCAAATGCATTTACAAAGATAAATGCCCTTCGAATTAAACCTGCAGTTATCCTACAGATAAGCTTATTCATTTTATTTGTAAAACCTCCAGACCTATACAGTATACCCAGAAAAGGGATGTGGTTTTGGGGTGGGGGTGGGGTGATGAGAAAGTTCAATCTTCCGTTGCATAACTCAGTGCTGAATACAGAAAACTTGTCCACTGAAGAGCCAACAGGTAAATAGCAGCTAGAGCTTCTTTTAGAACTTGTTTTAATTGAAACTTAACAAATCATACAGAATTTATGAACATTATTAAATATGTAGCTGGTTGTTGAAAGTTACAGTATACGGACAGTTGTGCATTTAGAAATGTTCCTTCACTTGCACTGCTGAATACTGACCTCATTTGGGTTTCAGTATTTATCCAGATTCACATATTGTTTGTCTAATCCATGTTTACGATGCATTTGCTGTATTTTTATCAAACACCAGCTAGAAGGCTTATGACTTGATTTAGTCGTCTATGAATTGATAAATTTCATTAAGAGAGAGAGGCATTGAGGAGAAGAGAGTACTGGAGAGAAATAGTGTAGGGGAAATGTATTAGGGAGACAAGGGTTTTTTTTGTATAATTTATTATTTATTGCATGTTGAAACATTACAGAAAAAAAAGAACTATAAACACCAAAGAAGGATACAAATACAATAGCAGCAATGAACTGAAGGAGCACATGAGATATCAAAAGAAAACTATAAAGTAAATGCCATTCCTATCGGAATCCACTGAAGAAATAAAGGAGGAGAACAATGAATTAGAGAGACAAGTTAATGTAAAAGTGGGCTGAGGGAGATGAGGCAAGGAAGAGAGAGTGAGGTGTGGATGGGTTGAATGGGGTTAGAGTGAGAGTGATTGTGGAAGGGGAAGGTGAGCTGAGGAAGAGAGAGTGGGGTGTGGATGGGTTGAATGGGGTTAGAGTGAGAGTGATTGTGGAAGGGGAAGGTGAGCTGAGGAAGAGAGAGTGGAGTGTGGATGGGTTGAATGGGGTTAGAGCGAGAGTGATTCTGGAAGGGGAAGAGCTGAGGAAGAGAGAGTGGGGTGTGGATGGGTTGAATGGGGTTAGAGCGAGAGTGATTCTGGGAGGGGAAGGTGAGCTGAGGAAGAGAGAGTGGGGTGTGGATGGGTTGAATGGGGTTAGAGCGAGAGTGATTGTGGAAGGGGAAGGTGCGCTGGGGAAGAGAGAGTGGGGTGTGGATGGGCTGAATGGGGTTAGAGCGAGAGTGATTCTGGAAGGGGAAGGTGAGCTGAGGAAGAGAGAATGTGGTGTGGATGGGTTGAATGGGGTTAGAGCGAGAGTGATTGTAGAAGAGGAAGACGAGCTGAGGAAGAGAGAGTGGGGTGAGGATGGGTTGAATGGGGTTAGAGTGAGAGTGATTCTGGAAGGGGAAGGTGAGCTGAGGAAGAGAGAGTGGGGTGTGTATGGGCTGAATGGGGTTAGAGCGAGAGTGATTGGGGAAGGTGAGCTGAGGAAGAGAGAGTGGGGTGTGGATGGGTTGAATGGGGTTAGAGCGAGAGTGATTGTGGAAGGGGAAGGTGAGCTGAGGAAGAGAGAGTGGGGTGTGTATGGGTTGAATGGGGTTAGAGCGAGAGTGATTGTGGAAGGCGAAGAGCTGAGGAAGAGAGAGTGGGGTGTGTATGGGCTGAATGGGGTTAGAGCGAGAGTGATTGTGGAAGGGGAAGGTGAGCTGAGGAAGAGAGAGTGGGGTGTGTATGGGTTGAATGGGGTTAGAGTGAGAGTGATTCTGGAAGGGGAAGGTGAGCTGAGGAAGAGAGAGTGGGGTGTGGATGGGCTGAATGGGGTTAGAGCGAGAGTGATTCTGGAAGGGGAAGGTGAGCTGAGGAAGAGAGAATGGGGTGTGGATGGGTTGAATGGGGTTAGAGCGAGAGTGATTGTGGAAGAGGAAGACGAGCTGAGGAAGAGAGAGTGGGGTGTGGATGGGTTGAATGGGGTTAGAGTGAGTGATTCTGGAAGGGGAAGGTGAGCTGAGGAAGAGAGAGTGGGGTGTGTATGGGCTGAATGGGGTTAGAGCGAGAGTGATTGGGGAAGGTGAGCTGAGGAAGAGAGAGTGGGGTGTGGATGGGTTGAATGGGGTTAGAGCGAGAGTGATTGTGGAAGGGGAAGGTGAGCTGAGGAAGAGAGAGTGGGGTGTGTATGGGTTGAATGGGGTTAGAGCGAGAGTGATTGTGGAAGGGGAAGAGCTGAGGAAGAGAGAGTGGGGTGTGGATGGGTTGAATGGGGTTAGAGCGAGAGTGATTGTGGAAGGGGAAGGGGAAGGTGAGCTGAGGAAGAGAGAGTGGGGTGTGGATGGGTTGAATGGGGTTAGAGCGAGAGTGATTGTGGAAGGGGAAGAGCTGAGGAAGAGAGAGTGGGGTGTGTATGGGCTGAATGGGGTTAGAGCGAGAGTGATTGTGGAAGGGGAAGGTGAGCTGAGGAAGAGAGAGTGGGGTGTGTATGGGTTGAATGGGGTTAGAGCGAGAGTGATTGTGGAAGGGGAAGAGCTGAGGAAGAGAGAGTGGGGTGTGGATGGGTTGAATGGGGTTAGAGCGAGAGTGATTGTGGAAGGGGAAGGTGAGCTGAGGAAGAGAGAGTGGGGTGTGTATGGGTTGAATGGGGTTAGAGCGAGAGTGATTGTGGAAGGGGAAGAGCTGAGGAAGAGAGAGTGGTGTGTGGATGGGTTTGAATGGGGTTTAGAGCGAGAGTGATTGTGGAAGGGGAAGGTGAGCTGAGGAAGAGAGAGTGGGGTGTGTATGGGTTGAATGGGGTTAGAGCGAGAGTGATTGTGGAAGGGGAAGAGCTGAGGAAGAGAGAGTGGGGTGTGTATGGGCTGAATGGGGTTAGAGCGAGAGTGATTGTGGAAGGGGAAGGTGAGCTGAGGAAGAGAGAGTGGGGTGTGTATGGGTTGAATGGGGTTAGAGCGAGAGTGATTGTGGAAGGGGAAGAGCTGAGGAAGAGAGAGTGGGGTGTGGATGGGTTGAATGGGGTTAGAGCGAGAGTGATTGTGGAAGGGGAAGACGAGCTGAGGAAGAGAGAGTGGGGTGTGGATGGGTTGAATGGGGTTAGAGCGAGAGTGATTGTGCAAGGGGAAGACGAGCTGAGGAAGAGAGAGTGGGGTGTGTATGGGCTGAATGGGGTTAGAGCGAGAGTGATTGTGGAAGAGGAAGACGAGCTGAGGAAGAGAGAGTGGGGTGTGGATGGGTTGAATGGGGTTAGAGCGAGAGTGATTGTGGAAGGGGAAGACGAGCTGAGGAAGAGAGAGTGAGGTGTGGATGGGTTGAATGGGGTTAGAGCGAGAGTGATTGTGGAAGGGGAAGACGAGCTGAGGAAGAGAGAGTGGGGTGTGGATGGGTTGAATGGGGTTAGAGCGAGAGTGATTGTGGAAGGGGAAGACGAGCTGAGGAAGAGAGAGTGGGGTGTGGATGGGTTGAATGGGGTTAGAGCGAGAGTGATTGTATAAGGGGAAGACGAGCTGAGGAAGAGAAAGTGGGGTGTGGATGGGTTGAGTGGGGTTAGAGCGAGAGTGATTGTGGAAGAGGAAGACGAGCTGAGGAAGAGAGAGTGGGGTGTGGATGGGCTGAATGGGGTTAGAGCGAGAGTGATTGTGGAAGGGGAAGGTGAGCTGAGGAAGAGAGAGTGGGGTGTGTATGGGTTGAATGGGGTTAGAGCGAGAGTGATTGTGGAAGGGGAAGAGCTGAGGAAGAGAGAGTGGGGTGTGGATGGGTTGAATGGGGTTAGAGCGAGAGTGATTGTGGAAGAGGAAGACGAGCTGAGGAAGAGAGAGTGGGGTGTGTATGGGTTGAATGGGGTTAGAGTGAGAGTGATTGTGGAAGAGGAAGACGAGCTGAGGAAGAGAGCGGGGAAGCAGATTTTGTTATGGTTATGCGAGTTACTCAGAGGGTATCTGAGCAGTCAACCTGACCTCGTCATTGAAGGATGATCCCCTCTGCTTCCTCTTGCCCAGAGCATTGGTCCATTTATCTGGTGATGGTCCTGCTATAGTCTTTTATCCTAACCCAGCCTCCAAGATAACCAAAACCTTCTTCCTTACACCAGCTCTTCAACCATGCATTAGTGTCTCCTGTGTAATAAAGTGTGAAATGCCAAAAGAATTCCACTAAATTCTCTTGATTGCACTGTCTGATTAACTAGGCAGGCAAGTGGAGGTTGGGTCTAGACTTCTGTATCTCAGAGAATTGAGAGAGGGTTTTTTTTATTTTAATGGAAAAATGATCTATTTTTCAATGTTCCTCTCCTCCTGTATACTGATACTGACTCTGAATCTCTGGATAGTTAGTAACGAACCTTTGCTAAGATTTTGCAGTTAATGTGTGTTAAACAAAACCTCTGTAGTAAGTGCAAATGGTGTTCCTGCACTTAGGGGAAGACAGTCATGCATTTGATGAAGGGCAATAGTTGTTACCATGCATGAAAAGTACGGCCAGTAATATGGTAGCTGCACTGAGGGTGTAACTAATTGCTCCGTGCTATCTGCCAAGTTAGCAGTTACTGTAATGCATGCTAATGATATCTGCATTAACTGCAAAGTGCAGTGCCTGTCCATTATGTGCCCCTTCCCTCCCTCTAATAGGAATTTCCATGTTTGGTATTTACAAGGTGTACAAGATGCTGTACTCTATAAATGAAAAGTAGTAGTTAACATTGAGCCTGATCCCAGAAGGGGCACATCCGGGCTGTCTGGATGCCCCTGAACAGGACAAGCTCATTAGGATCCCGTTCTGAATTGTGGGAGCCAGACATTCCCATGGGTGTAGGATCGGGCCCTGAGATGTCCCGGTGTGCCCCTGTCTTGAGGGTAGTCTCTGGGCCCGATCGCCGGCCTTGCCGCTACCACCTCCATGGTAGAATAAGCAGCACATCCATCCCTCTCCCACAGGATGCACAGGGATGTCACCTGAATCGGCGCTGTACATACTGCCACCTTGGCCTGTCCCTGCTCCGCCCAGTCTTCACCCCCCTCCAGCACTCCCGACACTGCGGCTCTGGGTAGAGAGAGTGTATGCCAGAATATGGCTGGGATGAATTCACACGGCACTCATGCTCCAGTAGAATGCTAAGAGCTGAGCTGAAAAAGTGGGATTTCCCATGGCCTCTTCTCTACTGATTTTATATTGCAGATGAATCTTGTGGTCTCACAATAAAGTGATTATCTTCTTAACCAGTGCATTTTCTTTGGGCCCAAGTATTTGTGGCAAATCAAAGTAGTGCATAAACACCCATGGGTGAAGGTTGCGAACAGTACAGACCAGGTGCACCAAACAATGGTGATTAAATTACTTTTATTCAGAGACCCCAACGCATTTCAGCTGGATGCCTTCTTCAGGGGGTATTTCCTTCAAAAATAATACAGAGTAAAGACAGTGAAGACGAGCTGAAACATTTGCTTCTCAATATCGAGGAACATAGTCTTAAAATAGGCCTACACCTTAATGTAAAGAAGACAACGATCCTGACAACTGGCAAAATCAATAGGTTCGTTGTTGATGGAGAATAAATTGAAATAGTGGACAACTTTAAACTACTTGAATCAACTATCAATAAAGAAACAGCAAGTAGTCAAGAAATCAGACAACACATTGCTCTTGGCAGAATGGCTATGAAGGACCTAGACAAGATTATCAAGAGCAGAGATGTCTCTCTCCATGCAAAGATTTGACTTGTTCAAACCACTGTATTTTCAATAACGTCGTATGGATGCGAAAGTTGGACAATGAAAAAGATAGAAAGGAAGAAAATCGATGCCTTTTGAATTATGGTGTTGGCGATGAATACTGTGTATACCATGGACTTCCCAAAGAACAAACCAGTCAGTACTAGAGGAGATCAAACCTAAGCTTTCTTTAGAAGCTCAGATGACAAGACTTTGACTTTCATACTTTGGACACATGCAAAGAGAGAGATCATTAGAGAAAGACATCATGCTTGGCAAGATAGAAGGTCAACACAAAAGTGGAAGGCCAGCAATGAGATGGATTAACACAATAACAGCAACTATGAGTGCCATTCTGCCAACAATGAGACACCTGACTGAAGGCCAAACACAGTTTAGGGCAACTATACAGAGAGTTGCCATGAGTCGACACCGACTCAACAGGACTTAACAACAACAACAACAACAACAACAATCATAAAACAATCATAAAAACAACTCATATAGAAGTACAATCATATAAAACCAAATAAATTATAAATCTTAAAACAAACACAAACACAAGTAGATAAAACAAAATAAATACCAGTGTGTCTTAGTAAAACTAATGTGCAGAAAAATCATATAAATACAACATCTAAACAGTAAAAAATTGTCTAAAAGTCAAAAAGACTGTGGACTAGATAAACATTAAAAGTAGGACAGGGTAGGACAGTGATACTGCCTATTGCAAAGTGCAACAACTAAAGGAGGGGCAAGGAGGACATGAGTTGTTGCTAGAAAGCCAAAATACTAGCAGGTATGGCATCACACAGTGTAGGTGGAAAATATCACTAAAATTAGATTATCCTATTCAAATGTACAATCCTTTAAATGCAATCAGTGTGACTATATGAAAAATCTTTCTTGTAGACAGTTAACCTGTGCATGTAAAGTTAGGAGAGAGGGAACCCCCCTTTTAGACCTGTGATGTTGAAACAACCTAAGGGACTTACTGTAAAGCCAATAAAAACAAGACAAGGAGATTTTTTCCAAAAGAGCAAATGAAACTCAAACTTAGAATTGAAGAGCCCGATATTCAGTTGGGTGGTGCTGCGTGCCGTGTCGACGCATAGCCTGCCCGCCTTCTGTCTAACCCGGATTTTCAATGCCAGGGGACATATGCGGCCCCAGCATTGACAATCCAGTTATCGCTGCCCAACCCAGAAGCCGCAAGAGCTAGCCAGGTAGCACCGATTTCCAATGATGCATAGTTAGTTTTATTGCCTTTAAGATAGGCAAGGATTTTCCATGCCTATCTTTAAGGCGCCGAGGGCTAACCGGGTAGCATCGAAAATCAATGCTACCCGGTTAGTCACTTCCTGCACCCCGGAACACCCCCGATGCTAACCGCATAGCATCGGGGAGTATAAGAGACAAATCAGGGAATTTTTTAAGGCACTACCCGTGTAATTGCTTCGCAAATTCCCTGTTAAGGCATTTACATGGGTAACAAGGGCAGCTACCTGTGTAAATGCCTTTGAAATCGGGCTCAAAGACTGTAAATGGCATAATATCGTTATTATGCTGATTACAAATCATATGATTACTTGTCTTGTATATTGTAAGCAGCACGTTCACAGAAACACCGGACTCGCAGAGAAAGCAAAGTGGCGTCAGTTAGTCTTTTAAGGACGCACGCCAAAAAAACCTGAGGACAAAGTTCAGTGGAATTTAACTTTAAAAACAATTGTATAATACTTTTTGACCTAACACAATGTGTATATGATAATAATTTAGATGTATCTATGAAAACCAAAAGAAAGATTTGATCGGATTGGGAAAAAGCTATGCTTATAGTTACATTGTTACAATGTGGATTGCCGGGAGCAAGTTCCTTGTTCGAGCAAGATCCCCGCAACTTTCTTTCCAGTTAGTGATAGGCCAATGCAGGAACCAAAAGTGGATGGCAAAAAAGTTAAAATGGTAATAAACTTGAGAACACTATCAGTAGAATACCGTCAACTGTCAATCATCTGGAACGCTAGTGTACTAGCAAAAAGATGATTAATCATGGAGATCGATTGTCAAGAAAATTATTAAGTTGTTAGAAAATGAACAAGAGGACCACATTCATGAGGTACAGAAAAGCCAGATGAATCAAAGGATGCTTATGAGATGCTAACTGCTCATTCACGCAAAAAGAGCCAGAGATACCCATAGTTCGAGGAGAGAATATGACTAAAATCATGCTATGAGAGCCTCTTTTTAACGGAAAAGGTAGTAATAAAAGTCTGCCGAATCAAACATACGCAAAATAAATAAATAAAAAATTTAAAAACAGCGATTGAGTAAAAAACTTTACGCCATGTTCGGGCTTATACTGTGTATTTGCAAATCCAAGCCATATCGAGAATCCATATGAAACATGTAGAGGGGACTAACAACTGAGTACAAAAAGTAAAAAATAATTGAAAAATGAGAATAAACATAAGAATGAAACATATGTTTGCAATATTTCCCAATATCAGCTAATACACCTTTTGGCAACCCTATTTTCAATGTAAATGTTCCAAGTATATGTGGCAAGCAGCTTCAAGAGACCTTAATGATGAATATTTATTTAACATTTCTTATATACCGCACTATTGACATCAGCGCGGTTTACATGGAACAGAACATATACATACTGGATAACTGTAGTGCATTTTACAAGTAACAGGGATTTGAGAACTTGGAAGAAACAAGGTAAACTATATAAACCATATACAATAAACTATATACATTAATCACAGTCGAAATTCTCTAGATCTGAACATGGCGTGACTATTTCTCTTGGGAAGGTTTATATTGGAAAATAACTTAAGAATAGGTAGTGCTTGAGACTTTTCCTGAATTGTGTTAGACTGGTTATGGCTCTCAATTCTGGTGGGAGGGCATTCCATGCTACTGGGGCATGAATGCTAAAGGCTCTTTTAGATGTTTCCTTAGTGTATCTGACTGTTTTTTCGGGACGATTAAGGTATTTATTGCTGCTGATCTTCTGGCTCTGTTGAGGGTCTGGGTGTGGAGTAGGTTGGTGATGGTTGAGGGTGCTTGATTGTTTAAGGCTTTGAAAGTGGTGATTATGATCTTGTGTTGGATTCTTGCATTGGTTGGTAGCCAGTGGAGTCTTTTCAGGATTGGAGTTATGTGGTCTGCCTTTGATATTCCTTCAAGTACTCTGGCGGCGGTATTCATCGCCAATTGGAGAGGATTTAAAGTTGATTGAGGGAGACCGTATAGAATTGCATTTGCAAAATCGAGGTGTGGCATCACCAAGGCTTGGTAGATGTTCTGAAGTCTGTGGGTTCCAGTAGAGGTCGTAAGTGGCGTAGTGTGCGTATCTTGTGATATATTAGTTTCGTTATATTTTTTATGTGAGTTTTCATATTGAGACGCTGGTCAAGGGTGATGCCTAGGTATCGAATAGTAGGTTTTACTGTCAATTCCTTGTCCTTTATCTTTAATGTAGTAGGGGGTGTGAAGTTTTGGTTCTTCGTGATAAACATAACATCGGTCTTACTGTGGTTGATTCTTAAGTTCTGTGTGAGGAGTCAGTCTTCTACTAATTTGAAGCATTTTATCAGTGGCGTAAAATCAGGATGGTTGATGGAGGACGGCATGTATAGGAGAATGTCGTCTGCATAGGCTAAACAGGTAACGTTAAAAGAACGGATGAGGTCACAAATAGGTTGCATGTAAATGTTAAACATTAATGCTGAAAGAGAGGAGCCTTGCGGTACCCCTTGATCTTGCAGAAATGGGTCTGATGTTCTTTCGTCAATCTTTACCTGTTGCCATCGGTTAGATAGGATTTACACCAGTTCAGTGCGGAGCCATGTATTCCTTTTTCCTTGAGGTGATCGATAAGTATTTGATGACTTACTGAGTCGAACGCAGCCGAGATGTCCATGAATATAAGGATGAATCCTTGCCTGATATTATCTATTCCAGTGATTAATGCATTGAATAGAGTGATGAGAGGGTTTCTACTCCATGAGCTTCCCTAAAGCCATGTTGGGCCGGATCGAGCGGAGCTTCAGTGTCTATATGTTGTTGTATTTGACGTTGGACCACTTTTTCAATTATTTTGGCTAGCAGTGGGATGCTGGATATTTGCCTGTACGATTCTACTCTTAGAGGGTCCAGTTTATTGTTCTTCAGTAGTGGTCTAATGGAGGTTTGTTTTAGGCTCTGAGGAAAGGTTCCAGATGAAAATGATTGTTCTAGGATTTTATGTATGAAGAAGCTTACTTCGCATCTGAGCTCTCTTATCCATGCTGCTGGACATGGATCATTTGATGCAGTGGTAGCGTTGATTGAGGTGATAGTGTTTTCAATATCTTTAGTTGATATTGTGTTAAACTTGGTCAATGTGGATGACTGTGACAGCTTGGATATGCTAGTTGACCCAGTGGTGCAGGGGTTATTGATTGTTTTCGTCATTTTTGATTTTAAGTAGTTTAGCATAGTCTTGAGGGTGTATTATTTGTGTGTGTTGAGGGGTTGGTTCCTTTGCCAGTGTTTTTACAATATTGAAGAGATCATGGTGTTTATTTAAAGATTGCTTTAGGAGATTTGTATGGAATTGTTTCCTTCTATCAGCTATTTCTTGGCGATGCTTTCTTAGGTACGAGCAGTAAGCTGTGTAGGCTTCAGTAGTACGGGATCGTCGCCATCGTTTCTCAAGTCTGCGAAGATGGAGGAGAGATGTTCTTAGCTCGTTAGAATACCAAGCTACATGTGTTCGATGATTGGACCTTCTTGACATGTTCGATAGTTGAGAGTTGGCTCTGAGGGTGTTATCCCAGGTGTTGATTAGGTCATCCAGTTCAGGTTTGGAGGTGTGTAGCATTGGGAGAATATTCTTAAGTACGTCCTCTCTATCAAAGGGGCGGAACCTCCTAGCTGTTGGTTTGGCGGGGGTGGTGTTGGAGTTAAGGGTATTGAAGGAGTTGGGTATTTGGAATATGATCAGATTATGGTCAGACCATGGTACTGGTGTTATGGAAAGTGCATAATTGTGGTCTGCTTCCGTGGATGTTTGTGGTACGAATATCAGGTCAAGTGTATTTCCCATAGCATGAGTAGGCTCTTTGACTATCTGGTTGTATCCAAAGTCGTCAAGCGCTTCCAGAAATGCTGCGATTTGCGTGTCATGTAGGGAGGGGAGGTTGAAGTCTCCTAATATCCAACTAGATATTCGTGGTTTTTCTGTGCTGCATAAGATGTTGAATAAGATGAGTACTGAGCATAATAAACTAAAATAAGAAATAAATTGAGGAGAAGTGGGCAGAAAGTGGGCTACCCATGGCTAATATCAGCGTACAGTGTCCTGGAGTGGAGGAATAGCCTAGTGGTTAGAGCAACTGGTACTCCTTTTGTGACCTTGGGCAAGTCACTTTACCCTCCATTGCCTGGGAAGAAAAGGATGGCAATCTACCTTATTTATTTACATTCTCTTATATACCGCGCTATTCTGCATCAGTGCGGTTTACATTGAACAAACTGAAATTACATTGAACAGGGCATTATAACTTGGAGATAGCTATTTTACAGGGAACATGGGCTATGGAGAGTTAAGTGGCTTGCCCAAGAACACAAGGAGCACCTGTGGGACTAGAAACCCCAGTCCTTCCAGCCCAAGGTTGCTGTCCTCTAGTGGGATTTGAACCCCTGACCTTTTGGCCTGAAGTACCTTGCCCCAACCACTAGGCCACTCCTCCACTACTACTTTACTATTTGCTATGTTACTTCCATAGTAACATAGTAAATGACCAGTATGGTCCATCTAGTCTGCCCAGCAATATGGCAGGAGTAGGTGCACCCCTTCCCATGTCTTTTAGGGAGTAGGTGCACCCCTACCCATGTCTTTGCTTAGTGGTGCACCCACCAGGAGCAGGTGCACCCCTCCCCATGTCTTCACCACTCCCTATATCTTTGTTTGTTTAGGGGTGAACCCACTGCTCCTCCCCCATCGCTCCATGTAGGACACCCCTATTTGTTGAGAAATTAGATGGTTCAGTTTATTTTGATTTAATCTTGTTGCTGTAAAGTGATCCACTGTGTCTGTCCCAGGCCACTTTGAATTCCGTCACTGTGTTTGCCCCCACCACCTCCATCGGGAGGGCATTCCAAGCATCCACCACCCTTTCAGTGAAAAAGTATTTCCTGACATTGCCTTTCAATTTACCACCTTGCAGCTTCATGTCATACCCTCTAGTTTTACAGCTTCCCCGTCTCTGGAAGAGGTTTGTTTGTTCATTATTTCTCTTTAAGTATTTAAAGGTCTGAATCATATCTCCCCTATCCCTCCTCTCCTCCAAAGTGTACATATTTAGGTCTTCAAGCCTCTCCTCATAAGGCTTCTGACGCAGGCTCCAAATCATTTTGGTCGCCTTCCTCTGAACAGCTTCCATTCTTTTTACATCCTTTGCAAGATACGGTCTCCAAAACTGAATACAGTATTCCAAGTGAGGCCTCACCAGTGACTTATACAGCGGCACTAGTACCCCTTCCTTTCTGCAGGTAATTCCTCTTCGAATGCAGCCGAACATCCTCCTGGCTTTTGCCACTGCCTTGTCGCACTGTTTTGCCACCTTGAGATCTACAGAAATAATCACACCGAGGTCTTTCTCCTGCTCCATGCACACCTACCTCTTGCCCCCTAACGCAATCTTTTCCCTTGGATTTCTGCTACCCAAGTGCTTGACACTGCACTTCTTCGCATTAAATCTTAATTGCCAAGCATCAGACCATTCCTCCAGCTTTTGCAGATCCCTCCTCATGTTAAGCACTCCCTCGGGGAGTCCACTCTGTTGCAAATTTTCGTGTCGTCTGCAAAAAGACAGACTTTTCCATTCAGTCCTTCAGCAATATCACTCACAAATACATTGAACAGTGCTGGGCCTAGGACCGAACCCTGAGGCACCCCGCTAATCACCTTTCTTTCATCCGAGTGAGCTCCATTTATCATCACCTTTTGTCGTCTGTCAGTCAACCAATTTCTGATCCAGTTTATCACCTTGGGACCCATCCCCAAACTACTGAGTTTATAGATAAGCCTCCTATGAGGGTCAGTATCAAAGGCTTTGCTGTAAACAAGGTAGATGACATCCATCGTGTGTCCTTGATCCAGTTCTCTGGTCACCCAGTCAAAGAACTCAATGAGATTTGTCTGGCAAGGTCGTCCCTTGGTAAAACCATGTTGCCTCGGATCCTGTAACCTGCTGGTTTTGAGAAAGTTGACTATTCGCTCTTTCAGGAGTGTCTCCATTACTTTTCCTGCAACCGAGGTAAGGCTCACGGGCCTGTAGTTTGACACTTCTTCCCTGTCACCACTTTTGTGTAGAGGTACGATGTCAGCCATTCTCCAGTCCTGAGGAATCTCTCCTGTTTCCAAGGATCTGTTGAAAACCTTCTTTTAACGGCCCTTCAAGAACCTCTCTGAGCTCTTTCAGTATCCTGGGATGTATCCCATCTGGTCCCATGGCCTTGTCCACTTTCAGTTTTGCAAGTTGTTCTAAAACCTCATCCTCTCTGAATGGTGTGGTATCTACCTCATTCCCATTTTTATATTTGGGAGTCACAGGTGGTCCTTCTCCACGATTTTGTTTAGTAAAAACAGAGCAGAAGTATTTGTTTAGTAATTTTGCTTTATCAATGTCATTTTCCACGAGTCCGTTTCCAGCACTTCTGAGTCCTGCAATTCCACCTCTGATCTTCTTCCTTTCCCGAATATACCTGAAGAAAGTTTTGTCGCCGCACTTAACATCTTTAGCCATCTTTTCCTCTGCCTTTGATTTTGCTATCCTTATTTCTCTTTTTGTCTCCTTGAGTTTGATCCTGTATTCATTTCTGTGTTCTTCTGTTTGCAAGCTTTTGAATTTTGTGAAAGCTGTGTTTTTTGCCCTTATTTGAGCAGCCACTTCTTTGGAAAACCAAATAGGTTTCCTTCTCCTCTTGTTTTTATTTACTTGTCTTACATATTTATCTGTTGCCCCTTTTAGTTTACCCCATTGCAATTCCACTTCCCTTAACCCCTTCCACCCTGTCAGCTCCTCCTTTAGGTACTCGGCCATTTTATTGAAGTCAGTGTTTTTGAAGTTTAGGACTTTGAGCTTGCTATGATTGGATTGCACCTTGGCTTTTATCTCAAACCACATCGTGTGATGATCACTGTTGCTCACAGGGGCACTCACCCAGACATTAGACACGCTATCACTGTTGGTGAGCACCAAATCCAGCGTTGAGCTTTCCCTGATTGGTTCCATCATCATTTGTCTAAGTAACATCTTCCGGTGATACATTGCCAAGAAAACCCAGAGACAGCTGGGTCGCCAAGAGTCAGCACTGGCTTGACGGCACTAAAACAAAACACAAAAAAACCCATCAGTATCCTAAATAAATAAATGACTAAAAAAGGATAAAAACCTAAAAAAGGTAAAAATAATTAAAATGTAAAAAGGATAATCACTGACTAGACTTCCATGGATAATAATAAATAAAAAGCAAAGTTCCATATCCAGAACCTATCAAAGAAATGTATAAAAGGCTATTCAAATTTGGACTGTATAAAAAAGGGGAGGGGGAAGGAGGGAGGAGGTGTAAGGAAGGGGAAAGAGTGGAAGAAGGGAGGGGGAAGAAGGGGGGGAAAGTGGGGGAGGAGAAGGGGGAAGGAAGTTGAATTGAGGGGGAGAAGGAGAAGGAAAGGGGGGAAGGAGGAAGGGAAGAGGAAAGGAGGGGGAAGGAAAGGGGGAAAGGAGGAGAAAGGGAGGTGAGCAGAAGGAGGGAAAAGGGAAGGGATCCGCTATGTTTTTTGTACTTGGCTCTGCAGGTTCATCTTCTATGGACAGCTTTCGGTTTATGCTTTCCAGTACATAGTTCTCTACTGTTGATCACTCATTGTTGCCCATGATTGAGGTTGTGTAAGGCTTGCCATGTTCTCCCATATGCTCTGGGACGAATACTGAGGGAGCCTCTAGTGGCTGAGACGAATAGAGGTATGAGAGTGATGTCATTGAAACCTGGGCTTTTCATTGGTTCTTTGTCTCCACCAATCTGCTGGTAGGGGAACACAATCCACTTGCCTGGACTGGTCTAGCAGGACAATATGGAAGGGTGTGTTTGTAACCAGAATTCTCTCCGCTGTGAAACCTCTTAGCCAATCATGATTAGGGATTCACACCTTGGTGTCCCATTACCATTGTTATCTTCCAGCAGCTTCCATAAAAATCTGCATCTGAGGAGATCATGGGATCAGCAGAATCCACACCCACGTCTGGAAGTGAAGATCCCAACATTCCAGCTCTACTATTTCAGATGCGAAGGGAGGCCCGGAACGATCAGCGGGCAGGGCGTGGTACCCCACAGGTATGGTTTATTTTAGTTTATGTATTCGTTGACTTATTTATAGCATTTTATATTCTGACCTATCTGATATATTTATCAAAGCAGTTTACAGTTACTGTGCAGAAACTCGCCTATATCAGATCTAGACTAGAATATGACAAATCAGCAAAAGAAAACCTGAAAAGTTTTCATCGTAAAACAGATCTTGGTTATGCAGGGTACAACTTAGCATTTAGAGAGTTTGCAGGCCTGAAAACCATGTAAATGGCTCTAAGCAGGATATTCAGTGATACTAACTGCTGTTGCTCAGAGTCCAGCCTGCAACTCGGCCGCCATTCATCTTGCTCCTCGATCAGGATAGAGCTGGCGAGCACATGGCCAGACCCCTCCCGCCGACCTGCACAAGCATCCAGAGACGCCAAGGGACATTTAAAAGCAAGCGCCATCCGGCACGTCCACGCCTGGCGGGCCCGCACCTGAGGGCCTCGCCAAAGGGACCCTGACACGACCTGACCAGCGCTTCACCAACAGACTAACCGGGAACCAATGCATCATTGAGGAGTAGAGCGGGAACATGCTCTCCTCCCCAATGTGGTTCCCAAAACCCAGACAGCACCTGCACGACATAAGCACCCACCAATCCACTACTATTCACAGCACGGTAACTCCATTGCTACCCCATCACTTCCGCATTATCGCTACCTCACTGCCTGCAATTAACCTTGCTGCCCGGCCTACCTCATTGCCTGCACCTTAATATATACTGCATAGCGTGTAGTGCTACCTCATTGCTTGCAATTACCTTGCTGCACAAGCTATTGACTCCACTGCCCAGCCTATAAACTTCATTGCTACCTCATTGCTTGTATTTTAACATATATTGCTTGTAATTTAACATATATTGCATAATGTGTAATGCTACCTCTTCCATGGCCCCACATCACATTGTCCTTTTCCTCATACTCCCCAACGGCTTCCCCTCCTACCAGCACCCTCACTCCTTCCCCCCTATTACCCATCTACCTTTCTCACCTCTCCCTCCATCCTGTCCTCTAATCTATCATCAGCTCTTGAGCTTCATCACACTCTCCCTCTTACTCAACCATCCCCTCTCTCTAAGGCAACCCTACCCTCGCTTCCACCGTACTGTTTCCTCCTTACCCCACTCTCTACTACTCCTTCTTCTATCATCAGGTAACATAAACCCCAACCTTGGCCCCCCTCGATTCCTACCTCACTCTAAGAAGAGCTCCTCACGTAACTTATCTAATCTCATCCATATCCCCCTCTCCCCCTCCACTCTCCCTCCCCCACGTGCCACACACTCATCCAGAGATATCAATCCCAACCCTGGCCCCCCTTGACTTCTACCTCACTCTAGTAAGAGCCCCTAACTTAACTGATCTAATCTCATCCATATCCCTCTCCTCTCCCCCTCCTCTCTTCCCATTCACTCATCCAGAGATATCAACCCCAACCCTAGCCCCTTTAGAGTTCTGTCTCACTCTAAGAAAATATCCTCAATATCATCAATATCCCCCTTCATTCCCCCTCCACTTCCCCTCCCTCATGTGCCTCATGGAGGGCACATTCATCCAGAGACACCCACCCTTACCCTGGCCCCTCTAGATCTCTGTCTTACTCAGGAAATAGATCCTCACACAGTGGCCCCCCTAGACCTCTGTCTCACTCTGAAAAGAAGTCCTCACATAACTTGTCCAACCTTATCCAGATCCCTCTCCTTTCCCCCTCCACTCTCTCGTTCTCATGTGCCTTATGGAACACACGCTCAGTCTCTAATAAACTTGCTTTTACTCATGATCTCTTTATCTCTAATGCATTACATCTTCTTGCCCTAAATGAGACCTGGCTCCTCCCAGACGATACCACATCCACTGCTGCTCTCTGTCACGGGGGCTACCAGTTCTCCCATACACCTCGATCCACTGGCCATGGTGGTGGTGTCAGGCTACTACTTTCTCCCTCCTGCCAATTCCAACCCCTCCTGCTGCCTCAATCACACTCCACCCTCTCTTTTGAAGTCCACTCCATTCGCCTCTTCACACCACTTCCCCTCCGAGTAGCTGTTATTTACCGCCCACCCGACAAATCCGCATCCACCTTCCTTACCGACTTCGACTCCTGGCTCTCCGTCTTTCTGGATCCCTCTTCTCCCACTCTTATTCTAGGCGATTTTAACATTCACATTGATAACCCCTCTGATCCCCATGCTTTAAAGCTCCTCATCCTCACCTCCTCGTTTGACCTCCAACTTTGTTCCACTGCCCTCACTCACCTGCACGGCCACTGCCTTGACCTGATACTCTTCTCTAATTCCTCTCCCTCAAACTTCCGCAACTCAATCCTTCCCTTCGCCTTTTAACTTTTAATCTTCAGCTTACGCTGTCTCAACCTCATCCTCGTCCTGTCTTCTCCAACCTATTTAGAAACCTTCATAATATCGATCCCTTGACTCTCTCATCCACCATTTCTCCATCTCTTTCCTCCAATATGTCCTCCAAGTCCTTCGAGGCAGTAACCTCTTATAATGCTGCACTATCCTCAGCTCTAGACACTCTTGCCCCACCCACCCCACATCCTGTCAGACGTTCTACTCCCCAGCCCTGGCTTTCATTCCCAACCCGCTATTTACGCACCTGTGACCATTCTGCTGAACGCACTTGGATCAAATCCCGCTCCCCGGAAGACCTTCTACACTTCAAATTCATGCTTGGCTCCTTCCAGTCAGCCATAGCACTTGCCAAAAAAGAATACTACATCCATCTGACTAACACTCTTGCCTCTGATCCTTGCCGCCTCTTTAATACCCTCAATTCTCTCCTCAAGGTGCCCCCGCCCCCAGTCCCGCCCTCCCTTTCTGCCCAAATCCTAGCCGATTACTTCCATGACAAAATCCACAAGATTACCCTCCAATTCCCCACTTCCTCATCTACCTCCCCCCCAATCCCCCCCCCCCATCCATACTTCCTCTGCTACCCTCTCCTCCTTCCCTATGATCTCCGAAGAGGAAACTGCACTCCTTCTTTCCTCCTCCAAACCCACCACCTGTTCCTCTGACCCTATCCCCACACATCCCCTACACCCTATCTCCCCCACCGTTGTCCCTTCCATCTCTCATATTCTCAGCCTGTCACTCTCCACTGCAACTGTCCCTGTAGACTTCAAACATGCTGTTGTCACACCTCTCCTCAAACACTCACTCGATCCCTCCTGTCCTTCTAACTATCGACCCATCTCCCTCCTTCCCTTCATTTCTAAACTACTAGAACAAGCAGTCCACTGCCGCTGTCTCGACTTCCTCACCTCCCAGACCCTCCTGGACCCACTACAATCCGGCTTCTGTCCCTTACACTTCACTGAAATGACTCTTACAAAAGTCTCCAATGACTTGTTCCTGGCTAAATCTAAGGGCCTCTACTCTGTCCTCATTCTTCTCAACCTCTCTGCTACCTTTGACACTGTTGACCACAATCTTCTCCTCATCACCCTCTCCTCGCTTGGTTTCAAGGGCTCCGTACTATCCTGGTTCTCCTCCTACCTCTCCCATCGCTTCTTTAGTGTATGTTCTGGTGGCTCCACCTCCTCTCCCACCCCGCTCCATGTTGGTGTACCCCAGGGATCCGTCCTGGGCCCTCTCCTTTTCTCTCTCTATACCAAATCTCTTGGCGTGCTTATCTCCTACCATAGCTTTCAGTACCATCTCTATGCCGATGACTCCCAAATCTACCTCTCTCGCCTAATATTTCTTCAGCAATCCAGACCAAGATCTCATCCAGGCACCGATGTCAGAAAGGCAGGCAATCTCACCGCCGCTTGAAATGAAACATGGCCAAGACAGAACTTGTCTTTCCCCCCAACTCCTCCCCTCCTCTTCCCCCTTTCTCAGTCTCCGTGGATGGATCTACAATCCTTCCTGTTCCCTCGGCCCGCAATCTGGGGGTCATCATTGACTCCTCTCTCTCCTTCTCCACACATATCCAGCTCGTAGCTAAGACCTGCCGCTTCTTTCTTTACAACATTATCAAAATCCACCCCTTCCTCTCTGAACATACTACCAAAACACTAGTCCGCTCCTTAATCTCCTCTCGCCTTTGCTACTGCAACCTACTCCTTGCTGGTCTCCCCATGAGCCATCTCTTTCCCCTTCAATCTATACAAAATTATGCTGCTCGACTAATCTTCTGCCAGTCTCGCCATGCCCACATTACTCCTCTTCTCAAGTCACTTCACTGGCTCCCTATCCAATTCCGCATCCAGTTCAAACTTCTCCTGCTGACCTATAAATGCATTCACTCTATGGCCCCTCAATACCTTTCATCTCTTATCTCTCCCTACATCCCCTCTCGGGAACTTCGCTCCTCAAACAAATTACTTTTATCTAGGCCTTTCACTTGCACTGCTAACTCCCGACTTCGCTCCTGTCACCTTGCTGCTCCTTACGCCTGGAACAGCCTACCTGTATCTATACGCCAAGCACCCTCCCTGGCCCTCTTCAAATCCAGATTGAAGACCCACCTCTTTACTATCGCTTTCAGATCCTGATTTCTATCTGACCTGACTCATGACTAATTGTAAATACAATATTTAGTTTTGCCCCGAATTGACTAATGCTCTGTGTTGTCTTGATTAGATTGTAAGCTTTGATGAGCAGGGACTCTGACGAGCAGAGACTGTCTCTTACAGGCATGTCTGTACAGCGCTGCGTGCATAGCACTATATAAATGTTGAATAGTAGTAGTAGTCCTGATGCAGTTAGTATTGGGATGTTCTGGGGATAACCAGTCATTGGCGATATTCAGCCACTCTCGGCACTGAAGATGGGCATAGAAAAGGCTGGGAGGAGTAGCCTAGTGGTTGGGGCAAGGTACTTCAGGCCGGAAGGTCAGGGGTTCAAATCCCACTAGAGGACAGCAACCTTGGGCCGGAAGGACTGGGGTTTCTAGTCCCACAGGTGCTCCTTGTGGTCTTGGGCAAGCCACTTAACCCTCCATTGCCCATGTTCCCTGTAAGTATTAGTGTATGTGTCTCATATCCCCGCGTATTAAAATGTATCCCCCAATTGTGTTGTGACCGCTTTGATTGAAGGATAAGGCGGTATACAAAACTGTCTAAATAAATAAATAAATAAAAAACTTCACTACCGAAGCTAACCGGGCAGTGACTGAATATTGCCGCCTCCCAGTTAGCTTCCTGCTTCGCTGGCGGACCCAGATATTCAATGGCAGTGGCCGGATATGGCCCCAGAATTGAACATCCAGGTTTAGCAATCAGCAGTAATGGCTAGGTGCTGTAATTGGACTCAAATAGTTTAATTTTATAACAGACTGCTTAGGTTGAGAGAGTAAGTGGGCACTGATTTTGGGTCTCTTTCAGGAAGACATATAAGCACCTATTTGTCTTTATAAAATTGCCCCGTAAAAGATGCAGAAATTACGGTGAAAATGAAGCTGCAGACATTCACTCCTGCTTGGAAGCATGTGTAATAGTCACACATGAAGTACATGCAAATGTACATATTTACAAAATAGACAAATTATGACTCCGCCTGCACTCTGCCTAAACCTGTCCCTGGACACGAATATACCCGAGTCACGTTATAAGAACGTGTGTGTATAAAGGGGGCAATTTTATGTGCGTATAAAGGTGCATACAGTAGATGTGAAAATTACCCTTATGGTGACATAGTACATGATGGCAGATAGAGACCAACAGAGTCATCCAGTTTTCATCCCTGGTTCACCCACACCCTGAGTAGATGAGCATAAACAAACACCCAACTCTATCCCCTTCTCAAGACTCATTGGACCTCTCAACCCTATTCCTGCCACTGCTGCCTTCATTTGTATATCTGGTTATGTGCCAACAGAGCATCTGATGATATCACTATTTGCCACTGTGCATTGAAGCAGTGGTGACTAAGGGTGGGGTGGAGAGTGCGGCCTGCTCTGGGTACCAGCCAGGGGGGAGGTGAACCCCTGCTGGACCCACATGGTGGAGCCAGCGTGGCAAACTTAACAAAGGCGCTGCACTGCCTCCGCTCAAGGCCCTGTGGTGGTTCCCTCCCAGCTGACGTCTTGCAAATTGCAAGACTTTGGCCTGGGAGACAACAGCTGCCAGGCCTGAAGTGGAGGTAGAGCAGCAAGCCATCAAGGGTTTTAAGTTAAGTTTGCTACATTGGCTCCGCTGTGTGGACCGGGCTGGGAGAGGGTGCACCATGCCACATAGGGGAGGGGTGGCATCGACCACAGGGAGCGCTGACCATGGTGCTTGAAACACCACTGCCCTAAAGTAGCAACTAGTGGTTGTCCAGTTGACATAGCCTAGAGAAGGCAAGGCTTCCCTCTGGTGTGAAACGGGAGGATATGATTTTTGAAGTATGCTGTTCAATAATTTAGTCTGTACTATCCAGCAATGAGGAAAGCACATCAGCTCCAGAGGAGTTGTAAATTTACACGAGTGCATTTACCCACTGTTCCTTCTCGTTTTCTGTAGGCTGTTTTATAAAGATGCCAAGCTACTGATGTTGTCTTTATATAATATCCCCAACATAGATGCTTACTTGGCATTCACACGCTGGCAGCCTGTTGTAAAATTATACCTTAAGTGAGTCATTTTATAAGGAGGTGCTAAGAACGCATGTAAATTGCTGGTATTTTAGTTATTTATGCATGTAAATGGCCTCTTCTGAAATACCGACTAGTATAAAAGTATGCATGTGGCTTTGATGCGTGTACATGGGAGGAGTTTGGGTGACCTGTGCGAGCACGCATGTAGATTATAAAATATTACAGGCTAACTTACAGAAGGAGGGGTGGGCGTTTACACTGGCTGGTGAGACGTGTAAGTGCTAGCGCCTCCATATGGCCATGATTTCTGTCACTTGCACTAGTATTTTATAACAACAAGTAGGAGTCTACATAAACACTTAAAGTAGACACCTCCTTATAAAATTACCCCTCCACATGTGTGAGCAGGTCACAAAATCCTATGAAACCCTATCATGAACTTCAGCTCTGTTTATTTTTTTTATTCAGGTTGCAATGATAAGACTTGATGCATATGACCAGTCTGCGTTTAATGCAACTCAACGCTATTTAGCAGGAAACGTGCACACCGAAGAAGATCTTATAAATGTACTAGAAAACGATGAAGTATGGCGATGTCTACTAAATAGCCAAGGCACAAGTGTGTATATATTCACTGAGAATTCTCCTTGTGCTAGCAGTCGTAGTAGAACATCCTGTTTAGAGCAGCTGATTTCATTTGCAAAGCGGTACTCGAATACTAATTTCATAGTCGGGTATCAAAGGCCCTATGGGAGTCGAACTGCCACTGATGACGCACGAACCCGTGAATTTATAAATGCCCTTGAACGGTACAACTCAACCGGAGGCATTCCCAGCAACCTCCGCTTCTACAGGATGGATCTGACACATGAAGACGTCCACCACGTTCATGATGAGTTATAACTAGGGCCGCCATGGCAAATTTGGAGATGGGGAATTGTGTTCATTCTAATCAAGCACTTTCCAAAACACTGATCAATTGTCTCTCTTCACCATTCCTAACCTCATTGGCTTTCCAACTCCTACAAATTAAATCAGTTCTCAGGCCTACAAGGGGCATGAGACAGTCCTAGGCTACTGGAGGCAATGGCAGCTGGAATATTGGGTTTTCCCTAATATCTACTGTCATAAAAGGAGATATGTTAGTCAATATCTGGTCAATTTTTTAAATTCTCAAAAAGATATTTACTGGGCCCAATCAATGCTATTTGGAATGAGCAGTATCTTGACTTCACTCCTTTTCTACTTTTCATTGTTAGAATTATCTTTGCTTCTGGTCTCAATAAATGACTATTTATCCATCTTGCAATCTGATTCTTTTCCTCCTCTAGTCTCCTTTTTCTTCTAGCTCAATCAGAATCAGTACTGGGATATGGCACCTTAAACCTTCATTCACAGCTACCTGGGGAATATTTCCTCTGTTTTAATAGACCTTTCCTCCTAGTCTGGTCAGTGAGCAATGGTCTTGAGACAGGGAACCATGCTCGAGGACCTCTTCCAAAATCCTATATCATGGGCTTTAAATCCAGCCATAAAATGTCACCTTTACCGAGGATCATGACTTTTTTTGTGCTCTCCCTGTGAACTCTGTGTGAGCTCTGCCTGCAGGGCTGGGCATCCACTAGGCGGTCACCTCGAGTAGCATGCCCTGGAGGGAAGCATCATTATATCCCATGAAGCATCAGTTCAGAGCTGTGCTGCCTGGCCTGCCGTGCCCCCCCCCCCCCCACAGGCATCCATCGCTGGTGCGTTTATGGCCTTCCCCCAGGGGCAGGAGTGGCAGGCTATGTGCACACCAGCATGGACACTTTAAGGCCTGACGTAGCCAAGGGATCTCTGTGCTGCCCCACCCCAGGTGAGAGTTGGATGCCAAGGGGGCTGGCATGGCAGGCAAAGCGGCAAAACAATCCTTGAGTGGGTGGCATGGAGGGTCTGTCTAGGGTGGCAGAAACCTCGGACCAACCCTGTCTGCCTTCTCAGCATCCCTAGTCCCAGCCACAGCGCCAGATGACCCAGGGTATAGTAGACCCAAATTGGGGATCAAACCAGGGGACATTTTGCATACTGGTGCACCATACTGCTACTAAGTCAGTTAATCGACCTTTGATTGTGATTTTTATCTGCTTTCCCAAGGACTCCACCCTAAATATATTTACCCCTGCTTAGAGCAGAAGTAAGTTTATCCAACTTCCATTTTGTCCATGTTGTGCCCATGTGGGGGATAATTTTATAACAGGTGCCTAGGTGAAGTGAATTGGCAAATGCATTTTTAACCCTTTCCACTTGGATACGTTTTCTATGTCACTCGTGCCAGATCAGAATATATTTTATCAAGGAACTGGCCAAATTGCAACTAATATGACCTATACATTCCAAAGTAGCCAATCATGCATGGAAGAGTAGGCTACTGGTTAAAGCATTGGTTTAAGACCCACAAGACCAGGGTTTGAATCCACCAGCACTCCTTGTGGCCTTGGGCTAATCACTTAATCCTCCTCTGCCTTGGAAAAAAATCCAAGTTATCGATGTATGTTACAATGTAAACCACTTTGACTCAAATGATAAAGTGGTATTAAAAAACCTTTTAAATAGATGTTGCATTATGAGCCCTAAACTAGCCTTTTATTCATATGTCCCACAGGGTGGAACAGATGATCGGAATGGGAAAATTTAAATAACCCATGGGGTGGGTCATCCGAGTGGAAAGGGTTATGCTTACGCTATAAAAACAAGTGGCAACAGTAAAAGTATGAGCATGTATGCCACTGCACGTATTTTTACACCTGGCATAAGAATGCGGCCACAAAGGCACAAAAACATCTTTATATATAATTACCTCCTGCGCCTAATTTTATGCATTTATGTTTCTTTGGGCTGGCAGATTCCTCTTGTTATACCGGGCCTCTAGTTCAAGCATTTACAAGTATGTGGGGGTTCCCTCTATTTCACATACACTCCCTATAATGTAAGTTTTACCTTTTTCCCATGGGAAAGGGGTCAGGGACGACTGTAGTGCATCTCACCCTAGAAAGCACTACACCAGAACGATGGCTGTCTTGTAGAAGGCAGCAGAGGACTGGCAGGTGTGGGACCGATGAGGGCAGAAAACGTCTATTGTGGCAGGACTACAGACATGCTTTCACAATGTTGTCCCATTCTTCCTGGGGGGGGGGGGGGGCGAGGGGGGTTCTTTCTCACCTTCATAAATCCTATTCTATGCTCTTCATCCTTAGCCATCCAAGCTATACCTAGCTTGTCCGGGGACTTCCCTTCCCATGCCATTGTGACATCATTCATTCTATGATTGTTAGCCATATCTGGTTGCTTCACTGTCTGTATTCTGTTAAAATTAAATTGCAGAAAAATAGGCCTATGAAAAATAGTTTGTTTCAACATTTTATTGAAATAAGTTTAAAAAAAATACAGTCCACATCAAGAGGAAAGAGTAAGTCATACAAAGACAAAACTAAAGCTAAATAGATGATATTACATCATTAAGGGGTATGTTTACTAAACTGCGGTAAAGTCACCGGTGTTAAGGGCAATGTTAAGGTGCCTGAAGCCATATAAGGCAGTGGGCGGGTAGGGGGCGGCCCTGGGCCATTTAACTTGAGCTAACAGGACCAAGTGCGGTAAGGTGACAAGACATCCTGGAGAGACAAGGCGTCTGAACAGGAGATAGTGCCTTAACAGGAGATAAGGTGTCTGAACATGAGACAAGGCGTCCTAAGGGGGAAAGCATGCACCTTAAAGCAAGAAAATGATTGTAACCCAAACGCAGGATAGAGCACCAAGGAATGTCAATGTAAAGGTGATGGAAGGAAGGACAGGTGGGAGCTGATGGACCTGCCATATAGATGGGCACCCTATGTAGTGGCCAGTTAGGTGGATGAGCATGTGGGAGGCAGCTGTACCGATGCACAGGGTGGTACTGTAGCAGCAAAGCGCAGACAAACCAATGATACCAGGAGTCTGTTCAGAAGGTCCAAATCATTTATTTGTGCACAAGTCTCAAGCAAGACAATTTCAAAATGGCTGAGCAAAGTTTTCAAGCATTACAACAACTTTTATAGACTTCTGTTCCATTCTAGGTATAGAAAAACATTTCATTGGTCCCGGTACGCTCCCGTACCTCCCGTAGCCCCTCTATTGGTCCCGGTACTGATAAGTTTCTCCAATTATGTTCCTTCTGTGGGCTTCTGTAGGCATGACACCTGCCTGCCCCCCTTCTAGTCCCAATTACAATGGTCAGTTCATCAACTTGTTACTTTCACACTTTCAAGGCTATGGGACCATTTGTGCGTGCAGAAGAGCAAGGTTCTGTAACTCATCTGTCAGCACTCCTCAATACTTCTCTGCAAATGTACTTTTTCTTATCAGTAACTTTAAAACACATCTTTTCTGTATTTTTCCATTTCTTAATTCTGCAATTCTGCTTATCTAAGCTAATTCAATATTTCTACTGAGTTCTTTCTTACAATAGCAGCATATTGGGGGATGTGCAATCCTATATGCCTCTCCACAGGCCTCATTTACAGGTCAAGCTAGCCATGCTGGCCTGCCTATGTCAGACACCGTGGGTCACAGGCCTGCACCTGCCACAGTACCAATGTAAAGTGATGCAATGTCAGTGTGTGGCATAGGATGGGGAAGACATGTCCCCCAGCGGAGGCAGAAGCGGCACGATGTTTATTTTTTATTTATTTATTTATTTACATTCTCTTATATACCGTGCTATTCTGCATCAGTGTGGTTTACATTGAACAAACTGAAATTACATTGAACAGGGCATTATAACTTGGAGATAACTATTTTACAGGGAACATGGGCTATGGAGGGTTAAGTGGCTTGCCCAAGACCACAAGGAGCACCTGTGGGAGTAGAAACCCCAGTCCTTCTGGCCCAAGGTTGCTATCCTCTAGTGGGATTTGAACCCCCGACCTTCCGGCCTGAAGTACCTTGCCCCAACCACTAGGCCACTCCTCCACTCCACTTTACTGCAACAGGAGGACAGAGTAAGAGTTGTGATGTGCTGATCAGGCACAGGAGAGGCGAGCACAAAGAGCTGAAATGCAGAAAAGAGAATCAGTGTAGGTCATGGGGTAGCAGCCTGCACAAGAAGACAGGACTGTACACAGCTGACAGAGGCAGATAGATAGGCTGAAGGAAGGATGGCGGCTGAGGAGAGGGTGTTATGGGCTGGCAGCAACGATGTGCAGAGCCCTGACTGTTACAGGCATGAAAATGATCTGAGTAGCATACAAGCAAAACAAACAGGTAGGAATTGAAACCCTATCCCCTGCATATAGGGACATTGCACTAGGCTACACCTCCACCTCCACACCTTGCTACATAGCAATGGCTGGATACAAAGAGACTGCAGGTCACTGCCTAAAATGACTGCCATATGTGCTGGCATAGGGTAGCCCCACCAGTACCCATGATGCAGTGCACATGCCCAACAGCAGTCTACAGCTGATCTCCAAATGGAGAATGCACATATCCATCACTCAGCTCAGTAAGATGCACTGACAGCGTGTGATACAAGCACAGAGCAGCTACAAACCGTACTACTGAGCAGTTTCTGCGGTCACCCTGAGGGTGAGGATGGGTGCCCAGCACCAGGTCCCCAGGCAATGGGGGTGGGGGTGGGGGTCAGTCTAGAATCACACATCCTGTCCAATCTGCCCTGTTTCAGGCCATACCCGCAATACTTTGCTCCTCATCATGCACAATTGCAGGCTGACTCTGAAACAGCTTAGGCACTGCAAGGCTCAGTGAGATGTAGAAAGCCACAAAATGATGGATAGACACACACACACACACACATTGATGAACTGATGATGGTTGGCATTCCTGCCCGCCACTCTGGTCCCAGTCTCAGCTCAGGCATTGTTAATGTGTGCTCATTGTGCAGGGGCTAGCAGTGCGCTCTGATGTTAACGGCCGCTCAGTGTGCCGGTGCTGTCAGCCTGACTCTCCATCCAGCTGAGGATAGTGGAGCCTGTCTCTGTGAGTGTTTGTACCCTTGTTTGTCAATTCATTGGGGGTTGCACATATTGGTGTTGTACCTGTACTGTGGGATAAAATTTAGCCACAAGGACATGTGGCTGAGTCAGTCACATAAGATGCAGTGCTCAGGAGACTGCACAGCTGGGGCACAGTGGAAGGAAGGCGCAGGCTCCTGCATGCAATGCCTTATTGTAGTTCAAATTCAACTTTATTTGATATACTGCAGATCAATACGGAGAGGGAGACTCCTCCTGTCCTGTGAGTGATAGGAAAGTCTTGTCTCCATTGCATCACATTGTAGGCTGGGTTCCAACTTAGGAACAGAGGACTCAATCTTCGAAGAGATTAACATGGTTAGCAGACCTGCCAGCCATAATCCCTTATCTGAGATATTCAGCTGGGTGTTCAGCTGCAAATTTGATAACCTCACTCGTTATTCCCTTTTCCAGGTCATCTATGAATATGTCAAAAAGCAGCGGACCCAGCACAGATCTCTGGGGTACTCCACTATTCACCATTTTCCATTGGGAAAATTGGCCATTTAGCCGTACCCTCTGCTTTCTATCTTTCAATCAGTTCCTGATCCACAATAGTACACTGCCTCCTATCCCATGATTTTTTAGTTTTGCCAAAAATCTCTGATGAGGGACCTTGTCAAAGGCTTTCTGAAAGTCCAAATACACTATATCAACCGACTCACCTATATCTACCTGTTTATTCACACCTTCAAAAAAACATAACAGATTAGTAAGACAAGATCTTCCTTGTCTAAAGCCATGTTGGCTGTCTCCCATTAGGCCATGACTATCTACATGTTGAGTAATTTTGTTCTTTATGATGGTTTCTACCATTTTTCCCGGTACTGACATCAGTCTTACTGGTCTGTAGTTTCCCTGCTCACCCCTGGAACCCTTTTTAAAAATTGGCGTTACATTGGCGATCCTCCAATCTTCAGGTATTACAGATGATTTTAATGATAGTTCACAGATTACTAATAGCAGGTCTGCAATCTCATATTTCAGTTCTTTCAATACCCTTGAATGTATACCATCCGGCTTTAGTTTATCAAATAGTTGTAATACATCTTCCCGGTGTATCAATATTTCTTTCAATTCTTCCGCAGTATTAGCTTTAAATACCACTTCAGACATGGGTAACATCCCTACATCTTCCTCAGTAAAGACTGAAGCAAAGAATTCATTCAGTCTCTCCGCTATAGCCTTGTCCCCTCTTACTGCCCCTTTTACCCCTCTATCATCTAATGGTCCATCTGACTCTCTCACAGATTTTTTGCTATGAATGTACTTGAAAAAGTCTTTATTACGCGTTTTTGCTTCCACAGCAAGTTTCTTCTCAAATTCTCTCTTTGCCTGCCTTATCAATGCTTTGCATCTAACTTGCCAGTGCTTGTGCTGTTTCCAGTTTTTGTCATTTGGCCCTTTTTTCCATTTCCTGAAAGATGCTTTTTTGGCAACAACAGCCTCTCTGACCTTACCTCTAAACCATGCTGGCAATTTTTTGGACCCTTCCACTTTTCTTAAAGCGTGGAATACAGATGATCTGGGCTTCCAAGATCGTATTTTTAAACAACGCCCAAGCTTGATGTAAGTCTTTAACCTTTGCAACTGCTCCTTTTAGTTTTTTCTTAACTATTTTCCTCATTTTATCATAGTCTCCCTTTTGAAAGTTAAAAGGTCGTACTGTGGATTTCCTTACCATCCCTCTTCCATTAATTAAATCAAACGTGGTCATGTTATGATCACTATTGCCAAGTGGCCCCAACACCCTTATCTCTTGTACCAGATCTGGTATTCCACTAAGGACTAGGTCCAAAATTGCTTCCTCTCTGGTTGGTTCATGAACCAGCTGTTCCAAGAAGCAGTCATGCCTTTCTGGAGTGTATTGGACCAAAGCCACCACTTGAGTATGGTCCACGCTGCCTCCGTGCAAGGTAGATGCCGTGACAGGGGATGAATCTGCACTGACCAGATGGTGGGCAGTAAAGCTCTTTGTAATGGTTACATATATGCCCGTGCCCAAGGGACCATCTCGATCGATGCTGCCATAGAACCTAGCATCTGTAGATAATGCCACGCAATGGGCTTCTGCATCTGTAGAAATTGCCATGTAGCTTGTTTACTCTGTCTCTCAGAAGGTACACTCTTCCCACATCCATATGAAATTGCCCTCTGAGATATTCAAGGTCCTGAGATGGCGTAACCCGATTCTTGGCGGTTGACTACCCATCCCAGGCTCTGGAGGAAGCCAATAATGCATCCTGTCACCTTCATGCTCTCCTTGTGGGTCTTTGCCCTTATGAGCCAATCATCCAGGTACGGGTGGACCAGAATGCCCTCCTGCCTAAGCACCACTGCAAGCACCACCATGGCCTTGGTAAAAATCTGAGGCGCGGTTGCAAGACCAAAGGGCAATGCCTGGAATTGGAAGTGTCCCCCGGGTACTGCAAATCAGAGAAACTGTTGGTGCTCTTCCCGCACGGAATGTGAATGTAAGCCTCCGTGAGGTTGAGAGAAGTCAAAAACTCTTCCCTTTTCACAGCCACTATTACTGACCACAAAGTTTCCATGTGAAAGTGCGGAACCCTCAAAGTCCGATTGACATGCTTTAGGTCTAGAATGGGCCGAAAAGTACCTTCTTTCTTTAGAACCATAAAGTAGATGGAGTATAGACCACATCCTCTTTGGCTTTGGGGCACTTCCACTATCGCCTGCAGATCCTGCAACTGCTGCAGAGTTGCTTCCACTGGTTTTCTCTTTACTAGCCCCTTGCAGGGGGAATTGATCAAGGCGTCACGGAGGGGCCAAGCGAATTCCTTCCCAGATGACCTCCAGCACCTACTGGTCGGTCATGATTCGGGTCCAGATGCTATAAAACTCCCATAGCCGACCCCCTACAGGAATTAACTCCACCTGGCCTGTTTATTTATTTATTTAATTTATTTAGCTGTATTTATATACCGCTTTTCACCGGGTCAAAGCGGTGTTACATAGGGGTGGGGGAATTAAGTACAAGGGTAGGGCCATCACCGGGGAGGCAACATTGATGATTTTGACATAGGACAGACTTTGGACATAGGACAGACGTTGGACATAGACAAGTTAGGGTAGCTTTGAGTTAGAGGTTCTTTGTGGGTGAGATCAGGGGTTTGTGGGTTTTTCGGTGGGATTCGAGTTGAAGTATTCCTGGAAAAGGATGGTTTTTAGCTGTTTTCTGAAAGATAGTAGGTCGGCATTGTTTCTGAGATAGCTCGGTAGAGAGTTCCATAAGGATGGAGCATAAAGTTCAAAGGCTCGATTGTAGGTCCGTTGCGAGCATTTGGTTCTTTTGTGAGGGATGGTGAGGGAAATGCTGGAGGTTTGTCTAGTAGATCTGCCGTGGGCTGGACGAGCCAGTAGGGTGCAAAGCTGGGTGTCCTGTGTTTGATGGATAGCTTTGTGGGTGAGTAGGATGGCTTTGTATTTTGTCTGTGCTTCGAGGGGGAGAATGTGTAGTTCTTTCAGAATTGGGGTGATATGGTCGGTTTTCTTTGCGCTCTGAATGATTCTCGCAGTGGTGTTTAATGCAGTTCGGAGGGGGTTGGTGTGTGTGGCTGGAAGGCCATGGTAGATTATGTTGCAGTAGTCCAGATGTGGGAGTGTCATGGCTTGTATCACTGTTCGGAAGTCTTGATGTTCCAGGAGGGGTCTGAGACGTTGCACTGTTCTTGCCTTATGAAATATAGTTCCGGAGGTTTTAGTGATCTGTTGCTTTAAGGTGAGGGCTTGGTCAATAATAATGCCCAGGTATCTTATCTGTGGTTGTATTTGGATGCTTGTAGTTCCGATGATGAGGTGTGTGGGTGGTGTGAAGTTTGGGTCCTTTGTCACTATGAGGGCTTCAGTTTTCTTTATGTTGATGGATAGGTTGTTTGTAACCAGTCAGAGACTGCGGTGAAGCATGCTGATAGGTGGGTGTTTGTAGGGTTTGTGGTTGTAATGGGGGCGTAGAGCATGATATCGTCAGCATAGATGTGGAAGCTGACGTTGTGGGTGCGTATGACTGTGCAGAGTGGCTGGAGGTAAATATTGAAGAGCATGGCTGATAATGTGGATCCTTGGGGTACTCCCTGGTGTTGTTGGAATGGGAGGGAGGTTGAGGCACTGGTGCGGATTAGTTGTTGTCTGTTAGTTAGGTAGGATTGAAACCACTTCAGCACGGTGTCCTTGATCCCAATAGTCTGTAGTCTGTGTATGAGGATGTTGTGGGAGATGGTATCAAAGGCTGCAGATATATCGAGGAAGATCATGGCGTATCCGGAGTGTCTTCCTTGAATTCCTGTGAGGAGGGTGTTCATCAGCGTGGTCATGATGGTCTCGACTCCATGTAGCGGGCGGAAGCCATGTTGTTGAGGGTCCAGTATGTTGTTAACATCCAGGTGTTCCTGAAGCTGCTGCCGGATGATCTTCTCGATTATTTTGGCTGTGAAAGGTAGACTTGCTATGGGTCTGTAGGATGCAGGGTCAAGAGGATCCAGGTTTTGCTTTTTCAAGGAAGGTCGGATGATCGTGGTTTTGAGTGCGTCTGGCATGTGTCCTCTGGAGAAGGATTCGTTGACGATACGGGTTAATGGTGTGCTCAGTTCATTTTTTGATTTCTTTATCCAGTCAGTGGGGCATGGGTCCAGCGGTGAGGTGGTGGTGTGGAGGCAGGAGATAGTGGTTGAAATTTCTTCTGTTGATGTTTCTTTGAAGGTGGTCCAGTCACTGTGCAAGTTGGGGTGGAGGTTCTCTGTAGTTGACTGTGTGGTTAGCTGCGGGTTTTTTGGTTGTTGTAGTTGTTTGTATTGACGGGCCAGTAGTTCTGGTCTAGAACTTTGCCTGCACTCAGTTCATTGTGGTTTCTTGGGTGCTGAAGAGGTAGAAGAGTAAAAACCTCTTCCCGCACCTCAGAAGCCCCGAAAGGACTACTCCCTTGACTGAAACCATCCTCTCTGATAGGGAGTGAACCACTGTGGCTGAAACCTCTGAAACTCTCTCAGCTGACCTCTCTCTGGGGTTGTTAATTTCCCCACTTTCTGCTTGTCCTCCAGTAACCGACCTCCTTTGGTCTCTCCCAGTTCTTTAACAAGCTTCTCCAGATCTTCCCCAAAAAGCAACTTACCTCTGAATGGGAGCGTGCTCAGCCTGGACTTGGAGGACACATATGCTGACCAATTGCAGAGCCACAAATACCACCTTGCTGCCACCTCTGAGGCCATACCCTTGGACAAGCACCTAATGATGTCATAGAAGGCATCCGCCAAATATGCTGCCTCAAGACTCCAACTTTGCTACTTCTGGAGGTCTGGTCTGCACCTCTGCTGGATCCCAAAAGATCCCTTGTGCCCAATGGAGACAGGCTCTGGCCACAAACTCTCCACATACCGATGCCTGCAATGCCATCACATTAATGTCAAATGCCTGCTTCAGGAGAGTCTCCTATTTGCGATCCTGCACATCTTTCAGGACCAAACTGTTTTCCACTGGGATGGCAGTCTTTTTGGTCACTGCCAAGACCACCACATCCACTTCAGGAAAAGGCCAGAGATCTCTATCCTTCTCTGGAAGGGGGTAGAGCCATGACATCATTCGGGTCGCTCAAAGGGCCCCTTTAAGCCCATCCCATTCCTCCTGAATCATCCGCTTCATGACTCTATGCAAGGGGAACCTCTTCTGTGTTGACCTGACCACCTGGAACAGCAGATCCTCAAGAGGGTCCTCTTCCTCTGGGGCCTTCATGCACACATTCAATATCTTTGCAGATTGTACTATTAATGCCGCTAGTTCCTCTCTGTGGAAAACCCAGATGATGCGAGAAACCTCCGCCTGCAGGATCTTACCGTCTTCCAACTCTGAATCTGGAGCCGCCTCGTCGTCCTGATCCTCTGCTCCTAGCGGCATGTCTTCCCAGCTGTCTTCCTCTGTCCGCCGTTTGCTGGGACCATGCTCATGCTCAGTCCCCTCATGCGACGTGTCCATGTTCGGGGACTCTTTTGCCGCACCCCTCCTCCGTAATTTGTTTCAAACAAAATGCCTTGTGTAACAGCAAGACAAATTCTGGTGAAAAGACCTCCTGCACTCCTGTCACCTGCTCCTCCCTGGGGCCTTTCCCCTTTGGCACCTTCTTTGCCTTTCCCTTCAGGCTCTTGATGGGAAGAGGTTCCCTACCTTCCACCCTAGGTGCTGGCAGTGCCTCTGCTGTGATAACTGTAGAAGGCCCGGCTGCTTCGGGGTCTTCCCTGCCCCGAGGGGACCTCTCTCACCCAGGCCTACCTCCAGTGACAGGGATTCCACCTTACATCCCCTGCAGAACCCTTACATCCCCTGCAGGGACACTGACCCTCTGTGGAGCCCACAGGCCACACAGGCCAGCTTTGTAAGCATGTTTACTATTCCTCACTGTTTCCTCCTGCTTCCGGCAGAATGGTTTGACTTCTCCTTACTGTAAAGCCCCTAAAAACAAAGAAAACAAAGTAAACACAATTGAACAGGAAGGGAGCCCCCCTGACCTGAGCCCCCCCTCCCCTCATTGCTTACTGCTGCTTTCTCTGATCGCTGTTTTCCGCTCTGCACAAAATGGCTGCTGCTATCACACGGCTCCTCTGACTGCCTGCAAAGCTCCGCTGCCATTCTGTACCCCAAAAACTAAGCTTACTGGTGCTGTAGGCACTGCCGCAGATGCTCAGCTAGTCCTGGGCTTCGACGTCGGACAGCAAAATGAGGCAGCAGCTGTTCTGTTCTCCTGCTGCATGACGCCTCACTGTCTAAAATCGCGGCTCTGGAATCATCGCGCATGCGCTTTCTGGCCATGTAGCAGCAAGTGCTGCTTAGATAAGATTTCAGAGTCTCCTTTCTCACCCAAACCTGGCCCGCAAACACAACATCCCCCTTGGGGGAGCTGTGCTGGTCTGGCAGATCTCCTCAGTGCCTTGCCTTCTTTGCCGAAGACTAAAAAATAACGGCACAGATCAACGCTCCCACAAAAACTGACAGCTTCCTCCAGCCCCACACACACTACTGCCAATTTAAAAAGTTCTTTCCAATTACAAAAACCTAGTGTTCCTTCAGTGAGTCCTAGCAAAGGGATTCATGTCTCTCCAGTTGCTTGGATACTGAGATACTAGAGGCTAGGGGAGGAGCCAGCTATCTAGGGGAAGTCATGAAAAGCATGATGTGCTCAGTCTCCAAGCTGCTGGTGAGGCATAAATACCCAAAGGTGCTTGTACCGGACTGGAGGAATGAAATGGAATACATATTTATCCTTTATTTATTCATTTGGTTCTTCTATACCGCCCCTTCCAGCGATCAGAGGCAGTTTACAATTAACACAACACAGTACAATAAACAGGATTTGAACTATGTACATAGATACATTACATTATATTTACGTTTTTTAGGTATTGCCTCTACCTTTGATTCCATCAATCATCATATTCTTTTGGATAGGCTCAAGCAAACTGGGATATATGACACTAAGGTTAGCTGGTTCCAATCTTACCTATCCGACCACTCACAGCAAGTTAAAATTGACCAACAATCATCTAATGTATATAACCAACAACAAGGGTTACCCCAAGACTCAGCCCTCTCTGCCCTATTATTTAATATCTATGTCATATCACTCAAAAATTCAAAGTTAGGTATTCCATCTACATTGATAATATAATGCTATACCTGCCCTTTGACATAACAAAACCTAACTTTGAACATATTATATCATGCTTCAATGAAATTTCACAATGGATAAAATCCCATAACCTAAGGATAAACTATAAAAAAACTGAGGTACTATTTATTACTCGGAACCAAGGGTATGTTAACCAAATGGCCCTAATGTAGCATCTGTAACATTAACGCGCTTTAACGTTACCGGCAGCGGTAAATGTCCCAGAGGGAGTGGAGAGGGCAGAGAGTAGGGGTCAATGGGCGGGGAGAAGCCCCTGCTACACTAATGTTGTAATATTAACGCCAGGATTTTACCGCCAGTGAAAACCTGTCAGTAAATGCACTTTTGCAGGAGAGAGACCATTTCAGTGTCAGCAATGTAGAGCACAGACAGGGAGCCCAAGAAAAGTGATAGTAGTGCTCCATTTGCAGCAACAGCATCGTGCCCAAGTAGGAAAGGGCACTATGGTGATGGTGCAAATGAGGCAAAGGAGAGGGGGTGCAGGTAGGTCAAGCACTGGGGGCATCTGGGGCACAGAGTAGACTAGGCAGTCACCTAGGTGGCACATAGGAACACAGAAACCAAAAATATGCACGAAAGCATCTGACCAAGGACCAACATGCCCAGTATTCTGTGTTCCACAGTTTCCCATCCAGGGGACACGTACCCAGAAGGTACCCCAAACATCACACAGGAACCACTATGCCTGTAAGGGGGCAAGCAGTGCAAATCTGGGGACTACTCTAACAAGGGACCTTCCCCAGGAAACATCCGAAACCGTTATTAAATCCAGCGAAACGAACACCCTTTACTACAGCCCCTGGTAAGGCAGTGCAGGGTTAGACCATGCGTCATTTGAAAATTATTTACACCCAGTAGTCCAAACTGGGTACACTGTAGCCGCACTGCATGCCCCCTAGCCTGCCCACAGACTGCTGGCATAACACAATCTACCTACGTTTACCAGGTCCACCCTAGCCAATAGTCTCTAGACCTCCAACCTGACACCCCCCAGCCGTCTCTCACCCAGGCGAAAGGGACATAACATTGGCAGGCGGTGATGGGGGGATGTGCAGATGTCCATGTATCCTGGCCCCCGCACCCTAGGCACCCGCCTACCCGCACAATGGATGGCCTGGGCGTTCACACTGCCAGCACCAACAGCACATGGGTATGTCAGCATGGCGGGGGGGAGGGGTTGGTGGTGGTGAAGGCTATGCTCTGTTCCAGTGCACCGTGGGCAGTGCAACATGTCAAGGTCTGTCTGATGGGAAACATGTTGGCTGCAGGGACAGAGGTATTTATGGAACAGCACTGTGGTACACTACACACAGTTGGTGTGCTGTGGCGCAGAGGGTCACTGGTTTGGGTCCTTGTTGTGGATCCTTTAGTACATGTCCCAACCTTTTACCCCACGCTGCAGATATACCACCAACATGTGCAATCCCCAATGCAGCGACCAACAGGGGTACAAACACCCACACAGGCTCCACTATCCACAGCTGGATGGCACACGGAGCCAGGTGCGGCTCAAGGCAATCTGCTGCTTGAGGCGAAGAATGAGATGGCGCCTCCCCCCTTAGAGAGGGGCGGGGCTTTTTCAGAACTCCAATCAGGGACTGAACCAAACCAAAAAGCCAATTCAATTATATGGAGGGAATGCAAGATGTTTGCACAAGGGCCATACCAAGTTGCAATTGCGCCCTGTCCAGCGCTACCTCCTCTTTCTCTGCTGCTGCCACCCTCTGTTTTTTTAACGGCGGTGCCGGCAGCAGGGAAAGAGCAGGCAGCGCTGGACGGAGGTATGGGGGGGAGGAGGAGGGGGGCACGCACCCGATCTGAAAGGCGCCGGCACTTTAAGCAGATCTGTCCCTCCCTGCTCTGACATCGTGTCGGAAGAAAGAGAGACCAGACCTGCTTAAAGTGCTGTGAAAAGGCTTGGGGGTGCATTTAGGCTGCTTGCTATTGTCCTGCCAGTGGTGGCAGGGCAATAGCAGACAGCTGAAATGCGCTCCCCAAGCCTTTGCGCCCTGTGTGGCTGCACTGCTTGCACGGGTCTAGGTATGGTCCTGTTTGCACACCAAGGAACTAAAAGAGAGCAAGAACCAACAACACAGTTTATAAAACTAAATTATGACTCATTTTTATTTTGTTGTTATAAACTGCGTTATGGTTCTTGCTTTTTCTTTTTCAACATATATTTTGCATCCACAGTGGCTGAAGAGCAGAACCAGGACATTCACCCACAGAACTCAATATTAAAAAAAAATCTGATTCTGATCATCTCACTAATAACAGCAACAACCACTGTTCTCCAGTACCAGGCATGTTGTGAACTAGTAAAAAACCCTACAACAAAGAGCAAACCTACCATACTCACATAAGGAGCAAAAAAAAACGTCACTGTAAATACTACAGTGGGCCCTGGAACATCCATACACCTATTTGAAAAGCTGAACAAGTCACATTACTACAGTACAGTATAGATCTTTATGTACAAACTCCATGTTAACAGAACACCTGGGCTCAGTCACACACTCGCAACATCGACCCTCACCAAGTACAGAATAAGCAACCACAATCTAAAGTAAAAATAAAAAAATGTAGACAAAATTTAAACTGAAACCCCAAGAAGCCAGAGTCCACAAGCAGTGCAACATCAGATAAATAAGAGATGTAGTTCCCCAATACTGTGTAAGATAGCACAAAGTCCAATCACTAAAATGAAATAGAATGATTTTTTCTACCTTTGTTGTCTGACCATTTTAATTGCTGATCATGCTGGTCCCGATCTGAGGCTTCTGCTTTCCTGTCTTCTCTTAGCTCTCTTTCTGTGGTCTATTTGTCCATCTCCCATTTCTAATCTCTTCTTTTGTTTTCTTCACTTCTTTCCATCAACCTATTTCCAGTCCCCATAACCCTTCCCATATCAGCCCCTTTTCAGTCCTCCCTCCCTGTACCTTCCAATGTCAACTTGCATTCCCATGACTGCCACTGGTGTCCATTCCCTTCCAGTCCCCCTCCTTCCCCACTGTCCAGCTGCTTCTAGTCCAAATACCATGGCAGCCCCTCTCAGCATCCACTCCCTTCTAGTCCCATTCTCCCATCCCCTCGCATCAGCCCATTTGTAGCCATAGCCCCCAGTTTTCTTCCAAGGCCAGCAGCTCTATTCCCCCACCCCCCACCATCAGCCCATTCCCAGTCGAAGCCCCAAATCAGCTCACTTCCAGTGCTAGTCCCCTCTCAGCCCAGTGCTAGCCTCCCCTACTCAGCCCAATACTAGTCCTATCCCCCATCAGCCCATTACCAGTCCTGGCCTCCTCTAATCAGCCTATTTCCAGTCCTAGCCTCCTCAATCAGCTCATTTCCAATGCTAGCCCACCATCAGCCTATTACCAGTCCTACCCCCCCCCATCAGCCCATTACCAGTCCTAGCCTCCCCTAATCAGCTCATTTCCAATGCTAGTCCCCCCTCAGCCCATTACCAGTCCCAGTCCCAGTCCCCCCCTCGATCAGTCCATTCTCAGTCCTAACCTTCCCTAATCAACCCATTACCAGACCTAGCCCCCCCCATCAGCCCATTATAATCCTAACCCGCACTGTCTCTCCCCTTTGTCCAGCATTTATCCCCTGTCTGTCCAGTATGCCCCCCTGTCTCTCCCCTTTGTCTAGTACTTGTCCCCTTGTCTCCCCCTTTGTCCAGTATGTCTCCATCTTCCCCTTTGTCCAGAATTTTCTCCCTGTCTCCCCCTTTGTCCCCCATCTCTCACCTTTGTCTCTCCTTGTCCTCCTCCTGTCCCCACTCCCTCCACCTGCACCTCTCATCCGGTGGCGGCGGGGGCGCTCTGGCTGTTTTAATTTTAGATTTTGCTGCCTCTGTCCTGCCTCTGCCTTCCTGCCGCGTTTCTTTCCTCAAGAATGCTTGCAGCAAACAAAAAATAAGTGGCAGGAAGGCAGAAGCAGGGCAGAGGCGGCAAAATCTAAAATTAAAACAACCGGAGTGCCGCTGCCGCACAAATCAGTCTGATCACTGATTTGTCTGACACCAGCAGCACTCTGGTTGTTCCTGCTGGATGAGAGGGAACCCTCGTCAGTTCCCTTCCAGCCTCCTCCTCCCCCAGTGCCAGCCCCCTCCTCCCCCAGTGTCAACTCAGTTGCAGACCCCACCTTCCCGTCATGTCAATTCCGTTCCAGCCCCCTCCTCCCCCTCTGTCATCCCCATTACAGACCCCACCTTCCCCTCACATCAATTCCCTTCCAGCCCCCCCCCCCCCGTCAGCCCAGTTGCAGACCCCACCTTTCCCTTGTCAATTCCCTTCCAGCCCCCTCCCTCCCTCCATGTCAGCCCCCTCCCTCCTCCCCCATGTCAGCCCCGTTGCAGATCTCACCTTTCCCTTGTCAATTCCCTGTCCCCTCCTTTCCTCTCCCTGTGTCAGCCTGCTACCGCCCCACCTTCCCCCATTATAGTTCCCGTGCCTCCTTCTCCTGCAGCTGTGGCGCCCTGCCACTTAGGGAACCGTGGCTGTGCTGGTAACTGCAATAGAATGAAAAATGAAGCCAGTGCGGAGCCTTCCCATCTCTCGAAGGACTCCGTGCAGCTTTGTTCCGCCCCCAAAGGAAGTTGTTAGTAGCTACTAGTTAACAACTTCCTTTGGGGGTGGGACAATGCTGCACGGAGTCCTTCGAGAGGTGGGAAGGCTCTGCACTGGCTTCTTTTTTAATTCTATTGCAGTTACCAGCACAGCCGTGGTTCCCTAAGAGGCAGGGAGCCACGGCTGCTGGAGAAGAAGGGAGGTGGTGAATTTTCCGCTGCCGAGAAGCAGACTCGGCAGTGGCAGCAACTTGTGCACTTTTTTTTGTTTGTTTGTTTGTTTTTTTACCTTTGAAGGCGAAGTGAGGCATCTGTTTTGGGGGCATTTTTTGCCGCCCTCAAAACTTTGCCACCTGAGGCAGCCACCTCATTTTGTCTCATTATAGAGTCGTCCCTGCACGGAGCAACAGTTACCACCAGAGCACTACTACTAGCCCTTGCACAATGAACACACCTTAGCAATGCCTGCACTGAGATTGGGACTAGAGTGGCACCAGGACTGCCATCCATCCCCAGTGTTGCACAGTGCCTCTGTATGGATGTGTGTGTATTTCTATCCATTGTTTTGTGGCATTCTACACCTCACTGAGCCTCACACTGCCTACACTGTTTCCAGCGTTAGCCTGCACCTGACACTGCTCCCTGCTTTGGGTGGCCTGCTGGGCCTGATTGCTGCCATCGCCTCTGCTTATTCCACCTCCAAGGTGGAATAAGCAGCACATTGATCCCCCACCTGCGAGACGTACAGGACCATGACCTGAACTGTATGTCTGGGTGCCTTGGTCTTCCCCCGCTCCACCTATTCCCTGCCCCCTCTAGCCCCCATTCAGCTCTCTCCGCACAGCGGCTCTGTGCATGCAGGGAGAGATTGAGGCAGCATACAGTCTCAAAGAATAGCGGGACTGCACATCCTACCAGGGTTTTCAGCCCTGCTATTCGAAACTCAAGATTGGGCCCATATTGAACGGCAGTGGCCATTGCTGTTAAAGCGTTTGCCATTACCGCTTTAACTTACAACCGGATATTCAGCACCAGGGCCATATCCATCCTGTGCCACTGAATGTCCAGTTTGGTTAGACAGCATATTAGCCATCTGGTTGGCAGTAATGGGAGTGGAGGAGTAGCCTAGTGGTTAGAACACTGGCTTGGTAACCAAGCAACCAGGGTTCAATTCCCACTAGCACCTCTTGTGGCCTTGGGCAAGTCACTTAACCCTCCACTGCCTCAGAAGAAAGGCCTGGCAATCTACTTCTAGTCCCACTGCCAAAAAAAATCCACAAGTTTCTGGGTCACCAGGAATCAGCACACATTACATTGCATTGCAGCAGCAATATTTATTTTTTTCTGTTCTAACTTTAGCTATTTTACTAAAAATGCCACTCCCACTACGGCCTGATGCTTGCTAGTTAGCGTTGGGGTATCTGGATGAGCTAGCAGGGGATATTTAGCCATGCTAACTGGGCATGCGCCACTGAATATCTCATTCAGCTGGATTAATGTGGTTTGCAGGTCCATAAAACACATTAATCCTTTCGAATGTGCTCCCCAGAATCTATACAGGAAGTTTTATGTTTTCAGGCTGGTCTGGGGCTCCATTTTTATTTTTGTTCTGAAACATTACATCATAAAACGCTGTGCTGTCTTGTCTAAATGAAAGGTTCGAGTTATAGGAACTATTATGCATATCACATGTGTTTTTGACTTTAGCATTAATCCCCAGTGACTGTGGCAGCATTAATCTGCAGGGTTTTAAATCTTGTAACAAGATATATAAGTATATAGTTATTGTTCTCCCTGTTCTCCCTGTTAAGAAACTTGTTCATTGTACATCCGAGTTATTTTTACCTGTTTATTGTAAGCACAAATCACTAACTGAGATGTGTAGATTCAATGTTTTATTGTAAACCGCACTGATCTTAAATAGCGCGGTATAAAAGAAAATGTAATAAATAACTAAATAAATAAATAAATTTGCAAGCAGGGGAGGCCCAGAGGCTCGGGGGAACCTGGAGCACTTCCATTGAATTACTGACCTTTGTTCCTGCTAAAGCCTGAGATCAGAATCTCAAGTAGTGCCGCAGCTTTACATTACTGGCAAGGGCATGATTTCCTGGAAATACTGTGCTTTCTAGTCAGTAAGCTAACAGGAGTCACGTTCACATCCACTCTGTCATCCTTTCACTTTCGATCTGCAGAAAGCAGGCAGTCACCCCACGTTTATTTCTATTTGTCAACCATTACTACTACTACTATTTATCATTTATATAGCGCTACAAGGCAGATGCAGCGCTATACAAATACAAGGAGGAGACAGAGGAGGGGGCTTGAAGGAAGGTTTCAAGCAGAAGTAGAGTCAGGTACCAAAACATAAGTCTTGCAGCGCTGCGTACGTCTTGTAGCCCTATACAAATGCTCAATAGTAGTGCTAGTTTCAAAAAGTGTATTTTGGGCCTGCAGGAAGCCCAGGAAAGGAAGGAGGGCGCTCCAGAAGCATCCAAATCACTTAACTGTACTCAGTACCTAATGTTATCCGCTGTCATCTATATATTATGCATTGTTTGGTGTGGATTAAATATTCTCCATAAAGACTCTGATTTTAGAACACCATTGTCTTGCCTGGAGCGTTGCCTTGAACTAGAATTAATATGTGTGGTTCCTGAGGTGGAAAATCCCTTCCCGTCCATTGGAGAGTCCAGGTCAGGTTTTACCGACAGTCTACAGCACTTAGATCTGGAACTAAGCTTATCTACATGTGTCATCTGGCTGGATATCAATAAAGAGTTACATTAGAAAAGGAACCGAGGCTCAGGGAGTTAGTGGCTCCCTCTAGAGGCTCAGAGAAAGTGACACACAGGGTTAGGCGTAAAGAAGATTTTTAGTCACATTCCAGGAATTCAAAGAGAAGATTTTTGCTTTGTTTTATTACTTACAATGGGCCCGATATTCAGCGGTGGCTAGTGTTGTCGCCACTGAACCTTAACCAATATTCGATGCCGGCGTCATATCTGCGCACTAGCATTGAAGGTCTGCTGCGTGACCGAAGCTAACTGAGCAGTGGCTCAATATCACCACTGCTGGTTAGCGACGGGCGCCGTTTCCGCTCTGCCCCACAACACTCTCATCACGCCCCGACGCTACACGGTTAGCACTGGGGTGTGTAGCGGCAGAACCTGCGGATATCCTGAATACTCCTCTAAGCATTTACCTGTCTGTAAACCATGTAAATGCCTTTGAATATTGGGCTCACTATGTATTATTCAGTGGTGTACAGGTTGCACTCTAAGAAAAGGCCGAATCGCGGAGCAGAAGTGCCATCAAGCAAATGTGTAATGGTCATGCAAGAGTTAAAGCCTGGTCAGACATTCAGCTGTATCAGGGAATATGCAGCAAATCAGTTTATAGAAACAGAAGAGGAAAGTAAAAGGAAATAAAGAGCTCAAGCACGGCACTGAAAGCCCACCCTGGAGAGACGCTTGGTCAGGGTGTGTGGCAATGTCGGGAATAATGCAGGTTATGAAAGAACCTCCCACTAGCTTTTGCTCAGCAGTTTAGAGGCAGGGTTTCAGACTGAAACTCTGAAAGCTGAATTCCTCACTTCCCACAAGAGACTGCACTGAGAGGTTGGAAAAGCCAGCAAGCCCGCAAGGTAGGTGCTCATCTCTGCGATTCAGGGACAGGCTAAGAGGCAGAGGCAAGCCATAACTGTGGACTCATGAACCTAGCACCACCTTGCCCCAGCGCCCCCCCCCCCCCCCCAGCACCATGCAGGAACTCAATCTTATCAGGCTTTTTGAAAGCCCAGTGATATCTGTAGCCTCACCATTCACACAGCACTCAACAGAGAGGCAAACTTTCAATCTCATGGAATGACAAACTCTTAAGCCCTTTACTGCAAGCCTGACCCTGCGTTTATGCATGAAAAGACAGCCCTGAACTAGAGAAAGAGCAGATTCTGCTGCCCTCCATCCTGGGGGATCTAATCCTATAAAGATCCTAACACTCCTAACAAAATCTGTCCCCCCCCCCCCCTTCCTGCACGCCCAAAAATCAGCAGAAGCACATTCTAACGGTGTTCTCATCGGCAGGGCACCTTTATATGCGTTGCCACAATAGGACATTTAAAGGACAGGTGTAGCCAACAGGCAAACCAGGTAACAGCCTGGGATAGCAGCTTCTGGTAGATGGCAAAGAACAGCCATAAGAAAGGTACCATAAGTGCATAGATTTACCTGCATGGAGGCTGCGCAATATTTTCAAATAGGTATTTGTCCAGCTAAATGGTTTCTGGGAAATGATCTTATTGCTTTATATGTTCTTACAGGATTGTCCTGGGAGTGGTGGTGCTGTGGAAGTGACTTATGCATATATATCTATATCTATATCGTGTTGTCACTATGTTGAAGCGTGAAGCGAGCAGAGGGAGTAGTTTCTGCCCTGTAGCTCTGTAATTCTGCTGTGCTTTGTGCACTTATGTATATCATTTATAGGGGTTTACAGCATTTCATGCAACATTGATGTATTATTCTGCCATTTATATTTTAATGGGGGTAATACAATGTAGTATCTATGCTGTATGAATTCATATACAGTTGGGTTAGTAATTAATATACATATTTGTATTGTGGGGTGGGATCACGTGTTTTTATTTGCAATGTTATATACGTTATGAATAAGGAGGTATAATAAATCTAAAAGATTTGTTAAGAATGTATTGTTTATTGGCACTCTACACTGAATAAATTTTGGATATAATTGAATAAATATGAATAAGGTTTGATGAATCTAAGATTCTTGGTTACATTGTACGAGTAGAGTGATATATTGTTTGTAACTTCATGGTGATTTCTTTTTAGCAAGCTTAGTTATGAACACCTGTTGCGGGAGGGGGGGGAGGAGGAGGCTAATTGAAGTAGGCACATGACTAAAAATGCAACTAGGGCATCTAATACCTTCGCACCAACTCTATATATTTAATAGTTAATGTAAGAAACGGGAAAGAGAAAAAAAGAGAGAGAAGATCATTTACAAAGTAATAGTGACAAGCGTACAATAGAATTCAGAATTACAATGTACAGAGAAGACAATAGCAAAAACAGTTTCTAGATTCTGGTTCTGGACTGTTTTGTCCCAAGTTGGATTACTTTTCTTCCCTAGTGGCAGGATACTCAACATTTCGCTGCTATAGCTGCTGTATTACTCCTCTTTCCCCTGGTATTACACAAAGTTTTTCCGGCTCATTCTTTGTGGGAAGACCTTGTTTTTCTCCATCAGCTTTCTGATGTGTTTGTCTTTGATATCTTAGAAACATAGAAGCATGACGACAAAAAAAGACCACATGGCCTATCTAGTCTGTCCTTCCATATCAACCACTACAACAGTCCCCTTTTATCCTTTAGAGATCCTCTGTGTTTGTCCCATGCTTCTTTGAATTCAGATACTGTCCTTATCTCTACCACCTCCACTGGGAGACTATTCCACTATCTACCACTCTTTCCGTAAAGAAATATTTCCACATATCACTCCTGAATCTATCCCCTTTCACCCTCCTCCCATGTCCCCTCATAGCAGAGCTTGCTTTCAGTCAAATGAAGCTCTTCTCCTGTGCATTTATGCCACGGAGGTATTTAAACATCTCAATCATATCACCTCTATCCCACCTTTCCTCTAAGGTGTACATATTAAGATCATTAAGTCTGTCCTCATATGCTTTATAATGAAGACCACTAACCATTTTAGTAGCCACCCTCTGTACTGACTCCAGCCTGTTTATATCCTTTTGAAGGTGCGGTCTCCAGAATTTCATACAATACTCCAAATGAGGTCGCACCAAAGACTTATTCAGAGACACTATCACCTCCTTTCTTCTGCTGTTGTCTTTTCTGTTTAGCTACTTTAAGATCATCAGACACAATCATGCCTAGGTCCTGCTCTTCTTTAGTGGACAAAAGTACTTCACCCCTATACTATATCACTCCCTTGGATTGCTGCAGCCCAAATGCATGACCTTGCATGTTTTAACATTAAATCTCAGCTGCCAAATTCTAGACCAGACAGCCCTTCCGCTATATCACTAACAAAGATGTTAAAAGAATCGGACCAAGGACAGATCCCTGCGGAACACCACTGGTAACCTCATTCTCCTCAGAGTGAGCTCATTTACCTGTACCCTTTGTTGCCTCCCACTCAACCAATTTCTAACCTAAGTAGTAACTTTAGGGTCCATCCCTAGGGTGCTCAGTTTGTTTATAAGTCGCCAGTGAGGAAAAGTGTCAAAGGCTTTATTGATATATAAATACACCACATCTAGGGCTCTCCCTCGGTCCAGCTCCCTGGTCACCCAGTCAAAGAAATCAATCAGATTTGTCTGACAAGACCTGCCTCTGGTGAATCCATGCTGCCTCAGATCCTGTAATCCACTGGACTCCAGAAACCTCACTATTTTCTCTTTCAGCAGCGTTTCCAATAATTTACTCACCACCGAAGTTAAACTAACCGGCCTGTAGTTTTCAACCACATCCTTACTTCTGCTTTTGTGTAAAGGCACCACATGAGCCTCTCTCCAGTCCTTTGGCACCACTCCCGACTCCAATGAGGCATTGAAAAGGTCAGTCAGTGGAGCTGCTAGAATGTCCCCAAGTTCCCTCAGTATTCTAGGGTGTATTCCATCCGGTCCCATCGCTTTGTCTACTTTAAGTTGAGCTAGTTTCTTACGAACAAAGTCTTCTGAAAATTGTTCAAGATGCCCCTCACTTCATTTTCCGTTTGTGAGTGTTTTATGAGGTCCTGCTCCTGGTTCTTCATCTGTGAACAGAACACAAATGTTTGTTAAGCAATTCCACTTTATCCTCATCAGCTTCTACGTATTTCTCCCCTTCACCTTTGAGTCTGACAATATCACTTTTGCCCTTCCTCTTCTCACTAACATATCTGAAAAATGTCTTATCCCCCCCCCCCCCCTTTTTATTGCATTGGCTATTTCTTCCTCTTTTTGAATCTTTGCTTTCCTGACTAATTTGCTAGTGTCTCTAGGTTTTTCCAAATATAGATGCCTGTCTTCCTCTCTCTGTGATCTCTTGTATTTCATGAAGACCTCCCTCTTTTTCTTCACCTTTTCAGCTACTTGTTTCGAAAACCATAGCGGTCTCCTTTTCTTTTACCTTTATTTACCATTTTAACAAAAAGGTTCATTGTCCTTAAAATATCCCCTTTCAGTTTTGCCCACTATTTTCTACATCTCCCAGCTGTTCTCATCCCACTAATGATTCCCTGAGGTATTGACCCATCTTGGCAAAGTTAGTCTTCCTAAAGTCTAAGATCCTCACCTTTGAATGGATTCTAACAGCCCTAGTCCTAATACTGAACCACACCATCTGATGATCACTGGATGCAAAATGATCTCTCACTATAACATCAGAAATACTTTCGCCATTGGTAAGCTCCAAGTCCAGTATGGCCCCTTCACGTGTGGAGTCTGTTACCAGTTGCCTGAATAGTTCTCCCTGTAGAGAATCCAGGATCTCCTTACTTCTAGATGATACTGCAGCAGGAATGTGCCAGTCAACATCTGGCATATTGAAATCCCGTATCAGTAGCAATTCCCCTTTCCTAGCAATGCTGTGTATGTCTTCAATTAACTTCCCGTCCACCTCTTCCTCCTGTGAGGGAGGCCTGTATATCACACCAATGCAAATAGATTTATCTTTCCCTCTTTCTAGTTTAACTCACAGTGCCTTCTCTCTCCCTTTTAAGCTCTGTAGTTCCAAAGCTTTAATATTATTTTTTACATATAGTGCCACTTCTCCTCCCCTTCTTCCTTTCTAAATAAAATATAGGCTGGTAAAGTTACATCCCAGTCATGGTTTCCTGTGAACTGCCACTAAATCCAAGTCTCTCCCATTAAAGCTTCAACATTTGGGATCTTATTTGCCATGCTATGGGCATTTATACACACCACTTTCCATGTTGCCTCTTTTACCCATTTCCATAAAGGTATTTAATGTTTCACTTACCTGGGGGCTTTCTTCACCCATCCCCAATGAATCTAGTTTAAAGCCCTCTTCAGTAGATTAGCCAGTCTGCTACTGAAGACACATCAACCTTTCTTGGAAAGATGGATGTCATCTCTACTCTGTAACCCTTGGAACAGCATCTCATGATCCAGGAAACCAAAACGCACTCAATGACACCATCCATACAGCCATGCATTCATCTCCAGGATGCAAGCTTCTCTGTCTGGAGGACTGAAGAGAACAACACCTGCGCTCTTATCTGCTTCACCCTCTGTCCCAGAGTCATAAAGTCACTTTTGGATTAGCAACATTGGGTAATAGTCAGTGGGCTTGATGAGTCTTGGCAAACTCTCCATAACATCACGGATTTTGGCACCTGGAAGACAGCATACCTCTCTGGACATCAAGTATGGTCAGCAGATGGATGCCTCAGTACCCCTCAGAAGAGAGTAATCAACCATCACTACCCTTCGCTTCCTTGTGGTCACTCATTCTGCAACTTTGGGGTGCTCCAGCTCTGGTTCTTCCCTTTCCACAGATGCTTTCACCTCCTTCACTTTTAGGGCTGCATAATGGTTCTTCAATTCAAGGGCTGGAGAAGTTGGATTGGTGATTCTGCAGGCCCTGGTGACTTATGTCCTATCTTTGTCATTCTGTGGGCAACCATCTTCTCTTCTGCTGAAGAGCTTGGATGTTGCAAAAAGCATCTCATCAATGTACTTCTCACTGTCTTGAATGCTACTCAGCCTCGCCACCTCCTCTCTGAGTTCCTCCACTTGTTTCCTGAGAGCTTTGGCATGCAGGTATCCTGCACATGGACAGAGGCAGAAGTTGTAGCGGGATGCAACGGCTTTAGTGAAATTATTTTTCCCAGCAATTGTTCAATTGGTGGAGCTTAGGTATCTACTAAAGCAAAAGAGAGAGAGAGAGAGACCTACCAAAGTACCACCGGTTTCCCAGCTGTCCTTTCAGAGAAAAAGCAGTTAAATCTCTAAGTGTGTTCAAAATATGCTGTTAACTATGTGTAGTTAATTGGGGAGGTGTGCTATAAATCAAGACTGCTCACAAGGGGTGGGTGGGAGTTTGGGGGGTAAGGAGGGAACTAACATCTGATGAGGTGTCGGTAGCTTCAAAGAGCTGAAGAAAGATACTAAAGCAGAGTTTTAAACCTACCCCACTAATGAAAAATATTTCCCCTTTTAAACTAAAGCACCAAAAACAATGTAACTTTGTTTTGAAAATGTACTAAAACCCTTTTAAGAGCTCCCAGGCAGAGAGCTAGTAATTTAAAAAGCAACAAACTCTTACCTTTGTTTGAAATGTATAGCCCCTGTTAGGAATGTCTTTGTATTTTGCACATTGTAAAGGGAAAGGATTAATTTCTATTCATCTACAAGGAAATCCCATCAATACAACTATAATTCAGGTATATGCCCCAACAACAGCTGCAGAAGAGGAAGATGTTAATGAGTTCTATGAACAAGTACAAGCTGAAATTGACAGAACATGCAAACAGGATGTCCTGATAGTCATGGGTGACTGGAATATAAAAGTTGGCAAAGAAGAAGGCAAAGTGGTTGGAAAATATGGACTTGGCAACACAAACGAAGCTGGAGAAAGACTGATAGAATTCTGCAAGACCAATGATCTGTTCATCTCAAATACCTTCTTCCAGCAACACCAGCGCCGACTGTACATGTGGACTTCACCCAATGGGTTGTTCAGAAATCAAATTGATGACATATGTGGAAGACAATGATGGAAAAGTGCATAACATCAACAAGACAAAACCTGGAGCTGACTGTGGTACAGATCACCAACTACTACTATGCAAACTCAAGCTAAAGTTGAAAAAGAACAAACCACTCATGAATGCAGCAAAATATGACCTTGAGAATATACCACTGGAATTTAAAGAATGCCTGAGAAATCAAGTTGCTCTTCAGATACAAATGACAGAGTTCCAGAAGAGTTATGGGATGATATCAAGAAGGTTGTATTAGAAGAAAGCAACAAGTCTTTACATAAGATGAAAAAGCAAAAACGGCCAAAATGGATGACTGAAGAAACTCTGAAAATTGTCCGGAAATGTAGAGAAGCTAAAGCCAGAGGAGAAAGAGAGGCAGACGCAGAATTTAACAGAGATTTCCAACGTGCAGCAAGACAAGGAGAAGTACTACAATGACGCATGCAGGGAAATAGAATCAGAAGCTATTAAAGGAAGAACAAGATCAGCTTTTCTAAAACTACAAGAGTTAAAGAAAAAATTCTAGCCTCGAATTGGAATTCTACAAGATGCTCAAGGATGCATGTTGAATGATGCTGAGAAGATCAAAGAAAGGTAGGAAAATATACAGAGTCATCAAAGAGCCATTTCAACCTACACCTTATCATCAGGATGAAAGAAAAAGTTGAAGCGGCATTGAGCCTTATCAAAGAACAAAGCACCAGGCATTGATGTCATTCCCATTGAGTTATTACAGCAATCAGATGAAGATGTTACCATACTTACAAGGCTCTGCTAGCAAATTTGGAAGACAAATTCATGGGCAACTGGCTGGAAAAGATCTGTGTTTATACCAATACTGAAGAAAGGTGACCCGACTGACTGTGCAAATTATCACACAATCGCTCTGATCCCACATGCCAGCAAGATTCTACTCAAGATCATTTAGCAGAGACTACAGCCATACCTGGAATGAGGACTGCCTGAAGTGCAAGCAGGGTTCAGGAAAGGGTGAGGAACGAGAGATATTATCGCAGATCTGAGATGGATCCTTGAAAAGACAAAAGAATACCAAAAGGATATCTAAATGTGTTTTATTGACTACAGCAAGGCTTTTGACTGTGTAAACCATGAGAAACTCATAGCCACATTAAGAAGTATGGGTATACCAGAACACCTGATTGTTCTCTTGCACAACCTTTACACTGATCAAGAAGCAACAGTTTGAACAGAACAAGGAGAAACAGAATGGTTTAAAATAAGCAAAGGTGTAAGACAAGGCTGCATACTTTCCCCCTACCTGTTTAATTTATATGCAGAACAAATCATCAGAGAATCAGGACTGTATGAAGACAACAGAGGTGTGAAGATTGGTGGAAGACTCATCAACAACCTTCGCTATGCTGATGATACCACATTACTTGCTGAAAGTGAAGAAGATTTGAAACATTTGCTTCTCAAGATCAAGAAATATAGTCTTAAAAAGGGTCTGCACCTTAATGTTAAACACAAATTGAAATCATGAACAACTTTAACCTACTTGGATCAACTATCAATAAAGAAGCAACAAGCAGTTAAGAAATCAGACGACGCATTGCTCTTGGCAGAATGGCTATGAAAGACCTAGATAAGATTCTCAAGAGCAGAGATGTCTCTCTCTATACAAAGATTCGACTTGTTCAAGCCATGGTATTTTCAATAACATCATATGGATGTGAATGCTGGACAGTGAAAAAGACAGACAGGAAGAAAATTGATGCCTTTGAATTATGGTGCTGGCGGCGAATACTGTGTATACCATGGACTGCGCGAAGAACAAACCAGTCAGTATTAGAGGAGATCAAACCTGAGCTTTCTTTAGAAGCTCAGCTGACAAGACTTCGACTTTCAGACTTTGGACACATCATGCAAAGAGAGAGATCATTAGAGAAAGATATCATGCTTGGCAAGATAGAAGGTCAACGCAAAAGAGGAAGACCAGTAATGAGATGGATCAATACAATAACAGCAGCTACGGGTACCAGTCTGTCAACAATGAGCCGCCTGACTGAAGACCGAACACAATTTAGGATAGCTATCCAGAGGGTTGCCATGAGTCGACTCCGACTTCACGGCACTTAAGAACAACAACCGTGAAACTTAAGGATTGATTTTTTTAAGGGGCACATGGAAAGTTAGAAGTCCATATTTTAAAGGACTTAGGTGTGTGAATGGGCATATTTTAGGTAATTGCTATTCTGTAAACACGCTCATAAATCCCAGCAGAAGCATGGTTATGCTTTAGGCACTTGATATACCACCCTTTACTTGAGCATCAGAGCAGCTTACATGTATACTATCAGGTACTTTTTATTCCCTTGTCCTGGAAGGGTTCACAAACTAAGTGTACCTGAGGCAATGGAGGGTTAGGTGGCTTGCCCAAGGCCACAAGGAGTGGCCATGGGACTAGAGACCCCCAGTCCCTCCAGCCTGAGGTTGCTTGTCCCCATGCAGGAATTGAACCACTGATCCTCTAGCCTGAGGTAACTTGTCCCAACCACTGAGCCACTCCTCCCTTTTGGTTAAGGCTTGCATGAGGGCAGAGCTTGGCCAGAGTATGGGCATGACCCGAGTTTACACATGTACATTATAGAATATTATGAAATAATCTCATTTCCACCCAATCTAGGCACGGGCAGTTACGCCTACTCTAGGGTTGGCATAACTGCCACAACTAGGTTAAAGCATGTCAGTATGCCTCTATTTTATTAAGTACAAGCATACTTCACTTTATAGAACAGGCCTCAAATAAGCGCATGGCAACATGTGTTGACTGCACAAGAGTTTATAAAATTACCTTCTTAGTGACTGAAAGGGTAGTTACTAGCCTATAACAGGTGTTTTGCAGGGACAGCAGGAATCAGTCCTCACATATGGGTGATGTCAGCATCGACAGAGCCCAAGCTGTAGCCTCTCCCCAGCTTTCAAAGGGACTCCCTAGCTTACGGCTACCAGGCCCTTGCGGCTAGTGGCAGGGTGAACCCAAAGGGGGGAAACCCATTGAACAACAATGTGGGGAGTCTGCAGATCCGTCAGACATGACATCTTGAGAACACTATCATTAGAGATGGTAGTATGGAAGCCTGGAGAAACAGAGGTACGGAGGGAAGGAGGTGTATCTACATCCCAAAGAGGTGCAAGAGTATAGCTTAACCAAAGCTATACTCTTGGTTGGGGCAAGGTACCTCAGGTCATAAGGTCGGGGGTTCAAATCCCACTAGAGGACAGCAACCTTGGGCTGGAAGGACTGGGGTTTCTAGTCCCACAGGTGCTCCTTGTGGTCTTGGGCAAGCTACTTAACCCTCTATTGCCCATGTTCCCTGTAAAATAGTTATCTCCAAGTTATAATGCTCTGTTCAATGTAATTTCAGTTTGTTCAATGTAAACCACCTTGATATCATGAAAGGCGGTATATAAGAAAGGTTAAATAAATAAATAAAGCCCATGTCCCTATGGGAGTCCATGTCCAGCAATAATGGACCACAAAAGTATGTATGGAAGACCATGTGGTGGCCCAGCAGATCTCTGATATGGAGATGGAATGTAAATGGGCCATCGAGATGGCCATGGCATGAACATTGAGGGCTGTTACATGACCCTCTAGGGATAGACCTGTTTGTTCATAAGTGAACAAAATGCAGTCTGCTATCCAATTAGATAAGTGGAGGAGTGGCCTAGTGGTTGGGGCAAGGTACTTCAGGCCAGAAGGTCAGGGGTTCAAATCCCACTAGAGGACAGCAACCTTGGGCTGGAAGGACTGGGGTTTCTAGTCCCACAGGTGCTCCTTGTGGTCTTGGGCAAGCCACTTAACCCTCCATAGCCCATGTTCCCTGTAAAATAGTTATCTCCAAGTTATAATGCCCTATTCAATGTAATTTCAGTTTGTTCAATGTAAACTGCACTGATGCAGAATAGTATGGTATATAAATAAAGTTCACTTTGTCACTGGTTTGCCCAGGTGACTGGGCTCAAAGGAGATGAAGAGCTGAGAAGATTTTCTGTGAACCTTGGTTCAGTCTAAGTAGTAGGCTAAAGCTTGCTTACAATCTAGCATATGGAGTGATGCTTCAGCTGGAGATGCATGTGGTCTTGGAAAAAAGGAAGGATGACCAACTGGTTGATGAAAGGGGGAAACCACCTTCAGCACAAAGCACAGATGAGTGCACAGGACCTCCTGGTCATGGTGGAATCTGGTATAGGACAGATGAGCCACTAGAGCTTGCAACTCACTTACCTTGTGAGCCAATGTGAGTGAAAATAGGAAGGAAACCTTCCAGGTTAGAAATTTCAGTGAAGTAGAGGCTAGGTTCTCAAAAGGAGGTTTGAGCAATTGAGCGAGTACCAGATTGAGGTCCCAAGTCACTGGTGGGGGCCAGATTGGTGGTTTAGTCAGGAGAAAACCATGCATAAAATGAGCCACAAGAGGCGATGGTTTGTCCATCCACCAGTTGGTGCAAGGCTGCAATGGCACTGAGGTGGACCCTAACAGAATTAGTCTTAAGACCTGCAGTAGAAAAATGGAGGAGATAATGAAGTAATTATTCCACTGGGCAAGAGAAGTTGTTGAGACCCTTCTGAGAGCACAAGAGTGTGAAACTGAACCATTTGAATGTATATGTACATCGGGTGAAGTCCTTTCTGGATGCCAGGAGGATATGTTCAACATCCTATGGGAGATTCAGATCTGAAAGGACTACCCTTTTAGCAGCCACACCATCAGGCGGAGTGCTCAAATATTGGGATGGAGAAGCATAACCTAGGTCTGTGAAAGGAAGTCGGGCGTGAATCCCAGACTGAGAGGCTGATGCTGTGCTAGTCAAAGGAGCAGGGGAAACCATGGTTGATGTGGCTAGACCGGGGATATGAGTATCATTGTTCTCCTGTCAGCTTGTAGCTTGAACAGAGTCTTGGGTATCAGGGGAATAGGTGGATAAGCTTAGAGCAGACCGTTCCCCCAAAGAAGGAGGAATGCACTGGAGGTTTGACTCTGAGGAGACGGAACTCTGGAGCAGAAGCAAGGGAACTGTGTGTTTAACAGGGTGGCAAAGAGGTCGATTATGGTGGTTCCACATAATTTGAAAATGTGACTGGCCACACCTCGATGGAGAGTCCACTCGTGATGTAGACGAGCTTGACTGAGTTTGTCCGCTAGGACATTGAGCTCCCCCGGGAGGTAAACTGCTCAGAGTAGCATGTGGTGCAAGATAGCAAATGTCCATATGCGTACCATTTCAATGTAGTGGAGGTGAGATCCCATACATCCCAGGTTTTGCCTTATTCCGACTCTGATTCTTCAGAATCGTATGTTGAGTCCCTCAGCTCCCGAGGCCTCGTTGACATTCCTTCTGGCCCTTCACTGCCACACGGGCGGCACCGATCCCCACTGAAGGATATGTCCTTCCAGGAATTCATCAGAGACATGAACATTGTACCTGGTTGTCAGTTTGGATCAGGACCGTTTGTCTGGTTAATTGAGGATGAAAAACTTGAAGGGCATTGGCTGTTGTCTGCAGTTCGAAGAGGTGGATCCGGTGGGCAGATTCCTAGTGAGAACACAGGCCATGTGTAGCTGGACTGTTCAGGTGTACTCCTCGTCCCTGCTTGGAAGCATCTGTCGTAAGGGTAGGTTGAAGAGGAGGCATTCTCAAAGGTAACCCAACAAGAAGATTTTGGGGCATGCACCACCATTGGAGGGAGTTTGCTAACTGAGGAGTGATGACCCTGTCTCTGGGTCAACCCTTCGACTGTGTCCACAGAGAGGAAAGGGTCCATTGAGCCTGACGCATGTGCTGAGGGGTAAATGGGGCCACATGTATGGTGGAGGCCATGTGCCCAGCAGACAAAGCATGTCCATTGCTGTGATGAGATTCTGTCGCTGAATCTGACTTGCAAGTGCTCTAAGGCGTTGCAGGAGGTCTTCTGGGAGAAATGCTTGGGCTTAAACAGTGTCTAGCAGTGCACCTATGAGATCCAGTGTTTGAGTAGGAGTAAGGTGATACTTAACAATTAGATCAAAACCATAGTAGTTTTCATAGTAGAGTGAACATAGGATTAAAACATCAAAACCATAGTAGTTTTCATAGTAGGGTGAACATAGGATTAAAACATCTCTAGCAGTAAACTATATACAAACAGTAAGGGTAGAGTAGTACCGGGCATTGAAGGGATGCGAGGCAATAGTGGGCTATGTTTCAAGGTTAAAGTATTGCTGGAAGAGATGTGTTTTTATTGCTTTTCTTTTTTTTTAAAACGTTTATTTTCATTTTACAACAAACAAAAGAACAGCACAACAAAAGAAACAAATACACACATACAATAAAGAAAGCAACCCCAATTAACCCCCACCCCAATGCTTCTTCTCTAAGCTAATTAGAATTATCACAGGAGCGCCAACACACAACAGTTATTGTACATCAAACAAACAGAAGGAAAATCTATAATATCGAATGAGCATGTGACAAAGATTAATACAGAATCAAAGCAGTCAACGAAGAGCATCGAAATTCTGAACATAATCGTTGAGCGTCTTCTAGCTAGACCAATAGTAAATAGTTTGAACGGAAGAGGCAGACATACTGGGTATTTGCGCACAGTTACTATACAGACAGATATGTTTCCCAATATTTCGTGATTGAGGAAACAGGGGACAGCAACACCCAGCATGAAGACTGAAAGAAGTAAGCCGATTTAGGAAGAGAGGGGATCCCCGCAGCTAAGCGGAGCCCCACAAACTTCCCAAAAGGGGGATCCAGAATATATAAAATAGAATGAAGACAACCTCAGACCCGACTCCAGTGATACTGTAATGCGGGACAATTATGCATAACAGGAGTGTATTAGACCTAAGGCCAGATAGCACGTCCCGCAGCAAGCGCACTGGATGACATTCCAATGGCTAACCTATCAGGAGTATTTGTCTACATGAGATAGCAGTACTGAGGAGATAGAAAAATCTGATCTAGAATGTGAGTGATGGGGGGGGCTAGGAAAAGGTGAGCTCTAAGTCTGAGAGGTGAAACAACTTCCATATAGCAATTCACGCAAAATCTGTCATCAGGGCTGGCATGGTGTGGAGACTCTTGGGCGGACCACTCGTTCTAGGCGGCAAACTATCTATCAAAGGAGCAAATACTTGGTAAGAGTCACCGCCGAGTAACAATAACAGAGTCATCCACATTCGGAGCATAAATACCGACACACGCAGATGCACTATTTCTAGCCTTAAAGTATACACAGGCCCAGCTACCCTCCCCATCAGAGCTAGTATCCATTACAGTGATTGGCTAAGTATCTTAACTAAAATGGCTACCTCACCACGCTCAGAAACAGCGGGAGAATAGGCAGCCACCATATTAGGTTTGGGAGTGAATTCCAGTGGTTCGACAGAAGTAAAATGGATTTCTGAAGAAACACTAAATCAGTATGATCATGATTAAAATAACTAAGAATGGACGTTCTATTGATTGGACTATTAATGCCTCTTACGTTCAATACTAAGAGCATACATAAGGCTATACAACAAAGTCAAACATTCTGAGAGAGGAGCATGATGGCGCACCGAGTAACGCGATGTCCCTCATGTCAACCACTAATGACTGTACACACGACATGATAGAAAATAAGCCAAGAAAATCATGAAGCGCCCTATATAACAGTAGAAGCACCGAAGTGCCTTAGAGAAGAAGCATAACCCCAGAAATTACAGGCGACCTGATGTCTGCGGGGTGAAACCCCAGAGAAGGCCTAAATTGAAACATAACCGGTATGTCTGTGCGTCCTCCGAATCCAACCGAGGTGCACATCATGGAGGAAAAGGAGACCAAAAGAGGTAGATATAAAAGAAAGGAAGGTCCAGGCAGTCTCTATTCCAGGCAATAATTACCGCGCCGAACCATTCAAAATGGCGGGCGGTTCCAGCGGAGACCATCCAAATTGTTGACTCAGCGCAGCAGGTCTGCCTCTTTGGAATCCAAAAATGTTGCTAGCAGGGTAGGATCTTCGAAGGTTCTAGTTTGGTTATGAAGAGTCACTCTGAGCTTCACTGGATATAAGAGGCCAAAGCGAGCCTGTAGCTGTTGAAGCCTAGGACGAAAAGCAAGAAGTCCCTTCCGCCGGTCAGCTGTGGGCTTTGCCAAGTCGGGGAAAAAAGAGACTTTATGGTCGTCAAACTGCAAATGTGGCATCACCCGGGCGGCTTTGAAAATTTGCTCAACTTGCTGGTACCTCAATAAACGGAATATAATGGGCCGGGGGGTCGTCCGATGGAGTGCAATGTTGATAGGAGCACGATATGCTCGGTCAATTTCCAGATCTCTGCAAAAGGTAATCTTCAGCAAGGAAGGGAGAGTTTTAACCAGAAATTCTCTGATATCTCCTGCTTCCGCCCCTTCTGGAACACCAATGAGCCTGACATTGTTGCGACGAGCATGATTATTGCAATCCTCTAACTCTTTTTGAAGATTCTGTATGTGACGTTCAGCCTGGTCCAGGTTTACCAAACGCACCGCGTGCGAATCAAGGACCCCCGCCATGTTGTCCAGCCGTAGTGAAAGACCTTCAAGCCGGTCCTGAAGCATACCGAAGTCTTCTCACATGGCTCGGAGCGCCTCTCCGTTGGACTGTACCAGTTCTTTCACACCACGTATTTCCTCCAAGATCTCCTGTTGCAGTTCCGGGCTTACCCGAAGTGGAGCCATCTTAGGTGGGGAAGACAATTCTATTTTGGAGCGTTTTCCATGTGAAGAAGAGGGAGACCCGAAGTCCAAGCACACTGGTTTGTGGGTCGCCATTTCCCCCAAGGCACCCCGGTAAGTTCGGTAGAAAATATTAAAGTTATGCAGATGTTTAGTCAGGATTCTGAGTAGGCCCCTCGGGAGCTTCAACGCGAAGCGTCTACCCCGCTGGACATCAGGCTCCGCCCCCCGTTTTTATTGCTTTTCTAAAGGAGGAAAGGTCAGTGATAGATCGAATTGTAGCAGGGAGGGAGTTCCAGAGTTGTCTAAGTAGGGAAAGATGAAGATGCCTAGGGTGCGACATTGGGCCCGATACCATCCTGGACATCCCGGCCCTCTGTGTGCCTGATTGGAACTGGACGCACAGAGTTAGATGGAATTCTGATCCTGCAGTGCACGTCTAGCCTGCACATACAGGCCTTTCCCGGCTAACTCAGACACTGGGTCATGGCGTCTGGTTGCCATGGCTCCACGGCTCCATTTAGGAGCTACAATCCCTGGCCGTCAAACAGAATTGTTCGTTCCCTGCAGCCCAACCCCCGATCTGGACTCCCAAGCCCAGGGTTGGGCTGCGGGAATCACCTCTACCCCTACCTACCTCTCTCCCCTGCCAACTAGGGGAGCTTATTCCACCTCAGAGGTGGAATAAGTTCCCCGTTCAGTCTGCTGGCGCCGGATGTACAGGGCCAACATTAGAATTGGTCCTCTACATCTGGGGCTGTGGACGGCCCACTGCCCATGCTAACTCCACCCCCGCAACACCCCTTTCCTGCTTCCGACTAACCTACCCGTACAACATGCAGGGAAGTTAGTCGGGGTCAGCAGAGGGGCCAAATAGCGGGGATGGACGTCCCAACAGGATACAGCTTGGAATGACTCCATTTGTGAATACTCTTGGGCCCAAAGCTAGGTCGAAAGGTAGAACTCGGTACTGGTAGTGAGTTCTCTGAAACATGAATCACAGGTACTGTCTGTGAGAAGGATGCATGAGTATGTGAGTGTAGGCATCTTTGAGATCTAGAGAACAAAGCCAGTCATCCCTGTGAAGGTATGGAAGTAGAGTTCTTGGGAGACCATTTTGAATTTTTCTAAAACCAAGAACTTGTTGAGGGCTCAGAGATCAAGGATGAGTCTGAATCCCCCCATCTTTTTGGGAATGAGGAAGTAACGGGAATAAAACCCCAACCCTTCCTTTATAGGAGGAACTCTTTCTATGGCACCTTGTGACAGCAGAGACTGAATTTCCTGCTGCAGCAGGGTACAGTGAAGGGGTTCCATGGGAAACTCCCCTGTGAGAAAGATCGGGGGTAAGCTTTTGAAGTGGAGCTGATACCCCTGGAGGACCACATTCAAGGTCTACTGTTCTGATGAGAGGCCACCTGTTGGTAAAGTGAACCAAGCAGCCTGCAATGCGAGAGGGGTGGGGATCCTTCAGGGGAAGTATGGCTATGCTCTCTAGGAAGGAGTCAAAAACCAGTTGAAGGCTGGACCTGTGGAGCTGCTTGAGGTTTGGAAGATTTAGGCCTCTTGGGCTGACGTGGTCCCTGCTGCTTTTGTTGAGGCTGCTGTGGTCAATAATGTGGGTAGGGTGGATAAGATGGGTGGCATTTCTTCTTTTTAGGGTAGAAGGGCTTTTTGTTTGAAGCCTTCTTTCTAGTGAGATCACTGTCTTTCTAGAGAGGCGTTTAAGAGTGAGATCATCTGTTTTAATCTCACCAATCTTCTCCCTCCAGCCTTTCCCAAAGAGATTCTCACCTGAACAGGAGATGTTAGCTAGTTTGTGCTGGACCCACTGCTCCAGGTCAGAAGCCTGTAACCAGGCCATCCTCCTGGCCCCAATACATACTGTTGCAGCTATGCTAGTTGATTCAAAGCAATCAAAAGCAGCCCTGGTAAGAAACATGGAAGTGTTTTGATTATTCCTAAATAGGGCCTGGCATGCAGCCTGCTTGTTTGCTTGTAGCAGAGGGAAAAATTCCTGAAGATCCATACTGATGTTGTTTAAGAACATGCTCATGTATAACATATAAGAGTTTATCCTTGAGGCCAACATTGTTGCCTGGAAGCATCAATGTCCAAAGGCATCCAAAGTTCTCGATTCTCTACCTGGAGGAACCAAAGAATGATTTTTGGAACTCTTAATGCGGCGCATCGCCGATTCCACCACCACTGAATGGAAGTTCTTACTAACTGAGGCCACTGTCAGAAGAGTCTCCCACATGTGTAACATGAAGTTTTGTAAATGTGATGCACTGGGAGTGTAGTAGCCTCCTTAGGCATCAAGGGATACTGAAGTATTTCCAGCTCCTCAGCCCTTGGTTCCTTCTCAGTGGCAACTGTAATGGAGAGAGCCCTCGGCATGTCTCTGATGAATTCCTCGAAGGACATATCCTTCAGTGGGGATCGGTGCCACCCGTGTGGCAGTGAAGGGCCAGAAGGAATGTCAACGAGGCCTCGGGAGCTGAGGGACTCAACATCCGATTCTGAAGAATCAGAGTCGGAATAAGGCAAAACCTCAAAGCAGTGGTGATCAGAATCTCTGCACTGATGCCATTCCAACACCAGATGATGGTCTCGGTATCAATGCTCCGAAGTATCGGAACCGAGCTGCACTGATACCCAGTCTCCTTGGGTATCAATTAGTTCCAAGAGAGGCATCGGCATTGGCATTGGCATCAGCCTCGATGATATTGGTTCCAAATCTAGTATGGATGAAATCGGCCTTACAGTACCGACCTCCAGGCTTGGCATGGAGGCCTGTGATCCAGAGGGCCTTGAGGCCACCGGTACTGATGCCACCAGGATCGCTGCCACACTCTGCTCAAGGGCCAGCATAAGCTGATCGAGGGAGATAGATTAAGTCTGGGTGGACTGCTGTAATGGGCTATTACCACCGTCGCATAACACGTACCAAGTAGTTCCTTGGAGGTCGATGCCTCGGGAGTATCCCAGAGCCCCTCTTGTGCTTTGGATGATGTGTCCTCCTGCCAGGACTGTTTGGCTGGCCGATCAGAGTCAGAATCACCTCTGGGGGAGTCTCGATGCTGCTGTCCCAGCCGGTCTCTGGAATCGAGCTCGGTTCTTGATGCCAACGGCGTCAAAGTCTTCACTGGATCGGTAGAGGACTTTGCTTACTCAGGTGCTTTGACTTCACGGTGGTGTGGGATCCGCATGTGGAAGTCAATGCTTGTGCAGATGTTAGAAGCCACTAAGGAGTGAGCTGAAACAGCAGAGTCTGACAGAAACAGAGATCCATGTTGTCTTGCACTGTGTTTTAATCCCCTTTTAGTCATCTACTGACACAAGGGACAAGTGGCCAGCTCATGGTCAGGGCCTAAGCACCAGTTGTGTTTATTGGTGGCTGAAATAGTGTTCTGACACTTTGAACACTTTTTAAAACCACTGGCTTATTTCTCCATACTCGAGAACACAGCCGATACCAGATCAAAAAAGGCAATGGAGGCCTAGGCCATCGAGACCAGCAGCACGAGCCGCGATAAAAGACAAAAAACATAAAACAAAAAAATTGAAGAATAAATGGACTGTGGCATAGAGCCATTGTATCAGAGTCTGTGGGAAGGCAAAACTGAAGCATGGTGTACCCCAAAGGGCATGAAGAAAATATTTTAACAGCGGAGACAGCAAAGATGTCCAAATGGCTCCGCAGAAAGCTAGAAACTGAGGAGAAGGGCTGGAAAGGCGGGACGGCAAGCACACAAGCACAGTGGGATGCTCCTAAAAGCTTTCCTATTGGATGCTCAGGAGCATTCCCGCATGGGCTCGTCAGGGGATATCACCCATATATGAAGACTGCATTCCTGTCTGTTCCTGGAGGTTACTGCTACAGGTAAGTAATTACATTTTCTCCAGGAAGAAGCAGGAAGTCAGTTCTCACATATGGGACTCCCCAGCTACAGGCTACTGAAAAAACCTGTGAAAACCACAGGTGACCCGAAAAGGCAAACCATGAAAAGCAGCAGACGAGCCGTAAGACTTCCATAGCGACCCCTGTGCCAAGCAAGAGAACCAGTTCTCTGGTAGCCTGGACACACCGAAGGGCCAGAGGGCAGGAGTTGCCTTACACCCCAAACAAGTGATGGAGTATTGCTTGGCCAAAGGCACTGTCCCAGCAGATCTCCTCCTCCAGGCAGTAGTGAGGACCAAGTGGCGGCCCGGCAAATCTCCAGCAAGGGGACGGAGCAGAGGTTTGCCACAGACACCGCCATGGCCCAGATGCTGAGTGCTGTGATGTTCCAGCAAAAGACCAGCCTGCTCATAGGTGAAGGCGATGCAGTCCATCACCCAGGTGGACAGGGTGCGCTTGGAGACCGCCATGCCCAGCCGATTTGGGTTGTAGGAAATGAAGAGCTGTGAGGAGTGACGGTGAGCCATGGTTTGCTCCAGATAGTAAGTCATCCCGCTTACAGTCTAGAGTGTGTAGGCTGGCCTCCACTCTGTTAGCAAGAGGCCACGGAAAAAAGGTGGGAAGCACCACCTCTTGGTTGATGTGGTATGGAGAAACCACCTTAGGGATAAATTTAGCATGTGTTCAGAGCACCACCCTATAAATATGGAACCCGGTGTAGAAGGTGTCAGCCACCAGAGCCTGAAGCTCACTGACTCTGTGTGCTGACATGAGCACCACGAGGAAGACCACCTTCCAAGACAGATACTTGAGGTGGTAAGAAGCCAGGGGCTCAAAGGGCAGAGCAATGAGCTTTGAGAGGAGCATATTTAGATCCAACGCTGACGCTGGAGGATGGGTGGATGATCGAGAGAGCAGGAGACCCCTCAGGAAGCGGGCCACGAGAGGCTGGGAGGAGAGGGGTTGCCCCTCGATGAGATGGTAGTGCACCAACAGTGCTTTAGACCAGCATTGGACAGGTGAAGCAGCTACTACAGTACCAGCTGGACAGATCAGATGGGGTTGGCACCACTCTCCACACACCAAACCAAGAATCTATGCCACTTGAAGGCATACACCCGGCGAGTGGAATCCTTGCGGGATGCCAATAGGACCTCCTCCACCTCTATGGACAAGTTGAATTGGGCCAAGGCTACCCTTTCAGCGGCCAGGCCATCATGCCAGGGGCCCCAGGTTGGGGTGCCAGGTGCAGGCTAAGCTGCTCTCTGTGTTCCTCCAGTTCCTGGCTCTCTCTTTCACACACCTTACAAGAATGCACCTGAGAGAGCAATGGCATGTGCCGCATGCAGCACAAGCAACTTTTGATTCTGGCATAGCTACCCTGAAAAGTTTAAGCCATGCCAAACACCTGCCAGAACCTCGGTTGAAGATACACTTTCAACTCACTGCGGAGAGACCAAATGCTGGTGCTCAGCTCCTCAGACTCCCGCTGCCGCTGGACTCACCGACACTGACCAAACGGCTCACGGTGGTCCAACAGGGTTCTCCTCCCACCCACTGAAAGGTTCAGGAGTGGATTGTCATGTACTGCTCCAATTTGTGAACTAGTATAGTTTTATTTTGTTTTTCTACTTTAATAGCACACATCACTTGTGCAGTCTGAGCCCCTGTCAAAAACAGTTCTGCTCTTCCCTGCAATTATTAATCAGCCTCAGGTGACCGTAAGCCTTCACAGTCCAGACAATCAAGTAAATGGATGTGTCCCAACTGCTGGAGACTGAAGTACTGAGGAATAGGAGAGCAGCCTCAGTGGGTATAGGATGACATCACTGGAAAATGTACATGGTCTTCAGCTGCTGGTAGATGGACCAGCGGAACATAAATAAAGTGTGGTTTTCTCCTTAGTGATCCCGGAAAAGGAGGAAAGGGTGACAGAGGTTGAGGGAAAGAATTTGAAGAGAAGAGGGGAAAGGGGGGATGAGGATTACCCTGTGGGGAATTCAAGAGTAATTTTATGACTTTGTCATGGAAATAGTCAGCCGAAGTCTAGGCAGAAAGCAAAAACGCCAGTCGAATTCCACATCCCTTACTCCAACACTGCAAAATTTCCCAAATGGCCCTGTGAGCCCCAAACCCCTTCTGACCCATCCTGCAAACATTTCCTAGTGACTTCCCCTGCCCCTAGGAGCTATCTGGTCCAGGGTACCCCTTGCTCAAGCACCCAGCACAGGGAGGCCACAAACCAGAGAGCCTCCAGTTGTGGACTGGATGCCCCCAAACCAATTTATACTTACCTGGTGTGGAGAAATGTCCAGCAGTGAGACTCTTTTCATGCCACCATCTTGGGAAATAGTGACACCTGACTCTTAGCAGTGCATCCCAATGCATTGCTCGGAGTCAATCTGCCAAATAAGGCAATGTTTCCCAAATAAGGCAAGAATAATTGGTCTAATATAGTAACATAGTATATGAAAACAGATAAAGACCTGTATGGCCCATCTAGTCTGCCCAGTAAGATGGCAAGAGTAGGTGTATCCACTGCTCCATGCAGGTCACCCACTCTATGCCTTTGTTAAGGGGTGTACCCAATTTATTTATTTATTTAGACAGTTTTGTATACCGCCTTATCCTTCAATCAAAGCGGTCACAACACAATTGGGAGATACATTTAACACACGGGGATATGAGACACATACACTAATACTTACAGGGAACATGGGCAATGGAGGGTTAAGTGGCTTGCCCAAGACCACAAGGAGCATCTGTGGGACTAGAAACCCCAGTCCTTCCGGCCCAAGGTTGCTGTCCTCTAGTGGGATTTGAACCCCCGACCTTCCGGCCTGAAGTACCTTGCCCCAACCACTAGGCTACTCCTCCCTTCTCCCTTCTCCCTTCAGGCCACCCTTCTCTAATTCTTGTGAGACAATCAAGACTTCTACAGACACATGTAAGATTCTGGGTTCTCATGCAGCTCTTCCTCCAGAGCTAGAGCCAACAGTTACCTTATCTGTACCTTTGGACTTCTGGCTGTTCTGGAGTCTGCCTCAAACTTCAGCTCTATTCATTCACTTGGCAGAACTAAAGTACCAGTCTTATGCCAATCAGGGCATGCTGACAGAACCAGCGGGACTTTCAAATTCTGCAGCGCACACCACAAGAACATCCTCGATCATGAGCAGGAACACAGGATAAATTGAAGAGTAGCAAATCACCTGGATCAGATGGTATCCATCCAAGGGTGTTGAAAGAACTGAAATATGAGATTGCAGACCTGCTATTAGTAAATTGTGCTTCTTCTCTCAACATTTCAAGACACGATTTCTACCTCAAGATAAGTTTTTTATGATATTCACTAAAGAACTGTGTGATTAAAATGGACCCCATTTGACGGGTGTGGTTTTGAAGTCTATCTTAACCTCCCTCATTGTGGTCCGACAAAAAGATATCTTTGGTTCACGGGGGGATTGTACAGGGGACTTTTCATAGGGTATTACAATTATCTCCGGTAGCGGGATTTTTTTTTTTTTTAGTTATTTTTTTTTTTGAGTGATTAGTAAATTGTGAGCTATCATTAAAATAATCTGTAATACGTGAAGGCTGGAGGATCGCCAATGTAACGCCAATTTTTAAAAAGGGATCCAGGGGTGATCCGGGAAACTACAGACCGGTGAGCCTGATGTCAGTACCGGGAAAAATGGTAGAAACCATCATAAAGAACAAAATTAATCAGCATGTAGATAGTCATGGCTTAATGGGAGACAGCCAACATGGCTTTAGACAAGGAAGATCTTGTCTTACAAATCTGTTATGTTTCTTTGAAAGTGTGAATAAACAGGTAGAAAAATTTGAGTCAGTTGATATAGTGTATCTGGACTTTCAGAAAGCCTTTGACAAGGTCCCTCATCAGAGACTTTTGACAAAACTAGAGTCATGGGATAGGAGGCAGTGTACTATTGTGGATCAGGAACTGGTTAAAAGATAGAAAGCAGAGGGTAGGGCTAAATGGCCAATTTTCCCAATGGAGAAAGGTAAATAGTGGAGTACCCCAGGTGTCTGTGCTGGGTCCGCTGCTTTTTGACATATTCATAGATGACCTAGAAAAGGGAATAACAAGTGAGGTTATCAAATTTGCAGATGACACAAAACTATTTAAAGTTGTTAAAACCCATGAGAATTGTGGAAAATTGCAAGAAGGTCTTGTTAAATTGGAAGACTGGGCATCCAAATGGCAGATGAAATTTAATGTGGACAACTGCAAAGTTATGCAACTATGAAAGAACAACCCAAACTATGGTTACACAATGCAAGGTTCTACATTAGGAACCACCACACAGGAAAAAGATTTAGGCGTCATCGTGGATATCATGTTAAAACCCTCTGCCCAGTATGCAGCGGCAGCCAAGAAAGCAAATAGAATGCTAGGTATCATAAGGAAAGGAATGGAAAATAAAAAAAGGATATTATAATGCCTCTGTATCGTTCCATGGTGCGATCACACCTTGAATATTGTGTGCAATTCTGGTCACCGTATATTAAAAAGGATGTAGCGCTACTAGAAAAGGTTCAGAGAAGAGCCACAAAAATGGTAAAGGGGATGGAAGGCTACTCCTATGAAGAGAGGCTAAAAAGGTTAGGGCTCTTCAACCTGGAAAAGAGACGGCTGAGGGGAGATATGATAGAGGTCTATAAATTAATGATTGGAGAGGGATGGGTAAACATAGATCGATTGTTTACATCATCAGAATATAGAAAGACTAGGGGACATGCAATGAAGCTACAGGGTAAACTATTTAAGACTAATAAGAGTAAATATTTTTTCACTCAACGTGTAATCAAACTCTGGAATTTGATACTGGAGGATGTAGTAACAGCTGTTAGTGTAGCTGGGTTAAAAAAAGGTTTGGACAAGTTCCTGGAGGAAAGGCCGATAAACAATTAAATGTAATTATTGTAGAACTGTAAATATGTAAATATGTAAACCTAACCTTGAAGTGACTAATCCTGCGTGGTGTGCCAGACCCTAAATCTATGTATATATTACCCCAATTTTTCTGTCCTGATTTGACATCTCCCAAATTTGTAATCAAACCGCTACTGATCGCTGGAAGTAGCGGTATATAAGTGTAAACTAAATTAAATAAATAAATAAATTATTAAAAGGGACCCAGGATATCACTGCTTGACCCAATACAAGCACTGTGGAACCTGTGTCTTTTTGGGAGACTGCTAGGTACTTATGCCCTAGATTGGCCACTGTTGGAAACAGGATACTGGGCTTGATGAACCTTGGTCTGTCCCAGTATGGCATATCTTATTTTCTTATGATACTCCTGCCCCCCCCCCCCCAACTGAAGCCAATCAGGGCATGCCAACAGAACCAGCAGGACTTTCAAATTCTGCAGCTCTCTCGGGCATGCCTGTGCCTGGTGGACCCACACCTGAGGGCCTCACCAAAGAGGCCTTTATTGTGGTCCTTAGGTAAGGACCGCAACCAAGTACCTTAATTCTGCCACCAACCAGAAAGTCTCCCACAATAATCATGGGCAGAAAGACACATCAAGAAATGCCACCATAAAGAAACCCCCAACAGCACAATCCTACCATAGAGGAAAGCTCTCCGGACAACAAATCCAGCCTAACCAGCACTCAGAAGGTCACCTCCTCTCAATACTACACAGCCTCTGGCCCTAGAATCTCTCCAGAGCAAGACATGCTGACAATACACCCAATTCTCCTCATAATACTAATAATCCTCCTGCTTTCCAAAGCACATACATTTAACCTAAACCCCACCACACGACCATGATACCATACCCATCCCAATATAAGAACATACATACCACATGCACACACACTACATAAAAACCCCCAGATGCATAATACATGTACAAATCTCCCCCACAACCACATCCAGTCCCCTTCACACCCACACTCTGCACTGTGCATTAATCAACTCACGCTCTGCCCTAAACAAACCTATTATCCCAAAACATAGACATACTGGGCCTGATTTTCAACTGGGTGGTGCTATGCGCTGTGTCAGCATATAGCCCGCCCTCTTTCTGCCTAACCTGGATTTTCAATGCCGGGGTCATATGCAGCCCCGGCATTGAAAATTCAGATCTTGCCGCACAACCCAGAAGCCACAGGAGCTAGCTGGGTAGCACTGATTTTTGATGCTACCCACTTAGCCCCTGCACCTTAAAGCTAGGCAAGAGTTTTTCACCCCTATCTTTAAGGCGCAGAGGGCTAAGCAGGTAGCATTGAAATTTGGAGCTACCTAGTTAGCCCTTTCTTCTGCCCCTGAATGCCCTAATACACCCTGATGCTAACCGCAGAGTATCTGGGCACACTAGGGATTTATCCAGGATTTTCGAAAGGCACTACTCGTGTAGATGCCCTTCGAAACTCCCGGATATGGCATTTAAACAGGTAACTAGGGCAGTTTCCCATGTAAATGCCTTTGAAAATCGGGCCCACTATTTATAACGGAGACATGGACCACAGATACCAATAATGTACTAATAAACAAACTAACGCCAAGTGGATACAGCAGCTACCAATGCCCAAGATCTCATAGCAAAGGAGATGGCGTAATGATGATTGCTAGAAGTAACCTTAACTTCCAAAACAACACAAGCATAAGTAGCACCCATGAGGCTGACTCCATCATCATCACCAACAAAAGACAACCATCTGCCTCATCTACAGGACTCCTACCGCCAACGCCAACGACCTATCCCTCACCTGGACAGAGTGATAAATGCATCAACTGTTGGAAAAGACCTCCTAGTATTAGGGGACTTCAACCTCCCCTCACTACAACAGAATCACGCACATGCATCCATCCAGGCAATGGCAACAATGGACCTAACACAATTCATCAACACCTCTGCACATAGTAAAAGACAACACCCTGGACCTAATTTTCTACAGTAACCATTCAACCCAGATGGGCCCCCCTCAAACAATTCAAAATTGCTCAGTCCCATGGTCTGATCACAAACAAATAAACTTCTTCCTTCCACAAAACCCTATCAAGAAGAATCATAACTTGCAACCACCAACAAGAAGATTCAAACAGTTTGACAAAGAAAGTTTCATAAAGACACCCCTGCACAACTGATTGAAGACTCCATGGACCCTATTACCCTCACTGAGAATTGGAACAACAGTACCAGACAAGCAGCCATAGCAACAAACCACGCCCATGCTCACAAAGCCATCTAAAATTGACTGTTACACCCCAGCCCTCCACAGCCAAAAGCAACAACTCCACAAGCAAGAAAGAAAATGGCGCAAAACTAAACAAAATGAAGACAAAATACATTATCTACAACTTCTGAATGAATACCACACAGCCGCAGACAAAGCCAGACATGAACACCACACTAAAATACTTAATTCTGCAGTCAACCGACCAAGGGAGCTATTTAATATAGTAAAACTGACAAAAATGACAACCACTGAAAACCAAGAAATCAAGCTCACCCCTGAACGACTAGCTCTGCACTACTAAAAAGTCCATCCTCAACCAGACAACTCTCACCTACTACCTATCAAAGACAAAGAACACCCAGAACCCTTAACCTCCTTCCCAGCTGTCACAAAAAGACAAATGGAAAAACATCATAACATCCCTAAACACAACAACCTCTCCCCTTGACCCATGTCCTGTCTTGTGAATTAAGGACACCAAAAAGGAACTCAGCGGAACACTCACCAAAATCACACAGGCAATACTACAGCAAGGCTTCATGCCCACATCCTTGAAGACCTCCTCCATATGCCTAATGCTAAAAACTCTACCCTAGATGCCTCAAACCCATTATCATACAGACCCATCGCCAGCCTACTATTCACAGCCAAGATCACAGAGAAAGCCATATAATACCAACTTGAAGCCCACATAGACAACAACAGCTTACTGGACCTTTAGCAACATGGATTCTGCCCTCACTGTGGTGTGGAAACACTGCTAACCACCCTGATAAATACTCTAATTCAAGGAATGCAACGAATCAACCAAGGCTTCTTACTAATCTTCTTAGACATCTCTTCTGCCTTTTGACACCGTAAACCACAAAATCCTCCTACAACGTCTACGCACCAACGGAATTCAAGGAACAGTGCTCAAATGGTTCATATCCTACCACAGACACCAGCAAATAAAGATCAAACAAAACACCTCTACCCCATTCAAACAGACAAGGAATCCCTCAAGGATCTACTTTCTGCCATTCTCTTCAACCTCTACCTCCAACCGCTCTGCTCAATCATTAGATCACATGGCCTCAAAGCCCAAATCTATGCTGATGATATTATGATCTATGCACCAATTGACAAAAAACAGCTCAATCTGTCTCTGCTCATCAAGAATGTTTCACCAAGTAACCAACTGGCTAAAAGACAACAACCTCCAGATGAATTACAATAAACATAACAAAAGATGCTACCTTCATCCCCCTCCTTCAATAACATTGAATAACATAACAATTAATACCTGGAATGAAGTTAAATACCTTGAAATAACCCTTGATCAACACCTCACATTCAAATCCCACATCAGCAATATTGCCAAGACAATCTTCTGAAAACAAGGACACTTCAGCCCCTACTCTCACTTCTCGAAACTTACGACTTCCGTACTGTCCTGCAAGCCTCCGTAATACTTCACCTGGGCTATTGCAATGATATATATCATGGTCTACCTCAATCCACACTCATGACCTTCCAAATAGCACGTCACTCAGCCAGGACCCTACAAGCTGCAGCGAGACATGACCACATTACACCTAGAGGAGTAGCCTAGTGGTTGGGGCAAGGTACTTCAGGCCGGAAGGTCGGGGGTTCAAATCCCACTAGAGGACAGCAACCTTGGGCCGGAAGGACTGCGGTTTCTAGTCCCACAGATGCTCCTTGTGGTCTTGGGCAAGCCACTTAACCCTCCATTGCCCATGTTCCCTGTAAGTATTAGTGTATGTGTCTCATACCCCCGTGTGTTAAATGTATCCCCCAATTGTGTTGTGACCGCTTTGATTGAAGGATAAGGCGGTATACAAAAACTGTCTAAATAAATAAATTACACCTATACTCAAACAGCTCCACTGACTCCCAATACAGAGCTGCATAAAATACAAAACCATAATCTTAACACACAAACAGCTATACTCTGACCCCCCCCCCCACCTCTGCACACTACTCCAGACCTCCCAACCCCACAGATCCAGATGCACATCCACGATGAACACCCTCACAATTCCCCATATCAAAATGAAATCCAACCAGCAAGTATGCAAAAGAGCTTTTCAACTGTATGCTCCATCCACACAGAACAATCTACCAGACCAGCTCAGAAATACAACGGACCTCAAGACCTTCAGGAAACATCTGAAAACCCACCTCTTCTCAGAACATTTCAACTCTATCACCTAATCCGCAACCCCCCCTCAATGGGAGCCAAACCGGACTGACTAATTTCACACCATTATATAACTCCTAATTGTATATAGTTACGACCCCTGTTACAGTTGTGTGGTGTAAATAGTTATCATGATGCTGCTTATTGTATTACCATATACTTTCTATGCAAACTGCCTTGACCCAGCGTAAGGTGGTATATAAATACAGCTAAATAAATAAATGTCGTTTTTTACCATGATCTCTGTGTGCTGGAGCATAGGTTTTGCTGGTGGAATGAAGGATGGGTCTCTTGTGACCAGTAGCGCTTCGGGCTTGCTGATGTTCACTGCTAGGTTTAGTCCTTTGAGGAAGTCCATGCTGGCTGTGAAGCCTGTTGTTACAGTGTGGAAGGGCATGTAGAATATGATGTTATCGGCGTATAGGTGATAGTGCATGTTGAATTTTCTGAGCAAGCTGCAAATGGGTTGGATGTAAATATTAAATAGCAGGGCTGATCCTTGTGGTACACCTTGCCTAGGCTTAGGCTGAAATGGTTGGTATTGAGGAGACCTATCTTTTACTTTTTAGTTGTGTTTGCAGCCATGAATGCTCCTGTGTGGTTAGCTTCTCAGCCAAATAGAATGAGGTACTCACACCTGATGCTTCATCCCCATTGCCATTAAAATTGTCTTTTGACAGCTTCTGTAGGTGATCATGGGAGGTTCAGAATCTACACAGGCGAGCAGAGGTGATGATCCCAACCTACCACCTTTGCTATTTCAGATGAGAGAGGAAGCCCGTAATATTCATCAGGCGAGACATGGTGCCCCACAGGTATGAGTTATTCTATTTATTTATAACATTTTATATAGTGCTCCATTTATCATGCTAAGCAGTTTACAATTAATGTACAGATGTACGCTTGTATCACATCTAACATGGAATATGAATGTAAAGGAATCCCACGTCACAAGGTGGTGCATAACCCAAAGGGCCCTCAAAAAGCTATTTCTTCTCCTGTTCTCTCCCTCTCCATGCCCACGCTCTTGTCCAAGGGGGTGGGAGGACAAGATCTCCAAGGGAGAGGAAAGTATTTCCCTCCGAGGTCCTGGTGCAAATGGCAACAGTCCACCCTTCTCCAAAAAAAACTAAGACTGAATGCCTGTGGTTCCATTTCCCCTCCTGCTCACAGGTAAGTAATCTCACTTTCTCCTCCTGATGCCCTTATGGCCTCGCTTCTGCTATGTGGTAGTAGTATATTGGCTTAGGCAACCGAAACAGAGCAGCATTGAGGAATGATGGCTTAGCCAGCCACAGACAGATTATGGGGCATGTTTACTAAACCGCGCAATTGTGTGGGGTGCACTTGTGCGTGCGCTAAGGTACCTTAGCGCACACTAATAGTGCGTTTTTGTGCCCCGCACACTTGCGCGCTGCACTAACGGGCCCGCACAAGTACGCAGCCCGCAAATGTGCGATAGAGGCGTGGAAAGGCATTCCGAGGGCGGAGGAAGGCTCCCGAGGGGCGGAGGGACGGGGTCAATTTATTTATTTATTTATTTATTTAACAACTCTTTTATACCGCGCTATTACAATCAGTGCGGTGTACATTGAACAAGTACATACTACAATGCATACAAGTAACATTGAGTTTTACATTGAACAGGGAATTTCAACAATAGGACAACCGGGGGAACTATGTACAGATTAACTTAATGTTATATATAATAAAGGAAAGCTCCAATAAAAAGAAATGATTTTTGGAAGGGTCTACGCTCCGTAGACCCTTTCAAAAATCATTTCCTTTTATTGGAGCTTTCCTGGGAGTGTTTTGTAATGTTGCCCATTGATATCACTGTTGCCCAGCTTGGTTACGGGTTTATACCCCTTTTTCTGAGGTCATCTGTGAGGTTTATTTGCCCTTTTGTCTCCATACAAGGTAAATGAGCCCACATTAAAATAGTGCAGAGCAGGGTTTCAGACTAGTCCGGCCAGGTTTCCTATCTCCAGGGACTGCACTGTTTCTGTGGCCACAGTGTGGTGTAACAGACACAGCCAGTGCCTGTAAGACCAGAGAGTCACAGGTTCAAATCCCAGCTGGGGCTCCTGCCAACCCAGTCCCCATACTTTTACCCACCACTAAACAGTGATAGTGATAGTGATAGTAAAGACACTCCTTTATTGCAGAGAACATAAGCATGGTTCAAACACCTCTATTTTACCCTACACCGCACACAAACCCTAACAATGGGCATTACCTACAGCCGAGTCCCCCAAATTCAGTCCTGGAGTGCCACACCTCAATCAGGTCATATGCTTTTTCCAACATAAGGACATGTCTGCATGTTGGCGGAAGGGTACAGGTGGTGGAGGGGGCAGTGGCTGCAAGCCACAGCAGACAGTGGCCTAGGCCTGTGCAGGCTGGCACCGTCCACCGCAACAGACAGGCTCTGTCGGATATACAGTCATGGACTTCCCAGGGAATGTAGCATATCTGTGGCAACACAGTGGTGCAGTGCACACAGACAGTGTGTGCAAGAACAGAAGGTCACAGGTTCAAAGCACAGCTGTGGCTACTGACAATCCAGTCCACATATTTTTCCCACAACTATACCGTGATAATAAGGACAAACCTTTATTGCTGAGAACATAGGCATGGTTAAACACCGTACCTCCACCAAAAACTTGCTATCCATTCCTACAATCAATAGGCACTGCAAACAAGCTACAAGTAATAGAACCTTCTCCCTTTACGCCCCATCTTTATGGAACACCCTCTCCCCCCAACTACGCAACTGTGAGAGCCACACTGAATTTCGCAAAAAACTAAAAACATACCTCTTTATAGAACATTTTTCCTCCCCACCCTAACTCTTCTTTTCGTAATCCTCCTCTACCCTACTCCTTTATTTCTACCCAAAACTATATGCAACCAAGTTCTCAAATTTAGCCAATGTAAATAGTTATCCTAATCAGTTAGCTCTCCTTTACCTCTCTCCATTACATTGTTAACTTGTTCTTGTTACTTTTAATTTATTATACAGTTCACTTGTAACCCTATTATCCTATATTGTTAATTGTTCCTTGTAAACAGTTGTAATACACTGTACCAATGTTTCATGTAAACCGTCTTGACTAGTAGAAAGACGGTATATAAAAACTGTTAAATAAATAAATAAATAAATAATATGCCTATATTTTACCACACCAAACACAGACATCATAAACAGGCACATTACCTAGAGCAGAGTCTCGCAAATGCAGTCCTAGAGGGCCAAACACCATTCAGGTTCCATGCTGCCTCTAATAAAGATGCCTGTGCTGCATATCTATGCACCACCCCCATGGTATGCAGATGTAGCTCATGCATATTAATGAGCGTCAGCATGAAAACCCGAACAGTGTTTGGCACACCAGGACTGGAGTTGGGAACCTCTGTGGTAAAGCAGCAGCCAACAGGGCCAGACACACCCACACACACACCCACAGGCCCCATTGGCCAATGCCTCCTGGAGAGGCAGGACATTGGGCCCTGCGTGCATCTCCCAATACTAGCACTTGCATACCTTAGCAATGCCACCCTACACCTGGGTATATGGTACACACCTATCAAACATTTCCTATGATTACTGGCAGATAGCAAGTCCTACGTTACGCACAGTTTGTTCATTGAGCTCCATCATAACAATCATTCTGATGTCTGCGGTGTGTGCTGCAGGTCTGGTCTCTGACAGTGTTTACCGCCCTGGGGAGTGACCCCCAACAGTATTGCGTACCATATCCCTGCCTGTACTGTGCCCAGGACTGGTGTGGTGGGCAGGGCTGCTGAACTCCTCTATAGTAGCACAATGCTGGCATAGGTGTCGGAGTGTGTGTCTGTCTATGCAGTGTGTGGTGGCTGCAAACACCTTCCACAGCCCACACTGCCAGCACTGTTGCCAGTATTGGCCTGGCTATGTGCATAATGAGGAGCAAGGTATCATGGGTATATCCCAGACAGGGTGGCCTGGCCAGGGTGCATCTGCACAGCGCATAGGGCACTGACTGTGACATTTTAGTGCCCAGCCACCACCTACACAGACAGGGTGACCTCTGTATGTCCTGCAGGGAGATCACTCTCACCCTGACTGCGCAGTGACCACAGCATGGCTAGGCACCCCCATAGTGCTATATAGTATTTCTATCATGTGATATTTATGTGTTTCCTTTTGGGGGCTAGTCACTGACTTATCTGCTTGTTGTGTATGCTGCTATCCCAGTTCTGGGTGCATGCAGTTCCAACAGGAACATGCACTATGGACCAACTAGCAGACTGTTTGCAGCTGGTATGTGTCTTGATGGAGTGCCTTGCAGGGTGCAGTGGCTGAAGGCTTGCTGCAGGAGAATATCAGATGGTGGTGGGGTGCAGCTTAGCATATACAGGCCTACTGTCTGGCTGCATTGACTGCCATGAAGGGTGTCTTTTCCACAGCAGAACTGGGGTTGATGGTCTCTTCTACTGCCACCATTGCAGGGAGGTAGAATGTGGATCTGTTGAGGGGAGATCCTGTTTACCACCATAATCCTCCTAGGGGTCCATAGGGACTACACCTGACTGAGACAGACAAATATGTCCAAGGTGTTTGTGCAGAAACTACCTATCTCACACATTAACACTGCTTTGGACCTCCAGCATGGCCTATGTCTGCCATGGAAGGTGCTGTGGACCTGGTGCTGGGCGCCTCACTGCACCATGTGACGGTGTGTAGCTACTCTGTGCCAGTAAAACACACGGTCTGTAACCCCTACAAGGCCAAGGTGCTGTGGGGGTGCAAATGGACAGTTCCCCCTACCTGGCCAAGGTGTTGTGGGGGTGCATACCCTATCTTGTGTTCATCTGTGGACAGCTGATTTGCATGTGCAGTGCATCATGGGTACGGGTGAGCTAACCCTATCCTGGTGACCACAACAGACTGTCTGTGTGGTGACATGCAGGCTCTATGCAGCCAGCCAGGGGCTTGCTAGTAGCTATAGAGCTGTAGGCCAATGGTTACTTCACTGCCTATGAAGCCAGAGGTCACGGGTTCAAACCCACAGTGGGGTTATTTGACGGGACTGCCCATGGCATTATCTCTTTTTAATGCACATTTTTGCTGCCAGCAAAGACACCTTCAGCATACTGTACCCATAAGCTGCCTCTGAGGGCGCTTTATAGGGCGCACTATAGGGCACCTTATGGTTCCCGTCCATGTACGGTGCACTATACATTATCCTGTGATGCAACTTATAGGGTGCCCTTTAGGGGACATTTTAGGGTGCCGTGGCGGACAGTGCACTTTATAATGTGCCCTATTGAGTGCCTTATAGGGTGCCTTATATGGCACCTTCCATTACGGCACGTGAGGGCGTGTTTGCTGGCAACAATTAATAAAATACAAACAACGTGCTGCAGGAAACAAAACATACATTGCAAAGCTGATGCCTCAGCCAGCCTTATGTATTAGGCACCCTGGGGAGCAAACTCATGAACCCTGTATCAGCAGTCAGTGCCTTAACCATTGTGCTCCACTGCTGCTCCTCCTTGCATGTCAGCGCACCTACTTATGCTTTTCATTCTGCCACAGTGCTGCCATCAAAAACAGTGCTATGACCTTGCGGGAACTCATACGGCACCCTATAAAGCGCCCTATAAGCAACATTCTAGGGTGCCTTGGCGGACAGTGCACTTTAAAATGTGCCTTATGGGGTGCCTTATGTTAACACGCTTTGAGAGTGCATTTGCTAGTAGAGGTAATTAAAATATAATTAAGATGCCTCCTAAAGCAATCTTCCCCATAATAGGTAATGCCTCAGCCAGCCTTATTCATTGGGCACCGTGGGGAATTGAACCCCTGATCCCTTCACCATTGGTCAGTGTCTTAACCATTGTGCTGTGGTTCTGTTCCCATGCTTGCACGTTAGCACGCCGCCTTATGCCTTTCAATATTAAATTGCCTCCTAAAACAATATCGCACCGCCTTATGCCTCCCAAAACAATAGCGCCCAATATTAAACTGGCTCCTAAAGTAATGCCTCAGCCAGCCGTCTTCATTGGGCACTGTGGGGGATTGAACTTGAAGAGCTTACTTAACCCTCTCCTCACCAGCAACCTACTGGGCTCTTGAAGCTACAGAAAACTACATCCAAAACAATGGGAAGGTTAATCACAAGTCAGCAATAAAATACACACATCTATATAAAAATACACCAAAGCTTCAGTGGAGAGAAACTGAGAGAAACACGTTCTCCCTGTTTACTCTAACTTACTAGCCATGGTTCACTTTATTTATTAGGCTCTTTTAGATGATACAGCATAATTTCACTGTATTATTACACGTCAGGTATACATATTCATCATATCATAGGTCAATGTCTAATCACTGTAGGTCGGTATGTGGAGACATACATGGGGTCCAAGACATAACTGTTTACTGCTACATAGGTCATTACGAGGGGTCATACAGGATTCCAGGACATAATTGACATAATTGTTTACAGCTTGATATCTAATAACCCTGAGTATTGCTTGATATCTGCTAACCCTGAGAGTATTTTAGCTAATAACCCTGAGACAGAGAGGCTAGAGTACAACCTGCCCTTTTCTTTATTTATGTGAACCTTCACTTAGTAAGCAAATATATGAAGTTTTATTTCTAAGCAAGGTTCTGAACAGAATTAACTCTTTCTCAGGTTTAGTCAGTCTAATAGTGTACAGTACCCTGTACAAACAAACATGCTTTCAGAACTCATGGCCCCTGCATCATTGGTCAGTGTCTTCACCATTGTGCTGTGGCTCTGCTCTTATGCTTACACATCAGCGCGCCGCTTATGCCTCCCGTGCAGCTATCTCATGCGCTGATGTGCGGGGCGCACATGGGCACCGCGTACCTCAGCGCATATGTAAATCACGTTTTTTCTTTTTCAGTGAGAGACGCCCACTCCTTATATGGCACCTGCACACTAGCGCGGCCCGCACATTACCGGGGTTTTAGTAAACATACCCCTATGTCCTTGCACTGCATTATTTGTACAGTTTAGATTTCCCTCCCTTTTTGGAAGTTCCTGTGTTTTAGGAAATGCCACCCTGTTTACCTAGTAGGCACACCAGAAGTATCTGCTACTAATGGTGCAGTACAGAGCCTCCCTCTGAAGAGGAGGAGGAGGATTCTATGAGTGTGCGCCGGTGGGACTATGACAATAATGGGATTTGTTTTCTGTGGTGTTGGTCACTAGTTTAACCTTGTAAATCCAACCAGGAAGAGAGCACATGAGGAATCACTACATGGAATAAGGTGCTTATTGTTTGACCAAGGAATATGTGCTGACAAATAGACTGGGAAAGAATAATATTACCTTACATGACTTTAGAAAAATGAGAGCTGTTGGGTGTTCCAGTGATACATCAAGAGACATTAAAATGTATTTTCCAACTCCAAAATGTTTTCTGCCCTCTTTAGTTCAGGTTATTTTCATTTTTTTTAAAACATTTAGAGTGTTTTTCTTTTCTTGTTCAGGCTCTGCTAAGGTCTGGAGTCCTCATGCTTCTTTCCATCTCGCTCTCTATCTCATACATCCACAGTATCCCAAGACTTCTGGCTCTCATCCTCCCCCCATTTTGCCAATGGGATCTTCCATACCATAAACACATGTAGGGAACCTCTCTCATAGGGATGAGGGTGTGCCCGGAGGCCCTACTTAAAAGAAAAAAAAGAGTACAGCTGATGCTAAAAATGGGGGGGGGGGGGGGGGACTGGAAAAGTACCACTACAATGAAATAAAGGATCCTTGTTGATAGGGAGAGAGAACCTCAGATTCTAAGAAGAAGTAAAATGAAAGACAAAATCCCAAAAGAAATTAAGGCATATGGTTACTAAAGGGCGGTAAGGGAGCAGCTGAGATTGGGTAATAATGGCAGTGGTGTTTGCAGGCGATAAAGGCTCGGGGTGGGCAGTAGGTGTTCCGGCACAAGGGCCCATTTATCGTACACTAAGAGGACACCAGGCATTAAGGTGCCAAGTGTACACTTTAACACCCGAAAATTGCAGCATCTTAACGCAGGAAAAGGGAGCACTATTGAAAGTAAAGATGAAACTGATGGATGGATGGACAGGCAGGAACTGATGGATCAGACAGATCCTCGGGCACCATATGTGGCAGTTTGTAGGTGGGATGAGCATGTGGGAGGCAACAATCCTGATATAGTGAGGGCTGCCCGTGTAAAACCGCAGTAAATTCAGAGGATGGGGAAGATGTGCCCCTCTGTGGAGCCTGAGTTGTCATGATGTGTGCCTCAAAAGGGTGATGATGCAGGAGTGGGGACGTGCAGATCAGCCCAAGAGAGGCGTGGGCGATATAGTGCAATGAGGATAATGTACCTGCGTGGGCGATATAGTGCAATGAGGATAATGTACCAGTGTGGGCGATGGGGCTGCAGCTGGCAGATGCTGATGGATGGGTGGAAGGAAGGATGGTGCAGATGACAGTGTGATATCCGCTCGCAGCAACGATGTACCCAATATGACCCCTGAAATGCAGTCATAGGTGTGGGAAAAAAGTGCTGCTGTGCCACGTGGAAGCCCCAGTACCAGTTGTACCAGCCTCACAAGCCCCATACAACCCCTGACAATTGTGCATACAGCAACTGGACAAGAGATGCCGATACTGGTCATATGAAGCAAGTAAGGAAGTGTCATGATCCCCACAGGTGGCTACCCCATGGCTGGGGTGTGGCTGCATGTAATGGTGAAATGTGTGGGATTTATAGTTATACAGCCACACTTACAGTGAAATAGTGGAATCAGGCTGCATCTGATATATATTGGTGCATGTCCCTGACTGCAGTTCTGTATACTGCGCTAGCAACTCAGCCAAAGCGGTGCGCAGTTCAACAGAAAATAGGTAATGTACATGAAAAGCAGGGGCAATGCGTACATGCAATCCCCTGAAGCAAAGGAGGGTTAAGTACCCTGCCCAAGGCCACGAGGTGTAAAGATCAGTCGATGAAAGAGCTTACAGACAGAAGATGCCTCTGTAAAATAACCCCACCCATCACACAAGGAGAGCTAATGGGAATCAAACTCTGGCCTCTAAGGCAGTGTTGTAACCATTAGTCCACACTGCCACTCAGGGCTGCAGCAGAGGACAGAAAGCCAGGCTGTCAAAAGGGCATGAGCGCGATCTGTAGTTCAGTAGAGGCAATGTGCTATAGCAACACATACTCAAGCAGGAGAACGTGTGTCTTTCAGTCAAAACAGACCCTTGACTGTTCCTGGCATCAAAATGAGCTGTGCAACCCACAGCCACAAAGAGAACAAGTGGGATCCTTTACTGACTGAGCCATTGCCTTTACCATCCCAAGCTAGACCCACAGGACCCAAACTCCTATCGTCCCATATCTAGTCTTCCTTTCTTGTCTAAAATAATGGAGAAGATAGTACAGCAACAAACACAAGACCATATTGATTGCCACGCACCACTTGATCTGCAACAGCATGGTTTTCGGCAACATCATGGTATCGAGACTTTACTTACATCCTTACTTGACAACCTGATCGTAGACTTAAATAATCCGAAACAGGGCTTAATCTTGATATTCATGGATATTGCTTCAGCCTTCGATACAGTCTGTCACAGACAATTAATTAATCTGCTTAAACTTAAGGGCATTCAGAGCTCAGCTCTAGATTGGTGTCGCTCATATCTAACAGATCAGCAACAACAAGTCTGTATCGGCAATCAAACATCAAATATGTTTCTGCAAACACAAGGTGTGCCACAAGGATCTTCCCTATCTGCCTTGCTATTTAACATATATTTACAACCAATTTGTACAATCATACAGTCCTTTGGCATCCTTTATCACATCTATGCAGATGATGTGCTCCTCTACCCTCCTTTCTCAACAGAAAACCCAAATTTCACCAGAATCATTGTTTCAATGCTGTCTCCGACTGGCTAGCTGTGCACAACCTGAAAGTGAATTATAAAAAGACAGAAGTCCTTTTTATCACAAAAGTCCTAACATTCATACCCCTGACAATTCTGCAGGTTAAGAATGCTGAACTGAAATCTAATCATGAAGTTAGATATCTGGGCATCATGCTTGACCAATCCCTAAACATGGAGCCCCATATAAGCAATATCACAAAGTCCGTCTATCATAAAATACTGTGATGAGGTGCGTGCAGCCCAGCTAGGGAAAGCTGAAAAAAAGAAGGATTTTTTCTCATTGCGGCGGATGGGTGCACAAAATCCCATGCTCCATACTAGAAGCACTGAAAGGAACCTAGGGGGCAGAGCTAAGGGTAAACCAATCACAGACCACAGGACAACCCTGCATAGGAGTAGGAGGTCCAGGTGGGAGGAGCTAGGAAGGGAGTTGCCCTGCTCAACAGTTAACAGAGGGAAAGCAAACACAAGAGAGAGACACAGTTTGAGTTTGGAAGGAGCTGTGAGCAGAAGGTCCAGGAGGAGTGCAAGAGCAAGCACAAGTGGCAGCTGCAGTTCAAGGCCTAGCCCAGGTTCGAGTCCTATTCCCAGGAGGCACAGACAGGAAAGATCTGGGGCCAAGCTGAGGAGAACCTTTGCAGCCAAGGAGAGCAGCAAATGGAGGAACCATTATAAAGGCAGCCAAAAAAGGTACGCAGGGAACCAGCATTGCCAGCAGGATAGTTCTTGCTCTGACTCAGAGGAGACTTTCATACCCCTGAAGCCTCAGCACAGCAAGAAGTATCTCAAGAGGGAAATTAAACAGGAGAGACCCCCAAGAGACCGGCTTGGAGAAAGCAAGGCCAGGCAGTGGGAGAGACTGTTTAATCTTGTGAGGACTCTTAAGGAAAAGACACCAGAGCACCTTCAGCAAGCACCCAGCTGTAGCTCAATTGAGAGCATGGAGGTAGGCCCTGAGGAAAGTGTGATTGAGTCCGAGGTCTCTGAGATGGAATGTGAGCTGTGCACTAAGATACAATAGTAATGTGTGCTAGAAACAGTGAAATATAAAAAGAAGCTGTTGCAGTTTAAAGGCAGTTTTCAGAAGCTGGAAGAGAAGAGTAAACCTGAAGAAAAGGGGTTAGGAATCTCTCCTAGGAAGCCAAAAACTGCAGAACCTCAGTGAAGGCCCAAACAGCAAAAACTGTTTGTGTGTGGGTGTGGCAACAGCAGGTTGAAGCTAAGGACCCATTCACTGTGAAGAGTTTTACAAATGCTTTTGTTTTATAATGTCAAGCAATTGCAGTGAGGAACAGAAACTGCTGTAAGTTTTGTTCCAGGTTACAATGTTTGGACATTTTGGTTTTGGAGAAGTTATCCTGTATTTTCTTTTGTCTGGAAAAAGTTTGCTTGAAGAATTTTTATGTTCACCACTTACCAACTTGGAAACCGAATAAAAATGTCCTGTGCGCTTTAATAACCACTTGGCTCTTCTTATTGGACACAACTACAAAACCCTAGAAGGGATAACAGATGGCGAGCCGTCCCTACTAGGCAACCGCCTGGTAAGGGCGCGAGCGTCACAGGTGGCGTAGTTCTTGGATGCGGTGTTCCAGTGGTCAAGGGGAGCGTCTTTGAGTCATACCTCTGGACAGAGAACTCCAGGAAAGGCGGTGACCGGATCGAGGAAACGGAGGAAAAACCGGAGCGGATTCGGATCGGAAGCGCTGTGACTGGTGGCAAATGCTGAGACCTGCATCAGAATCAGGTAACCCGTAGGCTGGAAGGGCTAGGCCTGGATTCTGGTGTAAGGGGGCCACCAGCTGCTCACTAGGAGAATGAGTGTAGAAAAAAAAAAAAAAAGTGCTGCACTTTGTGTGTGTTTTGTCTGTTTTTGTTGCAGAGACTGCAATCCAGGATGGAGACAGCGGACTTATTGGCTTGGGTAGCGGACCAATTCGCTAAGCAGAGGGAGATGGCAGCATTCAGCCAGGAGCGGGCGAGCTCCATGTTGCGGGCCCAACAGCAACCCCTGCTGGAGATGATGGCCAAGTGGATCCAGACCCAGGAAGAGGCAACAAAGCAAGCACAGACTGTCCCAAAGACTCAGCCTGTTGGTACAGGTGGGGAAGGGTTAGCCTTTGGACCTTTCTCATGTGGTCGTTTAACCAAGGAGGACAACCTTGACGACCACATAGAGGCTTTTGAAAGAATAGCTGGTCTGGCTCAGTGGCCGAAAGAGCAGTTGGCTGTAAGGTTTGCCACTGCCCTAAGCGGTGAGGCATTAGCCGCTTACAGGGAAATGCCAGTTGATTCAATTCATAATTATGAGCATGTTAAAGAAGCCATAAGAGAACGGATGGGTTAAGTCCTTCCGCTTATAGAAGACTTCTAAGGGCATCTGTGTTAAAAGAAGGTGAAACACCACAAGCTCTGTATTATAGAATAAAGAGCCTAGTCTTTAAATGGCTACTGCCTGGAAAGAAAGATATAGATTCCATTATTGATACAGTAATACTAGAACAATTTATTGAAGCTGTTCCTATAGACATGCAAAGCTTCTTGATAAAGCAAAACTGTAAAAACACCAGAGAAGCCATAGTTTTGGCAGACTGCTTTCTGGAGGCCCAGAAATTGAGCCTAAAGAAAGAGGGCGTTTTTCAGGGTGCAGGTGTGCAGGAAAAGAATGCAGCCTTTAGTAAATATAGGACAGATAGAGATAAGCCCATGGAAAAGTTTAACCTGCAAAGAAAGTGCTTTTCTTGTGGTGAGCACGGTCATCTCAAGAAAAATTGTAAAACAAAGAAGGCCTTTGTTATAACACACCCCAAGGAGATAGGTGAAGGATTCCTCCTATCGGTAGAGGTGGAAGGAATAACAACAGAAGCACTGTTAGATTCAGGGGCTAGCCAGTCCATGATCTCTAGAAAATTATGGAAAGTGATAGAAGCCCAGAAGCAGTGCGCCCAAGAGTCCTCAAGGGGGCAGGTTAAAATTAAATGTGTGCATAGGGCTGCCTCTACCTACCCGCTCCAAGCCGTTAAGATAAACGGCTTAGGCAGGGGAAGGGAGGTAGCAGTAGCAGTGATACCAAGACTCCCTCATGATATTATACTGGGCAGAGACTGGTCCCCGTTTAGGAAGGGAGTGGAGAAAAAGCTGCAAGAAAAGGCAGGCCTGGTAACCACAGGCCCAGACGTAAAACTTTCAGGGAAAGGAAAAAGGGAGGAAGCTGGCCACCCCAGAGCTGCTACAGGGGGAATAATACCTGCTCCCCTGTTTGGAAAAAGAGTAGACCCGGGGAGGTCAATAGCCCCTAAGGAAAAAGTACAGGCACCCAAAGCAAAGTTTGTCATCAGGTTTTGTAGAGTTAACCCTGAGGCTAGGATTCCCAAGCGGGCCACTGAACAAGCGGCTGGGTTAGATCTATGTAGCGCAGTTGAGGTAGTCGTACCCAAACAAGGGAAGGCCATAGTAAACACTGGACTGAGGGTAGAAATACCGCCCGGGTGTTACGGACGGATCGCACCCAGGTCAGGCCTTGCCCTTAAAAATTTTATAGATGTAGGCGCAGGAGTCGTAGATCCCGACTACAGGGGAGAATTAAAGGTTCTCTTATTTAATTTCTCCCATGAGAATTTTAAGGTGAACCCCGGAGACAGAGTGGCCCAATTAGTTTGCGAGAGGGTAGGCTTTCCGCCCGTAGAAGAAGTAGACGAGCTTTCACCTACCACCAGGGACTCCAAGGGATTCGGCTCTACAGGCCTAAGGGAGATAGAGGGGTTAACTGCCTGTTGTATTGATAAGGAAGAAGACGAATTAGGACCTCAACTAGTGAGAGGCAATACGGATCCTGTTTATAGGATTGAGGAAAATTTGAAAAGGAGTCAAACGAAACAGAAAACTTATCACGATCGGCGGGCAAAGCCCCGTCTTTTAAAGGTCGGGGATAGAGTTATGGTTATGATAGCCACAGCGAATTCTCGTTTTGAGAACTCGTGGAAGGGCCCTTATAAAATAATAAAACAGCTTGGGCCAGTGTCATATGTTGTGGATACTGGACGGGGGAAGTCCCAAGTATATCATGCTAATCTGTTGCGACTGTGGCAAGAACGTATAGGGAGTACTCAACTAGCCCCAGAGATGTGTGAAGATTCTCAGCCCATAGTTTGTATTTCGTGCTGTTCGCGGGATAAAGCGACAGCCCGAAATAGTCTAAGGGGGGGATATGTGATGAGGTGAGTGCAGCCCAGCTAGGGAAAACTGAAAAAAAGAAGGATTTTTTCTCATTGCGGCGGATGGGTGCACAAAATCCCATGCTCCATACTAGAAGCACTGAAAGGAACCTAGGGGGCAGAGCTAAGGGTAAACCAATCACAGACCACAGGACAACCCTGCATAGGAGTAGGAGGTCCAGGTGGGAGGAGCTAGGAAGGGAGTTGCCCTGCTCAACAGTTAACAGAGGGAAAGCAAACACAAGAGAGAGACACAGTTTGAGTTTGGAAGGAGCTGTGAGCAGAAGGTCCAGGAGGAGTGCAAGAGCAAGCACAAGTGGCAGCTGCAGTTCAAGGCCTAGCCCAGGTTCGAGTCCTATTCCCAGGAGGCACAAACAGGAAAGATCTGGAGCCAAGCTGAGGAGAACCTTTGCAGCCAAGGAGAGCAGCAAATGGAGGAACCATTATAAAGGCAGCCAAAAAAGGTACGCAGGGAACCAGCATTGCCAGCAGGATAGTTCCTGCTCTGACTCAGAGGAGACTTTCATACCCCTGAAGCCTCAGCACAGCAAGAAGTATCTCAAGAGGGAAATTAAACAGGAGAGACCCCCAAGAGACCGGCTTGGAGAAAGCAAGGCCAGGCAGTGGGAGAGACTGTTTAATCTTGTGAGGACTCTTAAGGAAAAGACACCAGAGCACCTTCAGCAAGCACCCAGCTGTAGCTCAATTGAGAGCATGGAGGTAGGCCCTGAGGAAAGTGTGATTGAGTCCGAGGTCTCTGAGATGGAATGTGAGCTGTGCACTAAGATACAATAGTAATGTGTGCTAGAAACAGTGAAATATAAAGAGAAGCTGTTGCAGTTTAAAGGCAGTTTTCAGAAGCTGGAAGAGAAGAGTAAACCTGAAGAAAAGGGGTTAGGAATCTCTCCTAGGAAGCCAAAAACTGCAGAACCTCAGTGAAGGCCCAAACAGCAAAAACTGTTTGTGTGTGGGTGTGGCAACAGCAGGTTGAAGCTAAGGACCCATTCACTGTGAAGAGTTTTACAAATGCTTTTGTTTTATAATGTCAAGCAATTGCAGTGAGGAACAGAAACTGCTGTAAGTTTTGTTCCAGGTTACAATGTTTGGACATTTTGGTTTTGGAGAAGTTATCCTGTATTTTCTTTTGTCTGGAAAAAGTTTGCTTGAAGAATTTTTATGTTCACCACTTACCAACTTGGAAACCGAATAAAAATTTCCTGTGCGCTTTAATAACCACTTGGCTCTTCTTATTGGACACAACTACAAAACCCTAGAAGGGATAACAGATGGCGAGCCGTCCCTACTAGGCAACCGCCTGGTAGGGGCGCGAGCGTCACAATACGTTCCCTCTGTCATCTCCGATCCTTGCTGGAGCCTACTGACTTCCGCACTGTCTTCCAAGCCCTGATCACTCCTCTCTTCGACCATGCAAATATCATCCTGCACCGGCTTCCTGGATATTCTATCCATCCTTTACAATTAGCATTGAATACTGTGGCACGAACCATCTACAGAGCATCCAGATATGAGCATCTATCTCCTCTCCTAATCCAACTTCACTGGCTCCCAATAAGCAGTCGACTCAAGTACAAAACTCTCCTGATAACATTCAAGAATCTCCACCACCTATCAGCACCCTACCTGGAAGATCTCCTACATTGGACTCCTGATAACAGAGCGAGAAGAATAAATATGGTAAACACCCTTACCATCCCATCCATAGCCAGAAAAAGCTCCCAATTCGCCAGGAACAGAGCCTTTTCCCTCTTTGCCCCTCTACTATGGAACTCCCTACCTGCTCGTATTCTTCTCATATCAGATTTGGCCACCTTTCATAAAGCAATCAAGACACACCTATTCCACCTTGCTTTCGACCACATAACTTAAAGGGGTATGTTTACTAAACCGTCTTAATGTGACTGGCGCTAGTTTCAGCGATAATGTGAAGAGTGCCATATAAGGAGTGGGCGTTCCGGTGTTAAGGTAGCAATCGTGGGTTATCACGCGATAAAGTGCCCCATGTCCATTATCACGCGATAGAGGGAGCCGTGCACGTTACCGCGCGTTAACATTACTTTCATGTGCCGATCTGCTATCACAGCAACAGAGGTGTAGCACACTGGTTAATGTAATGATTGCTGAGACAGGGGTCATGATTTCAATCCCCCAGTGTGCCTAATGAAAAAGGGTGGCCAAGGCAATTTCTTTTTCTTCTTGAAACAGTCTAACAATCTGTGCTGCTAGCTAAAAATACCTGCACCCCAGTGCCATAACCTAATGCACCTTGTAGGGCGCACCAGAAGGCACATCCTAAACCACCACGTCAGCCAAGGCGGGTTATAATGTGTCCCAGAGGGCATGTTGAAAGGTTCTAAACCCCCGAAGGCACCATATTAGGTGCCCCACAAGATGACTGAATCTAAGGTGTGACTAAAGATGCCCCAAGGTGACTCAAGAAATGTTGCCCAAGGGCACTAAGGTCACCCAAGTTGAAAAGAAAGAAAGGCATGGGACAAACACAGATGTAACCCTAACATTGCACAAAGCACCAAGGAAAGACAATGCACAAGTGATGGAAGGAAAGAGATCTGAGCTGATGGACAAGACAAATCTGCATCCAGCCCATGTGGCAGCTGGAAAAATGGACAAACATATCGGGGGTTGCTGTAGCGATGCACAGGGTAAGGGTAATGTACCATGCAACAATGACAGTGTGTGGCAGAGGATGGGAAGACGTGTCCAGCAGAGGAGGTAGAGGTGGCAGGATAGGTGTAATGACAGGAGGATAGAGGAGTAGCAGTGCCATGCAGAACACACACAGGAGAGGCAACCAGGAACAGCTGCAATGCAGAAACATGTATCAGTGCAGGACATAGGGTGGCAGCATGCACATCAGGGCAGGATGGCACACAACTGGCAGACACACATAGACGGACAGAAGGATGGCGGCAACTGTGATAAGGGTACAATGTGCTAACAGCACAGATCTACACAGATATGACTGTCACAGGGAATGAAAAGTAGCTGTGCAGGATAGGCATACAAATGAAAGAGAACAGAGAGGAATCAAACCTATGACCATTAGCACAAATGTTAATGCACAAACCGGTAGGCCACACCACCAACGTGAGGTCAAGAGCAAAGGCTGCATACAAGAATACTGCAGGGCAGCACACAAGAAGCCTGCTGGCTGTCAGGACAGGCAAACCCCCAACAGTAACCATGATGAAATGTACATGCAGATCTGGTGTGTACAGATCAGATCACAGTCTGTAATTGGGACCAGAGCCACATATAACTACATGCACACACACAATGAAATGTTATGTAGTGGATACAGCATGCAAAAGAGGAAAAAAACTAAACCCAAAGGGCGGCAGGGGATGCTCTGTAGAGCAGGGCAAAATATGGAACAGAACAGGAGCATGTGAGAATTGAACCTGCAAACAGGTGTGGTACAGACCAGCTGAACCACAGCAGTGCCAATCCCCCCAAGCCAACTGCCATGTAAACACTATAAAGAAAGAGACATATGTAACAGCTAATATGTGATGGATAGGCAGCACAGAGGGCACACTTTGGTGTACAGTGAAGAGATGGAAGTGTGTGTGCATAGGTGATGAACCTGCGGGTACCTAATGGTCAGGTTAGCACAACAGAAAAAAATAAGTAAACCCCATGTGGGGATCAAACCTGCAACCTATGGTGTTACAACACATGTCCGTAACCACTATCTCAAAGAACCACAGCAAGCACAATGCAAAGATATTACCTCAAAGGGAAGGTGTGTATGGCAACCTGTAACACCCAGTGATGTGGCAAACGGCTGGCAGATAGACAGCTGGCACCATACAAGGATGTGAGCACAGGTGGGCCATGTACATGACCAGGAAATCACTAAATACAAGTGTCAGTGTGATCAAGCAGCAGCAGAGACAAATGTACGTCAAACACATATTTTTATTTTGGTTAATCATCACAGATAGTGTAGATATTGCCTATCATAATATCAAGGTGAGTGGTTCCCGGGGAAAATCTGAAAGCACATCTTGCAGGGCAGCAACCCACAAGTTACAGAAAAGTCACTGGCCCGTCTACAGATGATGGGCAGGAGAGATAATGTGCATTAGGTGCATGGTGTGCAGTATGTATTAGCCCCCAACCCCCCACATGCTGCAGCATGCCCCAAATGCGTCAGTTACATATGTGTGCATGTAGACAGTAGGCGGTGCATGATGAGGGCCCAACACACATCAATCATGATCTGTTCCTTAAAACATATCTGTCTGCCAACACAGGAGGCACACAAATGAAACAGCATATGTTGTTAAAAGTAAGAAAGTGTAAATACAGATATCGAAATATATGTTACAGCTGTCACATAATGCCTGATATAGGAATCAAAGCAGCAACAATTTAATCCTAAACAATGGTTAAATGCACAATGAGGATATGCTAACAGGTAGCAGAGGCACATGAACACAGAGAATTCAAATGAAACAAACTGCAGAAACATGCAGAGATAATACTATGCAGAAGGTGCCCTGCAATGGGTGGTGTGGATACAGTGTCTGTACACATATAGCACGGTACATGGAATGTACAAATGAAGGAAGACAACGGACACACACACTGCAACACTCCAAATATAACGGGGCAATGTGAGTGCCGGAACCTCAAGGGATAAATAGGACTGTACAGACATGCAATGCTAGGTTTGCAAATCAATGCAGAGTATCACATCTGTACAGTAAACAGACACAATAACCTGTATATAGAGATGGAAAGAAAGGTCAAACATGTTGCAGTAACCCACACAGAAGCCATATTGCCACATGCTGTATTGCACCAACATAGTCAGTCACATGCACATGCACCAGGTACATTTAAACATGATACAGTGATGCCACACATGCACTGTAACACCCTTGGGGAGTGCAAACATCAATCCAAGATGTTGGTGTGCAGTAAAGTGGCGTCGTGGCAAAAACTGTGTCATGTCCAAGTGGAGGGTAGGTGGACATGGACAAGAGGACCTCTCCATTGCTCCCCCTGTGCCACACGCATGGCTGTATGCTTGTGTTGAACCAAACAGATGAGCGTATCCTGTGTTCCATGTCACACACATGGGCAAAACACAACAACACAACATTAGAAGGATGTGCAACATACAGCGACAATGTCAGTCCCTGCTGCACACGTGAGGACCAGTACACAGTGTCCAAAGTGCAAAGGGTATCTGCAATCCAACAAATCATGTTAAGACTGTCCTTAAAACCCTGGGCATGCATAGTCAAGTGTGACATCCCAATATGCCACAGTACTGGAAGGTCATGTGTGTCTCCTGCGATGAACACGACACCCAGCCAGAGCACGGCAGCAACGGTGTGTTGGACAGGTCTGTCATGGCCAAAGTAGCAGTCCAACAATAATACTGTCCATCCTAGGCATGTGTCCCACTCGCAGAGGTCAAACATCCTATGGCACCATTTCCCAGGGATAGCTCCATGGTGTTGTTGTATCCTCCAAAAGGTGGATGATGGTGACACCGGATACACTGTAGTAGATGTGCTTTGTTTGTTCTCTGCCCTGTGTCAGAAGAGGATAAACAATGTATTGGTATGCTGCTTGCAACATCAGCCCAAATTTCAGAGAGTCAAACATTAATATGTACGTAATAAAACGTCACACAGGCAAACATAACATGAGCACAACACAGAACACACTGCATGTTGGGGACATTTTGAATTGGAACCGCAGACGAGAGTGTCACATGGATATGGTCATGTCCATGCCCATGTTACACCGGCATTTCACAGCTCCACCCCATGTGCATCAGCGTTCGTGTACAGAGAGCCAACATGAAATGTCTATGAAACAAACAGTAAATCATTAACATATAAAGGTTGATGTCATTCACAAAAGAACAAAGGTGCAACCTACCGTGTGTTTGCATCAAGTGTATGTTTGGGATCCCCTGAGGCTCTCAAAGGCCACAACACGTCACAGTGAAGGGAGAAGATGTCATTGAAATGTGTAGAATCACCATGTCACCATGTCCAGCCACTGTTGATGCATGTCCACATTATGGCGATATCTGTGATACAAAATTGCTGTTGCACAGTAGTCTGTCAGCACATAAGAGCTAGGTCTGCTCACAATGCACAACACCTGTCCACAATGTTCACAAGGTAAACAGCAGTAAGGTAGAGATAACACAGTCACCACCGCTCCCCAGGTGTACAGACCCTTCACACCACATGATAATGCAAAATACCTGCATGCTGTATCATCACACAGCCAACCCAAAAACACCCACCCACACAGTAGGCTAAGGTGAGCGTTCCAGCAGTAGCATACGGCCTGTATGTGCACAATTGGAGATTAGTGGAGATAAAGGCCAGTTATATCCAATGATACACTGCTGTTGGCTAATGCTACAACGACAGGGAAGGGTGTACGTGCAGCCCACCACCAAAACACTTAGGACCTGCACACACACATGGCTCAGTTGGACGTGTCCCAGAGACAGTGTTGGAGAAGACAAACTGGACAGGAACACATGTGGATATGTGTGCCAACAGCAGGATATTGGGTATGGGGGTGCAGGGAAAAGAGGTGAACAACAACATATGTACAATATGACAGATCACTGCAGACGTGTTCCCCCTGAATGTCGTCACACACAAAGTAGCTGTAGGTCCACTTATCCCAGACTACTGCATGTTGGATGACGTACAGTCACCTGCCAATGTACCACAGCACCAGGAGGGTCACCAAGTATGTCCTGTGGATTGAGAAACACAAGAGAAACATACATATGTCATGTTGTAGGTGTGCAACACACACTGCACCTTCACATCCTCAGCTTGCAGACCCCCCAAGATCCTTTACAGACTGACTGTTCCCCATCACACTGTACAGAATCATTTCATGTTAAAGTTATCATTGAAGTGTGTTTGGCAAACCACAAGGGTACGTACTCTGTCCCCTCCCTTACCTCTCTGTTGGCCTAAAAACTGGTGAACAGAAGAGTCTCCTCACTACCGTGTCCCTGCTTGGCTCCAAGGCTGCAGTACTATCCTTTGTCCCCCATATTGCTCCCAATGCCCCGTTAGTGTGTGTCCTGGTGTCTCAATGTCATCTGCTACCCCGCTGTCAGTTCCTGTAACAAAGGGAAATATGCAGGGGCTCCTCCCTGTTCCTCTGTCCATATACATTTCCTTGGTGTGTATATCTCATACCTTGACTTACATTAACAGCTGGGTGCTGATGAGTTGCAAATATATCTCTCGACGCCTGAGTTATGTCTGCCAAACCACACCCCGATGTCTGCTTGCCACCTGACCTTTATGGCTGCATGTCATCACACTGTGTGAAATTGATAAAGGCAAAGCATGGATATCCTATATGTGCACCTAAACCTTCCCCTCCTATCAGAGCGTCTTTGTGTGTGTGGCCATAACTTTCCTTCTCTAGGGTCCCCAATGTAGGTGTTGTCTTGGACTGCACTCTCCTCCTCTACACACATACCCAGCTTGTAGTTGAGGCTTGTGGTTTATGTATAGATGTCATCAGCTATATTTCCCCAGTCCTCCCTGAAAACACAACTAAAAAACAAATCCCCCCCCCCTCCCCATTCAGCTGCTGACTTGCCTACTGTAACCTACACCTTGGTGATCTGGCCCTGAATCATCTCTGTCTGCCTGAAAATATGCAACACTGCACTGCATGGCTATTCTACAGCCACACACATAATGGCAATGATACTCCCCTTGGCAGGACACCTCACAGGTTCCCTATCCTTCTCCACATCCATGGTAGGGCTACGTGCTGACCTATACATTCAGGCACACTGTGGTGTTGCAGTAACTTCCCTTACTGATCTCACATACCAGTAATCCAACTATTACTGAGCATGTATATAGTGCTACGTATCACATATAGTGCTATACAAAAACAATTAACACACAGTCCCTGCTCATCAGAGCATACCAACCACACAATCAGCTCAAATTACAAAACGTTAAACACACACATCTAGACAACTGGCCCCATCTATGGTCTGCTCTCCAAACTGTTTATTCCATACTACACACCTTTCACCTTGCTGTACCCAAAGCATCAAACTAACTACCTGTGGCTGTACAGCAACCCCTATCCCAATCAGCCACAAATCAGGTATGTCAGCTTAACACCTTCCACAAGCCTACAACTCCCGACACACATAATCCACCTCCACCTGCTGTTGTGCGCTGCTCACATCTTCTGCGTTACAGTCATGACTAGATTGTAAGCTGGCATAGCCAGGCAGTGTCTGTTACATGTCAGTGCAGTGTTGCATCTTACTGCTATTGGGATACAAATGTGCACTAGTAGTAGCAGTACACACATAGTGAAACAACTGTATGTGGCAACATATGCAGTAGTTACATGAGAAGACCTCCTCAATCACCTGCCGCCTGACTGCTGTGCCCTCACGTGTGTCACTACGGGCACGTACAGGAGGGCACGTAGGATCATCCTCCAGATCCTCATTAATTTGGACAGGGATATGGTGCCTGAGAGCAATGTTGTGCAGAATGCAACAGGCTATAATGATCTCTGCCACAGTCTGTGGTTTGTATTGTAAGGCCCCGCCTGTCCTATCCAGACACCTGAAGCGACTTTTTAAAACGCCAAAGGTGCGCTCTATGACAAAGCGGCGGGAGGCATGGGCCTCATTGTAACTCCTCTCTGCACATGTCTGTGGTTGATGCACAGAGGTCAGCAACCAGGAGCGACACCCATATCCTGCATCACCTGCAGAAAGAAATGTTGAATGTTAAAGCAGGAACTCACGTCCACCCAAATTGACACAAGTATGTACGTACAAATCAAATGCACAAAATGCCCTGACAGAAACATATGACAGCACATGATGGGACACCACAACTATGCATCAGCGTGTGAAGTTATGACACACAAAACATGGGGGAGGTGTACGGATTGCAATCGACATAATCTGTAACCACGACACAAATGCTAGCGTCCATTCTACCATCATCACACAGCACCGTAGCAAGGTAGAGCTGGAGGGCACCCCCCCCCCCCCAACGTTAGATAACACACAGACAGACAAAACACACACACAACTAGGATACACCTCCAAGACAGACATGTGCACATACGGTCAGTCACAGGATCACCATGTGCATGTCAGAGATGAGAAATACACACCCAGCAGTATACAGTCCTCATACTGTCCTGCCTCAAATTGTCTGAATAGTGCCGAGTGATGCAGGATATAGGAGACATGGGTGGACCCTGCAAACCTAGGGACCACATTCAGAATATGCGGTATATAATACCTGCCTCTGGTATATAATAAAAGCATATATATAGTACATAGTTAACCCAGTTATCCAAGTTTGTACTCCTGTTCAATGTAAAACCTGACAGTTTGTCGTAATGGTCGTTTTGTTATGATGTAAACCGCGCTGATTCTAAATAGCGCGGTATATAAGAAACTGTAATAAATAAATAAATAAATAATGTTGATTGTACATAGTTATCCCTGTTATTCCATGTTATATATTCCCTTGTTCTCTGTAAACTCAATCTTAACTGTATGCATTGCAGTATATTTTGTTCGATGTACACCGCGCTGATTTTAATAGCGCGGTATAGAAGAGATGTTAAATAAATAAATAAACATGTGTGCAATCAATAGCTCCCATCACATGTGGTATCCCGGCAAACACCTCAAAGGCCTGGTTCAGGGTCCCCCACTGTTGCCTAGTGTTGGGAATGGCAATGTAATTCCCCACCAGGCTGATCATGGCACGCAGTACCTGGTGGAGACAGCGTGAGACGGTTGGGTGGCTCATGCCACCCACTGCGGCCACAGATGACTGGAAACAGCCAGAGGCAAAGAAATGTAGGGCACCAAGGAGCTTGACCAAACCCGGTATGGCATGTGAGAGACCAGTCAGGGGCTCGAGGTCAGGTCTTAGATCCTCATAGAGCTCCCTAATAGCCCCCATGCTCAGGCGGTAGAGGGAAATGACCTGGTCCTCACCCATGCCCTGGAGCTGGGCCCTGGCCTGTAGAGGCAAGGCTGGTGAGCCTGCAACTCTGCACGCCTCCTGCGCCATGCCCCCACAGCTGCAGGTCTGTGTTGCAGCAGGACTAAACCCATGCACTGTGCCTCAGCCCCATGGACACCATCTCCCCCGTCAGGCAACCGCAGCCCCTGCTCACCTCCCACTGCACATGCAGCAACCACAAAGCCTGCCATAAACTCCACCCCCTCAACTCCTCATACTAACTCAGACTCAGACACTCACCTCACCCACCAGTCACCAACCCAGCCACACAACTCCACCAGCACTCACCAACCCAGCCACTCTCCACACCAAACCAGCCTCTCACACTTCCCTTGCTTCACCAACAACCAACACCGCACGCCTCGTCTCCCTCGCCTACACAAAACCCTCAGCATGTACCATGTGTGCATGTTAACTGTAACACATCAATGTCATAGTAAAGGGTTAATATGCAAAAACCTTGTTACTGACCTAGGACACCATTACTGCTAACTGCCACCAACTTTTCCACCATCACTGCGACAGTTTAACCCTACCCCTACCGATATTAGATTTGTCTACTTATGAATACAAATGTTGCTAATGTTGATACTATTGCTACGCTGTTACCATTGCTAATGTTCATACTGGTTGTTTATGCTGATACTATTGTGCTGCTATTGTTTGTTTATTCTACTACTACTGTGCCATCTGTTTATACTGCTACATAGTGCTGCTACATAAGAACATAAGATATGCCATACTGGGTCAGACCAAGGTCCATCAAGCCCAGTATTCTGTTTCCAACAGTGGCCAAATCTAGGTCATATGTACCTAGCAGTTTCCCCAAGAGACACAAGTTCCACAATGCTTGTACTGGGTCAAGCATTGATATCTTCGGTCACTTCTTAATAATGGTTTATGGACCTTTCCTCCAGGAACTTGTCCAAACCTTTTTTAAACCCAGCTACACTAACAGCCTTTACTACATCCTCCGGTAACAAATTCCAGAGTTTGATTACACGTTGAGTGAAAAAATATTTTCTTTTATTAGTCTTAAATAGTTTACCCTGTAGCTTCATTGCATGTCCCCTAGTCTTTCTATATTCCGATAACGTAAACAATCGATCTACATTTACCCGTTCCACTCCGTTCATTAATTTATAGACTTCTATCATATCTCCCCTCAGCCGTCTCTTTTCCAGGTTAAAGAGCCCGAACCTTTTTAGCCTTTCCTCATAGGAGTATCCTTCCATCCCCTTTACCATTTTGGTGGCTCTTCTCTGAACCTTTTCTAAAATCGCTATATCCTTTTTAAGATACGGCGACCAGAATTGCACACAATATTCAAGGTGCGGTCTCACCATGGAACGATATAGAGGCATTATAATATCTTTTGTTTTATTTTCCATTCCTTTCCTTATCATACCTAGCATTCTATTTGCTCTCTTGGCCGCCGCTGCACACTGGGCCGAGGGTTTTAACATGGTATCCACAATGACGCCTAGATCTTTTTCCTGGGTGGTGGTTCCTAATGTGGAACCTTGCATCGTGTAACCATAGTTTGGGTTGTTCTTCCCTAGGTGCATAACCTTGCACTTGTCCACATTAAATTTCATCTGCCATTTTGATGCCCAGTCTTCCAATTTATCAAGATCCTCTTGCAATTTTTCACAATCCTCTTGGGTTTTAACAACTTTAAATAGTTTTGTGTCATCTGCAAATTTGATAACCTCACTCGTTATTCCACTTTCCAGGTCATTTATGAATATGTCAAAAAGCAGCGGACCCAGCACAGATCCCTGGGGTACACCACTAATTACCTTTCTCCATTTAGCCCTACCCTCTGCTTTCTATCTTTTAACCAGTTCCTGATCCACAATAGTACACTGCCTCCTATCCCATGACTCTTTAGTTTTGCCAAAAGTCTCTGATGAGGGACCTTGTCAAAGGCTTTCTGAAAGTCCAGATACACAATATCAACCGACTCACCTTTGTCCACCTGTTTATTCACTCCTTCAAAAAAACATAACAGATTAGTAAGACAAGATCTTCCTTGTCTAAAGCCATGTTGGCTGTCTCCCATTAGGTCGTGACTATCTACATGCTGAGTAATTTTATTCTTTATGATGGTTTCTACCATTTTTCCCGGTACTGACGTCAGGCTCACCGGTCTGTAGTTTCCCGGATCACCCCTGGAACCCTTTTTAAAAATTGGTGCTGCTACATGGTGCTGCCATTTGTTTAGACTGCTACATAGTGCTGCTACATAGTGCTCCCACATAGTGCTGCTACATAATACTATTTGTTTATACTGCTACATAATACTATTTGTTTATACTGCTACATAGTACTGCTAACGTTCATACTGTTTGTTTATACCAGGCTACATAGTGCTGCTAATGTTCATACTGTTTGTCTATACTGCTACTATTGCTAACGTTTATACTGTCACTGATACTGCTAAATATCCCTGAAACTCACACCTGCTACTGAAACATACACCCGCTATTGTTGACACTTAACCGTGCTAGTACACTTAGCCGTGCTAGTACTAACTGCTGCAACTTTTACTGTCGATACCTACGCTTGGTATTGCTCCAAATATAGTTACCAGGAGTACAAATATAGTTGGCGGACTAAACAGCATTGAAAAGTTACATTACATAGCTGTAAAAATGAAGACGCTACTCTTATACATCGGTATATGCCTGTTCACGCTAATCCATGCCTACACATTCAATCCAAACCTATATCAATCACACCTATGCACAACACTCTTCCTCCTCTACACCATACAAATGCCACAACCTCTCCTACTCACACCATTCTACCCCACCAGAGACATAGTAACACACACATTCAAACACAGGGCCGACACTAAAAGTCCTACAAGAAATCGGAGGCACCACAGGCCTAAAGCATCATTGGCCCACACACACAACCAACCACCGACTCAAACCACTAACAACCAGGCGACACAAGCGCTGCATGAAACCTGTAATATCACCCTCATCAATGCTCGCTCAATCAGGAACAAGACCCACATAATCCACGACATCATCACAGACGAGAAACCGGACATCCTATGTATAACTGAAACATGGGTCACCGACACCGATGCTGCAATCTTAAACCAGATCAGCAAACCGGGATACAATCTATACAACTGTCCCCGAGCCCACAAGAAGGGTGGAGGGATCCTCATAATAGCTAAAACCAACCTGCAACTCATAAGCACATATCAGAACTCAAACACAGACATAGACCTACTAAAGGTAGAAAACACTGCGGTATCCATCTGCCTGATATACAGACCCCCCTCGCCACAGCATGAGATTCTTGCCTCAGCATTAGAAAACATATCCTCAACGCAACCAAAAAAATTCCAGATCATACTAGGGGACCTAAACCTAACATCAACGACAGCCACACATGCAAACACCTTCCTGGAGGCTATGACCCAGCTAGGGTATCAACAACTAATAACAGAGCCCACCCATGAAAAGGGACACACACTGGACATGGTTTTCACACCCGCAGGAGAGCACACCAACGTTGAGAAGCCCCTGATAGAGATCATCCCATTACCCTGGTCAGACCACCACCAAATCAATATGCAGATAAAGCTACCTACCTTGTCTAAAGACACAAAGGCAAAAAGAGTAACACTCCAACAGAGAAGATTTAACAAACTAAATATGGAATGTCTCATCAAGACCGTCAAATCCCACATAGACCTAGGAAAAACAGACCTCAATGAATTAACGAGTAGCTGGGATTCCGGAATTCAGGCCATGGCGATCCCTAAGGAGAACCATACACCAAACGCATCCAAACACAAATCAGAACCTTGGTACAACATAACGCTGTCCAGAATGAAAAGAGACCTTAGAAAACATGAAAGAAGGTGGAGACATACCAAATCCACCGAGCTCAGGTCTGTGTACCTCAACCTCCTCTCAAAATACAAGGAAGAAGTGAACACCGCTAAGAGGATACACCATACCAACATTCTAAGCAAAGCCATCAACAAACCTCGTGAACTCTTTGCACTAGTTAAATCATTAACCAAAACAGCCCCACCGGAACATCAAGACAGCCCCATACATCCACAAACGCTTGCAAATCACTACGCAAGCAAGCTGACTACCACCAACCTTACTCTCTATATAGACACACCATGCCAAAGAACAGAGATGGAGCATAAACAGGTATGGAGTACTTTCCACAACATCGATGTGCAACAAACCATCAACATACTAACCTCCATAAATACCACCACCTCCCCACTCGACCCCTGCCCAACGGCATGGATCAAATCAGCAAAAAAAGAGATCAACCAGCAAATATCCCACATCGTAAACCAGTCACTAAGTCAAGGAATAATGCCTGACCAACTGAAGCAATCTATAATAAGGCCAATCCTAAAGAACAACTCGCTCAATAAGGAAGATCCGACATCATACCGCCCCATCTCCAGTATTTCATTCCTCGCAAAGATCATTGAAAAAGCAGTGCTCATACAACTTCAAGAACACCTTGATGACTGTGATACCCTAGATGAACAGCAATATGGGTTCAGAAGAAATCATGGAGTTGAGACCCTTTTGATAGCGCTAATGAACAACCTCCTCAAAGGCCTAGAAGACAGAAAGAAAATGTTTATACTCATTTTCATTGACATCTCTGCCGCCTTTGACACTGTACACCATGGGATCCTCCTTAACAAACTGGAATCTATAGGAGTTGTGGGAACCCCCCTCAAATGGTTCTCCTCATACATAACGAACAGAAGGCCACAAGTACAATTCAATGGTGAGAAAGCTGAACCTTTCTCTCAAACGCAGGGCATACCCCAGGGTTCGGCCCTATCGGCTCTACTGTTCAACATTTACATGCAACCCCTCTGTGACATTTTCAAAAGGCATAATATCAAATACCACATCTATGCAGATGATATTATGCTTTACACACAACTAGAAACCCGGACCCTCAATATACACTGCTCAAAAATTGCCTGGATGAGATGTTAAGATGGCTACAGAAAAACAACATGACAATTAACCATAAGAAAACAGAAGTCATGTATATGTCCAGTAAACCAAACTTCAACCCCCCCCCCCTACAATCACTCTGTGCAACAACACGTAAACACGAAAAATGAAATCAAATATCTAGGAGTCACACTCGACTGCAACCTAAAAATGGAGACACACCTACGCAAAACGAATAAAGCCATCTTCCATAAACTTAGAGTGATACAACCACTAAGGAAAATACTAGAACCCGGTGATTTTCGGTCGGTAGCGCAAGCTCTCATCATGCCGCACCTAGACTACTGTAATGCCATCCTACAAGGTCTGCCTAAAAAATCACTAAATATCCTCCAGATGGCCCAAAACGTGACAGCCAGGATCATAATGGGAACAAGCATTGCTGAACACATTACCCCCATTTTAATAGAGCTACATTGGCTTCCAATTGCAGCTAGGATACAATACAAGATGTTAGTGACCACCTTCAAACTAATAAACAATGTATCCCCATCATTCCTATCCACACTTATCAACACGCAACCTACAAATAGAGACAGAAGAACCATCAACTCAGGCACCCTGCAAGTCCCCACCAACTTCAGAACAGTGAAAACAAGTATGAGTCGTAGAGCTTTCTCATTCTCTGCGCCAACTATCTGGAATCAACTCCCGTGTGAACTGCGTTTAACCAAGGACATCACCAAATTCAGGAAGGAGCTAAAAACTCACCTATTCCGATGTCATTACAATCAGCTATGACCATCAACTGCGAGAGAGTTTAAAACTGCTATATGTATAAATATGTATATATGTATATATAGATGTAAGAATGTATAATTCATCCCCTAAGACGCTAACCATGTGTGCTGTGACCTCAGTTCTATGTATATACCCCCCCCCCCCCCAGTCTTGATTGACAATCCCCCAAAGATGAATCGAACCGCTGCTGATCGCTGGAAGTAGCGGTATATAAGTATGCAGTAAATAAATAAATATAAATAAATGTGTGCATGTGTATTTATGTGTTTTTTTACATGTGCGCATCCTTGCATGCGTTGCACATGCGTAGCAGCACAAGCGTGGGGCTGCGAGCATTGTGCATGCTCAGGGGACATGCGGAAGGTGCGTGCATGGGGACACCACATTGCGCGTGTGTGTGTGTGTATGAGCGTGAGACATGTGCATGCGCATCCCCATGCATGTGCAACGCGCGCAGCCTCCATGTTCACACTGCTGCGCACGCGCAATGTGTGCAGCCCCATGCTTGCACCACTGCACATGCGCAATGCGTGCAAGGACGCGCACACATAAAAAACACATAAATACACATGCACACGTGGTACACACTGAGGGTTTTGTGTAGGCGATGGAGCGATAAGGCAAGTTGTAGAGCAGGCGAGTGTGAGATCAGGATTATAGCAGGTGATGAGAGGTGTGTTGTGGAGCAGGCTATAGAGAGTGAGAGGAGGGGAGGCTAGGCACAGGAGAGAGAGACAGGAGGTGATCTGAGGACCTGACGCAAGGGAGAGGAGGGGAGGTGAGGTGAGGTGTAGGCGTGAGGTGGAGCAGAGGAGCCAAGGGGCAGGGGCAGGGGAGGGGGGAGTAGGCAAAGAACAGGAGGGGTGAGGATGTGTGAAAGGGAGGGAGAGGGCACAAATGGAAGTGAGATGGAGCAGCAGGACATGGCAGGGGGGGGGGGAGAAGGGTGAGACACATGTTCACAGCAAGGCAAGAGATATGGATGAACACAGGTGCCTTTATTAAGTCCCCTACGCGTTTCAGCCGAAGCCTTCCTCAGGGGGATATACTTAAACATACAAACATAAAAACATATAAAAATAGTCATAAATAATAAATATAAGTAAAAATAGTAAAATCAAACAGGCATGTTGCACGTAATCACATTAATATAAATAACAAAGTGTAATTACGTAAATAAATAATGAAATCATACCTTAAATACATGCAATGGATAAAAAATATTTAAGGTATGATTTCATTATTTATTTATGTAATTACACTTTATATCTTGTTCACATGTTCAATATGTTAAATGTAAACTGTTCCATGTATGATTTTGTTACTTTGTAAACCACGTTGATCTTGAATAGTGCAGTATAAAACCAAATAAATAAATAAAATAATTATGCTGCACCACCACACCATCCTGCACACCAATGCCATAAGTCCAAGAGACTGCAGGTCTCTGCCTGCAATGGGTGAAATCCATGACATGAAGCAACATGGCTGGCATATTATGAGAAAGCTCAATTTGGTCAATTTTTAGTTGTAATACTTCTCCCTAGCCGATTGGTCCCTTTGTTGGTGTCGGAAACCCAAGTTGGTGATATTAGCGCCTTCAGAAGAGCTAGAAGCCTCGCTGGATGGAATTTCGTTATTATAAGCTAAGTTTTTTGCATTTAGTGCTCTTATTAATGAATTTAGATTCTGTATTAATTTTCATTTTGTTTGTAGGTATCGCTCTTGGATTGCTCTAGGCTGCGTTCAACCTTGATAGGAAAGTGCAGGCGCACAAATTATGACGCTGTTTTTAGTGTGAAAGAATGGCTGAACGAATGGTTGGATGTATGTGGTTTTGGTAGTATGGTTGTGTAAGATTGAATTGAAGAATTTTTGGAGTTGGAGTTGTTGTTGGAATGTTTGGAATCACTTTTGAGATTCTTTAAGTAATTGAGATATTTTCCCAGTGGTGTAATTATGGTGTACTATATTTTTTGTGATTTGATTAAATTATTATAGGAGGGTAGGGAGGCTGTGACCGGTGATGCAAGCGTCTACCAACACCATATAGTGAGTTATCACTAAATGTGGAGTTGTGACATCTGAGGTCATTATTTGCCTGGTAGTAATATTGGAAAATTTGTTAGATTTTGTGAATTTTGTGCCTTTAAGGTTTTCTGGCATATTATGAGACCATGGTACCCCACACCTAGGGCTTGGCTACAGTGGCAAACCTGTAGTATGTTGTGCACATGAAACACTACTGCAGCTGCACAACAGACACACCTCTGCAGTATACATCTCATGTGCAGAGGCCAAGGCACATGTGAGGTCAGGATGCCCATCCCTCCACTGTAACCCTATCTCCAAAAAACACATGCATACATGAGTCCATTGTGCTGCAGTGTTCCACTTACCCCAGAGGCAGCACATGTACAGGGTGTACAGTCCACTGTGACCTGCCGCACACAGTGACATAGGTACACCTGCACCCACACCGACCACAAGCCACATTATCGACCCATGTGATCCATTGCAGACCATCATGGCATGTCTGGGGGACCAGGCATACATCTCCCACCATCACATATGACAAGCAGGTACAGGGCAATGCCCCTGTGACTACACTCAGCACTTTGGCTGCAGTTTCCTCTCTGTGTGCCAGTACAGGTTAGCACCTCCAATACCCATGATGCACTGCACACTCTGACCAGCCTTCAGCAACAAATCACTAAAAGGAGAATGCTGTGATCCATCATATCAGGCCAGAACAACACAGGGACAGTGGTTGCTTCCAGCACAGAACAGCTGCCCCCTGTGCTACTGACCAGATTGTGTGATCACTCTGAATGTGAGGGGGGCACAATTCGCCTGGTCCCCTGAGCTTGTTCTGGGGTTAGAGCATTTGTCTTCTTTGCGGGAGCACTGATTTTCATTGCCACTTTTGTTAATGGCAGGTGAGGAGTTTTGTGTGAGGCTCTGGTGGATCTGAGAGTCGGGTTGGATCTCGAGAGCTTGAGGTTGAGCATGTTAAGACTTTGTGGCTTCCTAGTCCCCTGATGAAGCTTTTTTGTTTATTTATTTATTTATTTAGCGCTTCTTTTATACTGTTCCTTCCTGCGATCAAGGGCAATTTACAATAAAACAACAATAATACATAGAACACATCTTAACAGTCTGTGACTCCAACGGAAGTCAGCACAATGTACATAGAACTAAACAATAACTATTTGCAAACAGAGAGAATCTGTAAGTTTCTACATAATGGGGGATTCTTCTGGGGAGGGTTAGTTTTGTGATGGCTCATGGGATGAGTCATTCACTCCAGTATTGTCTACAAAATGCTGAATGAATAATAGGTAGGTTTTTAAGCCTTTTCTAAATGTTTGCAAGTCTTTGGTGGAGCGTAGGGAGTCCAGGAGGGCACTCCATAATATGGGAGCAGCAAATGAAAGGCATGGTTGTTAGTGACTTGCTTTGATTTTCGAAAGGTGGGTGGAATTGCTAGGGTGTTCTCCGAATGTTCTCTCCTAGATCTGTTTTTCGTGTCGTGGGTGATTAATGTCGAGGGGTAAGATAGAGCAATTTTATTTGCGGTCTTAAATGTAGTCATAAGCATTTTATATTTGATTCTGCTTGAAATTAGTAACCAGTGTAGGTTATACTCTTGTACAATATTGATGTTATGTGAAACGTACTGGGCGTCCTTGGTGGCATCATGCTCAGCATTCAGATAAGTTATATGCTTAATAAAAGTGGTGGTGAGGATCAGTGCTCTGATGAAGAAGACAAATGATCTAATCCTATGGACTGATTAATGAAGATAAATGTTACAATTTTGTGATATGTGCAACTGCTCTAATTTTGTGGGTTGATTAATCAAGATAAATGTTACAATAGTGTGATACAGTTGGTAATGAAGTTCACAGCGGTATGGATGTATAAATGTGATATTTTGTGGGAGTGTGTTGGATCACTGATGTTATGGTGTCAATCCGTGGCCAAGATTTATAAGCCAGGATCAACTGACCCAGTGGTGCTGAGATTCTTTTCTTCCTTAAATGATTTTGCTTGGTTATAATATTTCTGGTGTGGCGTTAGTAGGTAGGATGAAGTATAGGTGGGATCAGACTTAATTAGGCAAATGTGACGTTGCACCAGACACACAGGGCCAGGACAGAGCCTTTGTCTGCTGCATGCAGGAAGGGGGGGGGGGGGTTGCATTCCACACCATGCTGACATGACAGCTTGGTGGCAGTGGGGGTGGGGTTCAATACAGGCCCGTCCACTAGGCAGGTTAGGCGGTGCCTAGGGCAGCAGGTCCAGTTTGGGGCAACAGCAGCAGCACACATGTCCTGTCGCATAGCCCCCCCACCCACCTACCATTGCCGCCCCTCCCCAGATGCCCCCAATTCCATCTCTGGTGAGGGAGGCGAACAGGTGCTGTTTTCTGAGGGCAGCTGCTTTTTGCAGCCCCCTTTAGAGGTACTGCCACTGCCTCTGCCAACCTGTCCCTACAATGATGGCTGTGGTCTCTGCCTAGAGCGCCAGGGACTCTTGGTCCGCCCCATGGTTGCTCATCACCTTTTCCACATCAGCAGCATATCTGTGTGCTGCCACTATCACTGTGGGGTCATGATGGACATCACAGTTGTGCCACCGCCACCTGGACGGCTGCCTGGTCAGTGATGTGCAACAGCAATCCTGTCTGCATCCCCTGTGCGCCACCTCTTTTGGCCCATTTGCACCATCAGCATAGTGCCCTTTCATACTTGGGAACTTTGCTGTTGCTGCTAGTGGAACACTATTATCACTAGCTTGGCTTCCCCTGTGTGTGCATCACATTGCGAACATTGAAATAGGCTCTCTCCCCTCAGATTACACCCTTTCCGTGAGGTTTTACTTGGCGTTAGAGTTCTCTGTGATGACAGCTCTAACGTGCAAATGTGCAAGCCGGTAGTAAGAGAGCACCCGCTGTTAATGCCCACTCTCTGCCCTGTTAACGCCCACTCTCCACCTCTTTTCTACTTAATGCTGTGGGACCCTGTAACGTTGTTGCGATGTTATCGTCCCTTTCAGCAGCGTTAATTTAATTTAATTAACAGATTATTTAAGGGTGCAAGGGTGTCAATAACAGGCATTAATAGCACACTTGCTCCCTTAATGCTCTTTAACATACCCCTAAGTGTGCTATCCAGAGGGTCGCCATGAATCGACACCGACTCAACGGCACTTAACAACAACAACAAAGTGTGTGCCAATGATATCTTTAATTTAAACTCCTTTAATGGGGTTTGGATTTTGCTCAAACCTTTTTCAGTGGTAGCCAAAGATGAATTACATTCAGGTACTGTAGATATTTTCCTGTCACAGAGGACTTGCAGTCTAATTTGTACATGAGGCAATGGAGAGTTCAGGGATTTGCCAAAGATCAAAAGGAGCCTTCAGGGCATAGTATGGTTTCTGTTAATGTTTATTAAAATTGATAGGCCGCTTCTCACAAAAGCAGCAAAGCAGTGTACAATGATAAAAAACAAATAAAATAAAATAAAAGGTAGAAAAGAACGCCATATGCAAAAAGGAAAGATTAAAAATATTTATATCAGGGGGAAAAGAAAAATGGGAAGGGTAGAGGAAGAAAAGAGGGAAAGGGGGGAAGACAGAGTAGGGTTGGTGCAGAGGTGGGATTATAATATACATCCAGGGCTGGCAAATCCAAGTGCTGGCTTTTTGGAGACACCCAATGCAGTCACTGTTCCCCCTCTCTGGGGCCGGGAAGTGGTGGCAATGATAAGGTAACCATGAAGCAGCATTTACCAAAGACTCCAGTGCTGTGTCACAGATCCTGTCCACTATCACTGGCCGCTTCCACCCTCTCCTTCATACCAAACCAGAGAGGGGTGGCTTAGGGAACCTCCAATCCTTGTACTGGCCCTGTTTACACATGTGGAGGCCAATTCCAATTGGGGCACATCTGGCCCGTATGGACGTCCAAAATCTGGACGATTTGAACCGATTCTGCACCCGTGGGAGTTAAACGTTCCCATGGGAGCAGAATCGGATGCAATGCATCTGGATGGGCAGGACATGCCCCGATTCTGTGCCACTTCACGTCTGGCTCCCTCCCCGTACATCCCTCCCAAGGCTCCTGCATGGAGCCCCAGTGCAGAGGTGTCCCATTGCCATGGCACTGGGACGCCATGCAGGAGCCCCGATCGCCTGCACAGAGTAAAAGTGTTTTTTCTCCACTGCCTGACCCCCGATGGCCAAGATCAAGCTGCAGGGAACCCCCTTCCCAGCTCACTTCTTTGGGGGGTCCTATGGGGTTGGCCACCGATGTCAGGGGGGGCTCTTATTCCACCTACGAGATGAAATAAGTCCCCCATCTATCTCACCATGGCTGGATGTACAGGGCCCTGTACATTCAGGGTCAGGGTCCCGCCTCCACTCTGCCCAGAGTCCTCCTCTGGCCCGCCTCCTCCTGCCCCCATCCAGAGCTCTCCGCACATCTTCACTGTACATGTAGGGAGCCTTAGAGCTGGAATCGACACTAGGCATATACATTCGAACCAGAGCATATACGTCCAAACAAGACGTATATCTCCGCTAAATGCTGCTCAGAATGACTCCCGAATAGATTACACGCACACACACAATTACGCTCCTTCAGTGAATGTGTACAATTGCACATCAGGGGCCGATTCTGGGAGTCCCTTTTATAAAGGCACCTAAGATCTTACGTTGCTGTTATAAAATAGGCTTCAAACAGGTACCTCTTGGACTTCTCACATAGGTTCCCTTTTATAGAATGAAGTCCATTTGGTGATCTTGCTACATAAACAAGAAGAGACTTGAGCAAACATTGCAAAAACATCTATCCTAAGCAGTTTAATGGCAGCCATATTAAAAATGGATATCCAAAATTAATTCCAGAAAGTGTTTTCTGCTAATTCTGAGAAAACTGGGAGTAAGGGGATTAGTCAGACTGAAGGATGAATCTCTCTGAGGAGAATTCTACAAACTATTTGCGTAAATAGCAGTTTACCTGCATAAGAAAATTACTTTTCTTCAAGACAGCTCAAACAAGTGCCCCACAGATCAACACACCTCCCTTAGATACTTAGCTGCATTTAGGGGAGGCATTCCCAGGGACATATATTGAGTAGAATCAAAATATAACACACTCGCATTGTAAAATCTTACAGCTACAGATATTATTTTCCAAAGTAAGTGCACATTTCAAAGTGCACGAATATGCATACCTTTCTATGAAAACTGGTGCAAAGGCCACAGATAACATATCGCCAAAACTTAATCTTAAAAGTGGAAAGTCTGAAAATTGCCTCCTAAAAGTCCCATTGAAATATGCACACGATCTGTGAGCAGGTCACAAAGTCCTACCGATCTATTAACTTAAGCTCTGTTTACTCTTTCCATTCAGGTGGCAATGATAAGAATCGCTGATTCAAATGACCGTCTTCTGTTTAATGATACACGCCGCTTTTCAGCAGGACACATGCACACGGAGGAAGATCTTATAAATGTAGCTGAAACTGCACCAGACAACCAAACTCAGCTGAATAACAAAGGCACACGCGTGTGTATATATACTGAGAATTCTCCCTGTACCAGAAGGCGCAATGGCACACCTTGTCTACAGCAGCTGATTGATTTTGCAGGCCGGCACCCAAATGCTGATATCGCAGTTGGCTATCAGAGGCCCTATGGGAGCCGATTTGCCAATGACAGCACGCGAACCCATGGTTTTATAAATGACCTTGGGCAGTACAACTCAACGGTAAACATTCCAAACAACCTCCACTTCCACAGGATGAATTTGACAAGTGGAGATGTCTACTATGTTCATGATGAGTTATAACTAGGGCCATCATGGCAAATTTGGATTTGTTCTGGTCAAGCACTTTCCAAAGCACTAATCAGATGTCTCTCTTCACAACCCTTAACCTCCTTGCCTTCCCCTCCCTTCCAAACTAAGCCAGTTCACATGGTTACAATAGGGTCAATTTACTTCCAGCACGTCTAGCCTATAGGAAGTACATTCACAATTATCTACAACCATAAAAGGGATCTTTCAAATTCTCAAAAGATATTTGCTGGGCCTACATAATGATATTTGGCATGTACAGTATTTTGACTCCATCCTCTCATACTTCTCATTGTTAGGATCATCTCTGCTTCTGGTCTCACCAAAAAATGACAATCTGCCCATCTTGAAATGTGATTTATTTTCTTGGTAGTTTCTCCTTTCTCCAGATCAGTTGGAATGAGGGCTGGGATCTAGTACCCCAAGCCTTCAGTCATCGCTACCTAGGAGTTTCCTGTATTTTAATAAACCTTCCCTCCCACTTGCCTGGTCAGTCAGCAATAGTTTCAGATTATAGGATTTTGTTAGATACTATTTTGTTTATAATCTGCATTGACCTTTTGGTTGAGGTGGATTATAAATCTTTGAATGCATTAAACTGAAGCTGGGAGCCATTTATCAGGGTCCCTTCCAAAATCCTGAATCACGGACTGTAAATCCCAGCATCGGGGATAATAACCCTTATGGATGATCCAATCAAGGGTTTTCAATGTTGCCTTCTCAACGTACCCAGCTCCAGATGACCCGGGGTAGAAGACCTGACTTGGGAATCAAATCAGGATATGTTGTATATGGAAGTGCACTGCAGTGATACTGAACCACTGAAGTGACCACTGAGATGTGCTTTTCCCAAAGCCTCCATTCCAAATAGCTTTACTTATTTGTTTTATTTAGCTGTGCTTATATACCGCTTTTCACCGGGTCAAAGTGGTTTACAGATATATGCTAACAGGCACTATTTATTCCCTTGTCCCTGAAGGGCTCACAGTCTAAGTGTACCTGAGGCAATGGAGGGTTAAGTGGCTTGCCCAAAGCCACAAGGAATGGCCATGGGACTAGAGACCCCAGTCCCTCCGGCCTGAGGTTGCTTGTCCCTATGTAGGACTTGAACACCTGGCCCTCCAGCCTGAGGTAACCCGTCCCCAGGGTAGAAGGAAGTTTTTCCATCTTGGCCATGATGCATCTCATTTAATGTATTTTTCTTTCTCTTTTTTGGATTGGTTGGTTCCTCCAACTCCATTGGGCTTCCGGTTGGGATCTGGTACCATAAGCTTTCATTCATAACTTTCTGCGGATTTTACCCCTCCTTTATATCTTCTTCCTATAATTTTTCCCTAGTGAAAAGAGGGTCAGTAAGGACTGCAGGAAGCTGTGCATCAGGCTGATGGCTGTTTTGTGGAAGGTGGTAGGTTGCTGGTAGGTGTGGGAGCGGAAGTATGAAGGAAGAACAGTCTCTATGACAGCAGGACTGCGAGGGATGCTTATACAGTGTTGGTACCTTCTTCCTGGGGGTTCTTGCTCCTCCATAACTGGTTCCGTGTCTCCTCCCTATTAATCAACCGGTTTGTGCTTAGTATGGCCAGAGACCTCCCTGCTCATGTCCACGTGATATCATTCTTTCTAACCCTATTTTGTCATATCTGGCTGCTTCAGTATCTATGCCCTACTGCAATATTTTTTATAAGAATATTATTACATATTAATGAATTAACATAGTCTTAAGCTATTTGCACTTACTCTACCATAGAAGTATCATTTTAAAGCAGATGTAGACATATATAAACTTACATAGAGTTGCGTAGATTTGCATAAACTTCAGCAATCTTAATAAAATTTGAACAAACCTGAGAGGTTAATTGCAAATAAAGGCAATGATTGAATGGAATCCTCGATAGCTGATATGCACATCCTATTAACAAATTCAAATTAGGAGCTGATAGGGTGACCTTCATTCTCGTTCAATATTACTGCCATGTCATGCACCCACCGGTCATGTACTGTAGGTCATGGTGGAGGCCTAGTGTGGCAATTCTCTTGTTTTGTTTTGTTTTGTTTTATTTATTTAATGCACTTTTAACATCACACCACACAAAAAGGAAATAGAATAATACTACAAAGAGAACGTCAATGCAAAAAGAAACAGTCCCCCGCTGTCCCCTAGCTATGAATCACTGCATAACAGGAAAGATACTACAACACACATGCTCCTAAGAGGATCCTAATATATAGTCATTCAGAGCCCGATAGCGTGGCAATTCTAATTTAAATAGTGGCATTTACACGTGTGGATTACATACTCGTATGTGTGTGAACGCTGATTTTAGAATACCACTATTTACATGTAGAATTGCTGCAGGATGCACAGATATACAGAGGGTGTGTTCTGGGTATATTTTTGAAGAATTTCCCTCTTGGCATTTACACCAGCTCTGAAACGGACCTAAGTGTCAGCTCCCTGTTCATTTGGACTTGGAGTTTTCCACCACTGAGTGAGAGCGTAACAATGATTACTGTTGCCTCTAGTGTCTAATACCACCTCAAAAATTCAAAATAAATACTTATTTGCTCATCTTCTTAATTGGCTCCTATTGTGCCTGTAGTTTATGAAATTTGGCACTTATACAAATGCATTTTGCAGGATTAGCACTTATTTTATCTAATTATTTATTTGCAAGTTCTTTTTAAGAGGCCAGCTTGGAATAAAAATTCCACTCAGGGTGATATACAAAACAACATATAGCATCAAAACAAAAACAAACAATAAAAAACATATAACATAAAATAAAATATTTCAATTTATATGCCTCAAGAAACACCAATGTCTTAACTCCTCTCCTAAACTTCAAAATAACAGTTTTTTGTCTCAAGCTTGAGCAGAAAAGACCCTTGCCCATATAGAAACCAGTATTACTTGTGAAGGGAGAGGAATAAATACAGTTTGTGTATTAGATGAATGCAGATGGCAAGTAGGATACTATATGTGTAAACTCCCTTCTGTGTGGTCCTTGCAGCTATTCAATTAGCTGCTTGGCAGAGGAGGGGTAACACCATTTCCAAGGGTAAATTGCAGTCCTGCAGGCTACTTCTCTTGGAAAAAAAAGTTTAGATTTCATTAGAAGGACAGTGTGCTCTTAAAGGCTACGGCATTTACACTCTTCACACCTCTTCCCTTCTCAAATAAATATAGCTGGTCCAAATTTCATGTTCTGAAACAAGACTACACTTAAAACTTTAGGGTCATTGGTAAAATAATAATACCAACTGGCAGAGAAAGAAAAGGTGAAATTAGAACTTATCTGCTAATTGTCTTTCCTTGAGTCCCTCCAGAAGTCCACAATCACGACTGGGTTTACCTCCTCCACCAGCAGCTGAGGACTGAGCATGACAGAATTCTCATGTGACTGAATAAGAGCTCCCTCTTCAGTCCCAGAATCCACTATTCTATTGACAAGGCAATTTACAGAAAGGAGACAGCATCAACCAGACCAACCCCATGCAGGTCTTCCCAGAGAGACCTGAATAAGGCAACAGAATAAAGTAACCTTGAACTATGTACACCCATCATAATGAACCATCACCACCACCTATATACATACAAAAGTCCGGAGAGATGACAGAAACATACCTGTTCTGATGCCCACCTCGAATGTATTAAAAATCTGTCTTGTAGTTGACTTATTTCTTCAAGAATCCTTCTCGATTAAGACAGCTGGACTCGCCTCCATCACCACCACCCTGCATACTCTAGAAGCAACAAATCATACTCTGGGGTATGGACTGGACTGGAGGGACTCAAAGAAAGACAATTAGCAGGTAAGGTCTAATTTCACCTTCCTTATCGTCCCTTCAGTACAGTCCACAATCACAATTGGGATTTACCAAAGCAGTAACTAAATAAGGGAGGGACTCACAAGTCCTGTCTGAATGACCAAAGCCCCAAACCGTGTGTCTGCAAAGGCTTGCACGTCCAACTGGTAATGCCAGGTAAAGGAGTGAAGATAGTACAAGATAGCCGCTCTACAAATGTCTGCTGGCGGAACCAAACTATGTTCTGCCCAGGAGGTCGCCGGCATCCTTGTGGAATGAGCCTTGAGCCCAACCGGAACGGACCTCCCTTTCAAGGAGCAGGCAGAGGCAATCATCTCCTTCATCTATCGGGCTATGGAAGCCTTGGAGACCACTTCCGCTTTCCACAGCCCTTCAAACAAGACAAAGAGGTGGTCCGATCACCATAGAGAGGCCGTTCTCTTAAGGTATCTATGACGCACCATGTTCACATCTAGCTTGTGCAACTAACGATCCTGGTCAGTGTCTCACAAGTCCCCAAAAGCTGGAAAAGACACCATCTGATTCAGATGAAAACCAGAGATGACTTTCAGCAGAAAAGAGGGGACTGGCCTCAAGACCACCTTTTTCTTGGAAATCATGAGGAAAGGCTCCCTGTATGACAATGGCTGCAATTCCAACACCCGATGCGCCAAACACATTGCCACCAAAAAGACCATTTTCAATGTTAGGTGCTTCAATGACACCCTGACCAATGGCTCAAAGGGTGGCTCCACCAGGGCTGCCAGCACCACATTAAGATCCCACGGAGGAATCACTGATCGGATAGGTGGCTGCAATTGTTTAACCACTTGCAAGAAGCATAATATGTCCTATTGTTTCAACAGGGAAGTCCCCTGAATGCATCCCCAGTAGCAAGCAAGTGCCACAACCTGCACCTTCAGAGAGATGAGCACCAGGCCCTTCTCCAGGCCTTCCTGGAGAAAATCCAGGATATCTGGCATCAACACTCCAAAAGGTTGAATATTCCTGGATGTGCACCAGACCTCAAATATTTGCCATACATGCACGTACACCAAGATAGTAGACCTCTTCCTGGCCTTCAGTAGCATCACAATCACCCCGGCTGAGTACCCCTTGCATCTCAGCTGCACCTGCTCAAGATCCAAGCCATAAGCAAGAATCGATCCATCTGAGACATGAGAATCATCTCCTGAGTCAACAGGTTGCCTCTGTCCAGGAGCTGCTAGGGCTTGTCGATCAGAAATCCACGTACCACAGCCAGCGAGGCCAGTCCGGAGCTATGGGAATGATTGGACTGCGATGAGCGTCTATTTGCTGTAGCAATCATCAACTGAGAGCCTAGGGCAAGAACATGTAGAGAAGTCCGTCCATCGGCCACTTTTGCACAAGGGTATTGAGTCCTTCTGATGCAGGCTCCCTGCGTCTGCTGAAGAACCAGACCACCTTGGCATTGGATAGGGATGCCATCAGGTCCATGATCGGGACCCCTCATTGAAGTGTGATCTCATGGAAAACTGCTGTATTAAGCTCCCACTCTCCCTGATACAAATAATGCCTGCTGAGATAGTCCACTGGAATGTTTTCCTTGCCTGCTACGTGCGCCACAGAGAGTGGGCTGAATCTCCTCTGCGAGAATGGCACTGTCTGTGCCTCCCTACTTGTTGATGTAGGCTACTGTGGTTGTGTTGTCCAAGCCATATGCACACTGCCATCTCCTGAATCAGGGGCTTGAAGTACCAAAGCACCAGGAGCACTGCCTGCATTTCCAGGTGGTTGATTGACCACTGCCCTTGTGTAACTTGTGATTGGTAATGAGCTCCCCAGCCTGTAAGGCTGGCATCTGTCATCACCAGCACCCAACCTGGTGGCTCCAGGGGCATCCCTGCCAGCAGGTTAGTGCTCTCCAATCACCAGCTGAGACTATTTATTTTAACAGGTTTTTTATACTGCTTTATCATTTCAATCAAAGCAGTTTACATTGTAACTTAAACTTGGTAAATTTATATTAAACAGGAACATTGATAACTTGGATTTTTCAGAGCAATGGAGGGTTAAGTGACTTGCCCAAGGCCACAAGGAGTGCTAGTGGGAATTGAACCCTGGTTTCTTGGGTCCCAAGCCAGTACTCTAACCACTAGGCTACTCCTCCACTCCATGATCCTTCACTGCCGTTGGACACTGGGGCCTGAGGGACAATGACTGAGTCTGTGGTGCCCAGCATGAAAGCAGGGTTTGCTGCAGTGCTCTCATGTGGGCCCTTGCCCAGGAAACCTGTTCCAAGGACACTGCCATGGAGACCACTAGCTGCAGATAATACCAAGCAGTGGGCATCTTTTTCACCAAGAAATAGCGCACCTGCTGCTGAAGCTTGAGTATCCAGTTGACCAGCAGGGAGACACACCCTGCCACAGTGTCGAACAGCACTCCCAAGTAGAGCAACTGCTGCACTGGTTACACTGGTCAACATTGAAATTGTTACTGAATTTAAAAGGCCCTAATCTGTAGTATCTTGGTATGCTGAACATGAATATAACATTAAAAATATGTATTGGCTCTCATTTTGAAGATATTGCATGTAGCTCATTTTTGACGTTTCACCGTGTAAATTTTTCCAGTAGGACATCAACAACATCCCAAATAAGCCTTGAATGATGTAATATTGCATCACATTGCATAATACCAGCATGCACACATCATCCAGAGTTGATTACATCATTTTCTGATGAAATGCAATACTACTGCCAGACGGCTGCTGAAGCCATCTGACTTCAGCAGTGTACTATACACAGTCGGAAAGGTTGAGCATTTAAAATATTTCAGACTGTGTGCGAGACAGTTTAAGCTACTGTTACATGTAACTTTTATTAATCATATAATTTTAGCCATTTAGGTACAATACAGAACAGTAATGCTGCGAAAGTGTGTTAATACTGTTGACAATTTCTGCTACATTTGTGGGGAAGTGACATTTGCCAACCAGAAGAAAAGTATCACTTCTCAACTGAAGAAGGCATATCATCTTTACTTCGGATGCAAGATTGGTGACCAAGACAAGCCTTGGGCCCCGCATATATGCTGCGCTACATGTACAACACAGCTTTCACAGTGGTTGAATTGCAAAAGACCATCAATGCTGTTTGCAGTCCCCATGGTGTGGAGAGAGCCAAGCAACCACATAAATGACTGTTACTTCTGCTTGGTTCCTCCTCCTTCCAGCGGAATAACGAAGCAAAAGAAGTCGAGCATAATCTACCCAAACATTCCATCTGCATTGAGACCAGTTCCACATGGTGAGGGACTTCCTATTCCAGAACCTCCATCAGAATATTCTCTTGATTCATCTGATGAGGGCAAGGGTGAGCCGACCTGTTCTTCTCCTGGTCCGTCAGCATGCAGTGACCCAGATTTTCACTGTGATGCATTATCAACTCCACACAAAATAACACAGGAAGAACTAAATGACCTGGTTCGTGATTTTGACTTATCCAAAAACAAGGCAGAATTGCTAGGATCAAGGCTTCAACAAATCTTCTAGAAGAAGATGCCAACATTACTTCATATTGAAATTTATTATTTATTTACATTCTCTTATATACCATGCTATTCTGCATCAGTGTGGTTTACATTGAACAAATTGAAATTACATTGAATAGGGCATTATAACTTGGAGATAACTATTTTACAGGGAACATGGGCTATGGTGGGTTAAGTGGCTTGCCCAAGACCACAAGGAGCACCTGTGGGAATAGAACCCCCAGTCCTTCTGGCCCAAGGTTGCTGTTCTCTAGTGGGATTTGAACCCCTGACCTTCCAGCCTGAAGTACCTTGCCCCAACCACTAGGCCACTCCTCCACTCCACCAGCAGTTAGAGCCTTTCTTCAGAAAGGAAAGTAATCTAGTATTCTGTTCCGATATTGAAAGCCTCATGAATGCCTTAAAATCACTCATGACCCACAAGACTAGAGACTATTTATAGACTCTTCGAAACGGCTGTGCTTTTGAACAATGGAAACCGTCTTCCATCTATTCCAGTAGCACATGCTGTCCACATGAAAGAGACATACGATAACTTAAAGCAGCTACTGACTTCCATTAACTATAACAAGTACAGCTGGCACCTCTGTGGTGACTTGAAGGTAGTTGCCCTTTTAATGGGACTGCAGCAGGGATATATAAAATACGTGTTTCTTATGTGAGTGGGATAGCCGAGCAAGGGATTGGCACTACTTGCGGAAGGAATGGAATCGCAGACAAAATGTAACAGTTGGAAAGAAGAATATCCAGCACCCAGCTCTGGTTGAGGCTCACAAAATCCTGCTACCACCCCTTCACATCAAACTAGGTTTGATGAAAAACTTCGTGAAAGCCATGGACCGCACTTTGCCAGATTTCTGATACCTGCATGAAAAATTCCCTTGACTCAGCGAAGCAAAGATTAAAGAGGGAGTTTTTGTGGGTCCTCAGATTCAAGAGCTCTTCAAAGATGACCGGTTCAACAACTTGCTGCAGGGTGATGCGAAACAAGCATGGAATGCTTTTCGCCTAGTGTCAACAAACTTTCTCGGGAATGTTAGGGCAGAAAACTACAAGGAACTAGTAGAAGATATGCTGATGCAGTACCAGAAACTTGGCTGCAATATGTCTCTAAAGATCTATTTCCTTGATTCCCATCTCGATTTCTTTCCTGACAACTGTGGAATTTTTAGTGATGAACAGGGCGAACGTTTTCACCAGGATATCGCAACGATGGAGCAAAGATACCAGGGAAAATGGTCCACTACAATGCTGGCTGACTACTGCTGGACACTCCCCAGAGAAGCTCCCAAACAGCTGTACAAGAGACAGGCGAAAAAATCTAAGAAGTAGTCTATGGGGCATGTTTACTAAACACCGTTGCTGTGCGGGTCCCCGTTAGTGTGCGTGTGCCATATAAGGAGTGGGCGGTTCAGGCTGAAAAAAGAAAAAATCCGACCGAACATGTGCACGTCGCGCTAATGTGCGGGGCCCACATTAGCGCGTGGGAAGGCTAAGTGGGGCGCTGCTGCAAAACCAAACAACAGAGCCGTAGTACAACGGTGAAGACACTGACCAATGGTGCAGGGCCTAGGGGTTCAAACCCCCATTGCGCTCAACAAAAAAAACCCAGCTGAAGTATCAACTTTTATGGGCAAAAGTGGTGTAGGAGGCATATTGATTATGGGCGGCAGAAGGCGGCGCACTCCTTTTTATTTACGGCATGAGGCGGCGCACTGGTCATTGTGGGCGTCAGATGGCGGCGCGCTGTTAAGGTTGGGCGGCAGAAGGCGGCGCGCTGATAAATTTGGGCAACAGAAGGCGGCGAGCCGGTGGGCAGAAGGCGGCGCGCTGATGTGTGAGGGGGCGGCCCAACAGTGGGAGGGATAAGTGGCGCGCTGATGTGCAAACAACAGGAATGGAGACATAGCACAATGGTTAAGACACTGACCACTTGTGCAGGGATTATGGGTTCAATTCCCCACAGTGCCTATTGACGACAGCTGGCTGAGGCAGTATCTTAGGAGGCATGTCCATGTTGGGCAGCATAAGGTGGCATGCTGTTAATGTTATGCAGCAGAAGGCAGTGCGCTGTTAATTTTGTGCGCCACAAGACGGCGCGCTGATGGCTACAAGGCTGCGCGCTGCTGCTCAAACACAGGAACAGAGCCACAGCACAATGGTTAAGACACTGACCAATGGTGCAGGGGTCAGTGCCCAGTGAACAAGGCTGGCTGGGGCAGTATGTATTATGGTGAGGAGTGCTGTAGGAAGCCTTCAAAGCTATTTTTATTTCCCACTACCAGTAAACCCGCTCTCACAGCGTGCTAACATAAGGAGGCCCGTAAGGCACATGTTACAGTGCACTGTCCGCCAAGGCACCCTAGAATGTCCCCTATAGGGCACCATGTATGTTGCGACACAGGATAATGTATAGTGCACCCAATATGGATGGCACCCATAAGGTGGCCTATAGGGCGCCCTATAGAGCACCCTCAGAGGCACCTTATGGGTACAGTATGCCAAGGGTGTGTTTGCTGGCATAAAAATATGTACAGTAAAAAGGGACACTGCTCAGAACAACCCTATCACAGAACCCCACTGTGGGCTTGAACCCATGACCTCTGGTTGCAAAGGCAGTGATGTAACCATTGTGCTACAGCACTATAGCTATAAACAAGCCCCTGGCTGGCTGCAGAGAGCCTGCACGTCACCTCACAGACAGTCTGCTGTTGTAGACAGGATAGGGTTAGGCCACCCGTACCCATGATGCACTGCATATGCAAATCAGCTGTCCACAGATGCACACAAGATGGGGAATGCACCCCAACAGCTACCCGACCTGCTGGGGGAATTGTCCGTGTGCACCCACACAGCACCTCGGCCTGGTAGGGGGTCCTGAGCGGGTGGACTACCGGCAAAGAGTAGCTACGCACCGTCACATTGTGCGGGTACTGTGCTCACCCTGAGGGTGTGATGTGGAGCCCAGGACCAGGTCCACAACATCAGCCATGGCTGAATGAGGCCATGCCAGAGCTCCAAAACAGTAATAACCTGTGAGATAGGACAGTGCTGCAGAAACATCTTGGATATCTCTGTCTGTCTCAGTAAGTGGAAACCCCCCATGGACCCCTAGGTGGTCAGATTACCTACCCTCCCCCCACCCCCAAGGGTGGCAAACAGGGCCTCCCATCAACAGATCCCCAGCCCCCCCCCTCGATGGCAGTAGAGTGGACCGTCAACCCTGGCCCTGCTGGGGGACAGACACCCTACAGGGCAGTCCAAGCACCCCCACACACATCTACAACATCAGACAGACAGTAGGCCTGGATATGCAAGGGTGCACCCCACCACTATCTGATATTCTCCAGCAGCAAGCCATCAGCTGCTGCACCCTGCAAGGCGCTCCATCAAGACACATACCAGCTGTGCAGAGTCTGCTGGATAGTCCTGATGGGATTGCATGCACCCAAAACTGGGGTGGCAGCACACACAAGCAGATAAGTCAGTGAAGAGACCCCAACAGGACACCCATATATATCACAGGGGAGAAATGCTATACAGCACTATGGGGGTGCCTAGCCATGCTGTCATCACTGCTCGCTCAGGGTGAGAGTGATCCCCCAGCTGCACATACAGAGGTCACCCTGTCTGTGTAGGTGTTGGCTGGGCATTACAATGTCCCAGCCAGTGCCCCATGCCCTGTGTAGATGCATCCTGGCCAGCCCACCCTGTCTGAGCTATACCCATGGTACCTTGCTGCTCATTATGCACATTGTCAGGCCAATACTGGCAACAGTGCTGGCAGTGTGGGCTGTGGAGGGTGTTTGTAGCCAACACACACTGTATAGACAGACACACACCCCCACACCTATGCCAGCATTGTGCTACTATTGAGGGGGTCATTAGACATGCCCACCACACCTGTCCTGGGCATGGTACGGGCATGGATATGGTACGCATTACTGCTGGGGGTCACTCCACAGGGTGGTAAACACCGTCAGAGGCCAGGCCTGGGGCACGCACCGCAGACACCAGACATGTTGGTCTGATGGGGGTCAATTAGCAGTATGTGCGTAACATGGGGATATCCATCTGCCAGTGCTCCGAGCAAACGTTACAGAGCTGTGTACCATAGACCACAGGTGTAGGGTGACATTGCTAAGGTATGCAAGTGCTAGTTTTGGGGGATGCAGGCAGGGCCCACTGTCCTTCCCCTCCAGGTGGCATTGGCCAATGGGGCCTGTGGGTGTGGGTGTGGGTGTGGCCGCCCCTGTTGGCTGCTGCTGTACGGCAGAGGTTCCCAACTCCAGTCCAGGTGTGCAACACACTGTTCGGGTTTTCCTGCTGTCCCTCATGAATATGCATGAGCTACATCTACATGCCATGGGGGTGGTGCATAGCTATACGGCACAGGCATTTGTATGAGTGGCAACATGGAACCTGAATGGTGTGTGGCCCACCAGGACTGCATTTGGGGGACTCTACTCTAGGTAGTGCCCCTGTTCATGGTGTCTGTGCTCAGTGTGGTAAAAGATAGGCGTATTACCATTGCATGTGTCCTTGGCACGAAAGGTGTGTCCTTACTATCAGTGTGTAGTTGTGGGTAAAATAAGCGGGCAGGATTGGCAGTGGCCCCAGCTGGGCCTATGAACCTGTGACCTTCTGTTCTTGCACACACTGTCTGTGTGCACTGCACCACTGTGTAGCCACAGATTGGCTGGATTCCCTGGACAGGCCATGACTGTGCATCCAGCAGGGCCTGTCTGTTGCAGGGGACGGTGCCAGCCTGCACATGGCTAGGCCACTGTCCTCTGGGGCCAGCTGCCACTGCCCCCTGCACCACATGTACTCGTCTGTCAAAATGCTGGCATGTCCTTCTCTCTGACAAAACAGATGTCCTGATTGTGTTGTGGCACTACGGGACTGCATTTGGGGGACCTGGCTGTGGGTATTGCCCATTGTTGTGGTGTGTGTGCGGTGTTGGGTAAAATATGGGTGCTTTCCCCATGCTTCTGTTCCCTGCAATACAGGGGTGTCTGTGCTATCTTTGTTTGGTGGTGGATAAGATATAGGGACTGGGCTGAGAAGTGCCCCAGCTGGGGTTTGAACCTCTGGTCCTAGAGGTACTGGCTCTGTCCACTGCACCACACTGTAGCCACAGAGACAGTGCAGTCCCTGGAGATAGTAAACCTGGCAGGGTGGAGTCGCAAACCCTGCTCTGCACATATTTACTGTGGGCTCCTTCACCCTGTCTGGTGACAAACGTGCAAATAAAACCCGGGAATGACCACGAAACAAAGGGGGATAACATATACCCAAGCTGGGCAACAGTGCTATTGATGGGCAACCATAGGAAACACTCCCAGGAAGGCTCCAATAAATGGAAATGTTTTTTGGTGGGGTCTCCGCTCCGTACACCTTTCCAAAATTTATTTCTTTTTTTAGGAGCTCTCCTGGGTGTGTTTTTTAGTTTTTCCCATTGCTATAACTGTTACCCAGCTGATTTACTATTTTTAATAGTTTTGTTGTGGTCATTTTCTATTTTTAATTGCAGTTTTGAGCTGTGCACATGTATCACACTGCTGACGTTTTGCAGGTTTCCCCGGTTTTGCTGTACATTGCTGACGGAAATGGTTTCTCTTCCCTTTAACTGCCCTCTAGCGCGTGTTTCACTTGCGCTATTTTTTACTTGTAAATTCGGCCCCGCAACTGTGCGAGGGGCCTCTCCCCTCCCCTTCCCTGCCCATTGACCTCGTCTCTCCGCCCCTCCGGGGCCTTCCTCCGCCCTCCGTAGGCCTTTCCACGCCTCTATCGGACATTTGCGGGCCCGTACTTGTGCGGGGCCCGTTAGTGTGTCGCGCACATGCGCGGGGGTTCATCGCACGTGTGTGGGGCGTTTATGAGCGTTTAGGTGCCGCGTTGCCATGCGCTATTGTGCGGCGCGCACTTTTGTGGTTTTTAGTAAACAGGCCCCTATGACTTGGTTTTTTACAGGTATTAACCGAAGGCCTATTATATTTACTATTGACATGCATGAATTTTCTGTGTTATTTTATTTATGGAGCGGTTGGTTAATCAAATACGTTAGATATATCTAGATTATATATGGTTTTTATGATTTTTATTAAGGTTCTTAAGATATTTGTTCATTGATATGGTCCATTTTGGCCTTTATGCTTTTATTATATATTAATGTTTATAATTTTATCTTCATTAGTATTTTCATTTTTAATTCTCCAAACCCATTATTTTCATATGTCTATTGTTTTTTAGTTTGATTTTATTAATTTATATATTTGTTTTTTAGTGTGCCTGGATAGCCCCTGATGAAGTAATTACGAAACACGGCCTGTGTTGGGTTTTGGCCACCCCTTTGGTTTAATAAAGTTTTTAAGTTTATTGGGTGTGTATCTGCCGCTTCGTTTTTTTTGCTCCAGGTCAAAGGGCAATGCACAAAACTGGAAATGCCCCACTCAGCAAAGTGCAGGTACCACTGATGCTTCAGCCGAATCAGTATATGGAGGTAGACCTCCATGAGGTCCAGCGCCGTCAAGAATTTGCTGTGCCTCATGGCTAGAATGATGAAATGCAAGGTCTCCATCCGAAAGTGCGGCACTCGCAAAGCCTGATTGACATGCTTGAGATCCAGAACTGGCCAAAAAGAACCCTCCTTCTTTGGGATCATGAAGTAAATTGAGTATTGACTGGAGCCTTGTTGGTTGGGCAGAACTGGGACTAGGACTAGGTTGATCAGGCTGGCTGTCACAGCTGCCGCCTTTGCTGAGGCCTGACATGGCAACTGCACAAAAATCTCAGTCAGAGGCTGTGCAAACTCCAGTGTGTAGCCCTGCTGGATGATCTCCAACACCCACTGGTCAGTTGTTATTGTGGCCCAGACACAATAAAACTGTTGTAGCCGGGTTTTCTTTGCAGAAGCCATGGAAGAGGCATAGAACCCTCTATCTGAGCCCCTAAATCCCCGAAAGGGCTGTCCCCTGGAACTGAAGTGCCTCTGCTGAAGGAGGAGAAATGGTTTATCCGGAATCTCCAGAAATCTCTAGACTGCCCCCTCTGACAGTTGCCTTGCTTAAGAGCCTGGGGGCATTCCTCTGGCAAGTGCTCGCCCTTCAAATCACCCAAATCTTTCACCAGCTTATCCAGGGTTTCAAATAACAACAGCTTGCCCTTAAAGGCAATCTTACTGAGCCTAGTCTTAGATGAAACGTCAACTGACCAATTATGCAGCCACACAAACTGCCTGACTGCTATGATGGAGACCATGGTCTTCAAGGAGGTCGCACCAGGTCACAGAAGGCATCTATCAAATACACCAGTGCTGACTCCAATTTGGCTCCCTCCACCATCGTCAGCTGATTCATCTCAACCAATGCCAAGGCCTGGAGCCACCGAATGGATGCCCTGGTCACATAGGCTGCACAGATGGATATGTGAAATGCCTGCTTCAGCAAGGACTCCAACTTCCGGTACTGAAGGTCCTTAAGTGCTGTACCCTCTTCAACAGGGATAGTGGTCTTTTTTGTAACCGCTGTAACCAGAGTATCTACCTTGGGCATCCTCAGGAAATCCTTCTCCTCCTATGGGATGGGATATAAATGACTCATCGCCCTGCCCCCTTTAAACTTGCCTCACGGGCTTTTCACTCTGCTTCAATCATTTTCTTAATGATACTGTGAAATGGGAAGCACACCTGAGAGACCTTGAAGCCCTGCAAAAGAGGATCCTCCAACAGCTCTTCTATTACCTCAGGAAGAGGCATCATATTCAAAGCCATCAGAGATTGACTAATAAGCACAGCCAGCTCCTCCCTATGAAAATGCCTGACCACATTCAGATCCTTCCCCAGAGGAATCTTCCCATATTCCAGGTCTGGATCTGCAGGCTCTCCCCAGAGGTCTGAAGGGCCTTCCCCCATTTCTTCTGAGGTCTGTAACTGAAGGGAATCCAGACCTCCCAAATATTCTCTTCCCCCCCCTAGATTTCTTAAGATTAGGCTCTTCTGACCCCAGACTCCCTCTCCCTGCAGAGCTTCAGCTAGCATGAGGGAAGGGAAGGCAGCCTGGGCACAAGTGTCAGCCTGCTTTTTTTTTTGATACAGTAAGCCTTGTGCATAGCCAATAAGACCTCCGGCGAAAATACTAAGGGGTATGTTTACTAAACCGCACACAATTGCGCACCGCACAATAGCGCACAGCAATGATGCACTTTAGTGCCCCGCACAATTGTGCGTCACACTAACGGGCCCCGCACAATTGCGCGCTGCACTAACGGGCCCCGCACAAGTACCCGGCCTGCAAATGTCCGATAGAGGCGTGGAAAGGCATTCTGAGGGCGGAGGAAGGCTCCCGAGGGGCGGAGAGACGGGGTAAATGGGCGGGGAAGGGGAGGGGAGAGGCTCCCCGCACATTATCGGGGCCAAATTTACAAGTTAAAAATAGCGCGAGTGAAACACTCGCGGTAGAGGGCATTTAAAGGGAAGAGAAACCATTTCCGTCAGCAATGTACAGGAAAACCGGGGAAACCTGCAAAACGTGAGCAGTGTGATACATGTGCACAGAACAAAAGTGCAAATAAAAATAGAAAATGACCACAACAAAATTACTAAAAAGCGTAAGTCAGCTGGGCAACAGTGATATTAATGGGCAACAACACAAAACACTCCCAGGAAAGCCCCCAAAAAAAGAAATGATTTTTGGAAGGGTCTACGGAGCGGAGACCCTTCCAAAAATCATTTCCTGTTTTGGGAGCTTTCCTGGGAGTGTTTTTTATGGTTGCCCATTAATATCACTGTTGTCCAGCTTGGTTATCTTTTTTCCCCCTTTTTTTTGCGGTCATTTGCGGGGTGTATTTGCACATTTGCCTCCAGACAAGGTGAATGAGCCCACAGTAAAAATGTGCAGAGCAGGGTTTAGGATTCTGCCGGCCAGGTTTCCCATCCCCAAGGACTGCACTATCTCTGTGGCCACAGTGTGGTGCAGCAGACAGAGCCAGTACATCTAGGACCAGAGGGTCACAGGTTCAAATCCCAGCTGGGGCTCCTGCCAACCCAGTCCCCATATTTTACCCACCACCAAACAGAGATAGTAAAGACACTCCTTTATTGCAGAGAACATAAGCATGGTTCCAACACCTGTATTTTACCTAACACCGCACACACACCATAACAATGGGCATTACCGACAGCCGAGTCCCCCAAATGCAGTCCTGGAGTGCCACAACTCAATCAGGTCACATGCTTTTCCAAGATAAGGACATGCCAGCATGTTGGCGGAAGGGTACAGGTGGTAGCGGGGGCAGTGGCTGCTAGCCACAGCAGACAGTGGCCTAGCCATGTGCAGGCTGGCACCGTCCACTGCAACAGACAGGCCCTGTTGGATGTACAGTCATGGACTTCCCAGGGAATTCAGCCAATCTGTGGCTACACAGTGGTGCAGTGCACACAGACAGTGCATGCAAGAACAGAAGGTCACAGGTTCAAAGCCCAGCTGAGGCTACTGCCAATCCTGTCCACATATTTTTCCCACAACTAAACAGTGATAGTAAGGGCACACCTTTCGTGCCGAGGACATATGCATTGGTAATACGCCTATCTTTTACCCCACCGAGCACAGACACCATGAACAGGGGCAGTACCTAGAGCAGAGTCTCCCAAATGCAGTCCTGGAGGGCCACACACCATTCAGGTTCCCTGCTGCCTCTAATACAAATGCACCATCCCCATGGCATGTAGATGTAGCTCATGCATATTCATGAGGGACAGCATGAAAACCTGAACAGTGTTTGGCACACCAGGACTGGAGTTGGGAACCTCTGCCGTAAAGCAGCAGCCAACAGGGGCAAACACACCCACACCCACAGGCCCCATTGGCCAATGCCTCCTGGAGAGGCAGGACAGTGGGCCCTGCGTGCATCTCCCAATACTAGCACCTGCATACCTTAGCAATGCCACCCTACACCTGGGTATATGGTACACAGCTCTCAAATGTTTGCTATGAGTACTGGCAGATAGACATTCCTCTGTTAAGCACAGTTTGATCTTTGAGCTCCAACATAACAATCTGTCTGATGTCTGCGGTGCGTGCTTCAGGTCTGGTCTCTGACAGTGTTTACCACCCTGGGGAGTGACCCCCAACAGTACTGCATAGCATATCCATGCCTGTACTGTGCCCAGGACTGGTGTGGTGGGCTAGGCTGATAAGCCCCTCTATAGTAGCACAATGCTGCCATACGTGTGGGAGTGTGTGTCTGTCTATACAGTGTGTGTTGGCTGCAAACACCTTCCACAGCCCACACTGCCAGCACTGTTGCCAGTAATGGCCTGCCAATGTGCATAATGAGCAGCAAGGTACCATGGGTATAGCTCAGACAGGGTGGGCTGGCCAGGATGCATCTGCACAGGGCATAGGGCACTGGCAGGGGCATTGTAGTGGCCGGCCACCACCTACACAGACAGGGTGACCTCTGTATGTGCTGCTGGGGTTTCACTCCACCCTGACTGTGCAGTGACGACAGCATGGCTAGGCACCCCCCATAGTGGTAGATAGTATTTTTCTCATGTGATATTTGTGGGTTTCCTTTTGGGGCCCAGTCACTGACTTATCTGCTTGTGTGTGCTGCCATCCCAGTTCTGGGTGCATGCATTACCACTAGGATTAACTAGCAGACTGTTCTCAGCTGGTATGTGTCTTGATGGAGTGCCTTGCAGGGTGTAGCAGCTGAAGGCTTGCTGCAGGAGAATATCTGATGGTGGTGGGGTGCAGCTTAGCATATCCAGGCCTAATGTCTGTCTGATATTGTGTTATGGATGTGTATAGCGCTGCTTTGGGTGCCCTGCAGGGTGTCTGTTCCCCAGCAGGACTGGGGTTGATGGTCCACTTTACTGCCACCATGGGAGACCCTGGTTTTTTTTTTTCCCCCCCCATGGCTGGGGGGGTGTTGTCGTCCTGTCCCATCTTCCCCGCCCCGCCCCGCCCCGCCCCGCCCGACTGAGGCAGACAGAGCTACCCAGGGTGTTTCTGCAGAAACTACCTATCTCACAGATTAATACTGCTTTGGAGCTCCAGCATGGCCTCTTTCAGCCATGGAAGGTGTTGTGGACCTGGTCCTGGGCGCCTCATCGCACCCTCAGGGTGAGCACAGTACCCGCACAATGTGATGGTGTGTAGCTACTCTGTGCCAGTACAACACCCGGTCAGTACCCCCTACCAGGCCGGGGAGCTGTTGGGGTGCATTCCCCATCTTGTGTTCATCTGTGGACAGCTGATTTGCATGTGCAGTGCATCATGGGTACGGGTGGCCTAACCCTATTCTGGTTACCACAGCAGACTGTCTGTGTGGTGACATGAAGGCTCTCTGCAGCCAGCCAGGGGCTTGCTGGCAGCTATAGAGCTATAGCCCAATGGTTACTTCACTGCCTGTGAAGCCAGAGGTCATGGGTTCAAACCCACAGTGGGGTTATTTGATAGGGTTGTCCAAAGCATTTTTTTAATTTAATGTACATATGTTGATGCCAGCAATAACACCCTCAGCATACTGTACCCATAAGGTGCCTCTGAGGGTGCTTTATAGGGCGCCCTATAGGGCACCTTATGGTTGCCGTCCATATAAGGTGCACTATTCATTATCCTGTGACGCAACATATATGGTGCCCTATAGGGGACATTCTAGGGTGCCTTGGCGGACAGTGAACTTTAACATGTGCCTTATGGGCTGCCTTATGTTAACACGCTTTGTGAGTGCGTTTGCTAGTAGTGATAACTGAAATAAAAATAAGTTGCCCCCTACAGCACTCATCCCCATAATACACACTGCCTCAGTGAGCCTTCTTCATTGGGCACTGTGGGGGATTGAACCCCTGATCCCTGCACCATTGGTCAGTGTCTTAACCATTGTGCTGTGGCTCTGTTCCTGTGCTTGGGCATCGGCGCACCGCCTTATGCCGTCCAAACTTAACAGTGCACCGCCTTATGCCGCCCAACAGTGCACCGCCTTATGCTGCCCACGATTAACAGTGCACTGCTTTATGCCGCCCAACAGTGCACCGCCTTATGCCGCCCAAGATTAACAGTGCACTGCCTTATGCCGCCCAACAGTGCACCGCCTTATGCCGCCCAACAGTGTGCCGCCTTATGCCGCCCAAAATTAACAGTGCACCGCCTTATGCGGCCCAAAATTAATATGCATCCTAAAGCACTTTATCCATTGAAGTTAATACCTCAGCCAGCCCTTTTTGTTGCGCACAATGGGGCATTGAACCCATGGCAGCTGCACCAGCAGTCAGTGTCTTAACCATTGTACTATGGCTCTGTTCCTTTGTGTGTGTGCACATCAGGGCGCCACTTAGCCTTCCCATGCACTATTGTGCACGGCGCACAATAGCGCGCCGTGCAAATGTGCGATCGCTTACTCCCGTTTTTTTTCTTTTTTCTGCCTGAACCGCCCACTCCTTATATGGCACAGGCACACTAACGGGGCCCGCACAATTCCGGGATCTTAGTAAACATACCCCTTAGTCTGCCTGATTTTTTTCTGTGCCTAGCTCTGTCCAGGGTTCTGAAGATTGCAGGTGTTCTGCTTTAGATTTCCATTGCTTTAACTGGCTTAATCAGATGAGCAGAGGAAATGGCTGTGGTATCTGACATGGCTGCTGTTCCCGCCAAAACTGCAGGCATCACAGAATGGGCTGCAGCCCCCTCTGCTTCCTGTATGCCGGCTGTGAGCAAACCACAATCCCCTGACTGCGCAGACTGTAGAGAAACCCTGCAAAATCCTTGAGTTGCTAAACCGCGACTTCCCCCACACTTTGCCCAAAGCAAAGATGCCTTTTGCATACAGAACTCCCCGAGGCCGCCCCAATGAAGAAGGGAAAAACTGCGCTGAAGAAAGCCCCGATGAGCAGAGCAGGGGAAGTCACAATCCACACTAGCAAAAGCAGCAAAAGTACTTACGGCTGCAGTCACCACCGAATCTGCTGAAACTAGTCCTAATTTCCTGCCTCTGATATATTTCTTCTTCTTCTTTTTTTTTGCTGAACTTTAAAAAGCAGCTGCCGGATAAGCCAGGCTCAGGAAGCAATGGAGGAGAGCCCAGCAATCACAGTTAAGGATCCAAGGGCAGTCCTGCAGGGAGGAAAAGGGAGCCTAGACCACCAGGCTATTTACTCCAGGGCCCACCAGACCCACTGAAGAATCCTCATGGTGTGAGGCAGGCCTTGCTCCTGTTAGCCCTCACACTCCTGGAATAGTGCCAGAGCAGCCAGAGTGTAACCCAGCCCCAGGCCACTCTAAACAATTGCCTCAATCATTGCTCCTTTGAATAATCTGATTGTTTGCTTTTCTCTTTTTAATTTTTCTGGGTGTAGAGTACCTTTCAAGAAGCCCCTGAAAGGATACTCCCTCAGCTGCTGAGGAATAAGAATATTGGATTCTGGGACTGAAGAGGGAGCTCTTATTCAGTGACATCAGAATTATGTCATGCTCAGTCCTCAGCTTCTGGTGGAGGAGAAAACCCAATCATGATTGTGGACTGGACTGGAGGGACAATATGGCAACATGACTAGGTTACAGCAGATAACTCCTCCTCTTAACTCAGAATTAGTTACATCCAAATAATGCTTTCTCCTCGCAGCATGTTATTTCTCCACAGTAGGTTTAAGTACTCTTTATCTACGGCTGAAAGTTCACTCCAACTCTTTCCACTCTCATACTTGTGGTTTCCCTGAGTATTTTAGAAAGGAACTTATAGGGCTACTGAGATCTCATGGAGAAAGTCTGGTGAGTGAAAGTAGCTTAAAAAGTGCTGTCAGTGTTACAAAGAATGTTTATGTATAAGTAAGACTGTCAAGGTTGTAACTTACTAGATAATAAGCTTATATTTGTAGAAAGTTCTTCATGCTTAGGCCAGGCTGATTATGTTTATGAACAACTTGATATGTGAAGTATATTAAGGTCATAGTCTGTAAAAGACGACTAAACAAAGCTTATTCTCACAGGATGCTTGCCATGACTAGAACCTAATATGTTTATGCATAGTTTGGCTTACAATGTATAGATATTGTTAAAGATTAAGGCAAAAACATGATGTAGAATGATAAGATGAAATTGTACAATGTGGCAATTTTCCTAATAAAAGAAAGTGCTGTGGACAAGCAGATTAAAAGAGTTATGGTGGACTGTTCAGTTTTCTGGGCCTATGACTTTCTTCCTAGAGCTTTAGCAGAACATTGTTATTGTTAAGATATAATTCTGAGTGTGTTGTATTTTCATTTCTTCCCACTTTCTTCTGAGACCAGAGATAGAAAACCAAGGGCTGAGGAAGGATTCCAGTGGTTATTACTCCTGGCCAGGCAGTCAGGAACAGAGGACACAAACAAGTATGATCCCTTTCCCTGAGTTAATACTCTTCCTTGATATACCTGGAACTAGTTGTGATGCAGGAACAGGTCCCCGATAGTGTCCTGGAACTCAATCCGGGCTCTAGTGTCCCTGGTTACTAAGATGCAATTAGGCCTTACCTGCTAATTGTCTTTCCTTGAGTCCTTCCAGTCCAGATGCATGGGTTATGCACACCTACGAGTATATGGAGACTGGGAACCACTGAATCAATTTTGACATCATGGTACAAAGTGGTCTGTGCAGCTTTGATCCCACCAATATTTCTGTAACAAAGCAGATTCCTGAAACCAAAACAGATGACGTGCTCATTAAATATCATGCAAAATTAGCATAATATACTCACCACCAAGAAGTTGTCTGCTTGCCCGAGCATGAGTAATAGGCAACATGGAGCCATGCCCTAAGGCAAGGAACCCCCAAGACATGCACCAGCGCAAAGAAAACATAATGAAGCAACAAAATCAACCAAGCTCACCATTTGAAAACCCAACCTCCAAAAACAGAAGGTCAGGGATGAAAGCAGAAATCTAGGGTGGGTCCTGGACTGGACTGGAGGGACTCAAGGAAAGACAATTAGCAGGTAAAGCCTAATTGCATCTTCCATATTGGCCCTTCAGTCCAGTCCAGAAGCATGGGATATAACCAAGCAGTACCCCACAATAGGGAGGAGCAAAGAGGAACCCGGCCTGAAGTCTTAGAATGCATCAACCTCTGTCATGAAGGACTGCAAAAGCAGTAAAAAGTAGATAAGAAGCTACCAGCGAAGCTGGCTCTGATAACGTAGTCCTACCTCCTTAGGACAACCGCTGTCGGAGCCACCAACCAACAAGAAAAGTGGTCATTCTCCAATCCACCGGCTCCCTAGCAAGCCGCTGCAGAGTAACCAAAGGGAACAAGGCTCAAAGACCAAGAACTAAGCCTCAAAGAACCCAAAAGAAAATCTACAAGTATCCACCTGGGATATTCACTGAAGGGAGACATTCCCCACAGACAGCAAAAACAAACCATATCTAGCCCTAGCTTGGAGCCAGAGATATCGCTTTGTATCCAAGAGACCACAAAGGAAAGATCTAAGGAAAAAAATTAGGGACTGTGAACCTCACGAGGAACATGAACAAACCAGACCGTCCCCCCCCATGACAAGAATGAACTCCGGGATGTCCAGGAGAAGGTCAGAGGTCTGACTTGAACTGGAAATCTCCCTAGCTCAGTAACTATAGCAAGCAGTCACTAAACGTATTAGAGGGCTTAGATCCCTGAACCCTTGTCTTTAAGCACATTGGCAACTTTTAATACACATCTATAGTACCTTTTCCCCTTCTCATATTTTATTTTTTGCTTGAACAATGAAAGAACTCAAAAAGAAAGCTTGGAGAAGGAACAACTCCCCCTTCACAACTACCGCCAAAAACAGAGGGAAAAAGAGCAAGAGAGAGAGAGAAAAAAACAAGTAGTGAAAAACGAATGAGGCATCTCTGCAAACAGCGTCTAGGTCAAAAAGGCCTTCTCCTTGCGACAGTGTCCAGTACCAAAACTCTCCAAAGAGGAAGGAAGAAACAAGCAGGAACATATTTGCAGTCAACTGGTCCACCCCAGTGACAAAGTAGGTACTTGCGACCCCCTTAAGGCGCTGACTGTATGAAGGACCTCAAGTCTATATTGACTACCTAGCAGCAACCGCATTTGAAATTCCAAAAATGAAGATCACAGTATCCAGAGGATGCATAAGTCAGGAATGCTAAGAGCATAGGGTTTGTCAGAGAGCCCCCAACAAAAACAAAACTGAGAGAAGAGACAAAAAGCAAAACTGGAGACCCACCTCCATCCAGACTGAGATCCTCCTGAACATGCAATGGAGTGGAACACCACGTTAGGGTGACAGGGTATTCAAGTGTGTCTCGACAGAAACCATAGGCAATCGCCTGGATTTCCAATCTGAGTATCCTATGCTTTGGCTCTCCTGGACAGATTCCTCAGTAACACTCAATGTAAGGATCCTATGCTATTGATGCTTCCATAAAAATTCCTCAATCACACACAGGAAGGCCGTAGAACCGAGGCCAAGTTGGCCCATCTCTCACACCAGCCATCCAATGAGCCGATAAATACACTCATAAATGCATAATTCCCCTGCTGCGCAAAGAGCTGCACTTTCAGTGAGACAGAGCTTGGCCCATGCCTTGACACATCAGAAGACTACTACAAGCCTTTGAGGACCGCTGGGAAACAAAAAAGTCGAGTATCCTTGAAGCCGCAAGATGGCCGATCCAGGAAGACCCATAGGGACCTGCCCAAGGCTACCCAGAACCACCAGACCTTGGACCTCATTCCTTGAGGAGACTAGAGCCTTGGACCACCAAAGACTGTCTCCACCAAGAACCTTTGCATAACGCTAAGTCCTCTTTTTTTATAACTGCCGAGAGCCTATATAGGCAGACTGAGCAATAGAAGTGCCCAGCCTGAAGGGCCACCTAGTGCGGCATGCATACGATGGCCCTGTTAAGCCACGGCTCAAAATTGAAGCATCCTCTCCCAACCTGAGTGGAGGTAAGCATCTTGGGCCATGGATGTCATATCGACTGACTCGACTGATGCACTGCTAATTGCTCCTAGACCTCAGGAGCCAGAAGTAATACCTGCTTATTCTCTTTCTGTTACTGGCTTGCATGGGGGGGGCTTTAGTATAAACTTAACCAACGCTATGTGCAGTGACAGGCTTGAAAGCTGATCAGAACAGACCCTTCTTCAGACATATCTGTTGTTGACCCTGGAAACGTTGGCCCTACAACTCAATGTTCTATACCACAAAAACTCAAATAAAACCAAATGATCAGAAGAGGATGGATAAAGCAACCTCTCAGGAATAAAAGGCCTGAGACCTCTCCCCAAAGGAATGCATTCAAGAGGACTAAACCTAACTGTTTCCAGCGACAGGAGACCCCCACTGGTAAAATACTCCACCAGAGCTCAGACTTCTCTTTTTTTGTGGGAAGGACCGAATCCAACCAACCATGTTATGGAACAGGCCTACTGTCTGTCTGCTATTGCTGTATGGATGCAAATACCTTATAGCGCGATAACGTCGCCGGGCGCACATTAAGACGGTTTAGTAAACATACCCCTAGGTAACACATTTCACTCCAAAATACCTTGGTACTCCTCTGACTTCACAATTCCTTTAATACGTTACAGGTCTCCGGTTCCTGAGGCAGCAAAACAGCCCTACATTATGGGACCTCCACCATATTTAACTGAAGGAAGGGTGTTTTTTTCCTTATAAACTTAATTTCTTCGCCTGTAAATGTATCACTGGTCTGCATTGCCAAAGAGCTCAAGTTTGGTTCCATCTGTCCACATAACATTTTCCCCAGAAGGATTGTGGTTTCTCAAGGTGGGTTAGGGCAAAGATCAGGCGTGCCTTTTTATGCCAGCTTATCCATCTTTCTTTTTTCTTTTTGTATACCTCTATAGTGATATTCCTTTTTGTTTACTTACAACTCTGAAAGCCGAAGGGGGGTGAATAGATGGGGAAGGGGCAGAGACCCGGCACCACTAGGTGTACATCCTGGAGCATGTTGCCAGTCACCAACCGACCTGAGTCCCCAAGTCCATAACATCCTTTCTATTCCATTCCAGACTGCACAACCTCCGTCTGCTGAAGACTAAGAAAGACTGGTGGGATCCAGGTTGCACAGACCCATGATGTCAAAATTGATTCAGTGGTTCTCAGTTTCCATCCTCTGGTAGGCGTGCATAACCCATGTGTCTGGACTGGACTGAAGGGATGATAAGGAATGAGATTTTTGGATTCCTCTCCTCTCTACAATTGGTGGCATCTACAGGTGCAAGTCACCGATACTACTCCGCAGGTGCTCCTGGCGCTGGCGTTGCTGGTTAATCGCACTTGGATGTATTTCTTGGAATCCTCTCCTTTACTTTTAGAGGATGTGGCTCCCCATGACCTCTCTACAGGGCTTCTTTTACCTATAGGCAAAAGGGGCAGCTGCTTGGGCCCTGATGCATAACAGGGGGCCCAGCTGCCCACAGGTACATTCAGACTCAAGTGTAGGCTGCTGAATTGACTGGCATTTCACTCTTCTATGTCCAGAGGGCAGATTGCAGATTGCCCTATCAGCCTGCATTCAGGCACCTCAGCAGTCATGTGCATTCCTCAACTCTGCTATCTAGAGGGATCCCTTGGTGCTATGCAGGACAGCCTTGGTATCCTCTGCTCTGTCCATCCACCCCTCCTCCCATTGCTTGGTCTCCACAGCTGCACAAAAGAGATAAGTGAGCTCCCTGCTGTGTACCGATGCCTAGTACTATAGTCTGCAGCTTGTTTGCCTACCCTCTCCACAGGCAGCATCATCAGTGGAGAGATTCAGTCAGGCAGCTGTTTCCAGTCTGTGACCCAGGAGAGGGGGCTGTTCTGTTCTGTGCTGTGCTGTTAACTGCTGTGCAGGAGCCAGGAGAGAAATGAGATGGAGGTTAGTCCAGTGTCCAGCAACAGCAGCCAGGCCCAGCCAGTCAAAGAAGGGCTGGGCAAACAGAGGACGAGCTAGCCATGATATACACACCAGTGGAGTGCAGGCCAATTCCATCAGGTGAGAAAGGGGATGAACAGGAGCAGACCACAGGAACTTGGGGACTGGGGCAGCCTCAGGCAGGGAGTGCAAAAATGTGAACTTGGATTGAGGTGTCTGGCCAAGGTCAAGGAGATCAAGAATTTAGGAACTGTGGCGAGAGGTGCAAGTAGGAACCAGGGTATTGAGTGAGAGAGCAGGAATGAACTGATTACAAGGAAGGGAAGAGCACAGATTGGACAATGGAATAGGGACAGGGGGGCTGGGAAAAATAAAAAGAGGACCAATTTTCAAAAGTTTGCTCAGGGCACCATAAGTGGTCAAAGCGGCCCTGCCTCTCTCCTAAAAGCCAGTGGGGGGTGCTGGCGGGGTGGCAAAGTCACATTCCCATCTGTTCTCTTCTCTGTTCCCTATGCCTGTAGCTCCCTGCAGATGGTGTTAGGAACCAGGGAATAGCCACCCTCATCTGCCCCTTAAGGACAGACGTCTTATTCCCTCCTCATGGTACGGCGGCTGTGTGACAAAGACAGGGCTCTGCCTTTGGGTGTGGTTTATATATGACTTGGATTTTCCCTTACTGTTCTGGAAATGCTTCTTCTTCTCCATTTTATATTGTAATACTCTAGTAGGGACACTGGCTGACATTGATTGCTCAAAGCAATGACATCCAAGCAATCTCTTCATATGGGAATCAAATAAGAGGGAACATTACCATATGGAGCACAAAACATAATTAAGAGGATCTTAAATTTGATCCTTTCTTTGACTGGTAACCAATGCAGAGATTTAAGATAAGGGGTGATATGTTATCTATAATGACAACCTGTTAAGAGATAGGCTGCAGAATTTTGAATCATCTGAAGCATATGCAATGTTTTTTTATGGAAGACCCAAGTAGATCCCATCACAATAGTTCAGCCCAGAGAGAAGAAGGGCTTGCAACATCACCCAGAACTGATCCTTACTCGGATAGCTACGAAATCAGCACAGGAGAAGGAGTTTATAATAGGTAGAGTGGCCACAGCGACAAAAGAGAATCAATGTAGATTCCTAGAAGATGTATACTGGACTGAATAGCCCAAAACCCAATACAGCCTTAATCAAAGACATAGTGGAATGGAATTGCATTGCGATAAAGTCCCAAGATTTCATAGAAACATAGAAACATAGAAACATAGAAACATGATGACAGAAAAAGACCACAAGGCCCATCTAGTCTGTCCTTCCATAACAACAACTACAACATTCCACTTTTTACCTTTAGAGATCCTCTGTGTTGGTCCCATGCTTTTTTGAATTCAGTTACTGTCCTCATCTCTACCACCTCCACTGGGAGACTATTCCACGGATCCACTACTCTTTCTGTAAAGAAATATTTCCGCATATCACTCCTGAATCTATCTCCCTTCACCCTCATCCCATGTCCCCTCATCGCAGAACTTGCTTTCAATTGAAAGAGGCTCTCTTCCTGAACATTTATGCCACGGAGGTATTTAAACATCTCAATCATATCACCTCTATCCCGCCTTTCCTCTAAGGTGTACATATTAAGATCCTTAAGTCTGTCCTCATATGCTTTATAATGAAGACTACTAATCATCTTAGTAGCAACCCTCTGCACCGACTCCATCCTGTTCACATCCTTTTGAAGGTGCGGTCTCCAGAATTGCACACCATACTCCAAATGAGGTCGCACCAAAGACTTATACAGAGGCATTATCACCTCCTTTTTTCTGCTAGCCATTCCTCTCCGTATGCACCCAAGCATCCTTCTAGCTTTTGCCGTCGCCTTTTCTACCTGTTTAGCTACTTTAAGATCATCGGACACAACTACGCCTAGGTCCCGCTCTTCTTTAGTGGACAAAAGTACTTCACCTCCTATGCTGTATTGCTCCCTTGGATTGCTGCAGCCCAAATGCATGACCTTACATTTTTTAACATTAAATCCCAGCTGCCAAATTCTAGACCATTCTTCAAGCTTAGCTAGATCCCTCCTCATGTTATCTACACCTTCCTGGGTGTCTACGTTATTGCAGATTTTGGTATCATCCGCAAAGAGGCAAACCTTACCAGACAGCCCTTCCGCTATATCACTAACAAAGATGTTAAAAAGTCTCTCTCTTCTGCTTTCCTTGTCTGTCTTCTGCTAATTCTACAGTGTCTGCTGTCCGTTCTTTTCTTCTCCTGTCTTTTTCCATTCTCTCACTACATCTTCCTCTGACATATTGATCTTTCCCTTTTTGATCTTCCCTCCATTTCTTTCTTTACCTGCTCTTCATCCACTCAAATTTCATTCTCCAGTCCTCAATTCCCTTTTGACTTTCACCTATCTGTCAACTTTCCATCTCTCCGTCTTGCCTCCAGCCCAGCCCATCTTCCCCTCTCCCATTTCTCCCGTTGTACTCATTCACTAGCCTTTTATTCCCTTCTGCCTTTACCCACTGCCCATTACCACATTTCTACCCTTCATACTCACTATCCTCCTCTCACTCTTTCCTTGCCAACTTCCCATGGCCTCGCCCACATAGTTCCACTATGCCCCTCATCTCCCTTCTCTCTCTCTCCTCCAACACCCTAATTCAGCATCTCCCAGTCCCGACACCCTTCCACTTTACCACCAAGATCCAGCTTCCCCTTCTTTCTCTTCCACTCCCCCTCCCCCCCCCCCCCCCAAAGCTCAGCTGCTTTCCTGTCCTTTCCCCTTCCAATTGTCTGGCATCTTTCTTTTCTCCCTTCCCAGCCCAGCATATTCTCTCTCCCCTTCTATCCTCCTCACCCCCCCCCCCCCCCAATTCCCAGTCCAATACACTTTTCATTCCTGGCCTTCTGTTTTTGGAGGTTGGGTTTTCAAATTGTGACCTTGGTTGATCAGGGGTCAAGAGGATTAGTGTATCAGTGCATTCAAAAACCTGGTAAAACCTGGGCAAACAGTGGAGTTTCAAGGGCCTCATATTGCCTTGGTGGAAGCATCGGGATTAGCGAAGGGAGCTCCCTGACGAAGGCCACACTGAAACACGGCCATGTCGGGTTGAGTACCCTTGTTTGCATATAATCCCTGTGTGCTCTTAATAAATTCTGTCTGTATTACTGGCCCTGGACTTGTTTGCCTTGAAAATGCATAGGGCCAGCCCTGAATGTTACAAATGCAAATCCCGATAAAGTTTAAGCAACTGAGTCTCTGTAAAATAATCTATGAAAACCAGAAAGAGATGGATCAAGGAATCTTGTATTATCTAAAAATTCCTTAAATACCACCGGCAACAGGTCAGTAGCACATTTCCACCAGGTGTATGTGCACTACTTCAAATGCTCAGGTTTGGTTCACCCTTCCAGTCTGCAGGTCCATTTGTTGTTTAGGAGCCAAGCATCTCAGACCATATTGACTCTTGCCTGCCATAGGCATCAGTGCAGAAGAGGGCCCACTGCACAAGGTAAAATCTCCCCAGCAGTGTTATAGCAGTGGTTCTCAGCACCTTCCCATAGAAATCATTTATTCATGGGGTTACCATCTCCCTCCCCAGAAAAGGAGTATAGGCCTCAAGCTGTAAGGGGCTCATAGACGTTCCATCACCTGACAGGAAACGTGATAACTCATAGGGTGCCCAATATGCACCTGGAACCTTCCACAAACAGGCTGCCATAGCCTCTAATTTGAGTCATTTCCCATTTTGTGCCTTTTATGAAATAGTGTACACTACTGACAAAAAAACGATACAAGATGAAAAAAAATGAAAAATAAAAACCAAAGGATACAATACATAATTTTTTGACCTGCACATCCATTCCTCTAACCTATGCCACTCTGTAGCCTAGAAAACCCACTGATGCAATACGCACACTCTAATTAAAAACTCTTTTCAATATCCAACAAAGATCTTCTCTATAGTAAATCAGCTTACTAGCCTCAATACTACTCTTCCGGTTGCCTTCTGGTCAGGCCCGTCTCCTGGCATAGTAGCTAACCACTTCCATACTAAAATTTCTGACATAAGCCAATGCCTTCCACAATCTACACTCTTTGCTCTACTGGACAATGAAGGACCATTGACTGCAGTGCCAATCCATACCTGGTCCTATTTTACATTAATTACTGATACTTCTTTGAGCAAATTAATCAAGTGCACACGTTAAACTTCCTGCACTCTGGACCTATTCAATTTCAGTGGCTAGAGGAGCAATCCTTGGGATTTCTCATACTATCATTAGCAAAAGCTTTACTTCTGCGTCACTGCCTGAGATTAGGAAAACAGCACTTGTCTGCCAGTTCTGAAAACAAACTAATTTGGATTCCACAGATCCAGCTAACTGCCATCCAATTTCCAATTTTTCTCTAAAGCTACCAAATGACTGGTTCTTTCCCAACTCTCAGATCATCTTCAACATACCCATTCACTGCACCTTCTTCAATCAAACACTAACACCATTTAAAGCAGAGCACGCTGCAGGAGCAGTCCTTTCCATCGCCGGTCCCGATCGCACATCACTGGAGGAAGCAGGAGCATCTAGCTCCTCCTGCTCCCCCCGACAAGACCAATCGGGAGGACACTAACACCATTTAAAGCAGAGCACGCTGCTGGTGGGCCCGCACCTGAGGGCCATGCCAGAGGGCCCTTTGTCGTGGAAGCCAAATGCAACACCACAAAAGGTATGTTAAATTAATCTACCACCTAGTTTTACCCTAGCTACAACCATTGTTATCTAGACCTAAATGAATGTAAATTCTCACCTAGAGCCAAGTTGAAACCACTTGATTGTCCTTACTACCGACTGCTGTATCTGAAACCCCTAACACATGTCCCCTTATCACATACTATCTCCGCCAGAATCACTTCTAACTAAAACAGAGTTATCGCTTGTTCCTTACTCTCCCAGTTCTGCCAGAACCTCCTGGCTATCCAAGGCTACCTATTGCCTTGCAATCATTCCAACTGCTGTTACATAGTAACATAGTAACATAGTAAATGACGGCAGATAAAGATCAGTATGGTCCATCTAGTCTGCCCAGTAAGATGGCAAGAGTAGGTGCACCTGCCGCTCCGTGCAGGCCACCCCTCCCCATGTCTTTGTTTAGTGGTGAACCCACCGCTCCGTGTAGGACACCCCTATTTGTTGAGAAATTAGATGGTTTAGTTTATTTTGATTTTATCCTGTTGCTGTAAAGGGATCCATTGTGTCTGTCCCAAGCCATTTTGAATTCTGTCACTGTGTTTGCCCCCACCACTTCCATCGGGAGGGCATTCCAAGCATCCACCATCCTTTCAGTGAAAACGTATTTCTTGACATTGCCTTTCAATTTACCACCTTGCAGCTTCATGTTATGCCCTCTGGTTTTACAGCTTCCCCGTCTTTGGAAGAGGTTTGTATGTTCATTATTTCTCTTTAAGTATTTAAAGGTCTGAATCATATCTCCCCTATACCTCCTCTCCTCCAGAGTGTACATATTTAGGTCTTCAAGTCTCTTCTCATAAAGCTTCTGACACAGGCTCCAAATCATTTTGGTTGCCTTGGTTAGAGCACTGGCTTGGTAACCAAGCAACCTGGGTTTGATTCCCACTAGCACTCCTTGTGGCCTTGGGCAAGTCACTTAACCTTCCATTGCCACTGAAGAAAGGCCTAGCAATCTACTTCCGGTGACACTGCCAAGAAAACCCAGGAGCTTCTGGGTCGCCAGGAGTCAGGACTGACTCGAAGGCACACATTGCATTGCACTCTGAACAGTTTCCAGTCTTTTTACATCCTTTGCAAGATATGGTCTCCAAAACTGAACACAGTATTCCAAGTGTGGCCTCACCAGTGACTTATACAGTGGCATAAGTACCTCTTCCTTTCTGCTGGTAATTCCTCTTTGTATGCAGCCCAACATCCTCCTGGCTTTTGCCACTACCTTGTCGCACTGTTTTGCCACCTTGAGATCTACAGAAATAATCACACCAAGGTCTTTCTCCTGATCCGTGCACACCAACCTCTCGCCCCCTATCGCGTACATTTCCCTTGGATTTCTGCTACCCAAGTGCATGACACTGCACTTTGCATTAAATCTTAATTGCCAAGCATTAAACCATTCTTCCAGCTTTTGTAGATCTTTCCTCATGTTAACCACTCCCTCAGGGGAGTCGACTCTGTTGCAAATTTTTGTGTCGTCTGCAAAAAGACTTTTCCATTCAGTCCTTCAGCAATATCACTCACAAATACATTGAACAGTGCCGGGCCCAGGACCGAACCCTGGGGTACCCCGATAATCACCTTCCTCTCATCCGAGTGAGCTCCATGTATAATCACCTTCTGTCGTCTGTCAGTCAACCAATTTCTAATCCAGTTTACCATCTTGGGACCCATCCCCAAGCTACTGAGTTTATTGACAAGCCTCCAATGAGGAACAGTATCAAAGGCTTTGCTGAAATCCAGGTAGATGACATCCATCGCATGCCCCTGATCTAGTTCCTTGGTCACCCAGTCAAAGAACTCAATCAGATTTGTTTGGCAAGACCGTCCTTTGGCAAAACCATGTTGCCTTGGATCTTGCATCCTGTTGGTTTTGAGAAAGTTCACTATTTGCTCTTTCAGGAGCACCTCCATTACTTTTCCCGCCACCCAGGTAAGGCTCACGGGCCTGTAGTTTGACACTTCTTCCCTGTCACCACTTTTGTGTAGAGGTACGACATCAACCATTCTCCAGTCCTGAAGAACCTCTCCTGTTTCCAAGGATCTGTTGAAGACATCCTTTAACGGTCCTGCAAGAACCTCTCTGAGCTCTTTCAGTATCCTGGGATGTATCCCATCCAGTCCCATGGCTTTGTCCACTTTCAGTTTAGCAAGTGTTCTAACACCTCGTCGTCTGTGAATGGTGTGGTATCTACTTCATTCCCATTTTTATATTTGGTAGTCACATCTGGTCCATCTCCAGGATCTTCTTTAGTAAAAACAGAGCAGAAGTATTTGTTTAGCAATTTCGCTTTTTCAGTGTCACTTTCCACGAGTCCTTTCCCAGAACTTTTGAGTACTGCAATTCCAACTCTGATCTTCTTCCTTTCCTGAATATACCTGAAGAAAGTTTTGTTGCCACCTTTAACATCTTTAGCCATCTTTTCCTCTGCCTTTGATTTTGCTATCCTTATTACTCTTTTAGACTCTTTGAGTTGGATCCTGTATTCATTTCTGTGTTCCTCTGTTTGCAAGCTTTTGAATTTTGCGAAAGCTGTATTTTTTGCCTTTATTTGAGCAGCCACCTCTTTGGAAAACCAAATAGGTTTCCTTCTCCTGTTGTTTTTATTTACTTTTCTTACATATTTATCTGTTGCCCCTTTTATTGCCTTCTTTTGTTTAGCCCATTGCAATTCCACTTCCTTTATCTCCTTCCACCCCGTCATCTCCTCCTTTAAGTACTCGGCCATTTTATTGAAGTCAGTGTTTTTGAAGTTTAGGTCTTTGAGATTGCTATGATTGACCTGTACCATGGCTTTTATCTCAAACCACACCGTGTGATGGTCGCTGTTGCTCACAGGGGCATTCACGCAGACATTCGACACACTATCACTGTTTGTGAGAACTACATCCAGCGTTGAGCTTTCCCTGGTTGGTTCCATCACCATTTGTCTAAATAATGCATCTTGGAGATCATCCACAATTTTTTTGCTTCTTTCCAGATGTGCAGAAGGAGTAATCCAATCCACATCAGGTAGATTAAAGTCACCCAATATGATCGCTTCCCCCTTTGTTGCTATCTTGGCAATATCTATAATCAATTCATTATCTCTCTCTTCAATTTGAGTCGGAGGTCTGTAGACTACAGCAATATGGATGACAGTGCCATCTCCTCTTTCCAACGCAATCCAGAGTGCTTCTTCTTTTCCCCATGTCCCCTGCATTTCAGTAGCTTTAATATTGCTTTTGACATACAAGGCTACTCCTCCTCCTTTTCCATTTTCTCTGTCTCTTCTGAATAAATTATAGCCAGCTATGGCTATATCCCAATCATGTGATTCATTAAGCCATGTTTCTGTAATGGCCACAATGTCCAAATCCGTTTCTACCATTAGGGCTTCCAGGTCTGGAATTTTGTTGGCTAAGCTTCGAGCATTTGTGCTCAATGCTTTCCAGCATTTTCCTGGCTTGTGTGTATTTTGCATTGATTTTGTTCTGCCCACTTCCTCCCACATGTTTTTGATGTGTGGATTAAAAGTGTGGCTGTGTCTGATGTTGTTCTGCTTTTGCTGGGGGTGGCATGCAGATGTTGACCTTCCATATCCGTCACCCCCTTTTCCTAGTTTAAATGCATATCCACATACTGCCTGAATTTTTCACTTAGGATTCTTTTCCCTGCGACAGAGAGATGTAGTCCATCAGCACAGTATAGTCTCTTGTTGGTCCATCTGTTGTCCCAGTTGCCAATAAATCTGAATCCTTCTTGTTTGCACCAGGTCTGGAGCCATGTATTAAAGCTGTTAATGCGATGCAGCCTTTTTGTCCCCTTACCAAGAACAGGTAGAACTTCTGAGAATGCAACAGTGTTAACAACGTGCTTGAGTTTCTCTCCCAGAGATTGGAAGTCCTTTTGGGCTGTAGAGGCACTGTTTCTAGCCAGGTCGTTTGTGCCTAAGTGGATAATAACATCAAGTTTGGAGTGTTCACTTTTTGCGCTAAGTAATTCAACAACTTGGTTTGTATTCCTGCTGGCTGAAGAGCCTGGTAGGCACATGACTATCTTCTCTCCTTTGAACTGTGTTCCCAAGTTAGTGCCTCTGATGATGGAATCTACAAGTAGTAGTAGTTTTCTGTTTGGTGAGGTTTTCTTCATATTTGGTGCTTTAGCAGGGGATTGGGCATTGTCTGACTCATTTAAGGGCCCTTCAGTTTCTTTGGATTGGGCATCCTCATTAGCCAAGGCAGAGAAGGCATTGTGCAGGGATATCTCTTGATGTATAGGATGTCTGTGTTACAGGTCCCAGTCTACCAGAACCCACTGTGATCCATTTGTTCCTGGGGCGTTTGATTCTTTGTGGGAGTGGTGGTGGACTTTGTTCAGTTTGTATCCTAGAAGAGGTGCGCTTCATTGCAGCCAATTCCTCCCTCAGTAGAGACACTTCTTTATGCATGGCAGCTAGGTCTTTCCTTAGTAGAGTCAATTCTTCATTAATGGCAGCTGACTTTAGGCATATAGGACAAGCTCTTAGGCTCCAAATGATTTGTCTTTGAATGAAAGTACTGCAGTTATTGCACTGAATAAAATACATGTTTATGCAGTCCCAGAAGAAGAAGAAGAAAAGATGAAGACGATGTGGCTTTTAATCCAAGTTAGGAACGATAGATGGCAAGTATGTGACCACTATATAGGCAATGTAGCCCCTGGGGTGGGTGGGGCGAGTGGTAGGGTGGGTGGGAACATAAGTATCTGGCCAGTAGGCTGTTCCTGAACTGTGGGCACACACAATGGAGTAGGTAAGGGAACCCACCACTAGGGACAAATTAGATAGATAAAGATTTGGAGACAAACAGACTCACAGTTATTTGGAGACAAACAGACTCACAGTTATGCGGCAAACTCAGCAAAAATCACCTTTTGGGAGAGCTCGGGAAAGCACTCCTCTTCTTAAGTTACAGAAAGGCAATCTGAGCAAGCCCACGTGCAGCACAGGAAATGGAGGTCTACAACAATGCCTCAGCAGGGGGGATGTGTAGTCCCTCAGGTAGGCTAAGAGAAAGTTTAAAACTTTACAGCAATGGAGTAGGTAAGGGAACCCACCACTAAGGACAAATTAGATAGATAAAGATTTGGAGACAAACAGACTCACAGTTATGCAGCAAACTCAGCAAAAATCACCTTTTGAGAGAGCTCTGGAAAGCACTCCTCTTCTTAAGGAACAGAAAGGCAATCAGGTCACAGGTGGTCCCTCTCCAGGGTTTTCTTTAGTAAAAACAGAGCAGAAGTATTTGTTTAGCAATTTCGCTTTTTCAATGTCACTTTCCACAAGTCCGTTCCCAGCACTTCTGAGTCCTGCAATTCCACCTCTGATCTTCTTCCTTTCCCGAATATACCTGAAGAAAGTTTTGTCACCACACGCCACATCTTTTCTTAATTTATTTATTTATCAGTTATAATGAATATCACATCCAAGAAATCAATCACTGAATGAAAACAAAACGGGCATTGCACATAACAGAAAAATATAACAAGACATCCATCCATCCAAAAAGAAAAAAATATATATATACTGTATATATATATCAGCACCCATTTATATTTAGACCTCAAAATAATGAAATATGGGAGACTTCCGGTGACGGCATCGGGGCGAATGGTGGCATAAGACTCGGCTCTGCCGCCTAAGCCTGACAAAAAGGGGAGTTTGCACCCCTGCCCGCATGGAGTAGGATGGTGAATGTGGGAGAGCAGTAGGAGAAGAGCCCCAGGCCGAGCTATATTAGCGGCGAAGCAGCGAGCCCCTGTCGGAGCGTTGGAGAGCGCGGAAGAGGAGACCGCGTGGCAGGCTGGTGGGACGGCCGCTGGAACAGCGAAGCTGAGGCCTACCCTGAGCTGTGGGGGCGGAAGGAGGGTGCAGAGCTGGAAAATCGGTGCTCGGGTGAGCAGTGACGTCCCCTGTAAGACCGCGTGCAGCGGGCCGAGGTGAGCCGGCAGATCTGAGAGGCGGCGGACCGGGAGGCTGAAACCTGAGCGGTGGAGAAGGGGGCAGGCAGCGGTGGCTGCAGAGCTGGAGAGAGGCCCGAGGACAAAGAAGCCGGTGAGGAGGCGGGAAGGCACTGCGGCTGGGATCTGAGCACCAAGCAGGGGAGAAAGTGTCGGTGCCCCCCCCCCCCCCGGGTGGATTTGACACCATCCAGCCCAGCTAAGAGAGTTGAGAAGCCCTGGTGAGGGGGGAAGTGAGTAGAGCAAAGAACAGCCCTACAGCAGACAGTGGGGCCCCCACCAGCAGCTTCGACAAACGGCTGAGAGGCAGAGGGAGAGGCCTTTAGGGGACGCAGCTCCCTAAGCTTGGGGACCCAGCATTGTACGATATCAGCATGGAAAAAAATAAAGGCTCCCTGGCGGTACGCAAGAAATTAGCTGACTTTCGCTCCCCTTACGTGGCAGTCAAAGGCGGAAAAGAGGGGGAGAAGGAGAGCCGAACACAGGAGGGAGAGCCCACAGACCGGGGAGAGGGGCTGGATTGCGGAGCTAGCCCAGGGGATATCTCTCACCTGAAAACCTGGCTTATTGAAATGAAGGAAGAGATTAAAACGGAAATAAGCGGGGTGAAGCATGAACTCAAAGAGTCCATACAATCCCTGAGACGAGATATTGTGGACATTGGAAATAGAGTCGAGGAGATGGAGACTCAGCTGGAGCAACAAGGGGAGGAACTGGCGGATTTACAAAAGCGCGGGGGTGCACTCCAGCAAGCCCAGGAGGAACAGCAGATGAAGCTGGAGGACCTGGAAGACCGGTCAAGGAGATGTAACCTACGGATCCGGGACTCCCAGAGGAACCTCAGTACCGCAACTGCGGAGAAGTCTTGCTAAAAATTTTCAAATCCCTGCTGTTAGCTGCAGATCCGCAGGGAGAGCTGCTGATCGATTCATCGCACATTGAGCGAGCGCACCGAGGCCTGGGCCTGATACGCGATAATAAACCCAGGGACATTGTTGTGTGCTTTAGCTCTTTCAAGATTAAGGAAGGACTGTTTCGAGCGGCAAGGAAAGCGCGCCAGATAGTTTGGGAGGAACACCATCTGGAGCTCTTCCAAGATCTCTCTGCAGGAACCCTACAACGCCGACGGCACCTCAAGGAGGTGACCGCGTATTTGCGCAAAGAGGATGTACGATACAAGTGGCTGTTTCCATTTGGGCTGTTGATCACCTGCAAGGGGAAGTCAAGGCGGGTGCAGAACAGAGAGGAGGCATGGACTGTACTTAGAGACTTTGGCCTACCCAACATACCGGAAGGGGGAAGCCCACAGACAAGAGCACCGGCGGATGCTGTGAAGTCCTTCAGTCCACAGAGGAAGGCACAGAGATGGCACCGAGTTCCAATGTCAGGGAGCAGAGCGGCGCGCTTGAATAGAGAGAGCCCCGGAATACCAGCAGAGGAGAAAGGCGATGGCTGAATGAATGGACTCTGAGTTACCAAAGATGTATCAGTATGTTTTCTTAGTAATAGTAGAACTGGGTTACAGAAGGGGGGGGGGAGATGAAGTTATTATCTGATGGAGGGGGGAGGGAGGGGTTCGACTATAGGGAGGAGGAGGGAAGGAGGGCGGTGGGGAGGACGGAGGTAGAGGTTCGGAAGGGGAGATGAAGGGGCTTTGGGTGTTGAGCTGGTATAGGGGGGAGGGGGAAGGGCAGACAGAGTCAGGCAAGGCCCGATTACTGGTCACCTATATGGAAGACTATCCTCTCTTAAGAAGAGGGGAGAGGGTTCGGGGGGAGGGAGTGGGGTGGGGGGGAGGGAGTGGGGTGGGGGGGGCTGGGGGTTCTAGGCTAGAGGGAGGGAAGAGGGGGGTGTGGGAGAATGGGTGAGCTTAAACTAGTCACATTAAATGTGAAGGGGCTTAACTCACCGCTTAAGCGACGCAAATTGTACACAGAGTTAGCCCGCCAGAAGGCGGCAATAGTTATGCTTCAAGAAACGCACTTGACACGGGCAACAGAGCATCTGGTCAAGCCCAAAGGCTATGGGGTGTGTATTCAGGCTTCAAATACCGTGGAAAAGAAGAAGGGAGGGGTTGCTATACTCTTTGCATCTCGATTAAAGATGCAGGTGCAGTCGGTGGTAAGGGATGCGGAGGGGAGGTATGTGTTGGTGCGAGTGAAGGTGGGGAGTGTATGGTACTGTGTAGTGAATGTGTATGCACCGACTGGAGCACAACGAGAATTCTGGACAAAACTGAACGAGGAGGTGGGGAAGCAGGGGGATGGTATCCTTATATGTGGGGGGGATTTTAACCTTACATGGAACCCCACCCGGGATGCTACAGGGAAACGGGAGGGAAAAGAGGGGGGATAGAAAGAGATATCGTAACTTCGTGATGCAGCACTGCCTAGTGGACGCGTGGCGACTGCAGCATCCTGGGAGGAGACAGTTTTCTTACTATTCGCCAGTACATGGGTCCTACTCACGTATCGATGCCATTTGGGTCTCGAAGGAGGTGGGGGGAACGATTACAGGGGCGGAAATGGAGTCCATTACCTGGTCAGACCACGCCCCGGTAGTGGTGAGCTTGCAAGTGGTGGAGGAAGGGACGGGGGTGAGGTTTTGGAGACTTAATGAGTCATTGCTGGAGGATGAGGATGAGGATGAGGATGAGGATGAGGATGAGGACTTAATGAGTCATTGTGGAACCTGTGTCCCTTGGGGAAACTGCTAGGTACGTATGACCTAGATTGGCCACTGTTGGAAACAGAATACTGGGCTTGATGGACCTTGGTCTGACCCAGTATGGCATATCTTATGTTCTTATGTTCTTATGATGTGAGGGTCCAAGAGGATGTGGAGAGGGGGACCCGGGAATATTTCAGGCTTAACGATAATGGAGAGGTTGCATGGGGAGGTATATGGGATGGGTACAAGGCGGTGATACGAGGCATATTGCTCAAATGGGGGGCGCGGAAAAAGAGGGAGAGGGAGGATAGAGAACGGCTCTTGAGGGAACGGCTGTTGGAACTGGAAGAACTGGATGGGAAAGAGAGGGGAGACACATATAGGGGACGGGTGTTGCTAGCGAGAGCGCAACTCAATGAATTGCAGGCGGAAAAGATACGTCATCGGATGCAGCTTCTGAGGCAGGAGGTATTTGAAGGGGGGAATAAGGCTGGGAGGTATCTAGCGCAGAAGCTGAAGCAGCAGAAGCTTCGCTCTCATATATTAGGGGTTCGAAGGAAGGGCGGGGAATTGGTTACTAAAGATGGGGAGATTAGGGATGTTTTTAAGGAATACTATCAGGAGCTGTATAAAGCAAGGGACCTGCCACAGGTGGGGAGGGTGGGAATCTACCTTGACTCCATAGACTTGCCTACGTTGAGAGAGTGCGAACAGGAGGAAATTAACAAACCCATTCGGGCAGACGAAGTAGGGAGGGCAATCAAACAGTTGAAATTAGAGAAAGCCCCAGGGTTGGATGGTCTGTCTGCCAGATTCTACAGGAAGTTCGGAGACCTGTTAATTGGGCCTCTAGTGAACGTATTTAACCAACCACGGGTGGGTGGGAACTTAGCGGACACAATGGGGTGGGCGGGTATAACAGTAATTCACAAGGAGGGAAAGGATCCGAAGGAGTGTGCCTCTTATAGGCCTATCTCCCTACTTAACCTGGATGCCAAGCTTTTAGCTAAGATTCTCACCACGCGCCTCAATAAAGTAATTGGAACATTGATACACCACGATCAGGCGGGCTTTATTCCTGGTAGACAGGTTGCGGATAATATCCGAAAGATCTTAAACATTATCTGGGCTAGCGAGCGGAGAAAGGACGAGGCGCTCCTGCTCTCGTTGGATGCGGAGAAGGCCTTCGATCAGGTGTCTTGGCCTTTTCTATTCCAGGTGCTGGAGAAGGTGGGGCTGGGGGGCGAGTTTCTTGCTTGGGTGAAGGCGCTATATGCGCATCCAAAAGCATGTGTGAGGGTGAATGGGGCCCACTCGCAGTTTTTCGATCAAGGGAGGGGAACACGGCAGGGATGCCCATTATCTCCGCTACTGTTTGCGATAGCAGTAGAGCCCTTGGCGCAGAGGATTAGAGAACGGGCGGATATATCTGGCATAAGAGTGGGGCAGAGTGACTATAAAATTTCCCTGTTCGCGGACGATATAATTCTAAGTATGGCAAGACCACAGGTCGGCCTCCCCATAGCTATGTGGGAACTGGAAGAATATGGTAAAGTGTCGGGGTTTACCATCAACTGGAACAAATCGGAAATCCTGAATTTGGCAGTCCCCAGCGAGGTAGTTAAAGTACTGGCAAAGAAATATCCTTTCAAATGGGCGCGAGAAAGTATCAGGTACCTTGGCATATGGATTAGCAATAACATTGACGAGTTATATAACTTGAACTATCGGAGGGTTCTGGGGAAGATAGAGGGCTGGTTGGATGGGTGGGGAAGGGGATACCTATCGTGGTTCGGGCGCATTGCAACGGTTAAAATGATGCTTGTGCCCAGACTGTTGTTTTTGTTCCAGACGCTCACGATATGGGATCCGCCGACAACTTTGAAAAGGATACAACGGTTAGTTAACAGGTTTATATGGGTGCAGAAGCGCCCGAGGGTAGCACTGCGAGTATTGCAACGGACAAAAGAAGAGGGGGGCTGGGGGTACCTAATATCTGCAAATATTACGAGGCAGCGCAACTAAAAACGATTTATGACTGGAAAAGAGGAACATTGAAATCTTGGGTTCAAATGGAGCACGAGTTGGTGGGGGGGGGGGGGGGTGGAACTTGACCGGGTGATTTGGAGGGGGGCTAAGGGTCTTGACACACAGGCACTAAACCCCATGGTGGCAACTAGTTTGAAAATCTGGAAACGCAACAAGCCTCAGCTTGTTCCAGATAAAGGCTACATGCAGGGGATGCCTATCGCGGCCTGTTTCGAGCGGGGACAGGGCCCAGATGAGCTACTTTTACGTAGATGGGCACAAAACGGGCTGGAGTACATTCACCAAGTTATACACCCTCAGGGAATGCATCCGTTTGAGGGCATTAAGGATCTCTATAAGCTGAAAGAGAGTGATCATTTTGCCTATATACAATTAAGTTACTTTGTAAGGCAACCGAAGATATGGAAAGATCTCTGGGAAAATAGAGGCTGGTTTGAGGCTCTGTGCTCGGGCCAGATGGGTCAAAAGGGGGTTTTGTCCAGAATTTATCGAGGCCTAATAGGGACTGGTGTATGCAAGTTACGCTATATGCTGCAATGGGAGGAGGATTTGGGTGTGTGTTGGACGGTAGAGGCTTGGGAGAAGATACTCCAGACGATTGCTACTGTGTCCATAGCCACGCAAATTAAAGAAAATGCATATAAAGTATTATACAGATGGTATTGGACGCCAGTACGTCAGTATCGAGCGGGGAGGGGAAGGGATGCCTTATGCTGGCGGGGGTGTGCGGAAAGAGGGGACTGGATGCACATGTGGTGGAAGTGTGATAAGTTACAGGGGTACTGGGAGCAGGTAATTGCGGTGATACATGGCATGACCGGGCATAGTTTGCATGGAAGACCGGAGGCATGCCTGTTTCATCAACTGGATGATGATCTTTCGAGACGGGAGGAGGGGGTACTGCATCATTGTATTGCTGTAGCCCGTTGCGAGATCGCACAGCACTGGAGGGGACAGAGTATGCCACAATTGGCGGGATTTGTGCGAAGAGTGGCTGAGGTGAGCCTGATGTATAAATTAACAGAGTTGAGACGGGGGAAAGGAGGGCAAAGTGCGATATATTGGCAGGGGGTTTGGAGATGGTTGGAGGCATGGAGAGAGGGGGTGGGGGAGGGGGGTTGGAAGGCGGAGGAGGACAACGCGTGTAGAGTTACGGCTGAGATGCTTGGTGAGTGTGCAGTGGCATGTAGACTATAGGGGGTGCAGAAGGGGAGCTGGGGGGGGGAGAAAGGCGGGGGAGGGATAGGTTATCATATGGAGGGGGGTAGTGGGGGATTGCTGGGGGGGAGGGGGGGAACTTTAGTGTAGTATATTTGCATTGTACTACGAGTTTTTTAGGCATAATACCCAGGTTGAGGTTTGCTTTTAGATTCTAATGTGTGAACGCTGTTTTGTTTTGTTTTTTTCAAATGGTTTGTATTTCTATCGTATAATTTCAATAAAAACAAAAATTAAAAAAAAAAAATAATGAAATATGAGGAAGTACTAAGAACAAACTAAGCAGAGAGTAAAGGGCCTAAGCAGTCCTAAACTATCTACTCCATATTTTAATACAAACAGGTGAAGACTTAAGCGTCAGCCGAGTGAGAGGGTCCAGCAACATCAACTATCACATCTTCCCTAGCATCCAAGAACTCATGTAGTTGCCTAGGATCAAAAGCATATATACTTTTTGTTTAAATACCACACAACATTTAGCAGGAAATTTAAGCTGGAAAGTTGCCCCCAGCGCTAAAACACTGGGACGAAGGACCAAAAAGTCCTACCTTCTCAGCTGCGTAATATGAGATATATCAGGAAATATACGCACCTTAGAGCCTAGGAAAACTTCATTGAAATTCCTAAAATACAATCTGAGGATAAAAAACTTATCAGATTCTAGTGCTAGAGTTACAAGGAGAGTAGACTTATCAGTAATGACCTCCAAAGAAGATTCTAAAAACCCTGTGAGGTCACCCAACTCAGGGGGAGCAGAGGGGGCATTGGAACCAGAGTCCCTTAGCCCCAGGGACAAATACTGCGCCCAAACCAGAGGTGGAAAATGATCTGGGGAGATCTTCAAAATTTCCCCAAAATACTTTTTCACCATCTCCATTGGTGACAATAAGGGAGACCCTGGAAAATTCAGAAAACACAGATTACACCACCAAACCTGGTTCTCCAAATACTCCATTTTCCTGGAAGACACAGTTCTGTCTTTAACCTGGGCAGCCACTAACTCCCAGAGCTGCCCAACCTCTTGCTCCACCTTGGAGAGTCTACCAACTTGCTCGTCCTGAACACCAGAAAGGATTCCACAAGAAGATTTAATCCCAACTATTTCAGTACTCACAATACTCAAAACATTCTTCAGGGAGGTGTTAAGTGTTGCCAGTCCATCCCACAGTGCTTCCATCATTATCACCACAGGTCTTTCCAGTACTAGCACCCCTGAAAGGCCCTCTACTCGACCAGATACCAACTCAACTCGTCTCTCCGATAAAACTCCTCTCTCTGCAGCCCTCTGCTGCCCCTCGGCATCTGTAGAGGAAAACCTCCCAGCCGAAGCACCTCCTGCCACTCCATCCACCGGCGTACTCACAGGCAAGCTGGCAGGGAAAGCAACTGCTGGCAAGGTAACATTTCTGGGACGTGGTGGGGGGGGGGTACGTGCCTCCGGCGATAGCCAAACCCCCGATGTACACAGTGACAGCACTTCTCCCACCACTGCTGCCAAAGACGCTGCTCCTGCTCCGGCCGGGAGGCTGCATTCCGTCAACGTTCACTGTGCCAATGGTGCTGGCAAGTGTGCCCCAGGAGGAAATGCAAGAAGACAGTCAGGAGACGTGGCAGATTATAAAAGGCGTTTATTAATCCACGGATCAAGCATGCCTAACCCGACACTGGCCGTGTTTTGTGTTACACTTCCTCAGGGGTATACGGCTCACTAGAAATACATATGCAAACAGAAACACAACAAATAAATATAAAAACAATATAACAATATTAAAAAATTGTTTAAAAAAGTAAATAAAACTCATAACACATTATAACATATTAAATAAAACATAAATTAAACGAATACTTAATCAATTAAAACAGAACATGATAACCAATGATAAAATCATCTGGAACAAATACATAAGACCATAAATACATAAATAACATGCACTGTCCAAATGACAATAATATTATATAAGTTGTGCCTACAGTAAAAACAAACATTCAATAAGGAAACAAAAAGAGCTTAAAGGAGAGAGAGGAGGACCAAAGGTAAAATGAATACCAAATAAATAGAAAGTGTGAATTAAAAGTGAATAAAATCACTAAATGATTAAATAACTAAACAAATAAATAGATACTTGTAAAACAATCAAAACGTGTGAACCATAGATAAGACCAGACCATAAATGTGATAAATGTAATAAAACACCATAGGAAAAAGGGTCTGTAGAATAAATATCAAATAATGCAGTCTCATACCGCTATGATTACCCGTACAAACGGGCAAACTCCTGATCTTGCCAAGACAACAGAAACCTGCTCTGATTCACATACAATATAATTGGAACTGTCTAATGAAATAAATAAATGTGTATGATTGTTAGTATTCACATACTGTATCTGAATGACCATAAATTAAAAAAACTGAAAGGTGATGAGTCACCAGAGTGTCTAAAAACCATATAATATATGAGTAATTATTCATCACCTAATGTCACCTTATATGTTTTACATCATATAGTTTTATCCACTATAGTCCCCGCTACAGTATAGCTTTAAATATCAATAGCGCATGTGCGGGCGTCTCATTGAGAGGATCGTTTTAACCCGCTCGCATGCGGGGTTCACTCTGCACATTTTACAGGTTTGATTTTGTTAAGATCAAATTGTATATCGACTGGGACCTAGTGGGAGAACAGATGGCTCCTGTCACATTTTTACGTTATGTAGACACACTACAGTACTCAATTTTCATCTGTTATCAGCATTTGTAATACAACTGTGTTCTCGGCGTTAAAACGTTTAAAGCAGGTCCCTTGTGCATTTTGTCTTCCCTTGTTATAATATATGGTTTTTAGACACTCTGGTGACTCATCACCTTTCAGTTTTTTTAATTTATGGTCATTCAGATACAGTATGTGAATACTAACAATCATACACATTTATTTATTTCATTAGACAGTTCCAATTATATTGTATGTGAATCAGAGCAGGTTTCTGTTGTCTTGGCAAGATCAGGAGTTTGCCCGTTTGTACGGTATGAGACTGCATTATTTGATATTTATTCTACAGACTCTTTTTCCTATGGTGTTCTATTACATTTATCACATTTATGGTCTGGTCTTATCTATGGTTCACACGTTTTGATTGTTTTACAAGTATCTATTTATTTGTTTAGTTATGTAATCATTTAGTGATTTTATTCACTTTTAATTCACACTTTCTATTTATTTGGTATTCATTTTACCTTTGGTCCTCCTCTCTCTCCTTTAAGCTCTTTTTGTAACCGAGGCAGGCGGACCTGGTGCTTCGGGTCCCCTTCCTCCACCCCCCATCACCCCCGAACTCCCAACCCCACAAAAGACACCACACCAACAGTTCATGGAACACAACTGGTCGCAGCTTTATTAACCTTTTAACAATTTCACAATATGCCAACATCCTAAACCTTCTCAATCGATTAGCGGCACCCGGCCCGCACCAGCCATACCTTAGCAAAGTGCCTTGCCACCGCAAACGCCATAACTTGCCCCCCCCCCCCCCGGCAAGTTACCTAACCCTTCCCCCGACTTCGCCATGCTATTAGCAAAAGTCGGCCAGGGTTTAACCGGGTCAGGGGCACCCTGCCCCCACCCAAGTGTAGCCTGAGGCTCCTGACCCCAGAAACCTCTGGGATCCCTCCACCGGCACCCCCCCCCCAACGCCAAACTGCGACCAACGGGCATCCTAAACCAACACATATTCCAAGGCCTCCTGCCAGTCGTAAAGGAGCATATCCATCCTGACTGGCGATAACGGCCCCCCCATCACCCCTATAAAGCCCCGAACACAACCTCCATCCAAGAATGCATTATCTGGTACCCCCATGTTGGCCAATCCAGCGACCAAGCTGAGGAGTACTGTTAGCCAGCCCCCGCAACCAACGCTGCTGGCTCCATCAGGCAGGCCTTGGAACAATGTCAGACCACATCAGAATTACACCCAGAAACATCTGCAAAACCCCCACCAAATCCTCCTGCGCCGCTCTGATCTGATGCCGGCATGACCCGGAACCAGGTCGTTGCCTCCAACACTGCAAGCAGTCGTAATATCCTCCCGTGGTGCTGTAGCAAAGGAAGCCGCTGCGACCCGCGGGGTCCGCGCTCACCCAGCCATGATACAGCCACCAAAACCAGGTCGATCTCCAAATTGGCGTTCACCGGCCCTGCCACAACTCACCGTCCTGCACATTGGACAAAGGAGTGACCAATCCCCAAGATTCAGCAGGCTCCAGACCCCATCTGCAAAATAAATGAACAATGAAACCCCCCAACCCCATGACCCCCGAAGCTGTCACAGCCGCACATAACCCCTAAACGCCCGAGAGCGCCATCTGCCAATGCTCTATATGACCTGTGCGGCCGCACCGATGCGAAAAGAGTGCAGCGCAAAATGCATAGGATCTTCACCCACCAAACGCAGCGCCTTCCTGAACACCTCGGGCACCTGAAACAGGTCAACACTCTCTCACTCTATAAGAAACCCCAGCCTACCAGGGGGGCACCCGCAGGTATCGCCGCCCGGCAGCCCCCGGGGCACGTCACCAAGCCTTCATCCCCCTTAACGCACCCCCAACCGTTTCCACGCTGATCGGTCTGAGACTTGCCAAAACAACCCGAACTGCCCCACCAAACCCCAAACGTGGGGCCGTTGAATCCCTCCCCTGCCCCCATCCCAACCGAATCCGCCACCAACTCCCCCCTTCGAAAAGCCCCGAAAAACGGCAAGACAAAAGACTGCTCAAAACATGGCGGCTTCATACCCCGATGTAGCCATACGCGGCAACGCCGCAAGGAGCTATACCGGCACATCATGCGTGGGGGGGCCGCCTCGGATTCCGAGGAGATGGCCGAGCATGCACCCCCCCCCCCCCCGCAGTAGCCTGCAAGTTGCAAATCCCCCCCAACCAGCGATCCCCACCCCACCCCACCACCTTCGCAAAATTTTGAAACCGGCCAACTGCGAACGCACCACCGGTCTGGAAAACCCCCACACCCGTAGCTACCACTATAAATCCACCAAGCAATGCTTCTGGTCACCACCCGTGCGCGACCAAAATTGGACCACCTTGTAACAACCCCGCTGACACGCAGACCACGTCCCTGGTGATACCGAACTCTGCAGTAACTCAGAATGTCTCCTGGCCAGTGCTCCATAAGTTCTCAGGGACCCCGGATCCATCCTTGTCTGCTTCCTTGCCAGAGCCCGAAACCGCTCCACCGGAAACGAGAAAGAGCATCTGCAATCTCGGCAATACAGCCAGGGATATGCCAAGCCTTCACCGACACTTGCAACTGTAGACAGGCCGACACCACCTCCCCCTTTAACCCGCTACCTGCAAACACTGGGGGGGGGGTAACGATGGACCACACCGCCCACAGCTGCCTTGGCGCACCACCATACCACCTCACGGTTGCGGAGCCTATCCGGCCATAACTCCAAAACCACCCGGAGCGGAAACCGCTCCAGGAAGGAGATATTGGCAGTCAATCCCGATAACTGCCAAGACGGCAGCCAGCCAACCGCGCACCAGGCCCCGCCGAAGAAAACTCCCCACCGCATCCGTGTAGCTATAACCCCTCACGGGACACCTCCTCCTCCATCAAAACCGATGACCCATTGAAATTGGCCAAGAACCGCCTCCAGCCGCAAATCCGCCCCACACCGACTCCGCGACCCCAATCCAGTGGTGCAGATTCTACACCCCTCCCCCATGGAAACCGCCAACTGCCGCGAAACACCCTTCCCATCGGTATCACACGGCGTGCAAAAATTCAAAGATCCCAGTGACGCCTGCATCCCCCCAAGGTCAGCCTGGATGACGCAAACACATTAGCCACCAAATCCCTAATCCGGCAACCTCTGTCTGCGGCAGGCGAGCTACCAGATCCGCCGAGTCTAATTCCACTCCCTAAAGTTATTCTCGTCGTCGGACCCTCAGTCTTGCCCTCCGCCAATGGCCCACCTAGGTTCCGCGACAGCTCTGCAAACCCGTGGAACAGCTCCTGGCACTCTGCCGACAAAGCCGCCCCCACCAACAGAAAAAACATCCAATAATGCACCACATTTGCCGAGCCCCTCGGTTACACAAGCAACCACTGCAGGAAGGTACTTAACATTTAAAAGCACGCACCAGAGACTGAGCAGCACATAGGCCAGAAGTTGTCAAAATAATACACCCTTTGAAAACAGAAGCCCCGCAGGAAACGCAGATGGAGGCACCGACAACAGGCGAAAGGCCAAGGCAATGTCAACCTTGTCCAGCAATGCTGCCCAACCCGCTTCCCTCACCATCTCCCCCACCCTATCAAATGACGCGCACCTCACAGGACACAACCCGCGCGGAATGTGATCATTGACCGACCCCCCCCATAGGAGAGGGACAAATTATGAAGTAGCCTGAACGTCCCAGGCTCCTCATTCGGCACCCTCCGCCAAAACGCCATATGGAAGGTGAATTCCGAGCACTAGGCGCCACCACCACGCCCAGCCCTGGAATAACAAAGCCAAACGGAAAACGAGCCCCCAGGATAACCCTATCCCGCCGCCTCGGATACCGCTGAAGCCACCATTGCAAAACGTACATACGTATCGGAGTCGTAGCCCAACCGCCCAACGCCTTGTGGCTGGGGGGCCGATCCCCAGGTGCCGGTGACCCCTTTTGAACCATGCCTTGTAGCGGAGTGCCCTCCACCACAAACCGCGCAGAAGTGCCAGAACCTGCCGTCCGGAAATGGGGAGGTTGACTTATTGAACCCCCACACGTGTCCCCGACCCCCCCCCCCCCCCCGCCCCAGCTTACCGCTGGAAACTGGCCGATAGCAAGCGAAAGGAACAAACCGCCCCCACCACCAGCATCGCCCTGCCCCCCCCCCACTGCCCCCATCCTGCACCTGCCCTAGCGGACATTTGGGTCAGCCAGAGGTGAATATCCCGGGTGCCCCAAGATAACCCTCTGTCCCCTCCATCTTGTCCCTAAACATTCTAGCATAGTTCCACCACACCCCACTTCGAGTGGCCAGGATGCCCCCCATACAGAATCCGCGTATGCCAAATAGCATCCCAGAATGCTCAAGCGTGGGATGTCCTCATATGCTGGCGAGGCGCCGAAATGACCGAGCCCAATTCACTACCTTGCGCGCAACCTTCTTAACCCGCCCCGCCGTCGCATCCTCCGTCCTCTTTTCCCGGCTCTCCCTTGAGCACGTCCTGCCGTCCAACAGTCAAACCACATCTCTATCGCCATCTACAGATCTGGCGTCAAAGTCGTTCAGGCACCCCTTCCCACAGCTCCGAGCACGGAACCACTGACAGGGCCCCTCCCGCCCCAGGCCCCGCCACCCCTGCGCTATCCGACCCACTCCTCAGCAGCTCTCCCACAGATGCCAACGCTGAATCATGCGAGGAGGAGGGGAAGGCCGACACCGAGCTATGACGCTGCCTGCTCTTCCTCGCCCAAACCCCCCCCTGACCTTTCTGACCTGGCAATTCCTCGCCCGGTGGGCCCGACCACTCACCTGTCTCGCAACCCTCCGCAGCCACAGCAGCAGCAGTCTGAGCTTCGAGCTGGTTGATCCCAGCGCTGGTCTGCGCCGTCTGCCACGCCTCACACCGGATGCCTCCGCGGCAGCACCGTGCCTCGTGTCCGCTCCACTGCCCACTGCGCCGGCCCCTGTGGAAACATAAGCAAAACAGGGGGGGGGAAGGGCGGGAACCGCCGGAGACCATGCATGTGGCCAGTGCCCACCCCACCTGATCCAGACGTATCCAGCCCGACCCCAAGCCATTGCTCCCCAGGCAAAGGCCCACCACCTAATCACCTTGAACCGGAGACCAGCCAGCAGGAGCAAGGTGTCCCCCTACCCTACGGCCCCCAACCCGGCTGCAAACCCCCCACCTGCCCGAGCTCCCCTACCCGATGGCAGCACCGCTAGTGGCCATTAACGCCCCCTACCAGCCCCCCGCCACCCCCCCGACAGCGGCACAGGGGGACGATCACAAGCAGACAGGGCGATGCACTGTGCAGCTGCACTAGAAAAACCACAGGCAGGCTGTCGGTCAGTTTCCCTCCTTCTCCCCGGGCCTAGCATGCACCTGCCAGGCACTGGAGCCAGTGCACATCGCGCGCCCTTCCCTCCCCGACCCCACCACCCCCAGCGGTCGCCACTTACTATTTGTAGAGCTGCTGCAGACACAGGTCCAGGCACTCGCCCTCCACCTCCTCCTCAGGGAGGTGCTCGGAAATGGGCCGCAGGGGCAACAGGTCTTCCTCACCGAAGGGCCCGCGAAACTCAAAAACAGCTCCAGGAAGCGGCGGCAGCTTTCTCCCTGCTGGAAGAGCCGGCCAGGGCTTCCCATTCCTGGAGAGAAGAGCAGAACGAGCCGAGGCGCAAGGCAGACTCCGGCAGGGGAGAGCTCGCGCGCCGTGGGGAGATAGAGAAGGGCGGGTAACTCCCGAAGAAGCCGGCACCCCCAAGCAGCCTCCGCCGTGAATGACCACGTGGAGGATGCCTGCCGGGCCCATCCACCCACCATGCTGTCATGTTTCTCCCTGATTGGCTCCCGCGCGGCTGCATCCGCCGGGAGCCAATGAATTGAAATCTGCCATGGCCGCGCGCAGGATCCTCGCACCAGGACACGCGCCCGGTTAGGGTCGGCCGCCGGGACACTGCCCGCGGCCTCGTCAGTTTCCTTATTGAATGTTTGTTTTTACTGTAGGCACAACATAAATAAAAAACTTATATAATATTATTGTCATTTGGACAGTGCATGTTATTTATGTATTTATGGTCTTATATTTTTATTTATTCCAGATGATTTTATCATTGGTTATCACATTCTGTTTTAATTGATTAAGTATTTGTTTAATTTATGTTTTATTTAATATGTTTTAATGTTATGAGTTTTATTTACTTTTTTAACAATTTTTTAATATTGTTATATTGTTTTTATATTTATTTGTTGTGTGTCTGTTTACATATGTATTTATTTTTAGTGAGCCGTATACCTCTGAGGAAGTGTAACATGAAACACGGCCAGTGTCGGGTTAGGCACGCTTGATCCGTGGATTAATAAATGCCTTTTATAATCTGCCACGTCTCCTGACTGTCTTCTTGGTTGCCCATGTGGCAGAGTGCTGTTTTTTGGTGGTACCAGGAGGAAATGCAGCCTGCTTCCGCTTCTTCCACCCCATTAACCAAGTTAAGGAGCAAGCCACGAACCTACAGCAGCGAAGAAAAGTGCAGCCTCACAGGTCAGAGCATCCTGTCGCCATCTTGTTACTTCCACGGTATGTAGTTTCAACAAGCAGACTTCACATCTTTAGCCATCTTTTCCTCTGCCTTTGATTTTGCTATCCTTATTTCTCTTTTTGTCTCTTTGAGTTTGATCCTGTGTTCCTTACTGTGTTCCTCTGTTTGCAAGCTTTTGAATTTTGCGAAAGCTGTGTTTTTTGCCTTTATCTGAGCAGCCACTTCTTTGGAAAACCAAATAGGTTTCCTTCTCCTCTTGTTTTTATTTACTTTTTTTACATATGTATCTGCTGCCCCTTTTATTGCCACCTTTAGTTTAGCCCATTGCAATTCCACTTCCCTTAACCCCTTCCATTCTGCCAACTCCTCCTTTAGGTACTTGGCCATTTTACTGAAGACAGTGTTTTTGAAGTTTAGGACTTTGAGCTTGCTATCATTGGACTGCACCTTGGCTTTTATCTCAAACCACACCGTGTGATTATCGCTGCTGCTCACAGGGGTACCCACCCAGACATTCGACATGCTATCACTGTTGGTGAGCACTAAATCCAACGTTGAGCTTTCCCTGGTTGGTTCCATCACCATTTGTCTAAGTAACGCATCTTGGAGAGCATCCACAATTTTTTTGCTTCTTTCAGATTTGCAGAAGGAGTAATCCAGTCCACATTGGGTCATTTAAAGTCACCCAATATGATCGCTTCTCCCTTTGTGGCTATCTTGGGAGAGTGCTTCTTCTTTTCCCCATGCCCCCCCCCCCCCTGTATTTCAGTAGCTTTAATATTGCTTTTGACATACAAGGCTACTCCTCCTCCTTTTCCATTTTCTCTGTCTCTTCTGAATAGATTAGCCAGCTATGGCTATATCCCATTCATGCAATTATTAAACCATGTTTCTGTAATGGCCACAATGTCCATTTCCACCATTAGGGCTTCCAGGTCTGGAACTGTCTTGGCTAAGCTTCGAGCATTTGTGCTCATTGCTTTCCAGCATTTAACTGGCTTGCGTGTATTTTGCATTGACTTTGTTCTGCCCACTTCTTCCCACTTGCTTTTGATGTGTAGTTTAAACGTGTGGCTGTTTCTGATGTTATTCTGTTTTTGCAGGGAGTGACGTCCTGAACTTGACCTTCCCCATCCGTCACCCCCTTTTTCTAGTTTAAATGCATATCCACATACTGCCTGAATTTTTCACTTAGGGTTCTTTTCCCTGCGACAGAGAGATGTAGTCCATCAGCACAGTATAGTCTCCCGTTGGTCCATCTGTTACCCCGGTCGCCTATAAATCTGAATCCTTCTTCTTTGCACCAGGTCTGGAGCCATGTATTAAAGCTGTTTATGTGATGTAGCCTTTCTGCCCCCTTACCAAAAACAGGTAGAACCTCTGAGAATGCTACAGTGTTAACAATGGTCTTCAGTTTCTCCCCCAGAGTTTGAAAGTCCCTTTGAACTGTAGTGGCACTGTTTCTAGCCGGGTCATTTGTACCCAAGTGGATGACAACATCAGTTTTGGAGTGCTCAATTTCAGCGCTAAGTACATCAACAATTTGGTTTGTATTCTTGCTAGATGAAGAGCCTGGGAGGCATTTGGCAAACTTCTCTCCTTTGAACTGTGTTGCCAAGTTGGTGCCTCTGATAATGGAATCACCAAGTAGTAGTAGTTTTCTGTTCCTTGAGTTTTTCTTCATATTTGGTGCTTTATCAGGAGGACAGTCTAGACCGTTTTTAAGTTTCATGTTTTAAATGTTTTTTCATTATTACACACTAATTTCTATTTTGCGTTGGGAGATGTCGTCACCCTTCCTGAGTACGTCATAGCACGACTGCTTTTTAAACCTATGCACATGCGCCGGTGTTCTTCAGGAAAGTGCCTATCGGTTGATGCCAGTCCGTTGGTACCGTGCTTGCTGAATTGGTTTGAGTTTTCTTTATCTCGTTTTGGTACATGGACCTTTGGAGTGTTGTGAATTTGCAACCCTCAGGGTACTTTGATTTTATTGATACTTTTAAAGGATTGTATAGTTAGTATTTTCCCTATGTGGGGCGTTTTTTCGTCTTTTTTCTTTTTGGCTATTGAAATGCTTTATCATTTATTTAATTTTATTTATTTATTTAAAGTCTCTTTTATACCGCGCTATTCAGCATCAGCGCGGTTTACAATAAACAGTGAACATACACATTTCCAATAGTACTTTGTGTTTACATATGAACAGGATAATCAACTTGGCTAACAGGGTAACTATGTACAACCATAAAATATACAATATATACAATTTGTAGGCTGATCATGTGTTTGTGTGGTTTTAGACAGTAGTGATTTGGGTGGATTCGGCAAATGGTGCTGAGTTTCTATTAGGTTCAGGGTAATGTATGAGGAAGAGGTAGTGTTTCACGGCCTTCCTGAATTGGAATATGTCTGGGATTGATCTAATGTTGTGAGGGAGGTTATTCCAGATCACTGGTGCATAAAGATTGAAAGTCCTGCTGGATGTTGACTTGGAGCATTTAGTTATAGATCTTGGGACTATCAAGGTGTTTTGAGCTACTGACCTTCTGTCTCTGTTGTGGGGTGTCATCTGGATTAGCTCAGTTAGTGAAGTTGACGAGAGACCTTTGGTGGCTTTAAAGGTGAGCAGCAAGGTCTTGAATGTAATTCTACCTTGAATCGGGAGCCAGTGGAGTTGTTTCATTATAGGTGTGACATGGTCTTTCCTGGATGCTCCGTGCAGTACTCTTGCTGCGGTGTTCATTGCCATTTGCAGTGGGTTTAGGGTGGTTTGGGGGAGACCTTGAAGTATTGCATTTGCATAATCGAAATGCGGGATAATTAGTGCTTGATAGATAGTCCTGAAATCATCTGGCTCCAGCAGAGATCTTAGGTATCTAAGGGATCTAATTTTATGATATACTGCCCTTACAGTGTTACTTATATGAGCTTGTATATTTAGGTTCTGGTCTAGTGTGATGCCGAGGTATCTGATCGCGGATTTGGTCTGGAGGTCTGCTTCCTTCACTTTCAGTACTGTTGGGGCAGTGAAGTTACGGTTTCTTGTAATGAACATCACCTCCGTCTTCTTGTGTTGAATCCGGAGGTTTTGGGATTGTAGCCAATTGGATATTTCGTTTATGCAGCATGTTATTGGTTCGAGGTCTGGGTTATCTGTTGCAAAAGGCGTGTATAATAGCACATCATCTGCGTATATCATGCAGTTAATGTTGAAAGACCGGATCAGGTTGCAGAGAGGTTGCATGTATATATTGAATAGTAAGGCGGAGAGGGAGGATCCTTGTGGGACACCTTGGCTTTGGTGGAATGGTTCTGATGATGTGTTTCTGGATCTCACCTGCTGCCATCTGTCCGAGAGGTAGGACCTGCACCATTCGAGTGCTTTACCGGAGATTCCTTTTTCTTTGAGGCGTTCTAGGAGGCGCTCATGGCTAATGGAATCAAATGCTGCCGCGATGTCAAGGAAGACAAGGACAAAGCCTTGGCGTGTATTGTCGATGCCTGATATTATGTTGCTGAAGAGTGTGGTGAGAAGGGTCTCGACCCCGTGAGATTCTCTAAATCCATGCTGGCATGGATCCAGTGGTGCATTGGAATCAATGTGATCTTGTATTTGTCTCTGAACTATCTTTTCCATTATTTTTGCAAGCAATGGTATGCTTGCTATGGGTCTGTAGGATTCTGGTTTCTGTTGGTCGAGTTTGTTGTTTTTTAGTAGAGGTCTTATTGAAGTTTGTTTGAGGGTGCGTGGGAAATCACCTGTTGTGAACGATTGTTGAATAAGTCTGGATATGATTGGACTGAGGTCAGTCCGGAGTTCCTTGACCCAGAAAGCTGGGCATGGATCAGATTGCGCTGTGGACGTATTGATGGCTGCTATGGTGTCTTCGATGCATCGTTTGAATGGAGTTGAGAAGGTAGTGAGTGGTGTTTGATTGTAGGGCTGAAGGATGATGCTGGACGCTGGGTTGTTGTTTATCTGACAAAGTTTCATTTGTAGATAATCCGCATATGTTTGAGGATGGATTCCATTTGTTTGTTCTGATGCAGGTTCTGTTGTAAGTTGCTTAACGAGGGCAAACAGGTCACGAGGTTTGTTGAGGGATCTTTTTAAAGTGTCGGCGTGGTAACGTCTCATGGTTTCAGTCACTGCGGTACGGTGCGCTGTGAGTTGTAAATTGTATGCCTTTTGGTCTGCTTCTGAGCGTGAGCGGCGCCAGCGTCTCTCAAGTTTTCTTAGTGTCGCAAGTGAGGCTTTCAACTCAGTAGAGTACCATGCTGCTGTGTGTCGTTTCGCTTGAGGTTTGTTTTTTGCTGGGCGAACAGCTATTGAACTGAATATTTCGTTCCAGTTGGAGACTAGTTCATCAGGGTTGTGTGCTGGTGAGTTCATTAGTGGGAATGCTGATTTCAGGATTAGGTCTTTGTTGAATGGTTGGAATCTTCTCGGCGGATTGTTGGACTGACCGATTGCTGTGCTTTCATCTTTTTGGACATGGCTTGGCTGAGGAATTTGGAATAGGATTAATGAGTGATCTGACCATGGGACAGCGGTGATTGATATATCAGGGATGGTTGATTCTCTGGAGGTTGGGTCTGTTGTGAATATTAGATCTAGCATGCCTCCTTTTATATGGGTAGGTTCCTTGATTAATTGGCTATATCCTAGATCTTTCATGGCTTCGAGGAACGCCTTTGAGTGAGAGTCTTGCAGGGAGGGGAGGTTGAAGTCTCCTAGTACCCAGCTTGTTGTATGTGGGCTCTGGGAGTTTGCGGCTGCATCTATTATTGTTGTTAGTGCATCTGCATCAGATGATGGTGCTCTGTAGAGTAGATAGATGGAGGAACACTTGTTCTCTATCGAGATTGTGTCTAGGAGCGGTGAGCTGGTTGCATCTTTTATGTTGAATTGAAGATCAGATCTGGTGATGGCGAGGACGCCACCTCCTCTTTTGGCTGCTCTATGACATGTATGGATAGAGAAGTTAGCAGGCAGGAGCTGATTGAGTATCACGTTGTCATCACAGGAAAGCCATGTCTCGGTGATCAGTAGTAGGTCAAGGTTATGTAGTGATATCATATCTGAGATTACCGGCCATTTTTTACGTACAGATCTTGCATTTACAAGGGCACATTTCATGATTCGAGGGAGGGGGTTCTCTTCTTGTTTCTTCTTCTTGTTGTGCTGTAATGATACCTGCAGGAGGTGGTGGTGGTGAATTTGGGAGGTTTCCTGTGATTGATAGAATGGGGTATCTGGCCATCTCTTTCTATAACTGTGGATAGTTGGTATGTGGTTGTTGTTAGTGTATAGGCAAGTGACATTGCTTAAGCCTGTAGCAAGGAGGTAGAGGGCAATCGAGATGATGCAGGGTAGGGCCATTTTGTGTGCTTTGTTGCGGTGTAGATCTGGGCTGGGAGGTTGGTTGGTGGTGGTGGGTAGGTATGTTGTCTGGTTGTGATAGATTGCTCTATCTTTGGTTCAGTCGTAGGAGGGCTGCAGTTTGTGGTGGGCTCTCGATCTATCGGGAAATACTGGAGCTTACATATTACATTTTAAATCATAGGATAAAGATACGTCCGGATTTTAAGTTGCTTGTACACAGTCTGTTAGTGATGGTTACCGTGGTTGCTGATGGCAGATAAAGGCTGGTAAACTTAGATAACTGCAAATTACACAGGTATATTGAGCCAAAGTTAACTGGGACTGGCTGGTTACATAGATTAAACAACCTACCTTAGAGGTAATTGTAAATAGGAGGTTAAACTGGTAAAATCTGTAAGAATAAGACTAGTAGCAGGTTACACAAGTATCAATTATCTGAGCTAACTAGGTCTAGTAGGTTATATAGATATGCTACATACATCATAGGACAAGTATAGATGATATGTTAATCTGGCAGTATCAGGATATATGTATGAGCAGTATATTCTTGGGGTTTACAGTAATGATGATTGGGATGATTCATTTACATTTGACAAATTTGTGCCGATTTAGTCCTCTTTTCCTTCTTCTTTTTTTCCCCTTGTAAATCATGTTTTGTTTGGTAGGCTCTTGGTTCCTTTATATTTTAATAATAATATATTAACGTTTGAAAAGAGCGTGCTGCTCAGCTCCCACTTTTCATCAATTTATAAATGGCAGCGGTTCTTCTGTTTTTGCTGCCGCGTTGATCAAGCTTTTACTTTTTTCCTTTCTCTGCCTTGTAATAATATGGCTTGATGGCATGTGGTGCTTTTCATATGAATATTATCATTGGTAATTTTTTGCAGAGTTTGTAGCACAGTTTGGGGCTGCCGGCATTATTTGACACTTTCCTTAGTTTCAAGGGTTAATATGTTGCAATTCCTTTTTATTTGTTTTTACCTATGCCCCTCGTGGTGTCCAAATACAAAGTATCTCTTTTCCAATAAAAGTTTTATTTTTGATATTTAGTTCTTTTCCCTCGCTTCCCTTTTGACTCCAGGTTTTAAAAGTGCTCCGTTTAATCTTGAGTTTCCCCATTTTGAATGTTATGTCTCTGACACACATATATGTATAGATTGTTTATGTTTTTCCAATTTAATTAGTTTTAGAGGTGGTTAATACATTTCATTTTTCCACGTAGACTCACTCCTCCTTTTCTTTTCTTCCCCATGCCCATCGATCGTTTAGTACAGGAATTTCATTCCATCGGTGAGGTAAAAAAGATTTTTCATGTTCTTATGTACAGTGGTGCTTGGTCCAGTTTAATCGAATGTCACTCTCCAGTTTTTAATGTTTGTTAATGTTTTAGTTTATTCCTATGTTTTAATTGGTCTGATGTTTATTTATTGCACAATTTTTAAAAAATATTCATGTCCACATTATCACTTTGCTCTCTTTTTCTTATAAGGTTTAGTGATTTATTTTAGAACATAGCATTCCAACAGTTTTACATATGTTTTGAATGTAATTGAAACAAATTTAAAATGTTTTTTAATATATTTTTCTTTTACAATTTTAGCGGTATTATGTTTTATGATATTTGTTTTTATTATTTATAATGGTCTGTTTGTTTTTATTTCCTGGACCCCAGTTTGCCTTTTACCCCTGAGGAAGTTTTTAAACGAAACACGGCCTGTGTCGGGTGTTATTGGCAAATCAAATAAAGTTCTTGTTTCAGTGCAGTTTTTTACATCGGGTGCAATTACTCTTAAAGCAATTTTCATGCGATGTGCGCTGCACTTTAGCACAGTTGTTTTTATGGCATTTCCCGGCACTGGCTTGTTTTCCTGGCGCTGGCTTGTTTTCCCGGCGCTGGCTTGTTTTCCCGGCACTAGCTTGTTTTCCCGGCACTGGCTTGTTTTCCCGGCGCTGGCTTGTTTTCCCAGCGCTAGCTTGTTTTCCCAGCGCTAGCTTGTTTTCCTGGCACTGGCTTGTTTTCCTGGCGCTAGCTTGCTTTCTGCCTAGCATGGGAAAAGTGCCAGGAATATGCCGCACTACGCGTTATTTCTTCCAGCAGCTGACTTATCAGGGCAAAAATCTGCCTTGGGAGTCACTGAATTACATCTTTTTGAGAGGGCCCCTCCCTAAACATTTGGGCTCTAAGCATGTGATTGGTTTGCCTATGCCTTAATCCTGCCTGCTCAGAGTATATCGGTTGAGTTACTGTACCACACATGCTGAATTTCCATGACACCCAGTCAGAGTGCTAAAGCTGTTAATGCAGTTCCTAAAAAAGGTCATTGGGTGGCAGCATAACACAATGTGAACACAGTCAAAGCATTTTGAATAGCAATAACATACAAAATTGCTTACAGCAGAACAATCTTGTTTCACAAAACTGATTCTTTTGAATAAAAATCACTGCGTGCAAGTGCTTATTCAGCAATGTTTCCAAGTCCTGGCACTGTTCAATGTATTTGTGAGTGATATTGCGGAAGGACTGCATGGAAAAGTCTGTCTTTTTGCAGATGACACGAAAATTTGCAACAGAGTGGACTCCCCTGAGGGAGTGGTTAACATGAGGAAAGATCTACAAAAGCTGGAAGAATGGTCTAATGCTTGGCAATTAAGATGTAATGCGAAGAAGTGCAGAGTCATGCACTTGGGAAGCAGAAATCCAAGGGAAATATACGCTATAGGGAGCGAGAGGTTGGTGTGTACGGATCAGGAGAAAGACCTTGGAGTGATTATTGCTGAAGATCTCAAGGTGGCAAAACAGTGCAACAAGGCGGTGGCAAAAGCCAGGAGGATGTTGGGCTGCATACGAAGAGGAATTACCAGCAGAAAGGAAGAGGTACTAATGCCACTGTACAAGTCGCTGGTGAGGCCTCACTTGGAATACTGTGTTCAGTTTTGGAGACCGTATCTTGCAAAAGACGTAAAAAGACTGGAAACTGTTCAGAGGAAGGCGACCAAAATGATTTGGAGCCTGCGTCAGAAGCCTTATGAGAAAAGACTTGAAGACCTAAACATGTACACTTTGGAGGAGAGGAGGGACAGGGGAGATATGATTTAGAGACCTTTAAATACTTAAAAGAGAAATAATGAACAAACCTCTTCCAAAGACGGAGAAGCTGCAAAACTAGAGGGCATAACATGAAGCTGCAAGGTGGTAAATTGAAATGCAATGTCAGGAAATACTTTTTCACTGAAAGGGTGGTGGATGCTTGGAATGCGCTCCCGATGGAAGTGGTGGGGGTAAATACGGTGACGGAGTTCAAAAGGGCATGGGATAGACACACTGGATCCCTTTACAGCAACAGGAAAATATTAAAATAATCTGAACCATCTAATTCCTTAACAAATAGGGGTGTCCTACATGGAGTGGTGGGATCACCCCTAAACAAAGACATGGGGAAGGGGGGCCTGCACAGAGCGGCAGGTGTAACTACTCTTGACACCGTACTGGGCAGACTGGATAGACCATACTGGTCTTTATCTGCCATCATTTACTATGTTACTATGTTACTAGGTCACAACCATAAGGTTCTAGAAAGAGTTTTCAACCTCCCCAGAATGAAATGGGAGACACACTGGGTTGTATCAGTTCCCAGGTTTTCCATAGTGTATAAAGAAATGTGATTACTGTGTTAGTCCACTACAATGGTAGTTAAATAAAAAGAGAAACCCAAAGGTGATACCTTTTTATCGGAAGGGTTAGGACGGCCGTTATAGTTGGCAATTCAGTCATTAGACATGCAGATAGCTGGATGGTGGTGGACGTGAGGATCACCTGGTTAACTGCCCGCTTGGTGTGAAGGTAGTGGATCTCATGCACCACCTAGAGAAGGTTTTAGATAGTGCTGGGAAAGAGCCTGCTGTCTTTGGACATGTTGCTAACAATGACATCGGAAAGTGTGCGAGGGAGGTTCTGGAGGCCAAATTTAGGCTTTTAGGAAGAAAGATGAAACCCGGAACTTCTAGGGTAGCACTCAGCAATGCTTCCTGTTCCACGCACAGGACTCAAGAGGCAGGTAGAGCTCTGGAATCTCAACGCGTGGATGAGACGATGGTGCAAGGAAGAGGGTTTTGGATTTGTACTACTTGTAATCGGGGTTTCTCCCTCTATGCCCCCTCAGAATGGAATGGCTTGCCAACTGACCTAGATTTCAGTAAAGCCTTTGACACCGTTCCTCACAGGCGACTTATAAACAAACTGAGCACCCTAGGGATGGACCCTAAAGTTACTGCTTGGGTTAGAAATTGTTTCGGTGGGAGGCGACAAAGAGTACAAGTAAATGGAGCTCACTCTGAGGAGAAGGATGTTACCAGTGGTGTGCCCCAGGGATCTGTCCTTGGTCCGATTCTTTTTAACATCTTTGTTAGTGATATAGCGGAAGGGCTGTTGAGTAAGGTTTGCCTCTTTGCGTATGATACCAAAATCTGCAATAGAGTAGACACCCAGGAAGGTGTAGATAACATGAGGAGGGATCTAGCTAAGCTTGAAGAATGGTCTAGAATTTGGCAGCTGGGATTTAATGTTAAAAAATGTAAGGTCATGCATTTGGGCTGCAGCAATCCAAGGGAGCAATATAGTATAGGGTGGTGAAGTACTTTTGTCCACTAAAGAAGAGCGGGACCTAGGTGTGGTTGAGTCTGATGATCTTAAAGTAGCTAAACAGGTAGAAAAGGTGATGGCAAAAGCTAGAAGGATGCTTGGGTGCATACGGAGAGGAATGGCTAGCAGAAAAAAGGAGATGATAATGCCTCTGTATAAGTCTTTGGTGCGACCTCATTTGGAGTGCAGTGTGCAATTCTGGAGACCGCACCTTCAAAAGGATGTGAACAGGATGGAGTCGGTGCAGAGGGTGGCTACTAAAATGATTAGTGGTCTTCATTATAAAGCATATGAGGACAGACTGAAGGATCTTAATATGTACACCTTAGAGGAAAGGTGGGATAGAGGTGATATGATTGAGATGTTTAAATACCTCCGTGGCATAAATGTTCAGGGAGAGAGCCTCTTTCAATTGAAAGCATGTTCTGCTACAAGGGGATATGGGATGAGGGTGAAGGGGGATAGATTCAGGAGTGATATGCGGAAATATTTCTTTATGGAAAGAGTAGTGGGTCTGTGGAATAGTCTCCCAGTGGAGGTGGTAGAGATGAGGACAGTAACTGAATTCAAAAAAGCATGGGACCAACACAGAGGATCTCTAAAGGTAAAAAGGGGACTGTTGTAGTTGTTGATATGGAAGGACAGACTAGATAGGCCATGTGGTCTTTTTCTGTCATTATAGTTCTATGTTTCTAAGGTTGCTCCAACCACAGAGTTCCAAAAAACACTAAAAGCACTCCTTTCCCAAGAATATTTTGGCTCCATCCCACAAGATAACCCAGATGCAGTGTAACTAACTTCACTCTCCCACTAATCCACTCCTATAAATTCTCTTCCTTATGCACTCCTACCCCCCCCCCCCCCACACTCCTTTCTACCCCCTTACCCTCCCCCCTTCTTCTTACAAAATGTACATAGTTGCCTTTCTGGCAATATACCGTTACTTGCTAACTATAGATACGTTTTCTACTACAAGCTACTGTTCTATGTACAAACGTTGTAACTACCCTGCTATGTTGAGTTCTATGTAAACCGCCTTGAACTGTAGAAAGGTGGTATATAAAAACTTTAAATAAACAAATTTGTTAGGAACTGGCAACATTCTGGGGAAGGAGGCAGTGGGCTTGTCTTACCAGTCTTAGGCTTTGTGTTGCCTGGTTCTGGGTACTTTTTACTGGCAGTTTATAAACTTCTGGCTTGTCTACCAGCAGATGGAGACTAAGAACCATTGGCTTGATCTTTTTGATGTCACAGTACAAATTTCCCTGTGCTTGTTTCTAATCTACCTGAGTGTGCAGAGGGTGGCGTTACCAGCCCCTCCCCACCCACTGAGGCACTGCTAGGCCCCTTTTCCTCCCTGCCCACGCGTGCTGAGCCCTCTGTTGCTTTTTGCATTTCCATTAGAAGCCTTTGCTCCGAGCCCCTGGCTTGGATCAGACATTGAACTACTGTCTGACTGTCCCTTACCTGAATATCACCTCCTAAGCCTCACTCTCCTTACCCCCACCTCAGTCTTGCCCAGTTTCCTCCAACCTCCTTAGAAATCTCCATGCTATTGACCTGTTGGCTCTCTCCACTACTGTCTCATCTCCTCTTTCTTACACTATGTCATCTGAGTCTATTAATGAGGCAGTAGTTTCCTATAAAGCTGCACTCTCCTCTGCTCTGGATGCTCTGCCCATGCCACGTCCTGTGAGGCATACTATATCTCAGTCCTGGCTGTCTCTGACTACCCGTTATCTATGTTCCTGTGTCCACCCAGCTAAGCACATTTGTCTCAAATCCCACACCCTTACAGACTTCCTTTTTTATTTTATTTATTTATTTAACTGGATTTTTATACCGCTTTATCATTTCAATCAAAGCGGTTTACATTGTAACTTAAACTTGGTAAACGTACTGTACATTAAACAGGGACATTGATAACTTGGATTTTTCTGAGCAATGGAGGGTTAAGTGACTTCTTCACTTCATATTCATGCCTGCCTCTTTCCAGTCAGCCATAGCACTCTCCAAACAAGACTATTAACTCGCTTACCTCTGACCCTCGGCATCTCTTTATTACTCTTAACTCTTTCCTCTTTCCTCAAGGTGCTACCTCCCCGACCCCTCCTTCCCTTTCTGCCCAAACTTTGGCTATTTCCATGATAAAGTCCACAAGGTTACATTCAAATTCCCCACGAGATCAGCTCCATCCCCTCCTCCCCCTCTTAACTCCCAATTCTTCCCCTCAACCTCTGCTACCCTTACTTCATTTTCTATGATCTCTGAGGAGGAAACCACTCATCCTCTTTCCTCATCCAAACTACTACCTGCTCCTCTGATCCTATTTCTACCCATCTCCTAAACTCCATCTCCTCTACTATCAACCTTTCCATCACTCATATTCTTAACTTATCGCTTTCCACTGTAACTGTTCTTGTAGCCTTCAAGCATGTGGGGTTACACCTCTTCTCAAGAAACCCTCAATAGACCCTACCTGTCCTTCTAATTACACAGGTACACTAAAAAAAAATTTTTTTAAACTGCCTCTAATGTTTCGATTGATTTTCACGTTTTTTGGTGCGCTGAATCCAAATCTGGTAACCAATTTGCTCCATCACGTACAGATTTTTTGCTACATTGGGTTAGCAGTTTGAGGTGAACGTTTCAGATTGAGTGCGATCGAGATAAAAGTTTCTTGGATGAATTCTTTATACTAATTGTTTAGTAGTTATTCAAATAAGAATAAAGAAAATTGTAACAAGGCAGCACATAAGAATAGAGTAATGTCAACAAAACACACTGTGATGGTAGCAAAATTGTCTGCACTTAAAACAGCCACATACATGTGCACAAACATTGAGCATATAAGAGCGAGGTTAGACACAAAGCAAAGCAAAGAAATGTGCAAAAAATGTTGTACAGGTATGTATGTAAGAATAGAAAACACAAACCGCACCATTGCAATACATGAAGACAAACACCCGATGGTGTGAAAATAAAATTCTAATAAATGAGATCCGACACTGTGGTAATAACTAGCAAATTTTTATTTCAAAGTTTAGTAAAAACACGATATTTGTCAACACAGTTTAGATTTTAAAGACATTCTTGGGTCAATCAATCTCCTGGTGGGCCCGTTTCTTCTTCCCCGAATGCTTCTCTTGGTGCGCTGCTTGGCGTATTTTTCATCTGGGGTTTCCCGCAGCAGCAACCAGCAGAAATCAGCCATCATAGTGGTGTTCCATCTTTCTTGGTACCTTCTCTCTGCGTCCTTGATGTCCTGGTGAAACCTTTCACCTTGTTCTTCACTGTACGCCCCCAAGTTTTCGGGAAAGTAGTTCACATGGGAGTGCAAGAAATGGACTTTCAGGCTCATATTACAGCCTTGTTCTTTGAAGGCATTGAGCATCCTGGCAACAATATCCTTATAGTTCTCATCCCGCCTGTTCCCCAAGAATTTGAGAACAACATCCTTGAAGGAATCCCAGGCTTCTTTTTCCTTCTCAGACATCGTTTCAGCGAATGCTCCATCTGAAATGAGTTTCCTTATATCAGGGCCAACAAACACTCCTTCCTTTAGCTTTGCTTCAGAAAGTCGGGGGAACTTTGAGCAAAGGTACCGAAAGCACTCACCATCTTTTGGAAGGGACTTGATGAATTGCTTAATGAGACCCAACTTAATGTGGAGAGGTGGTAATAGGATTTTATCACGAGGTACCAAGCTCTCATGAAGAACATTTTTCTCACCGGGTCTCAAATACTCCCGAATTGGCCAGTCTTTTTTCCCCCAATGTAGGTCGCGGGCCCGGCTATCCCACAAGCAAAGGAAGCAAGGATATTTGGTGAAACCGGATTGCTGCCCTAATAGCATGGATAGAATTTTAAAGTCTCCACAAATCATCCACTTATGCTCATCATAACGAATCTTCTGAAGAATCAGGGCCAAATTCTCGTATTTTTCTTGGAGAATAACAGAGTGAGCAATAGGAACTGAAGCGAATGTGTTGCCATTATGAAGAAGAACACCTTTTATGCTGTCTTTTGACGAATCAATGAACAGCCGCCATTCAGCAGGATCATACTTGAGTTTAAACTTTTCCATCACTCTGTATATATCGTTGCAAAATACCAAATCTTCCTCTTTGCTGAAATACTTCAAAAATTGTGTCTCGCGGTTGCGGTACCAATAAAAAGTTGTTCCTGGTGACAATAGATTTTTCTGTTTAAGCCGAGAACCTAGCAGTTGGGCAGCATCTTTTGGGAGTCCTAAATCCCGGACTAAATCATTCAATTCAGCTTGAGAGAAAAGTTCAGGTTTCGGATCTGGTTCAGTTTCAAACTCGGAAGTACTGGACTCATCGGGAAAAGCCATCTGATGAGTCTCATCATGATCAGAACCGTCCACACAAATATGATCCAAAGATTTTGGTGGTTCAGGCACAGGTACTTCGTTGCTATGAGGCATAGGCCTAATTGCTGAGGGAAGGTTGGGGTAACTTATTACGTTCTTATTTTTTAAGTTGTATCCCTTCACAATGCAAGAGCAAAAATAGCAGTCACTGCTGTGGTCTCTTTGTTCACGCCACATCATAGGTATTCCGAAACGAAATGCTTGTTTTTTACCTTTCATCCATAAGCGTAGATCTTCCTCACATGTCTTGCACACTTTGTGAGGAGCCCACGGTTTGTCTTGATCGCCTAACTTCAAACCGAAATAGGCGAAATATACTTTTTTAATAAATGCAGAAATGTTCCTCTGCTGCTTTTTCACGGTATATTCCCCACAAATAAAACAAAAACTGTCCGGAGAGTTGACGCAACCTCTGGCTCTGTGAGCCATCACAAATACACAGCACTGCAAACTACAACTGTAGTGAACCACTTCGGAATAAAGCTGGATTACGACTGAGCAAACAAAAGGTAATAATGAACTTGCAAGAAACTGAAATTTGACAGGAACGTTCATGTCGCAACCACCGTGTTTGAGCGAGCGAACGAGGCGAGGCGAACAGGAAAGAACATGCGCCAGCGCGAGTACTGGATTTAGCCCCCCGCCTCCCAATTGTCCTGTTAATGTATAAAATGAATACAAAACACTCTAAAATATCATGAGGGAGTGTTTCTAGTTAGTTAACCATTACAACCTCTATTTTGGGCCAAGAAAATAAACTGCAGTCGGCTAAAAAGAAATTATGTGAACATTCCTTATATGGGTAAGAAATCTAATTTTGCAAGAAAACGTGACGTGATGGAACATTTTGGCTATTTTTCCTGGATTCAGCACCCCAAAATCTATAGGAATCAGTTGCAAAACTGGAGGCAGTTTTTTGGTAGTGTACCTGTGTTATCGACCCATCTCCCTACTCTCTTTCATTTCCAAACTTCTTGAACATGCGGTTCACGCCATTACCTTGACTTTCTCTCTTCTCAAGCCCTTCTGCAATCTGGCTTTCGTCCTCTGCATTCTACAGAAACAGCTCTAGCCAAAGTCTCCAGTGACCTGTTCCTCCAAATTCCAGAGTTTGATTACACATTGACTGAAAAAAATATTTTCTCTATTAGTCTTAAATAGTTTACACAGCAGTTTCATTGCATGTCCCCTAGTCTTTCTATATTCTGATGACATAAACAATTGATCTACATTTACCCATTCTACTCCATTCATTAATTTATAGGCCTCTATCATATCTCCCCTCAGCTGTCTCTTTTCCAGGTCTCTCTGGTAACCTGGTTCTCACCTTATCTCTCCAACCACACTTTCAGTGTTTGTTCTGGTGGATCCTTCTCTACTGCTATCCAGCTCTTAGCTGGTATATCACATGGGTCTGTCTTTGGTCCATTCCTTTTCTTACTCTATAATCAGTCCCTTGGTGGACTCATCTCCTCCCATGGTTTTCAGTACCATCATTACACTGATGACTCTCAGATCTACCTCTCTACACCTGAAATTTCTCTGGCAATCCAGGCTCGGATCTCTGCCTGCCTTTCTGACATTGCTGCCTGGATGTCTCACTGCCATTTGAAATTAAACATGGCCAAAACAAAACTTCTTATTTTAACCCCTAAACTCATCTTTCCTCCTTTTTCAATCTCTCTGGATAACACTCTACTCTTCCCTCTTTCCTCGGCTTGTAACCTTGGGGTCGTCTTCTCCACACACATCCAACTGATAGCTAAAACCTGTCATTTCTTTCTCCACAGCATCAACAAAATTTGCCCCTTCTTTATGAATGTACTACTAAGACACTTATCCTCTCTTTAGCCACCTTTTGTCTAGACTACTGCAACCTCCTCATTGCTGATCTCCCTCTGAATCATCTCTTTCCCCTTTAATATGTTCAAAGCTCTGCTGCACAGCTAATCTTCCGCCAGCCTCGATATGCTCATGTTGCTTCATTGGCTCCCTATCCATTTCCATACCAATTTCAAACTTCTCCTGCTGACCTTCTGTAAAAGTGCACGCATTCTGCTGCTCCTCACTACCTTACCTCTCTTCTCTTTCCCTACACCCCACCTCGGGAACTCCGCTCTTCTGGCAGATCTCGTCTCTGTGTCCTTCTCTTCTTCTGCCAACTCCAGACTTCAATCCTTCCAACCCTGCTGCTCTTTATGCCTTGTGAACAAACCACATGAGTCTGTGCATCAGGTTTCATCTCTGGCCCTTTTCAAATCCAGGCTGAAAACTCATTTCTACGAGGCTGTTTTTGGATCCTGGTCCGCTTAGTCTTTTATATGTTTTATTACTATTCCCCTTGATGTATCCATGTCCTCAGCCATTGTGTTGTCTGTCTTGACTAGATTGTAAGCTCTGATGAGCAGGCACTGTCCTTTACATGTGTCTGTACAGTACTGAGTACGCCTTGTAGCACTATACAGTGGTAGTAGGGTCTGTGCAGCCTCAATCTTGCCATTATTTCTGTAACAAAGCTGACCGCAAAAGAAACATCAAATTCTTCTACACCATCTCCACATCCTCAGATCTTACTCACCGCTGCTATCTTCAAACTCGCACGAGCGTGAGGAATAAGAGACAGAGAGCAACACCTTCAAGCCCAGACTGTCCCTGATATGCACGCTTGCAGGGTTTCCATTCACTGGGAGCCTCTAAAACAAATAAGGTAAACAACAGAGAATTGTAACCAATTGAAAGCCTACGCAGGAAATGAGGGAAAGAGCAGAGAAACATCTGTTTAGTCCCTTGAAATACCTTTGCCAAAAGGGAAGACCAGACTAGGGGAGGAGTGGCCTAGTGGATGGGGCAAGTTACCTCAGGGTGTTAGAGGGGACATAGGATGAGGGTGAATGGGGATAGACTCAGGAGGAATATGCTGAAATATCTTTTTACAGAAGAGTGGTATATCCATGAAATAATCTCCCAGTAGAGGTGGTAGAGATGAGGACAGTGTCTGAATTCAAAAAGGTCTGGGACAAACCCAGAGGAGCTCTAAAAGAAAAAAGGGGACTGTCGTAGGAAGGGCAGACTAGATAGACCATGTGGTCTTTTTCTGCCGTCATGTTTCTATGTTTTTAAGGCAGGCAAAGAGAGAATTCGAAAAAAAGCTTGCTGTGGAAGCAAAAATGTATAACAAAAATATTTCAAGTACATTCATAACAAAAACCTGTGAGAGTCAGTTGGAGCATTGGATGATCGAGGGGTAAAAGGGATATTAAGGGAGGAGAAGGCCATAGCGGAGAGACTGAATGAATTCTTTGCTTTGGTCTTTACTGAAGAAGATGTAGGGAAGTTATCTATGACTGAAATGGCATTTAAAGTTGAAGTACTGGGAGAATTGAAAGAAATACTGATAAACCAAGAAGATGTATACAACTATTTGATAAACTATAGCAAATCACCTGGACCGGATGGTATACATTCAAGGTATTGAAAGAATTGACATATGAGCTTGCAGATCTACTATTAGTAATTTGTGAACTATCATGAAAAACATCTGTAGTTCCGAAAGATTAGAGAATGGCCAAGGTAATGCCATTTTTTAAAAAGGGTTTCAAGGATGATCTGTGAACTACAGACTGGTGAGCCTGACATCGTGCAAAATGGTAGACCATTATAAAGAATAAAATTACTGAGCATGTAGATAGTCATGGATTTAGCCAAGGAAAGCTTGTCTCACTAATCTGTTATATATTTTTTTAAGGTGTAGATCAAAAAGGTAGACCAAGGTGATTTGGTTGATATAGTGTATCTGGACTTTCAGAAATCCTTGACAAGGTCCTTCATGACAGACTCTTGATGAAATTAAAAAGTCATGGGACTGGTGGTTTTCGTCCCTTACAGTCTACTGAGATGGCATTTGCTGTCTCTAGCAATTTGTTCCTGGCTAAATCCAAGGACTTTTACTCTATCCTCATCCTTCTTGACCTTTCTTCTGCTTTTGACACTGTTGACCATCACCTTCTCCTTGACACATTGTCCTCACTTGTTTTTAGGGTCTCTGTGCAGTCCTAAGATAAGATAAGATATGCCATACTGGGTCAGACCAAGGTCCATCAAGCCCAGTATCCTGTTTCCAACAGTGGCCAATCTAGGTCATACGTACCTAGCAGTTTCCCCAAAAGACACAGGTTCCGCAATGCTTGTACTGTGTCAAGCATTGATATCCTGGGTCCCTTCTTAATAATGGTTTATGGACCTTTCCTCCAGGAACTTGTCCAAACCTTTTTTAAACCCAGCTACACTAACAGCCTTTACTACATCCTCCGGTAACAAATTCCAGAGTTTGATTACATGTTGAGTGAAAAAATATTTTCTTTTATTAGCCTTAAATAGTTTACCCTGTAGCTTCATTGCATGTCCCCTAGTCTTTCTATATTCTGATAACGTAAACAATCGATCTACGTTTACCAGTTCCACTCCGTTCATTAATTTATAGACTTCTATCATATCTCCCTTCAGTCGTCTCTTTTCCAGGTTAAAGAGCCCTAACCTTTTTAGCCTTTCTTCATAGGAGTATCCTTCCATCCCCTTTACCATTTTGGTGGCTCTTCTCTGAACCTTTTCTAATAACTCTATATCCTTTTTAAGATACGGCGACCAGAATTGCACACAATATTCATGGTGCGGTCTCACCATGGAACGATATAGAGGCATTATAATATCTTTTGTTTTATTTTCCATTCCTTTCCTTATGATACCTAGCATTCTATTTGCTCTCTTGGCTGACGCTGCACACTAGGCCGAGGGTTTTAACATGTTATTCACAATAACGCCTAAATCTTTTTTCCTGGATGGTGGTTCCTAATGTGGAACCTTGCATCGTGTAACCCTAGGTGCGTAACTTTGCACTTGTCCACATTAAATTTTATCTGCCATTTTGATGCCCAGTCTTCCAATTTATCAAGATCCTCTTGCAATTTTCCACAATCCTCTTGGGTTTTAACAACTTTAAATAGTTTTGTGTCATCTGCAAATTTGATAACCTCACTCGTTATTCCACTTTCCAGGTCATTTATGAATATGTCAAAAAGCAGCGGACCCAGCACAGATCCCTGGGGTACACCACTATTCACCTTTCTCCATTGGGAAAATTGGCCATTTAGCCCTACCCTCTGCTTTCTATCTTTTAACCAGTTCCTGATCCACAGTAGTACACTGCCTCCTATCCCATGACTCTTTAGTTTTGCCAAAAGTCTCTGATGAGGGACCTTGTCAAAGGCTTTCTGAAAGTCCAGATACACTATATCAACCGACTCACCTTTGTCCACCTGTTTATTCACACTTTCAAAAAAGCATAACAGATTAGTAAGACAAGATCTTCCTTGTCTAAAGCCATGTTGGCTGTCGCCCATTAGGCCATGACTATCTACATGCTGAGTAATTTTATTCTTTATGATGGTTTCTACCATTTTTCCCGGTACTGACGTGAGGCTCACCGGTCTGTAGTTTCCCGGATCACCCCTGGAACCCTTTTTTAAAAATTGGTGTTACATTGGCGATCCTCCAATCTTCAGGTATTAGAGATGATTTTAATGATAGTTCACAGATTACTAATAGCAGGTCTGCAATCTCATATTTCAGTTCTTTCAACACCCTTGGATGTATACCATCTCGCCCAGGTGATTTGTTACTCTTCAGTTTATCTAATAGTTGTAATACATATTTCCAATGTATCGATATTTCCTTCAATTTTTCCGCACCTTTAAATACCACTTCAGTCATGGGTAACATCCCTACATCTTCCTCAGTAAAGACCGAAGCAAAGAATTCATTCAGTCTCTCCGCCATTGCCTTGTCTCCTCTTAGTGCCCCTTTAACTCCTCTATGATCTAATGGACCAACTGACTCTCTCACAGGTTTTTTGCTACTTATCTCTCTGGCTAAATCCAAGGACCTTTACTCTATCCTCATCCTTCTTGACCTTTCTTCTGCTTTTGACACTGTTGACCATCACCTTCTCTTTGACACACTGTCCTCACTTGTTTTTAGGGGCTCTGTACTGTCCTGGTTCTCTTCTTATCTCTCCCATTGCTCTTTCAGTGTTTGTTCTGGTGGTTCTTCTTCTACTGCTATCTCACTCTTAGTTGGTGTACCACAAGAGTCTGTTCTGGACCATCTCCTTTTTTCTCCCTAGACCCAGTCCTCTGGTGCTCTCATCTCGTCCCATGGATTTCAGTATCATTTTTATGCTGATAATTCTCAGCTCTATCTTTCTACACATGATATTCTCAGACACTCCAGGCCCGCATTTCTGCCTGCCTGTCTGACATCACCTCCTGGATGTCTTACTGCCATTTGAAATTAAACAATGCTAAAGCCGAACTTCTAATTTTTCACTCTAAACCCTCTTCCCTCTTCTTCCTTTATCTCTGTAGATAACACTATTCTACTTACTGTTTCCTCAGATCGTAACTTTGGGGTCATCTTTGACTCCTCCATCTCCTTCTCCTCACATATACAACAGATAGCTAAAACCTGTTTCTTTCTCAATAACATTAACAAAATTCACCCCTTTCTTTCTGAATATACTTGTCTACTCTCTAATTACTTCCTGTCTTGACTATTGCAACCTCCTTTGTGCTGGTCTCCCTCTGAGTCACCTCTCTACCCTTCAAGAGAGAAATTGAAAAAAACTTGCCATGGAAGTAAAAACACTTTAAAAAAACGTTTTCAAGTACCTTTGTAGCAAAAAACCTGTGAGAGAGTCAGCTGGACCATTAGATGATAGAGGGGAAAAGGTGCACTAAGAGGAGACAAAGCTATAGCGGAGAGACTTAATGAAGTCTTTGCTTCGGTCTTTACTGAAGAAGATGTAGAGGTGTTACCCATGACTGAAATAGTATTTAAAGGTGAAGCATTAGAAGAACTGAAAGAAATATCAATAATCTGGGAAGATGTATACAACTATTTGATAAACTGAAGAGTAGCAAATCACCTGGATCAGATGGTAGACATCAGAGAGGGCTGAAGGAAATAAAATATGAGACTGCAGACTTACTATTAGTAATTTGTGAACTATCATTAAAATCATTTGTAATACCTGAAGAATTGAGGAATGGCCAATGAAACACCAATTTTTAAAAAGGGCTTCAGGGGTGATCTGGGAAACTACAAACCGGTGAGCCTGATGTCAGTACTGGGCAAAATGGTAGAAACCATTATAAAGAACAAAATTACTCAACATGTAGATAGTCATGGTTTAATGGGAGACAGCCAACATCTTTATCTTTATTTGTTTCTTATATACACAATCGTTGTCTACTATCTTGGAATTAAAAGATCTACATAAGAAATTGATTCGGACTCAGCTACACGGATCAGCGATGACTCAATATTTAAAAACTTTGATACTCCCTAGGGGCCTTCGAATTATAAAGCCTCCGAAACAATTTAATGAAGATCTGTTATTTTTGGCCAAATGGAACGCAATTTTAAATAAGTGTAGTTTTGATTTAGTAGCTTTACTCATTGAACAGTCTTTACAAGAACAAGAAAGGCTGACTACTCAAGCACAGGACTTAAAGAAGAAAATATTGGAATCGATGGAATTAGTTAGTTTTCAAACCCAGTGGACTGAGGCTCAGAAACAACTTGACACGTTCCAGGATCATGTACGCAGTTTAAAGATACGTAAGTTCAAGAGAGATAAATCAAACTATGACAACGATTGTGTATATAAGTGGCCTTCTATGAAGAAACATGGTTTTGGTAAAAAAGTTTCTTTTGAGGTAGGTTCAGATGACTCCACAGACACTGACGCGAGTGGTTCTGGAGCACAAGATACTGCTAGATTGCACTCCACTAGCGTTGAACGCTATCAGGGTCACACATTTAGGGGTCGGCGGTCTCGCAGAAACTACCAGCAGGATTTTTGGGAGAGATCATATACCCGATCCCGAACCAAGAATCGTCAGTCATCAACTTGTCAGGGAGATCTTTGACCCCGTCTCAGCTGCAAGTTTTGGAGTTGGGTCTTTCATTCGTGCCCACTCCGCAATACAATGGGTTTGCCACCTGGATGGCCCTTTATAGGTTCTTTCAAAAACTGCGCGTAATACAATATTTTTCTGGAATCCCTAATGAGGTTGAATGTTCATTGGTAAGAAATCCTTCTAGATGGTTATCCCTGGGAACACCAGATCGTACTATTTCGACCTTTCAGGATTTGGTTCTACAACAATTGCATAAATTAGAATAACAGAAATCGTGGGTTTATTCCAACTTATCTAAAGATCAACATCAGGCTTTAAAACAGCTAGCCGATATGGATATCATTATTAGAAGGGCGGATAAGGGGGGCGCGACAGTGGCTCTGTCTGTAGAACAATATCAGAAGGAAATGGAGGTTCATTTAAACAATCGGACGAATTATGTTCGTCTATCTATGGACCCCACAAAGGATCTTAAAAAACGGGTCCAATCTTTGGTTTCTCATGCATATCACCAAACTTGGATCACTAAACAGGAGTTAGAATTTTTGTTAAAAAAGCATCCCAAGATCCCAGTTTTTTACTTGGTTCCTAAAATCCATAAAACTCTGCACGATCCCCCAGGGAGACCAATCGTATCTTGCAGGGACTCTACTTGAACCACTTTCTAAATTCTGCGACATTTTTTTGCAACCTGCTGCGGCAAAAGTTGAATCTTATATAAGGACACAGGGGATTTTTTGAATAAATTGATGTCATGTACTGATGTGAGTTCATACAATTATTCGGTGTCCCTTGATGTGCAATCGCTTTATACGAATATAGATCAAGGTGAAGCCATTTTCTGTCTGTCTGATTACCCTCTGGACTTACCGGATCGTATCCCAAGAACCTTTTTGCTTGTTTGTTGGATCTAGTTTTAAATAACAATTTTTTTTCTGTACCAACAACAACTCTATCAGCAAAAATTGGGGATAGCAATGGGGGCAACAATTGCCCCGTCGATAGCAACTATTTACATGGCTAATTTTGAGACTACTTATGTGTATTCAGATCCAGCATTTTGTTTTGTCCCCTTTTGGAAAAGATTTATTGATGATGTCTTTTTCCTTTGGACTGGTACAAGAATAGAATTAGATCTTTTCATACAAAGACTTAATACTCATAAGACCAGTATTCAGTTTACTCCACAGGTGGATCCTTTCAGTTTACAATTTTTGGATATTACAGTTTACTTGACTGCTTCTGGCTTTGAGACGACATTATATCGCAAGCCTGTGCAACGAAACACACTACTCCGCTATGACAGCTTTCATCCGACAGCGTTGAAATGGGGGCTGCCATTTGGACACTTTTTACGGCCTCGCCGCAATTGTTCAACTATGCAGGAGTTTTGTTTTCATGCTGAGGATTTAAAGTTACGTTTAGTCCAGAGGGGATATCCTCTACCGGTGACCAAGAAGGCTTATAAAAGGGCCAGATATATGCATCGTGGGTGGCTCCTCACTCCAGTGGGACCTCGGACAGCAGAGGACACTATCACGGGGATTTTTCCACATACTAGAGATATGACAAAGGTGGTAAAACTATTACATCGATTCTGGCCCATATTGGGGCTTCACCCCTGCTTCCGTGACAAATCTTTACAAATAACATATTCACGAAAAGCAAACCTCAGGGATTTAATAATGAAGACAACTCATAGGCTTGATCGCTCTATCTACAATCATGAGGTTAGGGGACATTTCCCTTGTGGAACCTGTGCTTATTGCACCTTGGTGCTACCTGGTATGGAATGGATCGATGTTCATACATCAAAAATGTATTCATCTGTTTGGTCTACGGATTGTTCTTCTACTTATGTGGTATACCTGATAGTCTGCCCAGGCATTTTATATTATGTGGGACGTACTAAGCGATCCGTCAAAACTCGCCTTTCAGAACATGCTTCAAAATTGCGGACGAAAACACTTTCAGCTCCTATGGTTGAGCACTGTTTACAACATCTTCATGATTTTAATTCGCTGCGCTGGCGTGTTTAGGACTTTGTACCTGCAGACCCGAGGGGAGGGGATCGTGAGCAACGATTGCAGATACATGAGCAGAAATGGATTTATCTGCTGAATACAGTTACCCCTAAGGGTCTAAATGCACAAATTGACTGGCATACCATCATTTAGGCAATGTTTTTGATATCTACATTGCTTCCTGAAAAAGGGTTTCCCTTGTCAGTGGGATTCTCCTATTGGGTGCAATGACTTTGAATTTGATTGGTAGTTAGCAGTCTCCTGATGGGATTGACGTCAGACGCCGAAGCAAATAAGGCAAGACATGCCCTTGACTTTGTTTCACTAAAGAAGCTTTGGACTTGCCGGTATTTGATGGACCTGAAGCAGGGTTGTTAGTATTTCTGAAACTAACCCGAAACGTGTGGCATGTCGTCATTTTGTTTGCCTGGCGTTGTCTATTTGAGCTTTTTCTACAAACAATCAACAAAAGCTAAGTGTGAAGTTTTACTTTGAATGTTAAAAAATCAAAAGGGAGAAGTTGCAGTGGTGCATAGAACATTTCTATACACTTTGAGGGCTAGCTCCGACAAAAATATTTATTAATAGGGCGAAACAGGTGTCAGAATCTTTGGTTTATGAAGTGTTTAAAGGAGACAGATCAGGGCAATGTGGGTCAGTGCGATAAAGAAGACAGACATCATAGGGTTTGCGCTGATTTTCCTAGACATTGCAGCGGCCTTTGACACTGTTTGCCACAAAATACTCCTCACCCGTCTCAGAGAGAAGGGCGTCCAGGGCAATGCACTAGCATGGTGTGCTTCGTACTTAACAGATCGATGGCAGCATGTGCGCACCGGTTCCTCCGCTTCATCACCATTCCTTCAAGAAAAAGGCGTACCACAGGGTTCATCTCTGTCGGCCCTACTATTCAACGTGTATATGCAGCCTATATGTAACCTCATCTGCTCTTTCAACATCAACTGTCTAATATACGCCGACGATGTGCTACTTTACATGCCTTTCCTGACAGACCAACCAGACCTATCACCTCTATCCGCCTACTTCGATGCTGTCACTGATTGGCTACACGAGCAGAAACTAAGAATACATTTTAAGAAAACTGAAGTCCTTTTCGTCACAAGGAATACCACTTTCATTCATCCAACTTCACTGATGATGTGGGACGCGGAGCTCTTAAGCAAGCCCAGAATTCGGTCCCTCGGGGTTACGCTGGATCAACAGCTCAATATGAAGGCCCAAATAAGCAACATAGTCAAGGCAATATACAACAAAATAAGGACGCTTCGCCATATGAGAAAATTGCTAGAACCGGAAGACACTTGAACAGTCTACCAAGCGCTAGTAATCCCGCACTTTGACTACGCGAATGCCATACTACACGGTCTCCCAAAAACACGCTGAATCCCTTGCAACTAGCAATGAACGCGGCCACAAGAATCCTGCACGGGGCATCTAGGAGGGAACACATAACCCCAATCCTGAAAAATCTGCACTGGCTCCCAGTCCAGTGTAGGATTTCATTCAAGGTGCTGGTGCTGACCCACAAAGCCATCAATAAATGCTCTTCCACTTCACTTACAGATCTCATTCAGAGCACCCCCCTTAACAGAGCAAGGAGATCAGTTGCTATTAATTCCCTGAAACTCCCAAGGGCACTCACAAAATGCTTGCAAGCAACCAGGAACAGAGCATTCATGCTCTATGCACCTGCTAGCTGGAACGCCCTACCTCCTGCTATTAGGGCCATTAGTGACCTCTCCCAGTTTAGGAAGGCATTGAAGCAAGCACCACCTGTTCCTTCAGTACTACACTGAACCTGATGACCTTCCACAGTCAGCCACACCCATGGGACCAGGCAGACACCCCCCAAGCAGCCACCCAGTAGATACTGAACTCAGCCCAGCCCACAAGTAGGAATACTCTCCCCCAATTGACACCATGAGCATAGCAGACCCAGCATGTAAATAGCAGGTTGTTGTTTTTTAGTGCCATCAAGTCAGTGTTGACTCATAGCAACCCAGCTACCTCTGGGTTTTCTTGGCAATGTATCACCAGAAGTAGATTGCCAGCCTTTTCTTCCAAGGCAATGGAGGGTAAAGTGACTTGCCCAAAGTCACAAGGAGTGCCAGTGGGAATTGAACCCTTGATCTTCTGGGTACTAGGCAGTTGCTCTAACCACTAGGCTACTCCTCCACTCCAAATAGCAGTACCAGTATATAAATATTAGAGATGTTCCATATCATATTTCAGAGTGATTTTGTTTAGTTTACCCTGTTTAAAACCTGTACATAATCCCCTGTTTACTGTACGTCCAGTGTAGGTCGCCTACACTGCACAAAATTTGTTTTATGTAAACCGCACTGATATTACAGAGCGCGGTATAGAAGAAAGTGAAATAAATAAATAAAACAAATTGGCATAAAAATATGCAGAAATACCAGATTGCTGAATTAGCAGTGCAAGAGTAGCCATAAAAATATTGAAGGGGAGGGGGGCTAAGACTGAGCCCTGGGGTACGCCGCAGGCTAAAGGGAGAGAGGGTGAAGAAGTTGTGGCGCATGATACAGAGAAGGAATGGGAGGAGAAAAAGGAAAGGAACCAGTGAAATACAGTATCCCAAAGCCTGCAGTCAAAGAGACGAGATAGCAACAGAGTGTGGTCCACCAGATCAAAAGCCGAAGAAAGGTCTAGGAAACTGCAAGCGACATGTCACCTTGGTCATGATCTACATGGATTTCATTAAGTAGGGATAATGTGACTGTCTCTGTACTATGGCCAGGGCGAAAACCGGATTGGAAAGGGTGTAGGAAATGAACAGCATATAAAGATTTTATTAAAGGTTGGTAATAACACAGATATAACAATACCTCAATCCTCCCCATCCATAAATGTCAAAGAGGTAGCGAAAATAGACAGAAATCCCAAAAATAACATTACAGAATAAGAACATGTGTGTGTAAGTGTTCATAGCTCCACAAGCACAGATGCGTAAGTAGATACTTGTAATATATATGTATAAGCAATCAGAAAATAGCATGAGAAACAGTCTCGACTCGAGTCTCCTCCACTAAATTCTCCTTCTAACCAGTTATATGAGTACAGAGTCTAAGATGAGAAGTCATATCTAACAGACCCAAATCCCTAGCGGTTGAGAAGGAACAGTAGCAGAGTTCTCCTCTCATGGCTCCCAATGGTCCTCAGACTGTGTAGGAGAGCCTGTGGTGTAAATGTTAATAACCAGCCTTAACCCCATTATAGCCTCCCTCCTCCTATCTCCCTAAGCGTTCTAGCGTGACATTACTGAGTGAGGAAAGCTGTTTGGTATCCCCCCTGCCGGCAAGAGATCATACTACCAAAAGGGGGATAAATAGAAAGAACAGAACCTTTATAGTAAATTGGGACCGAACTAAGTAGAGGTAGACTTAACCCAGGTAAATCAGAGTGAGGACAGCGTTGGTAGTCAGATCTCGGAAGAAAGTTAACAGGGGTAGTCAGGGGTGGAGCGGCATCCAGGTCACAAATTAGCCTAAACTTTAAGTGGAAGAAATCGGGCCCAGGGAAGCTCCAGCTTGTTTAGTTTTCCTCTTAAATCAGCTGTCAGTTTCTCCATTTTATAAATGTCCCATACTTTCACCATCCACTCTTTTTGAGAGGGTGCAGTAGATCTTTTCCAATGACGGCTAATAACAGAACACGCTGCCAACGGCAAGCAATTTATCAATCTAATTACATCAGGAGGTATAGACTCCAAATAGAGGTGTCCTAAAACACAATATTCCAGCTCGCAGGCGAAATCAACCCCCAATGTTTGAGTGATATGGGCATGAACTGTAGTCCAAAAGATCTGTATCCCACCACATGTGGCAGAAAGTTCCGTGTCTGCCGCATAATCTCCAACACATGAAGTCATCAGCTCGACCCCATCGATACAAGTCATCTGGTACTATCGACATTTGAAAGAGGATTCGCAATTGGGTGTTAACCAGAGACAATGAAATTGAGCATCTATGGGAATAACGATAACTTTCCAACCAGAAGTCATCTTATTTCCCTGGAAGGACCCATTCCCATTGTTTTTGGAAAGCAGGTGTCGGTGAGGAAGACGGCAAATCCATGGACATTGCGTGATAAAGGCAAGCTGAAAAAAAGCCTTAATATAGGGCGAATCAAAGAGTATGCTTTCCCTGTACGCGTTCGGATGGTAACAAGCTGGGGTGTCATGAAACAATGTTGGAACTGGTAATATTGAAAGACAGACAGAGAGGTGTTCAACAGTTGCTCCAGAGGTTGCTTATCTAAGAAGGTTGAGTGGTCATATAGCGAGGATTTGCGCGTTGTTCCTCCTGGAATGCAGAAACAACCTCCAAAATCTCTAATGAAGGAAAGAGCCCCAAGAGTCGTATAGGGTGATAAATGTATTGGGAACAAACCTCTTTTACAGACCCTCCTCCATGCGCTCCATACTGATCCTATAAAAATGTGGTTTAGAATAACCTGTGCATCCCCCCACCTCTTGAACAAAAGGAGCAGCCACAAATGGAATCGAAGTTATCTACTCAGCCTCAAGACATCAGGGTCTGCTTCTTACTGACTGCGTGAGCGCGGAATTTTTCGACACTTAGGAGTGGATACTCCCCATTCAGGCTGCATGCTCTGCTGCTGTGGAATGCGACTCCCCTCATATTGGATTTGGTCTGAAAAGTCCATACATGCTGAGAATTCAGAAATAATTTGCAAGGTATTGTTCCACTCAAATACTAGTGCAAAGGGAAAGTTCCAACCATATTTAATGGATTTTGCTTGCAACATCTGAGTGAATGGTCTGAAACTGCTTCATCGCTCCAACGTGTATTGAGATAAGTCCTGATATATTTGAAACTCCCAATCTCAGAAAGATATTGAGCACCTGCCCTGAAGAGTTCGCAAGAGTGCCACCGTGTCTGTAGAACCTGAAACAAACCACAATTGGATGGGGGCGCGAGTTTCTACCTGATCTAGAGCCTCCGCTTCTAAGTGCTCTCCCTAAGTTAACAGGGTTTGATATGCCAGGAATAAATGAGGTTTAGATGTCTTGCACTATTTCCATTATATTTTCATTGTTTCTGGGGCTCTCTGGCACCTCAAAAATTTGGATATTATTGCACCTCTGCCTATTCTCTATTTCGTCATTCTGCTCTTTCAAATCCTTGGTGAGTTGTTTCAGTTTATGGATCTTAGATTGAAACAAGGCAGTACCATCAATCTGTTATTCTGCGTATGTTGATCTCATTCTGATCACATGATCGGAGGTCAGAAATTACTTTGGAGAAGTCTATCAGAAAGGAACGTAACTCTTGCAGAACTTCCAACAGGTCAGCTTTGATTGCAGGTTGCATTGCTGTAGATGCATCAGTTTGTGGAAGCAGAGGGCTAGAAGGTGTCGGCTGTGAATTAGGAGCGCTGCCTGTTCCAGCTCCATCAGACTTCCAAGAGTATTTAGACAGCGCAGCTGCGTAGGTGTTTTTGGAAGCCATGGAGTGGGAGCAATAGAAAATGTAGTTAAGTCAACAATTCTGGTTCTTAGATGTATCTGTGGGAAGTAGAACTACCCTATGACAAGGCAGCGTATTTCAAGGATCTCTCAAAATGGTGTGGGACCCCTTAACACCTTGTGGTTTCTTTATTGAGTTGATCCAAGTCAAAAAATGTTGAAATAGAGGAAGTCCCAGTCTCTACCAGCAGACGGAGCTCATAACCTACTTTTTGCATAGTATCCTGTTGAGTGGTTATTCAGATCTGTGGAAATAATACTACAGCGAACAGAGATCTGCCAGCATAGAGGACTCCGTCTGGGCAGCACCTCAAAGAAGTGTATAAAGGGTGCAGGCGATAGAAAGAATGATTTGCCCGAAGAAATCCACAGGAGAATTTCATTCAGGGAGCCATTTGGAAGAGCTCTATGGTCGCCAGAAATGCTGTTTTCCAGCTCAGGGTGGGCAGTGATGCGCTCCAGATATGCATGCCAGAGACTTGTGGTAATGGCCACAATTCAAAGCTCCACTAAAGCGCAGTGAGGAAGCTGGCCAGCATGAACACCGATGTCCCTCCTGCACTTGGTCTCACTACCTACACGGTGAGGTATAGCAGCGCAACACAGCGAAGACTTTCAGTCACTCATAGGAGGATGCCGGCTCTCACAATAGCATATAGCTCATCGTTTGCTTTTTCCCGTGGTCACTTAAACACTGCAGGGCACTGAAGCGGGAGCTGCAGCCGGGCAACGCAGGAAACGGCAGGAGGTGGTTGTGATTCTAGGGACTCATCGGGTGCAGGGGACTTACCAGGCTACTGGCAGGGTAGTGGCAGCGGTGGTTCATTCCTTCACTGCATTTATAGAGGTGTGGAGGCTACGATCAGCGCAAAGAAAGTAGATATTTTAGCAGCCATGGTTTTTTGCGCTTCAGGGCCATAAAAACATTGAATAAAAGCACATCCACCATTTCTCTTGATGTGGGAAGGGGACCCAGGCACGGAGCTTCTTTATTGTCCGGCCATCTTACCTTAGGCTCACGAGCGCTGCCTCCCCAAGTCCGCTGTTTTTTAACATATTCGTAAATGACCTGGAAAAGGGAATAACGAGTGAGGTGATCAAATTTGCAGATGACACAAAATTATTTAAAGTTGTTAAAACCCGAGAGGATTGTGAAAAATTGCAAGAGGACCTTGGACGACTGGTCATTCAAATGGCAGATGAAATTTAATGTGGACAAATGAAAAGTTATGCACCTACAGTAGGAAAGAACAACCAAAACTATGCTTAAACAATGCAAGGTTCCACATTGGGGACCACCACCCAAGAAAAAGATTTAAGCATCATCGTGGATAATATGTTGAAACCCTCCACCCAGTGTGCAGCAGCAGCCAAGAGAGCAAATAGAATGTTAGGAATAAACGCAGATCGATTGTTTATGCCATCAAAAAGTAGAAAGACTAGGGGACATGCAATGAAGCTACAGTGTAACCTGTTTAAGACTAATAAGAGAAAATATATTTTTTTTATATATAGTTTATTTAAACCTGGGGTCACCAACCTCCAGAGGGCCGCGGGCCGCACAGCCAACTACCTGGAGCCTCGCGGGCCGCACCCCCCTTCTCCCCGCCCCCGCGAAAAAAAACAACAAACGCAAAATTATGAAAACAATGGCTGATCACCTTTATTGAATTTAATGAGATGGCTGATGATTCATGCTAGCAGACAAACGGTTAAAGTCCGGCTTCACAGATGACACTGACAGGAGAAGGGACGCTTGCAGGTGGTCGTCGGTGAGCTGCGAGCGCGTGGATGACTTTATCAATTTCATTCGGCTGAACAGCTGTTCGCAGCAGTAGGTTGAGACGAGTTGCGGCAAGGTAGGCAACGCGGTAGCTAGCTGTGGTGTTGCTGGCGGCTGCAGTCTGGGCGGCTGTCACGCTCTTCACAAAGAGAGCGGACTGGCGTTGGAGCGCAGACGACACGCGGGTAAACTCCTGCTTCTTCTTGACTGCATCCATCTTGGCGTACTCTGGGTGGACGGACTCGAAGTGGCGCTTCACATTGTAGTCCTTCAGAACGCCAACGGTCTTCTGACAGATGACACACAGCGCACGATCCTTGTGCAGCGTGAAGAAGAGCTTGTTCCACTCAGGGCTGAAGCCGCGGTTCTCATCGCTGAGCTTGCACTTCTTGTTCATGGGGGAAGCCATGGGGAAAAAAGAGAACAGGAATTCTATCGATAGCTGCAAAAACAGAATCAAAGTTTAAGCCTTATTGCTGATTGGTCCTCTAATTTATTTATTTATTTTATTTATTTATTTAACTGTATTTATATCCCGCTTTTCACCGGGTCAAAGCGGTGTAACACATAACAAGGGAGGGGGGGATCAAGGGGGGGGGCCATCACCGGTGTCGTGGTCTGTTAGCCAGGTTTCCGTTACACAGAGGATGTCAATCTTATCTGTTGTGATCAGGTCCTGGAGCATGTGATATTTATTCCTAACTGAGCGGGCGGCGTCTATGAGTGAAATGGAGAGGTGGTGGTGGTTTGTGGGGTCAGTGGTGCAGGTTGGTGTGCAAGGTGAGTGTGTGTGCTTGTGTGCATGGTTGTGTGCATGATTGTGGGTGCTCGTGGGTTGAGCTGTTGTGGTGTCTGGGCAGAGGGGGTTGCAGGATTTGGCTGAGTTTGGGTGGAGGATTAGGAGGGGTGTTAGGAGATAGATGGGGGCTAGGAGTGGTGGCATGCTGTGTGGGAGTACCTGGGTTCTCCAAGCGGTGTGGTCGTTTTCTTTGCGGGGTGCGCCAATGAGCGGTCGAGATGATCTTTAACCATGAAGGAAGGCTGCGCACAACGAGAAGGGAAAAGGGCAGCGCAAGTAACTCACTCAAACCTCCGCCTGTAATGTCAGGAGCGCGGGGCCGCGGGAAGTCGGAGGGAGCCGGTTACTCGCCGGCCGCTGTGAGGCTCCCAGATGCAGGAGGAGGGGGGTGAAATTGAGGGAAGAAAAATCTACCTGCAAACGCTGCTGAAAAGAGCAAAGGGGGAAGGCGTCTTTCAGGCATTGACAACCGCCCACACCAGCGACTTTCCTAATGCAGTGGGGCATTATCCCACGTTCCCCTCTTGCTCCGTCTTCATATCCTTCATTCCCCACCCTCCGCTACCATCCAGAATGGAGAGGCTGCCAGTTCTAGAGCATCCTGGAAGAATGACCAATCAGAGGGCGCCTGGCGTCAACGAGCCGCCTCCATAGGTCCAATCGGCACGGTTTGCCCCGCCTTTCTCGGTAGCTCTCCACCTGCAGGCAGGTCCTTAAAATAGGTTGGTGCAGCTGGTGGAAAAAAAGTGCAGTGTGTGGCATTGCGGAGATGCTGCAGTTGTGTACTTTTCAAAAATAGGCTATTGGTCGCGTTGTAAAAGTTCCTAAATGCAGATATTTTGTGCACAAAGTGCACTTTTGCAAAGTCACTTCACAGTCATGCCGCGGGTCGCAGATACAATGATGGGAATCCTTGGCAGGCCGCACGTAATGTTAACCGGGGTAGAGCCTCGCGGGCCGCACGAAGGGACCTCGTGGGCCGCATGCGGCCCACGGGCCGCAGGTTGGTGACCCCTGATTTAAACCATCAATACAAACAGTAATAAGATAACAGTCCAGCATACCCTTCCTCGCAAAAATAATCGAAAAGACGGTTCAACTACAACTTCAGGAACACATTGACGAACACGGAACTCTCGACGACAACCAACACGGATTTCGTCCCAACCATGGAGTCGAAACTCTCCTGATCTACCTCTTCGACAGCATCATAAGAATAATTGACGACATCAGGAATGGAATTATAATGATCTTCATCGACATCTCCTCAGCGTTCGACACAGTTGATCACAATATACTCCTGGAGAGACTGAAGAACACTGGTATACACGGTACCACTCTAAAATGGTTCCACTCGTACCTAACAGAAAGACAGCTACAGGTCAAGGTGGGACAGGACACCTCCCGGCCCATAAACGTCCAACAAGGAGTACCACAAGGATCCGCACTCTCAGCACTCCTTTTTAACATCTACATCCAACCAATATGCAACATTATGAAAGAGAACAACATCCAATACACAATATACGCAGACGATATAATGGTATACCCCCCGATATCAATCGAAAACCCGGACTTCTCTAAGATAGCAGACTGCCTTACCCAAATGGCGAAGTGGTGCCAAAACAACAATCTAGCTATAAACTACAACAAGACTGAAGCTTTAATCATCACTCGAAACCAAAGCTTCACACACCCACCAAACATAAAGATACAAAGCACCACGATACCGATAAGATCGGAGGTGAGATACCTTGGGGTTACTCTGGACAGTAAACTCAACCTCAAACCACACATAGACAAAACAATCCAAAAAGCATATTACAGGATGCGAATCATCAGGAGACTGAAACCACTCCTCGCTCCAGAACACTTCCGTACAGTCTGTCAAGCACTGATAACCCCAATACTGGACTTCTGCAATCCGATATACCTCGGACTACCAAAACAAGCTCTCAAACCACTACAGCTGGCACAAAACACTGCAGCTCGAATCATATCCGGAGCCGCAAGGCAGGAGCACATCACACCTACACTAAAGGACTTACACTGGCTCCCAATCATTGCTCGCATCAGATACAAGACTATCATAAACCTATTTAAGATAAAAGAACACACATCAGCCAACAGCCTCCACCTGCTCATACAACCGGAAACCAGCGCACGTCCCAGAAGAAGTCAAACACGCAACCGAGTCAGCACCCCAAATGAGTACAAGCACACACGCAAGGACACAACAGACAGAGCTCTCTCCATGGCTGCTCCAACAATATGGAACAATCTACCGGACGATCTAAGGGCAACTCCAGACCTCAAAGACTTCAGAAAACAACTGAAAACCATGCTGTTCATAGAGCACTATGGTCACATCACATAACCTAAGAGAATGGATAACAGCACTCCAATCCTCCCAAACAACTGAATATATATAAAATATGATTCTAGCACCACTGTAAATAGCCCACCCTGTATATAGCTCAAACAAATCAAGCACCCAACACATCCCTCACACAACTAAGTTTTATCCTCACTGCATGTACAACACACACACTTTACCTGATTGCTTGCTGTGATACCACCTTGATTATTAAGATAAGGCGGTTTAGAAATACTGTTAAATAAATAAAATAAATAAATAAACAGTCAACAAACTCCTCCTGGGGTGAACTCTGATCCCCAGTAGAAACAACGATGGCAGTACATTTTTCATATTTCTCTGCACCCCCTCCCTCCCTCCCCAACCCCCCTCCCCCCTACATCACCCCCATGACCAGGACGCAAATCAAGCCCACAGCAGGACCAATGAACCTGCCGTAGAACCTACTCCCAGGGAAGGACACAAACTAGTTGCCTAATTGAAGAACTGTGTTGCGGCACCGGGGGCTTAAGTGGGAAATATACGGATCCCAAAGCAAGAGAAAGGCAGACCATCGCCTGGCATTGACTCTAGCACTCCGTTGCTCCAGGAGCATCAGCTGATGGAAGGAATTGCGCCACTCCCAAAAGGAGGGAGGGTTACGTTCCCGCCATCTACGTAAAAGGGGGCCCTTTCCCACCAGACATGCCTTCCGCACCAACCCACGTCCCCATTTCCCCTGCGGGGAGGTGCCACTCATTAAATCTAGTGTGACCAGGGCAGCATCCCAGATTACCCGCTGCCCCAGAATGCCCATCATAAAAGCACAAATACGCCTCCAATAGGGGCGAATCAACCGACAACCCCACCACATGTGCAAGAGGGTTGCCCGAGGCTCCGCACACTGTGGGCAGCTCCCATCCATAGTCATATGACAACGAAGGGCCCTGCGCGGGGAAAAATGTACCCTTGTAAAGCATTTAACTTGCATTTCTTTCCAACGTACACCTTCAACTAATGTCCTAAGCCTGCAAAGGGCTACAAGTACTGTTCCCGGGGGAATCTCCCGCCCCATCTCAACCCCCATGCCTGCTCAACACTGCGGAAGTCCGGGCGGCTCCGATATGGTTCCAACCGGACCCGGAAGGTCCATATGGAAGGTTTCTCCTCCCCCCCTAGGTCAAAAAACTCCAGGATCTGTGCAGACCGATCCGCATGAAGCTCTGTCCCCGGAAGGGAGCCAACATAGTGGGCAATCTGCAGGTATGCATACACTTGTCTCGGCCCCAAATCATATTCTTGGCATAAAAGCTGAAAAGGCTTGGGTTTCCCAGCAGAGTCAACAACATGTCCCAAGTTGCGCAAGCCCTTTTCCCCCCAGGAGCGAAACAGTACCTCATCCGTACCCGGAGAAAAAGCAACATTACCCCGCACCGGTAGCCAACTGGAGGCCTGCCAATTATGCCTCCAATAGAGGTTAAGCTGTCTCCACGTCCGCCGCACCGGCGTCAATACAACACTTTCAGCCAGATGTGGAGGCAGCACTTGGTTATCCACATGCAATAAGGCTTGAAGAGAGTGAGGCGCCACATAAGCCTCCTCCAAGGCCCTGGGCGTGTAGAGTTCGGTTGTACCCAACCAGTCCCCCAGATGCCGGGCTTGGCAGGCCAAGGCATACGCACCCAGATCAGGGAGCCCCCAACCCCCAGTCTTTCCACTTCCCACCAGACGACTATAAGGGATACGCGCTTTCGCACCTCCCCAGAGAAACCTCCAAAATTCCGCCTCAAAACGCCGAGTGTCCCGTCGGAGCAACCAAACCGGGAGAATCTGCATCCAGTACAGTAATCGCGGCAAAATGACCATTTTAATCACTGCAATTCTCCCTGAAAGAGACAGGGGGAGAGCCCACCACGCATGCAGCTGGGCACTGACTTTAGTCATCATCCGGTGCAGGTTACTCCCATAGAGTTGGGAGGGCCGACTGGGCAGCACTATCCCCAGATACACAAACTGATTGTCGGCCCATTTTAAAGGGAACTCCCCTAGCCAGGTACCCCGCAGCTGGCCTGAAACGTCCAGAACCTCGGATTTTTCCTCATTTATACGAAAACCCGCAAACCGCCCGAAGACCCGGAACTCCTGTAATAAACGGGGCAAGTATGTCTCAGGCGAGAGCAGGTGGACCAAAAGGTCATCTGCGAAAGCAGAAATCCGGAAGTCATGTGTCCCGATACGTACCCCACGTATCCCACAGGACTCCGCCACCTTACGGAGAAGGGGGTCTAGGGTCAAGACAAATAGTAAAGGAGATAACAGGCACCCCTGACAAGTCCCGCGTTGCAACGAAAAAGCTTCGGACAGTACCCCATTACACAGGATCGCGGCCGTCGGGTCCACATATAAACTAGCGACCATTTTGCAGAACCCCGGCCCTATGCCATACCGAGGAAGAAGATACCTCAGGTAGTGCAAATCAACCCGGTCAAAAGCCTTTTCCGCGTCAAAGCTAATTAACAGGGATGGCAGCCGTTTATGCCAGACCCATTCCAGCGGCGTAAGGATTTTACGCAAGTTCCGTACAGCAAATCGATCTTTAACAAATCCTACTTGAGAATCGTGGACTTGCTGCCCCAGATATCCCGCTAGGTGGTCGGCCATAATTTTAGCTAGTAACTTAAGGTCAAAGTTAAGTAGCGAAATGGGGCGATAGGAAGCTGCCTGCAGAGGGTCTTTGGCGGGTTTCGGGATAAGGACAATATGAGCGTGGTTATTTCCCCATCTAAAGTACCCCTGTTGCGCGCGTCGGTTATGCACTGCAACTAATGTTGGGGCAAGAAACTCATTTAGAATCTTGTAAAATTCAGCCCCTAGCCCATCCGATCTGGGTGATTTGTAACAGCTAGCTTTAGAAATAGCCGCTTGCATCTCGGCCACAGTAATTGGCAGATCCAATTGCGCCCTTTGCCCCTCTGACAGTTGAGGCAAATCTAGATGCGCCAAGTAATCAATCATCTGTGAAGAAGAAGGTGACTCCGTCGTATACAACTGTTGAAAGAAAGTCCGAAAGATACGCGCTATAGCCGGACTCTCCCGTTGAAGCCTCCCTTGCTCGTCCCGAAGCGCGGGAACCAACCTCGAACTCCGAGGACCACGGAGACAGCGAGCTAGCAGTTTCCCCGGTCGGTCGCCGTGACGATAGAGCTGATATCGATAGTACAATACAGATTTCGTGGCCCTCTGGTGTAAAAGTTCGTTAAGCTCCGTCTGACTCTCCCACAACCGCCGTTTGAGCCCCGGTGAAGGCGTGTGCGCCCATTGACGCCGCAGCTTCGTGGTCAATTTTTCCAGGCGAAGTATACGTTCCGCGAGCAGTCTCCGCTTTCGGGCCCGGTAGCCGATAATATCCCCACGTAAAACAACTTTCGCCGTTTCCCAGACCAGCTCCGGGTCCTCCTTATGTATACTATGATCCGCCTCTAATTCCCACCAGCGTTGTTGAAGAAAGGAACGGAATGGCAGATCCCCATAAAGCTCCAGGGGGAATCTCCAGCAAGAAGTCCGAGGGTCAGTCCCGGTCCAATGGATCGCTAGCCAAACAAGCGCGTGATCCGATATCTCTAGGGGTCCTATCTGAGCATCCTGGACTTTCGCAAACAATCCCGTGGATATCAACAAGTAGTCGATACGTGCACTAGAGCCATGCGCCCGAGATTGATGCGTATAGTCCTTTTCCGCAGGATGCAACAATCTCCAGGGGTCTACCAACCCCAATCTGGACCTAAGCCGTAACAGCGCACGAGCCGATTGCAATCTATCCCTAGGCCCCCCACCACGCGACGTATCAAGCGCTACGTCCATAACCCCATTAAAATCCCCGCCCAGAATTAAAGGGAACTCAGGCAGCGTCTCTATCTTAGACGCAAAACGGGAATAAAAGTTCAAGTCTAACGTATTCGGGCAGTACAGATTGCCCAAGATAACAGGTTGCCCCTCTAGAACCCCCTGCAGAATAATAAATCGGCCCGTGGGGTCTCCAAGCTCTCGCCTGACCTCCAAGCGTATTCGCTTGTGTATCAAGAGTACTACTCCCCCCTTCTTCCTCACTGCTGGTGAGCCCCATACCTGCCCCACCCACTCTCTACACAGTTTCCGATGCTCCTCCGCAGTCTGGTGGGTCTCCTGGAGCATAGCAATGTCCACCTTCTGTCTAGCCAGGGCCTGCAGGACTTTAGATCGCTTAATCGGGCTCCCCAGGCCGCATACATTCCAGGATATTATCTTAAGAGGCATTAAGAACATTCACCATCACATCTCCAAACCAATTCGAGAGTGTCGAGGGCGCCCCCCCAGCCTAGGGCTCCCCCGTGGAAACAGGTTCGTATCGCATCAAAGGTAAGTGCTCCTGGTCATGGGCGTGATGCAGCCCCACAGTCCCCACCCCCCTCCCCGCCCAAATCCCCCCTCCCCCTCCAATTCCCCCCCTCCTCCCATCCCCCTCTGTCTCAATATCTTCTACTCCCCTTCTATGAGGTAGAATAGAAACCACTCCCGGAGATCAGTGAATGCGTACGGTCTCCTCCAGCCTCTATGCGTAGGCATTCAACTCCTGTTCTCCAGGTCCTACCACAACCAAGAAGGCACAAGAATTTTGCCAGTCCCAGCGGCCCACTCCCCAAATTATGAGATACAAAGCCAGGAACACCAACAGCACAACTTCGGAAAAATATTTACAGTATATAAAAACAATGTGAGAGATATAGAAAATTACCCCCACCCTCCGACCCACCCACATGAGGACTAGCCCGCCAAGATGGAGCACAAGGAGTACTCAGATTCTACGCCCTGAGGCCCCGCCCCCACACCCCCCGCCCCCTAGGACCCCAAGCCCCGTATTCCCCCAGGTCACCTCCCCCTAGACCAAGATTAACATGCCAGCCATAAGTAGGTTATCCCCCTGTGCACTCCCATACACATGTACAAGGCAGCACTGGCCCGGCACTGCCCAGCCCCCACTGGCCCGGCACATAGCCCCAAGGAGGGGAGGGGGAGAGAAGGAATAAGTAGGGATAGAGGGGAGGATGGGGAGAGGCCGTCTCCCAGTAGTCACCCCCCACAGCCCCACACCGATACCCCAGGGGGAATCTCCATAGTATCCCTGGAACAAGGGCACCCCAGGGCCAGGGAAAGCAGACGCAAATAAAAACCCCGTGCAGCAGTAGTAAAGCAAAACAGCCTAAATGGCAACACACTACAAGTATACAGCATATGCAAAAGGAACAAGGTGCGCCAGCTTGGCGGGAAAACGTCCGCTCCAGAGTCAGCACTGTTCGCCCAAGCTGTAGGTTGGTGCCTTTCCCGGCCGCTCTCAGGCCAAGTATGACCCAGCGTTAGTGGCCTCCCCAGAACAGGCAAAAAGCCAACACACCACCACGAATGTCCCCGGGGAAGGCCACGTGGTCAGATGGTCAGAAACACACTCCCAGCAGGTCTTGAGAAAGCAAATTCTCTGCAGAGCTCATCCAGTAGAAGGGTCCCCTCTCCATACCGGGAAGGCAGTAAATATATTAGAGATAGTAAAAGTACCAACCCGCTCAGGTTTGAAGCGGAGAGTGACGCCCCTCTGCCCCCAGGCCCTCGATGTACAGGCCTGCCTCCGCCGCAGAGTCAAAGGTACGATGGGTCCCTTCATGGAACACGTGCAACTTCGCCGGGTATTGCACGGAGAATTTAGTGTGCAAGCTGAGCAACTTTTGGCAGAGCGGAGTGTAGGCGCGCCGCTGCTGGCTAACGGCTGCCGAATAATCCTGCGCAAAGCGGGGCTTCCGATTTTCATGCATGATCTCGCCCTTCCGCCGAGCCGCCTGCAATATAGCTTCTTTTTGAGGGTAGTGTAGAAATTTTGCAAGCACCACTCGCAGCCGCGAATCCCACGCTTGCTTACCCCCCACTCGGTGCACTCTCTCAAGTAACAATTTACCAAGGTCTGCCAAACCCGGAAAGAGCTGGAGAAGCAGGGCCTCTAAGTATGTTTTGAGGTCCTTGTCTGCTACCGATTCTGAAATACCCATCACACGCAGGTTATTCCTCCTGGATTGGTTCTCAAGGTCATCCATTTTAAGTTCATGTGCCCGTATTTGAGCTTGCAAAGTCTGCACATGCTGTGTTAAGGTCTCCAGGCCATCTTCGGCTCTCCCGAGACGTTCTTCTGCCTCGTGGAGTCGGGTCCCCAGGGCACCCATCGATTCTTGTAGGGTGTCCATTTTTCCATGTAAGGCGGTGAATTGCGGCGATAATGCCTCCGCCACTGCTGCCGACACCTCCTCTAGGAAGGCTGGTGAGGTTGGTGATCTCGGCATGGCCACAGCATCGGCCATTTTAGGCGCTGGTGTGCCATGCTCCTTCTCTCTCCTGGTAGTTTTTGCGGCTGCAGCCATCCTTCCTACGATCTCCCCGAAGAATTTCAGCCAGATATCGGTGCAGATAGCAACTTAACTGCACTTATAGCCTACTTTCGGCTCTGAAAACGGCACTAAATGCACGGTTAGGCTGAAGGATACCGGAGCGCAAACAGTACCCGACTGCTTCCCTCACCGCATCATGTGATCTCAAGAGAAAATATTTTTTCACCCAACATGTAATCAAACTCTGGAATTCTTTACCATAGGATGTAGTAAAGGCTGTTAGTGTAGCTGGGTTTAAAAAAGGTTTGGACAAGTTCCTGGAGGAAAGGTCCATAAACCATTATTAAAAGGGACCCAGGATATCAATGCTTGACCCAGTACAAGCATTGAGGATCCTGTGTGTTTTGCGGAGACTGCTAGGTATTTATGACCTAGATTGGCCACCGTTGGAAACAGGATACTGGGCTTGATGGACCTTGGTCTGACCCAGTATGGCATATCTTATGTTCTTATATTCTTAAAACTAGGAATCATAAGGAAAGGAATGGAGAATAAAACCAAGGATTTTATAATGCCTCAATATCGTTCCATGGTGCAAATACACCTTGAATATTGGGTGCAATTCTAGTCACCGCATCTTGAAAAGGATATAGCAGAATTAGAAAAGGTACAGAGAAGAGCCACCAAAATCGTAAAGGAGATAGAAGGATACCCCTGTGAGGAAAGGCTTAAAAGGTTAGGGCTTTTTAACTTGGAAAAGAGACGGCTGAGGGACGATATGAAAGAAATCTACATATTAATGAATGGAGTGGAACGGGTAAACATAGATCAGTTGTTTACGCCATCAAAAAGTAGAAAGACTAGGGAACATGCAATGAAGCTACAATGTAACCCGTTTAAGACTAATAAGAGAAAATATTTTTACACTCAACGAGTAATCAGACTCTGGAATTCATTACCAGAGGATGTAGTAATAACTGTTAGTGAACTGGATTTAAAAAAGGTTTGGACAAGTTCCTAGAGGAAAGGTCCATAAACCATTATTGAAGAGGACCTGGGAAATCTACTACAAGTACTACAAATCATTTATATAGCACTACAAGACATTCACAGCAACTGTAGACAAGAATACATCTAGGGGAATGGTAAGAAAATACAAGAGAGACTAAGCAGATCAGGATCCAAAGGAGCAGCGAAGAGGTGAGTTTTCAGCCTGGATATGAAAAGGGTCAGAGAAGGCGCCTGATGTACAGACTCAGGTAATTTGTTCCAGGTGTAAGGTGCAGGAAGGAGAAAGGAGCGAAGTCTGGAGTTAGCAGTAGAAGTGAAGGGCACAGATAGAAGTGATTTGCCAGAAGAGCGGAGTTCCCGAGGAGGGGTGTAGGGAGAGATAAGAGAGGAAAGGTAGTGAGGAGCTGCAGAGTGAATCACTTATAGGTCAGCAGGAGAGGTTTGAACTGGATGTGTAAACGGATAGGGAGCCAATGAAGTGACTTGAGAAGAGGGGTTTTATTTATTTAAACTTATTTTTATACAGTCTTTCTACGATTCAAAGTGGTTTACAGCTTAACAACAGATTGCGATGTTTTATAGAGAAATGGAACAGAATAGCAAATTAGCAATGTAACTATATAACATTTGGTATCGTTAACACAGAACTATTTACAGTGTATATATGGTTATCTTTCTGAGTCCTTAGTACATTATTAGTGCTTGTTTGGTTGAGTTGTGCGGTTTTGCAGTACAGATTTATGGTGGGTCTCTATGCCTCGTTGGAGTCGGGAGTGTTGCCAAAGGACTGGAGAGAGGCTCATGTGGTGCCTTTACACAAAAGCGGAAGTAAAGATGTGATTGAAAACTACAGGCCGGTTAGTTTAACTTCGGTGGTGAGTAAATTATTGGAAACGCTGCTGAAAGAGAAAATAGTGAGGTTTCTGGAGTCCAGCGGATTACAGGATCTCAGGCTGCATGGATTCACCAGAGGCAGGTCTTGTCAGACAAATCTGATTGATTTCTTTGACTGGGTGACCAGGGAGTTGAACTGAGGGAGAGCCCTAGATGTGGTGTATTTAGATTTCAGTAAAGCCTTTGACACTGTTCCTCACAGGCGACTTATAAACAAACTGAGCACCCTAGGGATGGACCCTAAAGTTACTGCTTGGGTTAGAAATTGGGTGGGTGGGAGGCGACAAAGAGTACAAGTAAATGTAGCTCACTCTGAGGAGAAGGATGTTATCAGTGGTGTGCCCCAGGGATCTGTCCTTGGTCCGATTCTTTTTAACATCTTTGTTAGTGATATAGCGGAAGGGCTGTCAGGTAAGGTTTGCCTCTGCAATAGAGTAGACACCCAGGAAGGTGTAAATAACATGAGGAGGGATCTAGCTAAGCTTGAAGAATGGTCTAGAATTTGGCAGCTGGGATTTAATGTTAAAAAATGTAAGGTCATGCATTTGGGCTGCAGCAATCCAAGGGAGCAATATAGTATAGGGCGTGAAGTACTTTTGTCCACTAAAGAAGAGTGGGACCTAGGCGTGGCTGTGTCTGATGATCTTAAAGTAGCTAAACAGGTAGAAAAGGCAACGGCAAAAGCTAAAAGGATGCTTGGGTGCATATGGAGAGGAATGGCTAGCAGAAAAATGGAGGTGATAATGCCTATGTATAAGTATTTGGTGCGACCTCATTTGGAGTATAGTGTGCAATTCTGGAGACCGCACCTTCAAAAGGATGTGAACAGGATGGAGTCGGTGCAGAGGGTGGCTACTAAAATGATTAGTGGTCTTCATTATAAAGCATATGAGGACAGACTGAAGGATCTTAATATGTACACCTTAGAGGAAAGGCGGGATAGAGGTGATATGATTGAGATGTTTAAATACCTCCGTGGCATAAATGTTCAGGGAGAGAGCCTCTTTCAGTTGAAAGCAAGTTCTGTTACCAGGGGACATGGGATGAGGGTGAAGGGAGATAGATTCAGGAGTGATATGCGGAAATATTTTGTTACGGAAAGAGTAGTGGATCTGTGGAATAGTCTCCCAGTGGAGGTGGTAGAGATGAGGACAGTAACTGAATTCAAAAAAGCATGGGACAAACACAGAGGATCTCTAAAGGTAAAAAGGGGACTGTTGTAGTTGTTGATATGGAAGGACAAACTAGATAGGCCATGTGGTCTTTTTCTGTCATCATATTTCTATGTTTCTATGTCTTAGGATTTGTTATATTCTTCTTTGAAGAGGTGAGTTTTTATTTTTTCATGAAGTCGGACAGGTCTGAGAGAGCTCTTCAAGTTGGTGGTAGTTTATTCCATATGGATAGGGCGAATACAGAGGAAGTCCTATTGCAGGTAACCTGCTTACTTTTTTACTTATTCTGTGGTATTGCAAGTAGGTTGAGGGTGCAATTGTTTCATAGTCTATCATTATTTGTACTTGAGATCAGGGATTGGAGACATGTGGCAGATTCATTATACAGTATTTTGAATATTGTGATCAGAATTTTGTATTTGATCCTGGCAGAAATGGGAAGCCAGTGAAGCTGTATCAGAATGCCCTGGGGGGGAGGGGAGGGGGGATGTGTGATCAATATGAGGCACCAGTAATTATATGGGTTGCAGTGGTTTGGGCCATTTGTAGTGGGAGGAGAGTTTGTTTAGGCAGACCTTGGAAGATGATATTGCAGTAATCTAGTACTGGCATAATTATTGCCTGGCACACTGTCGGAAGAGGTCTGGGGGGAGAAGGGGGTAGAGGTGCTTCAGGATTCTTAGTTTGTAGTAGACTGAGGTTGTAATCCTTTTTATGTGAGGTTGGAAGGTTAGTTGCTGATCTATTGTTATGCCTGAGTATTTTGTCTCAGAGTTGACTTTGATTTTTACATCACCAAGTTCTATTGTTGATGGTGGGATAAAGGTTAGGTTGGTGCTTATGTAGAGTGCTTTAGTCTTCTCTTGATTGATGAGGAGGTTGTGTCTACTGAGCCAGCTTTTGACATCCATGAAGCATTTATGTAAGCTGTCCAGTTGTGGAGAAAGGGGATTAATGGGTTCAAAAAAACATTATAGGGGTTATTCTGAACCACAAATAATGGGGATGTATGTCCAGCCTGGATGAACATCCCCAATATTTGTCTAAATATGGCTGCTGGAAAAAAGCTCCCCATATGTACATCTGAGTTGTACAGGGAGCCTTAGACGGAGGGCCGGGAGAAGGTGGAACAAGGTGGAGCGAGGGTGGGTCATCTCCCCGGATGTACAGGGCCTATTCTGAGTTCGGCTCTGTATGTCCGGGGTCAGTGGGTAGACAGGAACTTATTCCACCTCAGAGATGGAATAAGTTTCCCTGGACACGGGCTTTCAATGGTGGACAGCAGAGACAGGTGAGGAGGGGTGAAGTAAGTTCCCTGCAGCTGCATCCTGGCCATGGGAGGCTGGATCGGGGTTCCGGCTGCAGGGAAAGGACAATTTTGGTAGCAGCTGGGGATCATGGCTCCTGAATGGACCCGTGATGCCATGGCAATGGGATGCCATGGAGCAGCAGCTCCATTCAGGAGCCTGATTGAGTTAGCCAGGTAAGTGGAGTACCTGAATAGGGGTGCATTCCGGATGTCCAGCCACTGAGCTACAATTCTGCTCCTGCGGGGATGTCTAGCCCCCACAGGAGCAGAATCGGCTGCATTTCCCGGCCATCTGTATGTCTGTATGTCCGGACAGCCTGGAGACGTACAAAGCAGAATGTGCCTCCATGTCATCTGCATAGATTTGATATAGGATATTATGTGCTTTGAAGATCTGACATCATGGATGGATGTATATATTGAAAAGAAGGGCTGATAGGCTTGATCCCTGTGGTACACCTGTATTCTGTGGCATGGATTTGAAGTCTTTGTGCCAATTTGTACTTGTTGTTTCCTGCAGTCTAGGTAAGAACGGAACCAGTTGAGAGTGGCACCATGAAAGCCGATCTTCAAGAGCCATTGTAGTAGCAGGGTTATATGAGCATGACAAGCCTGGTGGAAGATTAGCCATGCAGCTGAGTTTTGAACAGATTGAAGGGGAGAGAGATGATTCAGAGGGAGACCAACAAGGAGGAGGTTGCAATAGTCCAAACGGGAGGTAATTAAAGAGTAGATAAGTGTCTTAGTAGTGGGTTCAGAAAGAAAAGGGCAAATTTTGCTGATGTTATAGAGAAAGAAGTGACAGGTTTTAGCTGTAAGTTGGATGTGTGTGGAGAAGGAGAGGGAGGAGTCAGACGACCCCAAAGTTGTGAGCAGAGGAAACAGGGAGGAGTAGAGCGTTATCCACAGAGATTGAGAAAGGAGGAAGAGGAGAGGTGAGTTTAGGGGTAAAAATAAGCTCAGTTTTGGCCATGTTCAATTTCAAACAGCGGTGAAACATCCAAGCAGCAATCTCAGGCAGGCAGAGATATGGGCCTGGATTCCCAGAGAGATTTCAGGTGTAGAGAGGGAGATCTAAGAGTTATCAGCATAAAAATGGTACTGAAAGCCATTGGAAGAGATGAGTGGTCCCAAGACAAATCCTTGGGGTACACCAACTGTGAACAGGATCCACCACAACTGACACTGAAAGAGCGATGGGAGAGATAAGAAAAGAACCAGGATAACATAGAGCCCTTAAAACCAAGTGAGGAGAAGATATCGAGGAGAAGGTGGTGGTCAACAGTGTCAAAAGCAGCAGAAAGGTCAAGAAGGATGAAGATTGAGTAAACACCCTTAGATTTTGCCAGGAAGAGGTCACTGGAGTCTTTGGCAAGAGCCATTTCACTAGAATGTAAAGGACAAAAGTCAGATTGCAAAGAATTCACAAGGGCTTGAGAGGAAAGATAGTCAAGGCAGCAGCTGTGAACTGCACATTCAAGTAGTTTAAAAATGAAGGGGATGAGGGAGATGGGTCAATAGAAGGACAGGTAGGGTCTAGTGAGGGTTTGTTGAGGAGGGGTGTGACCACAGCATGCTTGAAGACTGCAGGAACAGTTGCAGTGGAGAACAATAGGTTGAGAATATGAGAAATGGAAAGGACCACAGTGGAGGAGATAGAGCTTAGGAGATGGGTGGGAATATGATCAGAGGAGCAGGTAGTGAGTTTGGAGGAGGAAAGGTGTGTGGTTTCTTTCTCAGAAATTATAGTAAAGGAAGAAAGAGTAGCAGAGGTTGAGGGGAAAAGTTGGGAGTGGAGGGGGGAAGAGGGGATGGAGCTGACCTTGTGGGGAATCGGAGTGTGATCTTGTGGACTTTGTCATGGAAATAGTTGGCCAAGGTTCGGGCAGAAAGGGAAGGAGGGGTCAGAGGCAGAGACAGCTTGAGGAGAGAGTTCAGAATTGTAAAGAGACGGTGAGGGTCAGAGGCAAGAGAGAGTTAGTCAGATGGACATAATGGTCTTGTTTAGTGAGTGCTATGGCTGACTGGAAAGAGGTTAGCATGAATTCACTGCTTGTCCCAGGACAAGCATTGTGAAACCTGTGTGCCTTTTGGGAACCTGCCAGGTACTTGTGACCTGGATTGGCTATTGTTGGAAACAGGATACTGGGCTTGATGGACCTTGATCTGACGCAGTATGGCATTTCTTATGTTCTTACGTAAAATTCCCCTGAGCTTGTGAGAAGAACGAGTGTCTGCTCGCCATTTTGAATAAATGTAGAGAATCTGAGTTCTGCGAGCTGACAGCTTGAGTTTGTATGTGAGATTCATATTTGGTGCTGGCCAGCTGCAGTGTGGGTGGTGTGTGAATGGTTTTGGGGTGGGGTTAGTTAGGGACACCTAATTATATTTGTATTTTTGTGGGCAAGTTAGGGACAATAATAGATAATAACTTGTGTCTCTTGAGAGAAAACCCTTCAGTCCTACCTATAAAATACTATTACTGACTAAGGCGGCTAGTGCTAGGCTTTCTCTTTTGTTTTTTAGAGATAGGGGCATTTTTACTAAAGGGCACTACCTGGGGTAAGGGCACGTTATCAGCATCGCACTAAAAAGTATTACCATGCCCTGCGCTAAAAATTACACTCAGCCCAGGTAGCGCACATATGCGTGACGACTGGATCCCATCACAGTACTGTTAGCGTGGGCCTCGAAAGCCCGCAGTACCGGTGCTTGGCAGGGAGCAACTATCACCAGTACAATGGGTAGCGGTATTTACCCTCTGTGGAGGTTTAATGCAACAAGCCACGCTTAATTCAGGTGGATAGCTGTCCCCCCCCCCCCCCCCACTACATCTAGTGTGGTACCCCAGGCTAGTTATGCGGCCTAGGGACTTAGTAAACATGCCCCAAGGAACAGGAACATCCTCTGGATCTGAAGATCCTGAGAGGTGGAACAGAACCAGAACTAGAACCAACAGGTCCATTCACAAGAAATGCTGGAAACCTGGAAGACTGGGACTGATAAGTAGACACTCTGAACACTCACGTGTAGTATATTCTTTTGGAGTGCACTCATATGTTTTTCCAATTTAATTTACAATTTTGTTTTTAAGTTTTCACTTGATAGCGTTTTTACTTAAATACTTTGGCACCTGGCCTTGGTCTTACCTGTAAAAGAAAAACAAAAACATTTACACAAAGGATCCTGTTTTTGTTACATGACTGAAAAATGTTTAGTGAAATTTTGTATTTGAGACACTTACCTGAAATTGCCTCAGGAGAATTCCTGTAACTGGTGTCATTGCTATTCTCTTGTGTGAAAGGAAAATATAATTATTAGGCATCGCTGCATATTTAAATGTTAACTAGCAATATACTGTTTTGAAGGTTTATAACTGAAACATAGAAGCTTGATGGCAGATAAAGACTATACGGCCTATCTAGTCTGCCCTTCCATATCAATACTACAGTCCCTTTTTTCCCTTGAGAGATCTTCTGTGTTGGTCCCATGCTTTCTTGAATTCAGATACAGTCCTGCATCTACCACTCTTTCCATAAAGAAATATTTTCGCATATAACTCCTCAGTCTGTCCTCTTTCACCTTCATCCTATGCCTCCTCGTTGCAGATTTCTTTCGATCAAGAGAGGCTCTCCTCCTGTGCATCTATGTCATTGGAGGTATTTATCAAACAAACCAACCACTCAAAGGGTATTAAACCAACACACAACTAACCCCCTTTGACCAAAACCCTATTCCTAATAAATAACTATTTTTTGTCGGAACTGTTACCTTGAGGAAACCTTCTTGAAGTAACCATTCCTTTTTTGTGAAGGCCTCATTTAAGAGCATGGCATCAGTCATAACCATGAGATGTTTCTTGTGGTTAAGAGACTGGTCGGCAGATGTGTCATCGAAAACTCATCCCAGTAAGCTTCCCTTCAGAGGCAAACTCCTTTTTGGAGAGGCCTTGGACAAGTTGGTGAAGGACCTCAGCAAAACCAAAGGAGCACACCTCCTGGAAGATAAGCCAAAGGTTGCAAAATCTCAAGCCCTGGCCAGAGGCAGTTTTGGGATTTTCATAGGTTCCGAGTGGTTCGATTTGCCCCTTTTCAGCAGGGACATTATTCAGCAAGGTGTCTGTCCATTCGTGGCCACAGAGGAGCTGGTAGAGGATATTATTCGGGTGCCCCAACGGCATTCAAAAGTCCCAATGAGGTGGGGTAGGTCCAGCTGGAGATAAGTCCTATAGGGTTTTTACTCCATCTGGACCCAGATCACCAGTGGGTGTTGGAGATCATTCACAAAAGCTATGCGCTCAAGTTCGCACATCTGCTCTCTTAATAGCCTTTATGTAAACACCCTTCAGAGCGTTAGCAAAGGCACAAGTGGTACAAGACTCTTCAGAGGCTGCTTCAGCTGGACATGGTAGTGGCAGTACCGCCCGACTAGTTAGGTCAAGGTCAATGCTCCATGGTCCCCAAAAAGGAAAGAACCTACTGACCTATCTTGGACCTCAAGCACTAAACAGAGCTCTGAGGATTCTGCATTTCCACATGGAAACCCTCCAATTTGTCATTATGGCTGTTCAGAATGGAGAGTTTTTGACGGCAGCTTATCTCATGAAGGCCTATCTATATATCCTAATTCACCCAGACCATCAAAGGTTTCTATGTTTTGTGTTACCTATGGGGAACTTCCACTTCTGTGTGCTACCTTTAGCCTAGCCACAACTCCTCAAACATTCACCAAGGTGATGGTTTTCATGGCAGCAGCCTTGCGACGCGACAGAATACTGGTATATTTGTATAATAACCTGCCCCTCCTAACCCCCTGACTTTATGTTCTATTATGTTTAATGTTCAATGTACAAGTGATTACATAATCGTGCTCTGCTCAAGTTATAGAAACATAGAAACATGACAGCAGAAAAAGACCACATGGCTTACCTAGTCTGCCCTTTATGAGTTCCTTGTAAACCGCTTTGAATTGTAGAAAAGTGATATAAAAATACATTTAAATAAATAAATAAATCTTAACTACTGGTTAATTCAGAGCAAAGTCGGAGGAGTAGAGCACCGACATAATGGAGCAGGTGCTACCTTCCTAAAGTGTCGCGGCTGGGTGGTCAATGTGGCAAAAAGTCAGTTACAGCCCTCTCAGGACATGGTGTATCCTGGGGCTCACTTCAACACCATCATAGTATCAGTGCCTCTGCCCTTCGAGAGAACCTCAAAGATCCAGGAGCAGTTAAAATTCTTCTTGTGAATGATGGCTCTGATGACCTGGCATTACCTTCAGCTAGTGGGATCCATGGCAGCAAAGCAGAAATGGTTCCGTGGACCCAGACTCACATGAGGCCTCTACAGCAAGCCTTTCTCTCTTGGTGATCCCCACAGAACATCCCTTGAAGAAGCATATGGTCTGCCCTCTGGATACCAGGCTTCATCTGCGTTGGTGGTTAAGCTCGGTGAACTTACTAGAGGGATTGCCTTTGGAACCTCTTGTGTTTGTGATGACAGATGTGGGTTTCTCTAGGTGGAGGGCCCACTGTCAGGCACAGGTGATGCAGGGCCTCTGGTCCCAGGAGGAGAGGACTTGGTACATCAATTGCTTGAAGATGCAAGTGCTATTCTTGGCTCTGAGGTTCTTCCAAATTCTCATTCACCACAAAGCAGTCAGGGTCTGCTCAGGCAATGCCACTACAGTGGCCTATATCAACCACCAGGATGGCACAGGAAGTGTGATCCTGGCAAAGGAGGTCTGGCCCTTCCTCCTTTGGGCGGACAAGAACCTTCTGGCGCTGTCCGCAGCTCATTTAGCAAGAAAAGAACACGTGGAAGCCGACTCTCTCAATCAACACCACTTGGACCTGGGGGAGTAGTCCCTCGATATCTCAGTATATCGCAGAATAGCTCGCCACTGAGGTGAGCCGGTCATGGATCTTATTGTGACCGACGGGTATGCCAAAGCGAGTTGCTTCTTCATTCGATGCAGGGAAAGGATGTCAGAGGGTCTGGACGCTCTGTAGCAGTGGTGGCCACTGGGGGAATTGCTTTATGTGTTCCCTTCTTGGGCTCTGCGTGGCTAATCTTCTGCCAGGCTCAATATGCTCATGTAGCCCCTTTTTTCAAGTCACTTCATTAGCTCTCTGTTCATTTCTATATCCAGTTTAAACTTTTCCTACTGAACTATAAGTGCACTTATTCTACTGCTCCTCCTTTTCCTCTCTTATCTCTCCCTACACCCCTCCTCGGGAACTCTGCTCTTCTGGCAGATCTCTGTCTGTGCTCTTCTCTACTACTGCCAACTCCAGACTTCGATACTTCCACCTTGCTGCTCCTTATGCCTGGAACAAACTACCTGAGTCTCTTCGTCAGGCTTCATCTCTGGCCCTTTTCAAATCCAGGCTGAAAATGCACCTCTTCAAGTCCACTTTGGGATCGTGATCCGTTTGGTTTCCTATACATTTCCTTGCCACTCCCCTATATGTGTCCTTGTCCCCAACAGTTGTGTTGTCTGTCCTAACTAGATTGTAAGCTCCGAGAGCACAGACCTTCTATTACATGTGTCTCATACACCTTGTAGCGCCATGCAAATGATAAATGGTAGTAGCAGTGGTAGCAGCAAGGTGGAAGGATGGAAGTCTGGAGTTGGCAGTGGAAGAGAAGAGCACAGATAGAAGGGATCTGCCAGAAGAGCGGGGTTCCCAAGGAGGAGTGTAGGGAGAGATAAAAGGAAAGATATGGAGGAGCAGCCGAATGAATGCACTTATAGGTTAGTAGTAGAAGTTTGTACTGGATGTGGAAATGGATAGGGAGCCAATGAAATGACTTGAGAAGAGGGGCGACATGAGCAGAGCGACACTGGTGGAAATTAGCCGTGCGGCTGAGTTTTGAACAGATTGAAGTGGGGAGAGAAGATTCAGAGGAAGACCAGCAAAGAAGAGGCTGCAATAGTCTAGACAGGAGGTGACTAGAAAATGGATAAGGGACCTAGTAATGTGTTCAGAAAGGAAGGGATGAATTTTGCCGATGTTAGAGAGAAAGAAACTACATATTTTAGCTATCTATTGGATGTGTGTGGAGAAGGAGAGGGAGTAGTCAAAGATGGCCACCAGGTTGCTAGCCGAGGAAACAGGGAGAAGTGTTATTCTCAGAAATAGAGAAAGGGGGAAGGGGGAAGTGGGCTTAGGAGCTCAGTTTAGGCCATGTTGAATTTCAGATGGTGATGAGTCATCCAGGCACTAATGTCAGATAAGCAAGCAGAGAGAAGCAGGCCTGGATTCTGGAGAGATTTCAGGCGCAGAGAGGTAAATCTGAGAGTCATCAGCAAAGAGATGGTACTGAAGACCATGGGAGGAGATGTGTGCACCAAGGGACTAAGTGTAGAGAGAGAAAAGGAGAGGTCCTAAGACAGAGCCCTAGGGTAGAATGACTGAAAGCGGGATAGCAGTAGAGGAGGATCCACCATGTCTATAAAATAATGATTGGAGTGCAACAGATAAACATAGATCAGACTAATAGGAGAAAATATTTTTTCAGTCAACGCATAATCAAACTCTGGAATCTAGTAAAAGCTGTTAGAGTAGCTGAGTTTAAAAAGGTTTGGACAAGTTCCTGGAGGAGAAGTCTATAAACCATTATTAAAGAGGACCTGGGACATCCAATGCTTACCTCAGGATAAGCAATGTGGAAACTGCATATCTTTTGGGGAACCTGACAGGTACTTGTGACCTGTATTGGCCACTCTTGGAAACAGGATACTGGTCTGACCCAGTACAGCATACTTTATGATCTTAGAACATATACTAAACGTTTGGTGGGAAAGATAAGAGAAGCACTTTTCCTTTCATAGCAATACTGTGAATGTCTTCAATTAAATCTCTCTCCACCTCTTCTGCCTGTGAAGGAGGTCTGTATACAAGACCAATGGATGCTCCATTCTCTTTTTCCAGTATAACCATCAGCGCCTTCCCCTTCTCTCATAAGCCCTGCAATTCTGTAGCTTTTAGATTATTTTTTTACATATAGTGCCCTTCCTCTTCCCTTTCTTCTTATCTTCTCCTTCCTGAATAAATTATATCCCAGTATAATTACATCCCAGTTAGGGTTCTCCATGAACCATTTCTCTGTAACTGCCACTAAATCCAAGCAAACCTTTCCATTATTTTTATTTATTTTATTTAACATTTCTTATATACCGCCTTTCATGATATCAAGGCAGTTTACATTGAACAAACTGAAATTACATTGACACTTGTTTGTGACAGTCTATTAAAAAGCTAGAAAGACCCAGGACAGGTTGAGAGCTCATGTCTGCCTGGCCAGCGTGAATGTTCCCAAACTTTGCTCCAGTATTTGCTATGGCTCTCCCAGCGGATGTCATATTTATTATCATGTCAGCTAGCTTACTGTTATATTACATTACCTAGCTTATTGTCATATTAAATAGCTTATTAATCATATATGTGTGGTTAATTGCTCTTAACTTAATATCTAAATGAACTTATAACACCATACTACAGTCATTAATACATCGCTTCCATATGTTGCCTCTTTTAACTATTTCTGCAGAAGCATTTCATGTTTACTTACCTGAGAGCTTTTACTTACCCGGGGGCTTTCTTCTCCCCTCCCCAATTAATCTAGCTTAAAGCTCTCTTCAGTAGGTTAGCCAGTCTGCTGCAAAAGACATGTTGACTCTTCTTGGATTGGTGGATGTCATCTCTGCTCAGCAGTCCTTGGGAAATCATCCCATGGTCCAGGAAACCAAAACAATCTTGATGACACCATTCAGGCAGTCATCTCTAGGATTTATTTAACAGGCTTTTTTTTATACTGCTTTATCATTTCAGTCAAAGCAATTTAAACTTGGCAATGTTCATAACTTGGATTTTTCTGAGGTGATAGAGGGTTAAGTGACTTGCTCTAGGCCACAAGGTGAGCTAGTGGGAATCAAACACTGTTTTTTTGGTTCCTAAACCAGTGCTCTAGCCATTAGGCTGCTACTTCTCTCTGCAATGATCGTTACTGTCAACAAGCAGGATTGAGGAGTATACCATCTGTGCGCCTGTCTGCGTCACCCTCTCTCCCAAAGCCATGAAGTCACTTTTGATCTGCTCTAAGGGATACTTAGCAGTCTCATTTATGCCAACATGGATCAGCAGCATTGGATAACAGTCAGTAGGCCTGCTGAGTCTCAGCAAACTCTCCATAACATCTCAGATTTTGGCACCTGACAGACAGAACACCTCTGGGGCATGGAGTCTGGTCAGCAGATGAACACCCCAGTACCCCTCAGAAGAGAGTCACAAACCACCACTACCCTTCACTTTCTTGTAGTCACTGATTCTGCAACTTTGTGGTCTATGAGCTCCAGTTCTTCCTGTTCCTGGGATGTTTTTGACTCTTCTACTTCCAGGGTTGCATACCAGTTCTTCATTTTGAGGGATGGTGAAGTTGAACTTGGAGTGTCGATTCTGCAGCTTCTGGAGACCCGTGTCCAGCTCTCTTCTTTCTGTAGCATACCATCTTCACCTCTGTTGGAGAGCTCGGACGCCTCTAGAAGCATCTCATCGATGTACTTCTCACTGTCACAGCTTCACCACCTCTTCTCTCAGCTCCTCCACTTGTTTCATGATAAATTCAGCTTTCAGGCATTTGGCACATGGAACCAGCCTCTTGTCCGAGATCAGTCTGTCCATCCAGATAGAGGCAGAAGCTGTAATGGGGACAACAGTTTTGGCAACACAATTTTTCCAACCATAGTTCAGTTGCTGGAGCTTTGTCGCCTTTTCCTGAGTTGTCCTTTAAGACAAAAAGCAGCTATTCTCCTTTATGTGAGATCTAACACCTTTATTTTCATTCTCTGTGCGTGGTCCTGCTTGCTTGCTAATCTGTTAACTGGGTATGGAGCAGTTTCTTATCACTTCTTCTGGCTAATCTGCTGTTACCACAATACTTTATAATTTTGTTCAAAAATATATTTGAGTAAAATCATTGATACATACCATCAAGGTACTATGAAATAAACATCACTTGACTTTTCAGTTTCTCTGTGGTAGTGAATTTGATTACCCCTAATGGTCTCAGAGAAAACAATTCTGTTAAATATTTTTACTTAACACCTGGAAAATTACAGTGGTTTAACATTCTACCCATTGAGCAAAATTCATTTTATTTTTTCCCTCTCTCCTTGTAATCAGGAGAGACAAGGTTAGTGAAGTCTGTTTTCTTTATCCAAGTTGAAGTTAAAGCTACAACCAGGTTCGGCCTGTCCACTAGGCGATCTAGGTGACTGCCTAGGGTGGCCAACCTGGTTGGGTGGCTTTGTGCCGCCGCTTTGTTGCCTGTGTCTAGCTATGTGCTTCGGCACACATGACCTGCCGCTTCTGTTCCCCCTCTGATGCAACTTACTGTCGGAGGGGGGTCAGAAGCGGTAGGCCATGTGTGCTGAAATACATGGTCTGCCGCAGGCAACAAAGCAGCAGCTTTAACATACTGCCTCTGCTGCTGCCCACCTTCCCCCCCCCCCAAGATGGAATCGGTGGCAGCAGAGGATGGCAGCATGGCATGGATTGGCTTGGAAGGGGGGGGGGCAGCAAGGCCACAACTATAAAAGTGTTACATTTGAGAGGCTAAAAGCAAACCAGAATGACTGATTCTTGACTCAGGTTCATAGCATAGATGCATGTTGCTATTGAACAATCTGGTCACAAGAGCAGAATGTTTTGCACCGCTCTCTCAGCAGCGGGCAAGGTGGGCATCCTGCAGGCAAAGCACACTTCTGGGACTGAAATGGTCAAGGGCTATATTTTAGCTTTAAGCAAAGATAAAGTGCAGAACACCCCCACGTTGCTTCACTTTACACAAGTTTGAAACACTGCAGGCTTTGTCCACGGATTTCAATTTCCTGCCACTTTAAGGAAGCAGAAAATGTCACAGAAGAAAAAGTGCAGAAGCAAAAACGTATATAAGAAAGCCGCATGGGGCTTTTGCCCATGTCTTAAACGTAGTCCTTGGGGCAAAGGTCCCACAGCATTCACCTCTAACCAAAGGGTCTTCAGGTATTAGCATCCCTTGGTGAACCTATTACTACTTCTCGGAGCAATACATTTCCATTGTAAATGATCAGTCTCTTTAGAAACAGAATACGATACCAGATAAACACCACAAGGTCCATCCTGTCTGCCCAGTTCCCGTTCCTGTCACAGCACCACAGAGCCCCTTCTTGTCCCTGCAACTAAGGCCCCTCTATGCCTACCCCAGACTTTATTCCTACTTTTGCCTCCATCATCCTGGCTTTAATTTGTTACATCTATATTTTGTATTTAATTCTGGAAAACAACTCAAAGTGCAGAATAAGCTAAAAATGTTGTAGATTATCAAACAGGAAATGTAGGCCAAATATCTTAGAAATGTAAAAATAGAAAACTAGAGATAAGCAATCTAAAAGCAGTGTGATCACAAGTCTGAAATACAGAGGAGGAAACCTCAGAAAACACCACAGACCCACAAGAAATCACGTGACAGATGGCACGTGCATGGTCAGAAAGGAGAAGAATAGGGTCTGCAGCACTGAAACATCACCCGCAATGTGCAATAATGAGCAAGGGTACCCGATACCAGGGGGAAATACAATCATGATAAGCATGCAAAGCACCACTCATAGAATTCTTTCCAATTGCTGTGTGTAGTTGTGTTATCTGTGTGTGTCTTTGACTTAGAAAAGAGGGGGGAGGGGCATTTTAGTTCATGGGGAGGGAGGTGGAAAGGTGGGGGGTAGCTTCGGGGTGGTGGATGCAGGAAAGGGTGGTGGAGTAGGTAGAGGCGAGGGAGAAATTAGGTAGAGGTAATAATAGGGTAGTTTTGAGGGTAGGGTGTTGAGAGATAGAGGAGGAAGTTGCAGTAGCTAGTTCTGGAGAGTGCATGTAGTTGGATGGGTGAGAGGTTATGGGGTAATTTTGGGGAGTGGGGTAGTTTTGGGGTGTAGGAAGTAGTTATGTAGTACTTTGGAGGTGGGAGTAGTTGCTGGGGTAATTTGGGGGAATGGGGAGGTTGAACAGGTGAGGTAGATGCAGGGAGTAATTTTGGGGAGTGGAGGTAGTCCTGGGGATGGCTAGGGGGTCAGGTGTGGTTGTGAGGAGGCCATTTTAGGGGGTCAGGATAATTGCTGGGGATAGTTTGTGTGTGTAGCTGGGGATAGTTTTGGGATGTGTGTAGTTTTAAGGAGAGTGTGATTAGGGGTGAAGGCAGTTGTGGGGAAATTTTGGGGTAGAGTTGGGTGAGTGAAGGAGTAATTTTAGGGCATGGGAGTTAGGGGTGGAGGGTAGTTGCTGGGGTAATTTTGGAGATGGGATACTTTGGGGTTGGGGTATTTTGAGAGGGGAGTAATTGTAAGCAGTAGTTTTGGGAAGTGGGGTAGTTGGGTATGGTAGGGTGTTATTTTTTTTAAAAGGGACTTCTCAAATGCCTTCTAACCAGCGCATCCTTATCTAACATATTGGTAAGACAAAACTTCTCTTAGCTGAATCCATGTTAGCTCTTTCTCATTAAAGTGCATTTATCCTTATGGCCACTAATTTTGTATCTTAGAATAGCTTCTACCATTTTGCTAGGCAACATGAGGCAACATGAAGCTGTATTTTTCTGGATCACCCCTGGAGCCCTTTTTAAAAATTGGCATTACATTGCCACCTTCCAGTCCTCAGATACTGTAACTGAGGTTAATGAAGGATTACAGACTATCAGTAATAGCGCTGCTTAGTGCTGATGGAACTTACCTGATTGCTGGAGTAATGGTCAGACTCATCTTTGATTAAATTTGATGCAGTGTGCACTTTATTTGAACGGGGCTGGTGAACTCTGGAACCCCTATAGCTGATGTCATCTTTTGCTGTCCACTCCTATTTAAGATGCCATTCCACTGCCCCTTGTGCAAGAATTTGTGCAATAAATTGTGCAATTATTTTGATTATCTACACAATTTGTTGGTTTGTAGTGGGTTAGAGATTAGGTGGAAGGTTGTAAATTTGGTTGATGAGGAGGTGGTTGGGTTGGGAGGCATAAAAATTGAGCAAAGATCCCGTTACCCTCAAACATTCCCAATGTCGGGTATAAATTAAATAGAATATGCAATAGGGATGATCTTTGAGGGCCCCAGATGCTGCACTAACCTGATCCACCACCTTATTTCCCAGCTAACCTTTCAACCTGATCCTGTAGATATGATCTAAACCATGCCGCCATGGCACCACCACAACCCATAGATTACAACCAATGATGAAGGATGTCATGACTTCAGGTATCAAATGCCGAGGAAATATCCGAAGAGACCACCAAATATGACAACCTTTGGTCTAGCCCTCGGTGCAACCTGTCAAGCAGAGAAACTAACACAGACTCAGTGTTATAGCCTGTCTGAAACACAACTGACAGTAAAACAATCTGCAAATTCAACCTTACCAGCCTTCATGAACCCAGCTGGATAAACATCTAGGGCACAAAATGATGGCTTTAGCCATCCTAATACTGCAACTTCCTCTTCAGCAGAACCCTACTGAAAGGAGGTCATATCTCATCACCTCCCTTCTCATCCACACTACTTACCTGCACCCCATCACTAGAGTAGCAGCCCAACGTAGTCCACAAACCATGTACTTTCTCAGCCCAAAACTCACTGGCCGGTTCCGCAACAGATACACCAAGGCAGTGGCCTCCTTAATCTAGCAGCCCAAAGCAGACTTGATCACTGCATCACCCTTGTGTGGGGCAGCAGACAGCACAAAAAGATGGTCGGACTTACAAAGGGAATTTGTAACCTCCACGTACCAAAGAAACACCCCCTGGACATCCAAAGGAGAAGATCCCTATCCTTCCCCTGACACTACTCCTTAGAGAAGGAGGGCCGGCAGACCACCTGGTTCTCATGAAGAGGAGAAATCATCTCAGGCAAGAAGGAAGGCACAGGCTGAATTGAAATGGCCCCCTAATTTATTTATATACTTAACTGTTTTTTTTTTTGGGGGGGGGGTTATACTGCTTTTCACTGGGTCCAAGTGGTATACATTTAACAGAGGTTACATTCAACAATAACATATGTACAGAGGTGAAGGATTAGAACAGAGTATAGGAAATAATGATTGAACATTGTGATTAGATATTTACATTGAACATTAAAATGTTGTCATATTTGGTCCTACTTGTCCAACAGATGGCAACAAGTGAGGATCGGCAACACAACATCAGATCCGTTCCTACAAAAACAGGGTGTACCACAAGGCTCCTCGCTATCTGCATTAATGCTTAACATTTACATGCAGCCCATCTGTGACCTAGTTCGATCATTTAATGTCGCCTGCCTAGCATATGCAGACGATATTCTCCTTTACATGCCTTTTGCAACGGACCAACCTGACTTTACCCCACTAGTAAGCTGTTTCGATGCAGTTGCGGATTGGCTCTTCACACAGAACTTACGAATCAACCACAGCAAGACAGACGTACTGTTCATCACGAGGAACCAGGACTTCACCCCCCCACTCACACTAAAAGTAAAGAATACAGAACTGACAGCTAAACCCACTATTCAATACCTAGGCATCACCCTAGACCAACGGCTGGACATGAAAACACACATAAAAAATACAGTAAAAACGATATACCATAAAATAGGACACTCCGACATTTACGACCATTACTCGATACCACGGATTTCAGAACAATCTATCAAGCCCTGGTGATGCCACACCTTGATTTCGCAAATGCAGTCCTATATGGGCTTCCACAAGCGACTTTAAACCCTCTCCAACTGGCAATGAATACAGCCGCCAGAGTGCTAGAAGGAATGTCAAGGATGGACCACATCACACCAATCCTAAAGAGGCTCCATTGGTTACCGATACAAGCCAGAACCCAATATAAGATCTTAATTATGACCTTCAAAGCCCTGAACAATCAGACCCCTACATCCATCACAGAGCTAATACACACCTCACCCCTCAATAGAATCAGAAGTTCCACAGCAATAAACACCCTGACAGTCCCGAAAGAAACAACGAGATGCACAAAGGCAACATCTAACAGAGCCTTTAGCATCTACGCCCCAAGAGCCTGGAATGCCCTCCCCGCAGACATGAGGGTCCTCACCAACCTAACCCAATTCAGGAAGGCTCTAAAGCACTATCTATTCACAAGATATTACTCGGTGTAGGCTCTATAGGGAAATATACTCAACAATGTAAATAACTGTAAATACTCAACAATGTAAACAGATGTAGATGATTGCCCCGTATGTATCCAAGTTTCAATCCCTGTTCAAATGTGAATGCATTGCAGCAAGCCTGCAATGTATATGGTTTTGTTTGATGTACACCGCACTGATGTGAATAGCTTGGTATAGAAGAAATATTAATAAATAAATAATAAATAAATGTACATTTTTTACATCAAGAGTGGGTGGGGCAAGAGGGAGGGGATAACAGAACATAACAGAAAAGATAGATAAGGATCTTGGCAAGACAGCCTGTAGCTAAGAAGTCTGCCTTGTGGCACAAATCACAGCCAAGAAGACCGTCTTGAGCGTCAAAGCCTTGAAAGTAGCATGCTTCAATGGGCGCCGCTATCAGGGCCTGAGCACCAAACACAGATCCCAGGAAGAGATCACAGACCGGAGGGGAGGGCAAAGATGCTAAACCCCCTGGAGAAAGTGTGAAATGTCCAGGTGCAAGGCTAGAGATTTACCAGCTATTGGATGTTGGAAACAGGCTACAGCTGCCACCTGAACTTTCCGGGAGCTAAAGGACGATATTCAGTTCTTTCTTGAATGGGATAATCCAGCTGTAGGTAATATGGGAAGACTACAGGCTGTTATGGAAGCAATTGCTAGCTGGATGGGTGCTAATGGACTGGCCTTGAACATTCAAAAAAGCAAGCTACGTTTTGTGGGCAGGAGCTCCTTGGATCTCTTTCCATCCCATTTGTCCATCTTAGGTTGTTCTCTTGCAAAGGATCTGGTATAAGGTGTTTTTGTTGTAATTTAAGATTCTGCAAGGAGCTTCAAGTTATTATATACTTTCTGTGGTTGAAATATATTCACCTGTACAATGCCTTCGGTCTCAGGGTTCTATGAAATTAAGGTCTCCTGCATTAGCTTCTGTCCACTTTGAAGAATTCAGGCAGCAAAACTTTGCCTTTGCCAGCCCTATGCATTAGAATCAGCTTCCTGGCTATATTTGTACAGAAACCAGTTGAGCAGGGGCTGGAAACACAGAAGAGCCTACCTGATGGCTCTCACCTCGAGGCAGTTGATGGACCACACCACTTCCCTATGGTTCCAACAGCCCTGGGCTGTACAGTCTTGGCAATGGGCGCCCCAGCCCAAGAGATGGCATTTATCATCAGCAGCATGCCTTTTCTCAGATGACAGGGCTGCTGCCACCACCGCAGGCTGGACTTCAACATCAATGGGAATGAGAGTCTGTGCTCGATCTCCTGAGAACTGAGAGACCACGGAGCCAGCAAGGACTACTGGAGCGGTTGCATGTGAGAAGACACCCATGGCACTATCTCTATGGTCACTGCCATCAATCCAAGGAGCTGAAGATTATCTCAGACTCTGGGAGCCTGCTGCACACTGAACAGCACCAGGCAATCCAAATGTCTTTGACTTTCCCTGACTGATCACCCAGTCGAGGCTTTCCAAAAAGGACACCACTCAGGATGCCAGATGAGGCACCTCAAAAAGGAAACGGGCCCAAATGAGCCAGTCATCCAGATAGGGATGGCCACAGATCCCTTGGCGCTGCATCACCACAGCTGCCACAACCATAAACTTGGAGAACGTTCTCGGGACAGCGGATAGCCCAACAGGAAGGGTGGTGAACTGATAGTGAGAGCCAAGCATGGAAGTTTGCTGATCTGCCCAGATCGGAATATGAAAAATGCCTAAGACAGATCCAGAGAAGCCAAGAACTCCCCTCAGCACACTGCCTGAATCATGGAATGCAAGGTTCCATCCAAAAGCACAGGACACGCAAGTGCTCATTAACACCTTGAGGTCCAGAATGGGCAAGAAGGAAGGAACAGTTTACACTGTCCTTTTCTTTTGTCATCACAAAATAGATGAAATATCTGCTCTTGCCCTGCTTGTCCAGTGGACAGGCACCACCGCCTTTAGGTGCAGCAACTTGTTCAAGGTGGTCCGCATAGCGGTACTTTTGATCTCAGACCCACAAGGTGGAGATGCTGAAGGCATTTGGAATTGGCTCTTTGCATCCCAGGACATAGCCAAACTGAACGGTGTGTAGCACTCCACAATCCTTAGAAATCCAGGCCCACTCCTGAAAGAAAAAGCGAAACCTGCCTCCAACTAGAGGAACCGGGGAAAGGGCCCCCAAACCTTGACTGCACAACCCAGGAGGGTCCTCCTCTGGGTGGAACTGAGTCCCTGGTCTCAAGTGCTCCACAAAAGGACTGAAAACAAGCCCTAAGCCTAGAAAGGTTGTTTTTTTTTAGGTCGGTAATGATGAGAGTCCTGAGACCTCCGGGGATTCGACCAGTGCGCTCTCGGTTGACAAGCAGAGGCTGATGACAGAGGGGCACCAGCCTGCTTCACAAACCGCTTGGACCTACCTTCTAGAAGGCAATAAGATTTTGTCTCACACAAGTCCAAGTCCTTCACCAGTTTCTCCAAATTGGCTAAAAAAAAAAAGCTTCTCCTTAAAAAACCAGGTGGGTCAACCAAGCTTTAGAAGCTGTATCTGATGCCCAGTGCCGGAGCCAAATCCAATGCCATGACACTGTCTTCACGTCATCATCCCTGGCCACCAAAGGTACCAGGTCATATATGGCATCAGAAAAGAAGGCTGCAGCCGACTCCTTAAGAGGGGTAGAAACATCTGGCGGAAGAGATTAAATCCACTGGAGCAGGGCTCAAGATGTCAGACCTGCACATACCGCAACTGAAGAATAGCAGTCACTGCAGCAAACTGGTTCTTAAACATGAATCCACCTTTCAGTCCAGAGTATCCTTTAAGGCCAATCTGCCTTCCACAGGAATGGTGGCCCGTCTCGTAATGCTGTGACCTGCGTATCCACCTTGGAAATATCAACCACACAATGCACTCCCTTTCCAGGAGAGCATGCATCTTCTTATACACCCTTAGCCCCTTATGTGGGGAGTTGGGGTAATCCTACTCCGGCCAGAACAGACCCTTGAGCACATCTGGGAAGACAATAGTGGATTTCCAAACCCCTTGCAGGAGCAGATGCCTCTTTGGTTCCTGCTCTGTGACTGGAGCCTCTGCCAAGCTCGAAGTGGATAAGACCCTGGGATCAACACCTCCAGTTCCTACTCCTGGAACAGGCAAATAACCTCAGCCTCCTCACAATGCTCTGAAGGTGAGAGTACTTCTTCATCCACATCAGACATCGCAATCCAAGTCTTTATCTTTATTTGCAGTTTTTGATATACCGCTCTTGCCGAAGCGTCAGGGCGGTGTACAATAAAACAAATGTTGGCTACAGGAAGCATAGAAAAGAAAGGAATGCCAATAATGGACAGGAAAGGAGAGAATGGAAAGAAAACAGTAAAATGGGAAAATATGAGAGGCCAGGAAAGAGGGAGGGAGGAGGTAATTACTAAATGAGAGAGAAAATAGTCCTAGGTTGGTGGTAACTAAATGCTGGATGGGGGGGGGGGGGGGTCAGACGAGGGAGGGTCCAGAGCCATCAGCGGATGGTGGAAAGGTCGAAAGCCTGATGGAAAAGGTGTGTTTTGAGGAGTGCTTTGAAGCGTGGGAAGGAAAGCTCGATGCGGAGGGAGTGAGGGAGTGAATTCAATAGAGCGGGACTCAGAAAGAAAAATGCAGAATGTCGGGTAAGTTCAAGGTGGCCCTGAGAGGGAGAGGGAAGGAAGAGACGGTTGCCATGTGCAGAGCGGAGGAGATGAGGAACGGGTTGAAGATGGATAATGTCGGCCAGGTATTGCGGGGTACTAGTATGGAGAACCTTGTGGGTAATAGTGAGGAGTTTATAAATGAACTGGACTTTGATTGGGAGCCAATGAAGAGAGATGGAGTGATATGGGCGGTAACGGGGGAATAAGTGATTAGACGGGCAGCGGTGTTCTGAACTAACTGGAGACGACGTAATTGATGACATGGAAGACCGGCAAAAAGAGTTACAATAGTCGAGGCAGGTGATCATGAGGGACATGACAAGAGTAGTAATGGCGGAAGGAGAAAGGAAAGGCCGAATAGATCTGATTCTACGGAGATGAAAAAAGTACGAGCGCACCATAGAGGAAATGTGTTGGTGGAAAGAAAGAGAAGAGTCCAGCTGACCCCATCCCGTGGTGGAGGGGCACTGCTGGGGACGCTTTGCCATCAATCAAAGAAAGCTTGCACTCTTAGCCCACCCCCAGGAGACTGCACATGGGTAAACAAAAGGCTGCAGGGTCTACATGTCCACGCCAGAATGACTAGGCCTGCTGCAAGAATTTTGGGGAGGACAATCCAGACTCCAGAAGCTGTCCTCACGGAAATGACCACCCCCCTACACTCAGGGGCATAGTTGCTGTCTATCCCCTAGAGAACGGGGAGAGGCCCATCCTCTAGGGGATCAACGCCGGATCCTCCGGCTGGCTGAATATCCTTACCCATAACACCATCTGCCACTTCCTGCCATGAGGCAGGCAAGGTTGGGCTAACAGCATCCCCCGGCTGAGAAAGAAGGAGTAGACACTCTAGGACGACTCAGAAGCAGAATCCAGATGCTATAGGTGAGGCACCATGCTAGCCACAGTTCAAACAATGTCACCTGGAAGAAGACATAAGAATTAAGGCAAATGTCACAACAGCATGTGCTAAGGCCATGGCGGCCTGAAGGATGTGCGTTAATTGCGCTTTTACTACTCCACGTTTTACAGGCACTAGGTAGGAGCACATGTTGGAGCCACTTCGGTGGAATGCATGGAAGGACCATGCGACCGCCAGGTGTACAATAGAGAATATGCTATCAACGCATGCAGAATGCAATGGGAAACCACCACCCAGTGCTAGCAATCACCAGTGGTCTACCTCGAATTGTGTCCCCCACAGATGGAATCAGGAGCCCCCAACAATGACAAGGTCAAGCCTTAACACTTGCCCCCTGAGAGCCCCAGGTAGAGAATCTATGTTGGGCTCAGCTCTGCTCCCCTGGAACTGTTTAGCTGGCTTTGCAGCACTGTGTGTAAGGTGGCTGTCAGGCAGATCCCTCTGAAAGCCTTCTTCAATCTTCGGGAAAGAGCAGGGGGGATAGAGGAGGAAAGAGGAGGAAAGAGGGGCATTGAAGTTGTGTGAGGCAGTTGTACTTTTCCACATCCTTCCAAATTCCTCCAATTTTTGGCTGCTCAACAGGCTGTTATCCATGCTAACAGCATGGAGATGAACCAATTTTCCCTCCTCCTATGGCTACCAAAAAGAGCAGTCTAGTGGAGCATCTCATGTTGCACTCTAATGAGAGATCAACCCGCAGGCTCTTATTCATGAGCACTTTAAATCAATCTTTTCCTCGCAAATCCTCAGAAGTGTTTTCAGAGTAGAAAATCCATCCACTATCTGCTGGAGACAAAGAAATACTGAAGGGAGCTCTGGTGGCTGAGGCAAATAGAGGCATGGGAGGGATGTCATTGAAACCTGGACTTTTCATTGGTTCTTTGTCTCCACCAATCTGCTGGTAGGCAAATACAACCCACTCGTCTGGACTGGTCTAGCAGGATATATGGAATAAGTGCTTATGAATACAGGAGAGAAATATTCCCGTTAATACGGGCATAACAAAGGGCTAGATTTAAGTTGTGGATAAAAGTAGATCCAAAAGAAGTGCAAAACCCCAAATCCTAGAAGTCTGACTTGATCAGTTTTGAAATAGCACATTCTTTTTGCAGAAAAGAGTTCATTTCTGCAATTTCTGGATGTAAAAGGATGAACTGCAGAAAGCACGCCCCTGTGCTTCCTGAAATAACAGTGTCTTAACCTTCCTAATGAAGGATATTATAGTAGCCTTAAGGTTACCAGATGTCCCCCATTTTTGGGGGTTGTCCTCATTTCCTACCTCTGGCACCCTTCTGTCCCAGATTTCAGCAATTGGGACAGTGGTGGGTACAAAAAATATTCAAATCACTACGCTGAAAATACATTTTCTTTTTATAGAATTTATATTTTGCATAGTACAGGAGACCTTATTTCTCTGTCTATTTGTCTGCTTGGACGTGATATTCTTGCTATCATGGGATGATTGGGAGGCAGGGTATTGAGTCCTCTTCCATCCTCCAAGCCCTGTCGCTCAAACCTAGAACTAAGGCGTCCCTTCCACCCCCACTCCCCCACACACTTCAGATAAGTGTCCCAAATTTACCACCAAACAATCTGATAACCTTATACTACTCTCATCCTGCAAAATCAAATGCAAAATATTCCAAAAGATAGGACCATGCAGTAAAAACTCCTTTGACCTAGCAGTCAACAACTGAACCTCAGATAATGTAGCAACATCTTATCAGCCGATCACAGAAGCTGGGTATGCTGATAAACTGACACACCACTTCTCCTAAATTGTGGTGACTATCCCCCACTGAGCCCAAGTACCTTAAAACACACCAGGGGCATATTCAAAGGTATTTACACAGTCCACAGACCTGTTAACCATTTAAATGCCATTAGTGGGATATCTGTGGGTGCCGCTGCTACATGGCCTATTGCTACGTGGATAGCACCAGAGCATTCCGGGGGCCTTCCATAGTGGAGCGGAGACAGCTCCCATTTGCTAACCAGGCAGCAATGATATCAACCTCTGCCTGGTTAGCAACTCACGGGTAAAGATAGGTGTGACGCGGCAAAAGTTGGCATATCTTAACCCATGGGAGCTAACTGGGCAGTGGCTCAATATAACCGCTGCTCTGTTAGCTTCTGCCCTGAGTGGCGCTCCAGAATTCAATACCAGTGGCTGGATATGGCCCTAGCATTGAATATCCAGGATTAGTCTTCAGCGGCGACGGCTATGCACTTTAGAAGTGCTAGCCACTACTGCTGAATATCCCCTCTCCCCCCTCCCCCTCGCCCACCTTGTATATTATCAGCAACATACGCAGTGCTCTCAAAGGTGGAGTGATATGTTGGAAATACTGGCAACAAGTAACCAACTGGGCAGCATAATTTTGGATAAGTTCTAACACCTGCAGAGTAGATTGTAGCAAACCTAATAACACAACATTGCAGTAGTCCACCCTTGATATTACCAAATCTATATACCAATAAGGCCCCTTTCAAGCATATCAAATTCACCCAAAGCCTTTTTTTGCCGGACTCTGCTCTAGCACAACTACAAAGCAGTTAGAATTATTACTCATCTGGTAGTGGAACAGGAACAGGAGCAGGAAATGGAAATTGGCAACTCATGAGTGAAAAACAATGGCGGTCACGAGAGAGCGGTGAAAAGAAAAAGAGTAAAGAAAGAGAAAAATGGAGCACGAGTTAATAGCTCCCACCACCAGATGAGTAATACTTTTAACCTCCTGAAGCAGGATGGTAATGTTTTATATTACACAATCCGAAATGTAGCGCTGTGTTGGGGTGCAGCAGTTTTTAAATAAGAATTGGTGATCTAGTTAGATTGTTTGGGTTGAATAAAGATAAAGAGGATTCAAGTAAGTACGAGCAGAGCAGAGTCCCACAAAAAAGGTTTTTCACTGAATTTGATATGCTTAAAAGGGGCCTTATCGGTATATAGATGTGTTAAATATTTAGGTTTTCTGATACCACTGTTTAGAGTTTCCTTTGATACTGCCAAAGCCTGGACCACAGAAAATCTTTCTTGTCAAGATATTGTAGCCTACACAGGAAGCACAACTTGAAATATGCAGCCCTGGTAACCCCATGCACATGGGTCTTCCTCCCTATTTTGTTTATACACAATGTAGAGGACATTTGTAATTGTGGGTTATTTTGTAGTTGTGTTATGTTGGCTCCCTCTCCTATTAAGGTAGTTCGTGTGCGTTGGTGTGTAGAATTTAACTTGACTAAGTATCAGACCAGATTGCAAAGGTTGTCTGGCCAGATGCTTGTTTCTTTATTTAGGGATAGAGATTATTTGGGACAGATTAATGGTCTTACCCCATGGGTTCATTCCGGATTGAAATGTGGATTATTGACTGTGAGCTCTGCTAGGAATAAAGTACAGGTTATTGATTATTTCATTGTGCATGAAAGGACAGACATTTTTTTCTTTACTGAAACATGGATTATAAAGGGATGTGTGCTTATTTGTCATCAAGAGTTGTCCTGAAAGCTATGATTGTGTCTTGTGTTCTCACGAGGGGTAACAGGGGAGAGGGTGTGTTGGCCACTTTTTGGAATGATTTTCAGAATCAGGATGTCTTTGGAATAGATGGGTGATTATGAAGGGGGATCACTGGAAGTGAGGGGAGTGTCTTTATTTGCTACTTACAGCAAACAGACGGTGTAAGTTCAGCAGATAGGTAGGCCTATTGGGCTACTATGTGGGACTATCAGAGGATAGTGGGTAAGGCTAGGAGGAATTTTTATTTTCTTTGGATTCATTAGGCTGTTAGTCTACCACATGAATTGTTTTTGGTCATGTGGAATTTGACAGCTAGGTTGGGTAATTTAAGTAGTTCTGTCCCAGGCCAGTTCTGGAGGGATTGCATGCCTATTCTACGCGAGCACAAGTGTCCTGGGCTGAGCGGAGCTCGGTAGCCCCTGCAGACACTTGTTGGGCAGAAACATGGGCATCACTTTCCACGTTCGTCAAGCATTACTGTTTGGATGTCCGGACACAGCCTTTGGCTCAAGGATTTTGCAAGTTGCTGTGTCTTCTTCCTGCCCAGTGGAATTTTAGTTTTAATACATCCCACTTGTCTGGACTGGTCCAGCAGGACGAAATGGAAGGTGACATTTTACTTACCAGTTAATGTCCTTTCCTCGAATCCTGCTAGACCAGTCCAGGGCCCACCCCTGAAACTATATTTGCTTTTTTCTCTTCTGTAGTTCCCTTGGGTCCGCTATAATGTTTATACTTGGCTCTACAGGTACATCTTCTACAGTCATCTTTCTGTTTATGATTTCCTGTATATAGTTCTTTACTGTTGGTTACTGTACTCGTTGCCCACGATTGAGGTTGTGCCTCTGGTAGCTGAGGCAAATAAAGGCATGGGAGTGATCTCATTGAAACCTGGGCTTTTCATTGTTCTTTGTCTCCAATCTGCTGGTAGGGGAACACAACCCTCTTGTCTAGACTGGTCTAGCAGGACTCAAGGAAAGGACATTAACTGGTAAGTAAAATGTCACCTTAGCTGACTCGAGAATGGGACTGTGAGCTTACATTAGATGCTGCTTACTTGGTTTCCAGCAGAGCTTTTGATACTGACAGCATAGGAGGCTAATAAATTAACTGAGCAGCCTGGGGATGAGCCCCAGAGTGCTGGACTGAATTAGAAACTGCTTGGATGATTGAAGACAGAAGTTAATGACAGACAGAATTGTTATGTCATGTTATTTATTGGTTTTCTTAACCACTTTTCAAAGCATGCAAAAGCAGTGAATAATTTAAAATTAACAGAAAAAGAAATTCATGGGGCTGGATGAAGTACATCCTAAGGGCATGATATTAAAAAAAAGCTGAGCTCCTAAACTGGGGCTTTCCAACTGGTACCTTATTTCAAACGAAATTTAGAAGCCTACGTTTTCCATTTCTTAATTTAGGAACTTAACAGTTATGCTTATAAATCTATTTATTGTATTTATATATTTTTACCTGGCTGTGCTTTTATACCGCTTTTCACAGAGGTCAAGGTGGTGTACATAGAACTTAAACAGGTTAAACAACGTTTACAGAGAGCAAAGCGGTGCACATAGAACTTGGAACCAAAGAGATTAAACAATGTTACAGAGAACAGTGACTTTGTACATTATATTTAATAGGGGCATGTAGCCTTATAACTATTTACAAAACATTCTTAGTTGAGGAGGAGGTTAGAGAGTGGGGAGGGTTAGGGAATGGGGTCAAAGTGCAAGGTGAACAGGTGGGTTTTGAGAAGCTTGCAGAACGTGAATAGGTCTTTGGTGTTCCTTATTGTGTTGGGGAGGGAATTCCAGATTGTGGGGGCCATACAGCTCAAAACATCTTGCACAAGCCTGTTGAGTGCTTTTAGTTTTTCTTGGGGGTGACTAGGGTGTCTCTAGTGACATGTCTATGGGGCCTTTTTGTTTGAAGTGGTCCAATAAAGGTTTGAAGGTGGGGGGAATGATAGGTTGTTGAGAGTTTTGACTATCATTAATAGGATTTTGCATTGTATTCTGATTTGTAGTGAAAGCCAGTGCAGGTGCTTGAGGATAGAGGTGATGTGATCGTATCTGGAGGCTCCTTGGATGATCTGAGCTGTCGTGTGGAGGGTGGTTTGAAGAGGGAGGAGCATCGAGCGTGGTAGTCCATAGTAGATGGAGTTGCAGTAGTCGGCATGTGGCATGATCAGAGCTTGTAGGGCACAGCAGAAGTTGGAAGGTGCGAGTAGCATTCGGAGGTGTTGCAAATCTAGGTCTGATCCTCATTTGTGTAGGTTCAGGGCCATTGCTACCAACAGACCTAGAGTGCCAACCTTCAGAAGGCGACCCGTTCCTGCTGCCGCCGCCCCTCTCTGAGACTTGCAGCAGTGACAATAACAATAAAACAGAAAAGTAGTGCTTACCCAGAGCCTCTGATGCTGCGTGTTGTTGGTACTGTGCTCTGACCAGCCGCTTCTGCCCCCATGGAAATAGGAAGTCTGCATCGGAGAGGCAGGACTGGCTGGTTAGAATGCAGCACCAACGGCCCTTTAACCAGTCCCGCCTCTCCAACGCAGACTTCCTGTTTCCATGGGGCACGCAGCATCAGAGGCTTTATTTATTTAACTTTTTCTTATATACCGCCTTTCATGATATCAAGGCAGTATACAAGGCTGCTGCAGGTCCTGAAGAGAGGTGACAGTTTGGGTGGGAATGGGTGCAAGCAGAGCCGGTCCATCCATTATGCGAGAATGTTGTTCACACAGGGCCCCGCACTTCAGGGGTCCCGTGCCAACATCATCTCGCACATCCTATTCAGCACTAGCAGGGTCAGCTTGAGAAGGAACCGGAGAGGCCCCTGATCACCTCTGACAGCCACCGAAGTGAAGAGCACATTTTTCCTTCACTTCGACAGCTGTGTTGGCACCGTGGCTCCATTGAACAGCCATGTAGGTGCGTCGGAGGTCAAAGGGAACTTCCTGTTTCTGGCACTTAGTGCGCCAGTGGCCTATATTACAACACAGCTGCCGAAGTGAAGAAAAACAGCACTCTTCACTTTGGTGGCTGTCAGAAGTGATCCAGGGCCTCTCCGGCACCCTCTAAAGACATTCGGACAGCTGCGGGACTCTTTGGGGGGGGGGGGGAGGATAGACTGGAAATAGCTGATGGGAGGGATAGGGCTGGAAATAGCTGATGGGAGGGATTGGGCTGGAAATGGGCTGAGTGAGGGAGGCTTGGACTGGAAATGGGCTGATGGGGGTCTAGAATAGGACTGGAAAGGGCTGATGGGGGGCTTGTACTAGAAATGGGCTGATGGGGGGCTAGGATAGGACTGGAAATGGCTGATGGGGGACAAGGACTAGAAATGGGCTGATGTGGGGGCTGGGAGAATGGGACTAGAAGGGAGCGGATGCTGGTGGGACTGGAACTAGAAGGGAGCTGATGTTGTTTGGGGAGGATTAGAAGGGGATGGGGCTGGGGGAGTGAGGATGGAGAGGGAAAAGATATTTTGTGTGAGAGGGAAGAAAAATCTGCGATTGGCTGGGAATTGGAAGACTAAGTGGAGATTGAGGATGGAAGGGTGAAATTTGAGTGGATGAAAAAGGAATAAATAAATAAATGGAAGAAAGAACAAAAGGGGAAAGATCAGTATGTTAAAGAAGATGTACAGAGAGAATGGGGAAAAACTAGAAGCGAGAAGAAAGGACAAATGGACAGCAGACAATGGAGAGTTAGCCAAAGACATGAAGAAACCAGAAGAAGGTGACTGGGGCAATTGCAGCTGAAAAATAAAATCCCCAAACAAACAAAAGGTAGAAAAATACTTTTTTATTTTGAATTTACAAACTGGAATATGTCATCTCTGGGAAATGTGATCGCTAATGTCTTTGTGTTTTGTTTAGTACAAGAGGAAATTAATTTATAGTTTTATTTCTCCAGTGTTGTTGTGCATTCCAAGTTTGGCTTTTGGGGTTCCTAGTTTAATTATTGTCTTCCTATTTCTAAATTGTGAACCTTTGTTCTTTGTTTGGTGATGGTCTGTGTTCTGCATGTGTAACCGAGCTAAGATATTCTGTTCATGTAGTTTCTGTGACAGTGCCACTTGTTCTCTTTCCCCAGTAGGAGATGCATTGGTATTCTCTGAGATGTATTGGTTTAATATTTGCAGTGTAGCCTTTTGATAGGTAGGGTTTGGTGCTTTATGAGTCCTGGTAGTGCTGTTATGATACGATGGGTTTGCTATGAGTTCTAAATGTATGTATTTTTTGTCGAATCGCTCACCGTGAAAAGAAACCTTCCTTCTCTCAAAGTGAGCCCTCCATTTTAATCATTTTAACCGACCGTGATCCAGCCTGTAACCAGACTAAACAACACTTGCTGCTGTCAACACCAATGTCCTTTTAAAATATCAAAATGTCGAATATATCTTGTTAGAACACAAACAATGCTATCCTTTAAAATCTCAGTCCCTCTCCCTGCTATTAATCAAAATACAGGGAGAAAACACTTAGCTGGACCGATGCCGTGGAGGAGTTCAAACTGCCCAATAATCATACTTCCTTGGTGCCGCCTCCAATACACTCTTGAAGAAGACTCATCAGCCTAAAACAAACTACTTCCATGGCTGGCTGGCTCTCTTAAGCAGAAGCGAACTCCTCCAAGATTTCTCACCACGAGGTTCACGCGACACTAGTAGTGTTTCAAGCCGCACAACCACTTCTCAGCTCTTCCTCAGGCATGCCTGTATTTTGATTAATAGCAGGGAGAGGGACTGAGATTTTAAAGGATCAGTCGGTTAAAATGATTAAAATGGAGGGCTCACTTCGAGAGAAGGAAGGTTTCTTTTCACGGTGAGCGATCCGACAAAAAATACATACATTGTTTCACATTGGTATTCTTATAGAAGATAATTTAAGGGGATTTTCTTAGTTCTGGTATATAGAATAGGTAGGGGAAATCAAGAGAATTTTTGGATGTGTTGGGGTTGATTTCTGTGGGTGTATAGTTGGAAGATGGGTTCTAAATGGGCAGTGTCTGTAGTACTTCCTAATGTGCCTGGCGGTTGGCACTGGAGTATAGTAATGTAGAAATCTGGTAGCCTTTTTTTATCCATATACTAATTAAGAGGCATATTTACTAAATGTTAGTGCATGTTAATATTATGCAAATAATTATGCAAATGAGGTTCCTTATGCAAATGAAGCCCTACAATGAGACTCCCTGCATCCCCTTTGGGCCGCCCCTAGGTGCAAGGGGGATGGCAGGAATGAGAGTTTGCCTTGCACCAGCCTTGCCTAGATTTATAAGCCTCAGTGCTAAACTTTCTTTTGCTCTCAGGGTTTATGTACTATGTTTGACTATAGCCATGCCACTTTAAGTATGCTCAATCTTGCCTGATTTCAGAAACAAAGCAGCATTGGGCTTGGTAAGTACTTGGATGGGAAACCACCTTGGAATACCAAGTGCTATAGGCTTATTGTGTGGAAGAAAAGTATGGCAGTCTACTTCCAGTCGCACCTTGTGAAGAACACCCAGGAGATAGTCCTAGCATGGACAACTCTCCACAGAGTGGCCAGAAGTTTGCACTGAATCAACAGCACTCAACAATAGCAGCATGTTTGCACAGTAAATTTTTGTTGACAATGGGGGTCATTCCAATGTTGGTTCGTCCATGCCTGCTATTTGAGCCCTTTCCCGATCCCATCTACCTTCCCCATGCATTGTATGAGGAAGGTAGACGGGGGTGGGAAAGGGGCGAATCGGGGGTTGCGTTAGGACGGGCAGTGGGCGGCCCTGTAGTCGGCGGGGGACGGTGGGTCCAGGGCGCGGAAAGGGCGGGGGGGGGGGGGTTGGGCTGCAGGGAATTCACCTTTGCAGTCAGTGGCCGGAGATCGTGGCTGTTCAGTGGAGCCACGGTACCAAGGCAACCGGACACCATGCCGCAGCTCCATTGAACAGCCCTGACTGAGCTATCCGGGCAAGGCCTGTATGTGCAGGCTGAACTGAATTGGAGTCCCAGCCTGCATGTACAGGCCTGGTCATGATTCTGATCCCATGGGATCAGAACTGCGGCTCCCTCTGTTCATACGGTTCCGACCGAGCGTACAGAGGGCCGACACGTCAATGTCAGAATTGTGCCCAATGTGATTTTATGTGTATCTGTAATTTTGGATTGCTTTTTATGTTGACATATTTTGTGGTGTACACCACAAAGGAGGGGTTCCCTAAGATTGGCGGGTTATGTATACTAAATTACTTAATTAATTAAGAGGTCCATAATTTCATTTTTTAATTCATTCCGAACTCTGGGGTGTGTACCATCCAGATTTTACTTTGTCGGTTTACCATATTACATCTGCCAGGGTTAGTGTGATTTGCTTCAGGTCCTCTGAATCTTCACCATCAAAGAATGTTTCTGGTGTGGTCATCTATCCGACATTTACCTTGGTAATAGCTGAAGCAAAGGAATAATTTAGTTTTTCCGCGCTGTGATGTTATGCTTTCTGAATGTCCCTTTCATGCCTCGGTCATCTAGCAGTCCAACTGACTCTCTCTTTGTAGGTTTCTTGGTTCAAATGTACTTGAAAGCATTATTATAAGTTTTTGCCTATACAGTGAGCTTCTTTTCAAATTCTTATTTGGCCTGCTTTAATAAAAACTTTACATCTAACTTGGCAATGTTTATGCTTTTTCATATTTTTTCATTTGGATGTGCTTTCTATTTTTTACAAGATGCCCTTTTGGCTTTAATAGTTTTTCTACCTCATTCTTTAACCATGCTGGCAGTGTTTTGGTCTTCTATCAATCTTTCTTAATGCAGGAAATACATTTGGTCTGGGCTTCTAAAATGGTATTTTTAAACAGCATCCCAATCAAATCTTTATTTTTAAGCTTTGAAAATGCTCCTTTTAGAGTTTTCTAATTTCCAAATTTTATCATAGTTTTTATTTTTAAAATTAAATGCTAATGCAGTAGTTTCCCTTAATGTATTCTCTCCAGTGATTATGTCAAAGCTTACTGCACTATGATCACTGTTGACAAGCAGCCCCCACCCCCAGTTACCCCATGCATTAGGTCCTGTGTTCCCTTGAGGGCAAAATCTAGTTTAGTTCTTCTTTTTCATCTGTTCCAGAACCATCTGCTCCATGAAGTAGTTAATTATGGCATTTAGAAACTTCACCTTCCTTCCTTGTTCTGGTTGGACATTTATCAATCAATACCGGGATAAATGAAAGTTCTCTTCACTACCCTGCTTCATGCAAGGCACTCGGAGATCAATAAAACACAGACATATGCTGCAGGAAATGTTTTCTGGCTTTCTGTCTTTCTGTTCTGATAGTTTCACACAAAAAATTAAAACAAATAAAAAATATGTGCACTGAACTTGTCCGCTGTAGATCTTATAGCTTTTTGGGGTTTTCTCCATGCTATAGCTCAGGGGTTCCCAACCTTTTTATCATGTGGACCACTTGTTAACCTCCAAAACATTCAGAGACCTCCAAACCCCTCCCCTCAGCGCCATACACGTTCCCATTAGCCATCTTCATTTCCCTTCCTGTTTCCCCCAGGCTCTCTCTCCTTCCCCCTCCAACCGGTCCCCATTAGTCTCAGTCGCTTTCTCTCTCCCTCCACCCAGCCAGTTCCCTCCAACCTCTCTCTCTTCCCCCAGCCACTCCTCACCAGTCTCTCTCTATGTGTCCTGTGGTTCATGGACCACAGGTTGGGAACATAAGAACATAAGAAATGCCATACTGGGTCAGACCAAAGTCTATCAAGCTCAGTATCCTGTTTCCAACAGTGGCCAATCCAGGTCACAGGTACCTAGCAGGTTCCCAAAAAGACACACAGGTTCCATAATGCTTGTCCCGGGGCCAGCAGTAGATTTCCTGGGTCCTCTTTAATTATGATTTATGGACCTTTCCTCCAGGAACTTGTCCAAACCTTTTTTAAACCCAGCTACACAACGGCTTTTACTACATCCTCTGGCAACAAATTCCAGAGTTTGATTACACGTTGAGTGAAAAAAATATTTTCTTTTATTAGTCTTAAGTGGGTTACATCATAGCTTCATTGTGTGTCCTCTAGTTTTTCTACTTTTTGATGGTGTAAACAATCGATCTATGTTTACCCGTTCCACTCCATTCATTAATTTATAGACCTCTATTATATCTCCCCTCAGCCTTCTCTTTTCCAAATTGAAGAGCCCCAACCTTTTAAGCCTCTCCTTAAAGGAGTATCCTTCCATCCCCTTTACTGAACCTTTTCTAATTCCGCTATATCCTTTTTAAGATATGACGACCAGAATTGCACACAATATTCAAGATGTGGTCGCACCACGGAACAATATAGAGGCATTATAATATCCTTGGTTTTATTCTCCATTCCGTCCTTATGATTCCTAGCATTCTATTTGTCATCATGGCCTCCACTACACACTGGGCAGAGGATTTCAACGTATTATCCACAATGACGCCTAAATCTTTTTCCTGGGTGGTGGCTCCTAATGTGGAACTTTGTATCGTGTAATCATAGTTTGGGTTTTTCTTTCCTAGGTGCATAACTATGCACTTGGCCACATTGAATTTCATCTGCCATTTAGACCTCCAGTCTTCCACTTTATCAAGATCCTATTCAATTTTCCACAATCCTCTTGTGTTTTAACAACTTTGAATAATTTTGTGTCATCTGCAGATTTGATCACCTCACTCCTTATTCCTATTTCCAGGTCATTTATGAACATGCTAAAAAGCAACGGACCCAGCACAGATCCCTGGGGTACTCCACTATTCACCTTTCTCCATTGGGAAAATTGTCCTTTTAGCCCTACCCTCTGTGTTCTATCTTTTAACCAGTTCCTAATGCGCAATACTACACTGGCTCCAATCCCCATGACCTTTTAATTTGGCCAAGAGTCTCATGAGGGACCTTATCAAAAGCTTTCTGAAAATCCAGATACACTATGGAGGTCATTTTGGGACACAAATAACGGGACTGTATGTCCTGGTGAGACATGCAACTCTGCTATTTGCATAGAGTGTATGCTTCTAGCCAAGCTCCCTGCACGTACAGGGACTCTGTGCAGGGAGCGCTGGATGGGGGCGGGAGGGGGAGGGCAGGAGGTGGAGGAGTAGGGGCGGGTCCACAAACCTGGATGTTCACAGCTGATTCTGGTCACGGCCCTGTATGTCCGAATGCGGCAAGATAGATGTGGAACTTATTCCACCTCGGAGGTTGAATAAGTCCCATTGACAGAGGGCATCCAGCCGAGCAGCCCCACAGAGGTGGAGGATCAGCTGCAGGGAGGCCCCCTTCAGTCGATCCCAGCCCTGTCAGGCCCCACCGGCGGCTGGGAGATGGGAAAAGGAGATCTGTTGCTGTGGTGGGCATTTGGGCTCCTGCTGGGCATCCTGATGCCATGGCGACGGGACACTGCGGCACTGGCACTCCAGCAGGATCATAGGGAGGGCTGGACGGGTTGCCAAGTGGGCATCTTGCGCCTCAGAATCGGGGCACCGCCGAGCCATCTAAGTGTCCGATTCTGCACCCATGGGAATGTCTAGCTCCTGCGGGTGCAGAATCGAGTACACATTTGGCTTGTCCAATTTTTGGATGGGCCGACAGCCTGGGCGTGCCCCGCTTTGAATGGGGCTCTATATCAACCAGCTCACCTTGGTCTACCTGTTTATTCACACCTTCAAAAAAATATAACAGCTTATTAATACAAGACTTTCCTTGGCTAAATCGATGTTGGCATTCTCCCATTAAACCATGACTACCTACTGTTCAGTAATTTTATTCTTTATAATGGTTTCTACCATTTTGCCTGGTACTGACGTCAGGCTCACTGGTCTATAGTTTTCCAGAGTACCTCTAGAACCCTTTTTAAAAATTGGCGTTACATTGGCCATTCTCCAATCTTCTGGTACTACTGATGATTTTAATGAAGTTCACACTGATCTAGCTGTAATCCAGTTCCCAGACTCAGGTTTTTAACTTTCTCCAGGTTTAAAATTGCTCACAATCTTAATGGCAGAAAAGGGAGACAGGCAGGAGATGTGAGTGAAGCTAGAGGTTGGCCGCAAGCATGGGGGTCTGACAATTCACAAGTGGAGGCGTTGGGTTTGACTTGTCTTAAGAAGGGAGTTTCGGAGGTAGAAAATAACTTGAAAGAGGGGAATTGGAGCATAATCTGTTACAAGGAAGATGTTTTGGAAGACCAGGCATCATGAGACAAGTTTTAAAGATGGGAGTGAGCTGCTGATAAAACGGAAAGCGAGAGGAATGAGGTCTGTGCTAAGTGTGGGGTGCAGGAAGGCTGAAGAGAGAGCTTTGTGATGAACTTAGGATACCAGAGAGTTTACCGTGAAAATGTCAGTGGTAGGCACAGAGTGCAGCAGGAGAGACCTGAGGGAAAGAGGTCTGTGCTGAATGTGGGGTACAGGAGGACTAGGAGGAGAGAGTCTGTGCTGAGAGTCTGTGTTGGGGTGCTAGAGAACTGAGAGGAAAGAGGCCTACACTGAGTATGGAGAGCAGGAAACCTGAGAAGAGAGGTTCATGCAGAGTGTGGGGGGTGCAGGAGAGAGTTGAGAGGAGAGGGGAAAGTGTAAAGTGTAAATTGAGCTCAATTAAATGGAGGATTGTAATCAGGTGTGAGTCAGTGCATGGAGCGATCTCACGGGGTAGGCACCTGGATGAGTTATCTGTGGCTCAAGACATATATAGAGCCTTAGGAAAGTTTTCAACCCTTGGTCCTTGTCCTGTTTTGTTGCATTACAATCTGGAATGAAAATGGAGTTCTCGGGGTTTAGCCCCATGTGATATACACAACATGCTTACGACTTTGAAGGTGCAAAATATCCTTTACTGTGACACAAGCAATAATTCAAACAACAAAAAACATTTTATCCCCCCCCCCAAGTCAATACTTTGTAGAGCCACCTATTGCTGCAATTACAGCTGCAAGACTCTTGGGGTATGTCTCTAATACCTTAGCACATCTAGACATTGGGATTTGCATCCATTCCTCAGGGCAAAACTGCTCCAACTTAGATGGGTTGCGTTGTTTAAGTCATGACACAGATTCTTCATAGACATTGCCAATGTAGATCACCCCACTCTCATCACTAGACTATCACAATTAGGAATAACTGGTACTGCTTTTACAATGGTTTATTTATTTTTTATACCATGCTCTTTAGAATCAGTGTGGTTTACATGTATACTAACAGGTACTTTTTATTCCCTTGTCCCTGAAGGGCCTCACAATCTAAGTGTACCTGAGGCGATGGAGAGTTAAGTGGCTTGCCCAAGGCATGGCCATTGGACTAGAGACCCCAGTCCCTCTGGCCTGAAGTTGCTTGTCCCCATGCAGGAATTGAACCCCCAGCCCAGCCTTCTGGCCTGAGGTAACCTGTCCCAACCACTGAGCCACATTACCAACAGATACCAATTTGTAAGAATCAACCAAGAATCCTCTTCATCCTTTCCTCAAGAACAGGGAATCCCTCAAGGTTCAGCATTATCTGCCCTCCTTTTCAACCTGTACATAGAACCAATCTGCTCAATTTTCAAGAAGCATAAAATAGGATACCTCATTTATGCCGACGATATTATGTTATTTACACCTGTAAATATAAAAAGGCCCATCTACAGCAATATGATTGAATGCATTCTAGAAGCACAATCCTGGCTTGCCAAAAACAACCTCCAAATCAATTTAAAAAAAATGAAATTATGTTCATGACAAGAAATCTAGATTTTACCCCCCTCTTGAATTCAACATACAAAACACCACAATCCCAGTAAAGCAGGAGGTGAAATACCTGGGAATCATTCTGGACAAGTCCCTCAGTATGTCAACTCATATAAAACAAACAGCCAGGACCATATTTTTCAAACTAAGAACCATCCAGAACCTCAGACCTCTCCTTGAACCTAGCGATTTCCGAACCACGTTCCAAGTGCTTATAACCCCATATTGGGACTATTGCAACATCTTACTGCAGGGTCGCCCTATAAAGACCATCAACACCTTACAACTAGCCCAAAATGTGACAGCTAGAATTATTTCCAGAACTCACCTAACAGATCATATCACACCTGTACTTAAGAATCTACATTGGCTTCTAATAATGAGCAGAGTGAAATATAAAACAATAATCACCACTTTAATGCTGCTCTGTGGGATATACAGAATTTGAGATATTTTTTTTTTATAACCCAACCCTGTTCTATACTTCTCCACAACTTTGTCTCTGACCTGTTTGGAGTGCTCCTTGGTCTTCATGTTGCTTGCTTAGTGGTGTTGCAGAGTCAGGGGCCTTTCAGAACAGATATATTTATACAGGCATCATGTGACAGATGATGTGAGACTGATTGCACACAGGTGGACCCTAATCAACTAATTATGTGCCTTTAGAGGTTAATTTGTTGGACCAGATCTTATTTAGGGGTTTCATAGCAAAAGGGATGAATACATACACGCTCACAACATTTCAGTTTTTACTTGATTTTATATATACAAGGTATTTTATTGTCATTCTATTTCACCAGTTTGGACTATATTGTTAGGCCCATTACTTAACATCCAAATGAACCTCCATTTTCATTCCAGGTTGTACGTAATGTAACAAAACATGAAAACCGAGGGAATGAATACTTTTGCAAGGCAATGTATGTTGTTCTAGAGCAGTGGTTCTTAACCTGGGTTCGATCGAACCCTAGAGGTTCGGTGAGTCAGTCTCAGGGGTTCGGCGGAGGTCAAGACACAAGACACGCACCCGACTCATATGATTCGTGATGACACGCCTCGCTTGGCCATCATTGGCTGCAGGTGATCACGCTACATTGCTTGGCCAATCTGTGCTGCAGGGAATTTGGTGCACTCAGTAGTCGACTTGTGACTGTCGTGATGGTATGTTGTGTGATTTCTTTCTTAATATTTTAATCCATACTAACTATGTCGAGCAAAAAAAGAAAGTGGTCGGACGAATATGTACAACATGGATTCGCATATATAACAGAACGTGATGGGAGTCAGCGTCCTATCTGCATGATTTACAATGCCAAGTTAAGCAATTCTAGTCTAGTGCCGGCAAAACTAAAGGAACACTTCCTTAACCTGCATGGAGATGAGGAATACAAGAACACAACGCTTGCTGAATTCAAGGTGAAGAGAGCCAGATTCGATGAAAAGGCTACTCTGCCTGCTCTCGGCTTTGTAATCATCAACAAACCGATCCTCACAGCATCGTACGAAGTTGCTTACCTGATCGCAAAGCAGGGCAAACCACACACCATTGGTGAAACACTCATAAAACCAGCTGTGTTGAAGATGGCGAATCTGATGCTAGGAAAAGCGGCCGAAGTTAAATTATGCCAAATTCCTCTTTCAAATGACACCATCAGCGACAGAATAGAGGACATGAGCAAAGACATCTTGGCTCAAGTAGTTGCAGATCTGATTTCAAGCCCGGCAAAATTCAGCCTCCAACTCGACGAGACCACAGACGTTTCTAATCTAAGTCAGCTTGCAGTATTTGTGTGCTATGTGAAAGACGACATGATAAAGGAAGATTTTTTATTTTGTAAGCATCTTACAACAACAACTAAGGCAGCCGATGTGAAGAAACTTGTGGATGACTTCTTCAGAAACAACAATATTTCGTGGGATATGGTTTCTGCAGTTTGTATGGACGGAGCTCCAGTCATGTTGGGAAGAAAGTCTGGTTTTGGTGCGCTAGTGAAAGCCGATGCACCACACATCATTGTTACGCATTGTATTCTGCACAGGCATGCATTGGCAACAAATACCTTGCCTCCAGAAATGACAGAAGTATTAAAAATTGTAGTGGAATGTGTGAACTATGTGCGAAATAGTGCACTGAGGCACTGCATCTTCAGTGAGCTGTGTAAAGAAATGGGCTCTGAATCCGAGGTACTTCTGTACCATTCTAACGTTCGGTGGTTATCCTGGGGACAGGTGCTGAATTGTGTTTTTGCCACGTGTGTGGAATTAGCCCTGTTTTTGCAAGAGCACCAACATCATCATGCAGATTGCTTCAAAAATTCTAAGTTCATTCTCATTTTAGCGTACATGGCTGATATATTCGCATCTCTCAATCATCTCAATCAGCAGATGCAGGGTGGTGGAGTCAACATCATCGAAGCGGAAGAAAACCTGAAGGCTTTTCAAAAAAAGCTACCATTATGGAAACGACGAACAGAGAACGATAACTTCGCAAACTTTCCCCTGCTGGACGACTGTGTAAGTAAGATCGAAGATGTGTCTGGAATCGGAGACATTTCTGTACCCACGGAACTGAAGCAAGCAATTGCCATGCACTTAGATGAGTTTGCAAAGTCTCTCGACGGATACTTCCCTACAAGAGAGTCATATCCAGCATGGGTGAGACAGCCGTTCACGTTTGGTGTTGAGACAGCAGATGTCAATGATGAATACCTCGACGAAATCATTGAAATTCAGCAGAGCCAGGTTCAACAGCAACTCTTCAGAACAACAACGCTCTCAACGTTTTGGTGTCAACTAATGGTAACGAATCCTGTTATTGCTAGGAACGCCCTGGAAAGTTTTATACCATTTGTTACAACATATCTTTGCGAGCAATCCTTTTCGAGGATGCTGGACATAAAAATGAAGAAAAGGAACAGACTTTGCTGTGAAAATGACATGAGAGTGGCACTTGCCAAGGTGAAGCCACGCATTTCTGAACTGGTCTCTCAAAGGCAACAGCAGAAGTCACACTGATTTGCAGTAAATATTCATTATTATTGTAGCGGTGTAGCCTGATGGAAATTAGGTGATGGGTGTGTATTAAAATGTTAAAAATAATAAATAGCATAAATACAATAAGTTCATTATTGGAATACATAAGGTTAAAAATTAAAACCATTTCAGTGTGGTAGTATTAAAAAAGGTCATGTCTTTGTGAAAAGTTATGTATGTAATTTGTTGTGAGTTCATGCATTGTATTGGTTTTGTTCTTTGAACACAGTGATGTTAATGCACGATTCATTTTGTGAACCAGTAAAACATATACCTATGTCTTGAATTTGAAAAAAAATCATATTTTATTTTTCAATAAAGAAGGGTTCGGTGAATGTGCATATGAAACTGGTGGGGTTCAGTACCTCCAACAAGTTTAAGAACCACTGTTCTAGAGGATGACTCAAGGTCCCATGACAATAGGCTATACTCCCACATTGTGGGCTAAAATGCCCTCTTGTCCTTCAACACACTTGGCACTAGCTGCAAAAATGGAAATAGGTAAAAAATGGATCCTCCAGATCTAGGTAATGCTACCTGAAATCAGATTCCTGGAGGATCCAGCTTTTACCTACATGGCAGTGGGGATTTTAATGGGGATTGGTGGCGACTGAACCTTGCCCCAGCACTCGTGTGCAGTGCCAGACAGGTTTCTGTGCCAGCAGCGACAGACTCAAGTTAGATCTCGTTTCTTTCACTTGATTCTTTCACTACTGGAATAGAAACCTGGCCGGCGCTGCTGAAGGTTTTTCCAGCCTCGGATGCACTGACTCTGTTTTGTTCCTCCCTCCATTACTGACATCCAAAGGATCCAGATCTTAGCAGCAGTGCTCCAGGAGGTGGCAGCCTTCACTTCCACACCTCTGCTGCTCTCCGGGGTTCCTGCTGACAGCTCTATTTTTCTCCTGTAGGCTGACCCGGCTTGTCGTAGTGCTTCTCTCAACTGCAGTGACTGCGAATCGATGTAGTTGGTGCCTCTTCCGTCCTGCGGCTCTCACTCTGCTTCTGCCATGGTCTAATGTGGCTCTGCTGCTGATACTTAACCGCCACCGTCTTTGCTTGCTCTCCCCTCCTGGGGCACTTGCTACTGCTGTGATACCGCTCGCTCTCTCAGCAGCCAGCCAGCTCAACTCACTTCTGGCTTTGCAGCCTGTACTACTGCCACAGGAGAGTTCTTCCAGCCTCTCCTTTTCTCTGTGAGGTAGAGAACGTTTTGGGGCCATCACCAATTCCCTCCCAGTAAAGGAATACTTTTCCAATTCTTTATGTTTGTATGAAGTCTGACCGTGTTTGAAATAATCTGAATTACACCGAATCCATTGCTACCTTTACATAATTCAGGAGGGGTGGGAGAAGTAATTTAATCTACGCCGGTTCATCCTTCCCATGCAGATACTGCCTGTTGGACGTTTATGGAAGTGATGATACACATTAAAGTTGTGCTTTGCTTTTCAAACCGCAAAGAAAATGGAATTGAAATAAAAAGAGGGAAAAAGAGAACAGAGACATGGATATTGACTAGGAAAACAAGGAAATAAAGCGAGCAAGAGAGATGGAGCATGTGTTCGTGTGCATGGTATGTGGAAGAAGACAGTCAGGTGGGCATCATGCATCAATGTCAACTGTCAGAAGGCGACACCATCCCTCTCTCTGAGCAGCAATAAATTCTCTCTTTTGTAGCCTTATCTTTGGTCTCCAGGCTAAGTAGGCCTTGTCTGAACATTCTAGTGAAGATGTACGGCTGCTGCTTGAAGAGCAGATGTGATAGAAAGGAAATTAGGGGTTGTCGAGTGGGCACCTGTGTAGTGCAAGTGAGATTACAGATGTCGTTCACTGTAGGATCATGTAGCTGCATTTTCTAGAGTCCTCTCATCTCACAGTAAGGATTCAGCAAACACACCTCATATTAGTGCAGTGTCTAACCCAGGACTTCCCCACCCTGTCCCAGTCATGCTTTCAGGATATCCGCCATGGATATGCATGAACTAAGTCTGCATGCATTGACGACGAGGTATATGAATATCATGGTGGATATCCTCACAACCTGAGTGCCTGTGGAATCACCAGGACAGAGTTGGGAAGCCCTAGTCTAACCCTAACCTAAACTGATGCGCTTATTGGTTTGAGATAAAACGATGGCACAGTTTCTTTGAAGAACTATGAAAACAGCAGTGACACAGTGGAAGCAATTAACTGGGTGTCAGGTTCTCTCTTTTCCAGAAAGTGACTGAATTCTTTGGCCCATGCTGTTTGTGGGGCAGCCTGTATCAGCCGCCATTTGGCAGTAATCTATCCTTTATAGACAGAGAGGCACAGTAGCACATTCCAGGAAAATACGAGATGAATACAGACTCTTGATCATGCTCGATAGCTTCATTTAAGCAAAGCTCCTACAGGGGGGGTGAAGACTGGACGAGGTGGAACCTCAGGATAAATCTTGCACCTCCAGATCTGTGAACATCCCCTAAGTCCACAGAAACCTCGCCAACAATGGGCTCAAGGCAGAAGTGTGACATTTTCTTCTTATCACTCACTATGTGAAAAAAAGTTACATTTGGGTGTCATCTCAATAACAGCAACACAAACTCCCTCCACGTCCAATCGCATTGTGACATAACAGAAAACCCTGCAAAAAAGATATTCAGAATATATGTGGCAAATTTGCCACATCATAGCAATACTAACTGCCAAGTCTCAATAGCAACAAACCTACCTGTGAAAATGTGACAGTACAAATTATATCAGGCCCTAAAACACCAGTACACCTGCTACCATAAGAACAGAACAAGTCAGATGTCTACATAAAAACTATACACTAGCAAAATATCGTATTTCCCTCACACAGACCCTCACCAGTACTTAGACACTTAAAGGGTATAAAGGTACAAACAAATTTTTTTCAAAGATGGAGAAGTTAGAGGACATGAAATGAAGCTTCAAGAAGGTAAAATTAAATGCAACATCAGGAAATACTTTTTCATGGAAAGGGTGGTGGATGTCCGAAATGCAATCCCGAAGGAGGTAGTGGGAGCAAAAGCAGTGACACTTTGGGCAGACACGCCGGATCGCCACATAGCAAAAGGACAGAATCAAAGCAAACATGAACAACTTCTAAATTACTGGGCAGATTAGATGGAGCACACTGCTCTTTATCTGCCGTCATGCATCATGCTGCTATGGTACAATACAGAATAGGCCTTCTGAATGGGTATTATGCCTTAGAATAACACTTTTCCAGGGCAGTCAGTCCCAAATCTGTCCACCGGGTCCCCTAGCCAGTTGGGTTTACGAGATATCTGCAATGAATGTGCATGAGATAAATTTGCATGTAATAGAGACGGCGCATCCACATCTATCTCAGGCATATGCATAACCTGAAATCCACCTGGCTGAGAGCTCTCAGGACAGATCCGTACACCTGGCAGATGGTGCTGATGTACTGCTGCTACTAATACTGATCATTGATATAGTGCTTCAAGGTGTGCGCAGTGCTCTACAGATATTTATTCTGATTGTGTTCGGGGCAGATACTAACAACTGACGGCAGCTGGGGAGGCTCTGGTCATGGTTGAATATAGCTGCATATGTTTTTAAAATTACCTTAGCACTTTATATATGTTATCATTTCTTTTCGTAGTGATGTTTCTTTGTCTAATCTTTCCAATTTACTTTGGCGTTCCTTTATTTTATTTTATTTACTTTCATTTTAATTTATTTAAAGTGTATTTATTATTGTAAGTTGCATAGCTTATAGGTATGCGGCATATCACATAAACTATAACATAACATACATGTAAAAGACAGTCCCTGCTCATCAGAGCTTACAATTTAGTCAAGACAGACAACACAACAGCTGAGAACAAGGATACACCTAGGGAAGGGTAAGGAGACACATAGGAGATTAAGCAGATCAGGATCCAAAAGCAGCCTCTAAGAGGTGAGTTTTCAGCCTGGATTTGAAAAGGGGCAGAGATGAAGCCTGATGTATAGACTTAGGTAGTTTGTTCCAGGCATAAGGAGTAGCAAGGTGAAAGGATGATTGAAGTCTGGAGTTGGCAGTGAAAGAAAAAGGCATAGGGAGAAGCGATCCACCAGAAGAGCGGGGTTCACCAAGAACGGTGTAGTGAGAGATAAGAGAGGAAAGGTAGTGAGGAGCAGCAGAATGAATGCATTTATAGGTCAGAAGGAGAAGCTTGAACTGGATATGAAAATGGAAGGGGAACCAATGAAGTGACTTGAGAAGACGGCTTATATGAGTATATCGCAGCTGAGTTTTGAACAGATTGAAGGGGAGAGAGATGATTCAGAGGGAGACCAGCAACGAAGAGGTTACAATAGTCTAGACGGGAGGTGACTAAAGAGGGGATAAGTGTCTTAGTAGTACGTTCAGAAAGGAAGGGGCGGATTTTGCTGATGTTATAGAGAAAGAAATTACAGCTTTTAACCATCAGTTAGATGTGTGTGGAGAAGGAGCGGGAGGAGTCAAAGATGATCCCAAGGTTGTGGGCTGAGGAAACAGTGAGTGTTCGCCACTGAGACTGAGAAAGGAGGAAGGGGGGAGGTGGGTTTACGGGGAAAAATAAGAAGTTTAGTTTTGGCCATGTTCAATTTCAAATGGCAGTGAGACATCCAAGCAGCGATATCAGATAGACAGGAGGAGATACAGGCCTGAAGTGTCAGAGAAATATCAGGTGTAGAGAGTTAGATCTGAGAGTCATCAGCATAAAAATGGTATTGAAAAGCATGTGAGGAGATGAGGACTGGGTATAGAGAGAGAGAGGAGGAGTGAGCCTAGAACAGACCCTTGGGGTACACCAACTTTGAGTGGGATAGCAGAAGAGGAGGATCCACTAGAACATATACTAAAAGAGTGATGGGAGAGATAAGAAGAGTACCAGGACAGCACAAAGCCTCTAAAACCAAGTGAGGACAAGGCGTCAAGGAGAAGGTGGTGGTCAACAATGTCAAAAGCAGCAGAAAAGTTAAGAATGAGGATCAAGTAAAGCCCTTGGATTTAGCCAGGTACAAAGCACTGGAGACTTTGGCAAGAGCTGTCGCAGTAGAATGTAAAGGACAAAAGCCAGATTGCAGATCTAGAAGTGCTTGAGAGGAGAGAAAGTCAAGACATAAGAACATAAGATCATAAGATATGCCATACTGGGTCAGACCAAGATCCATCAAGCCCAGTATCCTGTTTCCAACAGTGGCCAATCTAGGTCACAAGTATCTAGCAGTTTCCCCAAAAGACACAGGTTCCGCAATGCTTGTACTGGGTCAAACATTGATATCCTGGGTCCCTTTTAATAATGGTTTATGGACCTTTCCTCCAGGAACTTGTCTAAACTTTTTTTAAACCCAGCTACACTAACAGCCTTTACTACATCCTCCGGTAACAAATTCCAGAGTTTGATTACACGTTGAGTGAAAAAATATTTTCTCTTATTAGTCTTAAATAGTTTACCCTGTAGCTTCATTGCATGTCCAGTGGTCTTTCTATATTCTAATGACGTAAACAATCGATCTACGTTTACCCAGCAGAGAACCGCACATTCAAGAAATTTGGAAATGAAGGGAAGAAGGGAGATGTGTCAATAATTAGAAGGGTCATGTGAAGGTTTTTTGAGGAGAGGTGTGACTAGAGCATGCTTGAAGGCTGCTGGGACAGTTGCAGTGGAGAGCGATGGGTTGAGATATGAAAGGTGGAAGGAATAACAGTGGAGGAATTGGAGTTAAGGAGACATAATACACTGAACACAATTCTGAGCTGGACTAAAAAGAAACTTCAGTGTTACTTTATTGTTGAAAGTGAGTTTGGCCACCTGGCTTCGCTCAGTTACACAAGCATTCACTTATCACTCAGGGATCCTTCTCTATCAAAGCACTGAATTTGGACTCCACTTAGACTTTGTTCCAGTGCAGACAGGTTCACTATTGCCCTTGTAAGCAGTAGTATGTCTCGGGAACATTCTAAATCCATCCAGAATGGCTAAAAGACAGCTGAGACATTCTTTGGATAAGCTTCTGCTGGTCCAGGTATCATCACGTGCAAGGAATCCAGAATATCAGAGAAAGATAATGCCCTTTCAATGGCGACTAAGACTATCGATGAATCCACCTAAAGTACCTGCCCTATGCACATACCTCCTGGAAGGGAAAAAGCCTCATAGACAAAGCCAATATATGGTCATATTGAAATGGACTTTGCTTCCTACATTCTTAATGTATTTTATTTACTTCATTTGATGACACATTCAAATAAAAGTGTGGGTAAGTGAGGGATATGGATATTCCCAAGCAACAGAGGGTTAGTGACTTGTCCAAGATCACGAGGAGGATCAGTGGGATTTGAACCCTGGCTTCTTGACCCACTGTTCTAACCATTAGGCTCCATTAAGATACCCCTTGATGTTTTCTTCTTGTGTATCATTCCAGCGAAGGCCTTGAGGCATTGTGCATTCCCCAATAACCAGAATCCTTTATGTTTTCCTTTTCCAAATTGTTTTTTATGCCATCCCACCGACTGGGGCTACCCTCACCCCCTGATGGGAGAAGAATTGCTAAGTTACTCAGTTCTAGGAGTACGATGGCTTTAAATTTGCCTGGCAATGCAGTATGGTATTTGTAGTACTTGATTTTAGCCAGTGAAATCAGTGCTTCAGGTCCCATAATGCATCAGAATGAAATTGTCAGAAATCCAGGACCATCTTAAAATCTCATTCCTGGAACCAGGAAACTTTGGCAACTGTGTGGGAGAAGGGGGCAGCTGAAAGCCCAGTTCTGTGTTCTGTAGCTCACTGATTCCTCCGCAGGGGAAAGGAGGCCCAGGAAATGTAAAGCAAAAGCCTGGAGATTTTTTTTTTTTTTTAATTTAAAATTTTTTATTGTCACACATCAAAATAGACAGCGCACTGCATTACAATACAACCATACATAAGGAAACAATCTTCCACCACCCCTCACCCTGCTACAATTCTGTGGTGTCTTAGGGATCTATCCACTCACTATGTATATCATAATTAAACTATAAAACAAAGCATATATTGAACCATTTTCCAAATAGTTCCCCCCATATACACATGTACCACATCTATTATAGTGCAATCGCCAAATTCTCTCTTGATATATATGCGAGAATTGGATACCTTAGCATAACAATAACAACATTAAACTACTCTTCAAACCATTAGGTAGTGTTAGCTATCTCACTAGTTTCTCCCAAATAGCTTTTTAGTAAAAACAACAATCTAATACATTCCCCTCACTGCCTGCCTAGAATACAAACATTTTTATGCCTTTTCCCCCCTCCCCCCACCCCTGACCTCTTACCAAAGATCTTTACAATAAGGAGAGCTCCTCCCACTGTATATACTTCCCCCAAGTATTAAAGAAACTCTGTGGTCTCTTATTTTTTAGTGCCGTGAGCTTACTCATCAAGAAAATATTACCCACTATGGCCCAATATTCCCCCAACTCTGGTATATTACTCTGTTTCCACTGTCTGGAAATCAAGATTCTTAGTGCTACACAGCATAAATTCAAAAAACCACTCTCAGCATTATTTAAGCCCTCAGGTTTCAGCCCCAACAAGGCCACTGCCGGCTAAGGGGTAATCACCTTCCCCAGAATTTCTCCCACCAAACCAAACACAACTCCCCACATTTCAGATAACTCTTTGCACTGCCACTCTCCACATTGTCTCCAACATTTCCCATCATGTTGATTATACATAGACTGTGCCCTCTTCGGCGTCAAATGCCATCTATACAAGAGTTTATAATTGTTCTCCAACAGGGGAGATGCCATCAGACCTTTATACCTATTCTTAAATATTCGCTCGCACTGTACCTCCTCCCAGCATTCTCCTAAATCTTTCTCCCACTGTTTCTGAAAACTCTCTTTCCCCATATTCTTTGCCATTAGGTCATATAACTTCGTTACCACCCTCTTGGTCTGACCCATTAAGCACATCACCTCAATACCAGTGGGGTCCCTAGCAAGCTCAGGTAAGATTTTATACCGGACATAATGACAAATTTGATTGTACTTATACTCGTCTGTGCCCTCTAAGTGGAATTGATCCGCCAGAGATTTAAAATCTATTATTCTTTTACCTTCTAGCAGCTGTCCCACCCTTATTAAACCTTTCTCCTCCCATTTGCCAAGCCCCGAACTCCCCACTCCCGGTGGAAACTCAGGGTTCCCCCTTATTGGCACCATTCTCGATTTCACCGCCTTCCCCAGCCAGGATTGCTGCCACTTATTCCATAATTCCACCGTCCGTCTAGTATAGGGGTTCCGAACTGGACACCCTCAGGAGCCACATCCACTCCCCCACCTTCCTCATCCCCAACTCATCCTCCTCCATTTGAACCCACTCTTTCACCTCCTCTCCCCACCACTCTACTATGGTCCCCAGTTGCGATGCTTCAAGGTAGCGCTCGAGGTCTGGAACAGCCATCCCCCCCTTCTCTTTTCTTTTCGTCAGGATCCTCCATGCAACTCGTCTATTTCCCCCCCCCCCCCTATAAACTTCATGATGGTTCTCTGCCATCTCACCACAGATTTCTTCCCTATCCAGATAGGCAAAGCTCTGAATAGGTACACCCACTGCGGTAACACCACCATTTTTACAGCCGCAATCCTCCCCAACCACGATAACCCCCTACTCTGCCATTATTCCAATTCCCTTCTTATCTTTTTTTCCAATCTACCGAAATTCGCCCCAAATAAATCTGCTTCTTTCGAGGTTAAATATATTCCCAAATACTTAATGCCGTTTCCTGCCCACTTAAAAGGGAAACGCTCTTGAATCAACTCCTGGGTCCCCCGGTCCACAGATATATTAAGAATTTCCGACTTGGTGGCATTAACTTTAAATCCTGAACACTCCCCAAAGTTTCGCAAAATTTTATCTACCGCACCCAGGGAATCAATTGGTTTTGTCAGCATAAATAGAAGATCATCAGCAAAAAGTGAGATTTTACTTTCTACTCACCTCCCTTTAACCCCATAAACCTCTTTGCTCTCACGTATATACTGGGCCAGGGGTTCCATGGACAGTACAAACAAAATTGGGGACAGAGGGCACCCCTGCCTAGTTCCTCTAAATAACTCAAAGGCTGATGTATATTCCCCATTAATGCGGATTTTAGCCATTGGGCGTTCGTAAATAGATTTCACCCACTCCAAATAAGCACCCCCTATTCCCATCCTTTCCAAAACCTTAAACAAGTATGGCCAATGCACTCTATCAAATGCTTTTTCCGCATCGATGGCTAACAAAATCAATTGTTCCTCCTTCCTTTTCCCCTGCCTCACCGCATTCAAAACTCTTCTAATATTATCACCTGCTTGGCGCCCAGGAACAAACCCTACCTGGTTTTCATGGACTAACCTGGGTAAAAATGCCAGGATTCTGTTAGCCAGAATTTTAGTGACAATCTTAAAATCAGCCCCCAGAAGAGATATAGGCCGGTAGGATCCACATAAATTGGGATCTTTACCTTCCTTCGGCAGAATAGTTATTCCCGCCGTACGCATAGTTTCAGGAATCTTCCCCCCTTCTGCAAACGAATTATACAACCGCGATAGCGGTGAGCACAATACATCTACAAACGTTTTATAGAACTTATTGGAAAAGCCATCTAGACCCGGAGCCTTCGATGCCGGCAGAGCCTTAATAACATCCGCCACTTCTAGCTCCTCAATGGGTCTAGAGATCAGCTCAGTTTCTTTCACCGGCAAACTCGGTAAGTTTACCTGTAAAAATCTATCCAGGTTTAACTGTGGACTGGACCGTTCCGCCGAATATAACTGCTTGTAAAATTCCACAAATCTATCTTGGATTTGTTTCCCTCCCCGCAACTCTCGGCCCTTGGCATCCCAAATTTTAGTTATAAAATTCCTGGTCTGCAACTGTTTCAGCTTACGGGCGAGCATATGCGAGGGCTTGTTGCCCCATTCAAAGAACTGTTGCTTCAATTTCTCTTGAGCAAATTTAATCTCCTCCAAGTCCAATTCACCTAATTCCCGTTTAAACTTCCTGAGCTCCTACTCCTGCTTGCCCGTCAATTTACCTGGTTTCTGCATATTTTCCAGATTCCGAATCTGCATCCGAAAAGACTCTTTTTTCCCTTCCTTATTCCTCTTCAAGTAGGAGCCTATAGAAATCAGCTCTCCTCTCACTACCGCCTTCAAACACTCCCAAATAGTCTCAATTTTACACTCACTGGTGTCATTAACCGCCAGATAATCCTTTATCCCCTGCTCCACTTTCTGCACCACCCCCGGATCCTCCAATAAGGACTCATTCAGCAACCACCCACCCCCCTTCCTCCCCTGGTTCCCCACTCGCACTTCAATCCACACGGGCGCAGGGTCAGATAGTGTTCTCTCCCCTATCTCACATCTCCCTACATCCTGCAACAGCGGTCGAGAAATCCATATCAGATCCAGTCTTGAAAATGAGTGATGAACTGGTGAATAAAATGTATAATCTTTTTCCCGTCCCTTCAGCTCTCTCCATGTGTCAACCGCACCAAGATTTTTACCCATCAGCTTTAAAATTCTCCTGTATCTAGCATTCCCAACTACATGCCCCGTAGAATTATCCAGCTGGGGGTTAACGGTCAGGTTAAAATCACCTCCCATAATCACCTGCCCTTCAGCAAATTGATCTATAACGGAGTTTAACTCCTGAAAGAAGGGCCCCTGCGCTCCATTTGGCCCATAAAGATTCACTAGTGTGAGGACCTGTTCATGCATTTTAATCTTAAGAAGAATGTACCTTCCTCCCTTATCCTGTTTAATATCACACACTACGTATGGGATAGACCCTCTTATCAAAATGCCCACACCACCCTGACGCAACTCTAACCTGTTGGAGAAAAAACACTGACCCCGAAATTTTTTCTGTACCATTCTCCACTCTTCCTGTTTCTTCAAATGTGTTTCCTGCAGAAATATTATATCCCCCCGCAGTCTCTCTATTTCCTTAAACACTCTCTGCCGCTTAACCGGCGCATTCAGCCCACGCACATTGAACGTAAGTACTCGGATTTTATCCATCTATCAAATTACCCCCCCTCCCCTTCCACAAAATTATCCATGGTAAGAGATCCCCTCCCCTCTCCCCCCCCCCCCCACACCACTGTCCCCCCCTCCCCCCACCCCATCCCTTCCCTTGACCACCATTCTGATCAACACGAGGCATGACGTACCAGCACTCCAGCACACTCTAACAGATATAACTCACAACATTTGCCACACATTACATTACTGTAACTGTTTCCCCCTCCTCCTAGGCATATTCACAGCAGTCCAGTCCTTCATCTGCACTCCTCGGATCTGGGTGAGCTCCTCTGTTGCCGTTGCAGATGCTTATCACCTCGTTGCGCTTTCATCCATCCCCTGGCTCGGTCCGGCGGCCTTGACGCTTTTGCAGGCTCCACCACATTCAGCCCCGGGATTTCCACCCATCCCACTTTCTTGAGCGCACTCGCCGCCTCCTCCGGAGATTTTACATGGGATGTCACGCCTTCGATGTTAAACTGTAATCCGAAAGGGAAGGTCCATTTGTATTTAACCTGCTTCTCTCTCAGTCTCTTCGTTATGGGGGCCATTTCCCTCCTTTTCCGTATTGTAATGGCTGATAGGTCCACATATATCTCCACCCGATGGTTCTCCCACTTCAGTTCAGGAAGTCTCCTAACTATCTCCATTATAGCGCTCTTAGTGGAGTATTCATGGAAGCAGGCCACAATATCTCGAGGCCTGTCCTCTCTCCGCAGGCCCAGCGCTCTATGAGCACGCTCAATTTTCAAACACCACGTGCGCTTGGGCCCGTTGGCATTCTCCAAAATCTGTTTGCTGAGCTGCTCCACCAAGCGTATGCAATCCTCTTTATCATGGCTTTCAGGCACTCCTCGAACCCTAATGTTGGCTCTCCTGGAGCGATTCTCCAGATCTTCAACCTTAGCCCACAGCTCTTCCTGTTCCATGTCCAGGTTCTCCAATTTCTCTTGCATGCCATTAACCACACTCTCCTGCGCCTCCATCTTATTTTCCACCTCTTCCAAGCGGTTCCCCACTTCTCTCAGGTCACCCTTTAAGTCCTCCATCCAGGTCTGCACCTCCGATTGAAAATTAGCTAGGTCTTGTATGATTGTGCCGAACTACGACTTCATCTCTCCTCTCAGACCCTCAATTTCACTTGCCTGAGCTGGTTCTGCACTTATCGGGGATTTCGCCACCTCCTCCGTTGTTGCACATGGCGCCGCCATTTTGTTCTTCCCCGCAGCGCTCCCCGCTCCGCTTTTATAAGTGAAGGCTTTCAGCTCCGCCGTCCCTTTCTTCATCACTAGCTAGAAGGATGCTTGGGTGCATATGGAGAGGAATGGCTAGCAGAAAAAAGGAGGTGATAATGCCTCTGTATAAGTCTTTGGTGCGACCTCATTTGGAGTATGGTGTGCAGTTCTGGAGACCGCACCTTCAAAAGGATGTGAACAGGATGGAGTCAGTGCAGAGGGTTGCTACTAAAATGATTAGTGGGCTTCATTATAAAGCATATGAGGACAGACTTAAGGATCTTAATATGTACACCTTAGAGGAAAGGTGGGATAGAGGTGATATGACTGAGATGTTTAAATACCTCCGTGGCATAAATGTTCAGGGAGAGAGCCTCTTTCAATTGAAATCAAGTTCTGCTACGAGGGGACATGGGATGAGGGTGAAGGGAGATAGATTCAGGAGTGATATGCGGAAATATTTCTTTACGGAAAGAGTAGTGGATCCATGGAATAGTCTCCCAGTGGAGGTGGTAGAGATGAGGACAGTAACTGAATTCAAAAAAGCATGGGACCAACACAGAGGATCTCTAAAGGTAAAAAGTGGACTGTTGTAGTTGTTGTTATGGAAGGACAGACTTAGATGGGCCTTGTGGTCTTTTTCTGTCATCATGTTTCTATGTTTCTATGTTTCTATCACGGCTCCACTCCGCTCACCCTTACAGACTCCTCAACAGAAGCCCAGGACTTTCCCGCTGTTGCTAAGCTTATTGTGTGCCTAATATGTTCCCGTGCTGTCGGAGTTCCGTTCTTACGCTCCCGTTCTGACCAGTGATGTCATTTCCTCTCAAGGCCGGAGATAAGAACATAAGATATGCCATACTGGGTCAGACCAAGGTCCATCAAGCCCAGTATTCTGTTTCCAACAGTGGCCAATCTAGGTCATATGTACCTAGCAGTTTCCCCAAGAGACACAAGTTCCACAATGCTTGTACTGGGTCAAGCATTGATATCTTCGGTCACTTCTTAATAATGGTTTATGGACCTTTCCTCCAGGAACTTGTCCAAACCTTTTTTAAACCCAGCTACACTAACAGCCTTTACTACATCCTCCGGTAACAAATTCCAGAGTTTGATTACACGTTGAGTGAAAAAATATTTTCTTTTATTAGTCTTAAATAGTTTACCCTGTAGCTTCATTGCATGTCCCCTAGTCTTTCTATATTCTGATAAGGTAAACAATCGACCTACGTTTACCCGTTCCACTCCGTTCATTAATTTATAGACTTCTATCATATCTCCCCTCAGCCGTCTCTTTTCCAGGTTAAAGAGCCCTAACCTTTTTAGCCTTTCTTCATAGGAGTATCCTTCCATCCCCTTTACCATTTTGGTGGCTCTTCTCTGTACCTTTTCTAAAATCGCTATATCCTTTTTAAGATACGGCGACCAGAATTGCACACAATATTCAAGGTGCGGTCTCACCATGGAACGATATAGAGGCATTATAATATCTTATGTTTTATTTTCCATTCCTTTCCTTATCATACCTAGCATTCTATTTGCTCTCTTGGCCGCCGCTGCACACTGGGCCGAGGGTTTTAACATGCTATCCACAATGACGCCTAAATCTTTTTCATGGGTGGTGGTTCCTAATGTGGAACCTTGCATCGTGTAACCATAGTTTGGGTTGTTCTTCCCTAGGTGCATAACCTTGCACTTGTCCACATTAAATTTCATCTGCCACTTTGATGCCCAGTCTTCCAATTTATCAAGATCCTCTTGCAATTTTTCACAATCCTCTTGTGTTTTAACAACTTTAAATAGTTTTGTGTCATCTGCAAATTTGATAACCTCACTCGTTATTCCACGTTCCAGGTCATTTATGAATATGTCAAAAAGCAGTGGACCCAGCACAGATCCCTGGGGTACACCAGTATTCACCTTTCTCCATTGGGAAAATTGGCCATTTAGCCCTACCCTCTGCTTTCTATCTTTTAACCAGTTCCTGATCCACAATAGTACACTGCCTCCTATCCCATGACTCTTTAGTTTTGCCAAAAGTCTCTGATGAGGGACCTTGTCAAAGGCTTTCTGAAAGTCCAGATACACAATATCAACCGACTCACCTTTGTCCACCTGTTTATTCACTCCTTCAAAAAACATAACAGATTAGTAAGACAAGATCTTCCTTGTCTAAAGCCATGTTGGCTGTCTCCCATTAGGTTGTGACTATCTACATGCTGAGTAATTTTATTCTTTATGATGGTTTCTACCATTTTTCCCGGTACTGACGTTAGGCTCACCGGTCTGTAGTTTCCCGGATCACTACTGGAACCCTTTTTAAAAATTGGTGTTACATTGGCGATCCTCCAATCTTCAGGTATTAGAGATGATTTTAATGATAGTTCACAGATTACTGATAGCAGTTCTGCAATCTCATATTTCAGTTCTTTCAACACCCTTGGATGTATACCATCCGGCCCAGGTGATTTGCTACTCTTCAGTTTATCTAATAGTTGTAAGACATCTTCCCGATGTATCGATATTTCCTTCAATTCTTCCGCACCTTTAAATACCACTTCAGTCATGGGTAACATCCCTACATCTTCCTCAGTAAAGACCGAAGCAAAGAATTCATTCAGTCTCTCCGCTATCGCTTTGTCACCTCTTATTGCTCCTTTAACCCCTTTATCATCTAATGGACCAACTGACTCTCTCACAGGTTTTTTGCTACAAATGTACTTGAAAAGGTCTTTATTTCGCGTTTTTGCTTCCGCAGCAAGCTTCTTCTCAAATTCTCTCTTTGCCTGCCTTATCAATGCCTTGCATTTGACTTGCCAGTGCTTGTGCTGTTTCCAGGTTTCGTCGTTTGGCTCTTTTTTCCATTTCCTGAAAGATGCTTTTTTGGCAACAACAGCCTCTCTGACCTCACCTTTAAACCATGCTGGCAGTTTTTTGGACTTCCTTCCACTTTTCTTAAAGCGTGGAATACAGCTGGTCTGGGCTTCCAAGATAGTATTTTTCAAGAACACCCAAGCTTGATGTACGTCTTTAACCTTCGCAACTGCTCCTTTTAGTTTTTTCTTAACTGTTTTCCTCATTTTATCATAGTCTCCCTTTCGAAAGTTAAAAGGTAGTACTGTGGATTTCCTTACTATCCCTCCTCCACTAATTAAATCAAAGGCGATCATGCTATGATCACTATTGCCAAGTGGCCCCAACACCCTTATCTCTTGCACTAGATCTGGTGTTCCACTAAGGACTAGGTCTAATATGGCTTCCCCTCTAGTCGGTTCATGAACCAGCTGCTCCAAGAAGCAGTCATTTATTTCATCTAGGAACTTTATCTCCCTAGCATGTCCTGACGTGACACTGACCCAGTCGATACCGGGGTAATTGAAATCACCGATTATTATTACTGTGCTGTAACTTTTGTTAGCTTCCTTGATTTCTTTGAGCATTTCATCATCCATTTGGTCATTCTGGCCAGGTGCTCGATAGTACACCCCCACTGCCATCGCCTTCCCCCTTTTATATGGAATTTCAATCCATATAGATTCTACAGCAGATTTTGTTTCCTGCAAAACTTTAATCCTTTCTGAGTCAATGCCCTCTCTAACATAGAGCGCAACCCCTCCACCTATTTGATCAGCTCTATCATTACGATATAGTTTGTACCCAGGTATCACAGTGTCCCACTGGTTGTCCTCCTTCCACCATGTCTCTGATATTCCAATCATATCTAACCTTTCATTTAGTGCTATATATTCTAACTCTCCCATCTTATTCGTTAGACTTCTAGCATTTGCATACAAGCATTTTAGAGAGTGTATTTTATTCATGTTAATTTGGCTATTGTTAGACATGGGTAAATTGGGATCTTTAAGCTCTGTCTGCTCCATACGTGAGGGCATTTGGGCTACTTTACTCTTTTGTGGAACCTCTCTGCTTTTGGTAGTATCCTTCAAGGATACATTCTTCCGAACCATCCGCTCTTGGGCGACTGTCGGCTTTCCCCTAATATCTAGTTTAAAAGCTGCTCTATCTCCTTTTTAAAGGTTAATGCCAGCAGCCTGGTTCCATCCCGGTTAAGGTGAAGCCCATCCCTTCGGAAGAGCCCCTCCTTTCCCCAGAATGTTCCCCAGTTCCTAACAAATCCAATACCCTCATCTCTGCACCATTGTCTCATCCACGCATTGAGACTCCGGAGCTCTGCCTGCCTTTTGGGTCCTGCGCGTGGAACAGGAAGCATTTCGGAGAATGCTACCCTGGAAGTTCTGGATTTCAACTTCCTACCTAAAAGCCTAAATTTTGCCTCCAGAACCTCCCTACCACATTTTCCTATGTCATTGGTACCGACATGTACCAAGACAGCAGACTCCTCCCCAGCACTATCTAAGACCTTATCTAGGTGGCACGTGAGGTCCGCTACCTTCGCACCAGGCAGGCATGTTACCAGGCGATCCTCACGTCCACCAGCCACCCAGCTATCTACATGCCTAATGATCGAATCACCAACTATAACGGCTGTCCTAACCCTTCCCTCATGGGCACATGGCCCTGGAGAAACTTCCTCGGTGCGAGAGGGTTTTACATCACCTGGAGGACAGGTCCTAGTTACAGGATCACTTCCTGCCACACCAGGGTGATGCTCTCCTGTCACGTGACCTCTCTCCTCCATGGCAACAGGGGTGCTGCCAGACTGGAGGTGGGACTTCAGGACTATATCCCTGTAGGTCTCGTCTATGTACCTCTCTGTCTGTCATATGTTTTCCAAGTCTGCTACTTTAGCCTCTAGAGAACGGACTTGTTCCCTGAGAGCAAAGAGCTCCTTGCACCTAGTGCACACATAAGACCTCTCACCAACTGGGAGAAAATCATACATGTGACACTCAATGCAAAAGACTGGAAAGCCCCCATCCCGCTGCTGGACTGCTATCTGCATCTTAGTTTTAAGTTTGTGTCTAGATCTTTAAGTTCTTACTTACTAGGGGTTGCTATGGGTATTTATACCAATAAAACTGTACCTAATACGTTTAATATACCTTGTTCACCTGAAGCTTAATTAATCTCAGGTCCTTAGTGTATGACTGATTTGGGTAATGAGCTTCACCTGAAAGCACCTCCTGTCTTTTAAGATGTGTAAGTACCTATAAAGCTATGATTATCCCAGGGGAGGAACAACACTTATTAAAAGAGGGCTGCTACACAGTACCCTGTCTTGTGCTGCTGAGGTAAGCTAAATTCTGATTTGATTTAAATTATAGCTCTTAGCTGCTGCTAGGCTCTAACTTCTTATGAAATTTAAACTACAAGCTTTCTGCTGGGTACTAAATTTAACCAGAAAGTTCTCTTCTGTGTGTTAAATTTAAACTAAAAGTACTTTGCTGTTACTTGGCTCTGAGGGACTATTAAATTTAAACTTCAAGCTCTCTGCTGGGTATGAAATGTAAAAATAGAAAAAATACCCCAGCACTCAAAACCTACCGTGTAAATAAATCACTAATCATAAATAAATAAATAAATACACTCTCTTTTTGTCGGAGTAACCATTCAAGAGGAAGCAGGAATTATACCCACTCCTCGCCGTGGTCAGTCCATTTTAATCATTTTAAATGCTTGAAAAACTTAGCTTGGCTTAGCTTGGCGTACTGATTGTGATTCTTCTTTCGTTGTCTATCTCATAAAATGTCCTTGTGGACTGCTTTATGTGGGTCGCACTACTCGCAAAGTTAAAATCCGTCTTGGCGAACATGCGTCCCGTTTGCGGATGAAAGTGCTGTCTGCGCCTATGGTTACTCACTGCCTTCAAGAAAATCATCTGTTTCATCAGTTATACTGGCGGGTCTTGGATCATGTCCCTAGTGATCCTCGAGGGGGGGACCGTACTGCAAAATTACAACGTATTGAACAATGATGGATTTTTAGGTTGGACACGGTCTTTCCTCGGGGTCTTAATGCCTCTGTGGAATGGCAGACTATATTGTGATGAATCTAATAAGAATGACATCATTGGGATTCCCTTGCTGTGGGTTTTCCCATAAACCATGTGCTTGCTACGTCTGGCCGGCCGATTGGCCATGCTGATTTTTCCGTGTACAATGACGTCACACGCTATCCTTTTTAAACCTAACCGTTGTGATTTATTTCAAAGCCAACTTTTGGGATTCAACAACTTTCACCTGATGCAGGGCCACAGATGATATGGATGGCTCGAAACGTGGCACGTTGTGTCTTTTGGATTCTGTGATGGCTGATTTTGAAGCAAAAAGCTAAGTTTTTCAAGCATTTAAAATGATTAAAATGGACTGACCACGGCGAGGAGTGGGTATAATTCCTGCTTCCTCTTGAATGGTTACTCCGACAAAAAGAGAGTGTATTTATTTATTTATTTATGATTAGTGATTTATTTACACGGTAGGTTTTGAGTGCTGGGGTATTTTTTCTATTTTTGGGTTTCACAAATTTTACCCTTTGCTGGGGATTCTTTTTTGACTGGGTATGAAATGTAACCAGAAAGCGCTCCTCTGTGTTTTAAATTCAAACTTTAATTGCTGCTACTAGGCCCTAACTGATCCAACAAAAAAAACAGTGGGTTCACAGATTAAGTAGCTCCAATACAAAGAATTCCTTTTAGAAAATTACCAGAAGTATATACTCACAGTTGCAGATTTCTCTCCAGAAGTAACAGTCCCCCTTTCTAGTCCTTCAAGATATTTTTAATCTTGGCGATGCAGCTTAAAACAGCATGGCATGGGGAAGTGACACTTTATACCGGATTTTATCATTTAAAACACACAAAATTGTTATCAAAACAAAGGATAAAAAATGGGAAGTGAAGAGATAACCAGAAAGCAAGATCATAGCAGCTTCCTTCAGACCGAGTGTTAACAGCCGTGCCCATAGACTCTAAGGCTGCAGGCCTGGAAAGAGCTGCAGGGCGATGATGCCGCTGGTGCAGCTGTTTTAACCTTTCCTCTCCTCCCATGCACCTCGGACCACCTCTGCCTGGGCTTCCAGGGCAGCCATAAGTACTCAGTTCATCCAAATTCTTTTTTGGCCCCAGGAGGCAAAGAATGGGGGAGAAAGAGAACTGTGATCGTCCTAAAGTGTGATATCAAGTAAAACCATGAAATATTCATTCCCAGCTGGGTGAAAATAAGAAACCTAAAATGCACAGCAGGGCAAGGCAGTATGGATACTCCATCAATGCTATACAATCAGCCTGCAGGTTACCTGTAAACATATATTCCCCAAACACATAAGTGTCTTTCAATTGCCTTTTGGCATTCAGACTAAAATATGTTCAAGCCAGCTAGCTGGCACAGGTCCCACTCAATATGCAGCCATGTTTCCTATGGGAGTGATTTTAACACAGTTCCTTATAGTATAAATCTGGGCATGGAGAAGGATAATTGGGTTAGTGAATGTTACAATAAATGAGGGAAGGTGGGATTGGAACCTGGATCTCCAGAAATGTTTCCAGTAAAGGCATAACATAGTGCTGGGTTGAACAGACACTTGCTGACTAGGAGACTAAAACTAGAGCAAGCTAATTGTCCCAATCTCTTGACAGCAGGACAAAGAAGGGGGAGGGAAGAAGGAAGATCGAAGTGGTGACAGATTGCTTGCATTTCCCTTTTCGGAAGGTCGTTTCAACTTTCAACACTATAATGTCAGCCCAGTGGTGCACACAGAAGCATAGAATTGGAAGGCAGTTGAGGCCCAGGACTGCCCAGTTTAGTGCTGTTGAATTGCCTAAAGCCCCTGTTTGTCCCTGTCTTTAACTCTTTTGCAACTAAGAGTCCTCCATGTTAATGGCAGTCTTGCTTGAATTATATTTGAGTTTTTGCCACCCCTGTTCTATTCATCTACCACCCTTTCTGTGAAGAAATATTTCCTAATAGAGCTACCAGGTTACCCACTTCCATGAGGGAGACCATTTAGCCAGTCCTGAGCTTGACCTTACATCCCAAATCAGTGTGATGTTCGCAGTTCATGATTCTACCCACTGAAATCAGTGCTGCGCTTTCTATAATTAAGATTCCAGATTTCTTGCAGGTAAATGTGAGACACTTATCTAAAGTCTGTGTGCGCGTGTGTGAGGGGGAAGGGACATCTTAGTTAAGATTACCAGATGTCCCCGATTTTGAAATAAGATCTCCAACTCCATGGACTATAACCATTTCCTGCCCCCTATTTCAGTGGGGACAGAGGCAAAGGGTATTGCTTCTCCTGCCTTCCCCTCTGATACACTCTTTTTAATCTTGGTAGGAGAAGATGTAAAATTAACTTAAAAAAAAAGAGGGGGGGATTTCAGAAATGTATAGAATATTTATCTATAAATAAACTTTATATGGATCAAAAAAAGGAGAACTCCAAAGACTTTTTATAGTCACTTCATTAAATACATAAGAAAGCTTTGTGAACGTCTTTCAACATCAAGACACTTGTAACATTTCTTCACACAAAAATAGCAGAGGATAATGTCCCACAATCAATACTTACTGGAGCTAAAATAGAACTCTAGGGGGGTATCAAGCCAGCATTACACAGTACTAATCAAAGGCCATTTAAATGCAAAACACAGTCATTGCTTCAGACACACCTTAATGTCTTCCTCATCATTTACCACACATTTTTCTACTCTTATTGCACTTAAAATCCACATTCGCCACTGTGTAATCTTACAGAACTAAGGTTTTCATCGCTGCTTCAAATTATCTACAATTCAAACAGTTCATTTATTGCATATACTCCACAGAGAGAAATAGAAGGAGTGGTGCATTTCTCCCGCACTGTGCAAAATATAAAGATAATGGATGTAAATTCCAAAAGCTGACTTATGTAAATCACTCGACTGAAAATAAACATTTTTTTCTAATCCCTCTGTCCCCATTGCTGGAATTGGAGACAGGAGGCTGCCAAACAGGTAGGAGTCCGGGACCCTGCTCTAGAACTGGGGACAATCCCTGAAATTCAGGGGCATCTGCTAACCTTACCTGCAACGCATCAGGATAGGGGTTGTCAGAAATCCAGGACTGCGCTAAAATCTCCCTCAAGGAACTAAGGGACTTGGCAGCTCACCTTTTGCGCCTCCGACTGTAGCTTCTTTCTAGAGAATTCTTTCACTTGAAATAAGCTTCCTTCATGTGAACTATTTATACCTGTGAAGTATCTGAATGTCTCTAGTGCAGCAGACCTTGATTTGGGTTTCATGACATACCGTCAGCTCTTGATGACACACCTGTATGTTGCTGAAAATCCGCATAAGCAGGAAGCCTATACTTTCCACAGCAGCCAAATATGCCTGCTGGTTGAGGAGAGCACAGATCAGGGAGCCGCGTGCTTGAAATTCACAGCGCCGCTTCCCTTTACTGCGTTTCTCCCACCGCCAGCCCAAATCAGAAATGTGAGTCTGCTGCCTCTCCCCACCCCATATCCTGCACCTGCTTCACCATCACTGCACAGCCGGTGCTACCACTAGGCAAACTACGCAGTAGCCTAGAGTGCCAATGGTGCAAGGACGGTCCATTGCCACCGCTGTTGCCCCATTCCAGAACCAGCAGTGGTGGAAATGGCTTTAAATGGCACCACAACCAGGGCCAGCAAGGACCATTATGCATAAACCAGAAGTCTGTCGGAAAGCGGCAGAAGAGCCGACGATAGCAAGCAGGAATTACGATGAAGCACCAGAGCCTTTGGTAAGCTCTATAATGTGGTCCCCTTGTGACTGACGCCATTACTGACCCTGGAGATGGACATCAATGGTAGCAATGGGGATGGGGGTGGCAGGATAGAGCGGCCTGCCCAGGGCACCTCCAGTCCTTGCACCAGTGCTCACCACAGTACTTGCCTAAACCCTTGATTCTGCGGTGCTGTTCCTGCGCCCGCCTTCTCCAATACAGACTTCCAGTTTTCATGGCAGCGGAAGTGGAGGGAACCTCCCAGATCCTTTCTATTCCCTCCCTTTCTCCTACAAATAGGTTCCAGGGATGGAAGCCCTTTGGATTCTGTTCAAGCGGATGTTATTCCATCAGGACCTACTGTATGTCACAGCAATCATCTCTGGGGGAAAGTTCAGAGAGTAGCATATCACAGCTAACAATAGGCATGGCAATTATTTTTTTTTATCCAAATTGAAAAATGGGCAATAATTATGATTTTTGGTTCATCCTGGCGTCAACTAACCAAGCAAGCATGCTCGTAAAATATGTAGAAATTACCATCCGTGAACTTCATTTTTGCCATGGGTGTACATGTGGCCAGACACACTGGAGCCTCTCTGGGATGGGAAGGAAGTCAAGGAGGGGTCCCCGGCAGTTAGCACAAGGCACTTGAGTCAATCAAGCTGCAAATCTCTGACATAAAGCCAGAGAAATGTATCCCTCCCTAAATCCTGCAAATCTCATGGCTGATGAGGTCATTGTAGGGCTGAAACACACAGCCAGCCCAAGCTTTAAAGAAGCATTTTGTCTCTGACTTTCATAGATTAAGGAAGAAGTGCTTGCTGAGGTTTAGGACTGCAAAGAAGAAATAGCAGTTTGGCTGTGGCTAGGGTTGTGTCGAAGTCTTGTCATCTGAGCTTCTAAAGAAAGCTTAGGTTTGATCTCCTCTAGTACCGACTGGTTTGTTCTTCGGGCAGTCCATGGTATACACCGCCAGCACCATAATTCAAAGGCATCAATTTTCTTCCTGTCTATCTTTTTCACTGTCCAGCTTTCACATCCATATGATGTTATTGAAAATACCATGGCTTGAACAAGTCGAATCTTTGTATGGAGAGAGACATCTCTGCTCTTGAGAATCTTATCTAGGTCTTTCATAGCCATTCTGCCAAGAGTAATGCGTCGTCTGATTTCTTGACTGCTTGTTGCTTCTTTATTGATAGTTGATCCAAGTAGGTTAAAGTTGTTCACAATTTCAATTTCTTCTCCTTCAACGATGAACCTGTTGATTATGACAGTTGTCATGATCTTTGTCTTCTTTACATTAAGGTGCAGGCCCATTTTGAGACTATGTTCTTTGATTGTGAGAAGCAAATGTTTCAGATCATCTTCACTTTCAGCCAGTAATGTGGTATCATCAGCATAGCAAAGGTTGTTGATGAGTCTTCCACCAATCTTCACACCTCTGTTGTCTTCATACAATCCTGCTTCTCTGATGATTTGTTCTGCATATAAATTAAACAGGTAGGGGGAAAGTATGCAGCCTTGTCTTACACCTTTGCTTATTTTAAACCATTCTGTTTCTCCTTGTTCCGTTCGAACTGTTCCGCTCAGATGACAAGACTTTGACTTTCATACTTTGGACACATCATGCGAAGAGAGAGATCATTAGAGAAAGACATTATGCTTGGCAAGATAGAAGGTCAACGCAAAAGAGGAAGGCCAGCAATGAGATGGATCGATACAATAAAAGCAGCTACGGGTACCAGTCTGTCAACAATGAGCCGCCTGACTGAAGACCGAACACAATTTAGGATAGCTATCCAGAGGGTCGCCATGAGTCGACTCCGACTCGACGGCACTTAACAACAACAACAGGGTTGTGTCTGGGGTTAAGAAGGTTTTTTAGCTTATGAAATTTCAAAAATTTCAAGACTACCCTTGAATGAAAAGAATATAATCAATAGGAAACAAAAGAGAAATACACAAGGACATTAAGTAACTAAGACCACTATATAAAAGGTAAAAAGAGTCAAGAAAATAGGAAAAAAAAGTCAGGAAATTAACTAGAAAAAAAAATAGACCGTTGCCAAGAATGGGTCACCATGCAGCCAGCGACAACAATGCTCATCCCTCCGGAACAGCAGGTATCAAAACTTGGGGCTCTTCCCTAGCAATAAGAAAGCCACTTAACTGTTTTGGCTTGAAGAAAAGAAACCATTTGCCAGCCATTATAGCAAATCATTTACATGGAAACTTCAAACCCATGTTTGCACCAAGGGTATGAACCCTAACCTTAGTGGCCAGAAACTACCTGCACTTTCGCTGAATATCTCTAGAAATATCTAGGAACATTTGTATATGTGAACCTAGAAAAGTTAAGACATATTCCTAAAAAAGAAGCAAAGAACAGCATTCCTATCAAATTCAAAAGCAAAGCAAGCAACTAGAGTAGTCTTGTCCATAATAACTTCCAAAGAACTTTCTAAGAAGGCAGTCAAGCTCATCTCAGATGAGACACCTTCCTCATCCACAAATTTAGCCATATGTTGTGCCCAGACTATAGGTGACAAATTTTCTTGCAGCATCTTCAATGCCTCCAGCAAATATTTGTGGAATATTTTGATTAGCGAAATCCAAGGGCATTTGGAAAGATTAAGAAATCTGAGACTGTTCTTCTTCAATGTTCTAAAAAATCCACTTTATCATGAAGAAGTTCTTTATCTTTCAGTTGAACAATACTTAACAGCCTTAAGCTCAGAAACCGCCGTTTGAGGTATCCAATCTGACCTCCTATTGTTGAAGTCATAAGTCATATTCTTCATTCTTCTGAGAGAGTGTGTCAATCTCCAAACGAGCTTTACCCATATAATTCTAAACAGGGAAGCATTCATTCTTTGTATTACATCCCAGAGCACTTCTAGGCTGTTGAAGAGCTTGTTACTAGCATGCCAGCCGGCAAGGAGGTAGAATATGATCTTGGTAGTGCCAAGGCCAAGAGAACTGCAAAATTAGAAGGGACAATAGAGACCTGGAAAGATGCCGCTGGTTTTTCATCCTCTCCTCCTCCTCCAGCCATGGGTCCAGAACAGAAGTGCCAAGAGCAGCAGCTTTCCCGAGGATGTACAGCTGGGAGACTTGGAAAACCTTCCATGTGTGGAAGCATTGTAAAGTGACTGACAACCCGCAGTATGCAGAATGCAATTACTATAGGCAGCACATTAGCAGAGGGAAGCTGATAGGCCATCTTACGGACAGTGGCATGCTGCATCATTTGGAAAATGGCACCTTTTCCAACTTGCTACAAAGCAGGGTGTTTTGGTTTATGTTTATTACATTTTTATACACCTCCTTTAGTAGGCACGACAGGGTGGCATACAATCAAAATTTTAAAAAGGAAAAGAACTACAATAATAGAAAAACTAACACAAATATAAAAGAATAACAAATATACAAAACTAACCATAAAATGCCACCTTACACTTAAGGCCAAACTCAGTCATGAAAGCTTCAGAGACTGGATGAGTGCCACCATTATGAACTGAAAGCCATTCTAAATAAAGAGACCTTGAGCCGCAGCTCAAAGTGGGAGGCAACAAAAGGTACATGTAAATGGAGCTCACCCTGAGGAGAAGGAGGTTACCAGTGGTGTGCCCCAGGGATCTGTCCTTGGTCCAATTTTTTTTAACATCCTTGTTAGTGATATTGCGGAAGGGCTGTCAGGTAAGCTTTGCCGCTTTGCGGATGATACCAAAATCTGCAATAGAGTAGACACCCAGGAAGGTGTAGATAACATGAGGAGGGATCTAACTAAGCTTGAAGAATGGTCTAGAATTTGGAAGATGAGATTTAGGGGCTTGTTTACAAAGCCGCGGTAGCGGTTCGCGGTCGTTATCGGAGCCGCGGCCCCATTGTGGGGCCGCGGCTCCGATAACGACCGCGAACCGCTACCGCGGCTTTGTAAATAAGCCCCTTAACGTTAAAAAATGCAAGGTCATGCATTTGGGCTGCAGCAATCCAAGGGAGCAATATAGTATAGGGAGTGAAGTACTTCTGTCCACAAAAGAAGAGCAGGACCTGGGCATGACTGTGTCTGACGATCTTACAGTAGCTAAACAGGTAGAAAAGGTGATGGCAAAAGCTAGAAGGATGCTTGGGTGCATACGGAGAGGAATGACCGGCAGAAGAAATGAGGTGATAGTGCTTCTGTATAAATCTTTGGTGCAATGTCATTTGGAATAATTCTGGAGACCTCACCTTCAAAAGGATATAAACAGGCTGGAGTCAGTGCACAGGATGGCTACTAAAATGGTTAGTGGTCTTCATTATAAGGCATATGACGACAGACTTAAGGATCTTAATATGTACACCTTAGAGAAAAGGTGGGATAAAGGAGATATGACTGAGACGTTTAAATACCTCCATGGCATAAATGTACAGGGGGAGAGCCTCTTTCGATTGAAAACAAGCTCTGCTATGAGGGGACATGGGATGAGGGTGATGGGGGATAGATTTAGGAGTGATATGCGGAAATATTTCTTTACGGAAAGAGAGGTAGATGCGTGGAATAGTCTCCCAGTGGAGGTGGTAGAGATGAGGACAGTAACTGAATTCAAAGAAGCATGGGACAAACACAGAGGATCTCTAAAGGAAAAAAGGGGACTGTTGTAGTGGTTGATATGGAAGGGCAGACTAGATAGGCCATGTGGTCTTTTTCTGCCGTCATGTTTCTATGTTTCTACAAAGGTAATGCATTCCATAGAGCAGGTGAAAGAAAGAAAAAGGTGGATCAACATGTACTTTTCCATCTCGCCTGAGATGCAGAGGGAATGTGCAATTTATTATCATGGATCCTAGGCTGGGGACTCCATCCAGGAGTAGAAATAACAGTAGTGGGAAAGGTTCAGGAAAAATCCCTTTCCTAAGCGGAGCCACTATCCTCTTCCACGAGTCAAATGGCATGGTGGTAGGCGCAATGCGCATCAAAGCAAGCCACTATGGAAGAGGTGGGGTGGTGTTTGGTAGTATTGTTATGAGGCAGGTGACAGGCAACAATCAAGAGTGGTGACCCAGTGCACTGGGGAAATGATAGCCCTGGATGACCATCCCCTGAAAATGGTTGAGAAGATAGAAATTCAGCAGCCTCTTAAACCCTTAGTTCCCACTTACCGAGTACCCTGCAGGACAACTTTTAGTAGCCTGTATAATCAGTTGAGTCTCAAGCTACTGGCAGAGCTGGCCAAAGGAAAGGCAACTGCATAAGCTTACCTCTCACTGAGTACAGCTGTGTCAACTGGCTGAGGCAAGAACAAATTGCAGGTCTAGCAGGGGAGCAACAGCAAGAGGATACCGATGGCTGTATAGCCAGGTACTGGAATACAGCTATATGTGGATCCAAATCTTGGCAGAAATAAGGACAGTGCTGCAGGGCTAGCATATAGGGCACAAAGTGCTGTGCCTCCGGATTCTTTATAACAGATGGTGGGACAAACATGGTCAAGGCAGTGGAGGAGTGAGGTTTTTGTGGGATCAAATGTTTGGCACACTTGCTGCATCTGGTTATCAGAGACTCCCAACACCTAGAGAGCAAGGCTAGTGGCAGCCATGCCCTGAGGGAACTGATCGAGAACTGACAAAAAATAGCTGGATATTTTCTTTGGAGTGTGTTGCGTGAGCATGAACTGCATGAGAAATAGGTAACAACCTGGGCACCTGCACTAGCAGCTCAAGCAAGACGTTAGCACCAGGCAGAACTTCACTGATAACGTGCTAGAGAGGTTAATGTCCCTGCATCAGATGTCATCAGAGACTGAAAATGGCATTGATGGGCCCTTGAGATTTGACAAATATCATGCAGGCGAAGGAAGTCCTAAAGCCCTTTAAGGGTGTCATGGAGGAGCTGAATTCCACAATGGCCACTCTGAGCTTTTTCATCCCAGTAATGAATATTTTAGAGGCAGTTATAGGGTTTTCAGCAGCTGCAAGGATTCATAGCAGACGTTTTGATGATGGGGGACAGGGCCGGCCCGTCCATTGAGCGAGAATGTTGTTTGCACAGGGCCCCGCGCGAACCACATTCTCGCTCAATGGACTGCTGCAGAGGGAGCCGGGGAAGCCCGCGCGAGGCCCCAGCTCCCTCTGAACAGCCTGCCAGCGTGAAGAGCCTTTACCTTCACGCTGGCGGCTGTTTCAATGAAGCCGCGAATGCCGGGAGAGGTTAAAGGGCATTGCCTTTAACCTTTCCCGGCATTTGCGGCTTCATTGAAACAGCCGCCAGCGAGAAGGTAAAGGTTCTTTACGCTGGCGGGCTGTGCAGAGGGAGCCAGGGCCTCGCGCAGGCTTCCCCGGCTCCCTCTGCAGCCCCTTAGACGGCGCGGGGCTCTTCGGGGGGGGGCGGCTAGGACTGGATGGGGGGGAAACAGACTGGAAATGGGCTGGGATGGGGGGGGGAACGGACTGGAAATGGGCTGTGATGGGGGGAATGGACTGGAAATGGGCTGTGATGGGGGGGGGGAAACAGACTGGAAAATGGCTGGGATGTTGGGGGGGGGAGAACGGACTTGAAATGGGCTGTGATGGGGGGGAACGGACAAAATGGTCTGGGATGGGGGGAAACAGACTGGAAATGGGCTGTGGTGGGGTGGGGGGGAGAACAGACTGGAAATGGCCTGTGATGGGGGGAACGGACTACAATTGGGCTGTGATGGGGGAGGACTGCAAATGGGCTGTGATGGTGGGGGGGATAGGACTGCAAATGGGCTGTGATGGTGGGGGGAATGGACGAAATGGGCTGTGATGGGGGGGAACTTGGACTGGAAATGGGCTGATGAAGAGCTGGATTAGGACTGCAAATGGTCTGTGATGGTGGGGGGGCTAGGACTGGAAATGAACTGTGATGGTGGGGACAGATGGACTGAAAATGGGCTGGGATGGGGGAAACAGACTGGAAATGGGCTGTGATGTGGGGGGGAACGGACTGGAAATGGGCTGTGATGGGGGGAACGGACAAATTGGGCTGGGATGGGGGAAACAGACTGGAAATGGGCTGTGGTGGGGGAGAACAGACTGGAAATGGGCTGTGATGGGGGGAACGGACTACAATTGGGCTGTGATGGGGGAGGACTGCAAATGGGCTGTGATGGTGGGGGGATAGGACTGCAAATGGGCTGTGATGGTGGGGGGAATGGACGAAATGGGCTGTGATGGGGGGGAACTTGGACTGGAAATGGGCTGATGAAGAGCTGGATTAGGACTGGAAATGGGCTTATGGGGGCTGGAATAGGGCGAAGTGGGCTGACGAGGGGGCTAGGATTGGAAATTAGCTGATGGGGGAGCGTGGAGGAAATGGGCTGATGAGGGACTGGAATGGAACTGGAAAAGAGCATAAGGGGGCTAGGACTGGAAATGGGCTGATGAGGAGCTAGGATAGGACTAGAAATGGGCTGATGGGGGGAACGTAGACTGCAAATGGGTGATGGGCTGGAATAGGACACTGGAAATGGGCTGATGGAGGCTGGAATAGGACTGGAAGTGGGCTGATGGGAGTTGGAAAAGGGCTGGAAATGGGTTGATGGGGAGCTTGGAGTGGAAGTGGGCTGATGGGGGGGCTGGAATGGAACTGGAAAACAGCATATGGGAGGCTAGGACTGGAAATGGGCTGATGTGGAAGCTTGGGAGACTGGGACTAGAAGGGGGCAGATGCTGGGTGGGTCTAGAACTATAAAGGAGCTGATTTTGGGGGAGGACTAGAAAGGGATGGGAAATGAGAATGGAGAGGGGAAAAGATATTTTGTGTGGGAGGGAAGAAAGTCTACGAAGGGCCGGGTATTGGAAGAGTAAGTGTAGATTGAGAATGGAAGGGTGAAATTTGAGTGGATGATAAAGCAATAAGGAAAGAAATGGAAGAAAGAGCAAAAGGGGAAAGATCAGTATGTTAAAGCAGATATAGAGAAAAAATTTGGAAAAAAATCTAAAAGAGAAGAAAGGAAAATGGATAGCTCGCAGAAGACACAAAGAAACCAGAAGAAAGTGACTGGAGCAATTGCAACTGAAAAGAAAATGCACAAGCAACAAAAGGTAGAAAAATACTTTTTTATTTTGAATTTATTAACTGGAATATATCAGCTCTGGGAAATGTGCATTGTTAACATCTTTTGTGTTTTGTTTAGTACAAGAGGAAATTAATTTATAGTTTTATTTCTCCAGTGTTGTTGTACATCCCAAGTTTGGCTTTTGGGGTTCCCAGTTTAATTATTGTCTTCCTAGTTCTAAATTGTGATCCCTTGTTCTTTGGTGACAGTCTATATTCTGCATTTTAATCAAGCTGAGGTATTCTGTTCATGTGGTTTCTATTTGACCATGTCACTTGTTCTCTTTCCCCAGTAGGAGATGCATTGGTATTCTCTGAGATGTATTGGTTTAATATTTGCAGTGTTGCCTTTTGATAGGTAGGGTTTGGTGCTTTGTGAGTCCTGGCAGAGCTGTTATGATATGGTGGATTTGCTATGAGTTCTAAAAGGTCAGTGTTTATAGTACTTCCTAATGGGCCTGGTGGTTGGCACTGGAATATAGTAACGTAGAAATCTATTAGTCTTTCTTTATCCAGACACTCATTAAGAAGCATGTTTACTAAAAATGCATGTTAACATTATGCAAATAGTTATGCAAATGAGGCTCCCTATGCAAATGAGGCCCCGCGATTAATCTCCGCACATGGCCCCGCACCCCCCTTGGGCCGCCCCTGATGGGGGACGTCTTGCGTGGACAAGTGGGAAAAGGTTAGAACCCCTTATGATGGAGGATGCTTATATGCTAGCTGGTCTCTGTGACCCCTCAGATGAAAGAAACTAGTGCTCTGTGATGCAGCTCAGTGACTTACTGGAAGGAAAAGCTAGTGACCGATGTGAAGGAAAGGAAACGTCAGAGACAGAAGGGCAGTGCCAGTGGTGATTGAGCAGTGGAAATACCAGTCACACTGGCAAGCAGTATTGGTAGCATGAGTACCATCCACTCACCTACTGCACCCCCCCCCACACACACACACACACACACTCTGCTTTACATGCCTGTGGCCCATGAACCTAAGCCCTAGCTACAGTGTTAAGTTGCAGATATCAGCCTACCACAAGTCAGTCTCCTACACAGTGACATGCTACCTTGTAGAGCCTACCGAGGCCATACACACAGACCCCTTGGTATACTGGGCACACAAGATGGCAGTCTAGCCAGAACTGACCAAGGATGCGCAGCACTACCTGCCCTACCCTCCAACCAGTGTGCCCAGTGAAATTTGCTCCTTGCAGGGGATATCGTGGATCCCTGTTGTTCACAGCTAGCACTGGAGTTGGTAGAAAAGCTAGTGTTTCTGAAGACAAACTTCTCCATGCTTGTGTTCCCTTCATTTTTACTTAACTGGAGGAGGAATGAGCATAGAGCTATACTAAAGGTCAGTTGCCCACTCTCTGTCTTCGGTATCTACTAAATGCATTTTTGACAGTTTCCACTGCAATCTCTCCAGGATGGTGGCCATTTTAAATGGCTACTTTTCAGACCCCAATGCCAAAACCTAAAAGAAAAAGGCAAGAAATTAAAAAAAAAAACAAAAATCAAAAACCAAAACAAGCAGAATGGAAATATAACAAAAATAAATGAAAAGGTCTCCCTCTGCTGGAGGGAGACTGCCGCCTGTGTCGCTCTGTTGGTACTTCTCTCATGGCTTGCCTCGCTCCTCCTCTGCTCATTTGGGTGCTTCGTGGCACCCTTCCAGCTATGTGGCTCTGCGACCAGTATGCTTTGGTTTTTTCTAGGCCACTCCTCATCTTTTTCCTGCTTTACGGCTTTGTGGGTGCCTTTGGCTTGTTATTATACACCTCTTTGGAGGTTCTGCTGCCTGCTTTGGCCGTCGTTCAACCCAGCGCAGTGGGGGGACACTTCTAAACTACCACCTTAATGAGTCTTGAACGTTCTCATCAAAGTTAGTTTCAAATTTCCATTACCGTACTTGTATCGAGGTCCTGACAGGAAAGCACATCTACGGTCGTATGCTTGACTGAAGAACAGTATTTCTATCAGGAGAGATGAGCATGAAGCCTGGCCAAACCTAGCTAACATGGGGTAACAAATTGCCCTCACATCCACCACTATTGTACTTGTCAACCAAGAAAATGTACTTGTCGAATCATCAACTAAGAACCCCTTAGATTGTTCTGAATGACTGGAGTCCACTCCATTAATGCTTCTTTCATCCTGGTATCTGGTGGAAGGAGGACAGCTAATGGGACACTGTGATGCCTGGGTACAAATTATATGATAATGAAAAGGCAGATGAAATGGGCGCAGGAGTTAAAGATAGAAACATAAAAGGCAGAAAAAGACCTCATGGCCTATCTAGTAGGGTGGTCCATAAAAATGAATTCCTGAATTCCTTTGCTCCCTGGCCTGATTCTGGTTCCATTTAGGTAGAAAACACTGTGTACAAAGTTTGAAGCCAATCAAATAATATTTAGGGGTGGCTCAACAAGTCTTGAGATTTCCCCCTGGGAGCAGATGACGAAATGTTGCATCATCTTGTATCATCCACTCAGTTCCACGCTGATTACATTTGATTGCATCATATTTGAACTAATCTCGTCTCTGAGAGGTGGCAAAGACATTGTACTATTATCTTTGTATCTTTATTCTTTTCAGATGGTGAAAAAACGTGGTTTTTATCTCATTGAAGAAATGTCCACCACAATTCTGGGGGCCAAACTCCCCAGCAAGGAGCAAGTGTTAAGTGTATTTTTACATCACCATATGACATTAAACAAAGGCGTTAGTGAAAGTGCATCTATTGTAATAAGTGAAGTAGAAGCTTACTGGGAAAAGGCCAGGCTTCCTGTTCAAAGAAATGACAAAATTCAAGAAAAAGTAAAGAAATTGTTTAATCAGTGGAAACTTTTGAAGAAAAACAAAGGGAGAGGAGGGAAACAAGAGGCAAATGAAAAAGAATTCCAGGTTGCAATGAAAAACCTATTTGATGTGGCGCATGCCAATGCAATGTCTTTAATTCATATTCAAGAAGACAAAGAATTCTTAATAGCGCAACGAGAACCAGGGTGCCGCGGCTCAATGTGCGCGATGGACAAGAAACTGGCCAACACGGAAGCAAGATCACAACAGCGAGAAGAAGAACTGAAAAGGCGCAGACAAAAACATGTTGCCGAAGCCGAGGCAACTACAAGCCAAGTTCAGCTGGAAGGATCTTCTTCCTCAGCAGAGTCAGGTGAAGACTCGTCGACATCTGCGGATTCAGGTAACGGACAAAAGAAAGCAACTCCACAAATGAAGCAGTTTCGACCTAACAATGTCTGGACCCCAGAGCTTACAGCAGCCCTGGATCGGACAGGGACAACGGATCGCAATGCTCTGTTTGTGGTAGCTGAAACCGCCAGAAGTCTGGGACATTATCCTGGGGAGCTCAATATCAGCCGCTCCAGCGTCAAGCGCCATAGAGAAAAGCACCGTCAGCAACAATGGATGGACCTGCACAACGCATTCAAAGCCGAAGGCAAAACATGCATTGTGCATTGGGATAGCAAGTTATTGCCATCTCTCCTCTGTTCAACCACATCCGTTGACTGCCTTCCAGTTTTGATAACGGCTGTCTCCACTGGAGAAACACAACTTCTTGGTGTACCAAAACTGACATCAGGAACGGGCGAGAATCAAGCTGCAGCAGTTTAAGAACTGTTACAGGAATGGTGTTTGGATGAAAAGGTTGCAGGCTTCTGCTTTGATACAACTGCATCGAACACAGGACGTCGATCAGGAGCGTGCATTCTTCTAGAACAGAGACTCCGTCGCACAGTCCTTCATTTGGCATGCCGCCATCACATTTACGAAATAATTCTTGGTGCAGTATTCTCTACATGCTCTGGAGCTTCATCGGGTCCCGATGTCCAACTCTTTCGCCGTTCCAAAAGAATTGGGGCTCCCTTGACAAGTCCAACTATCAAACTGGAAAAGACTTGGAGGTGCTGCAACCTGACAGGGATCGCATCATGAAGTTTGCGGAATCAAAGTTGGCACAGGGCAATCACCGAGATGATTACCTGGAATTCTTGGAGTTAACGATTGTCTGCCTTGGAGGGAATCTTCCTAGATTCAATTTCAAGAAACCCGGAGCTTTCCATCATGCCAGATGGATGGCAAAAGTCTTGTACTGTCTCAAGATTTGGATGTTCCGAGGACAACTCAAAGATCTTACCCAACGGGAGGAGTCCTGTGTTCGTGATGTGAGCATTTTCTCCATCCTGATTCATGTGGAAGCCTGTTTTTCTGCCCCTGATGCCGCAGTTGCTTCTCGAACAGATTTGGAGATGCTGAAGAAACTACACTCTTACCACAATGACCGTGTTGGAAGAACGGCCAGAGACAAACTGCAACAGCATCTGTGGTATGTGTCAGAGGAGCTTGTGGCACTGTCACTGTTCGATGAAGCTGTTTCAGCACCGACAAAGCGGGCCATAGTGTCGGCCATGATCCCGGCAGAATCAGATGAAAGCAATGAGGATGATGATGAAGACGAAGATCCCCCAAAGCGGGTCGAATTGAAAAGTTCCATGATTCCACCACTTGAATCTTTTGCAACTCGCAAGTCAATCCGTTTCCTGAAACACCTCGACATCAACAGTGATTTTCTTAATGCAAACCCAGAAGACTGGGAAGAGAATGCATCATTCAAAGACAGTCTGAAGAAAGTAAAAAATCTTCCAGTGATCAACGATGTGGCTGAGTGAGGGGTCAAACTCATTGAGGAGTTCAACGGCCGACACACCACAAAAGAAGAGCAACTCCAGTTCCTTCTGGGTGTTGTCTCGCAACACCGTAAGATGTTCCCCACATCGTCAAAGTCCTTACTAGCATCTGGACCACATTGAGTGCTTGGCAAGCATGATACCCCCGTCTATGAGCGGATAATACCCAGTGGTCTGACGAACCCTGGGGGGGATCCAGGGGCCTGATAGATAGGGACCTTGAGCCACCCCTAAATATTATTTGATTGGCTTCAAACTTTGCACACATTGTTTTCTACATAAATGGAACCAGAATCAGGCCAGGGAGCAAAGAAATTCCTACTTTTATTTTTTCCCCTATGGCAGTGGACCACCCTACTATCTAGTCTGCCCTTCCATATTAATTACAATAGTCCTCTTTTTTCGTTTAGAGATATTCTGTGTTTGTCCCAAGCTTTTTTGAATCCAGATACCTTCCTCGTCTCTACCACCTCCACTAGGAGGCTATTCCACGCATCTACCACTCTTTCTGTAAAGAAATATTTCCGCATATTACTCCTGAGTCTATTCCCTTTCACCCTCATCCTATGCCCCCTTGTAGCAGAGGCAACAGGATAAAAGTTTTGCAGGAAACAAAATATACTGTATATATAGAAATTCCATGTAAAAATGGGAAGGCGATGGCAATGGTGATTTACCTGGCCAGAAAGAACAGATGGATAATAAAATGCTAAAAGAAAATCAGGGAAGCTGACAAAAAGTTACAGCATAGTAATAATGGGTGATTTTAATTACCTCGGTATCAACTATGCCAATGTCACATCAGGACATGTTAGGGAGGTAAAGTTTCTAGATGAAGGGAATCTATTTTAGATCTAGACCTTAGTAGAACACAGGATCTAGTAAGAATGACATCGGTGTTGGGGCCATTTGGCAATAGTGATCATAGCAAGGTCACATTTGATTTAATAAATGGAGAGAAGACGACAGTGGCTTTTCAAGCCCCATGGGCACCTGGAGCAGGCGAGCCCCCCTCGCAGCACAGTGCAAAACACCCTCCCCCTCCCCCCTTGCCGGGCCATATGGTACAGCCAGCACAGCAAACTTACCTTAACATCGTGGATAGCTTGCCACACTGCCTCTGCTCCAGGTCTGGCGGCTGTTCCTCCCGGGTGAAAGCCTTGTGATTTGCAAGACTATGGCAGGGAGGGAACAGCCTCTGGGCCGAAGCGGAGGCAGCATAGCAAGCCACCCATGGCGTTTAACGTAGGTTTGCTGCACTGGCAAGGGTGCAATCCCCTTCTGGCTGGCATCCGAAGCAGGCTGCATCCACCGTCCCGTCTTTGGTACATCACGGGAGGACAGCAAGGAAATCCATGGTGCTAACATTCAATTTTCAAAAGGGAGACTATAATAAAATGAGCAAAATAGTTAAGAAAAAACTAAAAGGAGCAGCTGCAAAGATTAAAGGTTTGCATCAAGTGTGGGCATTGTTTAAAAATACTATGTTGGAAGGCCAGACCAGATGTATTTCACACTTTAAGAAAGAAGGAAGGAAGCCAAAGGGCTGTTGGCATGGTTTAAAGGTGAGATCAGGGAGGCTGTTATAGTCAAAAAAGTATCCTTCAAGAAATGGAAAAAGGAGCCAAATGAGGGTCAAGAAATGAGTTGTGAATGAAAGTCCAGTAGTAACCTAACTTAATACTCCCTCCATCATTCTTTCATGGTGATTGAACCGTAATCTGCTTTGCATTGGCTTGCCGACTAAGCAGATTATAAATTAATCAAATTAAATTGGGTCAGTGAAGAAATAGCACAGCAACACTGGGTTTAAATACTGCAGAATTAGATAGGCAAGAGATTGCCTGTGCATATAAGGATGTTTATTAGTCAGGGCCCTGGATTCCTATAATTCTGCAGCCAAATTTGACCCCCTGTTGCAAGTGTACTAGGCCCCTGCACAGTCATGGAGACCAGAAAATGGCTTTTGGATGGGTTATTGATCACTCAGTCCTATAGAATCTCTTCTTCCAATTGATCCAGGCTTATCTGAGCTAGCAGGAGAAGGGCATAGCAGTAAATGGGGCCACATTGCTCTCCTCTATTTCCCGAGACCTGACTTGCAGTCTGAGCCAGCTGGAATTACAATGTTCTGAGCAGTTTCAAGTGCTAGTGGGGCCCCTGTGGTCAAGGAGGAAGATGTGGCCCAAGGCACTGCAACTTTCTATCTGGCTGGCTGAGGGAGAGGGTGTGAGATGGGAGAGGGGCAAGAGGACCATTCCCACCAATTCAAATCCCCCCCTCTGCTGCTTCTGAATTCTCCCCCTCTTCTCTCCCATCTCCGGTTCTCTTTCTTCACAGCTATGAAATCTCTTCCTCTATCCACAACATCTCATCCCCATACTGAGACCTGAAATGCCCTTTCCCTATGCAAAATTATACTATAAAGTTGTAAAAATATAAGTTTTCTAAAGTAAGATAAAATATGCTTTGTTTTCTGTGCAAAAAAAGCAAATGTGTCACAGAATGTTTAAAATTTTGCAACAGAATTTTCCAGCTACTGCAGGAAACTGGCCACTGTGGTTATAGGTTGAATTACAACAGGGGAGGTGGCGGTGTCAGTTTGGTGAAGGATAGGGAGGGGGTTTGACAGAAGTGTCAGGGACAAGAGGACCTCCAGGGGATTTATATTTGATAATTATAATGGATGAGTCAATCAGTGTCTTCATTAAGTCCTTTTGTGTTTATTCCAAAGTTCTTGATTGTCTTGATTTCAAATGTTTTGCGTTCTTGGCTAGTTCTGATGTTCTTTAACGATAATGGTAATAAAGTTGTTAAGGGAGTAATCTGTTCTGGAGAAATGTTTCCCCCCCCCCCCCGCCCCGGGGTGTCACTTTGCTCTTCTGTGAAATGTATTCAATGTCTCTGCAGGTTTAATCTTGTCTTACGTCTTTGGTTTCTTTCCCAAATGTAAGATGCTTCTTCACATTTTCCGCATCGACTAGTGGAAGTGTCCATAAAGAAAGACTGGTTAAAAAAGGCCTCCCTCAGCACTCTTCTCCCTCTCTGCGGCCCCCAGCTCTCTCCCTCGCCTCCTAGCCTCATCCCAGCACACTTCCCCCTGCCTCCCAGCGTGATCAGAGCACTTCTTGTGCCTTCTCCAAAGCTGCTGGTAATTCTGTTGAAAGTTCATAATTACGGGTGCAGCATGTTTGTGTCCGAGCAGGGGAGGGGTGGCCACATGTGAAGGGTGTGTGTCCTGGCTGCAGTGGCACGGAGGAGATGGATGTTCAGGGAGCATGTTCGGGGTAGTGAGGGAGGGAGGGAGGGTATTGAGGGAAGTAAGGGAGATGTGGAAACATATGGGAGCATGGATGTTTGTGTAGCCAGTGTAAAAAAGAAAGTAATATGCGAGATAATATTTTTTTTAACTGTGTATTCTGCTGAAAATTGTATTTTCTTGTTTTAGGTTTGTTTGAATCCTCTCCGGGGGCAGTTTCAGAGTGAGGCTTGTTGGACCATTCGAATGTGTAACTGAGAAAGGGGAAGCTTGGTAAGTCGTGGCTTCTTATCTCTCTGAATAACCTGTAGGCGTTGTTCCCTTAGCGCAGCTATGGAAATTTCACTAATACAGCACAGTATCATCTTCTTGTTTGCAAATACAGTTTGAGTTTGATGCATTCTAGAGAATCTTTAGTCCCCTGACTGCCTCTGTGCTTCCTTCTTCTTCCTCTGTTCCACTCACTTCTCCATTCTGCCTGGGTCAGAGGTTGCTAAGTTTCTCCTGACTTCTGACCAGGGAAGATGTGCTAATTGGTTTTCTTGTTCCTTGAGCATAAAGAACAGGAATGGAGTTACTTTCCTTTATCCTGCCTAAGCCTTTTTGTGTTAGGTTTTGGATGCAGGGTCCAGGAGTATAATGACCTTGTTGGTAAGACAAATGTATTATGGTATGTATTTATTTACAAAACCTTATATACTGTGCTAGTCTGCATCAGTGTGGTTTACATTGAACAAGGCATTATAACTTGGTGATAACTATTTTACAGGAATCATGGGCTATAGAGGGTTAAGTGGCTTGTCCAAGACCACAAGTAGCATCTGTGGGACTAGAAACCCCAGTCCTTCTGGCCCAAGGTTGCTGTCCTCTAGTGGGATTTGAACTCCTGACCTTCCAGCCTGAAGTACCTTGCCCCAACCAGTAGGCCACTCCTCCACTCCTATTGCTTCTTTTATGCTATTGCTCTATGTAATATTAAGAAAAAAAACCAACAATCACTCGATGCATTTTTTGTAAAGGAATTTAAGGTTATGTGCTAAGAGGTTTTCCCTGACTTCTAACCAAAACCAGCTAATAAAAGTCTGTTTATGTAACTGAACCTGGCTTGGTGTCAGAGGAACACTGTACCTAGGCCCGTGTGAGTAGAGCAGCCACACAGGGTGAAAATAAATAGGAGCGCATTTAGGGTTGCAAACCGCCAGCCTCAGCTCCCCCCACTCTGACTGCCTTTGCCCCCCCCCCCCCCTTCCCCCACTGCTTTTGCTGTTCCCTAGATGGCAGGAGACCTCAAATTTAAAAAAAAAATGAAACAAGGGGCTTTGCAGTTTCGCGCTTGCATGACTGGTCTGGTCCCTCCCTCCTCTGACATGAGCCATGCAAAGCACGGGGTTGGAAAGACCCGTATTGGAGGTCTGTCATCGCTGTCGCCAAGGGAACAGGAAAAGTGGTGGTAGGGCAAGGGTGGGCGGCATGGGGGGAGGTGGAAGTCAGCTGGACATGAGGAAGTGAGATAAGATGGGGAGATCCTGGATATAGAGGTGTAGGGGCAGAAGGGCTATGCTGGGCATGGGGGGATGGGACAAATGACAAAAAGTCTGATGTTACGGAGGCAGGGGGGGGGGGAGGCAGCCAGATTTTCAAGTTGCACAAGGCACATTTATGGCTTGGTATGGCCCCGTGTCTGAGCATGAAGTGCTGGAGGGAAGAGCCTATAATGATGCAGAGAGCTTTTATTGATGAAATTAGACATTTTGGGGTCAAACTAATGTTCAAATGAATGTGAGGTGAGGTGAAAAGTCAGGAGTTACCAGTAAGTTAAAAACTGCAGAAGAAAGGTTTATTTCAGCGTGACTGATGGTGTGATATGAGAAACATAGAAACATAGAAACATGACGACAGAAAAAGACCACATGGCCTATCTAGTCTGTCCTTCCATAACAACAACTACAACAGTCCCCTTTTTACCTTTAGAGATCCTCTGTGTTGGTCCCATGCTTTTTTGAATTCAGTTACTGTCCTCATCTCCACCACCTCCACTGGGAGACTATTCCATGGATCCACTACTCTTTCTGTAAAGAAATATTTCCGCATATCACTCCTGAATCTATCTCCCTTCACCCTCATCCCATGTCCCCTCGTAGCAGAACTTATAGAAACATAGAAATATGATGACAGAAAATGTTAAGATGAGAATCCTTAACAAGTTCTATAGATAGGAAGGCTTGTTCACATCATGGGGGTGGGGGGGACATTTTCAAAGCATTTTAGCCAGTTTGCAGACCTGTTAACTGGCTAAAATATGGTCACTGCAATATTCAGCGGCATTAACTGGTTAGTGTTGCTGAATATCCCCACAGACTGCCAATAAAACGCTCGATTGAAACTGGGATGGTGAAAGCTGCTATCTGGTTTGCAGCAGTGGTGGAATTTGGCCGGTTCATCTCTGGCCCTTTTCAGATCCAGGCTAAAAACTCACCTCTTTGAGGATGCTTTTGGATCCTGATCATCTTAGCCTCCAATGTGTTTCCTTACCTTTCTCCTAGATGTATCCTTGTCCTCAGCTGTTGTGCTGTCCTGACTAGATTGTAAGTTCTTTAGAGCAGGGACCATCTTTTACATGTGTCTGTAAAGCACTGTGTATGTCTTGTAGCACTATGCAAATGATCAGTAGCAATAATAGTAAGAAGCAAATGCAATGTGTGCCTTTGAGTCAGTCCTGACTCCTGGTGACCCAGAAGCTCCTGGGTTTTCTTGGCAGTGTCACCAGAGGTAGATTGCCAGGCCTTTCTTCTGAGGCAATGGAGGGTTAAGTGACTTGCCCAAGGCCACAAGGAGGGCTAGTGGGAATTGAACCCTGGTTGCTTGGTTACTAAACCAGTGTTCTAACCACTAGGCTCCTCCTCCACTCCTGGACAGGGCCATAAATTACTATTAGCAAGATGGGATGCACTTTCCCTGTTGAGTCACTCCAGATTTGTCCAAGTGACCTAGACTGGCCACTGTCAGGGACAGGATGCTGGGCTCAATGGTCCATTGGCCAGATCCGACTCTTACGTACCTGCTTTGTGATTCTCCTCTATTTGGGGTAAGTTTTCTCTGGGTGTTTTGAGTGAAGAAGTAGTTTGTCCTCAGTTAGGTCTTTGAGATATTCCCTTGTGTCAGGGCAGACCATATGTGGTGATACCATATGGTTTGGCTGTAACACGGACTGTTTTTGTTGGGAAAGGATGAAAACTGGAGCTGGGAAGTTAGCTCCATCTGCGAGTTGTTGTTTTTTTGTACACAAATGTTGGCAAATCTGCATTGTTGATTAATTGTAGTATTTAACAAGTTAACCCTTTCAAAGGAGTATTCCATTTTGAATCTGACTGAAAGATGGAATACATTCAAAGAGTTATAATATTCCCCTTTGTTTATAATAATATATTAGATAATGGCCGATAAAGACCAAGTGACCTTTTCAGGATGCCTATTCTTTTATTTATTTCTGTAATCCGTTTATATATTGCTTCCCTGCTACAGGAACCATTGCAAGCAATGAACAAGACAAATGGAACATTCTACGGAAAACAAACTGCACATTGCGTAACCCCTTTCTGGGTGCCTCCTTCTCTTCTGGGCCCAAAGAGGGGTGGTGAAGAGAACAAGATACTCTTTTTATTTTATGGGCTCATGTTATGCGGGATGGGGGAGGATTCTCTTCAACTCCAGTGGATACATTCTTCCTTTCATTTGTCTAAATACTGTAGATCCTTACTGTGCGATAAAATTCAAAAATTGAAAAGTACTTTTCAAATCACATGAGTTAAGATAATACCAGTCTGTGATGAGGTCTATAGAATGTTGCTTGTTCCTCTCCAAAGGGATTATCACCAGTCCCCTTTAAGAGTACCCGCAGCCCAGAGTTCAGGGCTGGGAGGGCTCACAGGGAGACCTTAAAAACCCAGTAAGCTGCAGGAGGGAGAGGTCCATGGAGCCAGATGATTGTTCCAGGCAAGTTGTACAAAGGTAGGAACTTTGACTGTGCTGGAGGAAGGGCCGGAGACCAGTTTTGTGAAGGTTTAACAAACTGGGTCTTAATAAAAACATGTTTTGTTTTCCCTACCATGCTACCACATAGTTGAACCCCTTTAGCTCAGTCCCCTGGAATCGAGATCTGTCTTCTTTCTGAATATTTAATTGTCTTTTCTTCTGTAAAGTTTTGGACTCCTTCCACTCTGGCTGGATCATTGTGCACTCCTGTTCAGACAGAGAGGTCTCCACTCCTTCTTCTGCAGTCTCATCTCTAGGACTGGTGCAAGGATATCAGGTGCCCTAGGTGAACCTTCATTCTGGTATACCCCCTCCTGCTATACACCTACCTTACTCCAATGCTTCTTTGGCTTGTAGCTTATCCCCCTACTACATTCCAGGCAGAAGAAAAGGCGCTTAAGAGCACGTCGGTTTCCTCTGCAGTGCAGGGAGTCGGGACAGTCTCATGAGCAAACAACCTGGCCGTTCCACCGCCTGCACCATAGCCAGCATGAAAGGACGCTTCAGAGCATGTCCGTTTCCTCTGTGGGGTGGGGTCAGTCTCATGAGATAATCCACAAGCTTTCTTCTTGCTGATCAAGGGGCAGGGGCTGAACTTCTGCCGTTGTCCTTTTGCTGTCTAGTTCACCTTATGGAAGTCCCAGCCCTGATCACCTCTGAATGCTCCAACTTTTGGAACTTATAAGACATTCCTTCATCTCTTCTAGGTCCTCTATGGCTCTTGGAATCCATTGGGGATGTCTGTGTAGACAAGTCTCAAAAATTGCCTTTCATCTTTGGCTCACAGAGCTATCAGAAACAGAACAAAAATCTGACAAGTTCTGCTCTTCAGTCCATTAGCCACCTTAGCTCTCTGACTCTCTCCTGATAGCCCTTAGAGTTTGAGTGCAATCAGAGAAAATCCAAGTTCTTCCAAGCTTCTTAGATTATTTATTCAAACCTATGATCTTCTCACCCTAGGACCTCACTTCATTGAGTCTGGCAGCTCCACTTGGACAGAGAATAAGGGAAACTATTCCATCCTTTGTCTTTGGCCTTAGACTGGTTCAGTAAATCAGGATCCGACTCCTATTGGGCCAAGAGCTTCTCCAAAAGTGGCAGAAAAAATCCACCCAGTCACTGAGCTATATATTTTACATGACATCTCATTTCGCTATCTCCTCCCTTGGCATTCCAAGTAGGGGAAGTCATCTGCATGTGTAAGGTAAATTTATTAACCCCCTGCATAGCTGACGTGTCTCCCTATGTGTACATAGGCAGCTTATTTTATAAAGCGAGGCACACCGACCCACCTGCATACCGACGCACAGTATACTAGGCCAGTGGTTCCCAAACCTGCCCTGAGGGACTCCTAACCAATCAGATTTTCAGGATATCTGCAATAAATATTCCTGAGAAAGATCAGCACACCATAGAGGCAGTGCATACAAATCCATCTCATTAATATTCATTGCTGATATCCTGAAAAACTGACTGGCTAGGAGTCCCCCAGGACAGGTTTGGGAACCACTGTGCTAGGCACATCTGTTACACCTGTTCTAGAACAGGAGTAGCTGGCAGTACCTAAATTGGCGTAGGGGCCCACGTATGTCATCGTATTCTATAATGTATGTGTGTCCTTCGAGGCCATGCCTACAATCCACCCACTCTGCTCCCCCTGTGCATCCCAGGTCAAGATCAGCATGGAAGGCGCTTCGGCACGCAGTAGTAAAATGGCACCTGACCAAGGCACATGCAAAGTACCCGTAGGCAAGCCAGAAAAATCCAGACTTGCGCATGTAGGGGCCACAGATCTTTCTGTAGCTCCCTTATAAAGTCACTCCCAATATGTCCACTGCTACCAGGAATAAGCGGTACCCCTGCCGCGTATACGCACCATAGCCACAAATACTGAGTTCATCTCCGAGGCTGAAATACAAATATACACTAAGTTCAGCAAGTAATGATGATACGTATCGTTTTCATAGCCCTACATGACATATGCAGTGCTGGTAAGTATTCAGGTGCAATATGCCCCGTCCCAAAAAGCTAGAAATCTAAGTTGGTACCTGAGGCAATGGGAGATATGATTTGCCCAAGATTACAGGGAGTGTTGGAGACAGAAACAGGATGTGACCCCCCAAAACCACTAGACCAGTTTCTCTAGTTCCATTATATAAGCAAAAAGAGATCAATGAGACATTACTTTAAATGTATCTATAGGCAACAAGGCCATGAGCCTGTACCATACCTTTATCAAGAAGTAAAAAATAAAATACAGGACATATCCCTGCAGCCAGTCACAGAGTATGACCTCTATCCAGGATAACTTTCGTTGCCTTTGGTATTTGTACTGTACCATCTTGGACAGATGAACACACATATTTCCCCACTTATTTAACACCCATCTCACTTTCTTCTCCCCCCCCCCCATCCCATCTATCCATGAAGTTTGGTAACAGTCTAAATGGCCTACTTTGGAACTCATTGCTGGAGGATGTGTAGCTTGGTTTAAAAATAATAGGTTTTCACAAGTTCCACGAGAAAAAGTCACTTTTATTAAGGTAGACCTGAGAAAAGCCACTGGTTTCCCAGGTAGCATGGAACTGGCTACTTTGTGGGATCTTGTCAGATACTTGCATCTGGTATTGGCCACTGTTTGAAAAAGGATACTGGGCTTGATGGACCTTTGGTCTGACCCAGTACGAGAATTCTTATGTTCCATTTAACACTTTCCTCTGTTGCCTCTTGCAAAACCATAGACTGTGATAAAAAATAAGGACCATAAGGACAGTATGTGAATTCAAGGAAGCATGAGACAAGCACTAAGGATCTCGGAGGGAGAAGGGGTTATAAACACTGCGTTGTTGGCTTGGATGAGCAAACTGGAAGTATGGTTGTTTTCTGCCATCATTTTCTTGGGGGGGGGGGGGGATATTCAGTGCTAACATGGCTAGCCATCACTGCTTAAAACTAACACTGGATATTTAATGCCAGAACCATATCCGGCCACCAGCATTAAATATGCAGGTCACTGCAGACCCCAGAAGCTAACTGGGTAGCGGCAATATTGAGCCGCTGCCGTTAGCCTCCATGGGGAAAGGCCTCTGCTGCGCCTCTCTTTACCCACGGGGAGTGGCTCAACCTTGCCACTGCCTGGTTAACGACGAGTGCTGCCTCTGCTCCACCCCAGAACACCCATGACAGGCCCCGCCGTTACACCTGCTCCATCAGGGGGTATAGCAGCGGCACCCACGGATATGCAAAGCCATTAACCATGCTAGTTCTGCCGAATATCCCATTCAGTGGCATTTATATGATTTGCAGACATGCAAACTGTAAATGCCTTTGAATATCCCCTCCCGTGTTTTTAAATAGTAAACTTTGCTTTCTGTGTGTGGGTGTGCGTGCCCGCTCTTCCTGCAGGTAAAAGAATCTGCTGGCGACTCTTTGACTTTGTGTCACTGTCAGACTCTATTGTTTTGCTTTAAAAGCTGCTGCTCCCCTCCCCCAAACCTGCTGCACAAAGTGACGGTCTAGCTTTGCCTAATAGTTTGGCCGACCCTGTTTCTGGGGCTTATCTGAATATTATTGAGCTTGATTAATCCTGTGAGTTAATATTGCCCTGTTTGAGGATGACAGCTAAAATATTTACTGTCCCACAGCAGTTCCATATTTAAATCCTGTTTAGACATTTTGGACTCACTGTTCAGCAGTTTGGATGAGGTTTTGCACCTACCTGATGTGGTAGGAAGATATCAACAAGGTGCTTCTGCGATGATGATATGAATTCATTTTTTCTCTGGGGTATCAAATCTACTTTAACTAAAACCATGGCACGTCTGTGAAATATGTACCAAAGCATTTGTCCATAAAGCATGTGCTGCGATGTGTCCTTAAAGCAAGACCAGTTAGACATCTGGAAAACATGCAGGGTGACGTGTGCGCAAGGGGCTTGTCTTGCTGAAGTAGCACTCACCACCGTGGGCACAAGTTCAGCCAAACGGCACTGTTGTGGCATCACCAGTGGCCCGTTAAAGTGGAGCACTAGCAGAATCCCCCTGAGCTGTGGCAGAGAGCCTGTGCCAAAACAAGGCAGGTACTGAAGGGATCGTGTGTGATGAGTGCTGAACGGGAAAGATGTAAAAACAAAAGACCCAGCAGAAAGAACTAGTACTAGAGGTGCCTGTAAGGATCTTGCAGGCAATAAAGCTGTCTGCTTGAGAAACAGCATTGCTAGACCAATGGCCTAAGGCTTGAATCCAATTTGGTTGTGTTTATGGGGTCACGCTTTCATAACTGAACAATAATTTATAAGCTCAATATCTGCCCTTATATCTCCTTATCGAGATGCAGAGTCAAGCTGCTCTGCTGAAAGATTTGCTTAAAGTATTTGTACATCCTGAACCCAGGCTCATAGCCACGGCCAGCGGTGTTGGAAAAGGAAGATGTACTGGATGAAAACGAGCCATCTTCCTGGCTGATACCTTCAGAGAAATTGCCTGTTCTGCTCAGCTCAGCCCTATGCCTCTTGAGACCACATGAATGCAGGGTGAGACTTCAGGCTAGCTGTGACAGGACAACAGGATGGAGGGTTACAGTTAACCTTAGCATTAATACAGAGGGATTACCAGATAAGCTCCAGGTCATCAGGGAAAGCCTGAGCCAGCACTTGATTTACTTTTTATTTATTTATTTTATTTATTTATATTCTCTTATATACCGCGCTATTCTGCATCAGTGTGGTTTACATTGAGCAAACTGAAATTACATTGAACAGGGCATTATAGCTTGGAGAAAACTATTTTACTTGGGATTTACCCCAAGATCTCTCTGGGTGTGCAGTGCTTCTTTTCTCATGGGGGAAATTTAGGCCTGATTCACGATAGGATTTGTAACTGGCTCTAGCTTCATCGAACAGGATTTATCCAGAGCTGGGTTCACCCCACTGCCTGCAGGGATTGTAGTTCTGATTTCCCAAATGCAATCACCAAGAATAGCAAGACTACAAGTCCTTGCATGCAAATCTGGAGTCGGTTAGCAGTCATAATTCACAATTGTCTGATATCTCCAGTTTTACTCACACAAACTGAAGCCACTCTCTTTCTTTACTCCATTGCATGGATGGCCCTGTGGTTCTGGTTTCCCCAACAAAAGCAGCTCCTACATTTTCATGCATGCACAGGGAAAGACCTGGACTGGATCAATGTCTTGGCTAAAACAAAATAGAACCAGCCTGTCAAGCTGAAAGGAACGAGGGCGTCCAGAAGAGCTTGGCAGTAAGGTTCAACAGCCTGTTCTGCTCTGAAACTGTATCCCATAAATCTGCAATGAATCCTATTACCATTTGTTTATTTATAAAATCTTCTATACCGCCCCCCAAACTCATGATTGTTTGAAGTGATAAAGAATTAAAGCCATAAGAATATAACTAAACAAACAGTAGAATCCACTTTGCCATTAACCAAGACGACCAGAAAGAAGGCAGCGCCATTTTCTTGCATGACAAACCCTGAGACTGAGGCCGGCCTCAGGTTAACTGGTGGCATACTGGGGGCAGGACAAGAGTGAGACCATTCAAGGAGTAGCCTAGTGGTCACAGCAGCATGCTGAGAACCAGAGACACCAGGATTCAAATCCCAGTTATTCCACTGACAGTCTTCATGACCTTTGGCAAGTCACTTCACTCTCCATAGCCTCAAGTGTAAAATATACCTGTATCTAAACATAAGTCACCTTGAGCTACCATTGAAAAGATTTGGGGAGAGGGCCCAGGGGAGGTGTTTTTGCAGTGTCAACTGCTTGAAGGTTCAAGTCTGGCATTTGGAAAACAAAAACAAATACAATTGCATTTATTTTTATTTTTTCTTTTCAAAATGAAATGAAAATGGGAAATGTTAATATTTCCCTTTTTTTCCCCTCAAAAGAAACAAAATTCCTGTTCACTGATGACTTTAAGGCAGCCAGTCAGTGTGACAAAGCAGTTGAGAATGAAAACTTTGATCTCACCTACTAATTTGCTTCCCTTGAGTCTGACCAGACCAGTCCAGAATGGATGTGTTATTCCCTTCTACCAGCAGATGGAAACAGAACAACAGCATGTGAGCTGAGCCCTATGGCCACATGCTCAGTAGTTTCTGTAACAACAGAAATGGAGGGTTACATGGCTTGCCCAAGACCACAAGGAGCATCAGTGGATTTGAACACTGGATGTTCTGGGCCAAGGCTAATGCCTTAACCACTAGAGTACTCCTCCACTCCTTCTGTAGAGCTGACAAGAGTCGAAAGAAGCTCTAAAACTTTGAATGAAATATATTCAAACAAAAATCAGGGCAGAACTCTCAACTGGCCTGGTAGGACTCAAGGAAAGAAAACTAGCAGGTAAAACCAAATTTTCCCTTCCTTAATCCGCCAGAGCAGTCTAGAAAGGATGGGATGTAAAAGAGCAATCCTTTACACTGTGAGAGATATGGCCATCCCTGTTCCAAAAGCCATGTCTTCTCTCGAAAGAACATCCAACCTACAATGCTTTGAGAGAATGCAACGACAACCACAGTGCTGCTCTACAAATTTCCTCAGAAGAGACTCAACAAGCCTCTACCCAGGAGGCTGCCAATCTCCTGGTTCAATTAGCCCACAGACCCTCAGGGGCTACCTGTTCACTAAGAAGATAGCCCGAAGAAAGCACTTCTTTGAGCCACCAAGCTACAGTGGGCTTCGTAGTAGCCTCTCCTTGTTTTAATCCCCTGAGGAAGGCAAATAAATGGTCAAATTTTGAAACTCATTGGTTACGTCCAAATACAGAATTGGGGGTCTATGTAAATCCAGTGTACAAAGACTATGGAGGTCTTCCCCACAATTCTCCCTATGAAAAATGGTAATCCTAAGCATCTGGTTCTAGGATTAGCCCAAACATTAGGCAAGACTAGCTGGTTACCTAGAGCAGCAGTTGCTGAGGAGCAGCAAAGAGCAGCAGCAGATCCCGAGAGCCCCACAAACTCAACGAGCCATCAGCATATTCTTTCACCTGCAGGGAGAACAGGCATGCACATGCGTACAAAGCATAGGTTGACATTTAAAAGGATGATGTCCAGTTATGCATTTTTACAGAATTATTGTGGGAGAGGTGGTGTTTTGATAATCATGGTTGTTGAGTTTAACTATCAAAATCTCAGAGGGGGGATGAGGGAGTGTAAGGTTGAAGGTTCACCTAGGGTACCCAATACTTTGCACCTGCCCTGTCTGATTTACATGAAAGGCTGAAACCACCTTCAGTGTAAGGAAGGAACTGTTCGAATGGAAATTCCTGCCTCTGAGAAGTGTAAAAAGGGTGTTCAACATGACAATACCATGACAAATTATTCTGGCCAAGCACATCACCACCAAGAAGGCTACCTTCAGAGTGAAGGCCTTTGAACCAATTTGGAGAATGTCTCTAAAAGGAGTGCTCCCTAGTGTCTGGAGAACCAGGCTAACTTTCCAAGCCAGAACGATCAGGTGCACTGGGGAAAACGTGCATGACTCTTTTAAAAAGCTGCATCAGGTCAGGATGCAAGGCCAACGAGCCACCCTCCAGTCACTCCCAATAACATGCTAGCACTGCCACCTGAACCAAGTGAAGTTAGATCCATTTTTGTGACAAAGACGGCTAGGATTCTACAGCGAAGAGGTGCCTGCAGCCACATCCGAGTCCAGCCTTCGGTAGTTACAAGACCCCCTGCCAGAAACGTCCAAGGTAGAAGGAAGGATGCCCACAGCCTGTATCTCTGACCAGCCTCCAAGGAATAGGAAGTAAAATGAGAGAAGGGGAAGAAGACTGGAATCCTCAACTTAGGAGGAGAATATCAGTAAAACGTGAAGCAGCTTTTCTCTATCTCAGAGGAGGGGGGAGGGAGGTGCATTGTAACTTTTACGGTTCTTAAACTTTTCATTCTTATGGATTTGAGTACTATTTTGATTAATACAACTTTCAGTAAAATGTATTAATTCAGAACAATCTATGAACTGGAATGTAACTTTCTGGAAGTGTAGGTAAGTGACAGAGTGAGTGGATAATAGCCTCCCAGCCGTAGCTGGTCCTGTCCCAGAACCCTGCAAATCCCAAGGGTGACCGTACTAAGTCTGCTTCACTTGAGATATGTGCCTCTGGTCTCTCCACAGAGTGAATGGTGACTGGTGGGAGACCCCCAACCAGGGGACTACATATCTGAGAGTGTGGGTGTAAGGTTGCCAACTGACCAGTTTTAGGCTGGCCCGGATGGCTTTATATGCTGGAGGCTGGCAGCCGGCAGGGTGGTAAAACTGGCCAATGAAGGGCCGGTTTTCTGCCGATTGCCAATCGATCCTATCTGTTATCTGCCCATGGGGATCCCGACCTCCCACAGGCAGCAGAAGTGCTGAGAAGCTGGGAGAACTGGTGACTGCACAGCCTGCCATAAAAAAAGTAAGGCTTATGCTGAGCTGCTGAATAAACCAGAGGCAGTAGGTTTTACTGCCCCTTTAATTTACTCATCCAACTGTGCAGCAAACAGTATTTTTTTTTTTGACAGGTTGTGCAGTCACCAGCTCCTGGCTGTGTTTTCAGCACTCTGTGCATGATGGGGGTGAATGGAGGACAGGGGTGTGTACGAGGGAGGGGAGACTGAAGGAGAGAGTCTCGGGGTGGGGGAGGGACAGCAGGAGAGGGATTGGTGCAAGGAGGGAAGGGATAAATGCATAGGAAGTAAGTAAAGGGCACAATGTGCAGGTAGAGGCACCCCAGCCCCACACTACACACACACATACACACACCCCATCATACACACGCATGCACCCCCCACCCCTGTGCCGCACGCGCACGCACCCCACACCCCACCCCACACACACATAGGTGTAGCTCAATGGGTCAGTGGCATAAGGTTACCAGATTTTTTTCAGGTAAATCTGAGACTCTAATTCAAAGTGGGGGGAGGAAGATACACCTTAGTTCCAATCTGAGCAAGAATGTGTGGAGGAGGGAAAAGGACTCATTACCTTGCCCCCTCCCCCACCCCCCACGCAACAATATCGCTTCTAAGCAGGCAAATAAACAGAGAAATAGAAACAGAGGTGCATTTCCCCTGCACTGTGTAAAATATAAAGATGATGGATCTAAATTCTAAAAACTGAGATACTTAAATCACTAAACTGAAAATAAATTATCTACCCTCCTCTGTCCCCCTTGCTGGAGTCAGGGACAATCCCCCAAAATCAAGGGCATCTGGTAACCTGAAGTGGGGGTGGTGGGAGGTGGAAGAGTGGGGTCCCTGCAGTGGCCCATCAAGAGCCTGATTTATGAAGCTTTTTACCATGGAAAATAGGAAAACAGTCTAGTAAATCAGGGCCTAAAATCAAAAGAGTAACTGATACACCTTTTTGGGGGAAGGGGTACATGCACTGTGAGCTAGGTTTCAGTGGCCGGCTCCTAGATTCCAAGAAAATGTGTCAAGGCCTAGTTTAAAGCGTGCGTGTGCGCCAAGACGGTCCTACCACGTCCCATCCCCCTCTAACGTCAGATGCCATCAGATGGGGCAGAACTATCTCAGCGTGCGCATGGTCTAAACAGTCTTGCATTTTCTTGTGCCGAATCTGCAAGGAAATGCTGGGCATGCGGGCTAGGGAGGCAGAAGAGTGATATTGGACATGGGGGGAGGTCCTGACTAATTCACAATATGCTTGGTATTGAGATATATATTTTTTCTCTTACGGTAAGCTTTATGGGGAAGGTTCTAGCTCTCTGCCCTGCTCTGCAGAGATTGTTGGGGAAGGAGCCGGGGATGGGGCTCGGTGTATGCAGAATATATGTTTTTTATTTATTTTATTTATTTATTTAACAGTATTTCTAAACCGCCTTATCTTAATAATCAAGGTGGTATCACAGCAAGCAATCAGGTAAAGTGTGTGTGTTGTACATGCAGTGAGGATAAAACTTAGTTGTGTGAGGGATGTGTTGGGTGCTTGATTTGTTTGAGCTATATACAGGGTGGGCTATTTACAGTGGTGCTAGAATCATATTTTATATATATTCAGTTGTTTGGGAGGATTGGAGTGCTGTTTGGATTTAATGCCATATAGGAGAACATATGTGTGTTGAAGGGACTGTAGCTGAATTGGTGCTGGAGAGGTCGATCTCTTGTACTCCCCCCCCCGATATAGCCTGCAGATGCTAAAGCCTGAACCGTTGCCATCTCTGCAGTTATGTTTTGTGGGCAAGTCAGGGGGTAGGGATGGGCAGAGCGTGGCTAGCCACAGGTGGCGGGTTTTTCTCTTTCAAAAAGTTGGCAACCGTATGTGGGTGGTGAAAATAAATTTGGGAACTCTCTTCACTCACTAATCCATGTACTTCTGAGGACAGAGCTACTATGTTATCCAGTTTCAGGAGAAGACCTTTTAGCCAGGCCAAAACAGTGTTCTATTTCTACTCCTTGATTCAGGGGTGCCTCAAGGCAACCTGTTGCTTGAGGCAGGAGATAAACTGATAACCGCCTCCCCTCCCCCCGCCAAAACGGAGGGGCCTCCTCAGAGCTCTACTCAAAAAGCAGGGAATCCTCTCACATAGAACAGCAGACAGAAGGTCGACCCAAGAAAATTGTTGACTGGTGATTTTCACTTCCTAATTTTTTCACCAAGAAAAAAGAAAGCAATATATTCCCAGGCTGTATAATTTAAAAATTTTGCAATGTTGTTTATATGCAGCAAAAATTAGAGCAGTTGAATTATGTCACCTTGGAGTCTAATATAAATCATACCAACTCCTCACATTGCATACTGGACCAGCACGGTATTATATGGGAATTCCACAAAAAAGAAAGCAAGCTCTTTGCACACCATGGAACTAAAGGAGAAAGTGAGAATCATAGCACAATGTATAATTTAATTTAATTTTGGTGTTATAAACTGTGCTGTGTTGCTTGCTTTATTTTTGAACATATATTCTGTATACAAAGAAACCCTCTCCCAAAAATGGGTGCAGCGCAGAACTAGGACATTTCCCCATACCTGGGATAGTGTGGCATGCGGTGGGAAGGAGGTTTCTGTTAAAACAGCAAATAGCAGTTCAGGGAAAACAAAATGTGTTTTTATTTAGACCCAGTTGGTTAAACCTTCACAAAACTGGTCTTCCAGCCCAGTTAAAGTTTCTACTTTTCTACAGCTTGCCTTGAACAAACTCCTGCCTCCATGGGCCTCTCTCTCTCCTGCAGCCTGCTAGGTTTTTAACCTCTTCTGTAAGCCACCTCCTCCCAGCTCTGAAATCTGGGCTGCAGGCTCTCTTAAAGGGGCCTGTTGATAATACCTCTGGAGAGGGATGGGCAGCACTCTATTTCTGGTATTGTGATGGGGGTCTATAATTTCTGATTCTGGAGTCATCTCAGTAACAGCAATATAAACCCTCACCAGTACTGGGAATATTGTGAAGTAATACAAAACCCTATGTAAGAATCCACTACAAGACCCTCAGCATTGCATCATGTTTTGGTACAGGATATTCCATTTCTAGCAGTTATCTCCTTGTGGGATAGCTGCTTTGGTTCGGCCTGCTTCTATATAACCCTTAAGAACAGGATGAGGATGTGTGGTTTCCTTCAGTGAGGGCTGTTCCAAGGGCTGTGCGAGCAATGTGGCTGCACATTGCAGAAGGGGGCCCTGATATCATCGCTGGCCTTCCAGGAAGCTCAAAAAGAGTGAGTTACTGAACGTGGCTGGGTGGAGAGGGCACCAGATTCATTAGTCACACAGGGTGTTTTTCTAGCTTGGTACGGCTCTGCTTTTAGTCTTTGTTTGATTTGCTGTTGCATATTTGTGTGTTGCGTGGAGAGGTCCTGCTCTGGACCAACTTTTATTTAAGTTGTACCCATCATGGAATCATCCCTTGATCCTTAATCTTGTCTACATGTGAGGAGTGAAAAGAAGCCAGAGGTTTCACCTACCCCCTGCCTGAGTATGGAGGTCAGATTGGAGGTTCTAGCTTGCTTCCCAAGACTAACAGAGGAGTCTGCAATACTGGGTTGGACTTTGCCTATTGGAGAATTTGCTTCCAAGTGCTGAAGAAAGGAGGAGAGAAGTAGGATTCCAGGCAGGAGGGAGAAAGAACTTTGTGGTCCACTAAGTGCTCAGGAGCTCCCAATCCGTAATCCCTGTGCCAGATGCAGAATAGCCTTACAGTTACACTACAAATGACCTGAGCCAGGACGTCAGGCTCCATCTCTGGTCTTGTTCATATCCAGGCTAAAAACTCACCTCTTTGAGACTGCTTTTGGATCCTGATCCCTCAGACTCCTGTTCACCCCCTATGTGTTCCTTACCATTCCCGTCGATATATCCAAGTCCCCACTGTGATTCTGTCTGTCTTGACTAGACTATAAGCTCTGATGAACAGGAACTGTCTCATACATGTGTCTGTATAGCGCTGTCTATGCCGTGTAGCACTAGACAAATGATTAGTGGTAATAGCACACTGGGATCGCAGATACAGACACCTTAAGGGAACACTACCCATGTTACTAAAGACTGAGTAGTTGTTGTACTGAACATTGCAACCAATTATGGATTGTGTTGGACATTTCTACAGTAAATAGAACTGGAGTACCCAATTCAGTGTCAAGAGCTTCTTTAATTTATGTGCTGAGGACCTTAAAGGGATTCCCTTCCCCCTGTGCAGAATCTGTCGCTGTGCTGGCTGAGTGAAGGAGCAGAAAAGAGCCGTAGAAAAATTTGTTCTGTGACCTGGAGCCTGGTGGGACCAGCTTGCCACTTGGGGGACCTGGGGAAGGGGGAGGTTACAAAGAAATGGCACCCAGTGTAGAGCCTGAAGGCACAGAAGCTGAATTTGAGAGAAAAATGGACTTTTAAGCTATTTACCAAAGTTTGAAAAATGTATGCAAAAATGGTCATATGGTCAGCAAAGATGGCTACTGTTCTCACCCAGGGAACAAGGAGGACAAAGCGCAAAGCTGCCAGGAAGAAGGGCGCAAAGCCACCAGGAAGAAGAGCGCAAATGTGCCCCAGGAAGAAGGGCGCAAAGCCACCAGGAAGAAGAGCACAAATGCGCCCCAGGAAGAAGAGCGCAAAGCCACCAGGAAGAAGAGCACAAATGTGCCCCAGGAAGAAGGGCGCAAAGCCACCAGAACGAAGGGCACAAAGCCAACAGGAAGAAGGGCGCAAAGCCACCAGGAAGAAGGCCACAAAGCCACCTGGAAGAAGAGCACAAATGCGCCCCAGGAAGAAGGCCACAAAGCCACCAGGAAGAAGAGCACAAATGCGCCCCAGGAAGAAGAGCGCAAAGCCACCAGGAAGAAGAGCACAAATGTGCCCCAGGAAGAAGGGCGCAAAGCCACCAGGAAGAAGGGCACAAAGCCACCTGGAAGAAGAGCACAAATGCGCCCCAGGAAGAAGGGCGCAAAGCCACCAGGAAGAAGGGCACAAAGCCACCAGGAAGAAGAGCGCAAATGCGCCCCAGGAAGACGGGCGCAAAGCCACCAGGAAGAAGGGCACAAAGCCACCAGGAAGAAGAGCGCAAATGCGCCCCAGGAAGAAGGGCGCAAAGCCACCAGGAAGAAGAGCACAAATGCGCCCCAGGAAGAAGAGCGCAAAGCCACCAGGAAGAAGAGCACAAATGCGCCCCAGGAAGAAGGGCACAAAGCCACCTGGAAGAAGAGCACAAATGCGCCCCAGGAAGAAGAGCGCAAAGCCACCAGGAAGAAGAGCACAAATGTGCCCCAGGAAGAAGGGCGCAAAGCCACCAGGAAGAAGGGCACAAAGCCACCTGGAAGAAGAGCACAAATGCGCCCCAGGAAGAAGGGCGCAAAGCCACCAGGAAGAAGAGCACAAATGCGCCCCAGGAAGAAGGGTATAAAGCCACCAGGAAGAAGGGCGCAAAGCCACCAGGAAGAAGAGCACAAATGCGCCCCAGGAAGAAGGGCGCAAAGCCACCAGGAAGAAGAGCGCAAAGCCACCAGGAAGAAGAGCACAAATGCACCCCAGGAAGAAGGGCGCAAAGCCACCAGGAAGAAGGGCGCAAAGCCACCAGGAAGAAGAGCACAAATGCGCCCCAGGAAGAAGGGCGCAAAGCCACCAGGAAGAAGAGCACAAATGCGCCCCAGGAAGAAGGGTACAAAGCCACCAGGAAGAAGGGCGCAAAGCCACCAGGAAGAAGAGCACAAATGCGCCCCAGGAAGAAGGGCGCAAAGCCACCAGGAAGAAGAGCGCAAAGCCACCAGGAAGAAGAGCACAAATGCGCCCCAGGAAGAAGGGCGCAAAGCCACCAGGAAGAAGGGCGCAAAGCCACCAGGAAGAAGAGCACAAATGCGCCCCAGGAAGAAGGGCGCAAAGCCACCAGGAAGAAGAGCGCAAAGCCACCAGGAAGAAGAGCACAAATGCGCCCCAGGAAGAAGGGCGCAAAGCCACCAGGAAGAAGAGCACAAATGCGCCCAAGGAAGAAGAGCGCAAATGCGCCCCAGGCAGAAGGGCGCAAAGCCACCAGGAAGAAGGGCGCAAAGCCACCAGGAAGAAGAGCACAAATGCGCCCCAGGAAGAAGGGCACAAAGCCACAAGGAAGAAGAGCACAAATGCGCCCCAGGAAGAAGGGCGCAAAGCCACCAGGAAGAAGGGCACAAAGCCACAAGGAAGAAGAGCGCAAATGCGCCCCAGGAAGAAGGGCGCAAAGGCACCAGAAAGAAGGGTGCAAAGCCACCTGGAAGAAGAGCACAAATGCGCCCCAGGAAGAAGGGCACAAAGGCACCAGAAAGAAGGGCGCAAAGCCACCAGGAAGAAGGGCGCAAAGCCACAAGGAAGAAGAGCACAAATGCGCCCAAGGAAGAAGAGCGCAAATGCGCCCCAGGAAGAAGGGCGCAAAGCCACCAGGAAGAAGGGCGCAAAGCCACCAGGAAGAAGAGCACAAATGCGCCCCAGGAAGAAGGGCACAAAGCCACAAGGAAGAAGAGCGCAAATGTGCCCCAGGAAGAAGGGCGCAAAGGCACCAGGAAGAAGAGCACAAATGCGCCCCAGGAAGAAGGGCGCAAAGCCACCAGGAAGAAGGGCACAAAGCCACAAGGAAGAAGAGCGCAAATGCGCCCCAGGAAGAAGGGCGCAAAGGCACCAGAAAGAAGGGCGCAAAGCCACAAGGAAGAAGAGCGCAAATGCGCCCCAGGAAGAAGGGCGCAAAGGCACCAGAAAGAAGGGCGCAAAGCCACCTGGAAGAAGAGCACAAATGCGCCCCAGGAAGAAGGGCGCAAAGGCACCAGAAAGAAGGGCGCAAAGCCGCCAGGAAGAAGGGCGCAAAGCCACAAGGATGAAGAGTGCAAATGCGCCCCAGGAAGAAGGGCGCAAAGCCACCAGGAAGAAGGGCGCAAAGCCACCAGGAAGAAGAGCACAAATGCGCCCCAGGAAGAAGGGCGCAAAGCCACCAGGAAGAAGGGCGCAAAGCCACCAGGAAGAAGAGCACAAATGCGCCCCAGGAAGAAGGGCGCAAAGCCACCAGGAAGAAGGGCGCAAAGCCACCAGGAAGAAGAGCACAAATGCGCCCCAGGAAGAAGGGCGCAAAGCCACCAGGAAGAAGGGCGCAAAGCCACCAGGAAGAAGAGCACAAATGCGCCCCAGGAAGAAGGGTGCAAAGCCACCAGGAAGAAGGGCGCAAAGCCACCAGGAAGAAGGGTGCAAAGCCACCAGAAAGAAGGGCGCAAAGCCACCAGGAAGAAGGGCGCAAAGGCACCAGGAAGAAGAGCACAAAGCCACCAGGAAGAAGGGCGTAAAGCCACCAGGAAGAAGGGTGCAAAGCCACCAGAAAGAAGGGCGCAAAGCCACCAGGAAGAAGGGCGCAAAGCCACCAGGAAGAAGAGCACAAATGCGCCCCAGGAAGAAGGGCGCAAAGCCACCAGGAAGAAGAGCGCAAAGCCACCAGGAAGAAGGGCGTAAAGCCACCAGGAAGAAGAGCGCAAAGCCACCAGGAAGAAGGGCGCAAAGCCACCAGGAAGAAGAGCGCAAAGCCACCAGGAAGAAGGGCGCAAAGCCACCAGGAAGAAGAGCACAAATGCGCCCCAGAAAGAAAGGCACAAAGCCACCAGGAAGAAGGGTGCAAAGCCACCAGGAAGAAGGGCACAAAGCCACCAGGAAGAAGGGCACAAATGCGCCCCAGGAAGAAGGGCGCAAAGCCACCAGGAAGAAGGGCGCAAAGCCACCAGGAAGAAGAGCACAAAGCCACCAGGAAGAAGAGCACAAATGCGCCCCAGGAAGAAGGGCGCAAAGCCACCAGGAAGAAGAGCGCAAAGCCACCAGGAAGAAGGGCGCAAAGCCACCAGGAAGAAGGGCGCAAAGCCACCAGGAAGAAGAGCACAAATGCGCCCCAGGAAGAAGGGTGCAAAGCTACCAGGAAGAAGGGTGCAAAGCCACCAGGAAGAAGGGCGCAAAGCCACCAGGAAGAAGAGCACAAATGCGCCCCAGGAAGAAGGGCACAAAGCCACCAGGAAGAAGAGCACAAATGCGCCCCAGGAAGAAGGGTACAAAGCCACCAGGAAGAAGGGCGCAAAGCCACCAGGAAGAAGAGCACAAATGCGCCCCAGGAAGAAGGGCGCAAAGCCACCAGGAAGAAGGGCGCAAAGCCACCAGGAAGAAGAGCACAAATGCGCCCCAGGAAGAAGGGTACAAAGCCACCAGGAAGAAGGGCGCAAAGCCACCAGGAAGAAGAGCACAAATGCGCCCCAGGAAGAAGGGCGCAAAGCCACCAGGAAGAAGAGCACAAATGCGCCGCAGGAAGAAGGGTACAAAGCCACCAGGAAGCAGGGCGCAAAGCCACCTGGAAGAAGAGCACAAATGCGCCCCAGGAAGAAGGGCGCAAAGCCACCAGGAAGAAGAGCACAAATGCGCCCCAGGAAGAAGGGTACAAAGCCACCAGGAAGAAGGGCGCAAAGCCACCTGGAAGAAGAGCACAAATGCGCCCCAGGAAGAAGGGCGCAAAGCCACCAGGAAGAAGGGCGCAAAGCCACCTGGAAGAAGAGCACAAATGCGCCCCAGGAAGAAGGGCGCAAAGCCACCAGGAAGAAGAGCACAAATGCGCCCCAGGAAGAAGGGCGCAAAGCCACCAGGAAGAAGGGCGCAAAGCCACCTGGAAGAAGAGCACAAATGCGCCCCAGGAAGAAGGGCGCAAAGCCACCAGGAAGAAGAGCACAAATGCGCCCCAGAAAGAAGGGTACAAAGCCACCAGGAAGAAGGGCGCAAAGCCACCTGGAAGAAGAGCAGAAATGCGCCCCAGGAAGAAGGGCGCAAAGCCACCAGGAAGAAGAGCACAAATGCGCCCCAGGAAGAAGGGTACAAAGCCACCAGGAAGAAGGGCGCAAAGCCACCTGGAAGAAGAGCACAAATGCGCCCCAGGAAGAAGGGCGCAAAGCCACCAGGAAGAAGAGCACAAATGCGCCCCAGGAAGAAGGGCGCAAAGCCACCAGGAAGAAGAGCGCAAAGCCACCAGGAAGAAGAGCACAAATGCGCCCCAGGAAGAAGGGCGCAAAGCCACCAGGAAGAAGAGCACAAATGCGCCCCAGGAAGAAGGGCGCAAAGCCACCAGGAAGAAGAGCGCAAATGCGCCCCAGGAAGAAGGGCGCAAAGCCACCAGGAAGAAGGGCGTACTGCACATGCACCTGATATCCTAGATGATTTCACAAACCGGGAACCAGTCCAGAGATGTTGTGTTGTCCGTAGGCTGTAAGGTTCACGAAACCAAACTGACCAATCTCCCACCGTTGTATATACTTCCTAACTGTATATAGTTGTGATCCCCTGTTTCTGTTGCATGGTTATAAATAGCTATTATGATGCTGTTTATTGTATTAACTCATACATTCTATGTAAACCACCTTGACCTGGCAAAAGGCGGCTAATTAAAATAAATAAAATGTGTATAAGACAAGCTGATAAGAGAGCATAAGGCATCCGGTTACAGGCACATGCACGCTGGAGCCCTCAAGCCAGAAACATTGTGATTGCACCTGTAACCAGTAGCTGCTGCACCCCAGCCTCCTCACCGAGGACTGCACCCACCAGCCTACTACTACAATCAGTAGAAACGGAAACTGCTTCTATTGGTCCAGGGGACTGACCCAGCAACTAATCAGCAGCTTCTAAACTCTGCTGTCAGACTGGCAATAGTGACTGAGGAGAAGAGTTGTGTGCATGGAGAGTGAGGTGAGCAACTATCAGGCAGTGCCCAGATTGGGGCTGCTCAAGTGAGAGGCGAACAGATAGTTTGCTACAGCAGAGCAGCACAACTATGAGTATATCCAGAATCACCATGTCACTGACAGGGGACCCTTATACTGCCCACTGAGTTAAGGGCAGTTCAGTATTAAAGATGCCAAAGTGCCCATTTCATATGAGTCTAATGCCTACTATATGGGACAGAGATCAATGCTAGTGGTTCTCCACTGTGGAGGCTATTTGAGAAAGGAGTGATTGGAAAGGCCACCTTGCTAGGATGTTCAACTCATTCAGTAGGCCATATTTACTTTCGTTGACACAGGACTTGGATGATTTGTGTCTAATCCTACTTCACAAATGCTATTGAGCAGTAGTTTGCACAGTGGGCCACAGCAGGAAGAAAGTTGGGTGGATAGTCCCTGTCATTTCTTTATAGTCCATGGGTAAAACCTTGTGGGAGCTTTTCCTCACAAGGGAACCTGAGAAGTCCATAGTGGGACCTATGGTTCAGACAAAGGATGGTCCCTCAGGCTCAAGATGACACCAACCCCCCCTCCCCCCGAGTGGACAGACTTCAGCTGTGTAATGGCCATTGGAATGTGACTCATCCTAGAAAGTGAGTTGCCTTCGCTCCCAAAGAGAATGGGCCAGGGCTTTAAGCAGCCTCCAGTTCCATCCACTTGCCTACCTGCCAACCGAGGACATGGATGAGGCTGATTGCAAGAAATTCATCAAGCAAGATTGGAAAAATACCTAATGGGCTCCCTGGAGTCACAAACAGTGGTTAAACAACGGATGAATGTCTTGATTAAGTGGGATCCTGCAACCAGTGAACCTGATGGTGATGAAGAAGAAACAAGAGCCCACTGCAAGAGCATAAGAACATAAGATATGCCATACTGGGTCAGACCAAGGTCCATCAAGCCCAGTATCTTGTTTCCAACAGTGGCCAATCTAAGTATACCTAGCAGTCTCCCCAAAAGACACCGGTTCCTCAATGCTTGTATTGGCTCAAGCAGTGATATCCTGGGTCCCTTTTAATAATAGTTTATGGACCTTTCCTCTAGGAACTTGTCCAAACCTTTTTTAAACCCAGCTACACTAACAGCTTTTACTACATCCTCCAGTAACAAATTCCAGAGTTTGATTACACGTTGAGTGAAAAAATATTTTCTTTTATTAGTCTTAAATAGGTTACCCTGTAGTTTCATTGCATGTCCCCTAGTCGTTTTATATTCTGACGACGTAAACAATCGATCTACGTTTACCCGTTCCACTCCATTCATTAATTTATAGACCTCTATCATATCTCCCCTCAGCCATCTCTTTTCCAGGTTGAAAAGCCCCAACCTTCTTAGCCTCTATTCATAGGAGTATCCTTCCATCCCCTTTACCATTTTGGTGGCTCTTCTCTGCACCTTTTCTAATAACACTATATCCTTTTTAAGATACGGCGACCAGAATTGCACACAATATTCAATGTGCGGTCGTACCATGGAACGATACAGAGGCATTATAATATCCTTTGTTTTATTTTTCATTGCTTTCCTTATGATACCTAGCATTTTATTTGCTCTCTTTGCTGCCGCTGCACACTGGGCGGAGAGTTTCAACATGTTATCCACGATGACGCCTAAATCTTTTTCCTGGGTACTGGTTCTCAATGTGGAATCTGATGTGGTATTTAAAGGTGCGGAAGAATTGAAGGAAATATCGATACATCGGGAAGATGTATTACAACTATTAGATAAACTGAAGAGTAGCATATCACCTGGGCCGGATGGTATACATCCAAGGGTGTTGAAAGAACTGAAATATGAGATTGCAGACCTGCTATTAGTAATCTGTAAACTATCATTAAAATCATCTCTAATACCTGAAGATTGGAGGATCGCCAATGTAACACCAATTTTTAAAAAGGGTTCCTGGGGTGATCCGGGAAACTACAGACCGGTGAGCCTCACGTTAGTACCGGAAAAAATGGTAGAAACCATCATGAAGAATAAAATTACTCAGCATTCAACGTTGGATCCTTGGGAGGGAAAAGGCACAATGATTTGTATCATACGTTTTCTTGTTTGTATTTAGAGGGGGTTGTGAGAAGTAACATTCAGACAGTATAGTTGGCCAGGGATTTATTCGCATTTTCTCTGGCTTTGTTTATTTAAAATGTTTTTCCTTTTGTATTTATCAAATGTTTCTCCAAAACGTGGTCTGAAGCATTTTGGATTTTCCTATTATTGTTTTTCCTTTTGTATTCTTTTCTTGCTTTTCTTTATACTGTAATTATTACTGTATAATCATGTAAATTTCATAAATAAATAATTAAAAAAAAAAATTACTCAGCATGTAGATAGTCGACAAGAGCGGTCTATCAAATGGCGAAATAAAGATAAAGATAGTCATGGCCTAATGGGAGACAGCCAACATGGCTTTAGACAAGACAGATCTTGTCTTACTAATCTGTTATGTTTTTTTGAAGGTGTGAATAAATAGGTGGACAAAGGTGAGTCGGTTGATATAGTGTATCTGGACTTTCAGAAAGCCTTTGCAAGGTCCCTCATCAGAGACTTTTGGCAAAACTAAAGAGTCATGGGATAGGAGGCAGTGTACTACTGTAGATCAGGAACTGGTTAAAAGATAGAAAGCAGAGGGTTGGGCTAAATGGCCAATTTTCCCAATGGAGAAAGGTGAATGGAGAAACCACCACCCAGGAAAAAGATTTAGGCGTCATTGTGGATAGCATGTTAAAACCCTCGGCCCAGTGTGCAGCGGCGGCCAAGAGAGCAAATAGAATGCTAGGTATGATAAGGAAAGGAATGGAAAATAAAACAAAAGATATTATAATGCCTCTATATCATTCCATGGTGAGACCGCACCTTGAATATTGTGTGCAATTCTGGTCGCCGTATCTTAAAAAGGATATAGCGGGGAGATTGCCACTGTGAAGGAGCTGCCATGTATTCACCAGCTACACGGTTCAGAGCAGCGGGACCTGGAGGAGGCTTTTTTGGTCATCGGGCAGGCGGGAGGAGGACGTGCCTTGGCCCGGAGGACCCTGCTGTGCCCTATAAAGCCCTCCGGTTGAGAGCGAGCAGTTGGGAGATTGCCGCTGTGAAGGAGCTGCCGTGTATTCACCAGCTGCACGGTTCAGAGCAGCGGGACCTGGAGGAGGCTTTTTTGGTCATCGGGCAGGCGGGAGGAGGACGTGCCTTGGCCCGGAGGACCCTGCTGTGCCCTATAAAACTCTCCGCTTCTTTACGCGGCCGCGTGTCGCGGCCCGCGTGGCGTGGCCTAAAGGGGCGTGGCTCAAGGGGCAGGACACGCCCCTTTGGCGCCCCTTCGGCGCACGTGAGGCGTTCATGTGGTGTGTCCATTCAGAGCTGATTCCATCATCATGGGTAAAAGGAAGGCGAAGGTTGGTGATAAATCTGGGGCTGGAAGCTCAGCAGAGAAAGTGGTGGGCCCTATGGACATGCACATGACTGCCCTGCTGCCTGGTAATCCATCTCCGGAGGAGGTCTCGTTGAGTCCTGTTCTCCGGTCTCCTCCTCCTTTTCCTCTTCCTGCTCTTTAGAAACATAGAAACATAGAAACACGATGACAGAAAAAGACCACAAGGCCCATCTAGTCTGTCCTTCCATAACTACAACAGTCCACTTTTTACCTTTAGAGATCCTCTGTGTTGGTCCCATGCTTTTTTGAATTCAGTTACTGTCCTCATCTCTACCACCTCCACTGGGAGACTATTCCACAGATCCACTACTCTTTCCGTAAAGAAATATTTCCGCATATCACTCCTGAATCTATCTCCCTTCACCCTCATCCCAGGTCCCCCTCGTCGCAGAACTTGCTTTCAATTGAAAGAGGCTCTCTCCCTGAACATTTATGCCACGGAGGTATTTAAACGTCTCAATCATATCACCTCTATCCCGCCTTTCCTCTAAGGTGTACATATTAAGATCCTTAAGTCTGTCCTCATATGCTTTATAATGAAGACCACTAATCATCTTAGTAGCAACCCTCTGCACCGACTCCATCCTGTTCACATCCTTTTGAAGGTGCGGTCTCCAGAATTGCACACCATACTCCAAATGAGGTCGCACCAAAGACTTATACAGAGGCATTATCACCTCCTTTTTTCTGCTAGCCATTCCTCTCCGTATGCACCCAAGCATCCTTCTAGCTTTTGCCGTCGCCTTTTCTACCTGTTTAGCTACTTTAAGATCATCGGACACAACTACGCCTAGGTCCCGCTCTTCTTTAGTGGACAAAAGTACTTCACCTCCTATACTGTATTGCTCCCTTGGATTGCTGCAGCCCAAATGCATGACCTTACATTTTTTAACATTAAATCCCAGTTGCCAAATTCTAGACCATTCTTCAAGCTTAGCCAGATCCCTCCTCATGTTATCTACACCTTCCTGGGTGTCTACTTTATTGCAGATTTTGGTATCATCCGCAAAGAGGCAAACCTTACCCGACAGCCCTTCCGCTATATCACTAACAATCATCCACCATTTCACATAGTTCTCCTGAGCAGATTCCCCCAGTTCCATGTCCTGTATTTCCATCTGTAACAGAGCCTGGGACTTTAGTATCTCCTACGGGGGATGTAACTCTTCATGATATTTGGTCTGCAATTCAAAAAATAGATGTACGTTTAACTTCTACTGTATCCTCTTTGTGTAAATTTTCCCAAGATATGGTGGACAAGTTACAATTTAAGGATAATCAATTAGGTTCAGTTGTAAAGCTTGCCGCTAGCACTGATTCTCAATTTCAATCTAGCCGTAATTCTGATGTTGCGTTTATACATGACTTCTCAGCAATTTCCTTTCGGCTCGAGGCGCTCGAGAACTGTGCTAGAGCGTGCAACCTACGTTTTCTTAATTTTCCTATGACACACCTAGGGGCTTGTTTACAAAGCCGCGGTAGCGGTTTGCGATCGTAATCGGAGCCGCGGCCCCATTGATTTCAATGGGGCCGCGGCTGCGATCGCGATCGCGAACCACTACCGCGGCTTTGTAAACAAGCCCCCTAATGTCCTCTGATATATTGTTGGGTAAATACTTTTTGGAGATTTTGCATTTGGAGGGGGATTTTCATACAGCCCAGACGGTCCATATGTATTATTTGCCTCTTGGTTCTTCTTCCACTCCTCGGGCTGTTGGGGCTTCGGCCCCTTCAGTCTCTTCAGTGGATCAGAATTTAACAGCCTTCTTGGAAGATTCAATGGATATTATCTCAAAACGTAACACTTTGGTAGTTCAGTTTATTTCTGAATCTGCCAAACTGCGGGTTATGAGAGCATATTTTAAACATCGGTGTGCTCTATTTTGTGGTCAGGCTATCCAAATCTTCCCAGATGTCTGTCGTTATACGCAGATTCGGCGTAAACAGTTTCTGCTATTAAAATCACAGGTAGTGGCGTTAGGGGCAACTTTCTTTCTCAAATTTCCTTGCCGTTGTGTGATTACCTTAGGGGGACAAACTTATGTGTATAATGATGTTAATGCTTTGAAAAGTTTCTTGGATTTAAAGCAGAGGGAGGTTTGATTGTGGAGGAGGAATGATTTTGTGTTTTTTCAGCTCCTTTTTGTGGGGTTTTGTAACCTCTTATTTCTTATATTCTGATTGATTCTATTTCTACCGTTATTAGAGGCGATTCTCCTCTTGATGTGTTTCTTTTATGTATGGGAAAACTTTTCTTTATTGTATTTTGCTATTTCTTTTCTTATGTTCTTTGTTTGTAATTTCTTGATGCATTGGAAAATCCTTAAATAAAAGAATAAAAAAAAAAAAAAAAGGATATAGCGATTTTAGAAAAGGTTCAGAGAAGAGCCACCAAAATGGTAAAGGGGATGGAAGGATACTCCTATGAAGAAAGGCTAAAAAGGTTAGGGCTCTTTAACCTGGAAAAGAGACGGCTGAGGGGAGATATGATAGAAGTCTATAAATTAATGAACGGAGTGGAACGGGTAAACGTAGATCGATTGTTTACGTTATCAGAATATAGAAAGACTAGGGGACATGCAATGAAGCTACAGGGTAACCTATTTAAGACTAATAAAATATTTTTTCACTCAACGTGTAATCAAACTCTGGAATTTGTTACCGGAGGATGTAATAAAGGCTGTTAGTGTAGCTGGGTTTAAAAAAGGTTTGGACAAGTTCCTGGAGGAAAGGTCCATAAACCATTATTAAGAAGTGACCGAAGATATCAATGCTTGACCCAGTACAAGCATTGTGGAACTTGTGTCTCTTGGGGAAACTGCTAGGTACATATGACCTAGATTGGCCACTGTTGGAAACAGAATACTGGGCTTGATGGACCTTGGTCTGACCCAGTATGGCATATCTTATGTTCTTATGTTCTTCTTATGTGAATAGTGGTATACCCCAGGGATCTGTGTTGAGTCCGCTGCTTTTTGACATATTCATAAATGACCTGGAAAGTGGAATAACGAGTGAGGTTATCAAATTTGCAGATGACACAAAACTATTTAAAGTTGTTAAAACCCAAGAGGATTGTGGAAAATTGCAAGAGGATCTTGCTAAATTTGACGACTGGGCATCAAAATGGCAGATGAAATTTAATGTGGACAAGTGCAAAGTTATGAACCTAGGGAAGAACAACCCAAACTATGGTTACACGATGCAAGGTTCCACATTAGGAACCACCACCCAGGAAAAAGATTTAGGGGTCATTGTGGATAACATGTTAAAACCCTCAGACCAGTGTGCAGCGGCAGCCAAGAGAGCAAATAGAATGCTAGGTATCATAAGGAAAGGAATGGAAAATAAAACAAAAGATATTATAATGCCTCTATATCGTTTCATGGTGAGACCGCACCTTGAATATTGTGTGCAATTCTGGTCGCCGTATCTTAAAAAGGATATAGCGTTATTAGAAAAGGTTCAGAGAAGAGCCACCAAAATGGTAAAGGGGATGGAAGGATACTCCTATGAAGAAAGGCTAAAAAGGTTAGGGCTCTTTAACCTGGAAAAGAGACGGCTGAGGGGAGATATGATAGAAGTCTATAAATTAATGAACGGAGTGGAACCGGTAAACGTAGATCAATTGTTTACGTTATCAGAATATAGAAAGACTAGAGGACATGCAATGAAGCTACAGGGTAAACTATTTAAGACTAATAAAAGAAAATATTTTTTCACTCAACGTGTAATCAAACTCTGGAATTTGTTACCAGAGGATGTAGTAAAGGCTGTTAGTGTAGCTGGATTTAAAAAAGGTTTGGACAAGTTCCTGGAGGAAAGGTCCATAAACCATTATTAAGAAGGGACCCAGGATATCAATGCTTGACCCAATACAAGCATTGCGGAACCTGTGTCTTTTGGGGAAACTGCTAGGTACGTATGACCTAGATTGGCCACTGTTGGAAACAGGATACTGGGCTTGATGGACCTTGGTCTGACCCAGTATGGCATATCTTATGTTCTTATGTTGCATCGTGTAACCATAGTTTGGGGTGTTCTTTCCTAGGTGCATAACTTTGCACTTGTCCACATTAAATTTCATCTGCCATTTGGATGCCCAGTCTTCCCATTTATCAAGATCCTCTTGCAGTTTTTCATAATCCTCTTGGGTTTTAACAAATTTAAATAGTTTTGTGTCATCTGCAAATTTGATAACCTCACTCGTTATTCCCTTTTCCAGGTCATTTATGAACATGTCAAAAAGCAGTGGACCCAGCATAGATCCCTGGGGTACTCCACTATTCACCTTTTTCCATTGGGAAAATTGGCCATTTAGCCCTACCCTCTGCTTTCTACCTTTTAACCAATTCCTGATCCACAATAGTACACTGCCTCCTATCCCATGACTTTTTAGTTTTACCAAAATTCTCTGATGAGGGACCTTGTCAGAGGCTTTCTGAAAGTCCAGATATACTATATCAACCGACTCACCTTTATCTACCTGTTTATTCACACCTTCAAAAAAACATAACAATTAGTAAGACAAAATCTTCATTGTCTAAAGCCATGTTGGCTGTCTCACATTAAGCCATTAGAAAAAAGTACCTCATTCAACTATTTACCAAAGCAATCTTGCTCAGTGGTTCTCTGTTGTCATAACATAGCCTCAGAACTAACCATTGGCACTAACAAACTCTGGGGTTGTTTGATTGTTCTCCCAGATATGTGCCGTTTTGACATCAATGGCATATGTTAATAACGCATGTAGTATCACGGTACTCCATAAGCACATTGCAATAAATAAGAAATGAAAAAATACTTAGCTCATTCAAAAACGTGATACTTCGTGTGATACTCCATGGTTCTTATGAGTTTTTTTAATTTTTTAGTGTCGTAAATTCTCTTCCACTTTCAATTCTTCTGCTCAAAGCATGTCCCAATGCCGACCTTTGTAAGGCGCCCGTGCGTTTCTCTGTAAAGGGTTTCTCAAGGGACTTGTTCATGAAGTCATATTCCTGAAAAAATGACATCATAAATGACTGAACTGATGTTGCTTGAATATCTACCACATTATCCAACTTATCACTGAAAAAATAGAACAGTTGCTTTATAAAAACCTGACAGTCTTGCAGCTGGTCTTTCAATCCGGCTTTCGCCACCCCACGTTCTGAGGAATCCAAAAAACGCCGCGCATGCGAACTTGAGATAACACACCTTGGTTTAAATGCCCCTAAGGACTTTCCCCATTGGTCAAACATCACACACAAGCTGCCCAATCTATGCTTTGATTTAATCCACCCGGTTGGACTGTAGCCAGTGTATGAATCCACCATTGTTCTCTATAGAACAACGACTGGTCGCGTGTTTTGCCTAGCGCAGGTTTTGTCACCAATTCAATACACCAATAACGAAGTTGGGAAAACACATGATTCTGCAATAAACAGTGTTGAACTAGAGGAGCTTCTCTTCGGGCACATCGTAGCCGACTTGCATGTTCTTGCATTCGGACCCGAAAAGAACGAATCGTTTTGCCTACATAAAGTAGAGTGCAAGGACATTGCACAGCATAAACCACGTAAGTGGACTCGCAAGTAGTAGCAGTTTTTAATTTGTAGGTGATGTCATTATAAATGAAATGCATCCTTTCTAAAGTGATCTCACATATCGCACAACTTTCACATTTTTTATGACAAAGTTCTAAGGCGTCTAACGGAGACGACATGAGGGCTCTCAACCTAGTGGGACTCAAGAATTCTTTCAAATTTCGACTCCGTTTCCATACACAGCGTACCGATCTGCCTTGTACCCCTGGTACTGTATCAAGTATATCACCATATTTCCGAAGTCGGCTCCGATGTGCCCGAAGAGAAGCTCCTCTAGTTCAACACTGTTTATCGCAGAATCATTTGTTTTCCCAACTTCGTTGTTGGTGTATTGAATTGGTGACAAAACCTGCGCTAGGCAAAACACGCGACCAGTCGTTGTTCTATAGAGGACAATGGTGGATTCATATACTGGCTACGGTCCAACCGGGTGGATTAAATCAAAGCATAGATTGGGCAGCTTGTGTGTGATGTTTGACCAATGGGGAAAGTCCTTAGGGGCATTTAAACCAAGGTGTGTTATCTCAAGTTCGCATGCGCGGCGTTTTTTGGATTCCTCAGAACGTGGGTTGGCGAAAGCCGGATTGAAAGACCAGCTGCAAGACTGTCAGGTTTTTATAAAGCAACTGTTCTATTTTTTCAGTGATAAATTGGATAATGTGGTAGATATTCAAGCAACATCAGTTCAGTCATTTATGATGTCATTTTTTCAGGAATATGACTTCATGAACAAGTCCCTTGAGAAACCCTTTACGGAGAAACGCACGGGCGCCTTACAAAGGTCGGCATTGGGACATGCTTTGAGCAGAAGAATTGAAAGTGGAAGAGAATTTACGACACTAAAAAATTTAAAAAACTCATAAGAACCATGGAGTATCATACAAAGTATCACGTTTTTGAATGAGCTAAGTATTTTTTCATTTCTTATTTATTGCAATGTGCTCATGGAGTACCGTGATACTACATGCGTTATTAACATATGCCATTGATGTCAAACCAGCACATATCTGGAGAACAATCAAACAACCCCAGAGTTTGTTAGTGCCAATGGTTAGTTCTGAGGCTATGTTATGACAACAGAGAACCACTGAGCAAGATTGCTTTGGTAAATAGTTGAATGAGGTACTTTTTTCTAATTGCTATATGGCAGTCATTCACAAAGACAGACCCATTTTTGATTTAGAGATTCTATATCACATTAAGTCATGACTATCTACATGCTGAATAACTTTGTTCTTTATAATGGTTTCTACCATTTTTCACGGTACTGACGTCAGGCTCACCGGTCTGTAGTTTCCCGGATCACCCCTGGAACCCTTCTTAAAAATTGGCATTACATTGGCTATCCTCCAATCTTCAGGTATTACAGATGATTTTAATGATAGTTCACAGATTACTAATAGCAGGTCTACAATCTCATATTTCAGTTCTTTCAACACCCTTGGATGTATACCATCCGGTCCAGGTGATTTGCTACTCTACAGTTTATCAAATAGCTGTAATACATCTTCCCGCTGTATCGATATTTCTTTACGTTCCTCTGCAGTATCACCTTTAAATACCACTTCAGTCATGGGTAACATCCTTACATCTTCCTCTGTAAAGACTGAAGCAAAGAATTCATTCAGTCTCTCTGCTATAACCTTGTCCCCTTTTACTGCCCCTTTTTCCCCTCTATCATCTAATGGTCCAACTGACTCTCTCACACGTTTTTTGCTACGAATGTACTTGAAAAAGTCTTTATTACACATTTTTGCTTCCACAGCAAGTTTCTTCTCAGATTCTCTCTTTGCCTGCCTTATCAATGCCTTGCATTTAACTTGCTAGTGCTTGTGCTGTTTCCAGTTTTCGTCATTTGGCTCCTTTTTCCATTTCTTGAAAGATGCTTTTTTAGCAACAACAGCCTCTCTGACCTCGCCTATAAACCATGCTGGCAGTTTTTTGGACTTCCTTCCACTTTTCTTAAAGCATAGAATACAGCTGGTCTGGGCTTCCAAGATAGTATTTTTAAACAATACCCAAGCTTGATGTAAGTCTTTAACCTTTTAGTTTTTTCTTTAGTATTTTCCTCATTTTATCATAGTCTCCCTTTTGAAAGTTTAAAGGTAGTACTGTGGATTTACTTACCATTCCTACGAAACTACGAAAAATCATGCCTTTGCTCTCTACGCGCCCTCCTGCTGGAATGCTCTTCCACCCGACATCCGAGCCATCAACAACCTTCTCCAATTTAGGAAAGCACTGAAACCTCACCTGTTTATCCAGTATTTCTCCAACCCAAACGGCTTCTCGCTGCCACCACTCCATATGTCCACACCGTACGGACCCCTACCTACTACACCACTCTAATCACCACATCATCTGATACTTGACCCCAGCCCAGATAACGACTTACCAGCCACAATGTCTTTGCTGTATGAACTGTACATATTGACGAGATGTATGTAGAATCTCACCTTCCTACTTGTAAATAGTTGTTGTTGTTGCTTTTTTTTTCCTGTTAACCTTGTTCAAGCACCCTGTTTCATTGTAAGTGCATTGCAGTCCCACTTTGCACAAATATGTTTCCTGTAAACCGCGCTGATGTCAAATAGCACGATATAGAAAAATAAATAAATTCCTCCTTCATTAATTAAATCAAATACGATCATGCTGATCACTATTGCCAATTGGCCCCAACACCCTTATCTCTTGCACCAGATCTGGTGTTCCACTAAGGACTAAGTCCAAAATGGCTTCCCCTCTGGTCAGTTCATGAACCAGCTGCTCCAAAAATCAGTCACACCAGGAGTACTTGGATCTGGCTGAAGAGCCTGGATTCTCCTTTGCTTCCTCAGGGATCAATACAGGCAGTCAGGGATGATCCCCTAGCTCACAGCAAACAGCATCTGCATTAGTAGATCTAGGGGACACAGCCTCTTTGAGGTTGCTTTTGGATCCTGACGTCCTTATTCTCTGGTTTAACCCCCATGTGTGTTTGAATCATTTTTTTTTCTTGAATTACCCTAGTCCCATGTTTGTTTTCTTGTATTACTAGTAGTAGTAATAGATTGTAAACTCTGAGCAGGAACTGTCTCTTAAATGTTTGTGGACAGCACTGTGTGTGCTTTGTGACTGTGCTGACTCCTGGCAACGCAGCGGCTCCTGGCTTTTCTTGGCAGTGTGACTGGACGTAGAGTCCAGACCTTTCTTCCAAGGCAATGGAGGGTTAAATGACTTGCCTAAGGCTACAAAGAATACTAGTGAGAATCAAACCCTGGCCTCTTAGTTAGCAACCCAGTGCACTAACCATTAGGCTACTCCTCCACTCATAACCTTGTGGTGCTCTATAAATTAAGAGTAAGAGGAGGAGGAACCTTCTGTTCATCACATCAATGTCTCAACCATTCCAAAAGCAAAGAACGGGAAGCATGAGTACTGCATCAGCCTGGGAACCCACCCAAGGGGCACTCAGGTGACCTGATTTGTCCCAGGCGGGTAAACTAGTGACCTGGAAGGTTCAGACTATTTTTTGAGCCAGATATCCTTATGTACCTTCACATATGGAGTTCAGAGAATGGAAGCACCATCAGTAGGTAGTCAAGGAGGTGGAGTCTAAGCTAATTGAGGATAATCATTATGAAGATTTAACAAGAAGCCACCCCATGTTTCAAAAATCTGTGAATCTTAGGTTCAGAGATATACAAATGAGCTGAAATATAGACAGGCACCATGTTATGTACATTCTGCCAAGATGTGCAAAACACTTTAACAGAGCAGAAGCGATCCTACCGGATGGGACCCTAGTTCAGAAACTGTGCCTTGCTCATTATGCACCCTACCACTGATGCTAATGTTTTACTTCAAGAGACAGAGCACAATTGCTGCTGGAGGAGTGGCCTAGTGGTTGGGGCAAGGTACTTCAGGCTGGAAGGTTGGGGGTTCAAATCCCACTAGAGGACAGCAACCTTGGGCCAGAAGGACTGGGGTTTCTAGTCCCACAGGTGCTCCTTGTGGACTTGGGCAAGCCACTTAACCCTCCATAGCCCATGTTCCCTGTAAAATAGTTATCTCCAACTTATAATGCCCTGTTCAATGTAACTTCAGTTGTTCAATGTAAACCACACTGATGCAGAATAGCATGGTATATAAGAGAATGTAAATAAATATCTTGACCAATTCAGTTCCAGATGGTGGTAGAGAAAATATGCTACAATCAACCAGATGATCTGGCCATTCTAGAAAAGGAGACAGTTATGGACAATTATACCATTCATTGCACTGAGTCAGGTTAATTGGTTCTAAATGTTATGTGTGAATCAAGGAGAAATATGACAAAAAGTTTGCTAAAAATTGAAAAAATTATATAATTATAAAAATACAAAAAAACATTATATTTATTTATTTGTATTTAGCTCATGTCTTTCAACTGGTAGTTCCAGGTGAGTTATATTCAGGTATGTACCCAGAGGGTTTACAATCTAAGTTTGTACCTGAGGCAATGGAGGGTTAAATGACTTGCCCAAGGTCACAAGGAGCGCCAGTTGGAATCAAACCCAGATCTCTTGATTACTAGGCAGTGCTCCATTCATTTAGTTTATATTGAAATTGCCATTCTAACATGTCTTACTTTACAGGTTGCTGCTGTGTTATCTGCATCTGGAGAGCCTTGTGCCCTGATCTTGACTATGTTACAGGAATTTAACTGAGTCTGTGATTTCCATATCTGTGATTCCTCTAATATTTTGGGAGTTCACAAGTCTTGTGATATCCAGTGGTGAGTGTCCTAGTCCAGAATCCCGCCTAGTGGTGCCAAGTTGCATTGTGCAAGTAACAGTATGGGTTCAATGGAGGAGAATCTTTGATCCTTAAGACTGGAATGGAGACTTACTTATGTGCATTCCCAGTCACCATTTCTACATTTTGTTAAGAGCTTATGTCAATTTATGTGATGCTGTATCTTTATAGAGTGCAAGAGAGAATAATAGTTACTGGTGTGTTTATGTTGCAGGTTCCTGTTAGTGGCCAGAACAGTGAATTCTGTAAGTACGTATGTGATCCTGAAGGTGCCACATATTATTTGAGGGGGGGGGGGGGGGAGGGCGTGTCTATTCATTGCTTTCAGGCAACCAAGGACAGAGCAGTGCTAACATCGTTTTCTCTGAGGGACTGTGAGAGAGCTTATTCCATAACTGAGTAATGAGGGAACTTGGATTTTTAAGTCAAAGGACTTGAGCAGCTTTGTGCCTCCTGCTGTCATTAAGTGCATTGTTATTGGGTATGCTGATAGTCCTGGTCCCCTTAGTCTCCTGTTCATCTCCCATGTGTTTCCTCACCATTCCCGTACGTATATCCCAGTCCCCAGCTGTTGTGTTATCTGTCTTGGTTAGACTGCAAGCTCCAAGGAATTTCTCTTACATGTCTCGATACAGTGCTGCGTGTGCCTTGTAGCGCTATATGATGGAAGAGATGAGGATTTGAAGTAAATGAATGTGTGTCCGTGCAATGGCTGGAATCAGGTGTGAAGGTCTCAGGCGATACTGGCAGTGAGATCAGGTGAAAGTCCTGACTGCAGGTACTGATCTCTGTATAAAATCTTTAATAGGAGAGTAGTAGCTACTCTTCATGTCTGGGAAACTGCTACTTAAGTAACCTAAGAACATAAGAAATGCCTTACTGGGTCAGACCAAGGGTAAATCAAGCCCAGTATCCGGTTTCCAACAGTGGCCAATCCAGGTCACAAACACCTGTCAGTTCCTAAAAGAGAGAACTATTCCATGCTGCTTAATCTCCAGGAACAAGCAGGAGTGCAGTCTTCACATATGAGTGACGTCTGCACCGACAGAGCCCTGCGTCCCCAGCATCCAATAGGAATGCATTTGGGAGCGTCCCTCCACGCATGCGTGCCTGCCTTCCCGCCTCCCCAGCAAGTCTCCTTAGTCTTTTCCACTGAGCTATTAGCACATCATTCTCTTCCCACTGTTAAAGGTTCGTCTAAGTGCCTTTGGGTACATTGTGCTCCACTGGTCCTGCATCGGACTTCCCGGTTTGTTCTTTATATTTTCTTTTTTGATTTTTTTTCATTTTCAGTTAATTTTTCCTTACTTCACGGCATTTGCCACTTGCTTGGCTGGCCTAGGCCGCTATTGCTGCTTTTGATTTTGCTCCTGTGGTCTTTTCAAACATGGAGAAAGCACACAGCAGCTTTAAAAAATGTACTACTGCTGAAACACTATTTCTGCTACAGATAAGCACGATTGGTGCTTAAACTGTTTGGGCCCGGACCATGATGCTTTGACTTGCCCCTTGTGTCAACAAATGACCAGGAGGAGACTTAAAAACCATGAACAACAACGGGGAAAGTTGTTTCCATCAGACTCAGTCACTTCAGTACACTCTTTGGTGGCCTCCATCACGGGAATCCACCTCTTCACATGGTTCCCATGCTTCCTCAAAGCCCAAACATAGCAGCAAATACAAGTCCTCAACAGAGGCAGAAAAGGTATCAAAAACCTCAGCTTCAGCGTCTGACACCAATTCCTGGCATTGGCATTGAGACTCTCCAAGATGGGAACTGGAGTTGGGCCAGCCAGCAAAACAGCCCCAGTGGGAGAATACTTCCTTCAAAGCCCTAGAGGGGCTCTGGGATGCTCCCGAGGTGTCATTCTCCGGTGAGCTTCCGGTTCCATGTTCTGGGATGGTGACATAAGACCCTGTGCAGGAATCTATCCAGAAACCTCCAGTTTTCCTCAACAAGCAGGTTCTGGCTATTGAGTGGAGTCTGGCTGCTATCCTGGCAGCAGCAGTGCCGGTGCCCTCGGAATCCAGAGACCTGATGCCCAACTTCAATGTCAATACATTGAGGCACTGGGCAGCATCACTGACAGAACCGTCACAAGCTCCGGGGCCGATTCCCTCATTAGAGCCTATGGGTGAACTGGTCTCAGGGCACCTCAGTTCTGATGCTTTGGTGCATTGGTGCCGAGACCCGATGTCGGCATCGGGGTGGCATTGACGCCATGGTATCGACCCAACAATATTTTGACTTCTTACCGAGTACTGATTCCACCTCCTCGGAACCGGACGTCAAGTTTCCATAGGACTCCCAGACATTCCTTTGGACTCTTTTCCACCATATGAGCGACATTGGTCATCGCCTGAGGATATGTCTTTGCAAGATTTCATCTGAGACATGGTGGCAGCGCTCTCGGTGATGGTAGCCACTGAGATGGAACCAAGAGCTGAAGAACTTGAAATTCTTCAATATCCCTCGATGCCTAAGGAGACTGCTATGCTACCGATACATTGTATACATTGGAGTGGAGGAGTGGCCTAGTGGTTGGGGCAAGGTACTTCAGGCCGGAAGGTCAGGGGGTTCAAATCCCACTAGAGGACAGCAACCTTGGGCCAGAAGGACTGGGGTTTCTAGTCCCACAAGTGCTCCTTGTGGTCTTGGGCAAGCCACTTAATGCTCCATAGCCCATGTTCCCTGTAAAATAGTTATCTCCAAGTTATAATGCCCTGTTCAATGTAATTTCTGTTTGTTCAATGTAAACCACACTGGTGCAGAATAGCATGGTATTTATGAGAATGTAAATAAATAAATAAATCCTCCAGGACCTCATGCGCCACATGTGGGAGGCTCCCTTGATGGTTGCATCAGTCAGCAAAAGACTAGACATGCTCTGTAGGAGTCCTTCTTGCCCATGTTATTTATTTATTTACATTTCTTATATACCGCACTATTTGACATCAGTGCAGTTTACATCGAACACAAAATTCAGCACAAAAACATGTGTCTGAGTTACAGTAAACAGTTATCAAAAGACTCAGCTACCACATCATTCTATGGTTGTGGAATCAGCAATGCATTGCATTAAGAGTTCTAAAAATCACTTCTTGGTTCCCCCAGGAAGGGAGTCGAGGATTCTTGAAGCATTTGGACATTGATGCTTCCAAGCAGTTATGCTAGCATCCATGATCAACTCCTACATGCTTTACATGGGTATGTTTTTAAGGGATGTAGCTAAAGATCTAGCTGAGTTCTCAATCCTGCTGCCACCTGACAAGCAAGGCCCATATCAGGCCCTGGTCAATCATGGTCATAATACATCAAAATTCCTCACTTGGGCTGCTTTTGATGCCTTTGAGTCCACCAGTAGGGCAGCAGCAGTCTATATAGGAGCCAGAAGAATGGCCTGGCTGCAAGTGTCCAACCTTGAACAATGGGTTCAAGATAAACTTGCTAACATTCCCTGTACAGGAGAGAACCTCTTTGGGAAAAGGGTGGAGAGAAAATGCTGGTGAGATAGAGACGGATAATCTCACCCTAAAACGCCTTTCTCAAAAGATGACTGATTCATCTAAGAAGAAGACTTCCTACAAGAAACCCTTCTACCCAAGAATAAGAGGTACTACCTTTCCTTTCTGCCTTATTCCTCTTATCAGCCTCAACAGCCACATCAGAAGCAACAGGGGCTACATGAGCCCAGGAAGCCTAAAGGTCCAAAGCCTCAACCAGTTCTGCAGATGCAGCCTGCAGCTGGTTTTTGACTACTTCCTCAAGGGCATAGGCAGTCTACCCTTACAGGACCCCCTCTCCTCTCACATTGCATGCAATTTAGTCCACTTTGCCCACAGACGGTCATCATTACGTCAGAGCCCTGGAATCTAACGGTCGTGCAGAGGGGATATCAACTCCATTTTCAAAATCTGCCCCCCCGCACTTTCTTCATAGGGGAGTCCCCCATGGATCCTCTGCACGCCAGCCTGCTTCAGCAAGAGATAGTCACTCTTCTAGTGCAGGGAGCCATAGAGGAAGTTCCAACTCCACAACAAGGGCTTGGGTTTTTCTCCCGTTATTTCCTCATCCCAAAAAGACAGGGGGGTTTAGGCTTATTTATTTATTCTATTTAACAGGTTTTATATACCGCTTTATCATCAATTCAAAGCAGTTTACAATTCAAAACGGTTATAGCAATGAACTTTACATAAAACAGGGAATTACAATTTGGAGGGTTAGTTGGGGTATAAATACATTTAAATTATCAATTATATACAGTTACATTTTTGCAGATTGGATGAGTTCAGTTGTTACCTTTAACAATTGTTGGTTAAATAGTATTATTGTTGTAGTGTGGGTTGAGTGTGGGAGGATACATAGGCTGGGGAGGATTTATTTATTTATTTACAGTTCTTCTATACCGCGCTTTTACGTATCAGTGCGGTTTACAAAAAAACAGTATTGCCACAGACAAACGGCCATAGGCTTACATTATAACAGGATGTATAACTTGGGATAGAACAGGGGAACTATGTACAGTTGCATTATAAATTATATACAAGTATTACCGTAGTGTTGGAAAATTATTTACAACATATAACCCAAGCTGGAAGGGTCTGGAAAATTGTTTACAACATATAACCCATGCTGGAAGGGTCTGGATTGTGTTTTGTGTAAATCATGTTATGGGTGTGTTAGTATCCTCATGAGTAAGATATGGTGTGGGGGATGATTGCGTTGGGTTAGGGTGGGAAAAGTGTAGGAGAAACAAATGGTGCTTAAGAGCTTTCCTGAACTGAGAAAGGTCCTTAATTGCTCTGATATGTGAGGGGAGGTTGTTCCAGCATCTCGGAGCAAAGAAGGCAAAAGATCTATTCCTGGTAGTTTGCGTGCATTTTGTCGCTTCCAAAGGGATAGTAAGCATGTTTGTAGCTACTGATCTCCTGAGTCTGTTGTTGGGGGTGGGAGTGATGAGGGCAGTTAAGGATGAGGGGCTTTGTGAGATTTTAGATGTCCTTAGAGTATAGTATGTTGTAATACAGTATGTGAGGTTTTAGATTTAAAACCTCACATACTGTATTACAACATACTATACTCTAAGGACATCTAAAACCTCACAAAGCCCCTCATCCTTAACTGCCCTCATCACTCCCACCCCCAACAACAGACTCAGGAGATCAGTAGCTACAAACATGCTTACTATCCCTTTGGAAGCGACAAAATGCACGCAAACTACCAGGAATAGATCTTTTGCCTTCTTTGCTCCGAGATGCTGGAACAACCTCCCCTCACATATCAGAGCAATTAAGGACCTTTCTCAGTTCAGGAAAGCTCTTAAGCACCATTTGTTTCTCCTACACTTTTCCCACCCTAACCCAACGCAATCATCCCCCACACCATATCTTAGATGTCCTTAGAGTATATTCTCTCACTTGGTTTGCAGCTTGTCGTGCTGTGAGGGCTTGTGTGCATCAGTGATGCTGAGAGCTAAACTATCGGTAGTTTAACTACTGGCAGGGTCTCCCAAGATGGACAGGTCTCAGCTGAGGTGCCAGACGAAGACAAACCACCCATCTGGGCAGCAGCAGAATGGGATAGTGTTGACGGCGGAGGATCACATTTCTGTGACAACGGCAACAACACCAAACTTAAACTGCGTGGAAGGAAGGCCCGGCAATCTACTTCTGTATCTTGCCATGAAAACCCAATGGATAGTTACAACAAAACAAATTGTGCTATGGTGCTGGAAGATGAGACTCCCAGGTCGGAAGGCACTCAACTAGCTACTGGGGAAGAGCTGAAGACTTTTCAGAGTAAAGCCAGCATTTATGATGTGGTTGGATCAAAGCCTTCGGGAAGTCTGACTGCTGATGTAGCTGCGCATGAAATGAGAGTCAGAAGCTGTAAAGATGTCTTACACATTGGAACATGGAACGTAAGAAGCATGAACCAAGGGAAGTTGGAAGTGGTCAAGAATGAAATGGAACGTGTACAACTTGATCTGTTGGGTGTCAGCGAACTGAAATGGACTGGCATCGGGCACTTTGCATCAGATGATCACATGGTCTACTATGCTGGAAATGAAAGACAAAGAAGAAATGGTGTTGCATTTATAATAAAGAAGAAACTTGCAAGAACTGTAATGAAATACAATGCAGTCAGCGAACGCTTAATCTCTATTCGTCTACGAGGATTGCCTATCAACACAACTATAATTCAAGTATATGCCCCAACAACAGCTGCAGAAGAGAATGAAATTGAAGAGTTCTATGAACAAGTACAAGCTGAAATTGACAGAACATGCAAACAGGATATCCTGATAGTCTTGGGTGACTGGAACGCAAAAGTTGGCAACAAAGAAGAAGGCAAAGTAGTTGGAAAATATGGACTTGGCAACAGAAATGAAGCTGGAGAAAGATTGATAGAATTCTGCAAGACCAATGATCTATTCATCTCAAACACCTTCTTTCAGCAACACAAGCGACGACTGTACACATGGACTTCACCCAATGGATTGTATAAAAATCAAATTGACTACATCTGTGGAAGTCAACGATGGAAAAGCTCTGTAACATCAACAAAGACAAAACCTGGAGCTGACTGTGGTACAGATCATCAACTACTAGTATGCAAACTCAAGCTAAAGTTGAAAAAGAGCAAACCACTCATGAATGCACCAAAATATGACCTTGAGAATATACCACTGGAATTTAAAGACTGCCTGCAAAATCGATTTGCTGCCTTAGATACAAATGACAGAGCTCCGGAAGAGTTATGGAATGACATCAAGAAGGTTGTGCTGGAAGAAAGCGAGAAGTCTCTACAAAAGGTGAAAAAGCAAAAACGGCCAAAATGGATGACGGAAGAAACTCTGAAAATTGCCCAGAAACGCAGAGAAGCTAAAGCCAAAGGAGAAAGAAAGACAATCGCAGAACTCAACAGAGATTTCCAACGTGCAGCAAGACAGGACAAGGAAAAGTATTACAATGACACTTGCAAGGAAATAGAAGCAGAAACTATTAGAGGAAGAACAAGATCGGCTTTCCTAAAGCTGCGAGAGTTAAAGAAAAAGTTCCAGCCTCGAATTGGAATGTTACAAGATGCTCAAGGTTCTATGTTGAATGATGCTGAGAAGATCAAGAAAAGGTGGAAGGAATATACAGAGTTTTTATATGATAAAGATCAAGTGGACCAACAGCCGTTTCAACCTATACCTTATGATCAGGAACCATTGGTGATGAAAGAAGAAGTTGAAGCAGCATTGAAAGCCTTATCAAAGAACAAAGCACCAGGCATTGATAGCATTCCCATAGAAGTATTGCAGCAATCTGATGCAGCTGTTACCGTACTTACAAGGCTCTGCCAAGAAATATGGAAGACAACATCATGGCCAACTGACTGGAAAAGATCTGTGTTTATACCAATACTAAAGAAAGGTGATCCAACTGACTGTGGAAATTATCGCACAATCGCTCTGATCCCACATGCCAGCAAGATTCTACTGAAGATTATTCAAAAGAGACTACAGCCATACCTAGAACAAGAACTACCTGAAGTGCAAGCAGGGTTCAGGAAAGGGCGAGGAACGAGAGACATCATTGCGGATGTGAGATGGATCCTTGAAAAGACTAAAGAATACCAAAAGGATATCTATTTGTGCTTTATCGACTATAGCAAGGCTTTTGACTGTGTAAACCATGAGAAACTCTGGGCCACATTAAGAAGCATGGGTATACCAGAACACCTGATCGTTCTCTTGCGTAATCTGTACATTGATCAAGAAGCAACAGTTCGAACGGAACAAGGAGAAACAGAATGGTTTAAAATAAGCAAAGGTGTAAGACAAGGCTGAATACTTTCCCCCTACCTGTTTAATTTATATGCAGAACAAATCATCAGAGAAGCAGGACTGTATGAAGACAACAGAGGTGTGAAGATTGGTGGAAGACTCATCAACAACCTTCGCTATGCTGATGATACCACATTACTGGCTGAAAGTGAAGATGATCTGAAACATTTGCTTCTCACAATCAAAGAACATAGTCTCAAAATGGGCCTGCACCTTAATGTAAAGAAGACAAAGATCATGACAACTGGCATAATCAACAGGTTCATCGTTGAAGGAGAAGAAATTGAAATCGTGAACAACTTTAACCTACTTGGATCAACTATCAATAAAGAAGCAACAAGCAGTCAAGAAATCAGACGATGCATTGCTCTTGGCAGAATGGCTATGAAAGACCTAGATAAGATTCTCAAGAGCAGAGATGTCTCTCTCCATACAAAGATTCGACTTGTTCAAGCCATGGTATTTTCAATAACATCATATGGATGTGAAAGCTGGACAGTGAAAAAGACAGACAGGAAGAAAATTGATGCCTTTGAATTATGGTGCTGGCGGCGAATACTGTGTATACCATGGACTGCCCGAAGAACAAACCAGTCGGTACTAGAAGAGATCAAACCTAAGCTTTCTTTAGAAGCTCAGATGACAAGACTTCGACTTTCATACTTTGGACACATCATGCGAAGAGAGAGATCATTAGAGAAAGACATCATGCTTGGCAAGATAGAAGGTCAACGCAAAAGAGGAAGGCCAGCAATGAGATGGATTGCTACAATAACAGCAGCTACGGGTACCAGTCTGTCAACAATGAGCTGCCTGACTGAAGACCGAACACAATTTAGGATAGCTATCCAGAGGGTCGCCATGAGTCGACTCCGACTCGACGGCACTTAACAACAACAACAGAGTATATTATGTTGAGACGTGGGAGAATGTTATGATGCCGATGAAGGTTGGTATGATACAAGAGAGAGATAGGTTATTGGGTTGCTTCCAGCGAATTCTTATCATTAATTTTTTCAATAGTGGGTCCATAGCATTCCATGGAAGAGTGGGTCTTTATGGCTTTCCTGAAGTCTAGTAGGTCTTTGATTGTACGTAATGAGCTGGGTAGATCCATAGATGGGGAGCATAAAGGGAGAAGGCTCCATTGCTGGTGGAGTGTTTTGACTTTCCGAAGCTTGCTGGTGTTTCTAAGGTTTTGTCATCGGCTCGTTGTCTTGTTGTGGTTGGTCGTGTTCTTCTGATTAGTTGTTCAAGGGCAGGTGGGGACAGGTTATTTAAGATTTTGAAGATTATAATTATATTTTTGTATTTAGTGCATACTGTGACTGGAAGCCAGTGAAGTTGGTAGAGAGCAAATGTTATAGGACTGTACCTTGCTGTTCCAGTTATGATTCTTGCAGCAGTGTTTTGTACCAGTTGCATGGGGCATATTGTCTTTTTGGGTAAACCATAGTATATTACGTTACAATAGTCCAGTATGGGGGTTACTAAGGCTTGGCATACTGTTCGAAAGTGATAGTCATCGAGCAGTGGTTTAAGCTTCTGCAGTGATCTACGTTTGTGATAGGTATATTTGGTTGTTCTTTTTATGTGGGGTTGGAAGCTGAGGTGCTGATCAAAGGTAATTCTGGGGTATCTGACTTCCTGTTTGTTAGGTTGTGATTGAGGATTTTTTTTTTTTTTTTTAAATTTTTTATTTATATTTTCAAAACACAATAACAACACACACAACACAGCAACAACCCCTGACCCACCCAACCCCCCCCTCCCCGTCTCCATTGACCACAGAACAACACTATTGATACAGAGCTAAGTGACAGCAAAACCCCCCGCCAGGACCTAAAACAAGCAATGTGTGTCACCCCCTAGGCAGGCCCTGGAGTGTGTCCCACCTGAGGCTAGCCCCTGGGAGACACGCCAGCCGACGCTGCATAAGTATCCAGAGGCTCCCATTTGTTCCCCAAATCCAGAGATGGGACACCTAACCCTTTCCGGCACCTCCTCTCACGGCCGCAAGCCCAAGCCTTCTCATAACTGGCATATAGTGAAACTAAGTTCCACCAATGGTTGCACTCCAGCTTGTCCGCATCTTTCCAATGAATCAGGATCAGCTTCAGCGCAACAGCCATTAAAAAATTGAACAAAAAAGATTGCTCTTTCTGCACAGGCAATAACGGGCTTGCGGACCGAAGGAGAACCAGATCCCACGATAGAGGTGCCCGAAAGACGAGAATACGCTGAATCCTATCCCAGACCTCCCTCCAAAACCTCTGTACACAGGGGCAATCAAAAAACTGATGTTTCAAAGTGCCCAGAGGCGCCGCACACGACCAGCAACGCGCCGCTACTCCAGGAGCCCACCGAGAGAGACGACTGGGCGTCAAGAGGGCCCTATGGGAAAAAAAAAATAAGGATTGGGTAATCGCTGCAGCACTAGAAACCCTATTCGCCCTAGACCATAGGGTAGACCATGAATGTGAGGGAATAGAGAAGGCTACCTCCGCCTCCCAACTCTTTTTCAAGCCGGATAACGAGGTAGACCAAGGAGATTTGAGAATCGCGTATAAATTGGAAACTATCCCCTTCCCCTCAGAGCAGGCAAGCAGCACCTGCTTCAGGCCCCATGCCTCTGAAAGATTAGCAACAGAGATCTTTGCTTGTTTAAGACAACTTTGAAGCTGGACCCATTGAAACCGGCACCTCTCAGGTAGATCAAACTCCCCGGCCAAAGCCTCCCAGGACTTCCAAGCATTAAGATGAGTTAAATGCCCGAGCGTCCAAATGCCTCTGTCTTGCCAACACGTCCAAGCTATCATCTTGCCTCCAATCTTTAATTTGGGATTGTACCAAATAGGAAATTCTTTAGAGACCGGGTTGTCAGCTGTAATAACCTCTGCTAGACCGGAAGAGGCCCACTGTGTGGCTAAGATAGCAGGAGAGAGCGTAACGGGTGTAGGAAGCCTCATAGCCAGCAATAGCAGGAGTGGGACCCGCGAAAGTATTCTCTTCTCCACTTCCAGCCACACTGGGCCAAAGTCGGAAGCCTCCGATGCGCACCAGCCTGCGGCCTGCTTCAGCAGGAAAGCCCGGTGATATGCCCTAAAATCAGGAAAGTTAACCCCTCCCTGATCTTTGTGCGCTTTAAGCTTGACAGACGCTATTCTAGGGGGTTTCCCTGCCCACAAAAATCGCAACAACTGTCGTTCCCAACCCTTATACCACCGCGGTGGTATCTCCAACGGCAGCATTTCCAAAATATAGTTTATCTTGGGAGATAAGACCATTTTGATGGCCTCCATTCTGCCCCACCAGGACAGGTACAAAGGGGACCAACGTACAGAAAAGGATCGCAGTAATTCCTCTATGGCCTGACAGTTAACAGAGACTGTCTCCTCCATCGAAAAAACAGTACTGAACCCCGAGGTACTTAATGGGCCCAGATGACCACACAAAGGGGTGATCCCCTAGCGCGGAGGCAAAAGTGACCCTATTCATAGGAAATGCCACAGACTTCCCCCAATTTATCTTGTAGCCAGAGATTTCGGAATAAGCATCCATTATCCTGAGAACTTCACCGATCTGGTCCGGTTGAATAAAAAGCAGCAAGTCATCAGCATACGCTGATAGCTTAACCGGTAAATCCCCTACAGAGAGGCCCTGAATCATCTCAGAGTGACGAAGGGCAATGGCCAGAGGCTCGAGAGCGAGATTAAACAGGAGCGGAGAAAGGGGGCAACCTTGTCTCGTCCCACGTTGTAAGGCAAAGGGGGCGGACAAGGTGCCATTCACTAGGATTCTGGCCTGAGGGTGGACATACAACACTTTGACCAAGTCTATAAACGCCGTCCCGAAACCGAACCAATGCAAGACGCGACACATAAAAGCCCATTCCAGCCGATCAAATGCCTTTTCGGCGTCCAGAGAGAGCCCGACCAAGGGTGTGTCTTGAGAACTTGCCAGGGCAAAAAGATCTACGAGAAGGCGGGCGTTATCCGCAGTTGATCTTCCTGGAAGAAACCCGCATTGATCCGAGTGGATCAGCCCAGAGGCCACCCTCGAAAGACGTCTAGCGAGCACTCCAGCGAAGATCTTATAGTCGGCATTTAGGAGCGAGATCGGGCGATAACTGCCCACCTCCAGGGGGTCCCTTCCCTCCTTTGCTAGTACCACTATCGTTGCTGCGTTGAAGCTCCCTATGGACGGGGCTTGCTCCACTAAGAGCTGAAAAAAACAAGCCATCTGGGGGGCTAATTCGTCCTGGAAAGCTCGGTAAAATTCAGCCGGGAGGCCGTCAGGGCCCACCGCCTTCCCTGCCGGGGCATTCCTGAGGACCTCTTGGACCTCTGCTCCGTCTATAGGCAGGCCCAACCCTTCCCTCTGCTGGGTATTGAGAACCGGATGAGGCAACTTCTCAAGAAAAGCTTGGTAGGCAGAGTCATCACATTCGCCCGCCGAGGAGTACAGGCTTTGATAAAAGGATCTAAAACACTCCCCGATCGCACTACTCTCCGTGAGCAATCCTTGGGATCCTGAGGTGAGGGCCACTATACTCGTCTTCCCCTTAGGGGGGCTAAGCACAGATGCTAAGAGCCTACCGGCTTTGTTTTGCTCGACGTAGTACCGCGCATCTTGCGCGCTCTGGACCTTGCGCACTTCCCCGCTCAGAAGAGAATTATACTGATATCTTAGTTTCTGTAGGCGCAAGAGAACACAGGGGTCAACCCGGGTCCTCAATAACCTCTCACCAGCGGAGATCTGCATCTCCAGTTCAGCTAGCTCAGCCTTCCTGATCTTAGACTGACGGATAACATAGCTGGTGATCAGGGCACGTACAGTGGCCTTGAAAGCCTCCACCAGGCCCAGCCTGTCGTCGCTGAAGGGAGGTTCTTCTCAAAATATTCTCTGACTTCGAGCCGAATCATATCACAAAAAGACGGCTCCCTCAATAGTTCCCTCGGGAAGAACCATCCTGAGTTCCGAGGAATGGGTTGACCAAATGTAAAGAGCGAGAAGACCGCCGCGTGGTCTGACACCGTGGCGGCACAAATACCCGCCTCCATTGCCGACTCTACTAGAGATCGTGAAACTAAAAGGAAGTCAATGCGTGAATGTGATTTGTGGGGAAGGGAGTAAAAGGTAAATTCCTTATCCGCGGGGTGTAACGTCCGCCAAACATCATACAGCCCCAAATCTTGCATCAGAGATAAAAGAACAGAAACGGACCTGCCCTGTTTCGCCGATCGAAACGGCTGCCGGTCTAGCAAAGGGTCCAGCACCAAGTTGAAATCCCCGCCCAAAATCATGGGGAGGGACCGAAGGTCATGGGCCACCAGTGCTACCTTCTGAAAAAAGGGGACATCGTCACAATTTGGCCCATAGATATTCAGTACGGCTAGCCTCTCACTCTGAAGGGAAAGTGTCACCACTGCCCAACGCCCTTGCGGGTCCGCCAGGCCCGAGAGAATCTGGGCCTGAAGGGATTTCCGTACCAGGGTAATAACTCCATTTCTTTTGCCTACTGCTGCAGCGTGTACCGCAACTACATAGTGACCCCCGCCCATTTTCATTGCCTCTGACGAGGATAGGTGAGTCTCCTGGAGTAGGACGACATCCGCCTGTTGTTTGACACAATACAATAAAATTTTCTTCCTCTTACTGGGGTTGTTAACCCCTTTCACATTCAGTGAAAGGACCTTAAGGGACCCTATGGTAGTGAGTAAACAAAGAGACAATAAATGCAGGGTTTACAGACAATAACATCAAGTTCCAGCTCTGAATAATACCCCCATACTTGGTCAATGGAGACAACCCCCCTCCCCAACCCACCCCACCCCCTTGGGTGAACCATCGATCTCACAAGATTGCCCTCTGAAACCCAACTCCCCCTTAGAAACAACAGACATAAAATCCCCTCCCGCCAAATAATAAACAGTACAGCCTGTACCATGCGCCCATAACGCACCATCTGTCCCCCACCCAACAGAAAACTACAAACACTCACCCATCCACACTATGTCCGACACCTATCATCCACCCACACTCACACGGCCCTCTGAAGGCAACTCTACTATAACATCGAGGATTGAAGACTGAAGGCAACAAAATAGCCTTCCCCTTGAGAGGCCCCAAAAACCAGTTACAGGCACAAAAGGGATCGCCAATAGTACACACTAGATAATGTCCTCAACGCATCACCGCAGCTTCTTGGTCTTCAATAAAAGCCAAAAGGGATTTCGGGTCTTCAAAGGAGCGAGTCTGGTTGTGTAATGTGACTCGGAGCCTGGCTGGAGCAAATAGGCCGAATCGAGCCTGAAGGTTTTGCAGGCGCGGTCGTAGCGCTAGCAGCTGTTTCCGACGGGCCACGGTGGTCTTGTTAAAATCCGGGAAGAAAGCAATATTCGCTCCCTCGAACTGCAGTGGGGCCCGTACTCGTGCCGCTGCCATTACCTGAGTCACATGCTGAAAGCGTAAAAGCTTCATGATGATCGGGCGAGGCCGCGATGAATGGGGATCCTGCTGCGTGGGGACTCGATGAGCCCTCTCTATCTCGAAGGGCCGATCAAACTCGAGCCGCAACAGCGCCGGAATGGTTTTGCCCAGGAAGGCCATCATATCCCGTCCTTCAGCACCCTCAGGTATCCCCACTAGACGGATATTATTCCGTCGAGTCCGGTTGTTAAGGTCCTCGAGGTTCCGCTCCAGCGCTGCGATGCGTTTAGAATTTGCAGCCACCTCCTTGAATCGCTCCTCGTGCACTTCCACTCTTATAGAGAGCCCTTCCATTTTCTCAGCAAGCGAATTGAGTTGGACCTTCATAGCTTTAAGTTCAGCTACATCAGCTTGCACCCCGCTCAGGGTATCTCCGTTAGCAGTGACCAGCTCGCGCACAGCTCTGATCTCAGCCAGGAGCTCCGAAAGACCCACAGTGGTGTCCTTCGGGCCTACGGCTTTTTGCGGTGAGGGGGGATCCGCTTTCAGGCGCTTAGTTCCCGAGGCCGCGGGAGCGTTGAAATCAAGCCTAGCAGGTTTACTGGATGACATGTCAATAACCTTGCTAGTGAAGGAGCACCGATGGCTATATTTCCGTGCGGAGGGTCAGGATAATCAGCAGGATTCCGGGGAGAGAAAGGATCAAGCGGCCATCTTGCACTGTCGTAGGCTCCGCCCCCCTGATTGAGGATTTTTATTGAATCAGGTGGAGAGAATGTATTGTTCCTGGTTATATGCATTAAGTCAGATTTTTTTGAAGTTTATGAGTAGATTCTGTTCTTTGAGCCACTTTGGACCTCAGGAATCTCAACAAGTTCCTAGTTCAGGAAAAGTTCAATCCGCCACCTACGCCCCCTTCTGGAACTAGATGATTTCAGGAAAATCTACCAGGCCTTAGTCATCTCACACTTTGATTTTGCCAACGCCATCCTTCAGGGTCTACCGAAAAACACGCTGCTCCCACTCCAGCTGGCCATGAATACAGCAGCCAGAATACTACACGGTGCCACCAAGAGGGATCACATAACACCAATCCTGAAGCACCTCCACTGGCTACCAGTCTACTGTAGAATCACTAAGATTCTACTATTGACCTTCAAAGCCATCAACAGACTCACCTCCTCGTCCATCTCAGACCTCATTCTCCCCACCCCCCCAAATAGAGCTAGACGATCGGTTTCAGCCAATACCCTATGTATCCCTGACAAGATTACAAATTGCTTACAAGTAACAATAAAGAGGGCCTTCATGCTCTATGCACCATCGCATTGGAATGCTCTCCCACCCGACATCCGGGCAATTACAGACATTAAACAGTTCAGGAAGGCACTGAAACACTACCTCTTCCTGCAGCATTATGGTACCATACAACAACCACTGAACAGCACTCACCAAGACACACACACCAGAACTCCTACTATACAAGCACCCTGCACGCCACAGTAGCACTACTAGACCCCAGCTAGGGCATGTATATAATTCACCTAATACTGTAAAATACCTTAGCCCAGAACTTGTATATAGTTGCCCCAGTTAATCCAAGTTGAATAACCCTGTTTTCTGTAAGTTCAGTACGGGCGTTACCTGTGTCTGAACAAAGCTGCTGTTATCTGTAAACCGAGCTGATTTTGAAGAGCGCAATATAGAAAAGACTCCAAATAATAAAAAATAAATAAATAATAAATAAGATGGTCTCACTAGGAACCCTACTAACATACCTTCAGGAGAAAGACTGGCTCTGCTCTCTAGATCTCAAGGATGCCTACACTCGCATCTTCATGCATCCCTCTCACAAAGTACCTGCGCTTCTTGTTCCAGGGACTCCACTACCAGGCCCATGTTCTATCTGCACCAAGACTTTTTACAAAGTGTCTGACAGTAGAACCTTACTTAGATGACTGGCTCATCAAGAGCGATTCCCCTCAGGTAGTGATCATGTCTCTCCAGAACACCATCTCAGTGCTTCAGCATCTAAGCTTTGTGGTCATCTACTCAAAGTCCCATCTCACTCTGATCAAAAACTAGAGTTCATTGGGGTGCTTCTGGACATTACACAAGCTTGAGTCTTCCTTCCAGAAAACCGACTCCACCGCCTTATCCAGCTAGCAAATCACTGCCGAAGCCAGACCCACATCAGGGCAAGGGACATGCTCCATCTCTTGGGACACATGGCTTCCACAGTCCATGTTATCCTCTATACTCGCCTTCATATGCCTCAAGTGCAGTAGACCCTCCCCTCTCAGTGGAAGCAGTCAAGAGGTCATCTCATGACAAGATCACCATCACTCCTCAACTTGTAGACTCTCTCAAGTGGTGGTGCACACCGCAAAATCTTCTCGTCGGGTTACCTTTTCAGATGTCTGCACCGCAGTGTATCCTGAAAACAAATGCTTCCAAACAGGACTGTGGAGCTCACCTCAAAGGCCTAACTACTCAAGACCTCTGGTCCCCTAAGAAAGCCTCTTACCATATCAACATGTTGGAACTCAAGGCAATTGCCAATGCCCTTTGGCTGTTCTGTCCTCAGTTGACCGGACAATCGGTACTCCATTCAGACCAACAATCAGGTAGCCATGTATTAGATAGATAAGCAAGGGGGAACCAGATCTTGCCTCCTTTGCAGGGAGGTGGTCCGCCTCTGTGCTTTCTCTGTCTCTCATCGGATGCTTCTTTGAGCAGTTTACCTTCTGGAGGAGCTTAATGCGCTAATGGACAACCTGAGACAAGCCTTTGACCACACAAATGGACTCTCCATCGAGAGATAGCACAGCACATCTTTCGGTTATGGGGGACTCCCATAATCAACCTCTTTGCTACTCCAATGAACACTCAGCTTCCTTGATTCTGCTCCAGGATCCCGTCCCCACTGAGCCAATCCTCGGATGTGCTTCTCCTTCATTGGGGACAGGGACTGCTTTACACATTCCCACCCATTCCATTGATACTGAAGATACTGTTCAAGTTGCAATTAGACAGGGGAACAATGATTCTCATCACCCCATTCTGCCACGTCAACCGTGGTTTCCCCTGCTCCTTCAACTTGCATAACAGAAACCTCTCAGTCTGGGATGTGCACCCAACCTCTTCTCGCAGGACCAGGGTTTCCCAATCTGAGAGCGCTCCATCTGACAGAGTGGCTGTTGAAAGCCTAATCCTATCTCACCTAGATCTTCCAGACAAAGTTAAAAATATCCTCCTGGCCTCTAGAAAAGACTCCATCCACTTGATGCATTTATGCCTTAAAATTACACCACAACACACCTCCTGAGAGACGCACACATTCCACACCCTCAAAATCAAAGAAAATCATCATAAGCAGAGATTATGTACATAGTTTATTAGCTTCTTGTTTTAAGCAAAATATAAATTATAAATTGTTAGGTTAACTGTAATTGCAAAGTTTACTATGTAAAAAGTTATACCACCATTTTATGTAAAATGTTCTGTTCTTTGTAAACTGTCCCTGATCTTTGGAAGGGGCGGTATAGAAGAATCAAATAAATAATTTAATTTAAAAAATGGTGCTCCCAGAGGGCCTCAGCCCATGTACTTGCCCAGTGGAGCCTCTACTCCAATATCTTCTCCATCCCTCTACGGCAGGACTAAAGACAAATTTAGTTCGAGTCCACCTTAGTGCCATTGTGGCCTCGCATCATTCAATCGATGGACAGCCAATATCTGTTCATCCTCTGTAGCACGCTTCATGTGCAGCTTTTTCCTAACTAGGCCACCAATCAGACTGCCTCCGGTAGCCTGGGACCTCAATGTTGTCCTGGCTCAGCTGCTCAAATCTCGCTTTGAACCCCTCACCTCAGCTTCTTCCAAGTGAGGAACTTCAGTGGTTGCCTTCTTGGTTGTTCTCACATCAGCTCGTCATGTCAGTGAATTACAAGCTTTGGTGGTGCATGCTCCTTACATATGCTTCCACCATGATAAGATGGTTCTCCAGACACATCCACAGTTCCTTCCAAAGATGGTCTCTCCTTTCTACCTTAATCAGTCAGTTTCTATTCCGACCTTTTTTCCAAGACCTCATTCTTCTTCTGCTGAAGCAATGCTGCATATCCTGGATTGCAAGGAAACTTTAGCCTCCTATTTGGACAGAAATAAAGCCCATTGACAGTCTTCACAGCTTTTTGTATCATTTGATCCTAGTCACTTGGACCTACCAGCAACCAAGCGTACTCTTTCCAACTGGATTGTGGACTGCATTTCATTTGCTTATGCGAAGGCTGGACTTTCCCTAGAGGGCCAAATCACAGCTCACAATGTATGAGCCATGACCACCTTAGTCACCCATCTACGTTACATCTCCATCTCAGATATCTGCCAGACTACCACATGGTCTTCCATTCATACTTTTGCTGCCCATTACTGTCTAGACAAGGACTCCAGTAGAGACACAAATTTTGGCCAAACCGTTCTTTGGCACCTTTTTGGAATTTAGCTACCCCCTCCTTCCACCCGACACTCTGTTCCTACCGGCTACCTTCTCCCTATTGAACAGAGAGTGTGCTCAAAGGGCTGGGTCTGACAGATCCATACTCTACCCTTGTTGTGATTCAGGGGATTTTCTCCCCATTGGTCGCACCTTACATCTCTCTGGTATTTGCAGTAGCTGGAAGCTAGTTAGTCCCATATGTGAAGATTGCATTCCTGCTTGTTCCTGGAGATAGCATAGTTACTCACCTATAACAGGTGATCTCTGAGAACAGCAGGAATCAGTCTTCACAACCTGCCCTCCTCCCCTGGAAGTTGTAGAATGAGTTTTTCTGAGGGAAGGGGGGTTCTGAGCTCTATGCTTTACTGTGGAGAATTGCTGGGAGGCAAGCACACATGCGTGGAGGGTTGCTCCCAAAAGCATTCCTATTTGATGCTGGGGGGTATTCCCACGCAGGGCTCGGTTAGCAGTGACATCACCCATATGTGAAGACTGATCATGTAGATAGTTATGGTTTAATGGGAGAAAGCCAACATGGCTTTAGACAAGGAAGGTCTTGTCTTACTAATCTGTTATATTTTTTTTGAAGGTGTGAATAAAGAGGTAGACAAAGGTGAGCCAGTCGATATAGTGTATCTGGATTTTCTGAAACCCTCTGACAAGGTCTCTCATGAAAATCTCTTGGCAAAATTAAAAAGTCAAGAGATAGGAGTCAGTGTACTACTGTGGATCAGGAACTGGTTAAAAGATATAAAGTGGAAGGTAGGGCTAAATGGTCAATTTTCCCAATGGAGAAAGCTGAATAGTGGAGTACCCTAGGGATCGGTGTTGGGTCCGCTGCTTTTTAACATATTCATAAATGACCTGGAAGTGGGAATAACGAGTGAGGTGATCAAATCTGCAGATGATGCAAAATTATTTAAAGTTGTTAAAACACAAAAGGATTGTGAAAAATTGCACCTAGGGAAGGACAATTCAAACTATGGTTACACGATGCAAGGTACCATCTTAGAAACCACTACCGAGGAAAAATATTTAGGCGTTATTGTGGATAATACGTTGAAACCCTCCCTCCAGTATGCAACAGCAGCCAAGAAAGCAAATAGAATGCTAGGAATCATAAGGAAAGGAATGGAGAATAAAACAAAGGATATTATCATGCCTTTGTATTGTTCCATGGTGCGACTGCACCTTAAATATTGTGTGCAATTCTGGTCGCCATATCTTATAAAGGATATAGCGGAATTAGAAAAGGTACAGAGAAGAGCCACCAAAATGGTAAAGGAGCTGGATGGATACTCCTATGAGGAGAGGCTTAAAAGGTTAGTGCTCTTCAACCTGGGAAAGAGATGTTTCAGGGGATATATGTAGAGGTCTATAAATTAATGAATGGAGTGGAACAAGTAAATCAATGCAAAACACACGCAAGCCAGTTAAATGCTGGAAAGCAATGAGCACAAATGCTCAAAGCTTATCCAATAAAGTTCCAGACCTGGAAGCCCTAATGGTGGAAATGGACTTGGACATTGTGGCCATTACAGAAACATGGTTTAATGAATTGCATGACTGGGATATAGCCATAGCTGGCTATAATCTATTCAGAAGAGACAGAGAAAATGGAAGAGGAGGAGGAGGAGTAGCCTTGTATGTCAAAAGCAATATTAAAACTACTGAAATGCAGGGGGCACGGGGAAAAGAAGAAGTGCTCTGGGTTGTGTTGGAAAGAGGAGATGGCACTGTCATCCATACTGCTGTAGTCTACAGACCTCCAACTCAAATCGAAGAGTTATATATCGAATTGATTATAGACATTGTCAAAATAGCCACAAAGGGGGAAGCAATCATATTGGGTGACTTTAATCTACCCGATGTGGATTGGATTACTCCTTCTGCAAATCTGGAAAGAAGCAGAAAAATTGTGGATGCTCTCCAAGATGCGTTACTTAGACAAATGGTGATGGAACCAACAAGAGAAAGCTCAACACTGGATTTAGTGCTCACCAATGGTGATAGCATGTTGAATGTCTGGGTGGGAGCCCCTGTGCGCAGCAGCGATCATCACACAGTGTGGTTTGACATAAAAGCCAAGGTGCAGTCCAATCATAGCAAGCTCAAAGTCATAAACTTCAAAAACACTGACTTCAAGAAAATGGCCATGTACCTAAAGGAGGAGTTGACAGGGTGGAAGGAGATAAGGGAAGTGGAATTGCAATGGTGGCAATAAAAGGGGCAACAGATAAATATGTAAGAAAAGTAAATAAAATCAAAAGGAGAAGGAAACCTATTTGGTTTTCCAAAGAAGTGGCTGCTCAAATAAAGGTAAAAACCACAGCTTTCGCAAAATTCAAAAGCTTGCAAACAGAGGAACACAGAAATGAATACAGGATCAAACTCAAAGAGACAAAAAGAGAAATAAGGATAGTAAAATCAAAGGCAGAGGAAAAGATGGCTAAAGATGTTAAGTGTGGCAACAAAACTTTCTTCAGGTATATTCGGGAAAGAAAGAAGATCAGAGGTGGAATTGCAGGACTCAGAAGTGCTGGGAATGGACTCATGGAAAGTGACATTGAAAAAGCGGAATTTCTAAACAAATACTTCTGCTCTGTTTTTACTAAAGAAAATCCAGGAGAAGGACCAACTGTGACTCCCAAATACAAAAATGGGAATGAAGTAGATACTACACCATTCACAGAAGATGATGTGTTAGAACAACTTGCGAAACTGAAAGTGGACAAGGCCTTGGGACCGGATGGGATACATCCCAGGATACTGAAAGAGCTCAGAGGTTCTTGCAGGGTCGTTAAAGGATGTTTTCAACACTTCCTTGGAAACAGGAGAAGTTCCTCAGGACTGGAGAATGGCTGATGTCATACCTCTACACAAAAGTGGTGACAGGGAAGAAGTGTCAAACTACAGGCCCGTGAGTCTTACCTCAGTGGCGGGAAAAGTAATGGAGGCGCTTCTGAAGGAGCAAATAGTGAACTTTCTCAAAATCAACAGGTTGCAAGATCCGAGGCAACATGGTTTTACCGAAGGATGATCTTGCCAAACAAATCTGAGTTCTTTGACTGGGTGACCAGAGATCTAGATCAGGGGCATGCAATGGATGTCATCTACCTGGATTTCAGCAAAGCCTTTGATACTGTCCCTCATAGGAGGCTTATCAATAAACTCAGTAGTTTGGGGATGGGTCCTAAGGTGGTAAACTGGATCAGAAATTGGTTGACTGATAGATGACAGAAGGTGATGGAAAATGGAGCTCACTCGGAGGAAAGGAAGGTGATTAGCGGGGGTGCCCCAGGGATCGGTCCTGGGCCCAGCACTGTTCAATGTATTTGTGAGTGATATTGCTGAAAGACTGAATGGAAAGGTTTGTCTTTTTGCAGATGACACGAAAATTTGCAACAGAGTGGACTCCCCCGAGGGAGTGCTTAACATGAGAAAAGATCTACAAAAGCTGGAAGAATGGTCTAATGCTTGGCAATTAAGATTTAATGCAAAGAAGTGCAGAGTCATGCACTTGGGTAGCAGAAACCCAAGGGAAACATACACGATAGGGGGCGAGAGGTTGGTGTGCACGGATCAGGAGAAAGACCTTGGTATGATTATTTATTTCAGTAGATCTCAAGGTGGCAAAACAGTGCGACAAGGCGGTGGCAAAAGGCAGGAGGATGTTGGGCTGCATACGAAGAGGAATTACCAGCAGAAAGGAAGAGGTTCTAATGCCACTGTATAAGTCACTGGTGAGGCCTCACTTGGACTACTGTGTTCAGTTTTGGAGACCGTATCTTGCAAAGGATGTAAAAAGAATGGAAACTGTTCAGAGGAAGGTGACCAAAATGATTTGGAGCCTGCGTCAGAAGCCTTATGAGAAGAGACTTGAAGACCTAAATATGTACACTTTGGGGAGAGGAGGGACAGGGGAGATATGATTCAGACCTTTAAATACTTAAAGAGAAATAATGAACAAACAAACCTCTTCCAAAGACGGGGAAGCTGTAAAACCAGAGGGCATAACATGAAGCTGCAAGGTGGAAAATTGAAAGGCAATGTCGGGAAATACTTTTTCACTGATGCTTGAAATGCCCTCCCGATGGAGGTGGTGGGGGCAAATACAGTGACAGAATTCAAAATGGCATGGGACAGACACAATGGATCCATTTGTAGCAACAGAATAAAATCAAAATAAACTGAACCATCTAACTTCTCAGCAAATAGGGGTGTCCTACATGGAGCGGTGGGTTCACCCCTAAACAAATACATGGGGTGGGGTGGCCTGCACAGAGTGACACCTACTCCGGCCATCTTACTGGGCAGACTAGATGGACCATACTGGTCTTTATCTGCCATCATTCACTATGTTACTATGTATGTTAGGTAAACATAGATCGATTACGCCATCAAAGTAGAAAGAGTAGGGGACATGCAATGAAGCTACAGTATAACCCATTTAAGACTAATAAGAGAAAATATTTTTTCACTCATCGCATAATCAAACTCTAGAATTCATTACCAGAGGATGTAGTGTAGCTGGGTTTAAAAAAAAGGTTTGGACAAGTTCCTGGAGGAAAGGTCCATAAACCATTATTAAGGAGGATCTGGGAAATCCACTGCTTGCCCCAATACAAGCATTGTGGAACCTGTGTGTTTTTAGGGAAACTAGCAGTGACCTGGATTGGCCAGTGTTGGAAACAGGATATTGGGCTTGATGGACCCAGTATGGCATTTCTTATGTTCTGATTCCTGCTCTTCCCGGAGATCACTTGCTACAGGTGAGTAACTATGCTTTCCAGGGGTAAGCAGTGGATTTCCCCAGGCCCCTTTAATAATGGTTTATAGACTTTTCCTCCAGGAACGCGGCCAAAGCTCTTTTAAACCCAACTACACTAACAGCTTTGACTGTATCCTCCTGCAACGAATTCTAGAGTTTTATTGCGCATTGAGTGAAAAAAATATTTTCTCCTATTAGTTTTAAAAGTGCTGCATTGTGACTTCATTGTGTGTTTCCTAGTCTTTTTTTTTAATTTTTTTGAAGGAGTTAACAACTGGTCTACAGTAAATTTACCCTTTCCACTCCATTCATTATTTTAGAGACCTCTACCATATGTCCTCTCAGCTGTCTCTTTTCCAAGCTGAAGAGCTATAATCTTTTAAGCTTTTCTTCTAGGAGTATCATCCATCTTCTTTATCATCTTGGTCGCTTTTCTCTGCAGCTATTCTAATTCTGTTATATCCTTTTTTAGATATGGCTACCAGAACTGCACACAATATTCAAGGTGCGGTTGCACCATGGAGCGATACAGAGGGATTTTAATATCCTTTGTTTTATTCTCCATTCCTTTCCTTATGATTCCTAGCATTCTATTTGCTTTCTTGGCCGCTGCTGCACACTGGGCGGAGGATTTCAATGTATTATCCACCTCTTAGAATGAATGAATGTATCTTCTTGAAGAAATGTGTGCTAATCCTTATCTTGTTACTGTAGGAGAATTGAAGAGAGTAGATTGAAGTGATTATCTATCTCATGAAATATTTGCTTTCTAGGATGTGTATCCTGTGCACATAAATACCGGTATCAGATGTTCAGTCTGTTGTGGCCTGATCCATTATAACAGAAATGGGTTTGACTATTGTTCCTATTATTTGTACCATACTTAATATGTAATGTAAATTTGTGACTGTGTGCAGTGCCAAGAGTTGGTACATTTTATATGAGATTCCTGAGCTACATAATTAAACTGTCACAATTTTTGCTGCATATAAACAGCATGGCAAAGATTTTGAAAAAAAAAATTTGAATCCCCCTCCCCCCTTAAAGGTGGATGTTTGAGAGTGTGTTGAATAATGTAGAATCAAAGGTAAGTGGTCACTGTAATTTGCTGAAGAGATGGCTGCTGGGGAGGTCAGATGGGCTGATCCAAGATGGCTGCACTCTGAACGGCTTGCTCACGTGCACTTTCAGTATGGGAAGGAAGAGGAAGGTTAAGCAGTGTCAGCGTCCCCAGACTAATCTGCAAACCTCCTTTTTGGTTGCTTCTGGTACTATTGAAGCTTATCTGTGCAGAGAGTGCCGACCAATGATTGTTCCGGAGGTGGTAAGCCCGGCTGAGGGATTGTTAGAGCTGTCTGTCTCTTAGTTCCCCTCGGGCAGTGAGCTCACACTCCAGAGACGTGGAAGCCCTCCAAGTTGGTGTGCCCGAGTGTTTCTATGAAGTGGATGGAGGTGGAGGGATCATCTGTGGCTGGTCTCTGCTGGGGTCACCTGTTGTAAGAGGAGCAGAGGGTGAAGAGTCCTGCTGGTTCAACAGCTTGGTGCAATTCCTAAGAGAGGGAGTATGTCGGCCACAGCTGGAAGTGCCAGTTCCCACCCAGAAGAGATTGTGGTGCCCTTGGAAACTCGAGACTTGGTGATCAAGCAACCTTTACTTTTGATCTCCAGCATCTGGAACATTTCACTTTGGAGTCTATATGGCTGGCTATTAAGCTTCTGGGGGAAGCTATAACACCTCAAATTCAGGCTCTGCAGGTGAAGACCCAATAGATTAATGAGGCTTGTGCAAGGGAACAGTAAGTCTATAATAACTTTGCAATCTGTAACAACTGATGTAACATCTCGTCTAGAAGTGCTGGAAACTCATTCTGAAGCCCTCATGAACGACTCTAACTTTTTGAAGTCATGTTTAGAGTATTTGTTGTTGTTAAGTGCCGTCGAGTCGGAGTCGACTCATGGCGACCCTCTGGATAGCTATCCTAAATTGTGTTCGGTCTTCAGTCAGGCGGCTCATTGACGACAGACTGGTACCCGTAGCTGCTGTTATTGTAGCGATCCATCTCATTGCTGGCCTTCCTCTTTTGCGTTGACCTTCTATCTTGCCAAGCATGATGTCTTTCTCTAATGATCTCTCTCTTCGCATGATGTGTCCGAAGTATGAAAGTCGAAGTCTTGTCATCTGAGCTTCTAAAGAAAGCTTAGGTTTGATCTCCTCTAGTACCGACTGGTTTGTTCTTCGGGCAGTCCATGGTATACACAGTATTCGCCGCCAGCACCATAATTCAAAGGCATCAATTTTCTTCCTGTCTGTCTTTTTCACTGTCCAGCTTTCACATCCATATGATGTTATTGAAAATACCATGGCTTGAACAAGTCGAATCTTTGTATGGAGAGAGACATCTCTGCTCTTGAGAATCTTATCTAGGTCTTTCATAGCCATTCTGCCAAGAGCAATGCGTCGTCTGATTTCTTGACTGCTTGTTGCTTCTTTATTGATAGTTGATCCAAGTAGGTTAAAGTTGTTCACAATTTCAATTTCTTCTCCTTCAACGATGAACCTGTTGATTATGCCAGTTGTCATGATCTTTGTCTTCTTTACATTAAGGTGCAGGCCCATTTTGAGACTATGTTCTTTGATTGTGAGAAGCAAATGTTTCAGATCATCTTCGCTTTCAGCCAGTAATGTGGTATCATCAGCATAACGAAGGTTGTTGATGAGTCTTCCACCAATCTTCACACCTCTGTTGTCTTCATACAGTCCTGCTTCTCTGATGATTTGTTCTGCATATAAATTAAACAGGTAGGGGGAAAGTATGCAGCCTTGTCTTACACCTTTGCTTATTTTAAACCATTCTGTTTCTCCTTGTTCCGTTCGAACTGTTGCTTCTTGATCAATGTACAGATTACGCAAGAGAACGATCAGGTGTTCTGGTATACCCATGCTTCTTAATGTGGCCCAGAGTTTCTCATGGTTTACACAGTCAAAAGCCTTGCTATAGTCGATAAAGCACAAATAGATATCCTTTTGGTATTCTTTAGTCTTTCCAAGGATCCATCTCACATCCGCAATGATGTCTCTCGTTCCTCGCCCTTTCCTGAACCCTGCTTGCACTTCAGGTAGTTCTTGTTCTAGGTATGGCTGTAGTCTCTTTTGAATAATCTTCAGTAAAATCTTGCTGGCATGTGGGATCAGAGCGATTGTGCGATAATTTCCACAGTCAGTTGGATCACCTTTCTTTAGTATTGGTATAAACACAGATCTTTTCCAGTCAGTTGGCCATGATGTTGTCTTCCATATTTCTTGGCAGAGCCTTGTAAGTACGGTAACAGCTGCATCAGATTGCTGCAATACTTCTATGGGAATGCTATCAATGCCTGGTGCTTTGTTCTTTGATAAGGCTTTCAATGCTGCTTCAACTTCTTCTTTCATCACCAATGGTTCCTGATCATAAGGTATAGGTTGAAACGGCTGTTGGTCCACTTGATCTTTATCATATAAAAACTCTGTATATTCCTTCCACCTTTTCTTGATCTTCTCAGCATCATTCAACATAGAACCTTGAGCATCTTGTAACATTCCAATTCGAGGCTGGAACTTTTTCTTTAACTCTCGCAGCTTTAGAAAAGCCGATCTTGTTCTTCCTCTAATAGTTTCTGCTTCTATTTCCTTGCAAGTGTCATTGTAGTACTTTTCCTTGTCCTGTCTTGCTGCACATTGGAAATCTCTGTTGAGTTCTGCGATTGTCTTTCTTTCTCCTTTGGCTTTAGCTTCTCTGCGTTTCTGGGCAATTTTCAGCGTTTCTTCCGTCATCCATTTTGGCCGTTTTTGCTTTTTCACCTTTTGTAGAGACTTCTCGCTTTCTTCCAGCACAACCTTCTTGATGTCATTCCATAACTCTTCCGGAGCTCTGTCATTTGTATCTAAAGCAGCAAATCGATTTTGCAGGCAGTCTTTAAATTCCAGTGGTATATTCTCAAGGTCATATTTTGGTGCGTTCATGAGTGGTTTGCTCTTTTTCAACTTTAGCTTGAGTTTGCATACTAGTAGTTGATGATCTGTACCACAGTCAGCTCCAGGTTTTGTCTTTGTTGATGTTACAGAGCTTTTCCATCGTTGACTTCCACAGATGTAGTCAATTTGATTTTTATACAATCCATTGGGTGAAGTCCATGTGTACAGTCGTCGCTTGTGTTGCTGGAAGAAGGTGTTTGAGATGAATAGATCATTGGTCTTGCAGAATTCTATCAATCTTTCTCCAGCTTCATTTCTGTTGCCAAGTCCATATTTTCCAACTACTTTGCCTTCTTCTTTGTTGCCAACTTTTGCATTCCAGTCACCCATGACTATCAGGATATCCTGTTTGCATGTTCTGTCAATTTCAGCTTGTACTTGTTCATAGAACTCTTCAATTTCATTCTCTTCTGCAGCTGTTGTTGGGGCATATACTTGAATTATAGTTGTGTTGATAGGCAATCCTCGTAGACGAATAGAGATTAAGCGTTCGCTGACTGCATTGTATTTCATTACAGTTCTTGCAAGTTTCTTCTTTATTATAAATGCAACACCATTTCTTCTTTGTCTTTCATTTCCAGCATAGTAGACCATGTGATCATCTGATGCAAAGTGCCCGATGCCAGTCCATTTCAGTTCGCTGACACCCAACAGATCAAGTTGTACACGTTCCATTTCATTCTTGACCACCTCCAACTTCCCTTGGTTCATGCTTCGTACGTTCCATGTTCCAATGTGTAAGACATCTTTACAGCTTCTGACTCTCATTTCATGCGCAGCTACATCAGCAGTCAGACTTCCCGAGGGCTTTGATCCAACCACATCATAAATGCTGGCTTTACTCTGAAAAGTCTTCAGCTCTTCCCCAGTAGCTAGTTGAGTGCCTTCCGACCTGGGAGTCTCATCTTCCAGCACCATAGCACAATTTGTTTTGTTGTAACTATCCATTGGGTTTTCATGGCAAGATACAGAAGTAGATTGCCGGGCCTTCCTTCCGCGCAGTTTAAGTTTGGTGTTGTTGCCGTTGTCACAGAAATGTGATCATCCGCCGTCAACACTATCCCATTCTGCTGCTGCCCAGATGGGCAGCAGCAGAATGGGATAGTGTTGATTTTCTCTCACTTGGTTTGCAGCTTGTCGTGCTGTGAGGGCTTGCGTGCATCAGTGATGCTGAGAGCTAAACTATCGGTAGTTTAACTACTGGCAGGGTCTCCCAAGATGGACAGGTCTCAGCTGAGGTGCCAGACGAAGACAAACCACCCATCTAGAGTATTTAGATAACTTTAACCATCTTTCTAAGCTTAAATGAATTAATTTTCCGAAATCCCCAAATGTTATTGCAAAAGATATGTTTAAAAAATGTGTTCAGGAGGTTCTGGGGGTTCCCATGGAATCATGCCCCCTGTTAGCTGAGACTTATTACTTACCATCAAGTCAGAAGCTGCTGGAGCTGATGTGTTAAATATCTCTGAAATGCTAAATACCTCTGATTCTGCAGTTACTGTTCCTGCTACTTGCTTGATAACACTGGCCCTGATATCTGACCGTGAATGGCTCCTCAGGATGTTCTATAGGAAACGGAATATTTCTTTTTTGGATTGCATGATGCAGATTTTCCCTGACCTGCCTAAAGAAACTCAATGCCACAGGCGGGAATTCCTGATTCTGCATCCACGAGTGCTGCAGCTGGGCAGGAGATTTTTCCTGAAATATCCTTGTAAATGTCTTGTGAAGTTCCAGGGGCAATCGTATATTTCCCATTTTCCTTCTCAGTTGGTTTCCTTTTTATAATCTCTTGGTGATGGGAGCAGCGACTCTCCAACCCGGGTCATAGAACGGGGCTGGTCATGCCTGTTTCAGTTTTCCTTGAAATGATGGTATGTGTTTGATATATGTTTACAGGGCCATTCCGAGACTGAAATGCACCCTGTGCGACTTGCACATTGGGCGTGCGCCCCCCCCCCTCCCGTACCTCCATTTAGACACTTTATGGGGGTGCGGGAGGGGGGCGCGTGCCCGGTCTGCAAGTCGCCGGCACGCTAAGCAGGTCTGGTCTCTCCCGGAGAGACCAGACCTGCTTAGTGTGCCAGCATGAAGACGTAAGGGATGCATTTCATCTCTCTGCTGCTGCCTGTCACCGAAAAAGTGGCGGCGGCAGGCAACGGCAGAGAGCCGAAATGCGCCCTTTAAGTCTTTGCACCCTGTGCGGTCTCACCGCTCGCACAGGGCTCAGTACGGTCCTGTATGTTTATACATTTCGGATCCTCTATTTGCGGGCTAGGGGATGGGTATCCTTTGCGTGTATTTTCCTCTTTTCTGCATTTTGTAGTTTTCCTGATTGCATATGTTGTTACTTTCGATACCCACATTTCATGATCAAGTTGTTGGCTTGTAATTTGTAAATTTTGCATAAATATACATTAAAAAAAATGATTGAACCCCTTCCCCCTTAAAGGTGGAGGTTTGAGAGTGTGTTGAAAAATGTAGAATCAAAGGAAAGTGGTCACTGCATGCTGCTGAAGAGATGGCTGCTGGGGAGGTCAGATGAGGGACAACATTAAAAGAGCAGCTTGCAGTAACAGTCACTGGGCTAGCAGAGCTTGAAAGTAAACACTTAGGGGGAATACTCAATCACTGCCTGTACTGAGGTAGCAAGGGTAATATTTGCTCAGATTTATATATATATTATTAAGATTTAACTTTAAATCTATAGGGAATAGTGTAGGGGAATAAAGTGCACACACTAGATTGAGGGTGGAGAAGTAAATACTGGAGCTGGTGGAAATTGCTGACCTTAAGAGAAATGACATCAGATAAACAGATGCTGGTACTAAAAAGTCCTGAAGGAAGAGAAAAGAGCTTGAGGAGAGATGAAGGAGTTTAGGATTTAGAGGTTATTAAGCTTCTTAATCTAAAAGAGCTTCCCCTCTTGAAGATAATGTTAGAAAGTCTCCTAGGATCCTAGCCAACAGAGAGCCTCTTAAAGACCCAGTTGGGAGTAGGAGTGAAGATGGGGGTGGATGGTCTCCTCCCAACTCAGGGAGTGGAGATGGCAGCAGAGAGACTCTGGAGAGCCTATTCCAGGCTTGGGAGTCCAGCGGCAGATCAGCTCCAGGGAGAGCTGTAGCAGAGAAGCAGCTCTAGAGGAAGCTGCAGCAGTAGACCAGCTCCAGGGGGAGCTGTAGGGGATCAGCTCCAGAAGGAGCTGCAGTGGAGAATCAGCTCCAGAAGACGGTGTGGTGGAGAATCAGCTCCATGGGGAGCTGCAGCGGAGAATGAGCTCCAGTTTATACCGGATTAGGAGCCACAAGACCCAGGGAGGTCCAGCGGCAGATCAGCTCAAGGGAGAGCTGCAACAGTTGTTCCTGATTGGGCAGGAGTGCAAAGTCCTCTCCGGATTGGAGGAGGTGGAGCCAAAGCTACAGCCTCAGTGATTGGATAGAACTACAAAACCTTTCACAAGCAGCTACTAGTCCAGAGCTCCAGCTGTGGGTGAGGCTTGGGGCTGGTGGGCAAAGGAAAAGGGAGGGGAGGGGATTTAGGAGACAGGTTATTAAGGTTAAATCCATAATCTTTAAAGGCTGAACTGCCTTATCTTGTATCCTATATTGCCATTTCACCTTACCTGCTTGAACCACTTATCATAATACAGGTTGTACATACTGCATTATTTTATCACAATGCTTGACGTATATATTTTGTAAATAAATTGTAAATACTATTTAAGCCAGCCTTCGCCAAACTGACGAGGACCAACGGAGCCCACCCTCGAGGGAACTCCAGCCAGGCCGGTCCCGGACCCAGAAGCTACATTATATAGTTTGGAAATATGTTGCTTTTCTTTTTTTCTTGAGTCAGCTATCTGATCAGTGTTCTGAGTGAGGGGACTCCCTGCTACCTGATTGCAGCTCTGGGAGGCTGCTCTATTTTGGGTGATGGGGGTGGGGTGGGAGTGTACCAGCTTACCTTTCTCGGCATGATGTTAAATATAAATATATATTTTTTTGTGAAAAACAAAGGAGATGTAAGGTGTTTGCACAAGAAACAAAAAGGAAAAGTGAGAACCACAGTGCAGTTTATAACCAATTTTATTTTGTTTTAAAGTAGATACCCCTATACCAGAGGTACTCAAATCCAGTTCTGGAGGGCCACAAACCAGTCAGGTTTTTGGGATATCCCTAATGAATATGCATGAGATAGATTCAAATACAATGGAGGCAGTGTATGCAAATATATCTCATGCATATTCATTAGGGATATCCCAAAAACCTGACAGGTTTGCAGCCCTCCAGGACTCGATTTGAGTACCTCTGTCCTATACTGTGCAACATATAAAGACTAAATATGTAGATTTTAAAGACTGACATAGTCCAACTGCTAAATTGAAAATAAAATTCATTTTTTCTATCTTTGTTTAGCCATTTTAGTCTCCAGTCATGTTGATCCCAGTCTCTGATTTCTGCTTTCCTCTGTCTTCTATTACTTGCTTTCTTGGGTCTTCGGTCCATCTGCTCCTTCTATCCCTCCAGTCTTCTTCATTTCCTTCAGTCTCTGACATTGATCTTTTCCTTTCGGCTTTCTTCCATTTACTTTTCTAGCAACTCATATTTTACTCCTTCTTCTTACCATCCTGTTCTCAGTTTCCCTCTTTTTACTGTTATCTACCTACCACTTTTCAACCAAAATAACTGACCACAACTCAAAAGAGAAATATGTAAACAAAAATTAAACCAAAACCCCAAAACACCAGTCTGCATGCAATACAAGTCCACAGAAACAGAAAGGGATGTCAGAGCGAGTAGGACAACAGGGTCATTAAAGCCCCCTGGATGTCTCAAAGATCTTGTGTTTATTACTGCCCCAGCAGCCAGACCATGGGGGGAGTGATGGCGGTTGCCGTCTGCATTAAAGCATCAGGCAGGGTGAGGCAGTCGCTATTGGGATATTTGGAGGTACTTTCTGCCACCCGTAGAATTTGCTGTCTGAGTCAACTATCTCAGAGCCGTCCTTGCCCTGATCCTTCCTATTGAAATTAGTGCTGCAGTTCCCATAAAGCACCAGGATGGGGTTGTCAGAAATCCAAGACTGGCTCAAAATCTTCCTCTCCGAACTGGAACACTTGGCAATGCTGTGAAGGGGAGGAGAAAGTTGCACAGCTGCCAGTCTGACCGCCCTAGCGCTAGCCCCTTCCCCCACATCCAGAACACACATAGCAAATACAGAATAGGTCGGTGACTACAAACTAGAAATGGAAAGATGCAGGCAAAAACTGACCTGGAAACCCCAGATGCCGGATTTGATGCAATGCAATGCTGTAGACATAGAAATGCATTTCCCTTTGTACTGTGCACATTCTCTTCCCTTCAAACCTGGAATAATGTATTACTTGGAAAACATACGAGATTGACATGTCAATAAAGTTATCTGAACCCGAGTGTAAGGCTGGGTGGTGGGATGGGGGAGGGGGGCAGAAGGATTCAGACTCAGATAACTTTATTAGCAAAGCAATTTTGCATTTCTTGCTAAAATAATACATGTAGCCCTTAAAATCAAAAAGGCAAAAAAGCAGTATCTGGGTGGGATGAGAGGCAGTAAGTACTAGCTCCTGGGAATGGAATTTGATGATAGGAGCCAACGTTTCAAAATGATTAGACACGTTTAACTCAATGGGAATTCTCTTTCCCCGGCTACGGTGAAGGAGTTTGTGCGTTACTGGGAGGTGCTCAAGCCCCACAGAGCAGGTACCGGACTGTGCATAAGATGGACGATATGTGCATTCGGCTGGCGCACGGGTCAGGGGCGGGTTGTATGGATTTGGGGCGGTGCCTGGGATTTGGAATGGTGGGCGGGATCGGGGTAGGGCTTCGGCGCGGGGCGTGTTTAGGGGGCGGGGCACAGGCTCAGGCTCGGGCTCGGGGGGCGGTGGCTGTGCGCGCGGACTGGGCTCGCGCTGCTTTAGTTCGCTCCTGGGCTCGGAGCTGTCAGCAGCAGGGCTTAACGGTAAATGCGAGCGGAGCTGGTCGCGCGGCAGTTGCCAGTCGGAGCCGCGGGAGAGAGCGGGGATGAGCTCGGGCCCGCGGGCCGCTGCCGGAGACTGAGACCAGCGTTTCGTACACCGGGCCGTGGGGGGAAGCCTCGCTCGAAGCCCCGGGCCAGGGCCTGGCTCAAGCCCCACGCGAGCTCTTCCCTCGTCGCCTGCCCCGAAGCCCCCTTCAAGGCTTGTCTGTTTCCCCCGAGGCTCTGGGGCGCCTTCCCCGGAGGAGGTCCCGCCTGAAGCCCACCATTCAGCTCTTTATTGGTTATAGGGGGCGGTCTTGCCCGGTCCTTTCCTGCACTCCTGCCTTCTTGCCCCCGACCCCTAGGGGGAAATCTTGCCCAGACATTTACTGCACTCCTGCCTTCTTGCCCCGACCCCTAGGGGGAGGCCTTGCCCAGACATTTACTGCACTCCTGCCTTCTTGCCCCGACCCCTAGGGGGAGGCCTTGCCCAGACATTTACTGCACTCCTGCCTTCTTGCCCCGACCCCTAGGGGGAAACCTTGCCCAGACCTTTACTACACTCCTGCCTTCTTGCCCCCGACCCCTAGGGGGTGGCCTTGCCCGGACGTCTCAGGTGCACGTGAATGGGGATCTCTAGGACTAGAAGAACCTATGGCCTTGGGTTCGCCTGGCATGGTGGAGATGGCGAGAGATAAGGCTGCTGAGAAGCGGGCTGGTCTCTCACTGCGAGTAGACCGCCTGGATGAGGTGGATGCTGAGCCTCTTGGCAGTGGGGGGCTGGCACCTGTGCCCCTGGGATCTGCTCGCCTGCGCCCTTCCTCCTACCGGGCTCTGCGCAGTGCTGTGTCCACCTTGGCCCGCATTGATGACTTCTACTGTGAGAAAATTGGCTCTGGATTCTTCTCTGACGTCTTCAAGGTAAGAGACTGGGCGGCTTGGCCCCCTGGTGAGGTTACTGGTACCCAGTATGCTTTGGAGAGCAAGGTACGTGTTCTACTATGTGCAGGAATGATTTGTTATTGCCCCAGCCTTGTTACCTTCAGGAAATGGAGCGCATTTTGGTAAGCTACAGGTAGGGAAAATCCTCTGGTGGTAAGCTACCTTCATTCCTGTGCTAGATCTCAGGTTCATTTAGAATCTAGATTGAGAATTGCAGCTACTGCCCATTCTAGCCCCAAACCAGTGAAAGCTGAGTGGGGCAGGAATCCCTAGGGAAATACACTAAACATTGCATTGATTTACCTTGTACATATAGGTATATCACCCGCACACATTCTGTTGAGGGCAATAGTGGCAGCTATTTCTCAGGTATTTTCAGAGAATGTTGACAAAGCCCTGATTGACTTCATAGACAACAGGCTATATTCTGTTGCTTGTTAAACCAAAGCCCTTCTCTGTCTCAGTTGATTCTTTACCCCCGTTTCATCAGATCATGGCCAGAGCTGCCAGATTACCTAGTTCCAGGAGTGAGATTTCAGGCTAATCCTGGATTTCTGACAACCTCTATCCTGATGCACTAGGAGATTAGCAGCGCACACACACACACTGCTTTGGGATGTGAGTGTAAAATCAAGACTGGCTAAATGGTTTCCCTCCTGAAACTGGCTAACTTGGCAGCATTGTATGTCACAGCAGGCACAAGCCAACTATTCCAGTGCTGACAATTATTTCTCTGTGCTCAGGTTGTCACATAGGAGCCAGGAACCAGTTTGGGAACAGTATTTTGGGCCCTGTGTATTCAGGAAATTAAGTTTGCAGGGAGACAAGCAGAAGATCCAAAGATTATGGCTCCATCCTGTCACTGCAAGGTGGACAAGTTCCTATGAAACTGTGTCAAATTATCATACTCGGACGTAAAAAAATAAGAAGCTGTCCTGACCATTAAGAATGTTCTTGGTACAGCCTGTTTTCAGTACAGTTCGGTTGGTGGTGATGAATCCCTGGGAATATCTGTGGCAGGGACCTACTGCAGTTTCTGAATGGTCGACGGCATATCAGACAGAATCTCAACAAACCTGAATGCCTAGTAATGTTTTCCACTTCCAGGAATGCATCCAACTTGATTTGATTTTATTCTGTTTACTAAAGCAGCAGGAGCTGCCTCAGCTGGAGGCATAATCCATAATTTACCAGCTCTTGCCATGGAGAGTCCTCTCCTCTGAGACTAAAGGACAGCCGCCTCCACCTACTGTTACAGATATATAGAAGAGTTTACAGCCTAGTCAAGACATGCAAATGAGAAGAAATTTTAGTACCGTAAACGTAATTGCAGTGGATGAGGTTATAATTCTGGAGAAGCAGGGGGTAAGATTTAAAAGCAACTTCTAAAGGGATGTTTGGTGCTTGAATAAGGGCAGAGAGGGAGCATGACCTCCTGCCCCAGGGAAGCTGTGCAAAGCTTGCAGAGCAGCAAGGTGGAAATGGCGTGCAGAAGGCATACGAGGTGTGACAAAAAAGGAAACGAGACTGTCCCATAAATGTTTTATTACAAAATCTACAGAGAAATTACACATTGTCCCCTTCAAAGTAATCCCCCCAGAGTTAATGCACTTCTGCATTCGCTTTTGCCACGTAATGGAAGCACTCAGTAAAGTCCTCCTCCTTTGAGGTCCCTTAGCTCCCTCGTCACAGTGGCCTTGATCTCTTCTACAGAGGCGAAATGAGTTCCTTTGAGCAGTCTTCAGCCGGGGGAAGAGCCAGAAGTCGCATGGTGCGAGATCTGTGGAATAAGGAGGGTGGCCGAGAGCTGTGATCTGTTTGTTGGCCAAGAACTGCCTCACACTGAGCGTGGTGTGTGTGAGCACGTTGTCGTGGTGGAGCAGCCACGACTTGCCTCTCCACAGAGCCCGCCTGCTGTACTGAACCCAGTTATGGAGGCGATTGAGGACCTGCTGATAGAAGTGCTGGTTGACTGTCTGACCCTCAGTCACCAACTCATGATGGACCACTCCCTTCTGGTCGAAGAAGGTGATCGGTATGACCTTGATCTTTGATTTGGATATGCGTGCTTTCTTGGGTCTGGGTGACAGTCGAGTCTTCCACTTCAGGCTCTGTCTCTTGCTTTCAGGGTCGTACTGGAAGACCCAAGTCTTGTTTCCTGTGATGACTCTGCCAACAAACTCTGGATCTTCTCCGATCTTCTCTAGCAAGTCTCGACAAACATTGACCCGGTGCTCCTTCTGGTCATCCAATAAAATGTTGGGCACCATCTTGGTGCACACCTTCCATATCCCCAGCTCCTGCACCAAGATGGTCCGCACTGACTCCCTGTTCAGGCTGAGCTCCTCAGCTATCATCCGCACCATCAATCTGCGATCACTCCGCACCAGCTGGTTCACTCTGTCAATGTTCTCAGCCATCTTTGCCATGGAAGGCCATCCTGACTTGGGGTTATCCTCCACCTCCTCGCGGCCAGTCTTGAAGCGTTTGTGCCACTCGAAGACTCGCGGCCTTGACATTGCATCTTCTCCATAAGCCTTTTGAAGAAATTGGAGACACTCAGTGAGGCCCTTCTCTAACTTAACCAGAAATTTCAAGTTGATTCTTTGCTCCATATTTCTGCCACCTCCAATTGCGTGTCAAAGCGATGCAGCAGTGTGCTACAAAAAATCTGAAAAAGAAAAATAGGGAGAGAGATGAAAAATTATTATAGCAGAATAGTGGCCAGATATTGCACAACACAGTAACATAAGCGGTTAGCCAATTGGCATTGAGTCATGGGCGTGGCTGCCATAGTCTTGTGTTTTTTGTCACACCTCGTAGATGGGTCCCTCGCACCCCTCTTCATGATCTCCATTCATGGGGCAAGACACTCATCTTCTCGCAGCTTAGTGTGCATCATTGTCTTGGACTCTTCTTATGTGATCCCAGTAAGAGGCAGTATGGTGTGCGAAGGGTTCCTCTGTCAGTCCCTGTCAAGATCTGCTCCTTTCCATCCTCCTAATGTAAGAGCTCAGGCAGCTGGCAACTGATCCTGATCCGGTAGTTGGAGTAATGTGCATGCTGATTTTGGGTCAGGAAGGAATTTATTTTCACTGTTGGGTTATCTTGTAGAGCAGGAGAGTCAAACATACAGCTCCTGGGCCATTTCTAGTCTGCAGGAGTCTCTCAGCAAGGAAAGACACTGGAGCTTGACCCTGATGGTCTTGTATTTCCCTTATCCTTGACCCTCAGCAGCTCCTTTCCCCCTCCCCCTGCTGCTTCCCAAGATGTGTGCCAGCAATCAATAATGAAACGGGAAGAGAGCACAGGGCTTTTGAGCCCGTGCATGTGCTTAAAGTCTTGCTCTATTGCTCCTCAGAGACAAGACGTTTGCATTGGAGGGGCCGAAGTGGTAGAGCTTTCAGCACATGCATGGACTTAAAGGCTCCATGCTCTCTTACTGGCTCATTGCCAGGGAGCAACACTGGCAATGCGGGGGGGGGGGGGGTGCAGTGATACGGTGGAATCCTTGGGAAGAGAGCTACTGGACTGGGAGCGGATCAGGAGGGGGAAGGGAGATAAGATACTGAGGGGACAAACCTGAGAAAAAGGAGGTGCTGGAACACAAGGAGAGGGAAGAAAGAGAGACTAGATGTTGGATTGCAGGGAAAGAGAGGTGGGACTTGGTGGAAGACTGCAGAATAGGCTAGGGAAGGAGAGAGAGAAGGAGAATAAAAGAGCTGGATTGAGGGAAAGAAATACGAAGTTGTAGGTAGATCCATTAAAAAGGAGATTGAGGTCTTGCTGGAAAGAAGGGAGTATAAGTAGAGAAGTAGAAAACTAAATGAAAGAAAGCTAAAGGGAAAAGATCAATGTTAAAGATGGATATAGGGTAGGAAGTGAAGATGGGTGTGTACGCATGAAGAAATGGACAGGGGACCTTAAAGTTAAGAGAGAGAAAAGCAGAAAACAGCGAATGAGACCAAAACGATTAGAAAAATAAAATGGTCAGACAAAGAGAGAAAAAAGAAATTTTTCAATTTAGTGACTGGGATATGTCAGTTGGTGGAATGCATGTCTGCTGACTTTATACTTAAAACAGTACAGGAGGTATTGCATCTCTTTCTATCTCTCTGGTGTTGCACTTAGTGCAATATGTGGCTCTTAGGGGTCTCAGTATAATTTTTGTTCAGGAAATTTATTCTGTAGTTGCTGAGGGCCTATGTTTTTTTCTGTGACTGAGGCCAGGTATTTTGTTAGCATGGAGTTTCTGGAGGGAGGAGTCAGAAGGGCCTGATCGATTGGCTGGATGCATGAGTAATATCAGATGCGGACTGTATGTACATTTTAATTTAATGTTAGGATAATTTAGCATGGAAATATATGCACATGCCTGCCGTCTCAACACTTCCCCCATGTTGGCTTCCCTAATGTTCGTTTTTCTCTAATGTGGCCTGACATCAAAATGAGCTTTCCTAACTGCCTGACAGCCCATTCTATAGTACGGCTGAAGGACTTGCTGGATAGCGGCCTAAACAGCTTTTAATTGATGTAGATGAAGAGACAGCAGCTGTAGGAGTCCTGTTGAGTGAGCTTGGCAGAGGAGAAAAAGAAGGTTTGGGGAAGGGGAGGCTTTCTGTTTGTGGGCCTCTGCTCTAGTACTTTGACCATCTGAATCCATGTTGCCTGCTGACACATCTGCCAGTAGCCCCAGAGTTTCTTTGGTTTCCCAGCATCCTGTTTTGTCCATGGTGGGAGGGAGGAGTAGCCTAGTGGTTAGGGCAAGTTACCTCGGGCCAGAAAGTTGGGGGTTCAAATCCCACTAGAGGACAGCAACCTTGGGCCGGAAGGACTGGGATTTCTAGTCCCACAGGTGCTCCTTGTGGTCGTGGGCAAGCCACTTAACCCTCCATTGCCCATGTTCCCTGTAAAATAGTTATCTCCAAGTTATAATGCCCTGTTGAATGTAATTTCAGTTTGTTCAATGTAAACTGCCTTGATATCATGAAAGGCGGCATATAAGAAATGTTAAATGGTGGGCTTGGCCTCTAGCAGATGGAGGTGGCATCTATGGTTCAAGCACTCTTCTCCTCTGGAAAATATTACAGAGGGGGGGGGTCTATGGCTAGAGGACTATCCTGTATTTGCTGAGGCTATCAGGGGGACATAGAAAAGGTCTTGAAAGATTTTCTTAGTATCTTGCTACTAGCTCATAAACTTAGAAGGCAGAAGATGAGAGCCTTTTCAACCTCCCAGTCGTCTTCACAGAGGTTGAAAGAGAGTGGAGAGAGGGGTGTCTGACAAAGCCTAGATGGCTCTGCAGCAGCTGGCTTCTACTTTTTCAGGGTTCACTCTCTAGGATCAACTGCAGCTGCTTTAGGGTCTGACTTTCTAAATCAGGTCTTGAATGCATTGTTCCCCTCCCCATAGCTCTCTGTCCCTTTATCCTCTCATGCTGTCCAGAGCAGTCTCCCTCCTTGCCCTTCTCCTATCCTAGTTTATACCAGTCTTACTTTCTCAGCCTCCCATATTCATTCCCACCAGTCTCAATTCCTCCCCCTTGCTAATCACCCACCAGTCATCCCCATAGATTTCCTTCTTTCTCTCACCCAACCTCCCTATACCCTGGAGGCATTCCTCTCCCCGTCTCTGCCAGTTTTGTCCCCTCTCTCAACCTTCCCAGCCAGCCACCCCCATGCTGGTCTGAGTCAGCCATTCTGCTCCTTGCTTAACTGTCTCCTGATTCTCCTCAAGGCTAATTCTGATCTTCTGTGCTGCAGCTACTATCTATTAACTTTTTTTTTTTTTAAATTTCTGCACTTGAGACTCGAGCAAAAGCAAATGCTCGAAGCTTAGCCAATAAAGTTCTGGACCTAGAAGCCCTAATGGTGGAAACGGATTTGGACATTGTAGCCATTACAGAAACATGGCTAAATGAATCACATGAGTGGAGGAGTGGCCTAGTGGTTGGGGCAAGGTACTTCGGGCCGGAAGGTCGGGGGTTCAAATCCCACTGGAGGACAGCAACCTTGGGCCGGAAGGACTGGGGTTTCTAGTCCCACAGGTGCTCCTTGTGGTCTTGGGCAAGCCACTTAACCCTCCATAGCCCATGTTCCCTGTAAAATAGTTCTCTGTGTGCTGTGCTTTCCTGTCTAATCAATGTGTTTATACCTCAAAAATTTCCTGTCATGATTTGACAATTTCCAATCTGTAATCAAACCGCTGCTGATCGCTGGAAGTAACGGTATACAAATGTATACTAAATAAATAAAATAAATAAATGATTGGGATGTAGTCATACCTGGCTATAATCTATTCAGAAGAGAGAGAGAAAATGGAAGAGGAGGAGGAGCAATATTAAAGCTACTGAAATGCAGGGGGCATGGGGAAAAGAAGAAGCACTCTGGATTGTGTTGGAAAGAGATGGCGGCACTGTCATCCATACTGCTGTAGTCTACAGACCTCCAACACAAATTGAAGAGAGAAATAATGAATTGATTATAGATATTGCCAAGATAGCCACAAAAGGGGAAGCAATCATTTTGTGAGACTTTAATCTACCTGATGTGGATTGGGTTACTCCTTTTGCAAATCTGGAAAGAAGCAAACAAATCGTGGATGCTCTCCAAGATGCGTTACTTAGACAAATGGTGATGGAACCAACCAGGGAAAGCTCAATGCTGGACTTAGTGATCACCAACGGTGATAGCATGTCGAATGTCTGCGTGAGTGCCCCTGTGAGCAGCAGTGATCATCACACGGTGTGGTTTGAGATAAAAGTCATGGTACAAGCCAATCATAGCAAGCTCAAAGTCCTAAACTTCAAAAACACCGACTTCAATAAAATGGCCGAGTACCTAAAGGAGGAGCTGACAGGGTGGAAGGAGATAAGGGAAGTGGAATTGCTATGGGCTAAACTAAAGGTGGCAATAAAAGGGGCAACAAATATGTAACAAAAGTAAACAAAAACAAGAGGAGAAGAAAACCCATTTGGTTTTCCAAAGAAGTGGCTGCTCAAATAAAGGCAAAAAACACAGCTTTCGCAAGATTTAAAAGCTCGCAAACAGAGGAACACAGAAATGAATACAGGATCAAACTCAAGAGACAGAGAGAAATAAGGATAGCAAAATCAAAGGCAGAGGAAAAGATGGCTGATAAGTGTGGCGACAACCTTCTTCAGGTATATTCGGGAAAGGAAGAAGATCAGAGGTGGAATTGCAGGACTCGGAAGTGCTGCGAACGGACTGGTGGAAAGTGACATTGAAAAAGCGAAATTGCTAAACGAATCTTCTGCTCTGTTTTTTACTAAAGAAAGTCCTGGAGAAGTACCACCTGTGACTCCCAAATATTATAAAAATGGGAATGAAGTAGATACCACACCATTCACAGAAGATGTGTTAGAACAACTTGCAAAACTGAAAGTGGACAAGGCCATGGGACCGGATAGGATACATCCCAGGATTCTGAAAGATTTCAGAGAAGTTCTTGCATGTTTTCAACAGATCCTTGGAAACAGGAGAGGTTCCTCAGGACTGGAGAACGACTGTTGTCATACCTCTACACAAGTGGTGACAGGGAAGAAGTGTGCAAACTACAGGCCCGTGAGCCTTACCTGGGTGGTGGGAAAAGTAATGGAGGCGCTCCTGAAAGAGCGAATAGTGAACTTTCTCAAAACCAACAGGTTGCAAGACCCGAGACATGTTTTTACCGAAGGATGATCTTGCCAAACAAATCTGAGTTCTTTGACCGGGTTACCAGGGAGCTAGATGAGGGACATGCGATGGATGTCATCTACCTGGATTTCAGCCAAGCCTTTGATACTGTTCCTCATAGGAGGCTTATCAATAAACTTAGTAGCTTGGGGATGGATCCTAAGATGGTAAATTGGTTCAGAAATTGGTTGACTGACAGACGACAAGAGGGTGATGGTAAACGGAGCTCACTCGGATGAAGGGAAGGTGATTAGTGGGGGTGCACCAGGGGTCGGTCCTGGGCCCGGCACTGTTCAATGTATTTGTGAGTGATATTGCTGAAGGACTGAATGGAAAAGTATGTCTTTTTGGAGATGACATGAAAATTTGCAACAGAGTTGACTCCCCCGAGGGAGTGGTTAACACGAGGAAAGATCTACAAAAGCTGGAAGAATAGTCTAATGCTTGGCAATTAAGATTTAATGCAAAGAAGTGCAGAATCATGCACTTGGGTAGCAGAAATCCAAGGGAAATGTACACGATAGGGTCGAGAGGTTAGTATGCTCGGATCAGGAGAAAGACCTTGATGTGATTATCTCTGATGATCTCAAGGTGGCAAGACAGTGCGACAAGGCGGTGGCAAAAGCCAGGAGGATGTTGGGCTGCATACGAAGAGGAATTACCAGCAGAAAGGAAGAGGTACTTATTCCACTGTACAAGTCACTGGTGAGGCCTCACTTGGAATATTGTGTTCAGTTTTGGAGACCGTATCTTGCAAAGGATGTAAAAAGACTGGAAACTGTTCAGAGGAAGGCGACAAAAATGATTTGGAGCCTGCGTCAGAAGCTTTATGAGAAGAGACTTGAAGACCTAAATATGTACACTTTGGAGGAGAGGAGGGATAGGGGAGATATGATTCAGACCTTTAAATACTTAAAGGGAAATAATGAACAAAGAAACCTCTTCCAAAGACGGGGAAGCTGTAAAACTAGAGGGCACAACAGGAAGCTGCAAGGTGGTAAATTGAAAGGCAATGTCAGAAAATACTTCTTCACTGAAAGGGTGGTGGATGCTTGGAATGCCCTCCCGATGGAAGTGGTGGGGGCAAACACGGTGACGGAATTCAAAATGGCATGGGACAGACACAGTGGATCCCTTTACAGCAACAGGATAAAATCAAAATAAACGGAACCATCTAATTTCTCAACAAATAGGGGTGTCCTACATGGAGTGGTGGGTTCACCCCTAAACAGGGACGTGGGGAGGGGTGGCGGAGCAGCAGGTGCACCTACTCTTGTCATCGTGCTGGGCAGACTAGATGGACCATGCTGGTCTTTATCTGCCGTCATTTACTATGTTACTATGAGCTGTGCGGTGCCTGGAATCCCAGAATGGTCTTGCTGTGAGACTAGTGCAAGAATTCAGGCCCTGCGTGGCTCAAACTGAACTGAGAGTTGCATAGCTGCAGGAAGGGCAGTTCAACAGCTGCATCGGCACAGGCAGGATATCGGGTCAGCAAATCCTGGGTGCCCTACCCAGATTTTCTAGGTGTCATGGTGACCTGGGACCTGGGATTTGTCAAGCCCTGAGTTATATCTCTCCCTGATTGCCAGAGGACATTTAGGAGGAATGCCATGGCTAGAGGACTCTGACTGAGATCAGAATATCTCTGTGAAATGTTTTCTAATCATCTACACTTCTGCTTCTTTATCTTTGCATGTATGAATTTATTGCCCATGGTTTCACCGATTTTATATGCTGGACCAGCTTTTCTGTGCTGCTTGTTAAAACCCAGGCTTCTGTCTCTCATCCCTCTTGACTGTGACCGCATGTATTAATATTTAACAGACTGCATTGTCCCACCTTGGTAATGATGTGGGCTACGTTAAACCCTTGTTTGATGTGCCGGATGGTGCTCTTGGGAACACCATTCTCAAAAAACTTGCTGCTGAATCCTGTGTGCTTTCCACCTCTGTATGGACTTGAACGCAGTTTCATATTGATGAGAGGAACCCTTTCAAGGGTCTTTTAAGTGCTGACTGCTTGTCGGGATCCTGCTCAGTTGCACTCATCCCACCTGCATGTACCCCACCCTTAGTGGAGACTGAGTGATTGAAATAACATTTATTCCTGTGTTTCACGCCGGTGGTTCTCCTATCAGAGAAACTTTGCTTTGTAGCCAAACCAGTTTTGCACTTCATCTTTTTTGCAATCCACCTTGTAGTTCTTGGCATAACGTAAAGTTCCTAACAGTAAGGCTTTATTCAGTGGCCTTTAGAGTTAAGGATCCAGCTTGCTGAAGAGAGACTGACCCCTTCACAGATGGCTCGTTTCCTGCCGTGCTCTGTTGGGGATCCATGGTGCGCTCCTTTCGGTTGTGACAGTCTGTCCTACCAGTGGGTTACTGGATCTCTATTTCTGTCTTCTCTCTGCTTCTCCCCCTCCTCCCCATGCCTTTATTTTTTTGTACACCCAGCGCTTTGTTTCCCTAATGCCTTCATTAGTTTTCCATTGTTGTCTTTGTGCAGGCAGTAAACTGGCTTTACTTTATGCCTCTGTCCTGTGCCACGTGCGGGGCTGATTGTGTGTTGTATATTGGCACCTTTTGAAAACTGAGTGAACATAGCAGAATGTCTCTCATTCCATGACCTGGAGGGCTGGCCAAGTGGCCTTACCAGCACGTATTTGGGATGCTATCTTGGACACATCGCTTGTTCCAGATTTCATCCCTAGTCTTGAGACATTTTTAGCCCAAATGTAACATCTGCAATTCCAAATCCTTCTTGTCATCTTGATACACATGGGAGAAGGGGGACTGATGGCAAATATGTACTAAGTTTTTACAAAAATTTTACAAATATGTACAAAGTTTCCCAAAGTTAAATTCCCAGTTGAATTCTCCTGTTATATGTAAACTCATCACAGTTTGTTGCTTGCAATGAGTATTTCTGTTTAATGTAAACCGCGCTGATGAAAAAGAGTGCGGTATAAAAGAACACTAAATAAATAAATAAATTAAATTAGTAAGAACTCGAAGATGAGGAGCAAACAGCAAAGTGCCTGGCAAGACTTTTTTTTTTGTCCCACCTGACAGCTTCCTGAAGCTTTTCAGCTAGTTCAGAGCTGGGCTGCTCATCGGTGCTGTCTGAAACTTCATCCTGAGCTGACTGAGACTCTAAACCTGGCCCTGGTTAGCAGCAGAAGCCTTCACAGCATATAAATGGATGAACAAGGTCCTCCCCTGGCAACCCCCAGATTAACCACTTCTCCTTATTTCTCTGTAACCATCTGTTTTATTCTCCTGCCAGAACAAGTCATATCAGGGAAAATCATTGGTAACCGTCCTCACAAAAGTGTGGGAGTTCTTCTTTTAGACTTGGGTGCACCTTGGGTGGTGACCCTCCATGATGGAAATGTGCCATTCTGTGGCTATACTGTATATGCAGAGCAGATAACGGTGAACTACCCAGCTGATGCCATTTCAAAACTAATTCAGCTTTGTGTTCGTGAATTATTTACACAAGCCGCACTGGTGACACATTTAAGTTTTCATCTTCTGTGCAGAGCAATTGAATTGTAATACACGATATAATAGGATGCTTCCAGGCACTGTGCCAGCATTTACTTGCTTCCAGGGACTGACAGCAGATGGCCGACTGTTCTTCTTAAAATGAAGATTGCTCTGGCCTTTTCCTCTCTGGTGAGAGGAGCCCCCGTGGTGGTACTCCTGGGTGGCAGTAGCTGGCAGTGATCCTCCTCAACAGCTGGACCCATCTGGTTAGCTTGCTCTGTTCCCCACCTCAGAATCGAAATGGTAGCTCAGTGAGAGAGCTAGGCCCCTCTTTCTTCTGCTCCACACAGGACCAGCAACCTCCAGCCTTCTCTGTGAGCTTCAGGCAGACTGTCTCTTAAACTCGTTGGAGAGAGCCCAAATCAAATCCAGGGTTGAAATACTAAGGGTCTCTTTATTTATTTTTTTAAGTGGATAGTGGGCAGGACCAGGTCACCGGTAGACCTGGGGGGGAGGGGGGAGGGGGGAGGGTTTAAACTCAAATTTCACGAACAAAACCTCATCTTTCCTCAAAGGCTTTTTCATGACCTGCTTCACACCAGAATGCTGAATAATTGCACTCTTCAGTTTCCTGCCTTTTAATTACTAGCTCGTTATTTTATATTGGGATTCTTGTGCCAACTGTCTGCTGGGGCTTTGGCTGAAATCAGCAGCTGTAAGTATTATGGAACAGGCTGTGAGACTGCTGGCGTGAGGGAAGATGCACTGGGTTTGTACAGTAATGTGTGGGTGTAACAGCTTGAGAGCTCAGGCCCTGAAATTTGGGTCAGGGACACTAGGACATGCAGTAGCTTTAAACAGAGGCTGTGTTGCTTTTACTCCTCTCTGTGGCCTGCTCTTTTTGGCACTGGAAATCCTTTAACATGCAGAGATGGGAATCCAGGGGTTTGAGGAGCGCTGATTTACCAGTTACCTGTGAATGCAGCAGCTGCAAGCTTGTCCTGGTGCTTCACAAAAGACTTGCCATAGAGTAATGCAACATAACCCTAAATTAGTGTCACCTCTAGGAAGGGGGACCAGTGAGGCAGGGTCAGAGTCGGTCCAACCATTAGGCAAGACTAGATGGTTGCTTACGGCAGCCACTTATGGGGGTTAGCGAAGAGCAGTGGCTGTCAAATTAGAACTGTAAATCCTGACAAGCAGCCACCAGCACATTCTTTAACTTCAGGGACAGCAGCACACACACACACATACAAAGCAAAGGCTTTACAGGAGGGTGCTGGTGGGATGATCATGATTGAGTTTAATTAGCAAGCTCTCAGGAGGTGGGGCTAAAGCTGAAGGTTCACCCAAGGCGCCCAGTCCCCTGGCACCAGCTCTGGACAGAGTGATTGATATCCAGCAGGGTTGGGAGGCTGGTCCTCATTACCAAAGTACTAGTGGTTAGAGCACTGGCTTGGCAACCAAGAGACCAGGGTTCATTTCCCACTAGCACTCCTTGTGGCCTTGGACAAGTCACTTAACCCTCCGTTGCCTCAGAAGAAAGGCCTGGTAACTTGCTTCCAAGAAAAAACCCAGGAGCTGCTGGATCTCCAGCAGTCGGCATTGACTCAAAGGCACACATTGCATTTTTACTTAAAAAAATAGCACTATACACATACATATGAGACAGTTTACAGTCTGTTCATGACAGACAAACATAACAAACAGGGGACTAAAGTAATAGTTAAGAGAAGGGGTCAGAATCTTAATGCAGCCTCCAAAGGTGAGTTTTTATCTTGGATTTGAATTGGATCAGAGATGGAGCCTGACATACTGACTTCTGTAGTCTGTGCCAGATTCTCTTCTCTTTATTTATTTTTATTTATTTACATTCTCTTATATACCGTGCTATTCTGCATCAGTGCGGTTTACATTGAACAGGGCATTATAACTTGGAGATAACTATTTACAGGGAACATGGGCTATGGAGGGTTAAGTGGCTTGCCCAAAACCACAAGGAGCACCTGTGGGACTAGAAACCCCAGTCCTTCCGGCCCAAGGTTGCTGTCCTCTAGTGGGATTTGAACCCACGACTTTCCGGCCTGAAGTACCTTGCCCCAACCACTAGGCCACTCCTCCACTCTTTACCCCATAAATTGTAGAAGCCGCCTAGCAGAGGCACCTTTACAGTTGAAGAATTACCCTTGTGGTGAGATGCTCCAGGATGTGCGTTGAAAGGTTTCCATGCTAGAAACCTACAGGTTTCTAGTTCCTGCTCTCTTGTCCACACTGGGGTTAACAGTACAGGAGACGTCAAAGCAGATAAAGGGCTAAAATAGCACAGAAAGGTCAACTAAAGGAAGCGATACAAAATTAGCAAGTCTTTCTGTTATATAAAACAATGACACTCAAAAGATTCTCTTGCATTGCATTTGTCTTCCAAATCATATGAACTCTGAATGCATTTTTTAGCTTGCAAGCTTTCAGAATTGCTGCAGAAGTCTTTAGATTCTTATAATTATGCTTTTCTCAATATTCTACACAAACCTGTTGGCAAAACTGCTAGAACTGTCTAGAAAAGTGCATACTATTGGGGGGGGGGGGGGGGGCAGGATCTGTCCTGAGGCAGAGTGTGGCAGATTTTTGTACAAGAGCTGAAATTGCGCAAACCTGTTTGAACTTTTTCAGTGTGTGGGTGCTGACTGTTTGCCCACTGGCATCTATAGCGCTGGGATGAGCAAGTGCTTCCAAATATATACAAAAGATGTGATATGGAAAGTGGTATTTTGGTCTCTTTATTTACTAGCAGAGGTATACAATGTTGCACATGAAATTGGATATGGCATGCTTGACATAATAGGCTGAAGAGCATTACGAGATACCGTTGTGGATGCTGACCAAGAGTTTCAATATCCCACCAAATCGATAGACTTGTACAATGTTTTGGCTTCTCTGCTAGTGTGGAAGATGTTTGTCTTGTATAGTGATGGCAAAATCTGAACTGTCTGTGGTGGTTCGTCTCATGAAAGCTGACTGCCTTGTAGATTGGGTGTGTCTGTGGTCTGGCATCTTGACTGCTCTTGTACATTGATTGTCAAGAGTGGTTTGGTCTCTGCTTCTCAGGAAGCTGCCATTCTATTTACATATGAATATATTCCTTATCGTCTCTCCAGTCCAGTCCTTCATCTTCCTGGGACATAATTCAGGATGGACTGCTGGTGATCGTTGGCGCAGTGTGGGTGTTTCCTGCTGTTTTTCTGCATGCGCTAGTAGTGTGTTTATCTTTTCTGCGCCTAGCAGGCGTACCACCCTAGTGGCTCAAACATGCGTTCTTTCTCTTGCGCCTGTAATGCGCATTACAATAAAAGTGCAGTTAATGCATGCCTTTTGGGCCTCTGCGGCCTTGGCACGTGCTGTTCTGATTCTTGCCTTTAACTCTGTCTGCCTTCCAGGAAACATTTAACCTGTGGCAAGTGAGGTGCTTCATCTCTGGATTCTGAACTCTGCTCTTCTTGCATGGCAGCTTCTGAGTCGTCCCTGGAGGGCTTGCGCTCTCAGCTGAGGGATGCAATTAGTCTGAGCTTGTCTTCCTCAGGGCAGGAAGTGACCGAATAGTACTATGGGTAAGGATATCCAACCAGTCAGAAGCTCCAGCAACCGTGCTGTGAATTGCTCCTCATCCTCTAGGGGGTCTGTGGTGGCTGGTCCCCCTGGTGTTGGGGGTTATTTCCAAAAGGAGAGCTTCTGGACTACAGATTGTCCTCCCCAAAATTCTTTTCTTTTTTTTGTAGCAGGCCTGGTCCTTCTGGCATGGAAATCCAGCCCCTGCAGCCTCTGGGTGCTCCTGGGTGCAGTCTCATGTGGGGCAGGCTGAGAGTGGAAGCCCTCTTCGATCGCCTTTGGCTGAGCGCTCCCTGGAGATGGAGAACAGCTGGGAGCTGTCTGAGATTCCAACTATGGCTTGGATTCAGATGGCTTGATACTGGGCTCAGATGTGGATGATGAAATAGATACTGTACTTAAATGTAACTCGCCTTGATCTCCCCCTGGAAAGGCATGAGCTAAATACTACAAATAAATTCAATAAATATTCTTGCCTTCAGAAGATTGTGAAGAGGCCAGGGCGATCACCTATTCCTGAAGGAGTAGCTGGCGGTATTGATTGTTTTTCAGGGTTTCATGCCTTGACATGGACGGATACTTCCGGTACGAGCAGGAACCAGAAGTGCACCCACTCCTTTAAGGGGTGTGGAAATCCACTACTGTCTTCCCGTTCCCGGATGTGGTCAAGGATATGATCCATTTGGAGTGGGATTTAACGACTTTCTGCCTAAAGGATTAAGGGTGTGTAAGAAGATATACGCTCTCCTGGAGAAGGCGTGCATTGAGTGGTTTGGCATTCGCAAGGTGGATGTGCCGGTCATGGTGGTTACCAGATGGAGCACCATTCTTTAAAGGATTTTCTGGACCGTAAGGTGGATTCATTGTTGAGGAGCCAGTTTGCCTTGCAGCTGCAATTCTGCAGCTGGCGATATGTACCAGCCTGACATCTCGAGCCCTGCTCCATTCTCTTCCACCAGATGATACTACCTCTCTTGGAGTCAGCTATGGCCTTCCTTTCTGATCTCATGTATGACCTGGTATGTTTGTTGGCCAGGGATGATGCCCTGACAACAGTGTCATGGCATTGGATTTGGCTCTGGTACTGGGCAGTTGATACATCCTCCGAAGCCCAGTTGGCCCAACTGTTTTTTTTTTAAGGGGCAGCTTCTACCAGAAGCTGATTTAGAAAAGCTGGTGAAGGACCTGACTGAGACAGTTTTACCACTTTCCGGAAGACAGGTCCAAGGGACCTATGAAGCGGCTGGTGCCCCTTTCTCATCAGCCTCTGTCCACCAAGGGTGCACTGGCCGGATCCACAGGGGTCTCAGGTTTTCCTGGTAGTTAATGAGAGTCCTTTCTTCCCCTCTGCTTCTGGGCTTTGGGCTCATTGTCCTTTAGAGCGTGTGGACCCAGATACTTGGTCCCCTCCAGAGGAGAACCCTCCCAGGCTGCGCAATGAAGATTCGTTGGAGATGGGTGAAGAAAGCCCCCAGGTAAGTGAAACATTAAATATCTCTATGGAAATAGGTAAAAAGGGGCAACATAAGGAAAGCGGGGTGTATAAATGCCCATAGCATGGTAAATAAGATCCCAAATGTTGAAGATTTAATGGGAGAAGCTGACCTGGATTTAGTGGTAGTTACAGAAACATAGTTCACAGAAAACCATGACTGGGATATAACTATACCAGGCTATACTTTATTCAGAAAGGACAAGGTAGGAAGAAGAGGAGGAGGAGGAGTGGCACTATATGTAAAAAATCATATTAAAGCTTTGGAACTACAGAGCTTAAAAGGGAGAGAGGAGGCACTGTGGGTTAAACTAGAAAGAGGGAAAGAAATCTATTTGCATTGGCGTGATATAGAGACCTCCCACATAGGAGGAAAAGGTGGACGGAGAGTTAATTGAAGACCGCAGCATTGCTAGGAAAATGGAAGTGATACTGATAGGGGATTTCAATATGCCAGATGTTGATTGGCACAGTCCTGTTGCAGTATCATCTAGAAGTAAGGAGATCCTGGATTCTCTACAGGGAGAACTATTCAGGCAATTGGTAACAGACCCCACACGTGAAGGGGCCATACTGGACTTGGGTGCTTACCAATGGTGAAAGTGTTTCTGATTATATAGTGGGAGATCATTTTGCATCCAGTGATCACCAGATGGTGTGGTTCAGTATTAGGACTAGGGCTGTTAGAATCCATTCAAAAGCAAGGGTCTTAGACTTTAGGAAAACTAACTTTGCCAGGATGGGCCAATACCTTGGAGTTATTAGAGGGATGGGAATAGCTGGGGAATATAGAAAAACATTGGGCAGAACTGAAAGGGGATATATTAAGGGCAATCAACCTTTCTGTTAAAATGGTAAATAAAGGTAAAAGGAAAAGGAGACTGCTATGGCTTTCGAAAGAAGTAGCTGAAAAGGTGATGAAAAAGAGAGGTCTTCATGAAATACAAGAGATCACAGAGAGAAAGACGGGCATCTATATTTGGAAAAACTTAAGAGAATCTAGCAAAGTAGCCAGGAAAGCAAAGATTCAAAGAGGAGGAAATAGCCAATGCAATAAAATGGGGGAGGGGGGGGGGGGTTTGGGACATTTTTCAGATATGTTAGTGAGAAGAGGAAGGGGCATTTTTTAAGCTAAGTACTATATTTCAAACTATTGTCAGTATTTTGTTGAATATTTCTGACAAGAGAGGAACTTTTGAATTTTTTATCACTAATGCACAAATTGCTGAGATACATTGTTGGCAGAGGGATAGTCATTGATGTTGTGACGGTGTTATAAGACACTTCGCTGCCTTTGTTTTACCGCTGATCTGAGACATCCCCTAGCCTTGAAATATTAAGCGTTAAGCTCTAGTTCTTTTCTCAAGAATCTTCATGTTTCCTATGTTGCTAATGGAGTAATTACTACATTTGGGATCACTTTTGATTGCTCTATAAATTGACCCATATATATTTTTGAGTGAGAAGAGGAAGGGCAAAAGTGGTATTGTCAGACTCAAGGGTGAAGGGGAGGAATATGTAGAAGCTGAGGATAAAGCAGAATTGCTTAACAAATATTTGTGTTCTGTGTTCACAGATGAAGAACCAGGAGCAGGACCTCGGAAAACACCCACAAACAGGAACAGAAGCAGGGGGCATCTTGAACAAGTTTCAGAAGACTGTGTTCGTGAGAAACTAGCTACACTTAAAGTAAACAAAACGATGGGACTGGATGGGATACACCCTAGAATACTGAGGGAACTTGGGGACGTTCTAACAGCTTCACTGACTGACCTTTTCAATGCCTCGTTGGAGTCGGGAGTGGTGCCAAAGGACTGGAGAGAGGCTTATGTGGTCCCTTTACACAAAAGTGGAAGTAAGGTTGTGGTTGAAAATTACAGGCCGGTTAGTTTAACTTCGGTGGTGAGTAAATTATTGGAAATGCTGCTGAAAGAGAAAATGGTGAGGTTTCTGGAATCTCCAGGAACAAGCAGGAATGAGTCTTCACATATGGGTATCGTCGGTACCGATGGAGCCTGCGCGGGAACGCTCCCCAGTGTCCAATCAGAAAGCCTTTGGGAGCATCCCACAGCGCCTCTGTGCTGCCTTCCCGCCTTTCCCAACTGTCTCTCCTCAGTTCTTCTTTTTCCGCGGAGCCAGCAGGTCGTGTTCCTGTCACCGCAGAAGAATTTATTTTATTTTTCTTTATTTCTTTTGTGTCGCGTCTGCCTTCGATGCTCTACCGGTACCGCCGTTCTTTCTTTTCTTCCTCTTTAAAAAAAAAAAAAAAAAAAAAGGACTTTTCCTCAGTTTTTTCTTCAGGTGCACTTGCGTTTTGGGCCTTAGGCCCAAAACCTTTTTTCCTTAACATGGAAAAGCCTGCCTCGGGGTTTAAGAAGTGCACGAAGTGTGGCGGTACCATTTCCGTCACCGACACCCACGACTGCTGTCTAAAATGTTTAGGTCCTGACCATTCCATCACAGATTGTATGTCCTGTTCTATGATGTCTAAAAGGGGTCGGCAGAACCGAGCTGCCAAGCTCAGTACCCTGTTTCCCTCTGATGCAGCGTCGGTGGCATCGACGTCTTCCAGGGCTGCTGCTTCTTCACATGGATCTCAGGTAACTAAGCATAAATCCAGCCGATCCTCGAAGGGTAGATCTCCTTCTAAGCATCGAGATGCCTCTGGCGTTGCCCTCGAGGATTCTGCACCGGCAAAATTACTCTGGCAGGAGGCTCCGGCCTCTAAAGCATCATCGGGGTACCAGGATGATCTTGATGGCGTGGCCTCGACAGATCACCTGGTGCCATGCTCTGGGGTACCGGTGGCTTCACCCGGTACCGACTTCCAGGCATTGGCGGCGTCGATGGATCAGAGGATTCTGTCCATTGAACGCAGTCTGGCGGCTTTCCTTGTGGCATCGACGCCCCTGGTACCGCAAGAGACTACTTCACCGGTACCGGCTCCAGCACCGCCATCGGTACCGATCCCGGGTCCGGTGGCATCGGCTTCGGTGTCCGCTATGCCGGTACTCTGTCCTCTGAAGCCCTCCGGTACCGATACCCCGGTACCGGTTATTCCCGATCCCGGTCGGTACGGGTATCGGGCTTTGCAAGAGCATCCGGACAGACGATACTTCGATTCGTCTGAAGACTCTGAGTATTCTGAAGAGTCTGTCGATGCAGTGATGCTTCTTCCACAGGAGGATTCCTCTCCTAAACGAAGGATGTCTCCTCCAGAGAACTTGTCTTTTCAAGACTTCATCAGGGAGGTGGCTCGGGGCCTATCCATTACGGTGGCCCCTGAGACAGAACCCAGAGCCAAGGAGTTAGATATTTTACAATATCCTAAAACTCCTAAGGAGGCAGCTACCTTGCCTGTTCATGAGATTTTGTATGATCTCATGTTGAGGATGTGGGAAGCACCTCTTACCACCTCTCCTCATTCTCGCAGGTTATATACCATGTATCATGTCCCTCCTTGTCCTGGTTTCCATAAAACTCAGCTTCCTCACCACTCTATTGTGGTTGAGTCTGCTATGAGAAAGATTAGAAGTGCCAAAAGACATGCCTCTAATCCTCCAGGACGTGAATGTAGAACCCTGGATGCTTTTGGATGTAGAGTCTTCCAAGCTTCCATGCTTGCTTGCGAGAATTAATTCCTATAGTCTTTACATGGGAATGTTCCTAAAAGAAGTCACTGATCATTTGCAGACTTTAAGTCCTTTCATTTCTGAAGATAAAAGACAGGACTTTCTCACTTGGCTCAAACATGCCCAAGATATCTCCAAATTCTCCAACTGTGCAGCTTTCGACTCATTTGAATGTGTAAGCAGAGCCTCAGCTATTGCCATAGGTGCACATAGAATTGCTTGGCTTCAAGCATCTGATTTGGAGATCTGGGTACAAGATGAATTGGGAAATATCCCTTGTACAGGTTAGAACCTGTTTGGTAAAGATTGGCAAGCAAAGGCCAATCAGATGGATGCTGAAAATTCCGCCTTGGATAGACTATCCAAGTCTACAGTTGCTCCTGTTAAGAAAAGGTTGTTCAAGAAAGCACCTTTTTTCTAAAAAGGGAAGATTTTATCCTGCTTATGGTCAGCGGGCATCTTCTGCAGCTCGGTTCCCTACCAAACGTCAGCAATCATCCAAACAGAACAAAGCAAAGGCTGCTAGGCCGCCTCCAGCCCAGCAACCTCAGCCCCCTCAGGGCCTTTGACTTTCCACTAGAGAACTTAGCCTTCTTGGCTCTGGAAGGACCAGAGCCCTCCACCATTCCAGGAAGGTTATGTCATTTTGCTCCCAGGTGGGGACAAATAACAGCAGAGCATTGGACACTCCATCATAAAAGAGGGGTAAAAACTTCATTTTTCAAGCTTGCCCCCTCTCACAAGAGTGCACCAGTTCAATTCTCCAACCTCCCTCCTCAACCTGTTGGGGCAGGAGATTGCCACCCTTCTCGCCCGGGGGGCAATAGAGGAAGTGCCTCTTCAACAACAGGGCACAGGTTTCTACTCCCCCTGTCTTCTTATTCCAAAGAAAACGGGGCTACAGACCCATTTTAGATCTCAGAGAATTGAACAGATTCCTAGTCAAGGAAAAATTCAAAATGATTTCTCTGGAAACTCTGATGCCATACCTTCAGAGTCAGGATTGGCTTTGTTCTCTAGATCTCAAGGATGCGTACACCCATGTTCTCATCCATCCAACTCATAGAAGGTTCCTTCGGTTCCTTTTTCAAGAGAAGCACTATCAATACAGTGCGCTCCCTTTTGGTCTGGCCTCTGCTCCAAGGGTGTTCACAAAATGCATGGCAGTGGTAGCTGCATTTCTGTGCACTCTGGGAATATTTGTATTCCCTTATTTGGGCGACTGGCTCATTCGAGCTCCCACTCAGAGGCCAAGAGTTCTCTAGCCTGCACAGGGCGTATCCTTCAGTATTTAGGACTGATAATAAACATTCCAAAATCCAATTTAACCCCTACTCAGTCCCTGGAGTTTATAGGGGCTATCCTGGATACCACAAGGGCAAGGGCCTATCTCCCCCAGGCCCGTTGCCTTCGCTTGGTGCAGTTAGCTTCTCAAGCAGAGTTGAAGCCCCACTTAACTGCTCAAGAGATGTTAGTTACTAGGCTACATGGCATCCACCGTGCATGTGGTACCATATGCTCGCCTTCACATGAGGGCAGCTCAGTGGACTTTATCCACCCAATGGACCCAGGCATTAGACTGCTTGTCAGACTAAATAGCAAACACAAGTCGCCTCATTTTGTCCCTCCAGTGGTGGAAGTCCCCTCAAAACCTGTTGCTGGGGTCCCCCTTTCAACAGTCTCTACCCCAAGCAACTCTCACAACAGATGCTTCTCCAATGGGGTGGGGAGCTCATCTACAAGACCTCTCCACCCAGGGCATCTGGTCCCCACAGGAGAGTTCTCTAGATATCAATCTCTTGGAACTCAGAGCAATCTTCCTTGCTCTGTGGGTGTTCCACACCCTGCTCAGCTGCAAGACAGTCCTTATCCACATGGACAATCAGGTAGCCATGTTCTATGTGAACAAGCAGGGTGGAACTGGCTCTGTCGCTTTGCAACGAAGCTTTGCGACTGTGGGCCCTCGCCAGAGAGCATCGGATTCATCTTCTGGCAGTTTATCTTCCAGGCGTTCAAAACTCTTGGGCAGACAGGCTCAGTCGAGTTCTGCTTCCACACGACTGGTCCCTACATGTGGACCAGGTGGCCAGGATTTTTCAGATTTGGGGAACCCTGGACATAGACCTCCTTTGCAAGTCTGTGGAATGCCAAACCTCCCCGGTTCTGTTCCAGAACTCCGGCTCAGGGGGCTCAGGCAAGGGATGCTTTCCTCCTTCACTGGGGTCAAGACTTCCTGTATGCCTTTCCACCCATTCCCCTAATTCCCAAAACCCTGTTCAAGCTTCAGAGAGACAGAGGCCACATGATTCTCATAGCTCCACATTGGCCACGGCAAGTGTGGTACCCTCTGCTTCTACATCTCTCTCAAGCTCCCTCCCTCGAGTTAGGGTCTGCTCCAGATCTCCTATCTCAAGAGGACGGAAAGTTATGGCATCCCAATCCCCAGTCTCTGCATCTCAAGGCTTGGTTGCTGAAGGCCTAGATCTCCAAGATTTTCATCTTTCTCAACAGGTGAAAGATGTTCTTTATGCTTCCAGAAAACCTTCCACTAGACGTTCTTATGCTTTCAAGTGGAAGAGGTTTATTATCTGGTGCTCTGAGAAGGGTCTTAACCCCCTTGCCATACCCCTTGAATCTTTGCTGGAGTATCTCCTCCATCTATCTAATGCAGGCCTTAAAACAAATTCAGTAAGGGTCCATTTGAGTGCTATTGCAGCTTCCCTTAAGCCTCTAAATGGACAACCTATTTCCTCTTATCCTCTTGTAGCAAGGTTCATGAGAGGCCTCCTTTTTAACAAAGCCTCCCATTAGACCATCTCCGGTGGCATGGGACTTGAACCTGGTTCTTGGTCAGCTTATGAAGCCGCCTTTTGAACCTTTGGCTACCACCTCCTTGAAATACCTTTCTTGGAAAGTTATCTTTCTCATTACAATCACATCAGCATGTTGTATTAGTGAATTGCAAGCACTCGTATCTAATCCACCTTATACAAGATTCCATCATGACAAGGTAGTCTTTAGGACTCATCCACACTTTATGCCTAAGGTGGTCTCGCCCTTTCACCTCAACCAGGAGGTCTACCTACCTGTCTTTTTTCCAGGACCTCATGCATCAAGTGCAGAGAGGAATCTTCATACCCTGGACTGTAAAAGAGCTCTGGCTTTTTACTTACAAAGGACACAGCAACATAGAAAGTCCTCTCAGCTCTTTGTTGCCTTTGATCCTTCTCATTTGGAACTACCAGTCTCCAAGAGAACACTATCCAACTGGACTGCCCAGTGTATTTCTTTCGCCTATCAGAGTAAGAACCTTTCTCTGGAGGGCCATGTCACAGCTCACAATGTGAGAGCCATGGCGGCCTCAATGGCTCATCTGAACTGTGTGTCCATTGACGACATCTGTCGAGCAGCCACTTGGGCCTCGGTTCATACCTTCACAGCCCATTACTGCTTGGACAAGGACTCCCGCCGGGATTCCTTGTTTGGTCAGGCTGTTCTCAAACACCTGTTCCATACTTAATCATCTCCTACCCACCATCCCTGATGGGATGCCAGAGATTCATGGGGGGGAAGTGGAGCCCTGTCCCAGGGACACACAACTTCTGGGGTCTCCCCCTGGCATCTAAAGCTAGGGAGTCCCCATATGTGAAGACTCATTCCTGTTTGTTCCTGGAGATAGCACAGTTACTTACCTGTAACAGGTGATCTCTGGGAACAGCAGGAATAAGTCTTCACAACCCACCCACCTCCCCTAGGAGTTGCATCTCTCTCTCTCTCTGCTTTAAAACTGAACTGAGGAGAGACAGTTGGGAAAGGCAGGAAGGCAGCACACAGGCGGCGCTGTGGGATGCTCCCAAAGGCTTTCTGATTGGATGCTGGGGAGCGTTCCTGCGCAGGCTCCATCGGTACCGACGATACCCATATGTGAAGACTTATTCCTGCTGTTCACAGAGATCACCTGTTACAGGTAAGTAACTGTGCTGTCCAGCGGATTACAGGATCTGAGGCAGCAAGGATTCACCAGAGGCAGGTCCTGTCAGACAAATCTGATTGATTCCTTTGACTTGGTTACCAGGGAGTTGGACCGAGGGAGAGCCCTAGATGTGGTGTATTTAGATTTCAGTAAAGCCTTTGACACCGTTCCTCACAGGCGACCTTATAAACAAACTGAGCACCCTAGGGATGGACCCTAAAGTTACTGCTTGGGTTAAAAACTGGCTGAGTGGGAAGCGACAAAGTTTACAGGTCAATGGAGCTGACTGAGGAGGAGAAGGTGGTTACCAGTGGTGTACCCCAGGGATCTCTCCTTCATCCGATTTCTTTTTAACATTTGTTAGTGATATAGCGGAAGGGCTGTCGGGTAAGTTTTACCCCTTTGCGGATGATATCAAAATCTGCAATAGAGTAGACACCCAGAAAGGTGTAGATAACATGAGGAAGGATCTAGCTAAGCTTGAAGAATGGTCTAGAATTTGACAGCTGTGATTAATGTTAAAAAATGCAAGGTCATGCATTTGGGCCGCAGCAATCCAAGGGAGAGATTATAGTATAGGGGGTGAAGTACTTTTGTCCACTAAAGAGCAGGACCTAGGCGTGATTGTATTTGATGATCTTAAAGTAGCTAAACAGGTAGAAAAGGCGACATAGAAAGATGCTTGGGTGCATAGGGAGAGGAATGGGCAGCAGAAGAAAGGAGGTGATAGTGCTTCTGTATAAGTCTTTGGTGTGACCTCATTTGGAGTATAGTGCAATTCTGGAGACCGCACCATCAAAAGGATATAAACAGGCTGGAGTCGGTACAGAGGGTAGCTACTAAAATGGTTAGTGGTCTTCATTATAAAGCATATGAGGACAGACTTAAGGATCTTAATATGTACACCTTAGAGGAAAGACGGGGATAGAGGTGATTGAGACGTTTAAATACCTCCATGGTATAAAAGCACAGGAGAGCCTCTCTTGATTGAAAGCAAGCTCTGCTACGAGGGGACATGAGATGAGGGTGAAAGGGGATAGATTCAGGAGTGATATGCAGAAATATTTGTTTACGGAAAGAGTGGTGGATCTGTGGAATAGTCTCCCAGTGGAGGTGGTAGAGATGAGGACAGTAACTGAATTCAAAAAAGCATGGGACAAACACAGAGGATCTCTAAAGGAAAAAAGGGGACTGTTGTAGTTGTTGATATTTATTTATTTTATTTAAAGTCTTTTCTATACTGCGCTCTTTAAAATCAGCTCGGTTTACAGATAACAGCAACTTCGTCCATGAGTAGAGGTAGAACCATACTGGACTTACAGAAAACAGGGTAGAAAAACTTGGGTTAACTGGGGAATACTATATACAAGCTCTAGGCTAAGGCAGATTGCCGTCTTAGCTTGCTATCTACATACTCCTGCTAGGAGTTGGTGGTGCTATTGTGTAGCGCTGGTGTCTTATATGGTAGTTGGGTTGGGGTGACTGTTTTTGGTGTTTGTGGGTGGGTGGTTGCTGGGTGGTACCATAATGCTGCAGGAAAAGATGGTGCTTCAGTGCTTTCCTGAACTGGGTGAGGTCTGTAATTGCACGGATGTTGGGTGGGAGGGCATTCCAACACGAGGGGGCATAGAACACGAAAGCCCTCTTTCTTGTTGCCTGCGAGCATTTTGTAATTTTTCTAGGAATACATAGGGTATTGGCTGTGACTGATCTTCTGGCTCTGTTGGGAGGAGTGGGGTGGATGAGCTTGGCGATGGAAGGGGAGGTGAGACTGTTGATGGCTTTGAAGGTCAACAGAAGGATCTTGAAAGTGAGTCTACAGTGGACTGGCAACCAGTGGAGGTGCTTCAATATTGGTGTTATGTGGTCCCTCCTGACGGCACCAAGTAGTAGTCTGGCTGCTGCGTTCATAGCCAGCTGTAGTGGATTCAATGTGTTCTTCGGTAGTCCCTGTAGGATGGCATTGGCACAGTCAAAGTGGGGGATGACTAAGGCCTGATACATTGTCCTGAAGTCGTCTGGTTCCAGTAGGGGGCGTAGGTGGCAGATTGTCCGAATCTTGAGGTATACTGCGTTAACAGTGGTGTTTATATGGGTTTTCATATCTAGCTGTCATATGGAAGGACAGACTAGATAGGCCATATAGTCTTTTTCTGTCGTCATATTTCTGTTTCTCTGTGTTTGTCCCATGCTTCTTTGAATTCAGATACTGTCCTCATCTCCACCACATCTAAAGGAAAAAAGGGGACTGTTGTAGTGGTTGATATGGAAGGACAGACTAGATAGGCCATGTGGTCTCTTTCTGTCGTCATGTTTCTATGTTTCTTTTTGATATTTCCTTATCGTCTCTCCAGTCCAGTCCCGCACCTCTGGTTTATGCTCCCCTTCCAGTAACTTGGAGACTGAGTATGTTATCTTTTGATGACATCAGTGTACTTAGGCAGCCGGCTCCTCCTTTCAGCCCCAGTAAGCTCAGTCTCCAAGCAGCTGGAGGGAGTAGTGAGGCAAGATGCTGGGTCACTGAAGAGATGACCGAGGAGAGTTTAGATTTGCTTTTTTTCTTTTTTGGGGGGGGGGGTTGGTGTTGGTGGTGTTCGGGGGGGGGGGGGGTTCCTGCTGTCCCTTCCTTGACCCCACAGAGGCATTATGTACTTCCTTACAAGGCCAGGATATCCAGTTTTCTTCAAGCAGACACAATAGCTCATCCTGGAGGAGCACTGCAGCCATCAAGTCGGGTGCAGGGTGTTCACACGGTCAATGGTCACTGTTCTTCTCTGTGCCTAGAGGATATTTGCAGATCGGGCATTGCCGTTCGAGCTAGCAATGGTGTCACGTACATTCACCATGGCATGAGGATGGTTGTGGCGGCACTCCACCAGGGAGGAGCTCAGGTGTATCCCTGCCTCAAACTAGCTGTTTCAGGTAAAGTTCCGAAGCATAAGCAAACAGCCAATGGAAAGAGATGTAGGATACCTGCAAAGTCTTCTGGTCCACTCTTATCTCGACAACTGACTCATTTGTGGAAAGAGCGCTTAAGCAATGCTGAGAGTGGTGTCTTTTTGGCAGTCTTCAGTGGGTGGTCAACAGGACCAAGAGTCGTTTGGTCCCAACTCAGGATCATGTATCTGGGGGCACACTTCATCAACCTCAGGGGGAGGGTCCTTTCTCCCAGTACAGAGAGTGCAGGGATTGTGGCAACAGGTATGACAATCCCCACTAAGGATGGCTCCAACAGCATGGCATTATCTTTTAATGGCTCGGGATCAAGGTGGCACAGGAGCACACATGTGACCAATATAGAGAGCGCTGTGGCGCAAGGGGTCATATGCTGACATCCCTTGTCACAGCAGCGGCCCTGCCTGAAGGGGTAGGCTCCTCACAAAGCCGGGTGGTCCACCAAGAGGCTAGAGGTAAGAGTGTCACTTGGACACTTTGGACTTTCTGGCCAGAGTTGCTGGAGTGGGCCATCCGGGCCTTCTCGGGCAACGTGTCCACGGTGTCCTATATCTGTCGATTTTAAGGAGGAATGGGTGGTGTGTGCCTTGAAGCTGAAGCAGAGGTGCTGCTGCAGTGGTCAGAAAAGCATCTTCAAGTGTGCAGGGGGGCACACTTGGCAGGAACAATCAGTGTGATGGTGGATTCCTGAGCCAGATACAGAGGGACTATGGAGAATGGTCCTTCGGCCAAGTGGTCATCTAGCAGATGGGACACACCGGTCCTAGACCCCTTGGCGACGTGCGCATCAACCAAAAGCACACAGATTTGCAGCAGGAGAAGAGTGAGGATGTCAGAAGGCCTCAATGTCCTCGTGCAGTGGTGGTCAATGGAAGGCCTACTATGTGTGTTCTGCCATGGACGCTTCTAGGCTGGATAGTGTAAGGGATTGAGTCTCACAAGGATCCGTCATCTTGATTGCCCCAGACTGGCTGGGGTGCCCAGGGTATGCCGACCGGGTATGGTTCCGGGTAGCTTGATTCTCGCTTGATGGCCTGGCTCTTGAGAGAGCTCAGTTGAGATGGCACGGCTATGCAGGGCCAGTTATCACAACGTTGCTGAGGACCAGGAAGAGGTGGTCTTAGTCATTTTTTATACGGATTTTGGAGCATGTTTGAGGCCTGATGCGCAGAGAAGGTTTGTTGGCCGTTCTCTGGTACGGTGTCAGTCGGGTTAGCTGTTCTGCAGTCAGGTACTGCGAAGGGTTTTCGCTGCTAATTCCTTGAAGATACAGGTACTTCCAAAAGGGTAGAGGAGTAGCCTAGTGGTTAGAGCAACAACCTACTACCCAGGAGCTCTGGGTTCGATTCATACTGGCGTGGTCTTGGGCAAATCACTACCCTCTATATTAGAAGGGCAGACTCCAAGGAGTATCCTTTATTTATTTATTTGGTTTTCATTTGTATACCGCTACTTCTAGCGATCAGTAGCAGTTTACTTTGCACAGCAAAATTGGTTACATATGATAGGAATCAATATTATTTACATTTTCATTGTGGGATAATTGTGTGTATATATTTATACATTTTGTATTTTTTTTAATTTATTTATTTTTTACTTAGTTTGAGACATGTACAATTGCGTTTATATGGCTGAAAGTATATAAATTTATAGTAGCAACAAAATAGGTTCTTAAAGCTCTTGCTCATTTGGGCTACGAGGTGTGGTTCATTCTGCATTACCTAAGTTAAGCTATAATGTTCCTGGAAGAGGTGGGTCTTTAGTTTTTTTCCTAAAGTCCTGTAGGTCGCTGTTTGACCTAAGTTCGTCTGGTAACTGATTCCATAACGTGGGTGCAGAATATGTGAATGCTCTATTGCTTGTGCAAGCTTTGACAGTTCTGATGTTAGTTGAGACGCAAAGAGTGTTTAAGTTGTGCGTTCTTCTGCTTCTGTTACGGGGTTGTGTGGTGATGAGGTTGGAGAGGTAAGATGGTGCTACGTTGTGTATCAGTTTGAATGTTGTTACTAGTATTTTGTATCTTATGCGGGCAGTAATGGGGAGCCAGTGTAATTCGATTAGTATAGGTGTAATATGTTCGGTGAGTTTTCTCTTCATGATGATCCTGGCTGTGACGTTTTGTGCCATTTGCAGTATGTTAAGGGTTTTCTTTGGTAGACCTTGGAGAATGGCATTGCAGTAGTCTAGGTGGGGAGTAATGAGTGCTTGTGTTACTGTTCTGAAATCGGAGTGTTCGATGATGTTGTGTAGGGGTTGGAGGACCCTTGGATTATGGAATATTCAGATTTGGGCTTTGTGGTTGTTTCAGGCAGACCTCTTCATCTAACTGCTTGTAGGGGTTGGGCATTTCGGGTGGTGGCCTGTTTGTGCTGGAATGGCCTCCCGGGGGAGATACATTCACAGGCATCCTTATTATCATTTTGTAAACATTTGAATACTTGGTTATTTGTGGTTGCTGATGTAGGTGAGAGTGCTGAGGGTTGTTTAGAATGGGGGGGTGGTATGGGACATTTTTTGTTGGCTTTTTTCTTGTAAACCCTTTTGAGTCTTTTCCCAGAAAAGTGGTTAAAATTGTAAATTTTAAAATTGTAAAAGTGGTTATAATTCTTGTTATAATGTAATATTGTAATATAGTTCCATAAAGTTATATGTATCTGTTTGATTTTTGTTGTAATGTAAACCGCTGCTGATCCTTGGAAGCAGCGGTATATAAAAACTGTGCAAATAAATAAATAAATATTGCTCGGTTGAGCAGTCAAAGATGTTTTTCCATCTTTAGGTTACTGTCGAGAGTTACCCCTAGATATCTTATCTCATTCTTTGTTATAAGAGTTGTTGTTCATGGTGATTGAGGGAGGGTTGAAATCTGTTTTTTTGGAGATGTACATTACTTCTGTTTTCTTGTGGTTTATAGACATATTGTTTTGTTGTAGCCAGGTTTGCATTTCATTTAGGCATTCCTCTAGGTGGTTATAGTTCGGGTTGTTCATGTACAGTTGTGTATATAGCATTAGGTCATCTGCATAAGTGTGATAATTGATCTTGTGTTTCTGAAAGATTGTGCAGACCGGTTTTATGTATAGGTTGAACAGTAGGGAGGACAATGCTGAGCCTTTTCTACCTGTTTAGCTACTTTAAGATCATCAGACGCAATCATGCCTAGGTCCCGCTCTTCTTTAGTGGACAAAAGTACTTCAACCCCTATGCTATATTGCTCCCTTGGATTGCTGCAGCACAAATGCATGACCTTGCATTTTTTAACATTAAATCTCAGCAGCCAAATTCTAGACCATTCTTCAAACTTAGAGATCCCTCCTCATGTTATCTACACCTTCCTGTGTGTCTCCTCTATTGCAGATTTTGGTATCATCCGCAAAGAAACAAATCTTACCTGACAGCCCTTCCGCTATATCACTAACAAATGTTAAAAAGAATCGGACGAAGGAGAGATCCCTGGGGTACACCACTGGTAACCACCTCCTTCTCCTCCTCAGTCAGCTCTATTGACCTGTAAACTGTCGCTTCCCACTCGGCCAGTTTTTAACCCAAGCAGTAACTTTAGGGTCCATCCCTAGTGTGTTCAGTTTGTTTATAAGTCGCCTGTGAGAAACACTGTCAAAGGCTTTTCTGAAATCTAAATACACCACATCTAGGGCTCTCCCTTGGTCCAACTCCCTGGTCACCCATCTAAGAAATCAATCAGATTTGTCTGACATGATCTGCCTGTAGTGAATCCATGCTGTCTCGTATCCAGTAATCCATTGGACTCCAGAAACCTCACTATTTTCTCTTTCAGCAGCACTGCCAACAATTTACTCACTACCGAAGTTTAAACTAACCAGCCTGTAGTTTTTAACCACATCCTTACTTCTGCTTTTGTGTAAAGGGACCACATGTGCCTCTCTCCAGTCCTTTGGCACTACTCCCCACTCCGAGGCATTGAAAAGGTCAGTTAGTGGAGCTTCTTGAACGTTCCCAAATTCCCTCAGTATTCTAGGGTGTATCTCATCTGGTCCCATCGCTTTGTCTACTTTAAGTTGAACTAGTTTCTCACAAACAGTCTTCTAAAAATTGTTCAAGATGCCCCCTGCTTCTGTGGGTGTTTTCCAAGGTCCTGCTCCTGCTCCTGGTTCTTCATCTGAACACAGAACACAAATATTTGTTAAGCAATTCTGCTTTATCCTCATCAGCTTCTACATATTCCTCCCCTTCACCCTTGAGTCTGACAATACCACTTTTGCCCTTTCTCTTCTCACTAACATCTGAAAAATGTCTTATCCCCCCATTTTATTGCATTGGCTATTTCCTCCTCTTTTTGAATCTTTGCTTTCCTGACTACTTTGCTAGTTTCTCTTTCCAAATATAGTAGATGCCTGTCTTCCTCTCTCTGTCATCTCTTGTATTTTATGAAGGCCTCCCTCTTTCACCTTTTCAGCTTCTTCTTTCGAAAACCATAGTGGTCGTCTTTTCCTTTTATCTTTATTTACCATTTTAACAAAAAGGTTGGTTGCTCTTAAAATATCCCCTTTCAGTTTTGCACACTGTTTTTCTACATCCCCCAGCTGTTCCCATCTCACTAACGATTCCCTGAGGTATTGGTCCATCTTGGCAAAGTTAGTTTTCCTAATGTCTAAGACCCTTGCGTTTGAATGGATTTTAACAGCCCTAGTCCTAATATTGATCCACACCATCTGTTGATCACTGGATGCAAAATGATCTCCCATTATAACATCAGAAAGACTTTCACCATTGGTAAGCACCAAGTCCAATATGGCCCCTTCACGTGTGGGTTCTGTTATCTTTTGCCTGAATAGTTCTCCCTGTAGAGAATCCAGGATCTCATTACTTCTAGATGATACTGCAGCAGGAATGTGCCAATTGAAATCCCCTATCAGTAGCACGTCCCCTTTCCTTGCAATGCTATGTATGTCTTCAATTAACTCTGTCCACCTCTTCCTCCTGTGAGGGAGGTCTGTATATCATGCCAATGCAAATAGATTTCTCTTCCCCTCTTTCTAGTGTAACCCACAGTGCCTCCTCTCTCCCTTTTTAAGCTCTTTAGTTCCAAAGCTTTATTATTTTTTTACATATAGTGCCACTCCTCCTCCCCTTCTTCCTACCCTGTCCTTTCTGAATAAAATATAGACTGGTATAGTTATATCCCAGTCATGGTTTTCTGTGAACCATGTTTCTGTAACAGCCACTAAACCCAAGTTAACCTCTCCCATTAAAGCTTCAACATCTGGGATCTTATTTCACATCCTACGGGCATTTATACACATCGCTTTCCATATGTTGCCCCTTTTACCCCTTTCCATAAAGGTATTTAATGTTTCACTTACCTGGGGGCTTTCTTCACCCATCGCTAACAAATCTAGTTTAAAGCCCTCTTCAGTAGATTAGCCAGTCTGCTACTGAAGACACGTCGACCTTTCTTGGACAGATGGATGCCATCTCTGCTCTGCAACCCTTGGAGCAGCATCCCATGGTCCAGGAAACTAAAACGCTCTCGATGACACCATCCACGCAGCCATGCATTCATCTCCAGGATGCAAGCTTTTCTGCCTTGGCATTTACCCTTGACAGGGAGGATTGAAGAGAACACCACCTGCCCCCCTATCTGCTTCACCCTCTGTACCAGAGTGATGAAGTCACTTTTGATACGCTCAGAGGGATACCTGGCAGTATCATTTGTGCCAACATGGATTAGCAACAATGGGTAATAATCAGTGGGCTTGATGAGTCTCGGCAAACTCTTTGTAACATCACGGATTTTGGCACCTGGCAGACGGCATACCTCTGTGGACATCAAGTCTGGTTGGCAGATGGACGCCTCAGAAGAGAATCACCAACCACCACTACCCTTCGCTTCCTTGTGGTCGCTGATTCTGCAACTTTGGGGTGCTCGAGCTCTGGTTCTTCTCTTTCCAGGGATGCTTTCACCACCTCCACTTCCAGGGCTGCATAATAGTTCTTTAATTCAAGGGCTGGAGAAGTTGAATCTGTGATTCTGCAGGCCCTGTTGACTTGTGTCCAACCTTCGTCATTCTGTAGACTCCCATCTTCTCCTGCTGGAGAGCTTGGATGTTGCAAGAAGCATCTCATCAGTGTACTTCTCACTGTCTTGAATGCTCCTCAGCCTTGCCACCTCCTTTCTGGGTTCCTCCACTTGTTTCCTGAGAGCTTCAGCATGTAGGCATTCTGCACATGGAACCGCTTCTTCAACTGGCATTGGGATCTTTGTCTGGATAGAGGCAGAAGCTGTAACGGGGGCAACAGTTTTGGCAATACGATTTTTCCCAGCCATTGTTCAGTTGGTGGAGCTTAGGTATTTTATTTATTAAACGCTTTTATACTGTGGTTCAAGTGCAGTTTACATAGAACAAAGGTATGAATGGTACAACAGGAATGAATACCTATTCATATTACATAGAACATTTGAGAACATTTTACAGGTAACATAGTGAACTATATACTTAATGGAAAAACAATCCAACGTATCTGTTAAAGCAAGAGAGAGACCTACCAAAGTACAAGCCGGTTTCTCAGCTGTCCTTTCAGAGAAAAAGCAGTTAAATCTCTTAAGTGTGTTCAAAATGTGCTGTTCGAAGTCCCTGTGTGTAGTCAGTTGGAGGTGCCCTATAAAACAAGACTGCTCACTAGGGGTGGGTAGGGAGGGAACTAACTCCTGATGAGGTGTCAGTAGCTTCAAAGGGCTGAGAGATACTAAAGCAGAGTTTTAAACCTACCCAATTAAAGAAAATATTTCTCCCTTTTAAACTAAAGCATCAAAAAGAATGTAACTTTTGTTTTAAAAATGTACCAAAACTCTCTTTAAGAGCTCCGAGGCAGAGAGCTAGTAATTTAAAAAGCCACAAACTCTTACCTTTGCTTGAAATGTATAGCCCCTATTAGGCATAGGAGTGATTATCATTGAAACCTGGGCTTCTTATTGGTTCTTTGTCTCCACAAATATGCTGATAAGGAACACAACCCACTTGTCTGGACTAGTCTATCAGGACTGAAGACAAGAACATTAATTGGTAAGGAGAATGTCACCTTATACATATGAAGCAGAAAGTTTGTTTGAAGTGTGCTGCTGAGTATTTTCTGATACTATCAAATGCTATAATCTCCTTTTGAGATAGGGGGGGGGGGGGGGCAGACGTTTTGTATCTTTTTGTCTGTTTGAAATGTGCTGCTCAGTAATTTTCCAATATTGTGGAATGCTGCAATTGGGTGCCCTGCTGGTGGGCAGAGGGGGAGGTGACTGTTCTTTCTCAACAAAATGTAGTCATTGGCTTCCTCCTCAATGAGTGGGTGGTCCGTGAAAATTTTAATGGCATTTATAGACCATCTTTCTGGTACTTTTGAAATCGTCCAAAACAGAATTCTTTACTGTTAGCTCGTGTTCAATTTGGTGTTTTTCCTTTTACAGAGGAATAAGGAGGCTAGTACCTAGGAAAATGAGGCAGGTAATATATTCTCTTTTGGTGAACTTCCTGAGGTCGTCATCTGCTTCCAAAACCTGCCTCTCATCTTTACAATGTTGACTGACTGCCACATTCCATGCTTCTCTGTCCTCAAAATGCCTTGCCCTCTCCCCTCCTCCCATATCCATATGGTTCACCTTTTGAATTCAAACTGAAACATTTTTTCCAGATTGCTTTTAAATAATGTTTAATGGCCGCCTTTCTTTGTATGTTGTGCACTGGTATAGTCTGCTGCCCATCCTGTAGACCACATTCGTATATGTATTACAGGGTGATGAGATATTTAGGCTGTAAGCACAGAACCTACGTTATACATAAAATTGATTGCATAGTGTAAAAGAGGGTGCTTATGAAGGTACCACCATCTTGGCAAGTATGCAAATTAACTGTCTTGCAAAGGATTGTGGTTATTGAAGTCCATTCACACAAAGCTTGCCTTTTTAAAATAATGAAAACATTGGTCGAGTGTAGACAAAATTAGAGTTTATTTATGGGGTGATTATCCCACACACAGATATGCTTGGTAACACCTTCCAGATAACTTCTCCAGGGTTTTATTCAACACAAAATAAGGCAACTGAAATATCTTATGCAAATAAAAATCAAAGTCCTTTATAGAACAGAAAGGCTTCTTTCAGCCGCTGCTAATAAACTCCTTAGCAGTCCTGGGGAAAAACAAATCAAAAAGGGAAACTTCTTTATACAAAAGCAATGCTCACTTTCTCCATACAGCCAAAGAACTTTTTAATCCTACGTGTGCACGGCTTGTGCTGGGCTCTCCTCCACCAACAGGTGACAATTAACTGCAATCAATAGCTTGATTTCAGCACACGTGCAAAACTTTCCCAAAAGCTTTTTTCTTTTCAACAAAACTTTATGGGAAGCTAATATTTAGAATGTTTCCTTTTGATGTTTGCTCTGATATTTAGGATTTTCCTAAAATAACAACTTACTCAAAGAACAATCCATATAATTATCCTCTGTATCAGATATTGAACCTTGCTCTTGAAATTGCATAGATTCTGTTTCTCCGTCTGACTCAGAGGGCTTTAGGAACTGACCTCTACACGGAGAGAAACTATTTCCCTGCTGTTTGCACTGCTCAAAGCTAGAGAAACGTTCACAGTTCCTACCTGAATCCAGGCAAGCGTCAGGCTGCTGCTTCTGGTATTCTGGCCAGTATGCAATAGAGCTTTTGTGTCCTGTCCTCCAGTTGGTATCTCTGGACCTCAGGATCTTTTCTCCAGACGTCCTCCAGAGGTATTTGGGCTCCTTTCCTCCTTGGTTGCAACAGACCTCTTCCTAGGCGTTGCTTGAGGGTCCCTGGCTGTGGATCTACAGACCTCTGGCTTTTTCCAGTCCTCTGAACCTTTCCCCCAAGTATCTCTCCAGGCATAGGAACCTCTCTGAGCTCCTCTCTTGGACTGTCTGCTTCCTTGTCCTTGTTCCTTCAGGTTCCGGTTGTTCTTCCTTCTGTTCTCATTCTCCTTCTGATTCCCCTTCTCCTTCTGTCTCCCTGAAGATTCCCCTTTAGCTTTAAAGGACTTAGATTGCAACTCCACTCTTGCATTCTTCAGGTGTTGTGGATTAAGCATTCTTCTAGGGGCTGTTTGATTAGGGATGACATAATGCTTTCTCTGATTAGACACATGCTTTTCCACTCTAGCTCCCCTAGGGACTTTCTGCATACATGTGCATTCTGGAGCATGTAGTCTTTTAGGGAAACAAGCTGTCTTATTTCTATAACCTGCCAGCACAGGTCCCTTGATCAGAGTAAATTCTCCTCTTTTGTCATTACTCCCTGAGCTTTGATAAGCTTCCTTATCACAATAGTGAGATTGCAGGTGGGAGGTACCTTGGTAGGTACTTGTGACCTAGATTGGCCACTGTTAGAAATGGGATGCTGGGCTTGATGGACCTTGGGTCTGACACAATATGGCACATCTTATGTTCTTTGTCCTGGATGGGCTTGAACTCATACTCTGCTTATCTTCTCTATTCTAGTGGTACTGTGGACAGGGTTTCAGAGCTGAGGTGCCAGGAGAATGCTTGGCTCAATGCTAAGGATTGTAGTGGAATTTCAGGGCCCTGGGCCAGACCCAAAAAATGCAATGGCTGGATGAACAAAACCAAAATAAAAAGCTAACACTGAGTCCCCAGTGACAAGCCTCTGTTTGCGAAGGTGGGTTTAGTGTTATATCTAGCTGGCTGAGGGTCCCCATTAGAGAACTCCTGACTCTTTTTCCTCTTCTTTAAGAAGCTCTTTCCCCTGATGGGACACAGTACTCAGCATGGGTGGTCTTCCAGTGTTCCTGAGTCCTTGCCGTTAAACCATCCTTCTGTATCTCTCAAAATAAGATGTTCCAGGGACTCTCCTGAGCCGCTTTCACCGGGAGGCTTCCCTTTTCAGACTAGTGTTCCTGCCTGATCTCTCTTGCTTGTGATTCATGAAAATGAAACCTTTGTCCTATATGTGGGCAATTATTTATATCTCTGTGGGTATATCTGTTTCTCTCAGAAAGTAAAAAAAATGTTTACGATGTTAACCTGGCGGGAATAAAATTAGTTGAGCAGAGACTCTAAAGCTGGTACCGACTTTGGTGTTACTGTTGCATTGTCTGAGAAAAGAGATTTTCTCTACTTTAAACAAATTATTTTTAATTCATTCCAGAACTACAAGTATTCAGGATCACCTGGAGACAACTTTCCTTCAGCTGTCAGGCTCACAAAGTTTTCCCGATTAGAGCTTTGCACAGGATTATAAGAGAGAAACAAATGGAAAGAAAAGAAAACCAACAGCACCATGAGGAATGCTGAAAGTTTTATAAGTTACAAGCCTTTGGAGTTATGTAGGTTTGCTTGCGTCGCACATATTTTAGTTTGAAGATAAGGAACATTTGTGGGATTTGGATGTGTTCTTTTCATCACAGATGCTTCATCTTGATGCATCAGGCAAACAGAGTTTCACCCAAAATGCGCATTCAATCCCATGGATTCTTTCCAAACCCCCAAGACATTTGGAATGGTAGCAGAAATCAGGAGATCCAGCAGAAGATTATTTTGCTCAGGGATACGCTGATAGTCCAAGACTTGAGATTCACAATTGCATATGTCAGCAGAGTAACAATTTTCAAAATCTTCTAGATAATCTTCCATACATTATTCCACAAAAGCAGAATGTTAGTACAAAGAGAGCAGTTGAACAAATGTTCCAGTATCACTAGGACACAGGCAGCATTTATTGGAGGCAGGGCCGGCCCGTCATTGAGCGATAATGTTGTTCGCACAGGGCCCCGCGAGAACTCCATTACCGCACAGCGGACGGCTTCAGAGAGAGCCGTGGAAGCCCACGCGAGGCCCTGGCTCCCTCTGCACAGCCGCCAGCGTGAAGAGCCTTTTCTTTCACGCTGGCGGCTGTTTCTGTGAAACCGCAAGTGCTGGGAGAGGTTAAAAGCTTGGGGCCTCACGCGTGCTTCCCTGGCTCCCTCTGAAGCCCCTTAGACAGCTGCGGGGCTGTTCAGAGGAGGGGGGGCTAGGACTGGATGGGCTGTGATGGTGAGGGGGGCTAGGACTGGAAATGGGCTATGATAGGAGGGCTAGCATTGGAAATGGGCTGATGAAGAGCTGGAATAGGACTGAAAGTGGGCTGACAAGGGGGCTAGGATTGGAAATTGGCTGATGGGGGAGCTTGGAGTAGAAATTGTCTGATGGGGCTGGAATGGAACTGGAAAAGAGCATATGGGGACTAGGACTGGAAATGGGCTGATGGGGAGCTGGAATACGACTAGAAATGGGCTGATGGGGGGAGCTTGGACTGCAAATGAGTGATGGGCTGGAATGGGACTGGAAATGGGGTGATGGGGGCTGGACCAGGACTGGGAGCGGGCTGATGGGAGTTGGAATAGGGCTGGAAATGGGCTGATGGGGGGGGGGGGCTAGGATTGGAAATGGGCTGATGGGGGGGGGCTGGAATGGAACTGGAAAAGAGCATATGGGAGGATAGGATTGGAAATGGGCCGATGGGGGAGGGGCTGGAATGGAACTGGAAAAGAGCATATGGGAGGATAGGACTGGAGATGGGCTGATGTGGAAGAATGGGACTAAAAGGGAGCGGATGCTGGGTGGGTCTAAAGCTATAATGGAGCTGATTTTGGGGCAGGATTATTTTATTTATTTTATTTATTTACATCTCTTATATACCGCACTATTTGCGATCAGCGCGGTTTACATAGAACAAACAATATCCGACAATAAACAAGAGTCAGGTCATTACAATGAACAGGAGCAGTAAACTTGGATAACAGGGGAAACTATCTACATATGTGGAACATTGAACAAGGTAACTGTATATATGAGAGATGGAGTTATTGTGTGAAGGGGATGGGGAATGAGAATGGAGAGGGGAAAATATATTTTGTGTGGGAGGGAAGAAAAGTCTACGATGGGCTGGGGATTGAGAATGGAAGGATGAAATTTGAGTGGATGATAAAGGAATAAGGAAAGAAATGGGGGAAAGAGCAAAAGGGAAATGATCAGTATGTTAAAGCAGATATAGAGAGAGAATGGAAAAAATCTAAAGAGCAGAAAGGACAAATGGATAGCTCGCAGAAGACAGAAGAAACCAGAAGAAAGTGACTGGAGCAATTTCAACTGAAAAAATAAAATGCCCAAACAAAAGGTAGAAAATTACTTTTTATTTTGATTTTATTAACTGGAATATGTCTGGTCTGGGAAGTGTGTATTGCTAACATCTTTGCGTTTTTGTTTAGTGTAAGAGGAAATTACTTTATAGTTTTATTTCTCCAGTGTTGTATATTTCATGTTTGGCTTTTAGGGTTCCCAGTTTAATTATTATCTTCCTATTTCTAAATTGTGATCCCTTGTTCTTTGTGTGATGATGTTCTGCATGTGTAACCGAGCTGAGGTATTCTGTTCATGTACTTTCTATTTGACAGTCCCACTTGTTCTCTTTCTCCCAGTGAGATGTATTGGTATTCTCTAAGATGTATTGGTTTAATATCTGCAGTTTTGCCTTTTGATAGGTAGGGTTTGGTGCTTTGTGAGTCCTGGTAGTGCTGTTAGGGTGGATTTGCTATGGGTTCTAAATGGTCAGTGTTTATAGTACTTCCTAATGGGCCTGGCGGTTGTCACTGCAATATAGTAATGTAGAAATCTGTTAATCTTTCTTTATCCAGACACTCATTAAGAGGCACGTTTACTAAAAGTGAATGTTAATATTATGCAAATATTTATGCAAATGACGCTCCGCAATTAATCTCCGCACATGGCCCCGCACCCCCCCTTGGGCCGCCCCTGATTGGAGGCACTATTTATTTTCCAAAATGAGGCACCTTAGTAGAGGTCCACAACACCTGGTGAACTGAGAAATACAAAGCCTGCATTAAAGAAGCAGAGGGAGAGGAATTTATCCCATATCTTTAAAAACAGGGCCCGGCACGCCTCCCAAGAGGACCCAAATTCTCTGAGCCTCTCATTTTGTGAAGCTTCAGATTTTTTTTTTAATTTCTGATGCATTTGAGGGGCCATATGCTCCTTAGTATACACCTCTAGACAAAATTTGTAGGGATTTCAGATAATTTAGTCAAGGGAATAGAGCTAGATCTCCAGGAACAAGCAGGAATAAGTCCTCACATATGGGTACGTCGGAACCGACGGAGCCGGCGCGGGAAAGCTCCCCAGCTTTTCAGATGAAAAGCTTTTGGGGCTTCCCACAGCGCATGCGCGCTGCCTTCCCGCCTTCCTTACCAGCTCTCTTCAGTTTCTCTTTTTCCGCGGAGCCAGCAGGTCGTGTTCCTGTCACCGCTGAAGAAATTCTTATTTTAATTTGTTTCTTTTGACCGCGTACCTGCCTTCCCCATACCAAAACCGGTACTGCCGGTCTCTCTTTCTTTATTTCTAAAAAAAAAAAAAAAAATTTTTTTTATTTCAGCACAACGTGGTAACTTTTGCTAGGCCTTCAGACCTACACTAATTCTCCTCATGGAGTAGCCAGCTCCTGGTTTTTAAAAAGTGTACCAAGTGCAGTGCTGTTATTTCTCTCTCAGACACCCATGAATGGTGTCTTAAATGTTTGGGACCTGACCACTCCATACCGGACTGCCCATTCTGCTCCCAGATGTCTAAACGTGGTATGCAGAACCGGGCCAACAAGTTCCATGTGCTGTTTGCTTCAGATAATCCAGCATCACAGTCATCCAGGTCTTCCTCTCCGGATGGATCTCAGGTAACCAAACTTTCTGTGGGCAAATCCTCTAAAAGCAAATCTCTTTCAAAAGATCGAGAGGCTCTCAATCTTGAGTTCGAGGATTCTGCCTACACCAAAAAACCCCGGCGGGAGGCTCCGGCCTCCAAAGCATCACCTATGGGGTTACAGGTTGACATCGATGGCACGGCCTCGACTGATCACCTGTTAGACTGCTCTGGGGTACCGGTCGATACCGGTACCGACATCCAGGCAGCACTGGCGTCTATGGGCAATACTGTCCAGACCATGCAGCAGGCCGTTCTGGCTTTCATTAAGGCTGCGACGCCCTCGGTACCGATTCCATCGGTACCGACCCCGGTTCCGGTATCCACACCGGAACCGAGACCATCGACTTCCAAGCGTCGATCGGTTCCGCTTGCTGGATTCAGGCTTTTGCCCGATACCAATCCCATGCCCGATACGCCCGATCTCGATATCGATCGGTACGCGTATCGTGCATTGCAAGCACAGAGAGAATACTCAGATTCTTCTGATGAGTTCAATTCCTCTGATGACTCTGCTGAGTTTGATCTTCCTGAGGAGCCCTCTTCTCTAAAGAGGGTGATGTCTCCTCCAGAGGATTTATCCTTTCAGGATTTCATTGTTGATGTAGCTAAAGGACTTCTATTGCTACATCTTCTGAAAAGAAACCCAGATCAAAAAAATTGGATATTTTAGGATACTCTAAAGCTCCTAAAGAGGCAGTTACTCTGCCTATCCATGAAATCCTTCAAGAACACTTGATGGATTTGTGGGAGACTCCTCTAACTCTGTCTCCTCATTCTCGTAGGTTGGACACCATGTACCGGGTCCCCCCTCCTCCTGGGTTTCAAAAAACTCAGCTGCCTCACCACTCCATTGTGGTGAAGTCTGCTATGAAGAGGATAAAGAGTCCCAAAAGGCACTCTTCTACCCCTCCAGGGCGAGAATGTAAGACCCTTGACTCTTTTGGTAGAAAGATCTTCCAGGCTAGTATGCTTATAGCCAGGATCAATTCTTACAGCCTTTATATGGGCATGTTTCTCAGAGAACTTGCCCTAAAGGTACGACATTTTGCCCCTTTATCCCTGAGGATAAAAAGGAGGACTTCACTTCTGTGGTGACACAACTTTCAGAGGTCTCCAAGTTTTCCAACAGGGCAGCCTTTGATTCCTTTGAGGTTGCTGGCAGGGCTTCGGGAATTGCTATTGCAGCCCGACGTCTTGCTTGGCTCCAGGCTTCTGACCTAGAACCCTGGGTTGTGGATGGCCTAAGGAATCTGCCCTGTACAGGTGAGAACTTATTTGGTGAAGACTGGCAAATTAAAGCTGCTCAAATGGATGCAGAAAATGCCACTCTAGATAGACTTTCTAAGTCTACTTCTACTCCTGCCAAAAAGAAGTCTTTTAAAAGGCCTTACTATAAGAAGGCCAGATTTTCCACAAATACTGGCCAACAATCTTCTCAGCCTCGCTTTGCTGCTAAACGTCAGCAATTTAAGCAAGTAAAGTCAAAGTCTGCAGTGTCTGCTACACCCCAGCAGGCTCAACCCCCTCAGGGGTTTTGACTTGCCCCTAAAGAACTTACCATTTCTGGCTCTGGAACAACCAGAGCCTCTCACCATACCTGGAAGGCTAGTTCACTTTGCTCCCAGATGGGAGCAAATAACATCAGAGCAATGGACCCTCTCTATCATCAGAGAGGGCTACAAACTTCATTTCTCCAGCCTTCCTCCCCATACCATGGTGAGGCAATTCAGTTCTCCCCCATCTCTTCTGACCCTGTTGGGTCAGGAAGTCTCCTCTCTCCTTGCCCAAGGGGCAATAGAGGAGGTTCCTCTTCCTCAACAGGGGTTAGAGTTCTACTCCCCTTATTTTCTCATAACAAAGAAGACAGGGGGCTTCAGACCTATCCTAGATCTGAGAGAATTGAACAAGTTTCTATTCAAGGAGAAATTCAAAATGCTCTCTCTGGGCATTCTCCTTCCATACCTTCAGAGTCAGGATTGGCTTTGTTCTCTAGATCTCAAGGATGCGTACACTCATACTCATCCATCCATCCCACAGAAAATATCTTCGATTTCTGTTCCAGGGAAAACATTTCCAATACAGAGTACTTCCCTTCGGTCTCGCCTCTGCTCCAAGAGTATTCACAAAATGCATGGCAGTCGTAGCCGCATTTCTAAGAGGCATGGGAATCTTCGTCTTCCCATATCTGGACGACTGGCTCATCCGAGCTCCATCTCAGTCAGAAGCCCAGATTTCCTTGGACCGCACAAGGCGTATTCTTCAATATCTGGGACTTGTGGTAAACATTCCCAAGTCCCAACTCATCCCTATTCAGTCCCTGGAATTCATAGGGGCCCACTTGGACTCCACCACTGCAAGGGCCTACCTCCCTCTGGTCCGAGGCCAACGACTAATCAGCTTGGCCTCCCAGGCTCAGTCCAGAAGTCACTTGTCAGCCAGGGAACTGCTGCAACTTCTGGGCCACATGGCCTCCACGGTCCATGTGGTGCCCTACGCTCGTCTCCATATGAGGGCAGCTCAATGGACTTTGGCCACCCAATGGTCTCAAGCATCAGGAGCGCTCTCAGACCAAGTACTCACCTCAAAACGTCTGTTTTGGTCTCTCCAGTGGTGGACATCCTCCAAAAATCTGTTGTTGGGGACCCCCTTCCAACCTTCGTTGCCCCAAGCAACCCTCACAACAGATGCCTCCCAAACAGGGTGGGGAGCTCATCTCCAACACCTCTCCACTCAGGGCACCTGGTCTCCCCAGGAGACCACCCTTCACATCAACCTTCTGGAACTGCGAGCAATCTTCCTTGCCCTCACAGTCTTCCACACCCTCCTTGTCAACCTGACTGTCCTAGTCCAGACAGACAATCAGGTAGCCATGTTCTATGTCAACAAACAAGGAGGGACGGGGGCTCTGTCGCTTTGCAACGAAGCTCTCAGATTATGGGCCTTCGCCAGAGAGCATCAAATTCATCTTCTGGCAGTATACCTTCCAGGAGTTCAAAACTCTCGGGCAGACGGACTCAGTCAAGTTCTGCTTCCACACGAATGGTCCCTGCATATGGACCAGATACGCAGAATCTTTCAGGAATGGGGGACCCCGGACATAGACCTCTTTGCAAGTCCGTGGAATGCCAAACTTCCCCGGTTCTGTTCCAGGACTCCGTGTCAGGGAGCTCAGGCCAACGACGCCTTTCTCCTGCATTGGGGTCAGGAATTCCTGTATGCTTTTCCACCCATTCCTTTGATTCCCAAGACTCTGTTCAAACTTCAGAGGGATCACGGGTCGATGATCCTCATAGCTCCACGCTGGCCACGCCAAGTGTGGTTCCCTCTACTTCTACAGCTCTCCCAGGGCTCCTCCCTGGACCTGGGAGCTGCGCCAGACCTTCTGTCTCAGGAGAAAGGGACTTTGTGGCACCCAAACCCCAAGTCCCTACATCTCCGAGCTTGGTTACTGAAGGCTTAAGCCTTCATGAGTTTAATCTTTCTCAACCAGTGAAAGATATCTTTCATGCCTCTAGGAAACCCTCTACCAGGCGTTCCTATGCTTTCAAATGGAAACGTTTTTCCATTTGGTGTGCTCAACAGGGTCTTGACCCTCTGGCACTTCCTTTGAATTCTCTACTAGACTATCTCCTGCATCTTTCCAATGCAGGCCTCAAGACGAATTCAGTACGAGTCCATTTAAGTGTTATTGCAGCATCCTTAAAACCTATAAATGGACAACCTGTTTCCTCTCATCCTCTTGTTGCAAGGTTCATGAGAGGCCTGACCTTAACTAAACCTCCCATCCGACCTCCGCCGGTAGCATGGGATTTGAACCTAGTTCTAGGTCAGCTTATGAAGCCACCTTTTGAGCCTTTGGACTCCACCTCCTTGAAATTTCTTTCATGGAAGGTAGTTTTCCTTATTGCAGTCACTTCAGCTCGCCGCATCAGTGAACTGCAGGCTTTAGTGGCTAATCCACCTTATATTAGGTTTCATCATGATAAGGTGGTCCTTAGGACGAACCCCCACTTTATGCCCAAAGTGGTCTCGCCTTTTCATCTTAATCGAGAGGTATATCTACCTGTTTTTTTTCCGGCTCCTCATGCATCCAGTGCAGAGAGGAACCTTCATACTCTTGACTGTAAAAGAGCTCTCGCCTTTTACCTCAACAGGACTCAGCCACATCGAAAGTCTTCCCAACTTTTTGTGGTTTTTGATCCTTCTCATTTGGGACTTCCAGTCTCCAAACGTACACTTTCCAATTGGATTGCTCAGTGTATTTCTTTTGCTTACCAGAGTAAGAATATTTCTCTGGAAGGCCATGTCACAGCTCACAATGTGAGAGCCATGGCTACTTCTATGGCTCATCTTCACTCTGTATCCATCGATCAGATCTGTCGAGCAGCCACTTGGGCCTCGGTTCATACCTTCACAGCCCATTACTGTTTGGACAAGGACTCCCACCGGGATGCCTTGTTTGGTCAGGCTGTCCTCAAACACCTGTTCCATACTTAAGCAACTCCTGCCCACCTTCCCTGAATGGATGCCTGAGATCCATACGAAGATGGTTTACCTTTGGAGGGGGATCTCCCAGGCATCTTAGCTAGGGAGTCCCCATATGTGAGGACTTATTCCTGCTTGTTCCTGGAGATAGCACAGTTACTTACCTGTAACAGGTGATCTCTGGGAACAGCAGGAATTAGTCCTCACAACCCACCCACCTCCCCTAGGAGTTGTATCTTCTATCTACCTTCCTTTCCTCTCTCTATTGTCTCAGCTATAAACTCGAACTGAAGAGAGCTGGTAAGGAAGGCGGGAAGGCAGCGCGCATGCGCTGTGGGAAGCCCCAAAAGCTTTTCATCTGAAAAGCTGGGGAGCTTTCCCGCGGCGGCTCCGTCGGTTCCGACGTACCCATATGTGAGGACTAATTCCTGCTGTTCCCAGAGATCACCTGTTACAGGTAAGTAACTGTGCTATATAATCGAATGGGCCAACTACACCCATTTAAAATAATGGGTAAAAGGAAGGCCGTACTGGGTTCCAAGTTGTTGGAAAGGTCAAAAGTTGGCCCTCATTAAATTACCTGCCAAAGTGACCAAATACACTATCTTGTTGACCTTTAATGGGTTACACCAGAGGGAATATTACTTAGAAATTTTTTGTTTGTCAGGCATCCACCTGTCTAAGAAGACAAAAGCCTGGACGAGAAAAAGATGGGATTCTCCTGCAGGGCCTTAGGAAGTAATGCAGATACATTTGCGCAGCTAAAATGCGATCAAGTTCGGCCATCTCTGCTCCAACTGTAGTTCTGTAAGAACTCAGCAACAGTTGTGATGGAGTATGAGCATAACAATAACGTTAAATTGAGAATCTATCCTGCCAAGATACTTAATGTGTTCTTAACTTTCTCAGATGATCTTGTGTATTTATTTTGTCATAGAAAAGCAACCAGAATTTTATCCAGCTCTTTACAAAAGGCTTGTGAAAACAAAACTGGTAACATACTTTAAAGTACTGTATATAGCATTACTGGGGTTAAGGCCATGTGAATGATTTCCAGTCTGCCCTACCAGGATAAAAGTGGGGACCAACAGATACACATGCCCCTAATCCTCTGCAATAGCTGTTCTCATTTTCAGTGACAGTGGAGGCAAAGTCAGGATTAAACCTAAATGCCCAAATACTTTAGCCCTTTCGATATCTATTGAAACTGATAAGAAGCAAACGCATCTCTCGTACAGTAGCTATTGAGGGGCATGATTTCATATTCGGACCTATTGATCTTAGACCTGGTTAATCTTCTGACATTTATATAACAGACATGAGCTCTGGCAGCTTGATATCAGGGCCCATTTAATACAGCAAAATATCTTCATACATGTACAATTTGAAATTAAGATCAACCAATCTACTTGATAATTCTGATGAATCACAAGAGTTCCAAAGCCAGTTCAGCGGAGTGGGCATTCCTGTGGGCATTCCCTGGGTGATCATAAAAGACACAGATAGCGTATTAATGTACATTGTAAGGGAGGGGCATTAATACAGCACTTTAACCATATTCGCAAAACCTAGGCCAAGCCCCAAACCATCGAAAAACCTGGAATAGGTATTTCCCTCAATGCATTCAAATGCCTTCTCTGCATCAGAGGAGACACAGAAGGCAAGAGACCTCATCTGTTCAGTCAGCTATGGCAGAGGAGTGTCTTCTAGCACGAGACATGCTTGGTCTTTATGGATCAACTTATCTAGCACTAGATAAGCCAGGAGGCCACGATTTAAGCTTTCAGTCAGAATTAAGTGAGACGGGTCTATAGTTGCCCACTTCAAGAAGGTCTCAACCTGACTTGGGTAACTCAACAGTAAGCACTTCTGCTAATAACCCCTCCATTTGCCTCTTATCCATGAATTCCTGATAAAGACCCACTTTTGAGGACAAGGATTGAGTCAAAAGCTTTAAAAAAAAAAAAATAAAATAAAAAAAAAAGTGGTCGTAAAGCCATTCATCCCAGAAGCCTTTTACGCATTAAAAGGACTTGAATAGCCACAAAAATCTCCTGTGTGAAGAGGTGCATAGAGTCCACATCTATCCTCTTCCCTTAGAATGGGTCTATGTACTTTGTTAAGGAAGGCTAAACATTCTGCCATGGAAGAAGTGACTTCACTCATGTAAAGCTGGGAATAATAAGAATGAAACTCCTGCAGAATATCCAGATCTTTATCTAGGGGCTGTTGTGAAGGGGTGCAAATTGCTTGGATCTTGCCTCTGTCTTCCCTCCTTCTTAAATATTGTCCAAGCAAGTGACCCGCTGTATTATTGCTTGAAGAATAATCACACCTCTGCATGAAAATTGTGTTCCAAGCTCTCAGAGTAAGAATCTCATTATAGGTATATTTCAATCTCTGCAGCTGCACATTAATAATGTCTTACTATTATACCAGGTATTTAGTTAGGCTTCTAATTCTTTTATTTCACTTTCTAACATTTTCAACTCAGTATTCCTTAGCTTATTCTTGTGGCTGATGTAATGAATAATCATACCTCTGGTGGCTTTACATGTGCCCTATTTAGTAATAGTAGATACAGGAGAAGAATTGCTGAACTGAAATTCCTCTATAGCTGCTTTGCCATGTGACGCACAATCGAGTTTTTAAAGCAGTAGGCGAGTTAGTGCTCCTGAAAACCCAATATCTGCATGGAGATGGCTTCATGGTCAGCAAGGCTCAAAAAATGGTGGGTGTCAGTTCACCATGGCACTTAAAATTGCAACCTGGCACCCGGGATTTCTTTCCTCCAAATCTTGTGGAGCTTTTGGCACTAAAGAAAGCACACTTACTCCTCCACCATGACCTGGCCTTGTGCAAGCGTGAGCCGAGTGGTACAGGAAGCTTAGACTGGTCTCATGGTTTCAACTCTTGTGAGAATTAAAAACATGTGACCAGCTTGAACATCTACTGCATGGCTCACGCTTGCATAGAGCCAGATCATCTCAAAAGAACTCAAAATGTCGTTCTATTACAATTCTATGATGGATCAAAAAATTAGTTTTTAGTAGTAATCAGGATGATGGTTCTTAATAGTTTTTGTGTTTTTTGTAGTTTATTCTATCGGTCCCCTGAAGAAACTAGATTTGAAACGTCTGGCTGGTACCGGGACTGTACGTTGGGATCACTTATTTCTGGCAAAGAGTTGGACCAGTCCTTTCGAAAGCTGAGTATTTTGCTGTTTGAGATTCTATAATGAGAAGGACTGAGTTTTAAATATATTGGTGTTTGAGAGGTCATTGATGTAACACAACACGATTGCAGCTATATGGTGTGAACCTAAAGCCAGCAGTGTTATTTTTTACTGAGACCTCGTGAATGTTTTTGATCCATCATATAATTGTAATAGAACGACATTTTGAGTTCTTTTGAGAGTGTCTTGTCGTTCAGTGACCACTCTGCAATTTTGTATAGAGCCAGATCATGGCAGAGGAGCAAAATGTGCTTTCTTCAGCAGCTGCGAGGCGAGGGGAACTGGTGGCAACCTCCAATGCTCTGGAGAGAGCGAGAAAGAGACCCGGTAAAGGCTGGAAGTGGGGGAAAGGTATACTAGAGAGAGAGAGAGACCTGGTAAAGGCAGGAAGGGGGGGGGGGTGGGAGGTTTGTTGTAAGTTTGTTCCATGTAAACCGCACTGATGTGGAATAGCGTGGTATATAAGAGAATGTAAATAAATAAATAAGGTTGAGAGGGAGAGACCCGGTAAAGGCTGGAAGTGGAGGGGGGGGGATATATGAGGGAGGGGCAGAGAGAGACACTGGGTGATGGCTGTAGGGGCTTAGAATACTACTACTAATCATTTTGTATAATGCTACAAGGTGTATACAACGTTGCACATACTGTATATCCATGGGAGAAAGTACCTTCTCAGAGTTTACAGTCTATGCAAGAGACACACAACAGGGAGGGAATTAGAGATGGTCTTCAACACACATAGATGATAAATGGGAGAATAAAGGGTCAAAATCCAAAAGCAGTCTTGAGGAGATGGGTTTTTAGCCTGGATTTGAATAGGACCAGAGATGGTGTCTGACACACCAGACATACAATGCAGCAAGGTGGAAAGAAGGCATTTTGGAGTTAGAAGGGATTTATTTGCCTGATGAGCAGAGTTCCCGAAGAGGGATGCAGGGAGAGATTAAAGAGGAGAGGTAATGAGGAGCAGCAGAATGAATGCACTTATAAGTCAGAAGTTTGAACTGGATGGAGAAACAGATGAAGAGCCAGCAAAGTATGGGCCTGATTATTCCAAGGCATTTACACGGTTTACAGAGCTGTAGATAGTATAAATGCTGCTGTACAGGATATTCAACAGTACTAACACTGTTAGTGCCACTGAATATCCCCAACTAATGCCGCTATATACCCCAATGCTAACCGCTCAGTATAGCTTCGATGCTGTTGGAGCATGTGTGGCAAACCTCAATATTCAATGCTGGGGCTGCATATGACCCTGGCTTTGAATATCCAGGGTTAAAGGTTGGCGGTGATGGCTTCAAGTACTACTGTAGCAGCGCATAGGTGTCCCAGATCAATATCTGGCTCTGTATGTTTATTAAAACTTCATATACTGTCTTTCTTTGCAAAGGCAAGGTGGTTTACAGAAAAAAAATTAGTTTAAATCCGAGCTATGAGAGAGGTGCTGGGTGGTGATGTGGGAGGAATATGAAAGAGAAAAATATATTGGGATAGCTGTGGGGCTACGAGAGAGAGAGAGAGAGAAAAAGACGAATGGGTGACGGTTATGTGGAGTTAGCGAGAGAGAGAGAGAGAGAGACTCTGGGTAAAAGCTGTGGGGTAACTATGTGAGAGAAATTGGGTGAAGGCAGTGTGTGGGGGCTATGAGAGATGCTTTTTGCTTCATGTATTACCAGGCTATAGTGATTTGTGAAGAAAAAACGGAAGTTGCCTCAGGTGTGGCTATAAAGTCACCAATATTCTGCTGATAACATACTTGTTGGGGGGTTGGTGGGAGGGGGAGAAGGGTCACTGCCTTCTGTTGGCACTGTGTAATGGTACATCAAGGACCTGATTTATTAAGTTATCTCCAGGAACAAGCAGGAATGAGTCTTCACATATGGGTACGTCGGTACCAACGGAGCCTGCGTGGGAACGCTCCCCAGCATCCAATCAGAAAGCTTTTGGGAGCATCCCACAGCACCTGCGTACTGCCTTCCCGCCTTTCCCAACTGTCTCTCCTCAGTTCTTCTTTTTCCACGGAGCCAGCAGGTCGTGTTCCTGTCACCGCAGAAGAATTTCCTTATTTTTTCTTTATTTCTTTTCTGTCGCGTCTGCCTTCTTCGACACTGTACCGGTACCGCCGGTCTTTGTTCTTTTCTTCTTAAAAACAAAACAAAACACAAAACAAACCTTTTTTGCCGTTCCTTTTCTTCAGGTGCACTTCAGTTTTGGGCCTTAGGCCCAAAACCATTTTTCCTTAAATATGGAAAAGCCTGCCTCAGGTTTTAAAAAGTGCACAAAATGTGGCGGTACTATTTCTGTCACCGACACCCATGAATGGTGTCTAAAATGTTTAGGTCCTGACCATTCCATAACAGATTGTGTGTCCTGTTCCATGATGTCTAAAAGAGGTCGACAGAACGGAGCTGCCAAGATCAGTACCCTGTTTCCCTCTGATGCGGCTTCAGTGGCATTGACGTCTTCCAGGGCTGCTTCTTCCTCACATGGATCTCAGGTAACTAAACATAAATCCAGCTGGTCCTCGAAGGTTAGATCTCCTTCTAAGCATCGAGATGCCTCTGGCCTTGCCCTCGGATTCTGCACCGGCAAAATTACCCCGGCGGGAGGCTTCGGCCTCTAAAGCATCATCATCGGGGTTCCAGGATGATCTTGATGGCGTGGCCTCGACAGATCTCCTGGTGCCATGCTCTGGGGTACCGGTGGCTTCACCCGGTACCGACTTCCAGGCATTGGCGGCGTTGATGGATCAGAGGATTCTGTCCATCGAACGCAGTCTGGCGGCTTTCCTTGTGGCATCGACATCCGTGGTACCGCAACAGACTACTCCGCCGGTACCGGCTCTAGCATCGCCATCGGCACCGATCCCGGTACCGGTGGCATCGACATCAGCATCGGTGTCCGCTATGCCAGTACTCTGTCCTCTGAAGCCCTCCGGTACCGATACCCTGGTACCGGTGATTCCCGATACTGATCCCGGTCGGTACGGGTATCGGGCTTTGCAAGAGCATCCGGACAGATGATACTTCGATTCCTCTGAGGACTCTGAGGATTCTGAGGAGTCGGTCGATGCAGTGATGCTTCTTCCACAGGAGGAGTCCTCTCCTAAACGAAGGATGTCTCCTCCAGAGGATTTGTCTTTTCTTTATCAGAGAGGTGGCTCGGGGTCTCTCTATTACAGTGGCACCTGAATCAGAGCCCAGAGCCAAGGAGTTAGATATTTTACAATATCCTAAAACTCCTAAAGAGGCAGCTACCTTACCTATTCATGAGATTCTGTATGATCTCATGTTGAGGATGTGGGAAGCACCTCTAACCACCTCTCCTCATTCTCGCAGGTTGGACACCATGTATCGTGTCCCTCCTTGTCCTGGTTTCCATAAAACTCAGCTTCCTCACCACTCTATTGTGGTTGAGTCTGCAATGAGAAAGAATAGAAGTGCCATGCCTCTAATCCTCCAGGACGTGAATGTAGAACCCTGGATGCTTTTGGAAGAAGAGTCTTCCAAGCTTCCATGCTTGCTGCGAGAATTAATTCCTATAGTCTTTACGTGGGAATGTTCTTAAAAGACGTCACTGACCATTTGCAGACTATAAGTCCTTTTATGTCTGAAGATAAAAGGCAGGAATTTCTCACTGGGCTCAAACATGCCCAGGATATCTCCAAATTCTTCAACCGTGCAGCTTTCGACTCCTTTGAATGCGTAAGCAGAGCCTCAGCTATTGCCATAGGTGCACGTAGGATTGCTTGGTTTCAAGCATCTGATTTGGAGATCTGGGTTCAAGATGAATTGGGAAATATCCCTTGTACAGGTGAGAACCTGTTTGGCTTTTGCTTGCCAATCCTTACCAATCAGATGGATGCTGAAAATTCTGCTTTGGATAGACTATCCAAATCTACAGCTGCTCCTGCTAAGAAAAGGTTGTTCAAGAAAACATCTTTTTCTAAAAAGGGAAGATTCTATCCTGCTTATGGTCAGCGGGCATCTTCTGCAGCTCAGTTCCCTTCCAAACGTCAGCAATCCTCCAAACAGAGCAAAGCAAAGGCTGCCAGGCCTGCTCCAGCCCAGCAACCTCAGCCCCCTCAGGGCCTTTGACTTTCTGCTAGAGAACTTAGCCTTCCTGGCTCTAGAAGGACCAGAGCCCTCCACCATTCCAGGAAGGTTATGTCACTTTGCTCCCAGGTGGGGGCAAATTACAGCAGAGCATTGGACACTCTCCATCATAAGAGAAGGGTACAAGCTTCATTTTTCAAGCTTGCCCCCTCTCACAAGAGTGCACCAGTTCAATTCTCCAACCTCCCTCCTCAGCCTGTTGGAGCAAGAGGTTGCCACTCTTCTTGCCCAAGGGGCCATAGAGGAAGTGCCCTTTCAACAACAGGGCACAGGGTTCTACTCCCCCTATTTTCTTATTCCAAAGAAAACAGGGGGCTTCAGACCCATCTTAGATCTCAGAGAGTTGAACAGATTCCTAGTCAATTCAAGATGGTTTTTCTAGGATCTCTGCTGCCATACCTTCAGAGTCAGGATTGGCTTTGTTCTCTAGATCTCAAGGATGCGTACACTCATGTTCTCAACCATCCATCTCACAGAAGGTTCCTTCAGTTCCTTTTTCGGGAAAAGCACTATCAATACAAAGTGCTCCCTTTTTGGTCTGGCCTCTGCACCAATGGTGTTCACGAAATGCATGGCAGTGGTTGCTGCTTTTCTGCACAACCTGGGAATATTCGTCTTCCCTTACCTGGACAACTGGCTCATTCGAGCTCCCACTCAATCAGAGGCCAAGACTTCTCTCACCTGCACAATGCGTATCCTCCAGTATTTAGGGCTGGTAATAAACATCCTAAAATCCAATTTAGTCCCTACTCAGTCCCTGGAGTTTATCTTCCCCAGGCCCGTTGCCTTCGCTTGGTGCAGTTAGCTTCTCAAGCAGAGTTGAAACCCCTACTAACTGCTCGAGAGATGTTAGTTACTAGGCCACATGGCATCCACTGTACATGTGGTACCATATGCTCGCCTTCACATGAGAGCAGCTCAGTGGACTTTATCCACCCATTGGACCCAGGCAGTAGGCTGCCTGTCAGACAAAATAGCAAACACAAGTCGCCTCATTTTGTCCCTCCAGTGATGGAAGTCCCCTCAAAACTTGTTGCTAGGGTCCCCCTTTCAACAGCCTCTACCCCAAGCAACTCTTACAACAGATGCTTCTCCAATGGGCTGGGGAGCTAATCTTCAAGACCTCTCCACCCAGGGCATCTGGTCCCCACAGGAGACTTGTCTACATATCAATCTCTTGGAACTCAGAGCAATCTTCCTTGCTCTACGGGTTTTCCACACCCTGCTCAGCCACAAGACAGTCCTTATCCACACGAACAATCAGGTAGCCATGTTCTATGTAAACAAGCAGGGAGGAACTGGCTCTCTGTTGCTTTGCAACGAAGCTCTGCGACTGTGGGCCCTCGCCAGAGAGCATCACATTCATCTTCTGGCAGTTTATCTTCCAGGTATTCAAAGCTCTTGGGCGGACAGACTCATTTGAGTTCTGCTTCCACACGAGTGGTCCCTACATATGGACCAGGTATCCAAGATTTTTCGAATTTGGGGAACCCCGGACATAGACCTCTGTGCAAGTCCGTGGAATGCCAAACCTCCCCGGTTCTGTTCCAGAACTCCGGCTCAGGGGCTCAGGCAAGGGATGCTTTCCTCCTTCACTGGGGTCAAGACTTCCTGTATGCCTTTCCACCCATTCCCCTAATTCCCAAAACCCTGTTCAAGCTTCAGAGAGACAGAGGCCACGTGATTCTCATAGCTCCAAATTGACCACAGCAAGTGTGGTACCCTCTGCTTCTGCATCTCTCTCAAGCTCCCTCCCTTAGAGATAGGGTCTGCTCCAGACCTCCTCTATCAGGAGGACGGAAGGTTATGGCATCCCAATCCCCAGCCTCTGCACCTCAGGGCTTGGTTGCTGAAGGCCTAGATCTCCAGGATCTTCATCTTTCTCAACAGGTGAAAGATGTTCTTTATGCTTCCAGAAAACCTTCCACTAGACGTTCATACGCTTTCAAGTGGAGGAGGTTTACCATCTGGTGTTCTGAGAAGGGTCTTAACCCCCATGCCATACCTCTGGAATTGTTGCTGGAGTATCTCCTTCATCTGTCTAATGCAGGCCTTAAGACAAATTCAGTAAGAGACCATTTGAGTGCTATAGCAGCTTCCCTTAGGCCTCTGAATGGACAACCTATTTCCTCTCATCCATTGTAGCAAGATTCATGAGAGGCCTCCTTTTAACAAAGCCTCCCATTAGACCACCCCCGGTGGCATGGGACTTAAATTTGGTTCTTGGTCAGCTTATGAAGCCGCCTTTCAAACCTTTAGCTACCACCTCCTTGAAATACCTTTCTTGGAAAGTTATCTTTCTCATTGCTATCACATCTGCACGCCGCATCAGTGAATTGCAAGCACTAGTAGCTAATCCACCTTATACAAGGTTCCATCATGACAAGGTGGTCCTTAGGACTAATCCACACTTTGTCTATAGTGGTCTCGCCTTTTCACCTCAACCAGGAGGTCTACCTACATGTCTTTTTTCCAGGACCTCATGCATCAAGTGCAGAGAGGAACCTTCATACCCTGGACTGTAAAAGAGCTTTGGCCTTTTACTTACAAAGGACACAGCGACATAGAAAGTCTTCCCAACTCTTTGTTGCCTTTGATCCTTCTCACTTGGGACAACCAGTCTCCAAGAGAACACTTTCTAACTGGATTGCCCAGTGTATTTCTTTCGCTTATCAGAGCAAGAACCTTTCTCTGGAGGGCCATGTCACAGCTCACAATGTGAGAGCCATGGCAGCCTCAATGGCTCATCTGAACTCTGTATCTATCGATGACATCTGTCGAGCAGCCACTTGGGCCTCGGTTCATACCTTCACAGCCCATTACTGCTTGGACAGGGACTCCCGCTGGGATGCCTTGTTTAGTCAGGCTGTTCTTAAACACCTGTTCCATACTTAATCAACTCCTACCCACCATCCCTCATGGGATGCCAGAGATCCAGGTGGGGAAGTGCAGCCCTGTTCCAGGGACACACAATTTATGGGCTCTCTCCCTGGCATCTAAAGCTAGGGAGTCCCGATATGTGAAGACTCATTCCTGCTTGTTCCTGGAGATAGCAGTTACTTACCTGTAACAGGTGATCTCTGGGAACAGCAGGAATAAGTCTTCACAACCCACCCACCTCCCCTAGGAGTTGTCTCTCTCTCTCTCCCTCTCTCTCTCTCTTTCCTTTCCCTCTCTCTCTCTCTCTTTGTCTCAGCTCTAAAACTTAACTGAGGAGAGACAGTTGGGAAAGGCGGGAAGGCAGCACGCAGGCGCTGTGGGATGCTCCCAAAAGCTTTCTGATTGGACGCTGGGGAGCTTTCCCGCGCAGGCTCAGTCGGTACCGACGTACCCATATGTGAAGACTTATTCCTGCTGTTCCCAGAGATCACCTGTTGCAGGTAAGTAACTGTGCTTTCACTTCCCATAGAAAAAGGGAAAACATTAAATCCAGGCCCTTTAAAGAAGCTGCAATATACTGTGTGGGGACACTGACTGAGGTCTCAGCGACAAGTTCTAAATTTTTAAGCTGGCTCTTCTATTCTGAGAACACTTGTCAAGGCTTGATGATCTGACACTGAAATGGAGTGTATAGTAGCCTTCACGATACAGGGAAGTGGCCACTTGGATTTTAGTCAGTTTAGGTATAAGATTGAAGGGATGGGTGAGAAAAGTAAATTCTTGCCAGTGGGATGCAGCAACTTCTAGGGCTTTACTAATCCAAATTCTTCCATCGTACCTTTTAAGAAAGCCCAACGCCTTGGAAGCCCATATCTTAGAACAGGATTATCTGTCGAGGGCTAGGTCTAAGCGCTGGTTAAAATTGCTTTTAGAATAATAGGTACAATTTCCTCAGAAGCACGTAAGCCTTGTACTGTATATTCTGATAAAATTCTGGATAATCTGCTGTGGGTGCATATATGCTCCCAAGGGTGATCTCCTGGGAATTTATTTTAATCCGTGCCCTAATCCAGCAACCTATCAAGTCAGATGTTTGAGTCAGGACCCAAACATTCGACAGCTTATGCAATAATATAGCCATCCCTCCCTTCTTGCGACATGCTGGAGAAAATAATAGACAACTTCACCCATCCATCCTGAAGCTTTAAAGATTCTTTGAGAAAGATGGGTCTCTTGTGGAAAGAAAATGTCAGCTTTGAGATTTTTAAGGTAATCAAGGATTTTATGCTTCTTGATTCAAGCCATTAATGTTTAATGATATACTTATGACGGATCTTTGTACTGTAATGAACAATACCGCTACCAAACAAGTATTTTCAGCTTCCTGACAGCAACCTACAATGTGTCTCACATACCCCCAAATCCATATTCCAGGACCTACTCCACACCCATAAACATCAAACAACAAATCATACACTAGTCAACGTCCCTTCATTGTGGGAAAACAAGGCTGTGCTAGTGACAGTCTGTCGCTATTCACTATATATGTATCCATCCACCTGGACTTTCAACCGAGACTGTGGCCACAAATCGCTCTAAGGGCCAAAAGCACAAAATGCTATTGGCAGATTCGTCTCCAATGTTGAAGCTCCAATAGTCTGGAGAATCTATCATGGATATCTTAATTCAAATAGAGTAGTTGAAATCCTCCACACTTCCAAGTGCTCTCAGAACTACCCAATATAGAGATTAAGCTCATCTGAGTCCATGAAGTTCTTAGCTGAGTTGCTATATGTGACATGCATTCTCCAGGAGCAAGCAGGAAGTCAGTCCTCACATATGGGTGACGTCGGCGCCGGTGGAGCCCTCATGCGAAGCAATTCCCCAGCTTTCAAAGAAAGCCTTTGGGATTGCATCGCACATGCGCGATCCCCTTCCTGCCCAAGGGTGCCATCTTGCTCAGTCTCCCTTTTTCCGCCTCGGATTCGGTACACCGGTATCGAGTCCGGTCTTATTTTTGTTTTTGTCCTTCGTGACTAGTGTTCACGCTTTTTTTCCTTTTTCACTGGCAGCCCAGTTTTTCGACCTCACAGGGGCCCTTTTTCCCCCAATGGCTGCCAGCGGGTTTAAAAAGGTTGATCGGTGTAAAAAATGAATGTCTCTCACCGACACACAACTGCTGTCTCTGCTGCCTCGGGGCCGGCCATGACCCAAAGGCCTGTGGCCCGTGCAGAAAAATGTCCTCTAAGGCACTTAGAAGTAGGCAGCAGCAGCGTGAAAGGATTTTCTCGGAGTCCAAATCCATCCGGGTCCAGACCTCGTCAGAAGCTTCGACGTCTCGGGAGCTGTTGGACTCTGAGCATCGTCGTGGGTCTTCTGAACGGGGGTCTCCCTCACGGGAACACCGGAGGAAGAAGAAACCTGCGAGGGCGGTGTCGTTGGATGTCTCCGATCGGCCTGGGCCCTCGCGGTCCAGGTCGTGGAGTCCTGACCACCATCCCGGGTCCTCGGAGCCGGAGCGCCCTGCAAAAGTACCTCGCATGGAGCCGGAGACGCCGAGGAAGGTAACTGCTGTTGTCCTCGTTGACTCTCCTCCGGGAGAACCGGCATTGGGCCCGACGGCGTCAGGACCCGAGCCGGAGGCTGCAGAGTCTTCTGAGCTTGGTCTCAGGATGAGGGCCTTGGAGCGCAGCAGGCACTGATGGCCAGTCTCTCCAGTCCATCTGCCCCGACCACCAGGACCTCGACGTCCAAGTCGACCTCGGAGGCTGAGCCGATCCTCGGACTCGAGTCGATCCTCAGCCAAGGTCTCCCTCGACCTCCCTTCGGGACCGAGGTCGTCGATGCCGGTGCCGTTGGCGTCAGGGTGGCCGAGATCGAAGCCCGCACAGCCGGAGCCCATCGATTCCTCTTCGGAGGAATCGGCATGGGAAACAGAAGATGAAGAGTCCCCAGACACCCACCGGACCCGGTGTGTCCCATCGGACTCGCCGGGGTCCGAGCCTCGGTGAAGGTCCTCCTGGAGGATACTCTATTTTTGGAATTTGTCAGGGACATGTCCAAGGCTTTGGCATTCCCGGCGGACACCGAGGAGGAGCCTCGAGCCGAAGAGCTCAAAGCCCTCCAGTATGATTTTCCCACGCAGGAAGCCCTTACGGTACCGGTTCCTCCGATGTTGGAACGGCTGATGCTCTGCATGTGAGAGTCACCGGCCTTGATGCCGGTTCTCAGCAAACAGGTCGATTCCATATATCGAGTCCGAAAGAGCCCGGGGTTCCAAAAGGTACAGCTGCCGCACAACTCTGGTTGTGGAATTGGCCATGCAGAGGCTCAAGAGCCAGAAAACGCACTCCTCGGTGCCCCCTGGCAGGGAGGCCTGGAACCTGGACGCCCTCGGCAGAAAGTGCTACTAGGGCTCGATGCTATCATGCCGTGTCCAAACATACCAGCTGTGCATGGGCATGTACTTACGAGACCTGGCAAAGGAGATTGCTGGGTTCTCTGCTGGCCTCTCCGAGGAACCCTTGCAGAGTTTCAAGAATTTGTTCACTGGGATTCGGGAGTGCTCGAAGTCTGTCTCGAGCAGCCTATGACGGCTTCGAGGCTTTGGCCTGGGTAGCCACAGCTGGCATCAGTGCCCGACGCCAGGCATGGCTAATGTCGTTTGGACCTAGAACCATGGGTTCAGGACAAGTTGGTCGATGTCCCTTGCCGAGGTGACAACCTTTTTGGCAAACCTGCAGCTCCGTGAGAAGGGAAACCAGCTCCGAAGGCCCAACACAGAAGGAGAAGGGAAGGGAAGCCAGCTACACGCGGCTCCTTGTCCCGCCTCCCTCTGAGTTCACTACCGGCCACTTGGGTGCACCTATGCCTGGCGGGCCCGCGCCTGAGGGCCTTGCCAGAGGGCCCTTAGGAGTAGCCTTTGAGCGTGGACATTAGTTGACTTGTGTAGACTTGTAAGGTAATCAAACGTTAACTCTACTCAAAGGTACTAAATATCTTAAACTTTAATCTTTATGGCTTACATTAAATACTTCAGGATCTTGTCAACCTTACTAATTCTACTTGCATTATTCATACCAAGGTACACGCAAGCCTACTCATTTGTCACCCACAACATTCCAATTATTCACCAATACAAAAATCCCAATATCTATCACAATATACCATGGACCAAGAAACTGACTTATATACATCACATCTGGGAAACCTTCCCAACACAACAGTCAGCAACCTAGATCCACTTCTAAAGACCTTCAGTGTATCCTCATAAACGTGAGATCAGTTAGAAATAAAATACCAATTACTGATATCCTCACTGACAATAAGTCTGACATCTTATTTTTAACAGAAACGTGGCTCACTGACCATGATACCATTCTCCTAAAGCAATTGCAAACTGATGACTATGAAATATTACACTGCCCAAGGGCATTAAAGAGAGGTGGTGGTGTCATCGCCATTATAAAGAACACTCTTAAAGCCACCCTCATATCTACTAACAATATTGAGAACATGGATGTACTTATTATTGAAACAGCAACACTCTATTGGTCTTATATAGACCACCATCAACTGATACAAAATCTTTAACCTTCATTTTAGATATATGTGCCTACAATTCAACAAAAAAGCAACTAGTAATTATAGGAGATTTAAACCTTCCCTCAATTAAACCAAGACACTTTAAATCATTCATGGAAACTATATCAGAACTGGACCTTGAGCAAATCATAGATTTCCCAACACATATATAAAGGGGAACACTCTCGATCTAATCTTCATTCAAAAATCACCAAACTACAGATAGTCTCGTACAACCCCAAGCTACACCTGTTCCATGGTCTGACCATTATCTAATACGATTCAAGCTTCCACAGCACAATAAGATTCCAACTCAACAGCCTATTCAAAGACCTGCTACAATGTCCAGAAAATTTGACAGACAAATTCTTAGAGCAGATAATGCCACATATTCCCTTAACAGTAACTGATATCAATACCAGTATTGAAAATTGGAATGAGACTATCAAAAAAGCAGCCGTACTCCTGAACCCTAAAACAAACAAACCTAGATCCAGGCAAAGAGACTCCCAACCTTGGTATTCTCAAGAAATAAGACAAAGATCTAAGAAAGATAGGAAAAAAGTGGCGTAAATCAAACTCAGACAGAAAACTATACAATGAGAAACTAGCCTCCTACAGGAACACAATAAATGCATCAAAAAGAGCCTTTCATACAAAATTACTTACAAGTTCTCTCAGCCGCCCCAGAGAGTTTTTTGAAATAGTTAAAAACGTATCAAAGACACATAATAAGGATATCAACACCCTCATTAACCCGCAAACACTAGCTAATTATTACATCACTAAGCTGTCACCACTGTCAGACTCCCCAATATCACTCAACTACTATCAATTGAAGCCCAAGCAAATATGGCATAAATTCCATACTTTGACACTGAATGAACTCGATAGGGTGATCTTTAATATAAACACCATCACCTCTAGTCTTGATCCATGCCCAGTTAGCTTGTTCAAAAGCACCAAACCATATCTAGCACCTTCCATACTAAATATAATGATCTCTTCACTCACACATGGTACTATGCCCACCATCCTAAAAAGGACCTCAATTAGACCAATTTTGAAAAACAAAAAACTAGATAACCTTGATCCATCTTCATACAGGCCTATATCTAGCCTACCGTTTATGGCAAAGATCATAGAAAAAATCATGCATAATCAATTACAGGACCACATTGAGCTACATGCACCCCTAGATACCCATCAATACGGCTTCAGGCTGCACCATAGTGTGGAAACATTGCTTACAGGGCTCTTTGATATTCTAAAATACATTGACAAACCAAAGCAAGCAGTCCTACTAATATTTTTGGATATAACAGCTGCCTTCGATTCAATTAATCACTATATCCTCATTGAAAGACTCAAAACAAGTTGGAATACATGGTACTATTCTTGCATGGTTCCAATCATACCTCACTGACCGATCACAACAAGTGAAAATAGGACAACATACATCTAAAACCTATACACAAAAACAGGGAATCCCACAAGGCTCTGCATTGTCGGCGCTCCTATCTGTCACATCATTCAACAGTGCAACGTAAAATACACAATATATGCAGATGATGTCATGATTTACCTCCCAATGGACATAGATTCCTTTGATTTCTCTAGTATCAAATCATGCTTCATCAAAATGACACATTGGCTAAATGAACACAATCTCTCTATATTTTAAGAAAACTGAAGCATTATTCGTATCAAAAAATCAAAACTTTACTCCCCCAGCAGAGAGAGAAATCAAACAGAAATATTTGCATAAAAGACGAAATTAGATACCTTGGTGTTATGAACAGAACATTGAGCCTAACACACATTAGGACTACAACAAACGTAATATACAATAAATTAAGATATCTTAAAAATCTGAAACCTTTATTACCACAACAGGACTTCAGATCAGTCCTCCAAGCACTAATCCTGCCTCACATAGACTTCAGTAACACAATCCTTCAAGGAAGCCCAAAACATGCACTACACCACCTAAAAATAGTACAACATGTTGCTGCCCGAATGCTTACAAAAGCAAGTGCAACCGAACACATCACCCCAATCCTGTTTAAACTCCACTGGTTGCCTATACAAAGCAGGATAAAATATAAAGTGATCATGGCAACGTTCAAACTGTTAAAGAGAGATAGCACCATCGTATCTATCTGATCTACTAAGAAACCACACAAGGAACAGAACAGTGAGACAACGGAACCTGAACACTCTACTCATTCCCAACTCCTTCACAAAATTCAATAAATCTACAACAAATAGAGCGTTCAGCTTCTCCGCCCCTTCACTATGGAATGCACTGCCGGACAAACTTAGAGCTACTACTAACCTAGCAACCTTAAAGAGCTCAAAACACATCTTTTCCCAGAGTACTTTAGTTCTTCATTTGGTTCTGAGGTGCCATTCCCCACTTAAACCCAAACATACTACAATCCATCATAATACAATCAACCTAACACTATCACACTCATCTCATCTGATACAACACCCAACTTTCCACAAGGATCTATAGCAAACAATCAGAATAATCCTCACACAGAGATTTCCAGTGATATACAATGCAACAAGTAACACCCAAGAAAGATGAATAGGCAAATACAAATTTGTAAATGTTAAGTATATAATCCTATAATCATCCATGTAAATCGTTAATGACATCCTACCTTTCCTTTGTACTCTGATAAGGTTACCTATTTGAATAAGTGACAATGTAATGTTCTAGTTTTGTTCGATGTAAACCGCTTTGATGCTGCTGAAAGGCGGTATATAAAACTGTTCAATAAATAAATAAACTATGACTGAAAAGGCTGCTGAAATCGAGACCAAGTACTTGACCCGGACAAGACTCTCCAAAAAGACTTCTGCCCCTTCCAAAAAGAAGGGCCAGGGTAAAAAGTCCTTTTTCCCGAGGAAGGGTACCGCTTACCGCAACTACCCCACTCACCAGGCCTCCCCGGCTCCCCAGCAGGGGCAGCAGGCCAAGGGACGGGCACGGCCTGCATAAGCAGAAGACCCCCAGGCACCGGCTCCTTCCCAGCCGGTAAGGGGTTTTTGACTGTCACAGCATAGTCTCTCTCCAGCCAGGGGTGAGGCCTTGCACAGGAGGAAGGTTGGCACTGTACGCCCACAGATGGTCTGCAATCACCACCGATGCCTGAGTCTTACAAATAGTCCAAAAGGGCTATTTGCTCCACTTCAACCTGTTACCTCCCTCCTACTTCCCAGGAGAGCCTCTCAGACCCCCTCTACACAGGAACCTCCTCTTACAGGAGTTGGCCAGTCTTCTAGAGGATCAGGCGGCGGAGCTGGTGCCCCATAGCCTGCTAGGACAAGGCTTTTACTCCAGGTATTTCCTGATACCAAAGAGAACAGGAAGCCTCAGGCCCATCCTCGACATGCGAAACTTAAACAAGTTCCTGGTGAGGGAAAAGTTCAAGATGCTTTCCCTTGGAATATTGCTGCCTTACCTCCACCAGGGAGACTGGCTATGCTCTTTAGACCTGAAGGATGCTTATACGCACATCCTCATACATCCAGACCACAGACAATATCTCACATTTGTAGTGGGAGGAAACCATTTTCAGTATAGAGTACTTCCATTCAGCCTAGTCTCTGCCCCCAGAGTGTTTACCAAATGTCTGGCAGTAGTAGCGGCTTTCCTCAGGAACCAGGGAATTTTTGTCTTCCTGTACCTGGGCGACTGGCTCATCAGGGCCCCGTCGCCTCAAGAAGCCCAACAGGCCACAGCTCACACTATCAATATGCTGCAGCATTTAGGCTTTGTCATAAATCAAGCAAAGTCCACTTTGCTCCTCGCTCAAAATTTAGAGTTCATCGGAGCAAGGTTAGACACTCTTCAAGCGAAGGCTTACCTGCCAGAGGGCAGAGCTCAGAGGCTTCGGGAGCTGGTGCACCAGTTCAGCCACAAGTCTTAGATATCAGCGAGGCACTTTCTACGCCTTCTAGGGCACATGGCCTCCACGGTTCATGTGACCCCCAAACGCCCGACTCCACATGAGGACAGCTCAGTGGTGCCTCAGATCAGTGGACACAAGCCACAGGAAGACTCTGAGACAGGATCAGTGTGTCCAAACGACTACTGAAGTTGTTGACCTAGTGGCTTCAGCCATCCCACCTGCTCGAGGGAGTGCCTTTCCAGCCTCCCTCTTACACAAGAGTACTGACGACAGATGCATCCCTGCTGGGCTGGGGAGCCCATTGCCAGGACGTATGCACTCAAGGGTTGTGGTCTCCTCAAGAGAAGACACAACAAATTAACTTCTTAGAGCTCCGGGTAATACGCCCAGATTCTTCAGACCTTCTCTCATGTTCTCTCACATCAGTCTGTTCTAGTACAAACAGACAACCAGGTAGCTATGTTCTACGTGAACAAGCAGGGAGGGACAGGGTCCCACATCCTGTGTCAGGAGACACTGGACCTCTGTTCCTTTGCAATCCGACAAGGTATGTCTCTCAAAGCAGTTTACCTGCCGGGTCAGGAGAACTACCTAGTGGACAAGCTAAGCAGAATTCTCCAACCTCACAAGTGGCAACTGAATCGGGAAGTAGCCCAGCAGATCTTCCAGTGCTGGGGACATCCAGTCATGATTCTGCGGACTGGCAAAGAGATCTATCAGTTGCACAACCTTTGCTCCAGACAGCCACACCCCCAACGGATGGCTGCAGATGCTTTTCTGATTTCCTGGTCCGTAGGCCTCCTGTATGCATTTCCTCCCACGCCTCTGGTGGCCTGGACTCTATTCAAAATCCTTTGAGACAAGGCCTCAGTCATCCTGGTAACCCCCAGATGGCCACAACAACCTTGGTTTCCGCTTCTCCTCCAGCTGGCAATAGAAACCCCACTCCCTCTGGGGACGCAGCCTGACCTCCTGTCCCAGGAGCAGGGCTCTATCTTACACCCCAACGTCAGGTCCCTCAACCTGATGGCATGGCTGCTGAAAGGGTAGTGCTGGTTTCTCTCCTCCTGCCTAAGAACGTGGAAGAAGTGCTACTGGCCTCAAGGAGACAGTCCACTAGGAGAACCTATGCCTTCAAATGGCGTAGATTTGAAGTATGGTGTAACCAGCACAACGAGAACCCTTTCTCTTTTCTAGTACCAGTAGTATTACAGTACTTGCTTCACCTCTCAGAATCTAACTCTGTCCGGGTCCACCTGAGTTCTTTGTCGGCACACCCCTCTTTAGTGGAAGGACAACCTCTTTCGGTTCACCCCTTTGTGTCCAGATTCTTCAGAGGTCTACTTCTGCTAAAACCCCCGGTTCGTCCCCCAGCAACTGAGTGGGATTTGAATGTGGTCTTGCAACAGTTTACTCACCCACCTTTTGAGCCGATGTCTGCGTGCCATCTGCGCTTCCTCTCCTGGAAGGTGCTCTTCCTAGTGGCACTCACATCTGCCAGATGAGTGAGTGAGCTACAAGCTCTTGTGTCCAGAAAGACCATACACACAGTTTTATAGGAACCGGGTGGTCCTTGCGCACCTATCTCAAGTTTCTTCCAAAAGTGGTCATTCCACATCAACCAAGAGGTGGTTCTTCTGACATTTTTTCCCAGACCGCATGCCAGCCGGGCAGAGGCGGTGCTGCATACCCTTGATTGTAAGAGGGCACTAGCCTTCTACCTGGAACGTACACGGGGGCATCGATGGGCTACCCAGCTCTTCATCTCTTATGACCCCAGTAAACTGGGGCTACCTGTCTCCAAGTGCACGTTGTCCTCCTGGGTGGCAGACTGCATTGCCTGGGTGTACAGGGCGACTCACCTCCCGTTGCAGGGTCGAGTCACGGCCCACTGTGTCAGGGCTAAGGCCGCATCAGTGGCTCACTTCTGTTTCGCTGGCAGACATCTGCTGGGCCAGAACCTGGTCTTCAAGCCAGACTTTTGCAGCCCATTACTGCTTGGATGGAGAGTCCCAATGGGACAGTGCTTTCGGCCAGGCGGTACTCTGTAACTTATTTGAGGTTTAGGCAACTCCTACCCTCCTACCCTCTGGTGTCAGGCTATTGGGGGTGTGGCGTCTCCGCTGAATTCCTATCACAGCTGCTGCGGCTCTTCTAGAGGGAGCCATTTTACAGCTATGGGTTCTGGGTAGCCTATAGCTAGGGAGTCCCATATGTGAGGACTGACTTCCTGCTTGTTCCTGGAGAAAGCGTAGTTACTCACCTGTAACAGGTGTTCTCCAGGGACAGCAGGAATCAGTCCTCACGAGCCTCCCTCCTCCCCTGGAGTTGCAGTCCTACTATTGATTTTTATTCATTTTGCCATCTTTTTAGCTATGTCATTTGACTGAGCAAGATGGCACCCTTGGGCAGGAAGGGGATCGCGCATGCGCGATGCAATCCCAAAGGCTTTCTTTGAAAGCTGGGTAATTGCTCCGCATGAGGGCTCCGTCGGCACCGACGTCACCCATATGTGAGGACCGACTCCTGCTGTACTTGGAGAACACCTGTTACAGGTGAGTGAGTATGCTTTATTGCTGGATAAAGTAGCTCATACCAGCTCCCTAGACCTCTCAGCTGGGATCTCAGTACTAGGAACTGCTTCCTTTGCGATACTATTACCTTAGCCAGATCTGGGACAATGTGCAAGTGATTCCCATTCTATGTTGCTCGAGTCATGCTGTGGACTTAGAGGATCTCAGTTGCCTGGGGGTATTTGAACACTTTATCGTCCCTCCAGTCCAGCCCTGCACCTCCTTCCGGTATGCTCAGTCTCCAAGTGGCTGGAGGAGTTAGTGAGCCAGGGTGCTGGACTCACTGAAGGAACTATTAAGGAGCTCTAGGTTAGGTTTCTTTCATTTCCTCTTATTGCACACTCTGCTGTTTTGGTTTCTAAGCAAAGTTTAAAAAAAAAGAGGAGGAAAAGAGGGACCAGAGGGCCTTTCCTCAACCCCTCCAAGGCGGTTTGGGGAGTGCTCAAGGGGACAGTTTTTAAAGACCTGGTTTTGGCAGCTCCTGAACCCGTTATAGAAACATAGGCCATGTGGTCTTTTTCTGTTGTCAATTTTCTATCTAGTCTGTCCTTCCATTTCAACAACTACCACAGTCTCCTTTTTACCTTTTAGAGATACTCTGTGTTTGTCCCCTGCTTTTTGAATTCAGTTACTGTCCTCATCTCTACCACCTCCACTGGGAGACTATTCCATGGATCCACTACTCTTTCCGTAAAGAAATATTTCCACATATCACTCCTGAATCTGTCCCCCTTCACCCTCATCCCACGTCCCCTCGTAGCAGAACTTGCTTTCAATTGATAGAGGCTCTCTCCCTGAACATTTATGCCACGGAGGTATTTAAACATCTCAATCATATCACTCTGTCCCGCCTTTCCTCTAAGGTGTACATATTAAGATCCTTAAGTCTGTTCTCATATGCTTTATAATGAAGACCACTAACCATTTTAGTAGCCACCCTCTGCACCGACTCCATCCTGTTCACATCCTTTTGAAGGTGCATTCTCCAGAATTGCACACCATACTCCAAATGAGGTCGCACCAAAGACTTATACAGAGGCACTATCACCTCTTTTTTCTGCTAGCCATTCCTCTCTGTATGCACCCAAGCATCCTAATAGCTTTTGCCATCGCCTTTTCTACCTGTTCAGCTACTTTAAGATCATCAGACACAACCACGCATAGGTCCCGCTCTTCTTTAGTGGACAAAAGTACTTCAACCCCTATACTATATTGCTCCCTTGGATTGGTGCAGCCCAAATGCATGACCTTACATTTTTTAACATTAAATCCCAGCTGCAAAATTCTAGACCATTCTTCAAGCTTAGCTAGATCCCCCCTCATGTTATCTACACCTTCCTGGGTGTCTACTCTACTGCAGATTTTGGTATCATCCTCAAATAGGCAAACCTTACCCGACACCCCTTCCGCTATATCACTGTTTAAAAGAATCGGAAAAAGGACAGATCCCTGGGATAAACCACTGGTAACATCCTTCTCCTCAGAGTGAGCTCCATTTACCTGTACTCTGTCGCCTCCCACTCAACCAATTTTTAACCCAAGCAGTAACTTTCGGGTCCATCCCTAGGGTTCTCAGTTTGTTTATAAGTCGCCTGTGAGGAACAGTGTCAAAGGCTTTACTGAAATCCAAATATACCACATCTAGGGGTCTCCTTCGGTCCAGCTCCCTGGTCACCCAGTCAAAGAAATCAATCAGATTTGTCTGACAAGACTTACGTCTGGTGAATCCATGCTGCCTCAGATCCTGTAATCTGTTGGACTCCAGAAACCTCACTATTTTCTCTTTCAGCAGCGTTTCCAATAATTTACTCACCCCCGAAGTTAAACTAACAGGCCTGTAGTTTTCAACCACATCCTTACTTCCGATTTTGTGTAAAGACACCACATGAACCTCTCTCCAGTCCTTTGGCACCACTCCCGACACCGAGACATTAAAAAGGTCAGTCAGTGGAGCTGCTAGAACATCCCCAAGTTCCCTCAGTATTCTAGGGTGTATCCCATCTGGTCTCATCTCTTTGTCTACTTTAAGTTTAGCTAGTTTCTCACGAACAGTCTTCTGAAAATTGTTCAAGATGTCCCTCGCTTTTGTTCCTGTTTGTGGGTGTTTTCTGAGGTCCTGCTCCTGGTTCTTCATCTGTGAACACAGAACAGAAATATTTGTTAAGCAATTCCGCTTTATCCTTATCAACTTCTACATATTCCTCGCCTGCATCCTTGAGTCTGACAATACCACTTTTGCCCTTCCTCTTCTCACTAACATATCTGAAAAATGTCTTATCCCCCCATTTTATTGCATGGCTATTTCCTCCTCTTTTTGAATCTTTGCCTTCCTGACTACTTTGCTAGCTTCTCTAACTTTTTCCAAATATAGATGCCTGTCTTCCTCTCTGTGATCTCTTGTATTTCATGAAGGCCTCCCTCTTTTCCTTCACTTTTTCAGCTACTTCTTTCGAAAGCCATAGCGGTCTCCTTTTCCTTTTACCTTTTATTTACCATTTTAACAGAAAGGTTGGTTGCCCTTAACATATCCCCTTTCAGTTTTGCCCACTGTTTTTCTACATCCCCAGCTGTTCCCATCCCACTAACGACTCCCTGAGGTATTGGCCCATCTTGGCAAAGTTAGTCTTCCTAAAGTCTAAGATCCTCACCTTTGAATGGATTCTAACAGCCCTAGTCCTAATACTGAACCACACAATCTGGTGATCACTGGATGCAAAATGATCCCACACTACAACATCAGAAACACTTTTCACCATTGGTAAGCACCAAGTCCAGTATGGCCCCTTCACTTGTGGGGTCTGTTACCCTGTAGAGAATTCAGGATCTCCTTACGTCTAGATGATTGGCACATTCCTGCTGCAGTATCAACATCTGGCATATTGAAATCCCCTATCAGTAGCACTTCCCCTTTCCTAGCAATGCTGCGTATGTCTTCAATTAACTCTCTGTCCACCTCTTCCTCTTGTGAGGAGCTGCCGCAGGCAATATCCTCTGAGGGCAGTCAGTGCAGAGGAAGGAAACTCACAGCTCCCAGTTGGCTCTCCTCAATGCTGAAGTCCCCATTCTAGGCTGAGCGCAATGAGGAGGAACGCGCTGTCGGTGGCTGCGCTGCACAGAGGGGGCTTCATTGCAGGTATTTGGAGGGTGCTTCGGGCAGTCGCGTGCTGTGAGTGTGGGTCTGTTTGTCATGATGGCAGCCATACGCCATGTGGGAGAGGCCTAGAAGGGTGAGTGCAGCGCGGGAAACTACAGGGCGTTGTCAACTCTTCTAGCCCCCTGTGTGCGTTTTTAGCAGACCTGCAGTTTCACGGCTCCTCTGTTTTTTTCTTGTTCCTAAGCGTCCCTCCAGTCCAGTCCCTTTCTTCTGGGTTGTGCTCCTCTTCTAGCAGCTTGGAGACCGAGTATGTCATTCTTTGATCACCTCAGGATATATATCACTGGCACCACCCACCAGCCTCAGTATACTCAGTCTCCAAGCAGCTAGAAGGAGCATTAAACCAAAGAGAAGGCTTATTGGAGAGACCTTAGAGTAGTGGGTTTTTTGTTTTGGTTGCCCTTCTTTCTTTCTTCCTTTATTACTTCCTAATTTAATTTAGTCAAATTTTTATATTGTTGCCAGGAGCATCTGCCCTCCCTCCCATCGGCAAAGGGTTTGGGCTGGGAGGAGGCTTGCTTTAGCCTGAAGAAATTTTAAAACGAAGAAAAAAGAACGGGAGACTGGCGATGTGCTTTCTGCCGTATCTCCCAGTTCTACAGGGCCTCTGCACTGCCCTCCGCCTCGTGGCTGAAGCCTGAGAGACGGCTAAGCACGAGGGCAGGAAGCTGGAAGGAGCCGATCGCCGCCCGAACGTCCTTGGAGTGCCGTGACAGAGGCGCGAGGTAAGGGGGGCAGTTCAGCGCAGGCAAGCCTCGTGGAGAGCAGGGCTCAACGGCCGCAGCTGCGGCATGCTTTGAACAAGCAAGCAGCAGGAGGTTTTTGCGCGCTTTGCGTGCCGGGGACTTAGCCAAGTGCGGGCAGGCCTCAGAGCAGTGCAGGCAAACGGCTCTTTCGGGGGGGGGGGGGGGGGAGCTGCGTTCAGTGTTCTAACAGCTTAATTTGCCTTTTTCCACACATTTGGAGTGTGTGTGGGTGTGTGTAGGTGTGTATATATACAGGGTGGCCCAAAAAAAGTGAGAACATCTCATAAATTAAAAGCTTAAATAGTTTACTTATTTACCTTTTTTAGCTATATAACGTCTTTATTTCGACAATTTCCGGTCGCCATCTTTTTTTTTTTTTTTTTTTTAATTTGTCAGTCGTTTACATCTGTCTTTTTGAAGTTTTAAATAACTTATATGCTACGAGATGTTCTCACTTTTTTTGGGCCACCCTGTGTGTGTGTGTAGTTGCCTATAAGGTGTATGCTAAGTTTAAAAAAAATAAAAAAAAAAGCTGTTTTCTTTTTAGTTTGGCAAGATGCCAGCTCAGCCTTAGTGCCTGGTCTGTGGAACCCACAGAGGAGCGGTCTAGGACGCAGGTGTTTGCAGGGGCTGCGCCATGGAGGCGGCCTCGGTGGAGCAGGGGCTTCAGGCTAACGGACTTCCAGAGCCTTTAGCTTCAGGGTCACAGGAATCGGAGCTCCTGGAAGGGCTCCTCGGGGGGGTCCGCCTTTCTCCTTGAGTGGGGAACAGCAGGTGCCCTCTCAGCCACAACCGGGGACCTCCTCAGGAGTGTGAGGTCTCTGTGGAGATTTCTCCCTGGAGTTGTGGTGTTACACAAGGATTTCTGTCTGCGTCAACAGGGGAGTGAGGGACGCACACGAAAGTGGGAGGCACAGGACAAGTCTCTTTTGGACACAGTTATTCTCTCCAAGCGGGTTAGAACTTCAGAGGAAGAGGATCCTCTCTTCCCAGGATCTGAAACATTAGAAAGAGAGGCCTCCAAACAGGAGTTGGGGGAAGAGGAAGAAGTGCTTGAGGAGGGAGAGATCCCAGAGGAGCAAGCAAGAATTGTGAGGGTTTTCCGTAAAGAGGACTACCTGCTTTAATTGGAGAGTCCCTGAAGATGCTTAACATGTCCACAGGGGTCCCAGCGCAAGAAGAAGAGTTGGAAGATCCATTGATTCAGGCGGTTAGGAAATCTGAGGTTTTCCTGTCCACAGGGGTGGTCCGGCAAATGATTCAAGAAGAATGGGATCAGCTGGAAGCCAGATTGAGGGGCCTGCAATCGATGTCGCGCTTGTACCCTCTGTCCGAAGTGGAGAAGGAATTGTTGAAATCGCCTAGAGGTGGATGCTGCAGTTTCAGCGGTTACCCAAAAGACTACCATCCCGGTGGAGGGCAGTGCAGTTTTAAAGGATGCCCAAGACAAAAAGTTGGACACTTTGTTGAAGCAAGCCTTTGACATTAGTGCTCTGGCCCTTCAGGTGTCAGTGTGTGGGACTTGGGTGGCCCGGGCTTGCCTGAGGTGGTCCCAACAACTACAGATGGCTGGCGAGTCTCTGGTAGGACCGCAGGGAGAGGCTGTGAGAATTGAGTCAGGTGTGGCCTATCTGGCGGATAGTCAGTATGATCTTATTAGGAGTTTGTAAAAAAACATGGCTTCGGTGGTGGCGGCACGGTGGTATCTTTGGCTCCGCAATTGAGCGGTGGACGCTTCATCCAAAGCTCAGCTTAGTAGGCTCCCCTTTAAGGGTAAGCTCCTTTTGGGGGAAGATTTAGACAAGTTGGTGAAGGAACTAGGGGAGTCAAAGGGTGGCAGGCTGCCGAAAGACAAACCAAAGCAGGGTCGCTTTGCGACTCTGGGATGGTCACAGCAGAGGGAGGCCCAGACGTTTCGGCCAGCTCGACATCTCTTTTCAGTGAGGCCCTTTTCCCGCAAGGGGACAGAGTTTCCGGGGGTTTCATGGAGCAGGAAGAGGTTTCTGGGCCTCTTAGGCAGCTTTAGCCCAGAGGAAGCCACAATGAAGCTACGGGGGCTCGGGTGGAGGTGCTGCCAGTAGGACGACGTCTGCAGCAGTTTTTTCCCACCTGGGCCTGGGTGACATCCGACCAGTGGGTCTTGGAGGTAGTGCGGGTCGGTTATGCCCTCGTGTTTGCGAGACCGGTCCTTCCCTCTTTCGTCCAGTCGCCCTGCAAGTCACAGACTAAGCAGACAGCAGTAGAAGAAACCTCATCAAGGCTGTTGGTCCTTGGCAGCGGTAGTCCCGGTGCCAAAAGATCAATACAGCTGCGGTCGATACTCCCATCTATTTTGTAGTCCCAAAGAAGGAGGGTTCCTTAAGACCGATCCTGGACCTCAAAAGGGTCAATGGGTGTCTTCGGGTTCCCCACTTTTGTATGGAAACGTTAAAGTCGGTGATAGTGGCGGTTCGGCAGGGAGAGTTTTTAACTTCTCTTGACCTCAGAGGCATATTTGCATATCCCCCCATCAGAGAATCGCATCAGCAGTTCTTGCGTTTCGCAGTCCCAAGGGGACACTTTCAGTTCCAGGCATTACTGTTCGGTCTGGCGACGGCCCCACGTGCCTTACCAAAGTAATGGTGGTAGTCGCGACGGCGCTACGCAAAGAAGGGATTCTAGTTCATCCTTACCTGGACGATTGGCTGATCAGGACTAAGTCCAAAGACGAGAGTTTGAGGGCAACGGCCAGAGTGGTCAGTTTCCTGTGAAGCTTGGGGTGGGTAATCAATCTGACAAAGAGCAGGCTGGTTCCCACCCAAGAAATTGAATACCTAGGAGCAAGGTTCGATACAGTTGCAGGCAGGGTCTTTTTGCCAGCTCAGTGAGCAGGGGACCTTCGTCACATGGTACGCGAGTTCTTAGCGCAGAAAGCGCCTTTGGCGTGGCACTACCTGCAGGTGCTGGGGACAGTGGCGGCCACCTTAGATTTGGTCCCCTGGGCCAGGGCTCATATGCACCCGCTACAGAGGTCGCTTCTGCAGTGCTGGTCTCATCAGTGTCAGCCCTTGTCAATGGCACTCCCTTGTCCTCCAGCAATCAAAGGGACTCTACAGTGGTGGCTGTCCCTGGGGACTCTAGAGAAGGGAATGTCCCTTGAATTTCTGCAGTGGGTGCAGGTAATGACAGACGTGAGTCTGTCTGGATGGGGAGCCCACTGCGAGGGGCAATTTGCCAGGGTTGCTGGAGTGTCCAGGAATCCCAGTGGCCCATCAACAGATTGGAATTGAGGGCAGTGTCCCTAGCTCTCAAAGCGTTCCTAGTTCGGGTTCGCAGGAAGGCAGTCAGAGTTCTTTTGGACAATGTGACAGCGGTGGCCTACATCAACAGACGGGGGGAGGGGGGGGGCACGAGCAGTCCTCTGTTGGAAGAAGAGGCAGAAAGCCTCTTAGAGCCAGCAGGTAAGTCTCAGCCCAGGACGTGGCAGGAGTGGAAAATGTTACGGCTGACTACCGGTAGAAGGTGGATCACGGCGAGTGGGTACTTTTGTCAGGAAGTCTTCCAACAGGTGGAACGCAGGTGGGGCCCGCCTGTCATGGACCTGATGGCACACTTGGAGTCGGCCAAAGCAAGCTGGTTCTTCAGCAGGTGAAAGGAAAGAATGTCGGAAGGCTTAGATGCCCTAGTTCAACGGTGACCCGAGGCGGGGTTGCTGTATGTTTCCTCCGTGGGCGCTCATAGGCAGAGTTCTGCAAAGGATAGAGGCGCATCAGGGCCTGGTGGTGCTGATAGCTCTGGACTGGCCAAGGAGACCGTGGTACGCAGATTTAATAAGACTTGGCGAATCGACCATGGTGCCTTCCGGTAAGAGGACCTCCTCAGTCAGGGCCCCGTAAGGATTCCCCAGGTGGATTGGTTCTCGCTTATGGCCTGGCTATTGAAAGGGCAAGGCTACGTAAAAGAGGCTATTCGGGAGCAGTGTTCTCGACTTTGCTGAAGGTGCGTAAACGATCAACCTGTCTGGTGTATGAGAGTGTGGCGGATTTTCGAAAGCTGGTGTGAAGAACGTAAGAAGAGGCCCTTAAAAGCTTCCATCTCTGAGGTGTTAGATTTTTTACAGGATGGTTTTGAGAAGGGACTGGCCGCCAGTTCCTTGCGGGTACAATTAGCGGCTATTTCCTGCTACAGAGGCAAGATCTTGGGTAAGTTGTTAGGTGAGCATCCAGATGTGGTCCAGGTCCTTAAGGCGGTGAGGCGCTTGAGACCTCAGCAAAGCTTACAGTGCCCCCTTGGTATCTTAATCTGGTGCTAGATGTCCTAGCGGGGGAGCCTTTCGAACCAGCCCACCTGGCTTAATTAAAGGATTTGACGCTTAAAACTATTTTCCTGGTGGCCATTTGTTCAGCCAGGCGAGTGTCTGAATTGCAAGCGTTATCCTGCTCTTCCCCCTTTCTAGTTTTCTTCCAGGATAAGGTGGTGGTGCGGCAGTACCGTCTTTCTTGCCCAAGGTGGTTTCCCTATTTCATGTGAATCAGGTGGTATCTCTCCCTTCATTTGCCAGTTTGGGGCAGGAGGAGGGCGATGGCATGTTTACGGCGGCTGGACTTCAGAGGATTTTGAGGCGTTATCTGAAGCGTACTAAGGTGTTCCGCAAGTCGGAACGGTTATTTGTTTTGTTTGGATGGCCACTTAAGGGGAAAGCGGCTGCCAAAGCTTCAATTCCTTAACGTCCCTCTAGTCTAGTCCCGGACCTCTGGGGTTTATGCTCCTCCTCCAGCAGCTTTGGAGACTGAGAAACTTCATTCTTCCGTAATGACACCGGTATATCCAGGCAGGATCCGCCTCCTCACACCAGTTGTCTCAGTCTCCAAGCAGCTGGAGGATTGGTGAGCTGGGAGGTCTGGGCTCACGGTAGAGGAACAACTAAGGAGCATTTAGGATAGGAAGCAGATTGCATTGATGCACGGAGGAAAGAGATAGGAAAAAGAAAAAAGAGCATAGTAGTACAAGGGATTAATTGTTCTGCCTTTACGGCTGAGCTGAGGCCTCCCCTCCTCCCCCCTCCTCTCTCCTACCGTTCTTCGAGTATAGCCGCAAGCACAGCTCCAATTCCCGGTTGGATGCGGAGGATCAGGAACCGGGGCGGCGTGGTTAGCAGTAGCGCGTTCAGAAGGTTTGCCTGACAACACTCTGCAACACGCCGAATGGTGACAGCCGTCGAGAAAAGCTCTCCCTTCAACAGCTCGTGTCTGTCCGAGCTCGCATCAGGCTCCCGACGCTGGAACAAGGCAAGTCGGTGGAGCGGCAAGCGGAAAGAGTGCGGCTGGTGAGTGCTGACTGGTCAGGTTCACCGGATCGGGGTGGCGCACTGAGAGGGGCTGAAGTGAGGGAGCCGCGTGGTTGGCAGCGGGCCTACCGCATGGCGGCAACGCGGGAAGCGCCAGTCAGGTTGCAGGGCCTTTGGGGGCTGGTAATTCTGGCAGGAAGCTTCGTTTTTGCCGGAGCATGACTTTTTCGGGCTCAGGGGCCTTAGCGGGCTCAGTCACAGCCCCAAAAAAAAAAAAAAAAAAAAAAAAAAAGTTGACGGTTGCTGAATATCCAGGAGGTGTCTTGGTATAGCTTTCCCAGGGATGCCTTCGAGGCCTCAGTGCATCGTCTGCGGGACTAGGCGGGGGGGCGGTTTCGGAGACAGGCATCTGTCGGGGGTGTTCGCAGGAGGCAGAAGCTATGGAGCACTCCTTAGATGGGGGGGACGGCTGCACTGGGAGAGCCAATGATGCAGCAGGACCCAGTGGCCCTGGAGTCTCCGCTAAGAGAGTGGGTGGTGGGGCCATCTTCGGCGCCAGATCCCACCTCGGTACAAACGGCCCTCCCGGGCATACTGGCAGCAATTTTTTCCCCAGAGTTCATGTCGCTTATTCAGCAAACCTTTTGGGGGCCTGCAGGAAGCTCTGGCGACAAGTGTGGGGGACGGGGGACAGGCAGGTAAGAGACCTGGAACCCCATTGAGTGTAGGAACAGCAGGAAGCCTGGCTAAGAGGCCTAGGATGGAGAAAGCGCAGCAGGCATCGTCAATGGCCTCGGAGGGACTTCCTTCTGATGAGGGGGATCCAGAAGGGGAATTAGACGACGATCTCGAGGAAGGAGAGATCACGGACAGGGAGGACCAAGCTAGGGTGGTCCGCCTGTTCCGAAGAGAGGAGTGGGAGGAGTGGCCTAGTGGTTACGACAAGGTACTTCGGGCCGGAGGGCCGGGGGTTCAAGTCCCACTTGGGGACAGCAATCTCAGGCCGGAGGGACTGGGATTTCTAGTCCTATAGGCACTCCTTGTGGTCTTGGGCAAGCCACTTAACCCTCCATTGCCCATGTTCCCTGTAAGTATTAGTGTATGTGTCATATCCACTCGTGTTAAATGTATCTCCCAATTGACTGCTTTGACCTGGTGAAAAGCGGGATATAAATACAGCTAAATAAATAAATAAATAAATAAGAGTTGCCGGCCCTCATTGTGGAGACATTGAAGGCATTACATGTGCTGGTACCAGGGCCAACGAAGGATACTACCTTGGAGGATCCGTTGCTGAAGGTGTTTCAGAAGAATCACAGAGCCTTTGCGGTGCACAGAGTGCTGCGGGAAATGATCTAGAAAGAATGGGACATGCCAGAGGCGGCATTGAAGGGGTCCAGAGTTATGGGCCGCCTTTACCCACTGGTAGACCAGGATAAAGAATTGTTCAAGTCTCCGAAGGTGGATGCTGCTGTATCGGCTGTTACGAAGAAGACTACTATTCCGGTGGAAGGCAGTGCGGCCCTCAAGGATACCCAGGACAGGAGGCTGGATTCCTTGTTGAAGCAGGTATTCAACGTCAATGCTCTATCTATTCAGGCGGCTATTTGCGGAGCGTGGGTGGCGAGAGCCTGCCTCTGCTGGTCCCACGGAATTAAGGATGAGTAGGGTGATGACTTGGCAGGAGGGCCAGCCAGATTGGAATCGGGGGCGGTGTACCTGACGGATATCCATTATGACCTCATTCGAGGGTTGTCTAAGAGCATGGTATCGGTGGTAGCGGCTTGAAGGTATCTTTGGCTGCATAATTGGGCACCTGATGGGGCTTCTAAGTCCTGGCTCAGTAAGCTTCCGTTCAGGGGTAAGCTCCTGTTTGGGGAAGATTTGGACAAGCTGGTAAAAGATCTGGGAGAGTCCAAGGGCGGTAGGCTGCCGGAAGACAACAGAAGCAGGGACGGTCGGCTCCCACATCCAGAGGGCAACAGAGGGAATTTTGACGTTTTCGCTTCCCAAGGTTCAATCAAACACAGAGGATGTTTTTCCAATAGAAGCCAGGGGTTTCGTGGATTTCGTGGAGCAGGCAGAGGATTCAGCACCTCTTCCTCCTCTGCAGGTAGGGATGGTGCCCTTAGGGGGTCGGCTACGGGATTTTTACCCTGCCTGGGTCCAGATTACGTCAGACCAGTGGGTGCTGGAGGTCATACGAGAAGGGTATGCGCTGGAGCTCCAGAGGCCAGTAACAGATTCTTTTGTGCAATCGCCATGCAAGGTGCCAGTCAAGGCCAAGGTGGTGCAGGAGATGGTACAGAGGCTGCTTGAGCTCAACGCAGTGGTACCGGTGCCAGCAGACCAGTGCGGCTGCGGTCGATACTCCATCTACTTCGTGGTACCAAAAAAGGAAGGAAACTTTTGGCCCATTCTAGACATCAAAAGAGTAAATTGGTGCCTTTGCGTGTCTCACTTTCGGATGGAGACTCTGAGGTCGGTGATCATGGCTGTGTGAGAAGGGGAATTTCTTATTTCCCTTGACCTGATGAAGGCATACTTGCACATTCCTATCAGGCCGGAACATCAGAAGTTTCTCAGATTTGCGGTCCCTCAGGGGCATTTCTAGTTCCAGGCTTTGCCCTTCGGGCTACCTACAGCACCACGGACTTTCACCAAGGTGATGGTCGTAGTGGCGGCGGTGTTGCGAAAAGAGGGAGTGCTAGTACATCCTTATCTAGACGACTGGTTAATCCGGGTGAAGTCGAGGGCAGACTGCTACGGCCAGAGTGGTGGAGCTTTTACAGAGTCTAGGTTGGGTGGTCAGTATGGCGAAGAGCAACTTGGTACTGTCCCAACAGCTGGAATATCTGGGAGCTCAGTTCAACACGAAAGCAGGCAAAGTTTTTCTACCTCTGCAACGGGCTCAGGGCTTATGAAGGTTACTCAGGCAGTTTCTGAGCAGAGCAGCTCCCACGGCATGGCAGTACCTGCAGCTGCTCAGGACCATGGCGGCGACGCTGGAGCTCGTTCTGTGGGCGCGAGCACACATGAGACCATTGCAGAGGGTGTTGCTCAGGCGCTGGTCCCATCAGGATGATCCGTTGTCACGGAAGCTCCCTTGTCTGTTGGCGACGCGGGCGGCTCTTCAATGGTGGTTACGGACCGGGTGTCTGGAGAAGGGGATGCCATTGGAAGCATCCGAGTGGCTACCTCTAATGACGGATGCCAGCCTTTCGGGCTGGGGAGCTCATTTCTAGGGACGTTATGCCCAGGGCCAGTGGACCGAGCAGGAGAAGATCTGGTCGATCAAGAGATTGGAGTTAAGAGCGGTGACGCTAGCCTTACAGGACTTTCTCCCTTATCTTCGAGGCAGGGCCATTGGAGTGTTTTCTGACAACGCGACGGCGGTGGCCTACATCAATTGCCAAGGCGGCACAAGCAGTGTTCCATTAGAAACCGAGGCCGAAAAGCTGTTCGCATGGGCCGAGGTCCATCTGGAGGCCTTGTCGGCAGCGCATGTAGCAGGAGTGGACAATGTGGAGGCTGACTTCTTGAGTCGGGTGAAGGTGGACCCAGGGGAATGGGTCCTTCACCAGGAGGTATTCGTAATGGTGGTAGGCCATTGGAGGGACCCGTTAATGGATCTCATGGCAACTTTTCAGTCAGCAAAGCGGTGCCGTTTCTTCAGCAGGAGAAAAGAGAGGATGTCAGAAGGGCTGGATGCTCTCATACAGCGCTGGCCGGAGGAGCAGCTCCTGCACGTGTTTCCGCCATGGGTGTTGGTAGGAAGAGTGCTACAGCGAGTGGAGTGGCACAGAGGACAGGTGGTCCTGATAACGCCGGATTGGCCAAGAAGGTCGTGGTACGTGGATCTGCAGAGACTCTTGGTAGAGAAGCGATGGCGGCTTCCGGCTCGGCCAGATCTGTTGTCCCAAGGTCCTCTGCTCATGCCTCACGTGGATCGGTTTTCGCTTATGGCCTGGCTATTGAAAGGGCTAGGTTGACAAAGAGAGGATATTTCCGCTATGGTGGTGGCCATGTTGCTAAGGGCAAGAAAGAAATCTACCTCGTTAGCTTATGTCCGCATCTGGCGGGTGTTTGAGGCATGGTGTGGGGACCGTCAGTGCTCAGCACTGAGAGCGTCGATTCCGCTGGTGCTGGAGTTCCTACCGGATGGGCTGGATAAGAGCTTAGCAGCCACATCCTTGCGAGTACAAGTAGCAGCGTTGTCCTGTTATAGTGGAAAGATAGGCAGTGAAGGGCTAGGTACCCATCCGGACATTAAGAGGTTTTTAAGAGCCGTCTCTCTCTTGAGGCCGCCGCATAGACAACTAGTGCCACAGTGGAATCTACCTTTTGTCTTGGAGGCGCTGAAGCGAAAGCCGTTTGAGCCTTTGGCTGCAGCTTCCTTAAAGGACCTCCGAGGAGAATTTTGGAATTACAGGCGTTGTCCTGCAGGGAGCCCTTTTTGACCTTTTAGGATTCGAAGGTGGTGTTGAGGCCGGTCCTGTCGTTTTTGCCCAAGGTGGTTTCGGCATTTCATGTGTATCAGGATTCCTTGCCGGTGTTCAGGGAGCAGCTGGAGGGCTCCTCCGCGGATCAGCTGCACCTCTTGGACATACGGAGGGTATTGAAGAAGAATGTTCGGTCTACAGCGAACTTTCGCAAATCAGATAAGCTGTTCGTATTGTTTGCGGGGCCAAAGAAAGGAGAGGCCGCGTCTAAAGCTACGATCACCAGATGGATTAAGGAGGCCATAGCATCCGCTTATATTTTAAAGGGGAAAGCGATACCAGAAGGGCTCAAAGCACATTCCACCAGAGTACAAGCGACTTCTTGGGTGGAGTTTCATTTGGTGCCGCCAGTGGAAATTTGTAGGGCGGCTACCTGGTCTTCCTTGAATTCCTTTAAGCATTACCGTCTGGATATTCAGGTGGACAGGGATACTAGGTTTGGATCAGCGGTGCTTCAGGCTGGTCTAGCAGGTCCCTCCCATTGATTGCTTTAACTGCTCTGTTACATCCCCAGAGGTCTGGGACTAGACTAGAGGGACGTTAAGGAAGGTGAAATTAGACTTACCTGCTAATTGTGGTTCCTTAAGGAACTCTAGTCTAGTCCCGTATCCCGCTCTGTTGTATGTTCTGGGTGCTAGTGTTTGAAGCAAATAAGAATGGACAGATAAGAGAAATTGGCTTCTAGGCATGGGGATTAAGCGGGGTCCTTATTCTCCCTGATTGGGGGGGGGGGGGGGGAGGCCTAGTTCTTTAGTTCTTGCATAACGGCAGATGGGTGGTATGGAAGATTTCTTTGGGGAAAAAAAAAAACCAAACAGGGGGTTGGCGAGTCCCAGTTAAGGTTATTAGTAGTAGTTGGGTTAGGTTGAGAATGTTTATTTGGCTACTTAATTGTTGCTCCGTTGAGTTTGCTTTGACAATTGTTTACTGGTGTGAGGAGGCGGATCCTGCCTGGATATACCGGTGTCATTACAGAAGAATGACGTTTCTCAGTCTCCAAAGCTGCTGGAGGAAGAGCATAAACCCCAGAGGTCCGGGACTAGACTAGAGTTCCTTAAGGAACCACAATTAGCAGGTAAGTCTAATTTCACCTTTCACAATGGATTAGGGGAAGCCATTGCTTCAGCCTATATCCTGAGGAGAAGACAAGTTCCGTTGAGGTTTCGAGCTCATTCCACTCGGGCTCAGGCAGCCTTGTGGGCGGAGTTGAGGCGGGTTCCGTCAGTGGAGATTTGTAGGGTGGCTACTTGGGCTTCCCTACATACATTTGCCAAGCACTACCGGTTGGATGTGCAGGCGGTGGCAGATGCTGGCTTTGGGGGAGCAGTACTTCAGTCCGGTTTGGCAGGCCCCTCCCATGCTTGAACTGCTCTGTTATCCCAGAAGAAAGGGACTGGACTGGAGAGACGCTTAGGAAGAATTAGAGCTTGTTTGCTAATTAGTGTTCCTGAAGGATCTCCAGTTCAGTCCCTGGTCCTGCCCGGTATGTGTAAGAGTGGAGTACAAATTTCCAGCCCGAAGGGATTTAGGAAGAATGGTATGGGATGGGGTGGATGTCTTTGCAGTGGTTTCTTCAGGTTTTGGTACCGGAGTGGAAGAGGTAGCTGCCAGAGCCCTGATACCGAAATTAGAAGTTAAAGTGGACTGTTTAAGTTGGTAAGGGGCTTTTCAAGAAAGCCTCCTCCTCGAAGGGAGAGTTGGGATATCCCTTTCTGGGAGGGGGAGGGCTGTGGCTTGGTTAAATTTTACTGTAGTTAGTTGTTTTTGCTTAGTTGCCTCTCTGTTAGGTCTGCTTTGTCAACAGGGTACCGAGGCTGGTGGGCGGTGCCAGTGATTATATATCCTGAGGTGATCAAAGAATGATGTACTCAGTCTCCAAGCTGCTAGAAGAGGAGCACAACCCAGAAGAAAGGGACTGGACTGGAGATCCTTCAGGAACACTAGCAGGTAAGGTCTAATTACTTCTTTCTGACCCTTCTGTTTTAAGGTTTGTTTTAGTAGAGGTGTTTTCTTTCCATTTTTCCTTCATTTTGCCATTTCCTTTTTCTCAGAGATTTCTTTCTTTGAGTGAAAGCTGAAAGGGGGATTTTTTTTTTTTTGCTTCACCCGCCTCTTTACTCCCTCTGTCTAAGCCATTCGTTCTTGTATTGGCGTTGGAGCAGGGGTGTTAACATAGGCAGGCCACGCACACGCACATGCACACGCACACGCACATGCACACCATGCCCTCCTGGCCACAGTGCCTGGTTTGTGGGACCAGGAGGGGAGCGGTCTCTGATGCAGGCATATGTCAGGGCTGTGCTCAGTACGTCACCACTATGGAACAGGGCCTGCAGGATGGGGAAAGACAAGACAAGTCTCCCTCCATTTTGTGAGGCCCAGACCTCAGTGAGCCCTCCGCTGCCCCCGTCAGAACTGACCTTTGGCCCCTCCGGCTATGCCCGGACCCGCCATATATCAGGCACTAGGAGATGGGGGGCCCAATAGATTTTCGGCGGAGTTTTGTGCTGCTTCTGCATAGGGTGTTTGGCTTGTGCCAGCAGGGGGTAGTGGGAGGCTCCACAGGGCTGGAACACGGAACAAAGAGGACGGCGGAGTGTAAGGAGGGCGAGAAGTGTCCTGCTAAGCAGGCTCGACCCTTGGAAGAGTGCCAGGGCCAGTCTCCAGTGTCAGAATGACCAGTTGGGGATGATCTGGACATGGAGTTGGACTTGAAAGGCGAAGAGCTGGAAGAAGCTGAGGTCCTGGAACAGGAGGAGCAGTCCCGGATTGTTTGGGTGTTCTGACAGGATGAATTGCCGGCGCTCATCACAGAATCTTTGAAGGCTCTTAACATGCCCACAACCCTGCCTGTGGAGGACGAGGCATTGGAAGATCCGCTTTTCCAGGTGGCCTGGAAATCTCAGAAGGTATTTCTGGTACATATGGTGGTTCGGCAGTTGATTCAAGAGGAGTGGGACATGCCGGAGGATGGTCTCAAGGGAGTGTGGACCATGGCCCGCCTATACCCACTGCTGGATCAGGACTGTGAGCTGTTTTGGTCTCCTAAGGGTAGATGCAGCCGTTTCGGTGGTTACCAAGAAGACTACGATTCCAGTGGAAGGAAGCGCAGCGCTCAAGGATGCCCAGGAGAAGAAGTTGGGCACACTATTGAAACAGGCCTTTGGTAACAACACACTTTTGCTGCAAGCATCTATTTGTGGGGCTTGGGTCGCGAGGGCCTGCCTTCGCTGGTCTCAGCGAGTGCAACAGATGATGCTGGATGCCTCGGCGGAGGCCACCAAATTGGAGTCAGGGGCCACTTATTTTGTGGACACTCATTATGATCTTAGAGGGTTGTCCAAGAACATGACATCCTTGGTAGCGGCTTGCTGCTCTCTGGCTTTGGTTCTGGGCGGCGGATAGTTCATCTAAGTCCTGTCCCAGCAAGCTCCTCTTTAAGGGGAAGCTCATGTTTGGAGAGGACCTAGATAAGTTGGTCAAAGACTTGGGGGAATCCAAAGGGGGGCGTATGTCAGAGGTTAAGCAGAGGCAGAGTCGCAACACCATGGCAGTCCGGAGTCAATCACTGGACTCCAGATGGTTTTCTAACCCCCCCCCCAATGTTCCCTCTAATTTTCTGTAGGCTGTGTGCGCATAAAATATCAGCTGTGCAGCTTTTGAAGGAAGGTTAAATTTTTGTGCGGCACATAACGACACTCGGAGTTCTATACTTTAAAATTTGACTATACGTCAGAATACAGTATGTACACCACATTGATTGCACTAGATAATACTGTAGAACTTGTGAAAACCGTAAATACACAACAACTTTTAAATTTTAAGATGTCTGTGTTGTTTTCTATCAGAATCAGAACTGTAATTTTTGTGCGCTCTGTTATAAAGTATGTGCGCTCGCTCGGCGAGGTGTGTGCGCGCGCACACGCGCACAGCTTAGAGGGAACAGTGCCCCCCCCAATTCAATCCTTTTCGAAGCTGTCCCTTGAGAGCTCAGGGGTTTCGTGGATTTCGAGGAGCAGGAAGGGGGTTCAGAGCTGCCTCATTCTCAGGACCCAAGAAAGCACAATGAAGCGAGGGGGGCTCAGGTGGAGGTGCAGCCCATGGAAGGTCAGCCACGGGAGTTTTAATCTGCCTGGGTTCCAAATCTCTTCCATCCGGTGGGTCCTAGAGGTCATCGGAGAAGGCTGCGTTCTCGAATGGGCTCACCCAGTACAACAGTGCTTCGTTCAGTTGCCCTGCAAAGTGCAGAGCAAGGCGGCAGCAGTAGAAGAGACCCTGTCGTGTCTCCTGCAGCTGAGGGCTAAGGGTCATGGTGAAAATTTGCTTACTTGGGACACCTGTGGGATTCTGGTGGGCTCGCTCTTCCTCAAAGAGCCTTCAAACTGAATGTACAGCAACCTAGGCAAAAAGTCTTCCATGACAGCCACATGATTGGGCTCCTCCACCCCCTTCGGCAATCCAAACAGACACACAGGTTATTCCTGCAGTTTCTGTTCATATCTTCCATTTCCTGCTCTAGTCACTGCAGCCTCCAGGAGTTCCTCTGCAGTCTAAGCATGTCATCCTCAACTACTGTGATTCCACCTGCTAAAGTCTCCATTTGTTCTTATACATTCTGCATCTGTTTCTCAAACCTGGTCAAGTCATGCTTGATTAGAACATAAGATATGCCATAATGGGTCGGACCAAGGTCCATCGAGAGTGGTGCCAAAGGACTGGAGAGAGGCTCATGTGGTGCCTTAACACAAAATCGGAAGTAAGGATGTGGTTGAAAACTACAGTCCTGTTAGTTTAACTTCGGTGGTGAGTAAATTATTGGAAACGCTGCTGAAAGAGAAAATAGTGAGGTTTCTGGAGTCCAGCGGATTACAGGATCCGAGGCAGCATGGATTCACCAGAGGCAGGTCTTGTCAGACAAATCTGATTGATTTCTTTGACTGGGTGACCAGGGAGTTGGACCGAGGGAAAGCCCTAGATGTGGTGTATTTAGATTTCAGAAAAGCCTTTGACACTGTTCCTCACAGGCGACTTATAAACAAACTGAGCACCCTAGGGATGGACCCTAAAGTTACTGCTTGGGTTAGAAATTGGTTGGGTGGGAGGCGACAAAGAGTACAGGTAAATGGAGCTCACTCTGAGGAGAAGGATGTTACCAGTGGTGTGCCCCAGGGATTTGTCCTTGGTATGATTCTTTTTAACATCTTTGTTAGTGATATAGCGGAAGGGCTGTCGGGTAAGGTTTGCCTCTTTGCGGATGATACCAAAATCTGCAATAGAGTAGACACCCAGGAAGGTGTAGATAACATGAGGAGGGATCTAGCTAAGCTTGAAGAATGGTCTAGAATTTGGCAGCTGAGATTTAATGTTAAAAAATGTAAGGTCATGCATTTGGGTTGCAGCAATCCAAGGGAGCAATATAGTATAGGGGGTAAAGTACTTTTGTCCACTAAAGAAAAGTGGGACCTAGGCGTGGTTGTGTCTGATGATCTTAAAGTAGCTGAACAGGTAGAAAAGGCAACTGCAAAAGCTAGAAGGATGCTTGGGTGCATACGGAGAGGAATGGCTAGCAGAAAAAAGGAGGTGATAATGCCTCTGTCTTTTGTGCGACCTTATTTGGAGTATAGTGTGCAATTCTGGAGACCGCACCTTCAAAAGGATGTGAACAGGATGGAGTCGGTGCAGAGGGTGGCTACTAAAATGGTTAGTGGTCTTCATTAGCATATGAGGACAGACTTACGGATCTTAATATGTACACCTTAGAGGAAAGGCGGGATAGAGGTGATATGATTGAGATGTTTAAATACCTTCATGGCATAAATGTTCAGGGGGAGAGCCTCTTTCAATTGAAAGCAAGTTCTGCTACGAGGGGAAATGGGATGAGGGTGAAGGGGGATAGATTCAGGAGTGATAATGCGGAAATATTTCTTTACGGAAAGAGTAGTGGATCCATGGAATAGTCTTCCAGTGGAGGTGGTGGAGATGAGGATAGTAACTGAATTCACAAAAACATGGGACAAACACTGAGGATCTCTAAAGGAAAAAAGGGGACTGTTGTAGTTGTTGATATGGAAGGACAGACTAGATAGGCCATGTGATCCTTTTTCTGTCGTCATATTTCTATGTTTCTAGAAGTACCTAGCAGTTTCCCCAAAAGACACGGGTTCAACAATGCTTGAATTGGGTAAAGCAGTGATATCCTGAGTCCCTTTTAATAATGGTTTATGGACCTTTCCTCTAGGAACTTATCCAAACCTTTTTTTTTAAACCCAGCTACACTAACAGCTTTTACTACATCCTCTGGTAACAAATTCCAGAATTTGATTGCACGTTGATTGAAAAAATATTTTGTCTTATTAGTCTTAAATAGTTTAGCCTGTAGCTTCATTGCGTGTCCCTTAGTCTTTCTATATTCTTTTTTTTTTTTTTTTTTAATTAAATTTTATTTAATGCAATCCAAACACAAATATCACATAATTAGGCAATCCAAATAAGATATTACATAAGAAATGAATATACAAAATTATAAACCATATCAAATTGCCATATTAATCCACATCATGAAGAGCACAGCATAACATTGAACCTGAACAAAATTTTAAAGGCTACAACCCCTTACCCAGATGAAGGAACTATATAATTAAAATCATAATCAAACAAATCACCCCACTCAACCTGCTAAGGAGTCTAAGAGAGCCTCTAGCTGCGAACTATCAGTAAAAACATAACTATTTCCCTGCATAGTAATCAGGCATTTACAAGGAAAACGGAGAAAAAAGGTACCTCCCCCAGCCAAAACTCTAGGCTTCAGCTGGAGGAAGGACCGTCTCCGAGCCTGTGTGTGTCGGGAGACATCCGGGAAAATGGAAACTTTGTGCCCATAAAAAAGAAAATCCTTTTTCTTGAAAAAGGCCTTCATAATCAAGGCCTTATCAGCAATATTGACCAAGGTTACCACTAAAGTGGCACGGGTGGAAACAGGAATTTGCGAATTTTCTAAAAAGTCAGATTAAGGGAATCCTGAACCTCTTCCACCACAGTGCCACTTTCCCCGGAGGCCCCCCGAACAGCTACATAAAAAGAATGAGCCACCAAGATGGAATCGACATCAGGCAATTGCAATACATCAATACAATACTGTTTAAACAAGGAAATCGACGACATTAAACGAATTCTAGGAAAATTCAAAATACGAATATTTTTAGCTCGAAAACTATTCTCCAAAGACTCTACTTGCTGAAATAGCGTTAAGGTATCTCTAACCATGGATTCACTCGTAGTCTGAAGCGGACCAACGAGCGTCTCCACTTGAGTCAAACGCGAGGACAAATTTTTAACAGTACCATCCACTACATGTACCCGGTCAGTTACCTGACGAGAAAAAAGAGCAGTTTGATCCATAAACCGGGACAGCAGTGAATGCGTAGCTGAAACTAATTTCCACACATCAGACAAAGAAACATTATCAACATTAGCAACCACAGGTAAAGATGTTAAACCTTGGGGACTAACTGCCAGAATAGAGTCAGTCAAGGGTACCTCACTAGATGATAGATGCAAAACAGCCAGTGGCAACTCTTCTTCCTCTCCAGTACCTGACGACTCTGAAGAGGAGGATCCATCCGTAGCAGTACTTTGAGAGGGTCCGGGATTAGGAGGAGGAGTCCTATCGATCGAACTTAAGGAAGCTCCAGAGGTAGAAAGCGAGATGTCCTGTGCAGAAAGGGAAGCCGAAGGCAAAACAATCACATGCTGATCCATAGGACCCCGGATTGCAGAAGAAGAAGAATTAGCTGTAGTGGCTTTCTCAGGCAGCACATCCGACTTAGATGATTTATTCTTCCGCTTCGCATGACCCCTGGGCATTCTTCCAGCGACTAGGGCCGAGGCCCCAAAGTGGCACCGAAGGGGCACCAAAGGGGCGTTCCCCCTTTGGTCACGCCCCCTTCGGGCACGCAACCGCGGGCCGCGACCGCGGCCGCGAAGGCTGCCGGCGTCTAAATACTGCAGGAGCGCTGTTAAGAGGGAGGAGCTCCAACTGCAGCCAATCGCCGATGGTACGGGCAGCACACCGGGTCCAGGTAGAAAAGTAACGCTGGCTCTCACCGAGTCTCCCCTGCCGGCGTCTAAATACTGCAGGAGCGCTGTTAAGAGGGAGGAGCTCCAACTGCAGCCAATCGCCGATGGTACGGGCAGCACACCGGGTCCAGGTAGAAAAGTAACGCTGGCTCTCACCGAGTCTCCCCTGCCGGCGTCTAAATACTGCAGGAGCGCTGTTAAGAGGGAGGAGCTCCAACTGCAGCCAATCGCCAATGGTACGGGCAGCACACCGGGTCCAGGTAGGAAAGTAACGCTGGCTCTCAGTCTTTCTATATTCTGATGAGGTAAACAATCAATCTATGTTTACCCGTTCCACTCCATTCATTCATTTTATAGACCTCTATCATATCTCCCCTCAGCCGTCTCTTTTCCAGGTTGAAGAGCCCTTTTCAACCTTTTTCATAGGGGTATCCTTCCATCCCCTTTACCATTTTGGCGACTCTTCTCTGTGCCTTTTTTAATAATGCTATATCCTTTTTAAGATATGGCAAGCAGAACTGTACACAGTACTCAAGGTGCGGTCTCAACATGGAACGATACAGAGGCATTATAATATCCTTTCTTTTATTTTCCATTCCTTTCCTTATGATATCTAGCATTCTGTTTGCTCTCTTGGCCGCCTCTGCACACTGGGCGGAGGGTTTTAACATGTTATCCACGATGACACCTAAATCGTTTTCCTGGGTGGTGGTTCCTAATGTGGAACCTTGCATCGTGTAACCATAGTTTGGGTTTTTCTTTCCTAGGTGCATAACTTTGCACTTGTTCACATAAAATTTCATCTGCATTTGGATGCCGTCTTCCAATTTTATCAAGATCCTCTTGCAATTTTCTACAATCCTCATGGGTTTTAACAACTTTAAATAGCTTTGTGTCATCTGCAAATTTGATAACCTCGCTCATTATTCCCTTTTCCAGGTTATTTATGAATATGTTAAAAAGCAGCGGACCCAGCACAGATCCTTGGGGTACTCCACTATTGACCTTTCTCAATTGGGAAAATTAGCAATTTAGCCCTACCCTCTGCATTCTATCTTTTGAACAGTTCCTGATCCACAATAGTATACTGCCTCCTATCCCATGGCTTTTTAGTTTTGCCAAACGTCTCTGACGAGGGACCTTGTCAAAGGCTTTCTGAAAGTCCAGATACACTATATCAACCGACTCACCTTTGTCTACCTGTTTGTTCACACTTTCAAAAAAACAACATTAGTAAGACAAGATCTTCTTTGTCTAAAGCCAAGTTGGATGTTTCCCATTAAGCCATGACTATCTACATGTTCACTAATTTTGTTCTTTATTATGGTTTCTACCATTTTTTCCGGTACTGACGTCAGGCTCACTGGTCTGTAGTTTTGCAGATTACCACTGGAACGCTTTTTAAAAATTGGCGTTACCTGAAGATTGGAGGATGGCAAATGTATTAAAGATTTTTAATGATGGTTCATAGATTTACTAATAGCAGGTCTGCAAGCTCATATTTCAGTTCTTTCAACACCCTTGGATGTATACCCTCCGGTCCAGGTGATTTGCTACTCTTCAGTTTATCAAATAGTTGTAATACATCTTCCCGATGTATCAATATTTCTTTCAATACTTCCGCAGTATCACCTTTAAATACCACTTCAGTCATGGGTAACATCTCTACATCTTCCTCAGTAAAGACCGAAGCAAAGATTTCATTCAGTCTCTCTGCTATGGTCTTGTCCCCTCTTAGTGCCCCTTTTACCCTTCTATCATCTAATGGTCCAACTGACTCTGTTTTTTGCTGTGAATGTACTTGAAAAAGTCTTTATTACATGTTTTTGCTTCCACAGCAAGCTTCTTCTCAAATTCTCTTTACCTGCCTTATCAATGCCTTGCATTTAACTTGCTAGTGCTTGTCGCTTCCAGTTTTTGTCATTTGGCTCTTTTTCCCATTTCCTGAAAGATGCTTTTTTGGCAACAGCCTCTCTGACCTCACCTTTAAACCATGCTTGTAGTTTTTTGGACTTCCTTCCACTTTTCTTAAAGCTTGGAATACAGCTGGTCTGGGCTTCCAAGATAGTATTTTTAAACACCCAAGCTTGATGTCTTTAATATTTGCAACTGCTCCTTTCTTCTCCTGTTTTGCATCTGCATTCCCTTTGATCAGGACCTTCAGCGGAGCCAGTTCTGCAAGTATTGATGCAGGAAAATCTGGCATCTCTGCTGCGGGCACCATTTGGTGGGAGTCGGCGGCTCCTGTTTTGTGTGCTTCACACCTGCAGTAGCAGCGAAAACCGCTTTAATTTTGTGCTGTTTGCCGCCCAATATTTGAGCCACAATTTATCATATGTGAAAGGGGACAATAAAGTTCTGAGTATCAAAATCAAAGAAGAATAAGTTGAACAGATAACTTTAATAATTGTTCAAAGAATATATTTTTTATATCCTTTTAATATGTAAAGGGTATCAGTATAAGCTGTTTAGCTTTTTTAAGCTTCCTTAAGATCATTGCCTTTATCACTTATATTAATACTCCTTATATATGAAAATTAATATAAAAATATATTTGGATTATCTGTGTGGTGATTACCTATTCTACCCATTCTTATTTGATTGGCCATGATTTAGCACCAGCTGGTTTCCTATCTGTGCTCAGATTTCAGCATTGGATGGAAAATACTGCAGTGATGCAAAGGAGCTGAGGACTAGGCTGCTATCTTGGTCTGATGTTTTGTTCTGTCCCAAAACATGTGGATAGAGGTGCTATTGCTAGGTGATTTTCAGTCTGCCTGATGTTTGTTGGGACATCCCTGTTGTGGTGTCTAGAAGCAGAGAGAACTGCTCTTTATTCTTTTTTTCAATACGTGATATACTTCTTTTAGCAGCATGCATCCAAGCTGTTTACAGAAAAAGCTGACCCCTCCCAACACACACAAACAACACAAATAAGGTTCAGATTTCCATAACTGCTTTATGTCCCATCCCCCTAAAAACCACTGAATCCCTTCTCAAAAAAATAGGTCTTGAGGTTCTTAAAGGACATCAGAGAATTATCCAATCAAATATACTAAGGGAAGGAATTTCACAATGGAGGCGCTAAAAAGTAAAAAGCTGACCATCGCGTGGATGAAAGCCAAGTAAAAGGAACTTAAGGAACCACTAAACAATTCTGGGATTGTGAACATAAGAATCTGGAAGGACCATAAGACATTAAAAGTTCAGAAAGAAAGAAAGGACCACCAAAGTAAAGTGCCTTTAAGTCTAACAATAACATTTTAAATTTTAAAATGAAACGAAAGGGGAAGCCAGTGATGTGCTTGCAATAAAGGCATAACAGAATCCAAAGGACCAGAAGGAGTAACAATCTTAACCACATTTTGGATCATCTGTTAATGCTTAACAGAAGCAAGAGAGAGAGAGAGAGACCATACTCTAAATGCCTAATCACTAAAGCTAGAACTAAGGTAATAAGCACAGACTGGTCAAAATAAGGTCACAAAACTGCTACAGCAACTGAGGGAATTCTGTGCAAAAATTGTAAACATTTTGACACACTATTTTAAAAGTTTAGAAAATTCTGCATACCTTTTTATTCATGCAAACTTCCCTCCATCATAAGGCCTTTCTTCCTGTCCCCCAGCCTGACATCTCTCTCCAGCTTTCTCCTTCCTGAAGCTCCATTAAACCCCAGCTGCCTCTTTCCTCAGCTTAGGGAGATCAAGCCTAGGGAGAGGTTCAAGCTATCTCTGAAGGTTTAGCTCTCAATTTGTTGTAATCCTCTCTAGCATCAGTATCCTCCCATCTTTCTCTCATGGTCCCCCCTAGTTCTTTCTCCCTCTCTCTGTTCACCCTTTTTATCTCTCTTGGCTCCCCCCTCCCACAGAAAGACCCCCACATTTCCCAGTTTTTCTCTTTCTTCCTAATTGGTGCTCTGTCTCCATCCTGGTTCCTGAAGCAGCTGTCACCACTGATTAACACACTGGGTAGAGGACTGGCTGCACATCTGGCCATGTTCTCTCTCTTCTGCTTTCTGGAAACTGAGTGCTATTTGAACTGTGTGGTTCAAATTGGGTTTAGAGTGGCAAGAGAGATGTGCAGCCATTCTCATTTTCCTCTTCCTCTCCCTATGACCTGAGGGAGGGGGGTGGGAGATCCAATATCATTGGCCACTTTAGCTGTGCTGCAGTTTATTCCTGGTTCATTGGCCAAATTCTGCATTCTACAGAGCATAGAATTCAACCAAAATACAGCTGGTAACAGAACCCACATTGGAGGGAGTAGTGCTGGACCAGGTGTATTCAAATGGCGACTGATTGATTGAATATCATCGTGAGCAATCACCTGAGATCTAGGGGTCCAGCAGTGGGGGGGGGGGGGGGGGGCTCTTTTTTTTCTTAAATATCAAGTATCAGTCAGTGTCGTATATTTTCTATGAGCCTTCCCAACTATTGGCCTTCATAAACGCTCGGCATTTGGAGGGTGGAGGTGCCTTGCATTCTGTCTCAACATGAGCTTAATTGTATGCTGTCTGTTGAGCTTGCCTTTTGTTTCCTTTATATTTTGTTCTGTTATTTCTCTTTCTTGCCCCTTTTGGATCTGCATTGTGGGCTAGAGTGAGTTGGGTAAATTGTTTTTTCTATTGTATTTTGGGTTTTCCTTGTATTTTAATTTCTTTCACCCTACTAAGTTTTGCTCAAGAATGTATTCTTGAGTGTTGTTCAAAATTTCATATATATTTATTTATTTATTTATTTATATATATATATATATATATATATATATATTTATTTATATATATATATATTTATTTATATATATATATATTTATTTATTTATATATATATATATTTATTTATGTATATATATATATATATATATATTTATTTATTTATTTATATATATATATATTTACATATTTATATATATATATATATATATATTTATTTATATATATATATATTTATATATATATATATATATATATATATATACTAAAATATATATATTTATATATATATATATTTATATATATATATATATATATATATTAATATATATATATATATATATATATATTTATATATATATATATATTTATTTATTTATATATATATTTAATAAGGAGTGGTATATCAACTTTGCAAATAAAGATGAAGGTTATGGTTCTTCATCTTAGAAAAGATAAGAGGGGGATATGTTAATTGTAAACGCAGGCCTGTTAATTGTAAATGTAGGCCAGAATTGACTGACCAAGTGTTATTTTGTTTCAATGTAAACCGCACTGATGACAAAGAGCACGGTATATAAGAACTGTTAAATAAATAAAATAAAATATGATGAAAGTTTATAGAATCATGAGTGGCATGGAGCGGTTCAATAGGGAACTATATAACCTTTCAAGCATCACAAAAGGGGACACTGAAACTAACAATGAACAGATTGAGAACAAATCATGTAAAGTTTGTTCACTCGGTGCATAGTTAAGCTGTGGAATCTGTTGCCAGTATCTGTGGTCAACTTAACTAACATAGCAAGATTTAAGAGGTTTGCACAAGTTTCCAGAGGAAAAGTCAATAAAATTATTAGACAAGTAGACTTGGCTGTGTATCTTTCTGCCACATTTTCTTGGTCTGTGACTACATTGCTTGGTATTTCATGATCTTCTCTCTCTCCACATAATTGCTTGGAACCAATTTTAAATGGCAGCATGGTAACACAAATGCATATTCTTATGTCTTTCCTGCCTTGGGCTCTAAACTGTGTGCACAACCCGGTGTTAAGTGATACACATAGCTTTTAGTGCTCCTTAATACATCAACCTCTCTGTAAGCTTGGCAGCACTGCTTTCCCAGCTGGACTTTCATGCCAAGGTTGCTGAGTTCCTAGCTCTTTCTTCCCGAGGGAAAGGTATGAGTTGAAAGGATGTGCCCCTCAATGGCTGCATGTAGTGAAATGAACAAGTCGTGCTGTAGTTACCCGTATGTACTTAGGTAAAAGCCCAGGTGGGTTAGCCTACTGGGCGTGTCTGCAGGGACAGACAGATGCTGATCAAAGAATCCCCTATTTTTCTGCAAAGATGTTCACTCTGCAGAGGCGATATAAAGGTTGTGGGCTAGGGCACGTTCAAATCATTACACGCACTCACACACGCCCACCTTTTTTCTGACTGCATGCCTTTCATGTAAGATTTCCAGATACTGGATTTGATTACTCATTCACAGAGGGAAAGGTTCTCTCTTTTTTTCTGATATGTACAGAGCATAACCATCCCCTGGCATTTCTATCCTCTATCATCACATGCTGCAGGGAATAAAACCATCCCCAGGCATTTCTATCTCTTCTGTATTGCTGTATTATATCTTCTTTTTTCTAAGCTGTTTATGAATAGCTGTCCTTTGTGGCTGGGTAATGATCGTAGGTTGCAGAAGGGATTTTTTTTTCTTTAGATTTTTTTATTGCATGAGTTGCATTGTTCAGTGCTTTTTTTTCTTACCAGAACGGGAGAATCATTTGGAATGATAATTCTCTTGTGGGAAGAAAATGTGGGACTGGGGAAATATGCTTTTCTCTCTGTGAAGGCCTTGTACTATGCACCCTTCAGTGTTTTAATATTAGAGGCAGCTCCTTCCTTTTTATTGGATTATGGTGTGATCAACCGGCTCTCAGACGGTATCTCCACTCTCCTACTTTCCTCGGATGTCACTAACCCGGTAACTTTATCTTAGAAAGGGGAGAAATAGGGCAGAATTGGTTCACAGGAGGGCAATCAAGGCAGTAATGATCTACAGAAGAAGCCATATGTGATGACTGAAGAGCCTAAGTATATTCATCCTAGAGCGGAGGAGCGTCAGGAAGTAAACCTATTTCAGTGGAAGGAGAGTTCTGAAACTAGCAGTCATGATGTGAAAGATACAAGGAGGAAGAAGCGGGAACAATGGAGAAATATATTTTTTTTCACAAAGAGTGATGAATGTCCTTGTGGAAAAAGTATGGAGACTCGGAAGATTGCTGCTGGAAAAAAGATGCAAGTGGTGTACTAGGGTAGCTTGAATGGCATTGCAGTTCATCCCTAAACAACAGAATTATGGGGCCAATACAGAGAGAGTAGCACGCCCTTCATAATGCGACATTTGCGCAGAACTACTGCTGGTGAGCAATGCAGGGAAGAGATTGGTGAGAGCGTTATCTGTGCAGAAAGTGGTGCACACACAGTAGCGCAATGCGTATTAAAATATCTACACGAATTGCGTGTATCGAAACGAGATGCTTATGAAGCCGTCAAGTATTTTGTCAGGATGTAGAAATGCGCAGAAGACCAGAAGGTGGTGCGCAGAGCTCAATAACATTGTTCTAACACCTCGTCGGAGGTGACGCAAAACTCCTGGCTCATGTAGGAAAAGACAACTTTGGCATGTGTGTGCTGGTGAAAACTCATTTCGTCGGCGTGAAGTTTGTGCTTATAGGAAATAGTTTGGTGTGTAGGAGAAAACGAAAATGCCATCTTTTGCTTCTTATCCCTTAGTGACTTTGCTCCTTGCATAGGCTAAAGCTCAACATGAAAGAAATGGGGAGAAATGACAGAGAAGCAAGACCTGGGAAATGCAGGAGAGGAGGATGAGGAAACACAGGCTCAGCCCGTTATGAGGTCCCGCTGATTGGTAAGGCTATTTCGAACAAGGGCAGCACTGGATGGACTATCGGAGAGGCATGTTGTGCTCAACTACCATTTTTGCACAAGAGCCATTTTTTCCTTGTATGAGGAAATTAAAGCTGATACAGATCCAGTTAATGACGTACCAGGGCTGGCAAAGTTACTGCATTACATTTTTGGAGCACTGGATCTTTCCAAAATGTTGTCTGAGTGGCCTGCTGAATGGAACAGGCATTTTAAGCAGGTGTTGCAGACCTTGAAAAATCGGATCAGGGATCATATCTGGTACCCTGAGCAGCAGGCAGGCTGGCAGGTGTTGAATGTGCACAACCTAACTGTGCCATTTTCCTTAGGTTTCCTTTGCTGCATATCGACATACAGTGTTTTTAGTTAACCCTGTGCAAGGATAATAACGTGCATCTTTAATGCTGGAAGGTCATGCCTGTAATGGATTTTGGGTATGCTTGGGATAGATGTGAGGTGGAAGATGTGAGCAAGGGATAAGAGCGCTGGGTTGCATTTGGGAATTTTATGTGCATCGCTACCAAAAAATGACAAGTCTCAGCTGAGCAGACTGGATGGGCCATTTTGATCTTTACCTTACATCATTTACAATACTTGCTTCCACTACCTTCAGAGAATCCACTCCATGCATTACACCTCGGAATTCTGCCCAATTTTTTTTTTTAATTCTGTGTGCAGTATTTTAAAATTCTGCAGAATTCTGCATGCTTTATTAATAAACTTTTTTTTTTCTCACAGAATTCCTCCTTCATAAAACTTAACTTCTCCTCTAGACTTCAAATTTCTCCTGTCTTTTTCCTCCTCAGCTCTCTTGCTCCAATCACATTTCTATCCCCAACCCATCCTTGTTTCCCCCCTCCCCCCCGTTTTCTCTCCAACTAACCTCTAGGCCCCAGACACCCCCTGACTCACCAGCAGCCCATCCCCAGCCCCCAGCAATCCCCCTGATTCATCAGACCCCTTCACCAGCCTCTAGCCACCCTCCGTTCATCTAATCTTCACTTCTAGAATAAGCTCAATTTTCACTATATTAACACTGATGTTAGGTCTCAGATTCGACTAGCACTCTTTATGGACTCGCGTCCTTTCTAGCGGTGCTGTCAATAACATCAATGACCTCAGTGTTTCTTTTAATTTTAAGGTGTGCTAACGATGCTGAGTTTATTAATAAATACAACGTGACTTAACTTAAAACCGTAGCCCTTTTTTTTGCAGCTTAGGTAAACTGGATCCCCTCTTGTATCTCTCTTCCAAAAAATGGCTCCAAAAGCTCTGAGACGCCGCGCATGCTACGGTTTTAAGTTAAGTCACGTATTTATTAATAAACTCAGCATCGTTAGCACACCTTAAAATTAAAAGAAACACTGAGGTCATTGATGTTATTGACAGCACCGCTAGAAAGGACGCGAGTCCATAAAGAGTGCTAGTCGAATCTGAGACCTAACATCAGTGTTAATATAGTGAAAATTGAGCTTATTCTAGAAGTGAAGATTGGACGAACTTTTTCTAGTACAACAGTCATTCGTTCAGAGAACAAGACCTCATATGGTTGTACCCTCCGTTCATCAGCAAGCCCCTCCCACTCACAGCAGCCCTTCTCCTGCCCCCAGCAACTCCCTTTCTCACCAGCAGCCCTTCTCCAGCCCCAAGCCAGCTCCTCACCTGACCCCTGATTGCAGCAACACAGCAGTGGGAGCACCCTTCTGTTTTGCTCCAATGGCTGTGCTGGGGTCACAAAGGAAGTGTACATTTCAAAACATGCCGGCGTCTGACTCTAGTACAGCCACGGAAGTTAACGGAAATACTCCTGCAACTGCATTGCTGCTAACAGTGAGATAGGATTGGGCACTCTTAAATGTTGTGCACCTGATCCTGCCTTGCTATCTGGCTCACCAAAGCCTGTGCAGAATTTTGTGTAGGTGGGGAATTCTGTGCAAATTCTTCATTGCACAAGTTATGCAGAATTGCCCCAGGAATAACTGCATCTATCAGGATTGGGCACCTTCATATCATGACCTTTTGCATCATCTCATCTCTCCTCTGCTGTAGATTGTTCGTATTTAGGTTAAGTCTCATCTCATATGGCTGTTCAGATCCCTCACCATTTTGATAGCTGCCCTCTGGGATGTGCCAATGAGGTCTCGTCAACCTGTGCACAGGCATTTTTGCCACCTTTTATTTTTATTTTTATTTTTTCTATTTATCATATTTTACGAAATACACCAAGCAAAACTTGGAAATAAGAAATACAAGCATTTGGTCTAACAGAGAATATCCATAGGATAATTATATAAACAAGGCAAAAACAACCCCCTAAGGGGAAAACGAAGGCCAAATACTAAATAGTCCACAATAAAGAAGGATCCAAGAATCACTAGTCCAGAGGAGTGGAAAGAGAAAAGAACTAAAGATACAAAACGGAACAAAATAGCAAAGCATATAATACATAAATGCCCCAACAGAAGACCCCCCCCCACTCCAGTCGACCCCAATCAGCCCTACAACTTCTTAGCATCCAAAAAGAAGCATAATTGAGAAGGTTCAAAGAAATGATATACAGAATTTTGATAATGAACAATACATTTACATGGAAATCTTAATTGGAGCTTTGCACCTAGTGTTACCACCTCAGTGCACAGCTCCAAAAATGTCTTCCTACGGACTTGTGTCCAACGGGACACATCCAGGAAAATCTGAATCTTTCCCCCCTAGAAAAGAAATACCAGTTTTCTTAAGAAACAAACATAACAACGCGTTCCTATCCTGAAGAAAAACAAAGGAGACTGATAATGTCGCTCTGGACCCTACTGTTTCAGATGACTGTTCCAACAATGCAGACAAATTCCCCAAATCAAGAGAATCCAAGGAAACATCAGCTTGGGGAGCAGGAACTGTAGCAGTAGCACCACTGGTGGCTCCAGATGATAAATAGTAAATCTTCTCCATAGGAGGAAAACCAGCTTCAGGGTAACCAAAAATGTCCTTTAAAAATCTGTGAAAAAGAGTCCTAGCCGGAGAGCCAGAAACACAGGGAAAATTCAGTATCCTCAGGTTTCAGTATCCTGGGAAGCGTTATCTAAATTTTCAGTCTTTCGTAGATATAACATCTTATCTTCTTAGAGCGTCCCCTGCTGCTCTTGTATCCGTTGAACGTTTTGGTCAAGCACAGTCAATTGTTCCTGCTGGTCATCGAGTCTCTTCTCCACACTTTCCAAACGAACGGGAAGCGGGGTCAGAGCCTGAAATGCCACAGCACACACCTGATGCACCGACTGGAGGGCAGACCAGATTGAAGCCAAGGTTACTTCTTGTGGACGCTGAAGAGGAGGGAAATCCAACTGAGGATTAGGACTAGAAGCAGAAGGAGCCAAACTCCCCCGATCTAAAACACCCATCTGAGGTTCCACTAGCAGAGCACCTGCAGAAGACGCCACACCAGCCGCCTCCGCTGAGCTCCCAAGGAGAAAAACACCAGCGACTACCGCTGCACCAGCAGCTACCTCACTGGGCGGAGGAGTAGAGGGGCCAGCAGGACTCAGTGAGATGTTGCTGCCCAGACCGAGGCTCACCTCTGCAATGGCCATGGGAACACCCTCCTTTGCCGCCGCATAGCTCTCCATCGTGTGCTGCCCCAACGGTAGACCTTCCTTACCCTTAACCTTCCGCTTCAGCATAGGGCAGGAGTGAAGCAAATTTTCCAAGCAAAGGAAGCAAGGTAAGTGGAGGAGTTAACACTGCGTCCTGTTACACCGCCATCTTCGATCCCCCATCTGCCATCATTTTTTAAGCATTTCTCTGGTTGTGGCCTCTACCTTAGTGCACTATTTTAGTGCCTTATTTATTTTTTTTATTATTTATTTACATTCTCTTATATACCGCGCTATTCTGCATCATTGCGGTTTACATTGAACAAACTGAAATTACATTGAACAGGGCATTATAACTTGGAGATAACTATTTTACAGGGAACATGGGCTATGGAGGGTTAAGTGGCTTGCCCAAGACCACAAGGAGCACCTGTGGGACTAGAAACCCCAGTCCTTCCGGCCCAAGGTTGCTGTCCTCTAGTGGGATTTGAACCCCCGACCTTCCGGCCTGAAGTACCTTGCCCCAACCACTAGGCCACTCCTCCACGCCTTGAGATCATCAGACATGATCACCCTCTTTGTATTTTATTATTCACTTGTTCCTAAGATCAACCATAAGGTGAGTCAATTCAGGCATACAAGTACTTTTTTTTGCCAAGGAGGCTTACAATCTAAATTGCACTTGGGGCAGTGGAGGGTGACGTGACTTGGCCAAGGTCACAGGGTGTCAATGGGATAAGCATGATTCGAACCCTGGCATGCCTGGTTTGCAGCTGACTGCTAACCACTATGCTCATCACAGCACAATCTCTTGACAGTAACTCTGTCGCATTGCTTCTGGCTTAAACTAATGAGAAGTGCGTTGTTCAGTCTTTTAGCTCCACAGAAAGATTCAGGAAAGGGATTTATTTATTTAGCTGTATTTATATCCCGCTTTTCACCGGGTCAAAGCGGTCAATTGGGGGATACATTTAACACAAGGGGATATGAGAGACATATGCTAATACTTACAGGGAACATGGGCAATGGAGGGTTAAGTGGCTTGCCCAAGACCACAAGGAGTGCCTACAGGACTAGAAATCCCAGTCCCTCCGGGCTGAGATTGCTGTCCCCAGGTGGGACTTGAACCCCTCCGGCCTGAAGTACCTTGTCCTAACCACTAGGCCACTCCTCCCCTAATAAAGTGGCTGCTCTTGATAAAGTGGCTGCTCTTGAAGTCTTTTTATTCAAACTGAGTCTCGCTGTATGAAGGTTGGGCGAGATTCTTTCTTAATGTAACCTTGCTGCTCTAGATGTTGTCAAATATTGTTGTACTCCTACTTCCCCTCTCTAATGTATTATGTGACGTCCACATTTCTGTTCTTTACATTGTCATTTGATGTCCTATCCGTGGTTTTAAGATACATATTGTCTCGACTCTGTAAACTCAGGTGCTGTGAACTGCTCCGAAGGCTACTGTCAGTTGAAGGGCGGTATACCAAATATGAAAAAAAATGTCAAGTAAATAAGCTACCTCTCCACACCCGGCGAATCTCTCTCCTGGTTAGTGCAGATCAGCTTCTTGGACTTCTGCACCACAGTTTTTGCTTTGAAACTTTTAGCTACCAAGTGTTCGACTGCTCCTCAAGCTTTTTACTTGATCACTTCTCGGTTTGTCTGTTCCCTCGGGGTACCCACTTCTACACATCTTCATGTCATCTGCAGATAGGCTCACAAGGATATTGTGATATCCCCAGTCAGTCAACCATTTTTTTAATCCAGTCCACAACCTTGGGACCCATTGCCACAATGCTCGGTTTATCTACGAGCTTCCAATGCTGAACAAGTCCACCTTATCCTGTACATTCCCAAATCGAATTCTCTAGACATCTGGTCTAAGAAATTGAGCAGATTTGCTTCTCATCTGCCTCTGGTGAAACCATGTATACCGCAAGCTGCTGGTGTCCCACCATCCCTGGATGTTGCTAGTCAGCAGTGACTGAACCCTGTGCCTTCCCTGGGTGTCACTAACCACCTCTCCCCAGCTTTGAGAGATGTTTAATTTTAGTAGCTTTACCCTCTTTTCTAGCTGAGCTTAGTAAGTACTCTCAGATCCTTTGCCAGTGATTGGCACGGTGATGGCAGGAGTCCTGCTAAATGCACCTCTTTATGGATTAGGCAGGCTGGCTGCTGCTTTAGGCTCCCCCTCTTCCCTCCCTTTCTTGATTCCTCTCCTTGCCTCCCTACCTGTGTGTATGGTGTGATGAATGCAATCTCCAGGAACAAGCAGGAATGAGTCTTCACATATGGGTACGTCGGTACCGACGGAGCCTGCATGGGAACGCTCCCCAGCGTCCAATCAGAAAGCTTTTGGGAGCATCCCTCAGCGCCTGCGTGCTGCCTTCCCGCCTTTCCAACTGTCTCTCCTCAGTTTTCGTTTTTCCGCGGAGACGGCAGGACGTCTTCCTGTCACCGCAGAAAATGTTTTCTTTAAATCTTTTACTCTTTGTTTTCTTGTGGTCGCGGCTGTTTCCCCGACTCCACCGGCACCGGTTTTTTCTTTTCTTTTTCCTAAAACTCAGAGTTTTTTCCCCTCTGTTTCTGTCTTGAATTTTTGGGCCTGTAAGGCCTCTCCATTATGGAGCCGCCTTCTCCTAAGAAGGCTACAATTTTATGAGAAGAAATTCTCCATTTCGAGTTTCCCTCGATGCAGTTTTCCCTTCCAGTGTAAGGGCACCGACCATTTCTTCTCTGCAGGATCAGGTAACCCACAAACAGTCTGTAGGTCTCATGCCAAGCATGATGACGGCTCCGGCCTTGCCCTCAAGACCTCATTGGCTTCAAAACCCCGGCGGGAGTCTTCGGTCTCCAAAGCCTTTCAGGGGTTTCATGTTGTTCCTGGGGCTCACCCCTCACAGAACATACCTGAGCCATGCTCGGGGGTGGCATCCGCTTCAAGCGGTACCGATAACCCGGCATCGGCACTGGTGTTGAGCGATCCACTTCTCACCAGGGATTGTCATCTGATGTACTCGGTGCCTTTGGGACCGATCGATACCCAGATTGACTTTCCAGTATCGGCAGCTCCGTCGATATGACCCCTGACGTCGGTACCATCTAGACATGCATCGATAGATTCGCTGCCTTCGATGCCGAGTCTAGAATCGATATCTAGTCTGGAAGACGGGGTACCGACGTGTCTCGGAACCGACACGCACCGATTCCGGATGCGCGGTACCGAGGATATTCACCGAGACTTTCGAGTTTCCTCAGTACCATTTGAGCAGCCTCCGATGACTGTTTCGATGTCGGTATCGCCTTCGATTCTGGCTCAGCTACCGGTATCGGTGTCGATGCTGGTACCTGCAGTAACATCGGGACCAGCTCCATCCATGCTTTTTTCACCAGGATCGCTCCTTTCTATACCTAGTTTGGAGTCGATACCTAGCATGGACGATACAGTACTGACGGTTTCAGGTCATACCCGCCAGTCCCAGTATCCATTCCTTAGAGATCCTGTTTTGCACCGGACAAGTACTGGTGCCCAACCTAGTTCTTCGAGTTTAGCCTGTCCAGGGATTGTTCCCATTGGAGATCCTTCTTTTCAGAAATTTCTCCTTGACATGGCAACATTCCTGGCTATTCCTATCCTTGGCTATGATCCTACACAAGGCTTTTCTGAGGAAAAGGAAAATATAATGCTCCCTTTACATCATTCTTTACAGGATCTTCTTCTGAAAATATGGGAAACACCTTTAAGGGCTTCCTCACCTTCTACAGCAACTGCTCTTCTGTATCAGGTGCCCCCCTCTCCAGGGTTTCAAAAGACTCAACTTCCCCATCATTCCATTGTAGTGGAATCAGCAATGAGGAAGGTGAAAAGCAAGAAGAAGCATTCTTCTTTCCCGCCAGGTCGTGCATCTAGAACACTAGATGCCTTTGGACGTCAAACCTTCCAAACATCTATGCTGGCAACAAGGATTCTCTCATATATTTTTTATATGATTCTATCCCTTCAGGAGGTCACAGAGAAATTATCTCTTTTGACTCCTTTTCTTTCAGAGCCCAAGGCTGCAGACTATTCTTTGCTTCTTAGTCATAGCCAGAATATCTCTAGGTTTCTTTCTCGTGCTTCCCTAGACTCCTTTGAGTCTGTTAGCAGAACATCTGCTATAGCCATAGGAGCACGACGTAGAGCCTGGTTCCAAGCTTCAGACTTGAGCAGATGGGCACAACAAAGACTGGCTAACACTCCTTGTACTGGAGAAAATCTCTTCAACAAGGAGTCTTTGCGTCAGGTTGCTCATTGCTCCACTGACTTCTCTGCTTCTGAGGGCCATCCTAAACCTTCTCCTTCCCCAGCAGGTAAGAAGTGCCCTACCAAACCTCCTTTTCCTAAAAGAAGAAGGTTTTATTCTTCTCCTGCCCATCATGCCGATGTTCCCAAACAGGGGAAACCTCGCCCTGGTCTGAAGAATCCAAACTCAAGCCAGGAAAATTAACCCTCAATAGGGTTCCAATTAATCTGTTATAACATACAGTTCACTTCTTCTCATTAGAAGTTTTTTCACTGTTTTTTCATTTAAACCTCTACACTTGGATTCCTGTTTCCAGGACATCCACTTGTTTTTAGGTATGCTGAGCTGTCAGGATATTCATGTCTATGGGTCACAGGATTTTTCTCCTCTTCCTACTCTGAAGAGAGGTTTGCCAACTATCTCATGATAGTTTTTCTGTACCACCATGAATTTTTCCTTCTACAGACTTACCATATGGCAAGTCTCACCTCAGCTCCTATTTTTTCTTTACCTTCTTTCCAGGGTTTCCCTGTAAGAGTGGTATCATACCAATGGAAGGCTTTCTTAGCCTTTCCAGTTTTCCATTCCAGTGTAGAGTTCTTTCTCTTGAGTAAACCCCTTTTTTCCTGATCTGGGCAGCTTGTCAGACAGGGACAGGATATTCTCCTCTTGTTCTGTCTGTTCTCTCTGTTAAAAACAGAAAGATCTTTCTGCTCTGCCATTCAGCAGCTGCCCATGCCGGAGCTTGTGATAAGGAAGCTTATCATAGCTCAAGAAGGGGCTATAGAAAAGGTGAAGTGTCTCTGAACAAGCAACCTGTCAGTGCTGTAGAAATAAGAAAACAGAATTTTCCCATAAAAGACTACCAGTCCCAGAATGCACCAGGTTTCCAACAGCCATTAGAGGAGCTGAAGTGGGGAAACGTGTGTTCAATCAGGAGGGCTATGAGGTAATCCCTAAGCACTCAGCTCAAAGGGCAGGGCCTGATTCAGCACAGCTGCGCTGTGTTAGGGAGGAGCACTCATCTAAGCAGAATAAGAGTAGAGTTTATTCTACAGATGACCATCTTCATGATCACCTTGGATATCCAGAGAATTGTCCTCAATATCCTGAGAATCAGCTTGAGTTTGATCATCAGTTTCATCTGAAGGATCATCAGAAGCAGAAGCCAAACCGGACGGACAGAGAGGGAAAGAGACCCTTTGGAAGAAGGAAGAGAAAAGCCTTTGAGAGGTCTAGAAGAGTCCAAAGCAGTACGTATACTGGGAGGTATTCCAAGGGCCAGCATACACCATTGGACTGGGGAAAGCCAGAGGAATGGTGCTGCAGAGCTAGGAATCTCCAGAGGGTACCTGTGAGGGAGACGGCTGCACGTGGAAGGGACCCTAGGACCCGTGCCAGAAGGTATGTGAAGAGAGATCCAGTGTCCAGGGATCTGGATTGGAAGGCTGGACATAAGAACTGGACTACATACTGGCCAGGCTATATAGAGAGGAACTCTAGCAGCAATGGAAGCTCAGGTATGAACACTGATCTATGCCCTAGCTATAACCTTGAAAGACAGCAGGGAAACAAGTATTCTCCTGAAAATGCTCCATTGAGAGATTCATCTGTGCCAATCCATGATATTGAACCCATGCTTGTCGAACAAGGGGGAATAATAGCAGATGAGGATCCTGTTTATATGGACTGCTCTCTATCTAAACTCCGTTGGTAACTTTCTGTTATAAAGTACAGCAACCATCACAAAGAAATACAAATTTGTTCTTTAATCTACTCAGAAAAGCTCCTGAAGCAGGATTTGACCCACACAGTGGAAGGCAAGCCAGCTAAGGAGTTTCAGCTGGATAACTGCTAGCAATTAAGCCTTACCTAATTGCTTGTGAGCTAGGAGAGAATCACTTCTGTATCTATGTGGGAAGTAATCAGAAGTTAACCTGAAAAGAACAGTTTGTTTCTTGCTTTGTGGCTTTTCATTTGTTGTTTTCCTGATTTTGACTTTGTTTTTCCAAGTTAACACTGGAAGCAAGTTACCTAATTTATGTGCTACCAAGCATCTCCAGGAACAAGCAGGAATACGTCATCACATATGGGTACGTCGGTACCGACGGAGCCCGCGCGGGAAAGCTCCCCAGCTTTTCAGATTAAAAGCTTTTGGGGCCTCCCACTGCACATGCGCGCTGCCTTCCCGCCTTCCTGAGCAGCTCTCGTCAGTTTCTTTTTTTCCGCGGAGCCAGCAGGTCGTGTTCCTGTCACCGCTGAAGAAATTGTTAATTTTATTGTTTTCTTTAGACCGCGTACCTGCCTTCCCCATTCTGAAACCGGTACTGCCGGTCTCTCTTTCTTTCTTTTAAAAAAAAAAATATATATATTTTTCTTTTCTTCAGCACAGCTTGGTACTTTGTTAGGCCTTCAGGCCAACACAATTTCTCCTCATGGAGAAGCCAGTTCCTGGTTTTAAAAAGTGTACCAAGTGCAGTGCTGTCATTCCTCTTACAGACACCCATGAATGGTGTCTTAAATGTTTAGGACCTGACCATTCCATACCGGACTGCCCATCCTGCTCCCAGATGTCGAAACGTGGATTGCAGAACCGGGCCAACAAGTTCCATGTGCTGTTTCCTTCAGAAGCATCACAGTCATCCAGGTCTTCCTCTCCGGATGGATCTCAGGTAACCAAAACTCCAGTGGGCAAATCCTCTAAAAGCAAATCTCTTTCTAAAGATCGAGAGGCTCTCAATTCTGAGTTCGAGGATTCTGCCCAGGCCAAAAAACCCCGGCGGGAGGCTCCGGCCTCCAAAGCAATCATGGGGTCACAGGTTGACATCGATGGCGCGGCCTCGACAGATCACCTGTTGTACTGCTCTGGGGTACCGGCCCATACCGGTACCGACATCCAGGCAGCAGTGGCGTCTATGGGCAATACTGTCCAAGTCATGCAGCAGGCCATTCTGGCTTTTATTAATGCTGCTATGCCCTCGGTACCGCAGCCAGCGGTACCGGGTCCGGTTCCGGTAATGGCTTCCATACCGGAACCGAGGCCATCGTCTTCCAAACGCAGATCGGTTCCGCATGCCGGATCCGGGCTTTTGCCCGGTACCGATCCCATACCCGGTACGCCCGATGTCGATACCGAACGGTATGCGTATCGTGCGTTGGAAGCACATAGAGGATACTCTGCTTCTTCAGAGGATTTTAACTCCTCTGATGATTCTGATGAGTTCTCCCTTGATCTTCCTGAGGAGCCTTCTTCTCCTAACAGGAGAATGTCTCCACCAGAGGATTTGTCCTTTCAGGACTTCATCATAGAAATGGCTAAAGGTCTTTCTATTGCTTCATCCTCTGAAAAGGAACCCAGATCAAAGAAACTGGATATTTTAGGATACTCTAAGTCTCCTAAAGAGGCAGTCACCCTGCCTATCCATGAAATCCTTCAAGAACACTTGATGGACTTATGGGAGGCTCCTCTAACATTGTCTCCTTCTTCTCGCAGGTTGGACACCATGTACCGTGTCCCCCCTTCTCCTGGTTTCCAAAAAACCCAGTTGCCTCACCATTCTATTGTGGTGAAGTCTGCAATGAAGAAGATAAAGAGTACCAAAAGGCACTCTTCTACTCCTCCAGGGCGAGAATGTAAGACTCTAGACTCTTTTGGCAGGAACATTTTCCAGGCTACTATGCTTATAGCCAGGATTAATTCCTATAGTCTTTACATGGGCATGTTTCTCAGTGAAATCGCTCTAAAAGTTCGGCATTTTGCCCCCTTTCTCCCTGAGGATAAGAGGGAGCAGTTCATTTCCTTTTGGATATTTCAAAGTTCTCCAACAGGGCAGCTTTTGATTCCTTTGAGGGTGCTGGTAGGGCTTCGGGCATTGCTATAGCAGCCCGACGTCTTGCTTGGCTCCAGGCTTCTGATCTAGAACCTTGGGTCCTAGATGGCTTAAGAAATCTGCCCTGTACAGGTGAGAACTTATTTGGTGAGGAGTGGCAAATTAAGGCCACTCAAATGGATGCAGAAAATGCCACCTTAGATAGACTTTCTAAGTCTACCTCCACTCCTGCCAGGAAGAAGTCTTTTAAGAGGCCTTATTACAAGAAGTCCAGATTTTCTACAAATACTGGCCAACAATCCTCTCAGCCTCGTTTTGCTGCTAAACGTCAGCAACCTAAACAGGCAAGGTCAAAGCCGGCGGCGTCTGCTACGCCTCAGCAGGCTCCACCCCCTCAGGGGTTTTGACTTGCCCCTAGAGAACTTAACTTTTCTGGCTCTAGAACAACCAGAGCCCCTCACCATACCCGGAAGGTTAGCTCACTTTGCTCCCAGATGGGAGCAAATTACATCAGAGCAATGGACCCTCTCTATCATCAGAGAGGGTTACAAACTCCATTTTTCCGACCTTCCTCCTTATACTATGGTGAGGCAGTTCAATTCTCCCCCATCTCTCCTGGCCCTCTTGGGTCAGGAAGTCTCCTCCCTCCTTGCCCAGGGGGCAATAGAGGAGGTCCCTCTTCTTCAACAGGGGACGGGATTCTACTCCCCTTATTTTCTAATACCAAAGAAGACAGAGGGCTTCAGACCAATTCTGGATCTGAGAGAATTGAACAAATTTCTTTTCAAGGAGAAATTCAAAATGCTTTCTCTGGGCATTCTCCTTCCATACCTTCAGAGTCAGGATTGGCTTTGTTCTCTAGATCTAAAGGATGCGTATACACACATACTCATCCACCCATCCCACAGAAAATACCTTCGATTTCTGTTTCAGGGAAAACATTTCCAGTACAGAGTACTCCCCTTCGGTCTAGCCTCTGCTCCAAGAGTGTTCACCAAATGCATGGCAGTCGTAGCTGCCTTTCTAAGAGGCCTGGGAATTTTCATATTCCCATACCTGGACGACTGGCTCATCCGAGCTCCCTCTCAGTCCCAGGCCCAAATTTCCCTGGACCGCACAAGGCGTCTTCTGCAGTATCTAGGACTGGTAGTAAACCTTCCCAAGTCTCAACTAATCCCTACTCAGTCTCCCGAGTTCATAGGGGCCCAGTTAGACACCATCACTGCAAGGGCCTACCTGCCTCAGGTCAGGGCCCAACGCCTGCTGAGTTTGGCCTTCCAAGCTCAGTCCAGCAGTCATTTGACAGCCCGGGAAATGCTGCGACTTCTGGGCCACATGGCCTCCACGGTACATGTGGTGCCCTACGCTCGTCTGCATATGAGAGCAGCTCAATGGACCTTGGCCACCCAGTGGACTCAAGCATCTGGAGCGCTCTCCGACCAAATACTCACCTCAAGCCGTCTATTTTGGTCCCTCCAATGGTGGACATCCACCAAGAATCTGTTGTTGGGGGCCCCCTTCCAACCTTTGTTGTCCCAAGCAACCCTCACAACAGATGCCTCCCAGACAGGGTGGGGAGCTCATCTTCAGAACCTCTCCACTCAGGGCACTTGGTCTCCGCAGGAGGCCACCCTTCATATCAACCTCCTGGAACTGCGAGCAATTTACCTTGCCCTCAAGGTCTTCTATACCCTCCTTGTCAATCTGACTGTCCTAGTTCAGACAGACAATCAGGTAGCCATGTTCTATATAAACAAACAAGGAGGGACAGGCTCTCTGTCGCTTTGCAACGAAGCTCTCAGAATATGGGCCTTCGCCAGAGAGCATGAAATTCACCTTCTTGCAGTGTATCTTCCAGGAGTTCAAAACTCTCGTGCAGACAGACTCAGTCGAGTTCTGCTTCCACACGAATGGTCCCTACATATGGACCAGATACGCAGAATCTTTCAGGAATGGGGGACCCCGGACATAGACCTCTTTGCAAGTCCGTGGAATGCCAAACTTCCCCGGTTCTGTTCCAGAACTCAGTGTCAGGGAGCTCAGGCCCACGATGCCTTCCTCCTGCATTGGGGTCAGGAATTCCTCTATGCCTTTCCACCCATTCCTCTAATATCCAAGACTCTGTTCAAGCTCCAGAGGGATCACGGGACTATGATCCTCATAGCTCCCCGCTGGCCACGCCAGGTGTGGTTCCCTCTACTTCTGCATCTCTCCCAGGGATCCTCCCTGGACCTGGGAGCTGCGCCAGACCTTCTGTCTCAGGAGGAGGGGACTTTGTGGCACCCAAACCCCAAATCCCTACATCTCAGAGCTTGGTTACTGAAGGCCTAAGTCTTCAAGACTTTAATCTTTCTCAACCTGTGACAGATATCCTTCATGCCTCTAGGAAACCTTCCACGAGGCGTTCTTATGCTTTCAAATGGAAACGTTTTTCCATTTGGTGTGCTCAGCAGGGTCTTGACCCTCTAGCACTTCCTTTGAATTCCCTCTTGGACTATCTCCTGCATCTTTCAAATGCAGGCCTTAAGACGAATTCAGTAAGGGTCCATTTGAGTGCTATTGCAGCATCCTTAAAACCTATAAATGGACAACCTGTCTCCTCTCATCCTCTTGTTTCACGTTTCATGAGAGGCCTGACTCTAACTAAACCTCCCATCCGACCTCCTCCGGTAGCATGGGATTTGAACCTAGTTCTAGGTCAGCTTATGAAGCCACCTTTTGAGCCTTTGGACTCTACCTCCTTCAAATTTCTTTCCTGGAAGGTTGTTTTCCTTATTGCAGTCACTTCGGCTCGCCGCATCAGTGAACTGCAGGCTTTAGTGGCTCATCCACCTTATACTAGGTTTCATCATGATAAGGTGGTCCTTAGGACGAATCCCCACTTTATGCCCAAAGTGGTCTCGCCCTTTCATCTTAATCAAGAGGTATATCTACCTGTCTTTTTCCCGGCTCCTCATGCATCCAGTGCAGAGAGGAACCTTCATACTCTGGATTGTAAAAGAGCTCTTGCCTTTTACCTCAACAGGACTCAACCACATCGAAAGTCTTCCCAACTTTTCGTGGCTTTTGATCCTTCTCATTTGGGACTTCCAGTCACCAAGCGTACACTTTCCAATTGGATCGCTCAGTGTATTTCTTTTGCTTACCAGAGTAAGAACATTTCTATGGAGGGCCATGTCACAGCTCACAATGTGAGGGCCATGGCCACTTCTATGGCTCATCTTCACTCTGTGTCCATAGATCAGATCTGTCGAGCAGCCACTTGGGCCTCGGTTCATACCTTCACAGCCCATTACTGCTTGGACAAGGACTCCCGCCGGGATGCCTTGTTTGGTCAGGCTGTCCTCAAACACCTGTTCCATACTTAAACAACTCCTGCCCACCTTCCCTGGATGGATGCCTGAGATCCATGCGAAGATGGTTTACCCTTGGAGGGGGATCTCCCAGGCATCTTAGCTAGGGAGTCCCCATATGTGATGACGTATTCCTGCTTGTTCCTGGAGATAGCACAGTTACTTACCTGTAACAGGTGATCTCTGGGAACAGCAGGAATTAGTCATCACAACCCACCCACCTCCCCTTGGAGTTGTATGTCTATCTATCTTCCTGTCCTCTCTCTCTATTGTCTCAGCTTTAAACTCGAACTGACGAGAGCTGCTCAGGAAGGCGGGAAGGCAGCGCGCATGTGCAGTGGGAGGCCCCAAAAGCTTTTAATCTGAAAAGCTGGGGAGCTTTCCCGCGCGGGCTCCGTCGGTACCGACGTACCCATATGTGATGACTAATTCCTGCTGTTCCCAGAGATCACCTGTTACAGGTAAGTAACTGTGCTATATCTGTGTTGGGAGAAATAACCCCATAAATAAATATCTTATTGGCCTTACCCAAGAGCACAACTAAATTATTGTCAGCATCTGTGTCTGGTGTGAATGAACTACATTGCCCACAATACCTTGCAAATCATATAGAAATATGCACTTGCAAGAGTGTGAAGATTCTCACCCAGGCAGCCGTCTGACAAGCTTCAATGATTGGTCTACTGGTACTTTTCTATAAGTTCCAGTATTGTCTTCCACTACTTTTTGTCTAACCTTAGTAGTGCTTCCAAGATAGTGCTCATCTATCTTGGATAATCCTTATAACTTCTTTTCTGCCATCTCCAAATCCTTGGAGTTGGCAGCATAGTTGATCGGGCGGCTGGTTGTCTCCAACAGCCAGTTTGCTTTCCCAACTCTCCTGCATAATGCTCTCTGCAATCCTACAGAGAAGCTTTCCACTATGGGCCCTTGCTAGAGAGCATGAGGGTTTTTTCTCTAATGACTGTCCTATATGGTTGAAAAAGGCTTCCTCAGTCACCTCCCATGAATGTGAGAGTTCTTTACACCCTTCTATTTCCTTTTAATAAAGGGTATAAGCCTTTCCTACGTGACAGTCTAAAGAGTTACCAAATTCCTACAGGAAATATGTTTTTTCCTTGCAGCTTGTCCTCATGGTGTCCTAATCCTTCATGGACAGCACCTATTTAACTAAATAACGCATGATACCCCACCCCTTGTCCTCAAGTGGGTCTACCTGGTGTCTCTTCCTATGCGTATTCTGTCCCTTCACCATGTTAGAGTTCTACTGGACTCAGGACTTGCTGTTTACAGACTAATATTATCCTCTGTTTTCTCGCAACCAGCCTGGTTATTTTACTGGGTAGCATTCTACTCCATCTTAACCAGAGCGAATAGATTCTCTATATCTTCTCAAGTAGGTTCCACCTTCTTGTTATAAGATGAATCATTCCTTTTCACATCTTCCATGTGAAGATTCCTGTAGACATATCTCTTTCTGCTTAATTGCAGACATTTCTCTTTAGACCTATATATATATTCATATAGGTTCATATGTCTATATGCTTTCTTTAGATGCATATGTCTGTCAGCCATGTGTGCATAGACTATACCCCCTGGATCGCGCCATAAACATATCTATCTATCTATCTATATATTTCTACACATATATATATATGTGTTTATCTCTTATTCACATACTTATCTCTCTACCTGTCTGTGCTCATAAAGGTATTTTTTCCTTCCTATCTGTTCCAGACAGTGGGTTTTCACATATTCATACTATTTCACAGTATGTTTCGGTTTTATGCACACAACCACTGCTGTGGTACTGACAGCTTTTACCATAACCTTAGGTTCAGGTATCCCTGAAGCTCCCTATTCCTTTATCTTCCTACCTCTCGTTAGTTAGGACAGACATGGGGGATCTCCAGTAGCTCTGAGGTTTCCAACTCCTCAGACATCTGTCCTTCCTTGGGATTACGGGGCATTTCTCCATACCCCTTCTTCCCTCAAGGACTAAGCCAATTTTGTCGAACTCGGTCAGTCTTCCTCTTTTGCTCCTAACTATAATTAACTCTGTAGCCAAAAGAGTTTTCAGCTTTTCCATAAAGCTTTCTACTAACCGTTTTTGTTCTTCCCCAGTTGAATCCTGGGGTCACCTGTCAGTTCCAGATTTTGACCTTCAACTCACTTCTGTGAGGTCATCTTGAAGATTCCTCTACTGGATCCCCAGTAGATTCCATCAGCCTCTCTACTTCCTGCAATCCAGTAGGTGAGATCCATATGGTGATTGTTCATTTCAATACATTTCATGATGCTCCTCATATATACAGGGACTCCTTGTCTGTAGTCCTTTTTTAAGTCAGCTGTCTCCTACAGCTCCTCTCTTCTTCAACTCCTACACTCCATCCTCGGGATGCCTGGGCATATGAGGTGGAGTATGTTTCAATCACCAACATGCTAGGGCTCCAGGCATCTTAGCTTGGGAGTCCCCATATGTGAAGACTCATTCCTGCTTGTTCCTGGAGATAGCACAGTTACTTACCTGTAACAGGTGATCTCTGGGAACAGCAGGAATAAGTCTTCACAACCCACCCACCTCCCCTAGGAGTTGTATCTCTCTATCTCTCTTCCTTTCCTCTTTCTCTCTTTTGTCTCAGCTATAAAACTCAACTGAGGAGAGACAGTTGGGAAGGCAGCACGCAGGCGCTGAGGGATGCTCCCAAATGCTTTCTGATTTGACGCTGGGGAGCGTTGCCGCGCAGGCTCCGTCGGTACCGACGTACCCATATGTGAAGACTTATTCCTGCTGTTCCCAGAGATCACCTGTTACAGGTAAGTGTGCTTTGTTCTTCAGACCTGGTTTTCATCTGCCTGGGTCACGTCTGGTGCCTTGTGTGATGAATGTATTTTGCCTGAGGCCTGATGTTTATGTCCATGTGCTTCAGGTTTGCAGGCAGAAAGTCTGGAGTGTGTCCATGTGGGTGTAATTAGGCCTGTTTGCGTTATGTGCTAGCCTGTAAAGCATAGTTACACACCTGTAACAGGTGATCTCCAGGAACAGCAGGAATTTAGTCTTCACATATGGGTATCGGTACCAACAGAGCCTGTGTGGGAATGCTCACCAGCGTCCAATAGGAAAGCTTTTGGGAGCATCCCACAGCGCCTGCCTTCCCGCCTTTCCCAACTGTCCCTCTCCAGTTGAGTTTATAGCTGAGACAAGAGAGAGGGAAAGAGAAAGAGAGAGAGATAGAGATACAACTCCTAGGGGATGTGGGCGGGTTGTGAAGACTAAATTCCTTCTGTTCCCGGAGATCACCTGTTACAGGTGAGTAACTATGCTATCTCCAGGAACAAGCAGGAATGTAGTCTTCTCCCTAGTTGCACATGCCAGGCAGATGGCCCCAGAAAGTTGTGTGCCGTTGTGAAACGGCTCCACTTCCCCCCATGGATCTCTGGCATCCTACCAGGGATGGTGGGTAGGAGTTGATTAAGTGTGGAGCAGGTGTTGAAGAACAGCCTGACCAAACAAAGCATCCCGGCGGGAGTCCTTGTCTAAGCAGTAATGGGCTGTGAAGGTATGAATCGAAGCCCAAGTAGCTGCTCGACAGATGTCGTCGATAGAGACAGAGTGACGATGAGCCATTGAGGCTGCCATGGCTCTCACATTGTGATCTGTGACATGGCCTTCAAGAGGAAGGTTCTTACTCTCATAGGCAAAAGATATACACTGTGCAATCCAGTTGGACAGTGTTCTTTTGGAGACTGGAAGTCCCAAATAACTAGGATCAAAAGCAACATAGAGTTGAAAGGATTTTCTATGTTGCTGTGTCCTTTGCAAGTAAAAGGCCAAAGTATGAAGGTTCCTTTCTGCATTTGAGGCGTGAGGCCTTGGAAAGAATACAGGAAGTTAAACCGCTTGGTTCAGATGAAAGGGCGAAACCACCTTTGGCATAAAGTGTGGATGAGTCCTAAGGACTACCTTATCATGATGGAACCTTGTATAAGGAGGATCAGCCATCAAGACTTGCAAGTCACTGATGCGACGTGCTGATGTGATTGCAATGAGAGAGAGAACTTTCCAGGAAAGGAATTTCAAAGAGGTAGTGGCTAATGGTTCAAAGGGTGGTTTCATGAGCTGCCCAAGTACCAGATTCAAGTCCCATGCCACCGGTGGTGGCTTAATGGGAGGCTTCGTTAAAAGAAGGCCTCTCATAAATCTCGCTATGAGGGGATGAGAGGAAATAGGTTGTCCATTGAGAGGCTTGAAAGAAGCTGCAATAGCACTCAAATGGACTCTCACTGAATTAGTCTTAAGCCCTGCATTTGATAAATGAAGGAGGTACTCCAGTAATGATTCCAGAGGTATTGCAAGAGGGTTAAGAACCTTCTGCGAGCACCATATGGTAAACCTTTTCCACTTGAATGCTTAAGAGCGTCTTGTGGAAAGTTTCCTGGAAGCATGAAGGATATCCTTCACCTGCTGGGAAAGGTTAAGACCGTGAAGTTCTAGGTTTTCAGCAACCAGGCCCTGAGATCCAGAGACTGGGGATTGGGATGCCACAACATCCTGTCCTCTTCAGAAAGGAGATCTGGAGTAGATCCTAACTCCAGAAGTGGAGCTTGAGAGAGATGTAGAAGCAGAGGGTACCACATTTGCCGTGGCCAACGTGTAGCTATGAGGATCATATGACCTCTATCTCTCTGAAGCTTGAACAGGATTTTGGGAATTAGGGGAATGGGTGGAAAGGCATACAGGAAGTCCTGACCCCAATGGAGGAGGAAAGCATCCCTGGCCTGACAACCTCGAGCCAGAAGTCTGGAACAGAACCGGGGAAGTTTGGCATTCAGCGGACTTGCAAAGAGGTCTATGTCCGGGGTTCCCCAAATTTGAAAACTTTTGGCCACCTGATCTGCATGGAGAGACCATTCGTGTGGAAGCAGAACTCGACTGAGTCTGTCTGCCCAAGAGTTTTGAATGCCTGGAAGATACACCGCAAGGAGATGAATCTGTTGCTCTCTGGCAAGGGCCCATAGTTGTAAAGCTTTGTTGCAGAGCGACAGAGAGCCTGTTCCACCCTGCTTGTTCACATAGAACATAGCTACTTGATTGGCCGTTTGAACTAGGACTGTCTTGTAGCTGAGCTGGGTGTGAAATACTCGAAGTGCAAGGAAGATTGCTCTGAGCTCCAGGAGATTGATATGGAGATAGGCCTCCTGTGGAGTCCAGGTGCCCTGGTTAGAGAGGCCCTGCAGGTGGGCTCCCCAACCCACCTGTGAAACATCTGTTGTTAGAATGGCTTGGGGTGGGGGTTGCTGAAAAGGAGACCCCACCAAAAGGTTTTTGGGTGACTGCCACCATTGGAGGGACAAAATAAGGCGATCTGAGTTTGCTATTTTGTCTGACAGGCAACCTGACGCCTGAGTCCACCGAGTGGATAAGGTCCACTGGGCTGCCCTCATATGGAGGCGAGCATAAGGAACCACATGCACGGTGGATGCCATGTGGCCTAGCAACTGTAACATTTCCCGAGCAGTGAGGTGAGGTTTTAGCACTGCTTGGGAAGCTAACTGCACAATGCAAAGGCAGCGGGGCTGTGGAAGGTAGGCCCTTGTCTGTCTGGTAACCAGAAGAGCTCCTATAAACTCTAGGAATTGAGTGGGAGCAAGGTTGGACTTTGGGAAGTTTATGACAAGTCCCAAATACTGAAGGATGCGCATTGTGCGAGATAGAGCAACCCTGGCCTCTGGCTCTGAAGGGGCTTGAGTGAGCCAGTCGTCTAAGTTTAAAGGGAAGATGAATATTCCCAGGGTGCGGAGAAATGCTGCTACCACAGCCATGCATTTTGTGAACACCCTTGGTGCAGAGGCCAGGCCAAAAGGAAGAACCCCCTGTATTGGTAGTGCTTCCCTTGAAACAGGAATTGAAGGAACTTTCGGTGAGTTGGATGGATGAGAATATGAGTGTACGCATCCTTGAGATCTAGAGAACAAAGCCAATCCTGACTCTGAAGGTATGGCAGCAGAGTTCCTAGAGAAAATATTTTGAAATTCTCTCTGAACAGGAATTTGCTCAATTCTCTGAGGTTTAGAATGGGTGTGTGTCCTCCTGTTTTCTTTGGAATAAGGAAATAGGGGGAGTAAAACCCTGCACCCCATTGGGGAATGGGTACCTATTCTATTGCCCCCTGAGCAAGGAGCATAGTGACTTCTTGACCTAACCAGTCATTGAGAGAGGTCTGAGAATTGAACTGTCTTACCATTGTAGAAGGGGGCATGCTGAGGAAATGAAGCTTGTACCCCTCTCGTACAATGGACAGAGTCCAATTTTCTGCTGTTATCTGACCCCATCTGGGGGCAAAATGACATAACCTTCCTGGGATGGTGGAGGGTTCTGGGCCGTTCAGGGCCAGGAAGGCAAAGTTCTCTAGACAGGAGTCAAAGCCCCTGTGGAGGCTGAGTCTGCTGAGCCGGTTGAGGCTTAGCTGCTTTTGGTTTCCTTTGTTGCCTAGGTGGTTGGTGCTGTCCCTTTTGGGCAGACTGACCTAAACGATGTCCCTGCTGGGTATAGGAGGGATAAAACATTTTCTTCTTGCTGAAGAATGGTTTCTTAGAGGATCTTTTCCTCGCAGGATCAGCTGTAGATTTAGACAATCTATCCAAAGTGATATTGTCAGCATCTATCTCATTAGCTTTTTCCTGCCAATTCTTGCCAAAGAGATTCTCTCCTGTGCAAGGTATATTCCCCAGTTTGTCCTGTACCTAGATTTCCAAGTCGGATGCCTGGAGCCAGGCAATTCTACGTGCACCTATGGCAATAGAGGTTCTGCTTATGCATTCAAAGGCTGCACGATTCACAAACTTGGAAACATCCTGAGCATGTTTAACAAAAGCAAGATAATATTGCCTTTTATCAGGAAGGAGAGGGCTCATAAGCTCTAAGTCTCCTGTGACCTCCTTAAGGAACATTCCCATATACAAGAGATAGGAACTGATCCTAGCAGAAAGCATGGGAGCCTGGAAAGATCGACATCCAAAGGCGTCAAGAGTCCTACACTCACGTCCTGGAGGATTAGATGCATGCCTTTTTGCACTCTTTATCCTTCTCATGGCTGATTCCACTGCCATGGAATGGTGTGGTAATTGAGTCTTCTGAAACCCAGGACAAGGAGGAACTCGATACATGGTGTCGAGTCTTCAAGAGTGAGGAGATATGGTCAGAGGTGTTTCCCACATCCTTAACATAAGATCATGCAAGATCTCATGAATAGGTAAAGTAGCTGCCTCCTTGGGAGCTTTAGGGTATTGTAGGATTTCTAATTCCTTTGCCCTAGGCTCTTTTTCAGGAGCCACTGTGATGGAAAGACCTCGGGCCACATCTCGGATAATATCCTCTGGTGGGGACATGCTACGCTGAGGAGAAGAGGAATCCTCAGGAAGAAGTACTCTGGTATCGGCAGAGTTTTCAGAGTCTTCAGACTCATCCGAGGATTCAAAGTATTTCTGATCCGGGTGATCATGCAAGGCATGGTACCGGTACTGATCGAAGTCGGCATCGGAATGGTCTGGTACCGACTTGTCGATGCTGGATAGAGACGCATGACTCTGTCCTGGTAGAATACCTGCCGATGTCGATGCAGTCGGTGCCGGTAGCGGAGTCAGCGCCGGTACCGGTTGAATTGTCTGAAGCGGTTTCAGGGGCATCGAGGCCGTGAGAAGAGCCGCCAGACTGCATTCAGTAGCCAAGAACCTCTGGTCTATCGACGCTGCCGATGCTTGGGTATCGGTGCTGGATGAAGCGTCCGGAACCCCAGAGCATGGCACCAGTAGTTCTGCCGAGGTTGGAGCCTCGAGAACATCCTGGAGCCCCATTAGTGCTTTGGAAGCCAAAGCCTCCCGCCGGGGCAATTTTGCCGGTGAAAGTCCCTCAAGGGCAACGCCAGAGGCATCTCGATGTTTAGAAGGAGATCTACCCTTTGAGGACCGACTAGATTTATGTTTAGTTACCTGAGATCCATGGGAGGAAGATGAAGCCCTGGAAGACATCGATGCCATGGAGGCTGCATCGGAGGGAAAAAGGGTGCTAAGTTTAGCAGCTCGGTTCTGCCGGCCCCTTTTCGACATCATCCCACAGGCAACACACTCTGAAATAGAGTGGTCAGGACCTAAACATTTGAGGCACCACTCATGGGTGTCGGTGACGGAGATGGTACCGCCACACTTAGAACACTTTTTAAAACCCAAAGCGGGTTTTTCCATTTTGAGGGAAAAAATTGGGCCTAGTGCCCAAAATGGCGCGTGGCACCCGAGAAGAAAATTACTGGAGAAAGACTTCAGAAACAAAGGGTTTTTTTTTTTAAAAAAAAAAAAGGAAAAAAAACAAACCTGGCGGTACCGGTATAGCATCGAGGGAAGGCAGACGCGACCACAAAAAAGAAGGGAAATTTTCTGCGGTGACAGGATATGCGACCTGTCGGCTCCGCAGAAAACGAAGAACTGGAGAGGGACAGTTAGGAAAGGCGGGAAGGCAGTACGTAGGCGCTGTGGGATGCTCCCAAAAGCTTTCCTATTGGACACTGGGGAGCGTTCCCACGCAGGCTCAGTCGGTACCGACGATACCCATATGTGAAGACTACATTCCTGCTTGTTCCTGGAGATATTTTCCTTTTTAGTTGCTCCATGGCCAGAAAATATTGCAGCTGAACTTTAACTCTAGGGGCCAGTCATGATTAAAAAGATTCTGGCCTAAAAAACAGTCTACAAAAACAGTTAAGTAAAAAGGTAAGTAAATATAAAAATGACTTGTACTCCTATGTTAGCAGGTTTTTAGTTTCTTGTTTTATGTTAAACTGTTACTGTTTCTTGTAAACTGTTTTGACCTAGAGAAAAGCAGTATAGAAAAATAAGTAACTAATGGATTCAGTAAATGTCAGATGGGGAGTATCCCTCTGTGTACCGTCCCTTTGAGGGTAGGGGGTGGGGGGAGCCTTTCTGTGTCCTTGGGATAAAGCTCTGTTTATCACATTTATTGACAGAGGAGAAAGGGGGGGGGGGGGTGTCCTGTGTGTGTGTGTTCCCAGTATAGCAGCATTTCAGTACTGGGTTGTGGGTTGATTTCCTCTAGATAAGAGACTGTGTGCACATACTGAGATGCAGCTGCACTTGAAGCCCAGGATAAAACTGGAAGCCAGAGAGATCAATGCAGGGATGAATAATTCAGTGGCCCTTAGGAGAGCTGAAAGGTAGCATCAATTCCTAATGAGCTAAGGATTCAGCATCAGGTTTCACGCTTCTCTGAGGCCTGGAGGAGGGCAATCGCACAGTGGTGATTCACATTTGCAGGTCTCATATGTGTAGTATGAAGCATTTCTCATGTACACAGCCCACATGATGCTAAAATTAGACAGCAAGACATGCTTGACTATCTACTGTTTTCTACAGGGAGCTGTGGACTTTCCTCTCCTGCTGAGGCAGGGTTAGTGCTGCTGACACTAGCGCACTTCCCCTCCCTCCCCCTGCACTGCTGACACCACACAGCTCCTTCTTCAAGGCTGATCACGGCTCCTCCTCACCAGCACTCTGAATTACTGCTTTTGGAACTGCCAAGGTCCTGGAGGCGCCCTTCATACTCTCATTAGTGCTTTCTTGTTGCTTTGCAGAGCCACCCAGGCTTTGTGTGGCACAGTCTCATAGTTGGGGAAACTTTCTTGGCAAGACAGTTTGTACATGTCTTGAAGGAAAAAAAAAAAAGAGTATTTACAAGAGTAAACTGGGTGTCTGAGAACTGCCTCCATTCCATGTGGCTAAAAATCCATACAGGGTTTTCTAATATGCATATTCTAGCTTGTTGGAGGGGGAGTATTTATTGGGCTGCACTGGAAAACAAGGCAGATTAGGGTTTTCAAGTCTATTCACCTTTTCCATAGTCCGCGGACATTTTAAATTCATGTCACTTTTTTTTTTCTTTGTTTTACATACTTTTCCTTTTGAAAATGAGCTACAGGGTCTGCATTACACCTGGGTAGACTGTTTCAAAATCACACTCGAAATGGATAAATGGCAGATGAAAAGAAATCTGTATTTCCATATTGTCCTGCTAGACCAGTCTAGACAAGTGGCTTGTGTTCTCCTACGAGCAGATTGGTGGAGACAAAGAACCAATAAAAAGCCCAGGTTTCAGTGAAATCGCTCCCATGCCTCTGTGCTTTGTCCACCAGAGGTCTCTTCAGTATTTCTTTGTCTCCAGCAGATGGTGGCTGGTTTTTCTCTTCTCTGAAGAAAATTCTGAAGATTGAGAGGAAAAGATTGATTAAACCTCATGAACGACCACCTTAAGGGTGACAGTCTACTTGAGTGTGATGTGGGAAGCTCCACTAGATTGCGGTCTTTTCGGTAGCCATAGGAGGAGGGAAAATTTGGTTCGGCTCCATATGCTTATGATAAGAGCCTGTTGAGCAGCCAGAAATTGGAAGGATCTGGAAGAGTGCAGCAGTCTCTCACAACCTCAGTTGCCCCTCCTCCCTCCTCTGTTCCCCACCCTGCTCTCCTGAAGATTTCTGAAGGCTCTTGGAGGGATCTGCCTGTCAGCCACCTTTTAAAACACAGTGCTGCAAAGCCAGTGAAATGGTATCAGAGGAGGAGAGCCCGGCATGGATCCTCTGCCTGGGGTTCTCAGGGGGTGAGTACAAAGACTTAATCTCATTGTCCTTGTTGGGGGCTCCTGATTCAGTCTGTGTGGGATGTAATTCGGGGTAGACCGCTGATGACCATTGGAGCGATGTGGGGGTTTCCTGCCATTTTCTGCACACGCTAGTAGCATTTTCTCCTATTGTGCTCTTGGCAGTCGTGCTGTCTGTACGTATGTTCTGCCCAAGCAGCTCCAACATGCATTCTTATCTTAGTACCTGTAATTCATGTTGCAGTAAAAGTGCAGTTAATGCGTGCCTTCGGGCTGCTGCCGTTTTTAGCAGTGCTGTTGTGATACTTGCCTTAATGCTCTTATGTTTTCTTCCAGGAATCACTGGCTTGTGGCAAGCAAAGTGCCTCATCTTCAGCTTCTAGACTCTACTCTTCTAGCATTGCACCTCCTAAGTTGTCCCTAGAGCGTTTGCTCTCCCTCTCTACTCCGGGGGATGCAGTTAGTCCGGCCTTGTGGCAGGTGGTGGGGCACTGGGGGGTAAGGATAACCAGTCGGCTAGAAGTTTGTTAAAAAAATTTTTAACAGGTTTTTTTTATACTGCCTTTTATCATTTAGTCAAAGCAGTTTACATTGTAACTTAACCTTGGTAATGTACATTAAACAGGGACATTGATAACCCTCCAATGCCGCAGAAGAATCCAAGTTAAGTGACTTGCCCAAGGCCACATGGAGTGATAGTGGGAATCGAACCATGGTCTCATGGTTCTCAAGCCAGTGCTCTAACCATTAGCCGGCTTCTCCACTCCAGGTTCCAGTGACTAGGCTGTGTGCTGCTCCCCATTCTCTAGGGGATCGATGGCGACTGGGTCCCCATGTGTAGGGGGGTAGTTTCCTTGATGAGAGCTTCTGGAGTCTGGATTGTCTTTCCTGGGATTCTTTTCCTTTTATAACAGTCCTGATCATTCTGGCATGGAAATTCAGATCCTGTGGTCTTTGGGTTCCCCCAAGTGCAGTCTCGTGAAGGGCATGCTGAGAATGGCAGCCCTTTTTGATTTCCTATGGCTAAGCATCCCTGGCAGAGGGTGCCCCTGGAGATGGGGATCAGCTGGGATCTGTCAGATCTGAACTGTGGCTTGGATTCAGATGTCTGAAGTGGATGAAGAAATAATGTCTCCTTCAGAGGATTGTGAGGAGGTCGATGCTATCCGCTCGTGCCAAAAGGAGGAACTGGAAGCATTGATCCCCCAAGTCTCATCCACCTTGAGCTTGGCAGTTGCTTCAGGCACAGAGCAGGAACTGAGGATGCATAGACTCCTGCAAGGTGTGTGGAAATCCACTGTCTTCCTGTTCCAGGAGGTGCTCAAGGGCCTGTTTTGGTTAGTGGACTCCCTCCCCCTCCCCCAACTCCCCATTTCAGGGATCTGAATCCAAGCTTTCCTGGAGAAGGTTCGCATCGTGTGGTCCGTTTCCAAGGTAGTTACACAGGTCATGGCAGTTACCAGATGGACCACCATTCCTGTGGAAGACGGATCAACCTTAAAGGGAACTCTGGGCCAAAAGATGGATTCGTGTTGAAGATCCATTTCACTGCGGTGACTGCTATTCTTCAATCGTGGTACCTGCAGGTCTTATGTCTTGAGCCCTGGTCCTGCGGATTGCCTCTTCCGCTGTATGATTCCACCCCTCTTTTTGGAGTTGACTACTGCCTTCCTTTCTGATGCCTTCTTTATGACCTGGTATGTCTAGCAGCCAGGGATTGTGCTCACTTGGCTCAGATACAGGGCAGTGGACTCATCTTCCAAGGCCCGCTTGCCCATCTAACCTTGGAGGGATGCTTCTGTTGGGTCTGATTTGGAGAAGCTGGTGAAGGACTTGGGCGGGATGAAATCTTACTGCTTTCCAGGACGACAGGTCAAGAGGCTGTGAAGCGGACAGGAGCCCCTTTTCTGTCAGCCTCTGCCTGCTCCTCGCAGGTGCACTGATTAGACGCCTGGGAGTCTTGGGACTCCCGTCTCTACTGGCCTGGAAAGCCTCTTCCCCTCTGCTTATGGACTTCAAGCTTATTCTTGGTCCTTTCGTGGAGCATTTGGGGCTTGGTTATATCAAGAGGAGGACCCTCCCGGGCTGCACAATAAAGGTTTGGGAGCAGGCTTTGCCGCCTCTTCAGGAACGGGCCCAGGTCACCAAGGATCGCTGGGTGCTAGTTCCCACTTGGTATGGCTGTGACCTGGACTGCAAAGAGCCGATCCTGGCTGTTTGCACCTTCTCCCCTTGTGGGTCTGCAAACAGGGCCACTGTGCAGATCACCTTGGACAAGTTGCCTCACCTGAAGGCAATGGTGCCTGTTCCCCTGGATGATCATGACGGGTAGGCATTCCATCTGTTTTTTTCATGGTGGCCGACATAGGAGGATGCTTGCAAGTCATAAGTTTCTGAATGGAAACTTTGTGAAGCGAGGTGTGTAAGGTGGTCACAGGCACTTTATTAAAAGAAAACCCCTACGCATTTCAGCAAATGCCGCCTTCAGGGGGCACAAAACAAAGCTACACTGTGTAATGTCTTAACAGATAGGAATGTGAAGGCATACTATGTAGTGCATAGAATGGATAAACATACGAGGTGTGACAAAAAAGAAATGAGACTGTCCCATAAATGTTTTATTACAAAATCTACAGAGAAATTACGCATTGTCCCCTTCAAAGTAATCCCCCCCCCCAGAGTTGATGCACTTCTGCATTCGCTTCTGCCATGTACAGAAGCACTTGGTAAAGTCCTCCTCCTTGAGGTCCCTCAGCTCCCTCGTCACAGTGGCCTTGATCTCTTCTACAGAGGAGAAATGAATTCCTTTGAGCAGTGTCTTCAGCCTGGGGAAGAGCCAGAAGTCACATGGTGCAAGATCTGGAGAATAAGGAGGGTGGTTGAGAGCTGTGATCTGTTTGTTGGCCAAGAACTCTCTCACACTGAGCGCAGTGTGTGTGGGCGCATTGTCGTGGTGGAGCAGCCACAACTTGTCTCTCCACAGAGCCCACCTGCTGCACCCGACCCGGTCATGGAGGCGATTGAGGACCTGCTGGTAGGTGCTGGTTCTGTCTGACTCTCAGGCACAAACTCATGATGGACCACTCCCTTCTGGTCAAAGAATACTATCAGCATGACCTTGATCCTTGATTTGGACGTACGCGCCTTCTTGGGTCTGGGTGACAGTTGAGTCTTCCACTGCAGACTCTGTCTCTTGCTTTCAGGGTCGTACTGGAAGACCCAAGACTCATCTCCTGTAATGACTCGGCCAGCGAGCTCGATCTTCTCCGATCTTCTCTAGCAAGTCTTGACAAACATTGACCTGGTGCTCCTTCTGGTCATCTGATAAAAGCTTGGGCACCATCTTGGCGCATACCTTCCACATCCCCAGCTCCTGCACCAAGATGGTCTGCACTGACTCCATGTTCAGGCTGAGCTCCTCAGCTATCATCTACACAGCCAATCTGCGATCACTCCGCATCAGCTGGTTCACTCTGTCAATGTTCTCAGCCGTCTTTGTCGTGGAAGGCCGTCCTGACTTGGGGTCATCCTCCACCTCCTCGAGGCCAGTCCTGAAGCGTTTGTGCCACTTAAACACGCGCGGCCTTGACATTGCATCTTCTCCATAAGCCTTTTGGAGAAGTTGGAGACTATCAGTTGGGCCCTTCTCCAACTTAACCAGAAATTTCACGTTGATTCTTTGCTCCATATTTCTGCCACTTCCAGTTGGGTGACAAAGCGATGGAGCAGTGTGCTACCAAAAAACCTGAAAAAGAAAGTGTGAGAGATGAAAATATTATAGCAGAATAGTGACGAGATGTTGCACAACACGTGACATAAGCAGTTAGCCAATTGGCATTGAGTCATGGGCGTGGCTGCTACCATCTCGTTTCTTTTTTGTTACACCTCGTATATAGACTAAGAGCAGTAAAAACGCCATAGCGATACAGTGAATCACCGGGTTTGCTGTTCTCTGAGGTGAATAGAGGCATGGGAGTGATGCCATTGAAACCTGGGCTTTTCATTTTATCTTTGTCTCCACCAATCCCCTGGTAGGGAACTCAACCCATTTGTCTGGACTGGTCTAGCAGGACTCAAGGAAAGGACATTATCTGATTAGTAAAATGTCACCTTTTCACAGTACAGAAGGAAATACTTTTCTGTTTCTAATTTTTCAGTGCTGCTTTCATGCAGAATCTAGCTTGGACCCAGTTCGGTTTGTGTCTGCAAATTTCTAATTTTTGTGATCCCTTCTTTTGTACTTGGTGAAGGGCTGTGCTATGTTTGTATGAGAGAGGTGCAGTATCGCTGCTAGCGCACAGTTTGTGTGGATCTGTTCTGCTTGTCTATTAGGACATGTATGGGTGGGGTATTTTCAGTGAAGCTTTTTGGGAGACAGGCTAGTGGTGTCTTTTGTCTCTACATTGTGTGTGTTTTGTTTTTTCTTTCTCTGGGTCCTTTCCAATAAAGACCCTTATTTGGGCACAGAATGGGAAAGGTCCCTTTTTTTTTTTTTTTTTTTTTTAAATAAAGCCTTCTGTTTCTATCCCTGATGCTTGTTGGTCTGTCACAGTCGGTCGGTTGGTCGGTCTGTCTGTCTCTCTCTCAGGTCTTCCAGGATTGTCCACCGTCTTTTTTTTGACTACTTTGATTGATGTCACATATCAGGGCTGACATCATTCGTGAGTGTTTCTAATCCCTGCCAGAAATCTTAGGGTGTAAGAGGGAGACCCTGGGCATAAGCAGTGTAGTCAGAAAACTAGCAGATGGTTATTTTTGAGAAATTCAGCTAGAAGATGAATAACTTTTAAATGAAGACTTTATGCTTATTCACTATAAAGCTTGCGAGCCCATGGGATGAGGTGTTTCCAGACAGCCACAGGTTATCGGGGCAGGACTGCCCAGATGCCATCAGGGGCCTTGTTCTATATTTAACCTCGCCTGGATTTTTCACGCAGATGGCACTCATCTAAGGGGCATGGTACAAGGGGCCTATCTGGCCCTATGGAGCACCGCGGAAGCAGTGGACATGGACTTTATCCATGGGGAAACGGAAGAAGGTGGTGGCATCACAGACATCTGTGGTGAGTGGACCTATGGATAGGCATGTCCTGCCTGTTTCTGGGAACATCCTTCATACAGCTGTGGACTTCCCTTCAAGGAACTCTGAAGGGGCTTCCTTGAGCTCCATGGACCGTACTCCTGCCCCCCTCCTTTGGGATCTACCCTAGCTGATTCTACTCGTGGTTTTCCATTAGAACAGAGTACTCCTGTGACTTTGAGTTCTCCAGGACCAAGCAGGAAGTCAGTCCTCACTTATGGGTGACGTCGGCGCCGACGGAGCCCTCGCGGAGCAATTTTCCCCAGCTTTCAAAGAAAGCCTTTGGGAATTGCAGCGCGCATGCGCGGTAGTCTTCCCGCCCGAAGGTGCCATCTTAGCCAGTCTTCTTTTTTCCGCGGAGCCCTGCAGACGTCCCCGTCTTGTCCCCGCGAAAAAGTTGATTTTCCTCTTTCTTTTATACTTTTTTCTTTCGGTTCGACGCCGGTCGTTTTCCCGCCCGGACTCGCGACGCCGGTCTCGAGTCCTCTAACGGTTTTTCGGTTTTTCTGACTTAGTCAGCTTTCGTTTTCGTTTTTCCCTGGCAGCCCGGTCCTTTGACCTCGCAGGGGCCCTTTTTCCCCCGATGGCTGCCAGTGGCTTTAAGCGGTGTGGTCGGTGTGACCGAAATATGTCACTTACCGACACACACGACTTTTGCCTCCGCTGCCTGGGCCCAGATCATGAGGAACTGATCTGTGGGCCCTGCAGCAAACTGTCCTCGAAGGCGTTGAGAAGTCGGCGGCATCAGCGCGAGAGAATCTTCGCTGACCCCAGCCGTACCCGGACCTCGTCGGAGGCCTCCGTGTCGAAAGGCTCCAGCTCGGACCGTCGCCGGAGCTCCTCCGACCGGGGTTCTCCCTCCGGGGACCATCGTCGGAAGGAAAAACCCGCGAGGGCGGCGTCGGTGGACGCTCCTGGCTCCGCGAGGGCCAGGTCGCATAGCCCCGACAGCCGCCCCGGGTCCTTGGAGAAGGAACACCTCCCGAAGCGACCTCGCCTGGAGTCGGAGATGCCTGCCCGGGTAAGTCCTGTAGTCCTTCTGGACTCGCCTCCGCGACAGCCGACGTCGGGCCCGACGCCGTCGGGGCCCGAGTCGGGGGCTGCTGGGTCACCTGAGCTCGGACTCAGGTTGACGGCCTTGGAGAGCAGACTGTCTGCCTTCATGGACCAGCAGCGGGCACTGCTCGCTGGCTTCGCTGGCGTCGCTGCCCCGACCGCCGGGACGTCGACGTCCAAGTCGACCCCGGAGACCGAGCCGATCCTCGAGTCAATGAGAACTCGAGTCGATCCTCGGTCGAGGTCGCCCTCGGCCTCCCGTTCGGGACCGAGGTCGCCGACGCCGACTCCCTCGGCGTCGGGGCGGCTGGCGCCGCACCCTGCCCGGGCCGACCCCACCGAGTCCTCGTCGGAGTCGGTCTGGGAGTCTGAGGAGGAAGAGTCACCTGATTCTTTCCGGACTCGGTGTGTCCCCTCGGACTCACCGGAGTCCGAGCCTCGGAAGCAGTCCCCCCCGGAGGATGCCCGGTTCTCGGACTTCGTTAGGGATATGGCCAAGGCTTTGGCCTTCCCTGCGGATCCCGAGGAGGAGCCTCGAGCCGAAGAGCTCGACGCCCTCCAGTATGACTCTCCCGCGAGGGAGCACTTTACTGTGCCGGTTCCTCCTATGCTGGAACGACTACTCTTCCGCATGTGGGAGAGTCCGGCCTCCTCGCCGGTCCTGAGCAAGCGGGTCGATTCTATCTATCGAGTCCGCAAGAGCCCTGGTTTTCAAAAGGCGCAGTTGCCACACCATTCCATGGTAGTGGAATCGGCCATGCATCGTCTTAAGAGCCAGAAGATGCACTCCTCGGTGCCTCCTGGAAGGGAGGCCCGTAACCTGGATGGCCTTGGCAAGAAGTGCTTCCAGGGCTCTATGCTCGCCTGTCGTGTCCAGACTTACCAGCTATACATGGGCATGTATCTCAGGGATCTGGCTAAAGAGCTAGCCGGATTCTCCGCTGGTCTCTCCGAGGAGCCCTTGCGGAGGTTCCTAGCCTTGTCCACGGGTATTCGGGAATGCTCAAAGTTCATGTCCCGAGCAGCCTATGATGGCTTTGAAGCCTCGGCTCGAGTAGCCGCAGCCGGCATCGGTGCCCGCCGACAGGCTTGGCTTCAGTCGTCCGACCTTGAGCCCTGGGTACAGGACAAGTTGGTCGATGTCCCCTGCCGAGGCGAAAACCTCTTTGGCAAGCCCATGGCGGAAAAGGCTGCACATATTGAGACTGAGACTCTCACCAGGACCAGGCTTTCTAGGAAGACCTCCGCCCCTTCCCAGAAAAGAAGAAGGGCTCGGGAAAAAAGACCTTTTACCCGAGGAAGGCAGCTGCCTACAAACAATACCCCCATTATCAGGCCCCTGCAGCTCCCCAACAGGGCCAGCAGGCCAAGGGACGGGGTAACGGGTCCCGTAGGCAGCAAGCCCCCAAGCCTGCACCACCAGCCCCTGCTCAGCAGGGTGGGGGCTTTTGACTCGCTCAGCATAGCCTCTCCCCCCCCGCTGGTTCCCCCCAGCACCGGAGGCCGGCTGGTTCACTTCGCCGACAGGTGGTCCAGCATCACCGCAGATGCCTGGGTGCTTCAGGTCGTGCGAGAGGGCTACCTTCTCCACTTCCATCAGGTCCCTCCCTCCTATTTTCCGGGAGAGCCCCCGCGCCCCCCTCTGCACAGGGAGTTGCTCCTTCAGGAGTTAGCTGGTCTTCTGCAGGATCAGGCGGTGGAACCGGTGCCACACCACCTGAGAGGTCAGGGCTTCTATTCAAGGTATTTTCTGATACCAAAGAGAACAGGAGGCCTCCGACCCATCCTGGACTTGCGCAACCTCAACAAGTTCCTTGTGCGGGAGAAGTTCAAAATGCTTACCCTTGGAATCCTTCTGCCCTACCTCCAGCAGGGAGATTGGCTATGCTCCTTGGATCTAAAGGATGCCTACACACACATCCTCATCCACCCAAGCCACCGCCAATACCTCAGGTTTGTGGTGGCAGGAAATCATTACCAGTACAGAGTACTGCCCTTCGGCCTGTCCTCCGCACCGCGAGTCTTCACAAAATGTCTCGTGGTCGTGGCGGCCCATCTCCGGCTTCACGGCCTCTATGTTTTTCCGTACCTCGACGACTGGCTCATCAGAGCAGCGTCCGCTCAGGAGGTCACCACCGCCACGTGCCGCACGGTGACTCTGCTGCAGCACTTGGGCTTTGTCATCAACTTCGCAAAGTCCACTTTGCTCCCCTCACAGGATCTCGAGTTCATCGGCGCAAGGCTGCACACCCCTCAGGCTCGAGCGTACCTACCGCTCGACAGGGCTCAGCGGCTCATGGACCTAGCCGACCGCTTTCGCAGCCAGCCCCTGGTCTCCGCCAGGCGCTTCCTGAGACTGCTCGGCCATATGGCTTCCACCGTCCATGTGACCCCCAATGCCCGCCTGAATATGCGGCCTGCTCAGTGGTGTCTCCGCCAGCAGTGGCGACAGGCCACGGGCGGCCTAGCAGACCTGGTGCGCGTCTCCGAGCCGCTGGTCTCGTCTATCCGGTGGTGGCTCCGGCAGCCGAACCTGGTATTGGGAATGCCTTTCCAGTCGCCTCAGCCGACCCGGGTGCTGACCACCGATGCATCCCTCCTGGGCTGGGGAGCACATTGCCAAGAGGCACGTACTCAGGGCCTCTGGACCAAGTGGGAGTCTGCTCAGCAGATCAACTTCCTGGAGCTCCGGGCGATCCGCCTAGCTCTCAAGGCCTTCTCCCACCTGACCTCCCAACAGTCCGTCCTTGTCCAGACGGACAATCAAGTTGCCATGTTCTACGTGAACAAGCAGGGGGGCACGGGCTCCTTCCTCCTCTGCCGGGAGGCACAGAAGCTCTGCTCTTGGGCCGTCAGTCACGGCATTCTCCTCAAGGCAGTTTATCTCCCGGGCCAAGAAAATTGCCTGGCGGACAAACTCAGCAGGGTCCTCCTCCAGCCGCACGAGTGGCGTCTGGACCCCTTGATCGTTCAGAAGCTCTTCCTCAGGTGGGGCCTCCCCACAGTGGATCTCTTTGCCAGTCCTCACAACCGGCAGCTTCCTCGCTTCTGCTCTCGTCAGCCTCACCCCCTTCGGGTGGCGGCGGACGCCTTTCTGATCTCATGGTCGGGGAGCCTTCTGTACGCTTTCCCTCCCATCCCGTTAGTCTCTCGGACCCTTTTCAAGGTTCTCCGAGACAAAGCTTTCATGATCCTGGTGGCCCCTCGCTGGCCCAGGCAGCCGTGGTTTCCGCTCTTGCTGCAACTGGCGGTGGAGGATCCAATCCCTCTGGGGGTGCAACCGGATCTCCTCACCCAGGATCAGGGGTCCCTACTGCACCCCAACCTCAGGTCTCTCAACCTCATGGCCTGGCTGCTGAGAGGGTAGTCCTTGCTCCTCTTCTCTTGCCGGCAGAGGTGGAGGAGGTCGTCTTGGCTTCGCGACGGCCTTCTACCCGCAAATGCTACGCCCTTAAATGGCGTCGCTTTGCAGTCTGGTGTACCCAACAGTCTCAGGATCCCTTCTCCTGCCCGGTGTCGGTGATCTTACAGTACTTGCTACACCTCTCTAATCTGGGACTTAAGTCCAACTCCGTCAAAGTTCACCTCAGTGCTCTTTCCGCACATCATGTGCCGGTGGACGGCTGACCTCTCTCCAACGACCCTTTCGTAGCGAGGTTTCTCCGAGGTCTCCTACTACTTAAACCGCCTCTGCGCCCGCCAGCGCCTGACTGGGACCTGAATGTGGTTTTACAGCGGATCACCTGTCCGCCTTTTGAACCTATGGCTACCTGTTCTCTCCGTTTTCTGTCTTGGAAAACGCTGTTCTTGATAGCCCTCACTTCCGCTAGGCGCGTAAGTGAATTACAGGCCCTCGTGTCTGATCCCCCCTACACTCGGTTCTACAAGAATAGGGTAGTCCTCCGGACTCACCCAAAGTTTCTGCCTAAAGTGGTCTCCCCTTTTCACCTGAATCAGGAGGTGGTACTTCCAATCTTCTTTCCCAGACCACACTCCAGCCGAGCTGAGACGGTCCTCCATACCCTGGACTGTAGAAGGGCATTGAACTTCTACCTTGACCGTACGCGGGAGCACCGTAAAGCTGCTCAGCTTTTTGTGTCTTTTGACCCCAATAAATTGGGGCTCCCGGTCTCCAAGCGTACCCTGTCCATCTGGGTTGCGGACTGTATCTCTTGGGCTTATGGGGCAGCCGGACTCGCCTTAGAAAGTCGAGTCACGGCTCATTGCGTTCGGGCAAAGGCCACGTCAGTGGCTTACCTCCGCTCTGTTCCGCTGGCAGACATCTGCCGGGCCGCTACTTGGTCCTCGAGCCAGACTTTTGCGGTCCATTACTGTCTCGAGAGGGAGTCCCGTAGGGACAGTGCTTTCGGACAGGCAGTCCTCCGTAATCTCTTTGAGGTCTGAGCAACTCCTACCCTCCATCCCGGTTGTGGGCTACCGGTGGGTGATAATTCAGCGAAGATTCTATCCTTCTGTGCTGCTGAGCTAGAGGGAGCTCATTTTTGTGCTTAGGGTCTCCGGTAGCCTTGAGCTTGGGAGTCCCATAAGTGAGGACTGACTTCCTGCTTGGTCCTGGAGAAAGCGTAGTTACTCACCTGTAACAGGTGTTCTCCAGGAGCAGCAGGAATCAGTCCTCACTACCCTCCCTCCTCCCCTTGGAGTTGCAATCGTCTGCTTATGTTCTTTTTGCAAATTTTTATGCTGTCTTTTTTAGCTATGTCATCTGACTGGCTAAGATGGCACCTTCGGGCGGGAAGACTACCGCGCATGCGCGCTGCAATTCCCAAAGGCTTTCTTTGAAAGCTGGGGAAAATTGCTCCGCGAGGGCTCCGTCGGCGCCGACGTCACCCATAAGTGAGGACTGATTCCTGCTGCTCCTGGAGAACACCTGTTACAGGTGAGTAACTACGCTATCTCTTAAGCCTGTGTTATGGACTCCCCTTTCAGCTGAGGCCATGGAGATTCCAGATTCTTGGGTCTCCCTGGTTGATGTCTGGAGGGTGGTGGCGTGAGCTGAGCATACTTTAGTATCTATGGTGACCCAACTCTTCTCCTTCACGCAAGATGTGGTGGCAGGGCTGGCTCAGGTAGAGCAGCGGGTGGATTTGCTTAGTACTCAGTTACCTCAATGTGAGACTGTCAGTCCTTGCAGGCAGGTCAGACAGCTATAATGAAGGATAATTTGTTGCTTCATCGTAAATTGGAGATGCATGAAAAAATGTTGTTAAATCTAAGAATGTTAAGTTTTTGAATTTTCCAATGTGTCATCTATTATCTTCTGAGATTTTATTGCGGAAATATTTTCGGGAGGTATTAAAATCCACTAATGCTGATACTATTTCTAAGATGTATTACCTTCCTGGTCGGGATACTCCTGATTTCTAGTCTGATGCTGCTAGTCAACAGCAGTTATCTCCAGGACTTGATTTAACTGTCCCTGGAGGATACTCAGGATGATATCCCTACGAGAGCTACTTTATTAGTGACTCTTGTTTTGGATTGTGGTAGTGTCTTGGTCTTTAAGGAGTACTTCAAAAATAAGAATATTCCCTTTTGTGGGGTTTCTATACAGTTTCCTGATGTCTCGAGCTACACTGCTCTGGAGGAAAGCTTTTTTGGCTTTGAAACTGAGAGCGCTAGTTCTGGTCGCTTTTTTTTTGTGCGGTATCCATGTAAATGTTTGGTAACCTTGCAAGGTGTTATGTGTTTTTTATCCATCTCAGAGACCTTTTTGTCCAGCAAGGAGTCCACAGGAGAAATGTCATAAGAGGGTTGTGGAAAGGGTGGATGTATAAGATTGACTGCAATATGGAGTTCTCTTTGATTTCTTTTTGTAAAAGTGTATATTTTGGGTTAGCGCCGCCTCATGTGGACTGTTATTTGGATTTTTCTTTTTAATTTGTCTGTGTTAGAGATTGTGTTAACTTACAGGCAAATAAAGTAATATAATGCATTCTCCAGGACCAAGCAGGAAGTCGGTCCTCACATATGGGTGATGGTGCCAACGGAGCTCCCGTGCGGAGCATTTCCCCAGCTTTCAAGGAAAGCCTTTGGGAATGCAGCGCGCATGCGTGGTCCCCTTCCTGCCCAAGGGTGCCATCTTGCTCAGTCTTTCTTTTTCCGCGGAGCCCAATGGATGTGAGTTCGTGTCACCCGGGAAAAGTAGACTTTTTTTTTTTTTTGGCTATTATGGCTTTTTCTGATCCAGTTCGACGCCGGTTCCCCTTCCCACCTGGGCTCGGTACACCGGTATCGAGTCCGGAGTTCAGATTTTCGTTTTTTGTCCTTCGTGACTAGCATTGCGCTCTTTTTGTGCTTTCACTGGCAGCCCGGTCTTTTGACCTTGCAGGGGCCCTTTTTCACCCGATGGCTGCCAGCGGGTTCAAAAAGTGTGATCGGTGCCAGAAACTTGTGTGTCTCACCGACACACATGACTGCTGCCTCCGTTGCCTCGGGCCCAGCCATGACCCGCTGGCCTGTGGCTCGTGCGGCAAAATGTCGTTGAAGGCACTTCGGAGCCGTCAGCATCAACGTGAGAGAATTTTCTCAGTCCGCATCCGGCTGGGCTCAGACTTCGTCAGAGGCCTCAACATCTCGGGAGTCTGACCCCGAGTGCCATCGGGGTTCCTCTGAGAGGGAGTCTCCCACCCGGGAGCACAGAAGGAAGAAGAAGCTCGCGAGGGCAGTGTCGGTGGAGACTCCTGGATCCTCAAGGGCCAAGTCGCGTAGCCCTGACTGCTGCCCCGGGCTCTCGGAGTTGGAGAGGCCATCCAGGTTACCTTGCTTGGAGCAGGAGTCCCCGAGTCACGTAAGTGCTGTTGTCCTCGTGGACTCTCCTCCGGGGGAGCTGACATCAGGCACAACGCCATCAGGGTCCAAGTCGGGGGCTGCTGAATCTCCTGAGCTTGGACTCAGGTTGACGGCCTTGGAGAGCAGCTTGGCTGCCTTCATGGAACAGCAGCGGATGCTGATCGCCGGTCTGACCGGTGCATCTGCCCCGACCACCGGGACCTCGACGTCCAAGTCGACCCCGGAGACTGAGCTGATCCTTGAATCAATGAAGTCGCGAGTCAATTCTTGGTCAAGGTCCCCCTCGATCTCCTGTGCGGGGCCGAGGTCGTTGACGCTGATACCCTTGGCGTCGGGGCAGGTGGCACCGAAGCCCACACGGCTGGAGCCGCTCGATTCCTCCTAGGAGGAGTCGGCGTGGGAGACAGAGGATGAGGAGTCCCCGGACACCTTCTGGGACCCGGTGCTTCCCTTCGGACTCACTGAAGTCCGAGCCTCAGAGAAGGTCCCCCCCCGGAGGATACCTGGTTCTTGGACTTCGTGAGGGACATGGCCAAAGCCTTGGCCTTCCCTGCGGACGCCGAAGAGGAGCCTCGAGCTGAAGAGCTCGATGCCCTCCAGTATGACTTTCCTCCGAAGGAAGCCTTTACTGTACCGGTTCCTCCGATGCTGGAATGGCTGCTCTTCCGTATGTGGGAGGCACCGGCCTCTGTGCTGGTTCTTAGCAAACGGCTCGATTCCATTTATCGAGTCCGTAAGAGCCCTGGGTTCCAAAAGGCACAGCTACCGCACAACTCCATGGTTGTGGAATCGGCCATGCACCGCCTGAAGAGTCAGAAGATGCACTCCTTGGTGCCCCCCGGCCGGGAGGCCTGGAACCTGGATGCCCTCGGTAGAAAGTGCTTCCAGGGCTCTATGCTATCTTGCCATGTCCAGGCCTACCAGCTGTACATGGGCATGTACCTACGAAACCTGGCAAAGGAGATTGCCGGGTTCTCAGCTTGTCTCTCCGAGGATCCTTTGCAGAGGTTCAAAGCTTTGTCAACAGGGATCCGATAGTCCTCGAAGTTGGCAAACCAGTTCCAAAGCAATTCTCAGGTCTCCGCCAGGCATTTCCTGTGGCTCCTGGGCCACATGGCATCCGCGGTACATGTGACTCCGAATGCCCGTCTGCACATGCGGGCTGCTCAGTGGTGCCTCAGAGCTCAGTGGGCGCAGGCCACAGGTGACCTCCGAGACAGAGTAAAGGTGTCCAAACCACTTTTGGACTCCTTGCAGTGGTGGCTACATCTCCCAAACCTTCTCGGGGAGAGGGGGGGCGGGGGCGGTACCTTTTCAGGCCTCAGCACACACAAGGGTGCTGACGATCGATGCTTCCTTAAAGGGCTGGGGTGCACATTGCCAGGGCACGTGCACTCAAGGCCTCTGGTCTCCTCGGGAGGCCACACAGCAGATCAATCTTTTGGAGCTGTGAGCAATCTGCTTGGCTCTACAGACTTTTTCTCATGCCCTCTCTCACCAGTCTGTCTTAGTTCAGACGGACAATCAGGTAGCAATGTTCTATGTGAACAAGCAAGGGAGCACGGGGTCCAGGCTCCTATGTCAGGAGGCGCAGGCCCTTTGCTCCTTTGCAGTCAAACAAGGCATGTTTCTCAAAGCAGTTTATCTACCTGGTAAGGAGAATTTCCTAGCAGACAAGCTAAGCAGGATTCTCCAGACTCACGAATGGCAGTTGAATCCATGGTGGTCCAGAAGATCTTCTTCCGCTGGGGACTACTGTCCATCGATCTCTTTGCCAGTCCACAAAACCGTCAGCTGCCCAGGTTTTGCTCCAGACAGCCGCATCCCGTGAGAATAGCAGCAGATGCTTTTCTGATCTCTTGGTCTACGGGCCTCCTGTATGCATTTCCTCCCACGCCCCTGGTGGCCCGAACTGTGTTCAAGATTTTCCGGGACAAGGCCTCAGTGATTCTAGTAGCCCCCAGATGGCCGAGGCAACCGTGGTTTCCACTTCTGCTACAGTTGGCGGTGGAAACTCCTTTCCCTCTGGGGTTGCAACACGATCTCCTGTCTCAAGATCATGGTTCCCTTCTGCACTCCAATCTCAGGTCCCTCAATCTGATGGCCTGGCTGCTGAAAGGATAGTGCTAGCTCCCTTGCTTCTACCTAAGGAGGTTGAAGAGGTGGTTTTGGTCTCTAGGAGGAGGCAGTCCACCAGAAAGTACTATGCCCTCAAGTGGCATAGGGTCACGATATGGTGTGCTCAGCGCAATGAAGATCCTTTTTCTTGCCTTGTGCCAGTAGTACTGCAGTATCTACTTCACCTGTCAGACCTAGGCCTTAAGTTTAACTCTGTTCGGGTCCACCTCAGTACTCTTTCAGTGCACCACTCAACGGTGGAGGGACAGTCAGTTCATCCCTTGGTGTCCCGCTTCCTCAGAGGTCTGCGTCTTCTCAAGCCTCTGGTTCGTCCACCGGCGACTGAGTGGGATTTGAACGTGGTCTTGCAGCAACTTACTCGCCACCGTTTGAGCCGATGGCTACTTGCCATTTGCACTTCCTTTCTTGGAAAGCACTCTTCCTGGTAGCTCTTACCTCGGCCAGACGTGTGAGTGAACTACAAGCTCTGGTTTCTGATAGACCGTACACACGGTTCTATAGGAACAGGATGGTCCTACGGACCCACCCGAAGTTCCTTCCAAAAGTGGTCTCCTCTTTCCACCTCAACCAGGAGGTGGTTCTTCCGACATTCTTTCCCAGGCCGCATACCAGCCGGGCTGAAACAGTCTTGCATACCCTGGACTGTAAGAGGGCGTTGTCTTTTTACATAGAATGTACAAGGGGGCATTGAAGGGCCACTCATCTCTTCGTCTCCTTTGACCCTAATAAACTGGGGTTACCTGTCTCCAAGTGTACGTTGTCCACTTGGGTAGCAGATTGTATCGCCTGGGCATACAAGGCAGCCAACCTCCCCTTGCAGGGTCGAGTCACGGCCCACCATGTTAGGGCTAAGGCCGCATCAGTAGCTCATCTCCGCTCTGTTCCGTTGGCAGACATCTGCCGGGCCGGGCCGCTACTTGGTCTTGAAGCAAGACTTTTGCATCCCACTACTGACTCGAGAGAGAGCCCCGAAGGGACAGTGCTTTCGGACAGGTGGTATTCTGTAATCTCTTTGAGGTTTAGGCATCTCCTACCCTCCGGCCCTTGTGTTGGGCTACCGTACGGGGGCATTCTCAGGAGATATTCTTCTCACAAATGCTGATGCTCTTGAGAAGGAGCCATTTTTCAGTTTAGGGTTCCTGGTAGCCTAGAGCTGGGGAGTCCCATATGTGAGGACTGACTTCCTGCTTGGTCCTGGAGAAAGAGTAGTTACTCACCTGTAACAGGTGTTCTCCAGGAGCAGCAGGAATCAGTCCTCACAACCCTCCCTCCTCCTCTGGAGTTGCAGTCATATACTTCATTTTGTTTTTTGCTGTCTTTTAGCTATGTCATCAGACTGAACAAGATGGCACCCTTGGGCAGGAAGGGGACCGCGCATGCGAGCTGCATTCCCAAAGGCTTTCCTTAAAAGCTGGGGAAATGCTCCGCACGGGGGCTCCGTCGGCGCCGACGTCACCCATATGGCCTATCTAGTCTGCCCTTCCATATAGACTACTACAATAATCCCCTCTTTCTTTAGAGATTCTCTGTTTGTCCCATGCTTTTTTGAATTTATATACTGTTCTCATCTTTACCACCTCTACTGGGAGACTCTTCCACGCATCTACCACTCTTTCCGTAAAGAAATACTTCACATATTACTCCTGAGTCTATCCTATGTCCGTTCGTAGCAGAGCTTGCTTTCACTCAAAGGAGGCTCTCCTCCTGTGCATTTATTCCACTGAGATGTTTAAACATCTCTATCACATCTCCTCTATCCTGCCTTTCCTCTAATGTATACATATTAAGGTCCTTCACTCTGTCCTCCATGCTTTTTAATGAAGACCATTAACCATTTTAGTAGCCACCTCTGCACCGACTTCAACCTGTTTATATCCTTTTGAAGGTGTGGTCTTCAGAACTGCACTCAGTACTACAAATGAGGTCGCATCAAAGACCTGTATAGAAGCACTATCACCTCCTTTTTTCTGCTGGCCATTCCTCTCCCTAAGCACGCAAGCGTCGTTCTAGCTTTTGCCGTTGCCTTTTCTACCTGTTTAGCTACTTTAAGATCATCAGATACAATCATGCCCAGGTCCTGCTCTTTTTTTGTGGTCAGAAGTACTCTTCCCCCCCCCCCCCCACACTGTACCACTCTCTTGGATTTCTGCAGCCCAAATGCATGACCTTCCATTTTTTAGCATTAAATCTCAGCTGCCCAATTCTAGATCCTTCAAGTTTAGCAAGATCCCTCCTCATGTTATCTACTCCTTCCTGGGTGTCTGCTCTATTGCAGATTTTCCGCAAAGAGGCAAACCTTGCCCAACAGCCCTTCCGCAATATTACTAACAAAAGATGTTAAAAAGAACTGGACCAAGGACAAATCACTGCAGCACACCATTGATAACCTCCCTTTCCTCAGAGTGAGCTTCATTTACCTGTACACTTTGTTGCCTCCCCCTCAACCAATTTCTAACCCAATCAGTAACTCTAGGGTCCAGCCCTAGGGTACTCAGTTTTTCCTGTGTGGAACGGTGTCAAAGGCTTTACTGAAATCCAAGAATACCACATCTAGGGCTCGCTCTCTGTCCAACTCCCTAGTAATCCAGTCAAAGAAATCAATCAGATTTGTCTGACAAATAGCACTGGGTTATATGGAAGAGTGATCGGCATTCTGTTTTCCGGCAGTTGGGGCATTTCTCCAGATGGAAGGGATATTAGTGCTTCCTTACCTAGACGTTTGGCTGATAAGGCAAAGTTGGAACAAAAATGTAGGATATCCATACCAGAATGATCAGCTTTATTAGAGTTGCTAGGCTAGGTAGTTAACGGGGCTAATGAGACATCCCCTTCAGAGACTGGGCTATTATTCGATACCAGCCAGGAAAAAGAACTTTTGATGGGGCCAAGATCAATGAGCTCTAGGCCCAGATTCAGGGCTTGTTGACTCTTGCTATGAAACTCGGCCCCTGCATGTTTTCATGATGCTCAAGGTAGTTCCTTGGGCAAGGGTGCACGTGTGCAGTCTTCAGAGAGTCCTGTGGTCCATGTGGTTACTGGAGGAGGATGATTATGAACTGAAGTTACAGCTGATGGGACATACCTGGAACATGAGGGTATGGTGTGAATAGGAACACTTCCCCCTTCTGGGAGGCAGTCAGAAATCCTAGAATTTCTACAGATCAGTCTAGAGAGAGTATTCTCCCTTAACGCCATTGGAGTGTAGGTTGCAGCATTGGCCTGATGTGGGGCCCAATACAGGGGAAATCTTTAGCAACAGACTTACATGTTGTGTTCTAAGAGTTGTCTAACAGATTAAATCCCTAGTATGCTCAGTAGTACCTTCTTGGTATCTAAATGTCATGCTTGGTGCACTAACTGCACTCCTGTCTGAACTTCTAAAGCAGGCTTCTCTTAGAGCTTTGTCTGTCTATAAAGACTGTTCGTTTTCCTGATGTCTGTTTACTTGGCCAGGTGGTTTTCGGAAGTACAGGTTCTGTCCTATAGGGAGTCCTGCTTTGGGATGTCCAGAGACAAGGTGTCCCTGCGTCCAGTCCCTTCTTCATAAAGTAGTGTCTCAGTTATGCATAAATTACAGCATTAGTTGCCAGCATTTAGGAGGCTGAGAAATGATGGAGAAAAACCTGAACCTCCATCCTGTAAACGCCTTAGAGCATTCAGACATCACCCGAAGATAATGGAGCTTTTTAGAAAGAGTCAGGCTTTTTTGTCTTATGAAAGAACAAGAAAACAAGAAATGTGTTCTTCGGCTCTTACCTCATCAAACAGATGACATAAATCTACCTCCTCTGACACAAATACCCCCCTCACCTCCTACAGCTAGCAACCCAGTACAAACTACACCCCCAACCAAACCCAATCCCAACCCCCCATCACTGTTAGCCCTCACCATTCCCCATGCTCAACCTTCAACACCGTCAGCAAAGAAAACATTTGAATCCATCATCTCTTTCCTCAACACCTCAACCTCCTCTCTTGAACAACTGCCCTGTCAGTTGGATCAAGGCAACAAAAACAGAACTCAGTACTCGCCAGAATCTACAATCAACCCTACAACAAGGTCATATGCCACAACCCCTAAAACTATCATCCATATGTCCTACCCTGAAGAAAGCTAATCTTGACCCAGCAGACCCAATCTCCTACAGACCAATCACTAGTCTACCCTTCATTGCAAAAATCATTGAAAAAGCCATTCAACAACACCTCCAGGACCATATGTACAGGAACTTCCATCTTGACCCACAGCAACACGGTTTCCACCCCCTTCATGGAGTTGAAACACTGATGGTCTCCCTCATTGACACTAATAAAAGGCATATAGAATACATCCCAAGGATTCCTGTTGATCTTCCTTGACATCTCGGCCGCTTTCAACACTGTCAACCACAACATCCTCCTGCAACGCCTCCGATACACCAGGATCCATGGCACAGTTCAAATCATACCTTACCAACAGATAAAAATTGGAACAAACGCCTCTAACCCTCTCAAATAAATGCAAGGAGTACCATAAGGATCCACCTTATCCGCACTCCTATTCAACGTCTACCTCCAACCCCTCTGCTCTGTCATCAAATCTCACAACTTCAACTTTTCACATCTATGCAGGCGATATGCTTTATGGACCATTCAACTTAAAACGACCTTTCTTCACTAATCACCAGATCTGTTCTCTGTTTTGCTTAGCCATTCAGAGACACAAATCTTATAATAAACTATAAAAAAAAAAATTGAAGCTATATTCATAACAAAGGATAACGCGTTCTCTCCCCCAAACACCATAGCATTAAACAGTGCCCAAATAAAAGTTCAACCAGAAGTGAAATACCTTGGAATCATCATAGATCAACGCCTCCCCTTTAAAGAGAAAATAAATAAAACCATCAGACCGTCAAAGGCCAAAGCTTTGCAGCGCCTCAGACCACTCTTACATACCTTAGATTTCCGCACAGCACTCCAAGCCATAATCCTTCCACACCTAGACTACTGTAATTCCATCTACCAGGGCCTGCCACAAACCACCCTGCTTCCATTAACTGCTCTTCTGCATACAACAGCACATATCCTGCAAGGAGTTTCGAAGCACGAACACATCATATCCATTCTTAAACAACTCCATTAACTACTAATAAAAAGCCAGATAAATTACAAGACTCTCCTGCTAACACACAAAACCATCCACTCATGTTCAAATATATACCTCCATACCCTGCTACAAACTCAACAACCCAACAGGACCAGAAGAACATCCACAATGAACACACTTACCATCAAACCAAATATAACCAGCAAGTCTGCAAATAAGCCTTCCAGCTCTATGCTCCCTCCATATGGAACAAGGGAGGAGTAGCCTAGTGGTTAGGACACAGTACCTCAGGCTGGAGGGCCAGGGGTTCAAGTCCCACCTGGGGACAGCAATCTCAGGCCAGAGGGACTGAGGTTTCTAGTCCTATAGGCACTCCTTGTGGTCTTGGGCAAACCACTTAACCCTCCATTGTCTCAGGTACACATAGATTGTGAGCCCTTTGGGAATGTATCCAGTACCTGTATGTAGTGATTACATAATGTAAACCGCTTTGATATCTGGTTAAATAAATAAATTTACTTCCGACCTCAATGAGAAACGCAGAACATTACAGCCCATCAGCTTAACCTCCCCCAACCCTTTGGACTTAAAGAAGATGCAAGCATGGATTCCTATTGTACATATTTAATTGTTCCAAATGTATTCAATATTTTTGCTATATATAGTTAATCTGTTCTATGTAAACCAGATGGTACTTTACTGTTCTATGTAAACTACTTTGACCAGGCTAAAAGTGGTATATAACCACTGCTAAATAAATAAACGTTCTCCAAACCAACATTATCCAGATGGATTAGAGAGACAGTTTTGGCAGCTTATGTTGCCAAGGAGCGCAAGGTCCTTCCTCAGTTAAGGGGGCCCATGCCAGAGTATATTTGCAAGGCAACCACTTGGGCAACCGTTATCAGCTGGTAGTTTGGGTGAGGAAGGAGGCCACCTTCAGGGCACTGTCTTCAGGGCTTCTACAGACACCTTCCACCTAGTTTAGAATTGTTATTAAATGCCATCAAGTCGATGTCTACATCTGGCGACCCTCTGAATAGTTGACCTAAACTTTGTTCGGTCTTCAGCCAAGTAGCTCATTGTTGAGTGGTATCCATAGCTGCTGTTATTATATCAATACATCTTATTGCCTGCCTTCTTCTTTTATGGTGACCTACCTTGCCAAGCATTGTCTTTCTCCAATGAACTCTCTTTGCATGATGTATCCAAAGTATGAAAGTTGAAGTCTTGTCATCTGAGCTTCTAAAAAAAAAATGCTTAGGTTTGATCTTCTCTAGTACTGACTGGTTTGTTCTTCGGGCAGTCCATGATGTACACAGCATTCATCACCAGCACCATAATTCAAAGGCATCAGTTTTCTTCTGTATCTTTTTCATTGTCCAACTTTTGCATCCATATGACGTTATTGAAAATACCATGGCCTGGACAAGTCTAATCTTTGTATGGAGAGAGACATTTCTGCTCTTGAGAATCTTGTCTAGGTTCTTCATAGCTATTTTGCCAAGAACAATACGTCTGATTTCTTGACCTTACTTGGATCAACAATCAATAAAGAAAGTTAGATGTCAACTATTTCAGTTTCTTCTCCGTGATTAACTTACTGATTTTTGCCAGTTGTCAGGATCTCTTAGCTTTGGTATATCCCATAATATGCATTGGGATAGCCAGGACAAAGAGAGAGGTTAAATTTATGTATATTTGATTCCTTTTATGAGTCTTGTCATACTATTCCTGCCCACCAAAGTTCTGGTGACAGTAAGGCCCTTACAAGCTGTGCATCCTCTACGGCCAACAGAGCTTTTATCCTTTGTGCCCCTAGGTGCTGGAATGCACTACCCCCTGGCATCCGGGCTATCAACAGCTTATTACAATTCAAGAAAGCCCTCAAATTCTTTCTCTTCAACAAGTTCCTTATAGAGTCATCCACACCTATTGACCTCTGTGACCTCACCCAATTACCCAATCCCATGATACCTCAATAACATGCTTGGCTGATTCCATATAACGAGTGAATATATTCCTAGCACCTGTTACTAGTAACATGTTACTATTTAGTTGTACCACATCTGTAAATAGTCTGTAAATAGTTTCCCCGTGTGATCCAAGTTCCTTCCCTTGTTATCTGTAAACTCATGCATGTTGATTGTACTGAGATTTTTGTTCGATGTGAACCGTGCTGATGCCGAATAGTGCGGTATATAAGAGAATGTAAATAAAATAAATAATAATAAATAAGAGATTCATGGAAAATCACAGGTGAACTGTTTCAGGCTGAGTATGGACAAGATGACAGGCATCTGGTGTCTGGGGGATGAGTAGGCTGGCCACTTGGGTTTGCTGCTGCCAAGGTTTCATAAAAAAGGTAAAATAAAACAAAATGGGGGGGGGGGGGGGGAGGAAAAACCTGTGCTTCACAAGAATGATAGGTTTTCCAACTCCTTGGTTAGAGCAGCAGGCTGAGAATCACAGAAGCCCATTTTGAAAACCATTGCCTGTGATCTTGGACAAGTCACATAACCCTATGTTGCCTAAAGTATGAACTTACTGTAGATTGTAAGTCCTCTGGGGATAGGAAAATACTTATTGTATCTGAATGTAACTTGCCTTGTGCTAATCCTGAAAAAAGCAAAAATCTCTTCCCTTCCTAGTGTGACGGGCATATCTCAAATATCTGGACTGATCAGGCAGATTTGAGAAGCTATTAGGGACATCTAATTTAATGGTATGCTTAGCTAGATAAGATCAGTAATTACATTCCTTTACTCTATGTACTGTCAGGGTTGATGGGGATTAAACCTATGGCCTTTGGAATGCAATACAAGCCATCAGAAAGGTAAATCAATCCAAAAACTACCCCAAACGGTAATCAAAATAGATACCACAAAAACAAGATACCGTTGAAATCCCCAAAAAGTTTTTCAAATATTTTTGTTGGACATAAATCACAAGGAGGAGGCACTATGAACCAACCCCCCAGACGTGATACATCTCCCTTTTATTCAACCACATGGGTTCAAACTATCTAAACTTCGAATACTCCAAAGCATTTCAGCAATAAAAAAGCATATTGTACTTATCTTATGAGCACGTGCGACGTGCACGTTTCGGGGAACGAGACCCCTGCATCAAGCGCTCCAAGCTCAACTCCAAAAAACTTGATCCACCAGAAAACTGGCAAAAAACGCCGAACAGTTGGCCGTTCAAATTGAGGATACCAGCTAAAGATTGGCTAGCAAACCTTGCCATTCAAGAACACCAACCAATCACGGGAGGGAATCCCCACAAATAAGGGAACCCCTTGACGTGAAAGGGTGACCTCACATCGCCCCCAGCCAATCGATCTCGCAATTCAGTCCCATAGGAGTCACTGACTGTAAAAGAAATATCCACCGTTGTTCAAGCCTCCGGAGCTTAAAATTGCGATCTCCCCCTCTAGGGTCAGCAGGGACATGATCAATCGCTGTCCACCGTAAGTGTTGAAAATCATGTTGAAGTGGTAAACAATGTGAAACCATCCGGGCTGTAAGAACCTTTTGTCGAAGGCGACTGGCATGTTCAGTTAAGGAAATTGATCACCCATTGTACCCTCAACTTCGGACCGGGACTCATGAGCCTTGTGGGGAGTGTCGATTTTGTGCTACTGCCATCACTGGCACTTCTTGGAATGGCCTACATATGGGTCATATTTTTCATCGCCGTTGGCAAACGACTTGTATGTCAACTCATGTTTATTTTATTGAATGTGCTTGCCCTTTGCGATATGTCGGTAGCACTACCTGGCAGATCAAGATTCGCTTAACTGAACATACCAGTCGCCTTCGACAAAAGGTTCTTACAGCCTTGCTGAGTTTTGGGAGGCTTCCCTTTGATTTGGGAGATTACATTTTCGGAGGAGCTCTCTGGTTTTATGTCGGACATTGTTTTAAAAGGGGTTTTTTTTTTTTTTTTTTTAGTTTTTCATTTTGATGCTTGGCTGACAGGTTTAGACGTGGCAAGATTTCGGCTGTTGGTTTTTCTTCGATAGTAAACAGTGTGCTTAGGTCTAGGGGGCATAGCCGTGGTTCGGAATGCCTTCCAAACCCCAGTGCTTACTCTGTGGGGCACATAGCCGTGGTTCGGAATGCCTTCCAAACCCCAGTACTTACTCTGTGGGGCACGGCATGGTGCAGTGACAGATACAGGGGTCTGCAGGGTCTGTACCCAGGAGGCAGTTTCAATGGAACAGGCTCTCGGGGAAGGATTGGAGGTGCAGAAGGAAGCCTCTCAAGTCCCTCCGGAGCTTATGGTCCCTTGGTGCCTCAGGAGCCGGTGGCAGGATCTTTGTCAGCCCGATAGCTGCGGGGTATGTTTAGGTGGGAAGAATTGCCAGCACTCATTACGGAAACTCTTAAAGCTCTAAACATGCCCTCCAATTCTCAGGAAGGAGAGGACACTTTAGAGGATCCGTTATTACGGGCTGTTCGCAAAATGCAGAGGGTTTTTCCGGTTCACAGAGTTTTCAGGGATATGATTCAGGATTAGTGGAATATGCCCAAGGCAGGGCTTAAAGGATCCAGAGCGTTGGCCCGGCTTTATCCCTTGTCGGATCAGGATCGTGAGCCTTTTCGTTCTCCGAAGGTTGATGCGGCCATGTCGGCTTTTACCAAGAAGACAGCAATTCCAGTTGAGGGCAGTGCGGCTCTCAAGGATGGCCAGGATAGGAAGTTGGACACATTGAAACATGTTTTTGACATCAGCACCCTATCGATCCAGGCTTCAATTTCGGGGGCTTGGGTGGCTAGAGCGCGTCTTCGCTGGTCTCAGAGGCTTCAGGTTGATCAGGTTGGAGACCAGGTAGAGGAGGTGTCTTGGCTGGAGTCCGGGGCTGCGTATCTTGTGGACATTCATTATGATCTGATCCGAGGTCTATCAGAGTATGGCCTCAGTGGTGGCAGCTCGGCGATATTTGTGGTTGCGAAACTGGGCGGCTGACGGTTCCTTGAAGGCTAGATTGAGTAAGCTGCTGTTTAGAGGAAAGCTTCTTTTTGGAGAGGATCTGGACAAGCTAGTAAAGGACCTTGGGGAATCCAAGGGAGGTCGGCTTCCAGAAGATAGACCGAAGCAGGGTCAGCCCGTTCAGAGCCAAAAAGGGGCACAAAGGGAGTTTCAGAGATTCCGGTCAGCTCGGTTTGGTCAGTATCAGCAGGGAAGTTTTCCCGCTAGGAATCAGGGCTTTCGTGGCTTTCGAGGAGCAGGTAGAGGTTTCGTGGCTCCCTTGGCCCCGAACTTTAGAAAAACACAATGAAATAAGGGGGACTCAGGTAGGGTTGGAGCCGGTAGGAGGGCACCTATATGAGTTTTATCCTGCCTGGGTCCAAATCACGTCAGATCAGTGTGTGTTGGAAGTTATAAGAGATGGTTATGCACTAGAATTTCAGCAGCCAGTGGCCAGTTCCTTCGTTCAATCCCCCTGCAAGGCTCGAACCAAACGGGAAATGGTGCTGGAAACATTAGACAGATTCTTACAGCTCAAGGCCGTAGTCCCGGTTCCACCAGTTCAGTGTGGCTGCGGTCGATACTCGATATATTTCATGGCTCCAAAGAAAGAAGGAGCTTTTTGACCTATCTTGGATCTCAAGCGGGTAAATCGTTGTCTGAGTGTCATTTTCATATGGAAACCCTTTGGTCGGTTATAGTGGTGGTCAGAAAGAGGGAGTTTCTTACGTTTCTGGACCTAACGGAAGATTATTTGCACATACCGATCTTTCGGGAACATCAGCAGTTTCTCCGGCTTGCGGTACCCATGGGACATTTCCAGTTCCGGGCGTTGTCGTTTGGACTGGCTATGGCTCCGTGGACATTCACCAAGGTTATGGTGGTAGTGGCAGCGCAGTTACGCAAGGAAGGAGTGTTGGTTCATCCCTACTTAGATGACTGGCTGATTTGAGCAAAGTCAAGGGACGAGAGCGAATCGGTTACAACCCGGGTCGTAAGTCTAATTCAGAGCCTGGGTTGGGTGGTCAATTTTTCCAAAAGCAGGCTGATCCCGTCACAGACTCTGGAATACTTGGGAGCTCGGTTCAATACGTACGAAGGAAAAGTATTCTTACCGGAACTGCGGGCGCAGGGGCTGAGAAAGCTCGTGTGAGCTTTCTTAGGCAAGACGGCTCCCACGGCATGGCAATATCTGCAGCTTCTAGGGACCATAGCAGCCACTCTCGAATTGGTTCCATGGGCAAGAGCGCATATGAGGCCCTTAGAAAGGGCGCTGCTGTGGAGATGGTCACATCAAACGGATGCGCTGTCGCAGAGGCTTTCCTGTCCACCGGAGGTGCGGTGGGAGCTAAGGTGGTGGCTGATTCCAGAGAACCTGGAGAAAGGAATGCCATTGGAGATTCTGGGCTGGAGGCCACTGACAACAGACGCCAGTCTGATAGGCTGGGGAGGCAATTTCGATAGCTGGTTTGCTTAGGAGCAGTGGAGTGTCTGGGGGAAAAAGTGGTCCATCAACAGGCTGGAGATGCGGGCAGTGTCCTTAGCTCTCCAGCATTTCGGCCTTGGTTGCGGAAGAAAGCGGTTCGAGTGCTGTCGGGTAACGTGACCACAGTGGCTTACATAAATCGCAAGGGAGGCACGGGAAGTGTGTCCTTGGAGGAGGAAGCCGATTATCTGCTAGTATGGGCCGATGAAAATCTTCTGGTGCTCTCGACGCAACAGTGGCAGGAGTGGACAATGTAGAAGCAGATTTTTTGAGTCATCAGTGGATCCGGGAGAGTGGGTTCTCCATTCCGGAGGTGTTTTCGTTCATTGCCCGTCGCTGGGGAACACCAATTATTGATCTGATGGCGACCTTCCAGTCCGCAAAAGCCAGTCGCTTCTACAGCAGGAGGAGAGAGAGAATGTCAGAGGGCCTCGACGCTCTGATGCAAAAGTGGCCAGAGGGGCTTCTATACGTCTTTCCTCCGTGGGCGTTAATAGGTCGTGTGGTTCAGCGCATAGAGGTCCACCGTGGCAGGGTGATCTTGATAGTGCCGGATTGGCCGCAGAGACCGTGGTATATGGATCTGGTTCGGCTTCTGATGGACAGTCCCTGGCAGCTGCTGGTACGAGGTGATTTGTTAATCCAGGGACCACTTCGAATGCCTCTGGATCGATTCTCGCTTACGGCTTGGCTCTTGAAAGGGCACGCATGAGAACCAGAGGATATTCAGCAGCGGTGATTTCCACATTAAGGGCCAAGGGCATTTTCGAAGCCTGGTGTGAGGACAGGCAGTTTCGACCATCACGGGCTTCCATTCCGCAGGTGTTCTCATTTTTGCAGGATGGTTTTGAGAAAGGTTTGGCGGCTAGTTCTTTGAGAGTTCAGTTAGCAGTGCTTTCCTGTTACTGGGGGAAGGTGCAGGGGGAAGCACTGGGCGTGCATGCAGATGTTAAAAGATTTCTGAGAGCTGTATCTCTCTTGCGACCACCGTGCAGGTTAACGGTTCCGACGTGGGATCTCAAGCTGGTCCTGAAAGCTTTAGTGCGGGAACCCTTTGAGCCATTAGGTAAGGCTTCGTTAAAGGACCTTACGTTGAAGGCAGTATTTTTGGTGGCCATTTGTTCCGCTCGTAGAGTTTCAGAGTTGCAGGCCATGTCTTCTAGGGAGCCTTTTCTGTCTTTTTCAAAGCAGAAGGTAATGTTGAGGCCGGTACCTTTTCTGCCTAAGGTGGTCTCTGTTTTCCATGTTAATCAGGTGGTGACGTTACCAGTGTTTGATGGTGGAGAGGAAGGATCAGCTAGAGGGATGCTGCGTCTTCTCGATGTGCGTCGGACGCTTAAGAAGTATCTGCTTTGTACAGTGCCCGTTCGGAAGTCAAATAGACTGTGCTTGGGGGGCCCTAGGAAAGGGGAAGCAGCAGCTAAATCTTCCATATCCAGATGGCTCAAGGAGGCCATAGCTACAGCTTATATTCTAAAGGATAAGACTGTATCGCAAGGGCTAAGAGCGCATTTGACCAGGGCACAAGCTGCATCTTGGGCGGAGTACAGTTTGGTGCCTGCCGTAGAAATTTGTAAGGCGGTGACTTGGTCATCTTTGAATCCTTTTGTCAAGCATTACCGTCTGGGTGTTCAGACGTCGGGGGATGCCCATTTTGAATCAGCAGTGCTTCAGGCTGGTCTGAAAGGCCCCTCCCATTGATATTTTCTGCTCTGTTACATCCCCAGAGGTTCCGGGACTGGACTGGATTGATGATAAGGAAGATGAAATTAGACTTACCTGCTAATTGTAGTTCCTTGAGGAACTCCAGTCCAGTCCCAGATCCCACCACTGGATCACAGCCTGAAGCGAGGGGACTCTAAGATAGAAATCAAGCTTTCAAGTGGTTCTTATTGGGGATGGGGAGTTTGTGTCTGCTGGTGTTTTTTCTGGTAGGTCCGCTGTCGTCTTTAGGGGAGACAAGGACAAACCTATGCAGTGACAATTTGGAGGCATTCTCTTCCGGGAAATCTTCCAGTAAATTGTAGGTTAAAGTTTAAGTTGAGTTACACCCTAATGGGGTTATCAACAGCTAAATATTAAAGTTGGTTAGGATATCTACTTATTTGTTGCTCCGGTGAGTCTGCTTTGTCAATAGGTACTGTAGCGGAGAGGCGGTCCTGGTCTGTTTATACCAGGGTCATCAAAGTGATGACGTGCTCAGTTTCCAAGCTGCTGGAGGAGGTGCTAAACCCAGAAGTTCCAGGACTGGACTGGAGTTCAAGGAACTACAATTAGCAGAAAGTCTTTCATCTTACCCCATATAATCCTCCAAGTTTAATCTCCTGTTTTCGATGCAACTTTTATTTGTGTTTTAGTTCGTTATATGTAAACCAGTCTGAATCCTATGATAGGACGGTATAGAAAAACTGTTAAATAAAACTACAGTGCTATAGGAGCTGAATAGCCAAGGAAGCAGCCAGGGGCTGGTTTTTCTCCAGGCCTCAGTAAGGTAGATGCACCTCTGGAAGATCCTATTGGAGTGGCATTGGGTGTGATGTGATTTGGTTTGGTTCTGATTTTCTATTATCAAAAATTTAAAAATTATATGTTTATTTATATTTATAAATAATGTCCTTGAATGACCTTTTTGTCACAGGCCATTCAAAGCTGTTTACAGGAAATAAAAATTAAGAACATAAGAGATGCCATACTGAGTCAGAACAAAGGTCCATCGAGCCCAGTATCCTGTTTCCAAAAGTAGCGAATCCAGATCACAAGTACCTGTTAAGTTCCCAAAAAGTGGCTAGATACCATACTGCTTTTCCCAGGGGTAAGTAGTTGATTTCCCCCGTCTACTTTAATAAGTTTAAGGGCTTTTCTTCCAGGAACTTGTCCAAACTTCTTTTAAACCCAGTTTACATAGTCTGGCAGTGAATTCTAGACGTTCCATGAAAAAATATTTTTTCCCGATTTGTCTTAAATGTGCTACATTGTAGCTTCATTGTGTGTCCCCTACCTTTTCTACTTTTTGAAGGAGTAAATAACCGATCCATGTTTGCGTGGTCCATTCCACTCGACTTTGTAGACCTCTAGACCTCTATTATAATCTCCCCTCAGCCATTTGTTTTCCAAGCTAATGAGCCCTAACCTTTTAAGCCTTTAATCACAGAAGTATCCTTCTATTCCTTTTATCATTTTGGTCGCTCTTCTCTGTACCTTTTCCAATTCCACTATATTCGTTTTACTACTACTTATTTATATAGCACTACAAGGCGTAAGCAGCACTGTGCAGACATATAAAAGACAATCCTTGCTTATGAACATAAGAGCATAAGATATGCCATACTGGGTCAGATCAAGGTCCATCAAGCCCAGTATCCTGTTTCCAACAGTGGCCAGTCTAGGTCACAAGTACCTAGTAGTTTCCTCAAAAGACACATGTTCCACAATGCTTGTATTGAGGCAAGCAGTGGATTTCCTAGGTCCCTTTAATAATGGTTTATGGACCTTTCCTCCAGGAACTTGTCCATACCTTTTTTAAACCCAGCTATATTAACAGCTTTTACTACATCCTCTGGTAAGGAATTCCAGAGTTTGATTACGTGTTGAATGAAAAGAATATTTACTGTTAGTTTTAAATAGGTTACACTGTAGCTTCATTGCATGTCTCTTAGTCTTTCTATATTTTGATGGTGTAAACAATTGATCTACATTTACCTGTTCCTCTCCATTCATTAATTTATAGACCTCTATCATATCTCCCCTCAGCTGTCTCTTCCAGGTTGAAGAACCCTAACCTTTTAGCATCTCCTCAAAGGGTATCCTTCAATCCCCTTTACCATTTTGGTGGCTCTTCTCTGTACCTTTTTCTAATAATGCTATATCCTTTTTAAGATACAGCGACCAGAATTGCACACAATATTCAAGGTGCGGTCGCACCATGGTACGATACACGCCCCCCAGCCGCGCCCCCCACTTTTCATAATATCCTCCCCTCATATTTTCCTTTGCTCCTCTGCTCCTTTTTCCTTCCCCGTCCCTCGTCACCATGTTCTCTCTGTAACTGTTCCTGTTCTCTACCTTTTTCGGCTTTGTCTACCCCTGTCCTGTCTGTTGATGACGTTCCTTTCTGACTTTATTTTCAGTAGCCTCTATCCATTTTGTATTGTACACCGCCCTGACGCCCCAGCATGGGCGGTTTATCAAACTCTGCAAATAAAGATAAAGATAGACATTATAATATATCCTTTTGTTTTATTCTTCATTTCTTTCCTTATGATTCTATTTGCTTTCTTGGCCGCCGCTGCACACTGGGCAGAAGGTTTTAACATTTAATCCACGATTATGCCTAAATCTTTTTCCTGGGTGGTGGTTTCTAATGTGGAACCTTGCATTGTGTAACCATAGTTTGGGTTTTTCTTTCCTAGGTGCATAACTTTGCACTTGTCCACATTAAATTGCATGTGCCATTCGAACATCCAGTCTTCCAGTTTATCAAGGTCCTCCTGCAATCTTTCACAATCCTTTTGGGTTTTAACAACTTTGAATAATTTTGTGTCATCTGTAAATTTGATTACCTCACTCATTCCCATTTACAGGTCATTTACGAATGTTAAAAAGCAGTGGGCTCAGCACAGATCCCTGGAGTACTCCATTATTCACCTTTCTCCATTGGGAAAATTGGCCATTTAGCCCTACCCTCTATTTTCTATTTTTAACCAGTTCCTGATTCACAATAGTACACTGTCTCCTATTCCATTGCTTTTTAATTTCACCAAGAGGGACCTTGTCAAAGGTTTTCTGAGCTTAGTCTATGGCGACCAGAATTGCTACAGTATTCAAGCGATAGAGGTATAATAATATCATTGGTTTTATTCTCCATTCCGTTCCTTACGATACCTAGCATTCTATTTGCCTTCTTTATGGCGGCTGCTGCTGCTACACACTGAGCAGAGGGTTTCAATATATTATCCATGAAGACACATGATCTTTTTTCATTAAGGAAAACTAGGAGGATGGATATTTGCTGGCCCAACATCTTATGTGGGGATCCCCTTATGTATTGCCTAGTCTGGTTCTGTTCTATGCCTCGTTTATCCCGTGCTTTCTCTGATTTCTGTTCCAGTCCTGCTATTGGCTGGAGGCTGCTTAGTTCCTGATCCGTGCTTGGTTGTCCCACTGCTCTGTTCCTCCTTGGGCATAACTTTTCTTGGTATGTTGCCTCCAGGGAATGAGTACTCCTTTGCCCAGGGTGCCTCTTGATACACATTTGCAGAGGAATTGTGTATCTCCTTTAACACATGCCTGTTTTAGAGCACATGATTTTTCAATTGTAGCCTCAAAATGATGGAGCGGTCTTCTCAAATATTACAAACGGAAAATGAGAACTTGCTCTTTGGAGAAAATAAAACTTATCTTTTCTTCAAAGATTTAGTTTGATAAATTGTCTGTGTATTTTATATAAATGTTTAATTTGACTTTGTGTTCTGTGAACATGTAATTTTGTTGTTCACAATTACCTGGGGATTTCTTTTACCCTGCTTTTATATTCCCCTGCCAACCCAGCTCATCCTTCAGGGTCTTCAGCCAGAGGTCACAGAACATGGCTAAGGTGGATGCAAAGTCTGGCCATTAGGTAATGGTATTGTACAATGATTGGGAGTCCCTCTCCTTCAGGGTTAGTGAGTGCTATCTGCAGCATGACCAGAAGGCCTGGAGATTAGAGACCTGCCCTGTGAATCGAGCCCATGTCCTTTGCATGTCGGCATACTAAGCTGGTTTAGGGTACATTTTAATGCTTGTTGAAGGATCTGACAAACGGAGTTAGGAAAGGCAGTTACTGCTCTCAGCAGGTGTGTCTCAGCTGAAAATGAAAATGAACAGCAGAGAGTTTGAAAGTTTATAGCTTCAGTGGGTTCTTTCACTATCTGCTGTACCTGCCTCAGCCAAAACCAAGTCCAGGGAGGCCATTCAGGTTCACTGTTTTATTGAGCTTGTGGGTAAGTGAGCTACTTTGATGGAGGAGCCGGTACCGGGTAGGGCTTATGGAGGCACTGAGGGTGAAACTGATGAAGCTGTAATACTGGAGATTGCTCAATCTGAGGCCTGTGAATTGGACCCAGGGTGTACCATTAGGGAAAGTTTAGGTCATTGACAGTGACTATGGTATGTTGGAGACTCAGCTTGCGGGCAGCATGGGATCTGTGAGGCTGTAATGTCAGAGGGCTTGGCTTAGTAGCAGTGTGTAAGTAACCCTCAGCAGTTTTGCTAGCTGTATCCATAATTGCCGAATTTGCCTTGTGGTCTCAGGTCCCCCGGCTCTGTTGCTCTTTTTGCCTCTTTGCTGCTGCCTGATATCAGGGGATCTCAGACCTCTCATTAAGCAAAGCCCTTTTCCCAGAATAAGCCACCTTGCTCTCCCTTGGGACATCCTTGCTGCTGATCTCTCTGCTCATTAACAGGAAGGAAAGATTTGCTAATCCAGTCCCATGTTTCAGTATACTTGCTTCAGCTTCATGTATCCAGTCGGACAAAATCAGGACCGGATCAGCCCATGCTGCATGACATGCAGTCATCTGATAGACACCGAGAGACCTGTTCCTCAGCAGGGAGCACTGGCATGGAGTCAGCTCTGCTGTCTGGAGGGCGAGGCATGGGGGTGGGGGGGGGGGGTTGGCAGTAACAGGAAGAGTTGTCTTCTGGTGCATTCTGGGACGTGAAGCCTTGTTTTTGCTTAGAAACAGAGTACTGCTGCCGTATTAGCTTGGGTTGTAGAGATAAAGGTGCCTAGTTTAATGTGTGAGACCCAATGCAATGCAATGCAATGTGTGCCTTCGAGTCAGTCCTGACTCCTGGCGACCCAGAAGCTCCTGGGCTTTCTTGGCAGTGTCACCGGAAGTAGATTGCCAGGCCATATAAATCTTGAATGCTAGTCACACATATATTAGTTTAGCAACTTCACCCACAACTTCATGTGGGGGTGGTGTGTGTGGTTTCTGATATGCCTCTGGGGGCTTTTCTTACACGTGTTTTGCTTTGCATTAGGGAGGGCAGAAGAGTGGATTGGCCACCTCTGCCTCTCTCCTGCCCTCTTCCTCAGAGGATTATCTGTTACTGTGTTGCTTTTGTCCTGGAAGAATTACTGTTGTCCTATTCACCTCCCCCTTGACCTTTGTATCGGCTTATTTCTGTATTTTGCCTCTTTACTTGTTTTATGCTCTGTTATCGCTGGTTTTGTGTACCACTTAGATGTTAACCTTATGGGGCCACCATTAGAGGTATAACAAATGCTTTAAATAAATTTAAAAAAAATAGCCTTTAAATGTTGAAAAATCAGAATGAAACAAACAGCAAATCTTTCCCAACGGGGCCAAGAAAAAGAATTTAAAACTGATATACTTAAGGGTCACCTGGTACATACAGATCCCACTCTCGCGAGAATGACACGAACAAAACCAATCGAGTGCTGTGCACGGAGGACACTAATAGCCGGAGGACGGGCATTTGCAAAAGCAGACCAGATTTATTGTACATAGTTTGGAGGCACGTTATGAAATTATAACACCACTGGAACACTGATATTCATGGAAGCGAAGCCAAGCTAGGGAAGTTTAACCTTTTCAAAACTTGGAAACAGCTGAGGCAGTAGCTGCAAACAACTATTCTAGCAAACTGCTCCTGCCCTGAAGATAAAACAATTGGGAGAAAGGTTGGACAAAGTGATAATAAGCAGCCCTGATAACCCACCTCGCCCAGAAGAGAGAAAAACAGAAAGGAATCAGCCCTCGGCAGAAAAGTCACCAAAATGTGTAATAAACTCCAAGAGATGGATTTAAAACAACAAAATTGTCAAAGTGACAACTTCACCAGCATGAATGAGCACATTTTATTTACACAGTATGGGGGTCATTCCATCCTGCGTTTAGTGAGGATATGCGTCCCGGACGGACATATAATCCCCGCTAAATGCCCAGGTCCTCTTCCTGTCACAGAGCTACCCGCATGTACAGCAGAGATGTGCAGAGAGCTCTGTACGAGGGCAGGAGGGGGTGGGCTGGAGGTGTGACAATCAACCTGGATGTACAGGGCCTATTCCGGTGAATGCCCTGTACGTCTGGATAGGGTGAATTAGACTGAGGTGCAATAAGTCCCCTGACGTGAATAAGACCCCCGTGACATTGGCAGACAGCCTGGATGGACCCCCCCCACCCTCTGAAGAGGTGTGCCGGCCAGGGGGTTCCCCATAGATCAGTGGTTGGACTGCAGGAAAAATGATGATAGTAGCCAGTGTAGGCGGTCGGGGTTCCTGCATGGAGCCGTGGTGCCATGGCGATGGGACACCATGGCGCCGTGGCTCCATGCAGGCTGGGCTAGCCGGGCAGGATTTGGGATATCCAGCAAGCTGGAATAGGGGTATGTCTTGCCCGTCCAGGCCAGTTGCACCCAATTCTAATCCTGCGGGTACATATAGCCCCTGTGGGATCAGAATCTTGTGCAAATCTGGCCCGTCCAGATTCTGGATGTCCAGACATGCTCCAAACAGAATTGGCCTCAATGTGTTTAGAAAACTGTCTTGGATAATGTTGGTTGGGTGACTCAATGACCGTTCTGTACAGTGCTACAAGGAGGAACCTGGGTTCAGATCTGCTGCTGCGTTGAGGAGACTTTGTAGAGGCCTTGGGCCTGGTTTCTCCAGGTACGCTACCTTTCCAGAGCATGAGGACTCCCTTTCCGGGGTGTCCCAGTCATTGTGCAATGGTGACATTTAGTGATTGAATTTAGGACTCTGGACTGAAGATGGTTACTGCAGTGACTGAACTAAAGTAAGTTAGGAGGTGGCGTAAGGCAGGGGAGCGCATCCCTGGGTGGTTGTGAATTAAGGTTTATGGTGACAGATTCCAGCCCTGGTTTTGATTGAGCTTTAAGTTCCTCCTCACCTCTCCAGAAACCTTTGACATCTCTTCAGGAGATAAGCCAATAGAATTTGTGTTTTGATATATTGCCTGTGTAGGGAATTAAGAGGCATTTGAAACATATATTATGAATATATAACCTGGGCAGTACCTGATATACACGTGATATGATGGAAAATTTTTAAAGTACTGCAGATATATTTGGAGAGAAGAAAGCAGCTTGATAATGAGCATTACTTTTAGAGTCTCAGGAAATTCAGACACACCTATACATAGGCAGCAGAATAGGGTGGGCCACCGGATCCATGACCTGACCAGTCTTGACCCGCACTGTATCAGAAACCAGGGATCCTGGGGGAGAGCAGAGATTCTTGTACTTCTTTTTCTGGGTCGGTCTGTGTCCAGTATAGTAGCTTCCAAAATGCAAGCTAAAATTGAAATCTTATCTTTCACATGGCAAACATTAGTATAAGAATAAAAATTCAACAATAGCGTTCTTTAAAAAAACAAAAACAACCCCCCCCCCCCCCCGAAATAAATCCTTAAAGGGATCAGACTTGATCAAGCAAATTTTGTCTTCAAGAGATGAATGTTTCATTTCCATTTGTAGAATTTAAATTACTACTACTACTACTTATTTCTATAGCGGTACAATGCATATGCAGGTTATGACACACTCCCTGCTCATCGGAGCTTACAAATCAGATTAAGATGAAAAATGTGGGAACTTGGGGTCTGTCTGTCATCGCTGCATTGGAGAGAGATGAGGGATTCTAATTGTGTGGGTTCTGGGTGGGAGTTTATAACAGTCCAGCTTGTTCTCTTTTCCCCACAGGAAGCGTCTTGTCCTATATTGGCAGTGTTTATTTTTATTTATTTGGTTACATTTTTATACCGCCCCTTCCAGAGATCAGGGGCCGGTTTACATTATAACAATGAACTTTAACAATAACAGTTACATACATACAACAAGGTTTATAACTTTATACAATGAACAGATTGAGTTGGAGCATGCCTCAAAACTATTTACTGTGGGTTTCTGGCATTTAGTGCTGTTTGAGTACTGCAGGTTTGTCGTATACATGCCGAATGTTGCCTCCTGCCCCCCCCCCCCCCGAGTTTAATGTTCATTCGCAGAGTGGTAGTGGAGGGAATTTGTTATTGTTGAGATGATAGCAGAGTTTGCATATTTTTTGTTGTACGGTGAGTAGTAAGGGGAAGTGTCCTAATAATGCTTTGCATCCGTTTCTGGGGGTGTTTCTGTGGCTGCAGAGTATCTCTTTGTAGAACTGGAGGTGCAGGATTTCTATTCTGTAGAGTTCTGGGGGTTGAGTACACCAGATCTCACTCCCATATCAGAGAAATTGGTTCAATGATATGAATTAACGGCAGTAGTAATTTGACTGATGGCCAGGTCTCTCTCACATAGGTCTCAAATCTTTTTCCTCTAGCTCTTTCTGGCTGATTTAAAACTCCTAGATGCACGCTTACTACCTCCTCTTGTAAGATTATATCTCCCCTCTCACATTCTTCCCCTGTGGCAACCTTCTTTGTTGACGGTCTGTCTCTTCCTCGGTCACAGCTCCACTCTCCTTCCGTCTCTGTTCTCTGAATGTGTTGCTCCCATTTCCGTCTTTGGTAGGACAGGTCTCTGCTCTCCCCAGGACTGCCTTCTGCCCCGCCCTGTCCCTCCCCCCCCCCCCTCCCACAGTGGTGTGTAAATAAACCCCGAGGCCTCTCTGCATCATGCAGGCCTCCGGCCAGGCAGGCGAGAGGGAGGGATGGAAAAGGCCCTGAGAATCCCAGCATTTAGACAAAAAAGGATATGTCTGTGCAGGCTGAGCGCAGCCAAAAGGAATCCAGGGGGAAGGAGAGGGTTGGGATAGAGGCTGCTTTATGTCACAGACTGGGGGGGCAGAGGGAAGTGAGAAGGTGCAGAACACTGTTCTGTGATGCCCCCTGTAGCCTGGGGCTAGCTCTGTCCTGACTCCCCCCCCCCCCCCCCTTAACCTCTGATCTGGCTGCACTCTGCTGTTCTGTTTGAAGTATGGTATGGTGACTTTGGTACTTCCAAGCGGTATATGTTGCAAGGGAGCTTTCAAAGGATCTCAGAAGACAGAGCTATAGTGCAGTCTGCCCAGCATGTGGACTATGTGCTGTTTTATGGAAGTTAGTTTCCTTCCTCCAGATAGAGGGGTGCTATTTATGCATATAGGATACAGGCCCTGTTGGTCCTGCCAAACCCCCTTAATGGCCACAGCATCAGCTTCCTAAAAGCATGCCTTGTTCACGCTGAAACTGCCTTGCAGCAGTTAAAACCCTAAACACCTTGCTGGGCAGACTAGATGGACCATGCCATCATTTACTTTGTTACTGACAAACCACCCCACCCCCCAACAATGCAGTATGCTACATTCTCCCATGGGACTCAAAGCACCCATAATGCATGCTGCTGCTTTAGCAACTATAGCAGCATGCAGTGTGACAGACACTCGCATTCGTTTCAACAAAAATGTCTGCCCTTTCCAGAGGCTCCTGGCATTGCCAGGTATTCTCATTTTGCTTGGAATCCTGCTCCGTTCAGGAAGGGTTTATGTTCTGAGGTTTTACAGGACCCATCCCCAAAAGTAGGGTGGAAACATTGGGGGGGGGGGGAGGAGTGGAAAGGTTCTTGCCTTGTCTTTGGTCCCTTGCTTTCCTTATGACTGTGCATAGGAGAATTCCTCTGATCCTCCCATGATCCTGCTTCCTGAACCCTCTTATTCATTCCTTTCACAGTGGTCCTGGGTGGCAGGCTTAGCAAGTTCTCACAGGGAAGCTCTTCAGTGGACAGATGCAGGGCTTTTCCTGCCCTTCCCTTCCAAAGCAAGCATTGTGGAACCTGTGTCTCTTTTGGGAAACTGCTAGGTACTTGTGGCCTGGATTGGTCACTGTTGGAAACGGGATACTGGGCTTGATGGACCTTGGTCTGACTCGGTATGGCATTCCTTATGTTCTTATGTGTATTATGGCAGCAAACGCTGTAGTGCACGCTTGGAGGTTTTCTCTGGAGCACAACCTCTCCCAGGTGTTAGCAGGATTGATTTCCTTCAATTTTTGGACCTTTGGGGAAGGGTCTCTTGTTAACAGATGCAGAGCTTCTCCTCCAGCCTGCTCGGTGTATGCTTTCTGTGGGGCATAGTGTGGGTTCCCAGCACTGGCATGTACCCTCTTTCCACTTCTGACAGCGCTTCAGCATATGTCCTCTGCTTAGCATGTAGCTAATCTGCTGCTAGTAGTGATACAGTGTGCATCCCTCAGGTGGGTGCCTTTTGCTGCTGACAAGGGTATATGCCCTAGGTTTGTTGCTTGCAGGGATGTGATGTGGTTTTGTCTCATGGTGTGTGCCCACTGTCTGCTGCTGTGAGCCCTCATTTTGTTAAAGGTTGGAGTAACCCATGCACTGGGTTCAAGTGCCCCTGAGAACATCTCCAGAAACATAGGTATTACTATTTTGTAAGCATAAACGGTCTCTTGTTTCAGAAGCTGTGACCAGAGTTTCCTTCCAGTGAGTGTAGCCAGGAAGACCCTTTCAGGCAATGGACCCAGAGGACTTTAAGAAGTGTCACGCAGCCACTTGGGGGGTGGAAAGCCTGTTTGTCCCTTTCTGACACCTGGATTCTAGCACATCAAGCAGTGGGGAGGGGGTATAGAGAAGGATCAGTGCTGCTCGTGTTTGTTTTTATTCCTTTTTTAAAGTCTAAACTCTATTTTTTCTATATTTAATTATTTCTCCACTCTGTTGATGTGCAGTGACTCCCACTTATGTATGTTCCCTTTCTTTATACAGAATAGTTTAATTACTGACTAATGTTGGTTGAACTGAGTCTCAGGGAGGTAGAGGAGTTGCCCACAGCCACACAGACTCTGGACAAGCTGGGATTAGAACTGAGGCTCAAGGAGAGAAAGTGACTAAGTGTTTTTGTGCGGTATAGAGGGGAGACTTGAATTTACTGATAAGGTTGTATCGTAGCACAAACAACATGATTCAGGCCTCCCAGTTAGGCTGTGCTGTACATCAGAGTGGCTAGCAAGGATAAGACCGGATTTTGCACCTCTCTTCCTTTTCTGAAGAATGGGGAGGGACCTGTTGCTTGCCTTAGTCTCCCTGACTGATTCAGTCTCTTGCTTTCTTTACAGTCCAGTGAGAGAGTGTGGTTGCAGTACTAGTCCCTCTCATGCATCTCAGGTTCCTATTCGTCTCTCCAGGTACAGTTGGGTAGTCAACCTCCTTCAGCAGCTGAGGACTGAATACTGAAAGTTTTGCTGACAGCTCATCCAGCTCCCTCTGGTGTCAGAGAGTCAGTCTTTCAGTCCTCAGCAGCTGAACAGGACGTGTGGCTGACAGGCTCCCCAGAGAGACAAATTGGAAATAGACAGTTAGGCTGAGTAGCTATGTAAACCCCCCCCCCCCCAAAAAAAAAATAAAACAAAGGAAAGGAGGCAAGAACTGATCTTTGCCCATTGTCCTAGCAGGGCAGTAAGGCAAGAGGAGTGCTCTTTTAAGAAAAAACAAAAAAACAAAAACAAAAAATACAGTTTTCACAGAGAATCGGCGGGCCTCAGCTGCTAGAAGGTATTGTGGCAGCACAGGGGGCAGAGCCTGCCTCAATTGAGGATCTGTCGATTTAAGGTGAGCTGGGAGAGACCTGGGAGCCCCAGAATTTGCTTCCCTGCCGCCGATTGCTTTATTCTCTGTGTCCCGTTAGCTGCGTATGACTGGGGGGCAGGAGCGCTGAAGTCGTTGGCTGAGTTAGAATGGTGACAGCCTTACCAGGTTCTAGTTTTGCTCGATGGGAGCCCGGATTATGTATTTCTGTATTTTTAGCCCTAGCAGTGTAGTGTTAGTGTGGGGTCAGATATCTCTGGTGTCGGCAGCGTGCACGCCGGGCAGAGAACGCCGTGCTTGTCCGGGGCGGGCTTCCGTCGATCGCAGTTTTCGTTCAGTTTTAGAAAGTTGTCTTTCGGTGCTAGTTTGGCAGCAAACGTTGTGGGAACACCGTTATGGAGCAGACAGTTGCTTCGGTGGAGGTTGGAGAGAGGCCTCCAGGGCCGTTGATAAAGGCGGGAACGGTGGCCATTTTGTCAGAGCCTGCCGTTCCTCCCGCGCTTCAGCCACGATCGGGGAAGCGCAAGTCAAAGGCACACAAAGCGCCTCCAGCGGAGGGGCAGGACCAAAAGCCTGTTTCTGGAGCACAGGAAGGCTTGGATTCTCTATTTTCAGCAGACTTTATACTAGCAATGCATAAAGCCTATGTTTTGAAGATGGCTGTCCTTAGAGAGCCAGACTGTTCCTAGCCAGTTAGAGTTGCAAAAGGGGGAGTCCAAGGTGGTAGACCCGGGGGGAAGGGGTCTCGCCTAAAAGCACAGGTGTAGAGACAGGCTTGGAGGGCTTCGGGCCTCAGGTCTCTGCTCCTCCCATGGCGGAGGAAGGTGAGCTTCGGTCTGAGGCAGGTTTGGATTCTTGGCCAGTGGAGTTGGAGGAAGGAGAGATTGGGCCAGGCGAAGATCTGAATGTCTTCAGGGTATTTCGCAAGGAAGAGCTGGGGGCTTTGATCGCTCAGTCCCTCGCAGTGTTGAATTTGGTGCCCTCGGCGGTGCAGCAGGAGCCCCTGGAAGACCCCTTGTTACAAGGGTTTAAATCTGAACAGCGCTGTTTCCCGATGCACAGGGTAATTAAACAGATGATAGTCGGAGTGGGAATGCCCCGAAGCTACCGTGAGGGGGGGGGGTCGCGCCATGGCGCGCCTTTACCCAGTTCCTCAGGAGGAGAGGGACTTATTACGAATGCCTAAAGTTGATGCGCTGGTTTCGACGGTCACCAAAAAGACGACAATTCTGGTGGAAGGGGGTGTGGCCCTTAAGGATCTTCAGGATCGTAGGTTAGAGGCACTCCTGAAACAGGCTTTTGATTCCAGCGCTCTAGCTTTACAAGCTTCGGTTTGTGGGGCGTATGTGTCCAGAGCTTCTATCCGCTGGCTACAAGGAGAGCTGGTCCCGGAGAGGCAGGAGGATTCTTCCTCGGAAGGGGCGAAACTGGAGTCGGTGGCGGCTTATTTGGCAGATGCCTTCTATGATTTAGTAAGGATATCAGCGAAATCTATGGCGTCAGTGATTGCTGCTAGGAGATTTCTCTGGCTGAGAAACTGGGCGGCGGATGCATCTTCTAAGTCTCGGCTCAGTAAGCTTCCATACAAGGGCAAACTGCTCTTTGGGGAGGCGTTAGAGAAAATTGTGAAGGATTTGGGCGATTCCAAAGGGGGTCGCCTTCCTGAGGACCGGCCCAGAGGGGCAAAGGCAGGAGCGATGCAGAGAAGTCAAGGCAGAGATTTTCGCAGGTTTCGTGGACCGCAGTTTGTGTCTTATCAAAGGGGCCGGTTTGTATCCAGGGGGCAGTCCTTTCGAGGAGCCAGGGGGTTCGGCAGGGGTTATTTTAATGCCCAGCAGAACTCTTCTAAGAAACCAGAATGAAGGGAGGCTGGTCCAGGTGGAGATACCGGTAGGAGGACGTTTGCAGGGGTTTCTCTCCGTCTAGGCCACCATAACGACAGATCAGTGGGTGCTGGAAATTATCCGTGAGGGGTATGTGCTGGAGTTCGCGCACCCGTTAGCGGAAGCCTTTGTGTTGTCCCCGGGTGGGACTCACGCAAAAAGGACAGCGATCTGCGACACACTGCAACGCTTGTTGCGACTTCAAGCGGTAGTACCAGTACCTCAAGACCAGTACGGCTTAGGTCGATACTCGATTTATTTTGTAGTCCCCAAAAAAGAAGGTTCCTTTCGGCCAATTTTGGATCTCAAGCATGTAAACCACTGCTTGAGGGTTTCTCATTTTCGAATAGAGACCCTGAGATCGGTTATCCGGGCGGTGAAGCCTGGAGAGCTGCTTTCGTCCATAGATCTAACAGAGGCTTATCTCCACATTCCGATCAAGCAGGAGCATCAAAAGTTTCTGCGCTTTGCAGTTCCCATGGGCCACTTTCAGTTTCGAGCGTTGCCGTTCGGACTGGCTACAGCGCCGCGGACTTTCACCAAGGTAATGGTGGTAGTAGCGGCGGCACTCCGGAAGGAAGGGATTAAGGTGCATCCCTACCTAGATGATTGGCTAATCCAGGCAGGGTCTCCACAGGATTCCATCGCTGCAACTTCTCGAGTAGTGCAGTTCCTGGAACAGCTAGGTTGGGTGATCAACCGGGCAAAGAGTCATTTTTGACCGGTGCACCGCTTAATGTATCTCGAGGCCTTGTTCGACATGGAGATAGGCTCAGTATTTCTTCCTCCGGACAGGGTACGAAAGATTTTGGCTCAGTTTTCGGCGTTCGTGCGACTGAAGGCTCCAACGGCTTGGAGTTATTTACAGTTGTTGGGTTCAATGGCGGCAGCCTTGGACCTGGTGCCCTGGGCCAAAGCCCATATGCGTCCACTGCAGCAGGCTTTGCTATCCAGATGGTCTCCACAAGTTCAGCCTCTGTCGCAAAGACTACTGTGTCCGGAGTCCATGCGCAACAGTCTGCAGTGGTGGCTGGTTCTGGTGCATCTGCAAGCAGGAGTTCCTCTGGAGCATCTGGAGTGGGTTTCGGTCACAACGGATGCCAGTCTTTCCGGTTCGGGGGCTGATTGTCTGTCTCAAGTAACGCAGGGGACCTGGTCAGAGGAGGAGTGCAGTTGGTCGATCAATCGGTTGGAACTGCGGGCGGTGCGCTTCGCACTGCTGGAGTTTGTTAGTCTGCTCGAGGGTCGAGCGGTGCGAGTTTTTATTATTATTTTTTTTATACCGTGCTATTTAGAATCAGTGCGGTTTACATGTATACTAACAGGTACTTTTTAATCTCCAGGAACAAGCAGGAATGAGTCTTCACATATGGGTACGTCGGTACCGACGGAGCCTGCGCGGGAACGCTTCCCAGCGTCCAATCAGAAAGCTTTTGGGAGCATCCCTCAGCGCCTGTGTGCTGCCTTCCCGCCTTTCCAACTCTCTCTCCTCAGTTTTCGTTTTTCCGCGGAGCCGGCAGGACGTCTTCCTGTCACCGCAGAAAATTTTTTCTTTAAATCTTTTACTTTTTGTTTTCTTGTGGTCGCGGCTGTTTCCCCGACTCCACCGGTACCGCCGGTGTTTTTTTCTTTTCTTTTTCCTAAAACTCAGGGAGTTTTTTTCCCTCTGTTTCTGTCTTGAATTTTTGGGCCTGTAAGGCCTCTCCATTATGGAGCCGCCTTCTCCTAAGAAGTGCCTTAACTGTGGAAATAGTTTTCTTTTTAGACTCCAATAACTGGTGTCTAACCTGTTTGGGTCCTGACCCCTTTCCTTCAGAGACATCAGGCTACAATTTTATGAGAAGAAATTCTCCATTTCGAGTTTCCCTCAATGCAGTTTTCCCTTCCTGCAGAGAAGAAATGGTCAGTGCCCTTACACTGGATCAGGTAACCCACAAACAGTCTGTTAAGACTAGCCAATCCTTGGGTGGTAGGTCTCATGCCAAGCATGATGACGGCTCCGGCCTTGCCCTCAAGACCTCATTGGCTTCAAAACCCCGGCGGGAGTCTTCGGTCTCCAAAGCCTTTCAGGGGTTTCAGGTTGTTCCTGGGGCTCACCCCTCACAGAACATACCTGAGCCATGCTCGGGGGTGGCATCCGCTTCGAGCGGTACCGATAACCCGGCATCGGCACTGGTGTTGAGCGATCCACTCCTCACCAGAGATCGTCATCTGGTGTACTCGGTGCCTTCGGGACCGATCGATACCCAGATTGACTTTCCAGTATCGGCAGCTCCGTCGATAACAACCCCTGACGTCAGTACCATCTAGACATGCATCGATAGATTCGCTTCCTTCGATGCCGAGTCTAGAATCGATATCTAGTCTGGAAGACTGGGTACCGACGCGTCTCGGAACCGACATGCACCGATTCCGGATGCGCGGTACCGAGGATATTCACCGAGACTTTTGAGTTTCCTCGGTACCGTTTGAGCAGCCTCCGATGACTGTTTTGATGTCGGTATCGCCTTCGATTCCGGCTCAGCTACCGGTATCGGTGTCGATGCTGGTACCTGCAGTAACATCGGGACCAGCTCCATCCATGCTTTTTTCACCAGGATCGCTCCTTTCTATACCTAGTTTGGAGTCGATACCTAGCATGGACGATACAGTACTGACGGTTTCAGGTCATACCCGCAGTCCCAGTATCCATTCCTTAGAGATCCTGTTTTGCACCGGACAAGTACTGGTGCCTAACCCTAGTTCTTCGAGTTTAGCCTGTCCAGGGATTGTTCCCATTGGAGATCCTTCTTTTCAGAAATTTCTCCTTGACATGGCAACATTCCTGGCTATTCCTATCCCTGGCTATGATCCTACACAAGGCTTTTCTGGGGAAAAGGAAAATATAATGCTTCCTTTACATCATTCTTTACAGAATCTTCTTCTGAAAATATGGGAAACACCTTTAAGGGCTTCCTCACCTTCTACAGCAACTGCTCTTCTGTATCAGGTGCCCCCCTCTCCAGGGTTTCAAAAGACTCAACTTCCCCATCATTCCATTGTAGTGGAATCAGCAATGAGGAAGGTGAAAAGCAAGAAGAAGCATTCTTCTTTCCCGCCAGGTCGTGCATCTAGAACACTAGATGCCTTTGGACGTCAAACCTTCCAAACATCTATGCTGGCAACAAGGATTCTCTCATATATTTTTTATATGAGTCTATCCCTTCAGGAGGTCACAGAGAAATTATCTCTTTTGACTCCTTTTCTTTCAGAGCCCAAGGCTGCAGACTATTCTTTGCTTCTTAGTCATAGCCAGAATATCTCTAGGTTTCTTTCTCGTGCTTCCCTAGACTCCTTTGAGTCTGTTAGCAGAACCTCTGCTATAGCCATAGGAGCACGACGTAGAGCCTGGCTCCAAGCTTCAGACTTGAGCAGATGGGCACAACAAAGACTGGCTAACACTCCTTGTACTGGAGAAAATCTCTTCAACAAGGAGTCTTTGCGTCAGGTTGCTCATTGCTCCACTGACTTCTCTGCTTCTGAGGGCCATCCTAAACCACCTTCTTCCCCAGCAGGTAAGAAATGCCCTACCAAACCTCCTTTTCCTAAAAGAAGAAGGTTTTATTCTTCTCCTGCCCATCATGCCGATGTTCCCAAACAGGGGAAACCTCGCCCTGGTCTGAAGAATCCAAACTCAAGCCAGGAAAATTAACCCTCAATAGGGTTCCAATTAATCTGTTATAACATACAGTTCACTTCTTCTCATTAGAAGTTTTTTCACTGTTTTTTCATTTAAACCTCTACACTTGGATTCCTGTTTCCAGGACATCCACTTGTTTTTAGGTATGCTGAGCTGTCAGGATATTCATGTCTATGGGTCACAGGATTTTCCTCCTCTTCCTACTCTGAAGAGAGGTTTGCCAACTATCTCATGATAGTTTTTCTGTACCACCATGAATTTTTCCTTCTACAGACTTACCATATGGCAAGTCTCACCTCAGCTCCTATTTTTCTTTACCTTCTTTCCAGGGTTTCCCTGTAAGAGTGGTATCATACCAATGGAAGGCTTTCTTAGCCTTTCCAGTTTTCCATTCCAGTGTAGAGTTCTTTCTCTTGAGTAAACCCCTTTTTTCCTGATCTGGGCAGCTTGTCAGACAGGGACAGGATATTCTCCACTTGTTCTGTCTGTTCTCTCTGTTAAAAACAGAAAGATCTTTCTGCTCTGCCATTCAGCAGCTGCCCATGCAGGAGCTTCAATGATTGGTGGTCTGGTACTTTTCTATAAGTTCCAGTATTGTCTTCCACTACTTTTTGTCTAACCTTAGTAGTGCTTCCAAGATAGTGCTCATCTATCTTGGATAATCCTTATAACTTCTTTTCTGCCATCTCCAAATCCTTGGAGTTGGCAGCATAGTTGATCGGGCGGCTGGTTGTCTCCAACAGTCAGTTTTCTTTCCCACCTGTCCTGCATAATGCTCTCTGCAATGCTACAGAGAAGCTTTCCACTATGGGCCCTTGCTAGAGAGCATGAGGGTTTTTTCTCTGACTGTCCTATATGGTTGAAAAAGGCTTCCTCAGTCACCTCCCATGACTGTGAGAGTTCTTTACACCCTTCTATTTCCTTTTAATAAAGGGTATAAGCCTTTCCTACGTGACAGTCTAAAGAGTTACCAAATTCCTACAGGAAATATGCTCTTTTTCCTTGCAGCTTGTCCTCATGGTGTCCTAATCCTTCATGGACAGCACCTATTTAACTAAATAACGCATGATACCCCACCCCTTGTCCTCAAGTGGCTCTACCTGGTGTCTCTTCCTATGCGTATTCTGTCCCTTCACCATGTTAGAGTTCTACTGGACTCAGGACTTGCTGTTTACAGACTAATATTATCCTCTGTTTTCTCGCAACCAGCCTGGTTATTTTACTGGGTAGCATTCTACTCCATCTTAACCAGAGCGAATAGATTCTCTATATCTTCTCAAGTAGGTTCCACCTTCTTGTTATAAGATGAATCATTCCTTTTCACATCTTCCATGTGAAGATTCCTGTAGACATATCTCTTTCTACTTAATTGCAGACATTTCTTTTTAGACCTATATATATATATGTATTCATATAGGTTCATATGTCTATATGCTTTCTTTAGATGCATATGTCTGTCAGCCATGTGTGCATAGACTATACCCCCTGGATCGCGCCATAAACATATCTATCTATCTATCTATATTTCTCCAGGACCAAGCAGGAAGTCAGTCCTCACATATGGGTGACGTCGGCGCCGACGGAGCCCTCGCGGAGCAATTTTCCCCAGCTTTCAAAGAAAGTCTTTGGGAATTGCAGCGCGCATGCGCGGTCCCCTTCCCGCCCAAGGGTGCCATCTTAGCCAGTCTTCTTTTTTCCGCGGAGCCCTACAGACGTGGTCTTCCAGTCCCCGCAGAAAAAGTTGATTTCTTCATTTATTTTCAATTTTTTTTTTCGGTCTCTTTCCTGCCGGGACTCGCGACGCCGTTGCGAGTCCTTTTCTTCTTTTTCGGTTTTTCTGATTTTTCTTGTCAGTTTCGTTTTCGGTTTTTCGCTGGCAGCCCGGTCCTTTGACCTTGCAGGGGCCCTTTTTCCCCCGATGGCTGCCAGTGGCTTCAAACGGTGTGTTCAGTGTGACAGAAATATGTCTCTCACTGACACACACGATCATTGCCTCCGCTGCCTCGGCCCAGATCATGAGGAACTGATCTGTGGGGCCTGCAGCAAAATGTCCTCCAAAGCTTTACGGAGTCGGCGGCATCAGCGGGAAAGAATCTTCGCAGATCCCACCCGTACCCGGACCTCGTCGGAGGCCTCAGCGTCCAGAGGTTCCAGCTCTGAGCATTGCCGGAGTTCCTCCGACAGAGGTTCTCCCTCAGGGGATCATCATCGGAAGACGAAACCCGCGAGGGCGGCGTCGGTGGACGCTCCTGGTTCCGCAAGGGCCAGGTCGCATAGCCCCGATAGCCGTCCCGGGTCTTTGGAGCAGGATCGTCTCACGAAGCGACCTCGTCTGGAATCGGATTCGCCTGCTCGGGTAAGTCCTGTAGTCCTCTTGGACTCGCCTCCGAGGGGTCGGACGTCGGGCCCGAGTTGGGGACTGCTGGGTCACCTGAGGTCGGACGCAGGTTGACGGCCTTGGAGAGCAGCCTGGCTGCCTTCATGGACCAGCAGCGGGCACTGATCGCTAGCCTCGCTGGCGCCTCTGCCCTGGCCGCCGGGACGTCGACGTCTAAGTCGACCCCGGAGACCGAGCCGATCCTCGAGTCCATGCAGGCTCGAGTCGATCCTCGGTCGAGGTCTCCCTCGGCCTCCCGTTTGGGACCGAGGTCGTCGACGCCGACTCCCTCGGCGTCGGGGCGGCCGACGCCTACACCCGCCCGAACCGACCCCACCGATTCCTCCTCGGAGTCGGCCTGGGAATCTGAAGTGGAAGAGTCACCTGATTCCTTTCGGACTCGGTGTGTCCCCTCGGACTCCCCTGAGTCCAAGCCTCGGAAGCAGTCCCCCCCGGAGGATGCCCGGTTCTCGGACTTCGTCAGGGATATGGCCAAGGCTTTGGCCTTCCCTGCGGATCCCAAGGAGGAGCCTCGAGCCGAGGAGCTCGACGCCCTCCAGTATGACTCTCCAGCGAAGGAGCACTTTACTGTACTGGTTCCTCCCATGCTGGAACGTCTACTCTTCCGCATGTGGGAGAGTCCGGCATTGTCGCCGGTATTAAGCAAGCGGGTCGATTCCATATATCGAGTCCGCAAGAGCCCTGGCTTCCAGAAAGCACAGCTACCGCACCATTCCATGGTGGTGGAATCGGCCATGCCTAGGCTCAAGAGCCAGAAGATGCACTCCTCGGTGCCTCCCGGCAGGGAGGCCCGCAACCTGGATGGCCTCGGTAAGAAGTGTTTCCAAGGCTCTATGCTTGCTTGTCGGGTCCAGACCTACCAGCTCTACATGGGCATGTACCTTAGAGACCTGGCTAAGGAGATAGCCGGATTCTCTGCTGGACTTTCCGAGGAACCTTTGCGGAGGTTCCTAGCCTTGTCCACTGGAATTCGAGAGTGCTCCAAATTCATTTCCCGAGCAGCCTATGATGGCTTTGAAGCATCGGCTCGAGTGGCCGCAGCCGGCACGGTGCCCGCCGACAGGTTTGGCTTCAGTCGTCTGACCTTGAACCCTGGGTGCAGGACAAGTTGGTCGATGTCCCCTGCCGAGGTGAGAACCTATTTGGCAAGCCCATGGCTGAGAAGGCTGCGCAAATCGAGACGGAGACTCTCACCAGAACAAGGCTCTCTAGAAAGACCTCTGCCCCTTCCCAAAAGAAGAAGGGCTCGGGAAAAAAGTCCTTTTACCCGAGGAAGGCGGCTGCCTATAAACACTACCCTCAATATCAGGCCTCCTCAGCTCCCCAACAGGGTCAGCAGGCCAAGGGACGGGGTAACGGGTCCCGTAGGCAGCAAGCCCCCAAGCCTGCACCACCGGCCCCTGCTCAGCAGGGTGGGGGTTTTTGACTTCATCGGAGGCCGGCTGGTCCATTTTGCCCACAGGTGGTCCAACATCACGTCAGATGCCTGGGTGCTTCATGTTGTGCGAGAAGGCTATCTTCTCCACTTCCACCAGGTCCCTCCCTCATATTTTCCAGGAGAGCCTCCACGACTCCCTCTGCACAGGGACTTACTCCTTCAGGAGTTAGCAAGTCTTCTTCAGGAACAGGCTGTGGAACCGGTGCCCCACCACCTGAGAGGTCAAGGCTTTTATTCCAGGTATTTCCTAATACCAAAAAGAACAGGAGGCCTCAGACCCATCCTGGACTTGCGCAACCTCAACAAGTTCCTCGTGCGGGAGAAGTTCAAGATGCTTACCCTTGGAATCCTTCTGCCCTACCTCCAGCAGGGAGATTGGCTATGCTCCTTGGATCTAAAGGATGCCTACACGCACATCCTTATCCACCCAAGCCACCGCCAATACCTAAGGTTTGTGGTGGCAGGAAATCATTACCAGTACAGAGTACTGCCCTTTGGCCTATCCTCCGCACCACGAGTCTTCACAAAATGCCTCGCGGTGGTGGCGGCTTATCTCCGGCTTCAGGGCCTCTGTCTTTCCTTACCTAGACGACTGGCTCATCAGAGCATCGTCCTCTCAAGAGGTCACACAAGCCACGCACCGCACTGTGACTCTTCTCCAGTACTTGGGCTTTGTCGTAAACTTCGCAAAGTCCACTTTGCTCCCCTCACAAGATCTCGAGTTCATCGGCGCAAGATTGCGCACTCTTCAGGCGCGAGCTTTCCTGCCTCTCGACAGAGCTCAGCGGCTCATGGACCTAGCCAGCCGGTTTCGCAGCCAGTCCCTGGTCTCGGCCAGGCGCTTTCTGAGACTACTCGGCCATATGGCTTCCACCGTCCACGTGACCCCCAACGCCCGCCTGAATATGCGGCCTGCTCAGTGGTGCCTTCGCAAGCAGTGGCAACAGGCCACGGGCGGCCTCGCCGACTCAGTGCAGATCTCCGGCCCGCTGGCCTCTTCTCTGCAGTGGTGGCTTCATCAGCCGAACCTGGTACTCGGAATGCCTTTTCAATCTCCTCCGCCTGCTCAAGTACTGACGACCGATGCTTCTCTCCTGGGATGGGGAGCGCATTGCCAAGGGGCATGTACTCAAGGTCTCTGGACCTCGTGGGAGTCTGCGCAGCAGATCAACTTCCTGGAGCTCAGAGCAATCTGTCTGGCTCTCAAGGCTTTCTCCCACCTGACTTCTCACCGGTCCGTCCTTGTCCAGACGGACAATCAAGTTGCCATGTTCTGCGTGAACAAACAGGGGGGCACGGGCTCCTTCCTTCTCTGTCGGGAAGCGCAGAGGCTCTGCTCTTGGGCCGTCAGCCGCGGCATTCTTCTCAAGGCAGTTTATCTCCCAGGCCAAGAAAATTGCCTGGCGGACAAACTCAGCAGAATCCTCCAGCCGCACGAGTGGCGGCTGGATCCCTTGGTAGTTCAGAAACATTTTCTAAAGTGGGGCCTCCCCACGCTGGACCTGTTTGCCAGTCCTCTCAACCGGCAACTTCCTCGTTTCTGTTCTCGGCAACCGCATCCCCTTCGAGTAGCGGCGGATGCTTTTCTGCTCTCATGGTCGAAAAGCCTTCTGTATGCCTTTCCTCCCATACCGCTAATCTCTCGAACTCTTTTCAAGGTTCTCCGAGACAAAGCTTCCATGATCCTGATAGCTCCTCGGTGGCCCAGACAGCCGTGGTTTCCACTCCTGCTGCAACTGGCGGTGGAGGCTCCGTTCCCTCTGGGTTTTCAACCAGACCTCCTAACACAGGATCAGGGGTCCCTGCTACACCCCAACCTCAGATCTCTACATCTGATGGCCTGGCTGCTGAAAGGGTAGTCCTTGCTCCCCTTCTACTGCCGGCAGAGGTGGAAGAGGTCGTCCTGGCTTCCCGGCGACCTTCTACCTGTAAATGCTACGCCCTTAAATGGCGTCGGTTTTCCGTTTGGTGTACCCAGCAGTCTCTGGATCCCTTCTCCTGCTCGGTGTCGGTGGTCTTGCAGTACTTGCTCTACCTCTCTAATCTTGGACTTAAGTCCAACTCCGTCAAGGTTCACCTCAGTGCTCTTTCAGCACATTATGTGCCGGTGGACGGCAGACCTCTTTCCAACGACCCTCTCGTGGCAAGGTTTCTCCGAGGTCTCCTTCTCCTTAAACCACCTCTGCGCCCGCCAGCACCGGACTGGGATCTGAATGTGGTTTTGCAGCGGCTCACCTGTCCGCCTTTTGAACCTATGGCTACCTGTCCTCTCCGTTTTCTTTCTTGGAAAACCTTATTCTTGATAGCCCTCACTTCCGCTAGACGCCTAAGTGAACTACAGGCCCTCGTGTCTGATCCCCCTTACACTCGGTTCAACAAAAATAGGGTAGTCCTACGGACTCACCCTAAATTTCTTCCAAAAGTGGTCTCCCCTTTTCACATCAATCAGGAGGTGGTACTTCCGACCACCTTTCCCAGGCCACACTCCAGCCGAGCTGAAATGGTCCTGCATACCCTGGACTGTAGAAGGGCGTTGAACTTCTACCTTGACCGTACGCGGGAGCACCGCAAAGCGGCTCAGCTCTTCGTGTCTTTTGACCCCAATAAATTGGGGCTCCCTGCAATGTTCCCTCTAATTTTCTGTAGGCTGTGTGCGCATAAAATATCAGCTGTGCAGCTTTTGATGGAAGGTTAAATTTTTGTGCGCCACATAATGACACTCGGAGTTATATACTTTAAAATTTGACTACACGTCAGAATACAGTATGTACACCACATTGATTTTAATCAAATTAAATGAAAATATACAATTACTAAATGAAGCGGAAAATTTCTAGTAATTACAATCACAGCTTTTAAATTTTAAGATGTCTGTGTTGTTTTCTATCAGAATCAGAACCGTAATTTTTGTGCGCTCTGTTGTAAAGTATGTGCGCTCGCTCGACGAGGTGTGTGCGCGCGCACACGCGTACAGCTTAGAGGGAACAGTGGCTCCCTGTCTCCAAGCGTACTCTGTCCATCTGGGTTGCTGACTGTATCGCTTGGGCTTATGGAGCAGCCGGACTCTCGTTAGAAAGTCGGGTCACGGCTCATTGTGTTCGGGCGAAGGCTACGTCAGTGGCTTACCTCCGCTCTGTTCCATTGACAGACATCTGCCGGGCCGCTACTTGGTCTTCGAGCCACACTTTTGCGGTCCATTACTGCCTCGAGAGGGAGTCCCGCAGGGACAGTGCTTTCGGACAGGCAGTACTCCGAAATCTCTTCGAGGTTTGAGCAACTCCTACCCGCCATCCCGGATGATGGGCTACCGGTGGGTAATAATTCTGTGAAGATTCCTTCCTTCTGTGCTGCTGAGCTAGAGGGAGCTCATTTTTGTGCTTAGGGTCTCCGGTAGCCTTAAGCTTGGGAGTCCCATATGTGAGGACTGACTTCCTGCTTGGTCCTGGAGAAAGCGTAGTTACTCACCTGTAACAGGTGTTCTCCAGGAGCAGCAGGAATCAGTCCTCACAACCCTCCCTCCTCCCCTTGGAGTTGCAATCATCTGCTTTTAGTTTTTGCACATTTTTATGCTGTCTTTTAGCTATGTCATCTGACTGGCTAAGATGGCACCCTTGGGCGGGAAGGGGACCGCGCATGCGCGCTGCAATTCCCAAAGACTTTCTTTGAAAGCTGGGGAAAATTGCTCCGCGAGGGCTCCGTCGGCGCCGACGTCACCCATATGTGAGGACTGATTCCTGCTGCTCCTGGAGAACACCTGTTACAGGTGAGTAACTACGCTATTTCTACACATATATATATATATGTGTTTATCTGTCGAGATGCTTCTTTTAGGTAGATATGTATTCACATACTTATCTCTACCTGTCTGTGCTCATAAAGGTATTTTTTCCTTCCTATCTGTTCCAGACAGTGGGTTTTCACATATTCATACTATTTCACAGTATGTTTCGGTTTTATGCACACAACCACTGCTGTGGTACTGACAGCTTTTACCATAACCTTAGGTTCAGGTATCCCTGAAGCTCCCTATTCCTTTATCTTCCTACCTCTCGTTAGTTAGGACAGACATGGGGGATCTTCAGTAGCTCTGAGGTTTCCAACTCCTCAGACATCTGTCCTTCCTTGGGATTACGGGGTTTTTCTCCATACCCCTTCTTCCCTCAAGGACTAAGCCAATTTTGTCGAACTCGGTCAGTCTTCCTCTTTTGCTCCTAACTATAATTAACTCTGTAGCCAAAAGAGTTTTCAGCTTTTCCATAAAGCTTTCTACTAAAGACTTACCGTTTTTGTTCTTCCCCAGTTGAATCCTGGGGTCACCTGTCAGTTCCAGATTTTGACCTTCAACTCACTTCTGTGAGGTCATCTTGAAGATTCCTCTACTGGATCCCCAGTAGATTCCATCAGCCTCTCTACTTCCTGCAATCCAGTAGGTGAGGTCCATATGGTGATCATTTCAATACATTTCATGATGCTTCTCATATATACAGGGACTCCTTGTCTGTAGTCCTTTTTTAAGTCAGCTGTCTCCTACAGCTCCTCTTTTCTTCAACTCCTACACTCCATCCTCGGGATGCCTGGGCATATGAGGTGGAGCATGTTTCAATCACCAACATGCTAGGGCTCCAGGCATCTTAGCTTGGGAGTCCCCATATGTGAAGACTTATTCCTGCTTGTTCCTGGAGATAGCACAGTTACTTACCTGTAACAGGTGATCTCTGGGAACAGCAGGAGTAAGTCTTCACAACCCACCCACCTCCCCTAGGAGTTGTATCTCTCTATCTCTCTTCCTTTCCTCTTTCTCTCTTTTGTCTCAGCTATAAAATTCAACTGAGGAGAGACAGTTGGGAAGGCAGCACGCAGGCGCTGAGGGATGCTCCCAAATGCTTTCTGATTTGACGCTGGGGAGCGTTGCCGCGCAGGCTCCGTCGGTACCGACGTACCCATATGTGAAGACTTATTCCTGCTGTTCCCAGAGATCACCTGTTACAGGTAAGTAACTGTGCTTTCCCTTGTCCCCGAAGGGCTCACAATCTAAGTGTACTTGAGGCAATGGAGGGTTAAGTGGCTTGCCCAAAGCCACAAGGAGTGGCCATGGGACTAGAGACCCCAGTCCCTCCGGCCTGAAGTTGCTTGTCCCCATGTGGGAATTGAACCCCCTGCCTTCCGGCCTGAGGTAACCTGTCCCAACCACTGAGCCACTCCTCTCTTTCTGACAATATAGTGGCAGTTTCCTACATCAGCAAGCAAGGAGGTACGGGCAGTGCAGCGTTGCTGGAGGAGAGCCAGAGTTTGTTGCGGAGGGCCATCTCTTAGCGCTCTCGGCGGCTCATGTAGCAGGAAAAGACAACATTCAGGCCGATTTTCTCAGTCGCAATGTCCTAGATCCCGGAGAATGGGAGCTGAACTGGGCGATCTTTCACGAGATCACTGTGCGGTGTGGTCAGCCATTCATGGACTTCATGGCTACCCTGGCCAATGCAAAAGCGGCCCGGTTTTACAGCAGGTGCAGGGAACACATGTCGGAAGGCCTCGATGGTCTGGTGCAACCCTGGCCTGCAGGAGAGTTGCTTTGTGTTCCCTCCTTGGCCTCTGCTGGGACGAGTCATTCGGCGAATATCGAGGTACAGCGGGAAGGTGATTCTCATTGCTCCGGATTGGCCAAGGCGGCCTTGGTATGCGGATCTAGTGCGGCTACTGGTGGCTCCTCCTTGGAGACTGCCCTCGCGAATCAATCTCTTGAGCCAAAGGCCTGTGTTGATGCCACAGGTGGATTGGTTCTTGCTTACGGCTTGGCTCTTGAAAGAGAACGGTTGTGATGGCGGGGATACTCGGTGTTGGCAATCGCTACTATGTTGAAGTCCAGGAGGCGTTTGATGTCTTTGGCATATGTTCGCGTCTGGTGCATTTTTGAGGCCTGGTTTGCAGAGCGTAAGGTTCAGCCGTGTTCCGCGAGGTTACCAGATTTCCTGGCTTTCCTTCGGGGGGGGGGGGGGGCTAGAGAAGGGACTAGCCCCCAGCACTCTCAAGGTGCATCTAGCGGCCCTTGCTTGTTATAGGTGAAGGGTGCAGGGGAGCTCGCTCTCGTCGCACCAAGATGTTCAGAGGTTCCTGAGAGTGGTCAGGAATATTAAGCTGCCGGTACGGCAGATAATGCCTCCTTGGGACTTGAACTTGGTGCTGGAGGCTTTAACGGGGCTGCCCTTTGAGGCAAGGTCAAAGGAGTGGAGGAGTGGCCTAGTGGTTGGGGCAAGGTACTTCAGGCCGGAAGGTCGGGGGTTCAAATCCCACTAGAGGACAGCAACCTTGAGCCGGAAGGACTGGGGTTTCTAGTCCCACAGGTGCTCCTTGTGGTCTTGGGCAAGCCACTTAACCCTCCATAGCCCATGTTCCTTGTAAAATAGTTATCTCCAAGTTATAATGCCCTGTTCAATGTAATTTCAGTTTGTTCAATGTAAACCGCACTGATGCAGAATAGCGCGGTATATAAGAGAATGTAAATAAATAAAATAAATAAATAAGGTCGGCTGTAAATCTGAGGGAATTCTCTTGGAAAACGGCCTTCCTAGTTGCATTGTGTTCCGCTAGAAGAGTTTCGGATCTGCGAGCGCGCTCGTGTCGGGAGCCGTATATACAGTTGTCGGAGGAAAGTAGTTTTGAGACCGGTACCGTCATATTTGCTGAAGGTGGTGTCCGGGTTTCATATGAATCAATCAGTTTCGCTTCCCACATTTTGGGACCAGGTGGGAGGTAAGGCGGATCAGTTGTTTAGGAAGTTGGATTTAGGACGTCTCCATTGCCTCAGAAGAAAAGGCTGGCAATCTACTTCTGGTGATACATTGCCAAGAAAACCCAGAGGTAGCTGGGTCGCTATGAGTCAACACTGACTTGATGGCACTAAACAAAAAACAAAAAAACATTACATAGGTATCTTAGGAAAATGCAGCTGTTTCGGAAGTCTGATCGGTTGTTTGTCCTTTTTAGTGGTCCTCGTAAAGGGCAGGCAGCTACCAAGGCTTCTATTGCCCGTTGGGTGAAAGAGGCGATAGGGGTGGCTTACGAGACAAAGGGTAAGTCGCCTCCTAACGTGCTGAGAGTGCATTCTACGAGGGCCCAGGCGGCGTCTTGGGCTGAGTTTGCTTTGATTCCGCCGGGGGATATCTGTCGAGTGGCGACGTGGTCTTCCCTGCATATTTTCGCTAAGCACTATAGGTTGGATGTGCAAGCCAGAGGGGATGCGAAGGTTGGGGCCTCGGCCATTGTGGCGGGGCTCGCAGGATCCTCCCGAGTTTGGGTACTGCATTAGTACTGCCCAAGTGTACCTGGACTGGCCTGGAGAAACGAATAGGAAGGAGAAATTAGACCTTTCTTGCTAATCGTCTTTCCTTGAGTTCTCTCCGGGCCAGTCCAGGTCCCACCCAGATCGTCTGCGAATAAGGGGCAAGGCTGGGTCCTCGGCCAGGAGTTCAGAAATGATATTGGTTAGCTCATTAGTGGTCGGAGCTGCTGGAGGTTAGCTGGCATAGGTGAAGTGGTTTTTGGGGGATCCCTCTAGAGTTTAGGATGGCTCTGTTAAAAAAAAAACAATAATTAAAAGGATGCTTCTTGAGGCTATGAGCAATATTCCTAGAGTTTGAGTAGTTTTGTTATTTTTCTCAGTTTATAGTTATAGTTCTGCTGCTTTGACAATAGAAGACTGACTCTCTAACACCAGAGTTTGCTGGATGAGCTGTCAGCAAAACTTTCAGTATTCAGTCCTCAGCTGCTGAAGGAGGTTGACTACCCAACTGTACCTGGACTGGCCTGGAGAGAACTCAAGGAAAGACAATTAGCAGGTAAGGTCTAATTTCTCCTTACTGCTCTCTCTGTCCTGCAGTGCTTCTGTACTTCAGGGACACTTAGATCACTCCCTTGACAGATCCTTAAATGGCTGCTGAGAATGCATTTTATTCTTTCCAACCCAATGGAAGTTGGAAAAAAATTATATAAAAGGGGTTGAGAATGTCTGTCCATCTGTGTGGAGGCAAAATAACTTTCTGAAAATTTAATGGAATGGGATGAAAATCCTATAATAGACCACGAGAGCTATTCTCCATTGTTAGAAATCTCACTAATAACCCTCAAACACATAACAACGAAATTACTGACATATCAGTACAAACCTTAGCTGACTACTATCAAAATAAATCCACACAACCTATAATGTCCATAGACAAAAATAACTTAGCCTTAAATTGCGCAAATGAATGGTCAGTTTTTCACCCCACATCTAAAGAATCACTAAAAAATATTATTTCCAACCTCAACACCACCACCTCTTTCCTTGATCCATGCCCTGTAACATGGATAAAAAGCACACTTCCAATACTAATTTCTTTCATCCTCCCTATAGTCAACCTCTCATTACTCCAAGGTTACCTCCCTCCTAAACTCAAACATGCACAAATCCGCCCAATTCTCAAAAATGGTATTATGGACAAAACATCCCCAAAATCGTATCGACCTATTTCAAGTATCCCTTTCTTAGCTAAAATAATAGAAAAAGTGGTACAGATCCAGACTCAGGAATACCTAGACTCCTATTACCCACTTGATGAACACCAGTATGGTTTTAGACCTCAGCATGGAGTAGAATCACTTTTAACAGTCTTAATTGATACACTCCTTAAAGGGATTGATAATCACAAAAAAGCATTCATACTCCTATTTATTGACATATCAGCTGCATTTGATAGTGTACATCACACTATAATGCTTAATAACCTAAAACAAATAGGTATAAATGCCACGGTACACAAATGGTTCACCTCATATTTACATAATAGAACGCAAAATGTAAAAATAGCTAATCAGACATCCACCACATATAAACAAGAAATTGGTCTTCCACAAGGCTCAGCTCTATCAGCCCTCCTATTTAACATATATATAAAACCAGTTTGTGACATTTTTAAAAATTCGTTGTACTCTATCATCTATACGCAGATGATATTATGTTATACATTCCATTCACCATCCCTGATGTACCGATAAAACTCTTAACAGATTGTCTTAACGAAATCGCAACCTGGCTAAAAGCGAAAAACCTCCACATAAACCATTCAAAAACAGAGGTATTAATTGTAACAAAAAACCATTCATACGCCCCTCCAACCCACATAACAATACAAAACCATGACATCACAATAAAAAACGAAATAAGATACCTAGGAGTCATTTTAGATACACACCTTACGATGAACACCCACATTAGAAACACTATAAAGAAAATCTACTTCAAACTCAAAATACTCAAGCAACTACGCCCCTTAGTTCACTTACAAGATTTCATTAACATAATACAGGCAACCATAACCCCACACTTTGATTTTTCCAACCTAATTCTCTTAGGTATAACGAAACAAAACATTAAAAGACTACAACTAGCACAGAACGCAGCAGCCAGAATTGTAATGAAAGCACACTCATTCCAACATATTACTCCAATATTAGCAACCCTGCATTGGCTCCCAATACAAAGCAGAATAATATATAAGACCACAATAACCACATTTAAAGCTCTCAATGACATGGCTCCAATCCCATTAAGCAATCTTATAAGCAAGGAATCTCAAAAAGTCACTCACAGAAAAGGTCACTCAAATAAATTAAGGACTCCAAATGATTTTATAAAAGCAACCAAACTAACTAATAACAGAGCCTTCTCACATACGGCCCCCATCATTTGGAACTCCATCCCAGAGGACCTAAGATCTACAACAGAAATTATAGAATTTCGCAAAAAACTGAAAACCTACCTCTTTGCCATGCACTACAACAACATTAATAATCCACTAATCATCCCAGAAAAAGGCTAAATAACACCCAACTGAGTAAAGCTAAACTCAATCTGAGTAAAGCTAAACCGCATAATTTAACAAATTTACACCCCCTTGTAAATAACCATGATTTAAATCTAAGGAACCTACAAACCTGTATCTGTACATAGTTCTTAAATTGTAAATTGTTCTTGTTCTGGTATGTATTTAACCATTACATTGTTCTGTTACGTATTTAACTATTACATTGTTCACTGTCAAAAAATTGTTCCATGTAAAACAAGCCCTTGCATTGTTGACTGTTGTTCAATTGTAAGCCGCATTTGAACTCTGGAAGATGCGGGATATAAATGATTGTTAAATAAATAAATAAAATAAAATAAATAAATAAATAAATAAATAAATGAAAATTGGCATGTGAAAAAATGGGCCAAATCTGAGTGTGGATTCCAGAGATACAAGCCCCCCAAAAAAATCCCAATGCATTTCTGTGGGAGAAGTTCAGCTTCTGAGCATAGAAACTTGCATACAAGATGTGATCAAAAAGCATCGAGACTTGTGTAGCTATTTATTTTATTTATTTATGCTTATATACTGCACTTTTACAATCAGCGTGGTTTACATGTTAACAACATAATACAATGAACAGGTATAACATTACATATAACAGATCTCCAGGAACAAGCAGGAATGAGTCCTCACATATGGGTACGTCGGTACCGACGGAGCCTGCGCGGGAAAGCTCCCCAGCTTCCCAGAAAGGAAAGCTTTTGGGGCCTCCCACAGCGCATGCGCGCTGTCTTCCCGTCTTCCTGACCAACTCTCCTCAGTTCTTCTTTTTCCGCGGAGCCAGCAGGTCGTGTTGCTCTCACCGCTGAAGAAGTTCTTATTTTAATTTGTTTCTTTGGCCGCGTGTCTGCCTTCCCCGACTCCGGACCGGTACCGCCGGTCTTTTTCATTACTTTTCTAAAAAAAAAAAATATATATATATCTTCTTTTCCCCACTTGGTGTATTCCTCTTTTAGGCCTCTAGGCCTAGAGAAAATTCTCCCTCATGGAGAAACCAGCCTCTGGTTTTAAAAAATGCACCAAGTGTAGCGGTACCATCTCAGTTACCGACACCCATGAATGGTGTCTTAAATGTTTGGGGCCTGACCACTCCATTCCGGATTGCCAGTCCTGTTCTCTGATGTCTAAACGTGGCTTACAAAACCGGGCAGCCAAGTTTCATATGCTGTTTTCCACAGATACTCCAGCATCGACATCCTCCAGGTCTTCCTCTCCTGATGGATCTCAGGTAACCAAACCTTCTTCTGGCAGGTCCTCAAAGGGCAAATCTCCCTCTAAGTATCGAGATGCCCCTGGGCTTGACCCTGAGGACCCTGCCCCAGCCAAACAACCCCGGCGGGAAGCTCCGGCTTCCAAAGCTCTTCCTATGGGGTTACAGGTTGACATCGATGGCACGGCCTCGACCGATCACCTGTTGGACTGCTCTGGGGTACCGGCACACTCTTCCAGTACCGACATCCAGACAGTCGTGGTGTCTAAGGATCATACTGTTCAATCCATGTAGCAAGCCATAATGGCTTTTATTAAGGCTGCGACGCCCACGGTACCACAGCGAGCGGTACCGATTCCGGTTCCGGTACCACAACCGATGCCGGTACCCAGGGCATCCACATCGACCAGGGTTCTGGTTCCCGGTTCCGGGGTTTTTCCTGATACCGATCTGGTTCCGGGTACACCCGATGTGGATACCGGTCGATACGCTTATCGATCCCTGGAAGCCAACAGACGATACTTCGAGTCTTCTGATGATTCTGATTCATCAGATGACTCTCCTGAAGTATCTCTTACTCTTCCTGAGGAGCCCTCTTCTCCAAAGAGGAGAATGTCTCCTCCAGAGGATTTGTCCTTTCAAGACTTCATCATTGAAGTAGCTAAAGGACTCTCTATTTCAGTAACCTCCTGAAAAAGAACCTAGAGCAAAAAAATTAGATATTTTAGGATACCCTAAGGTTCCCAAAGAGGCAGTCACCTTGCCCATTCATGAAATTCTTCAAGAACATATGATAGAGTGAGAGGAGTCTCCCATAAGTCCAACTCCACATTCTCGTCGTTTGGACACCATGTATCGTGTCCCTCCTTCTCCTGGTTTTCAAAAAACTCAGCTCCCTCACCACTCTGTTGTGGTGCAGTCAGCTATGAAAAGGATAAAGAGTACCAAAAGACACTCTTCTACTCCTCCAGGAAGAGAATGTAGGACTTTGGATGCTTTTGGTAGGAAAATCTTCCAAGCCAGTATGCTTATTGCCAGAATCAATTCATACAGCCTTTATATGGGCATGTTCCTGAAGGAGATTGCATTAAAGCTGTGCAATTTTCTCCCCTTTATCCCAGAGGATAGACAGGAGGAGTTCCTTTTTTTGCTAAAGCATTCCCAAGATGTTTCAAAATTTTCCAACAGAGCAGCTTTTGACTCCTTTGAAGGTGCTAGCAGAGCCTCAGGCATTGCTATAGCTGCTCGCAGAATTGCTTGGCTCCAGGCTTCTGACCTAGAACCCTGGGTCCAGGATGGCTTGGGAAATCTGCCCTGTACAGGTGAAAATCTGTTTGGAAAAGAGTGGCAAATCAAAGCCACTCAAATGGACGCAGAAAATGCTGCTTTAGATAGACCTTCCAAGTCTACCTCTACCCCTGCCAAGAAAAAATCTTTTAAGAAACCTTTCTATAAGAAGGCCAGATTTTCTACAAATACTGGCCAACAATCTTCTACAACTCGCTTTGCTCCTAGGCGTCAGCAATCTAAACAGGCCAGGGCAAAACCTGCAGGGACGACTACAGCCCAGCAGTCCCAACCCCCTCAGGGTTTTTGACTTAATACTAGAGAACTTAACCTTTCTGGCTCTACAACAACCAGAGCCTCTCACCATTCCAGGAAGGTTAACTCATTTTGCTCCCAGATGGGAGCAAATCACATCAGAACAGTGGACCCTCTCCATCAGAGAGGGCTACAAACTACATTTCTCCAGCCTTCCTCCCCATATCATGGTGAGACGTTTCAATTCTCCCCCATCCCTCGTGGACCTTTTGGGTCAGGAGGTGACCACCCTTCTCGCCCAAAGGGCAATAGAAGAAGTTCCTCTTCTTCAACAGGGGTCAGGGTTTTACTCCCCTTATTTTCTCATTCCAAAGAAAACAGGGGGATACAGACCCATTCTAGATCTCAGAGAATTGAACAAATTCCTATGCAAGGAGAAATTCAAAATGCTTTCTCTAGATACTCTCCTTCCATACCTGCAGAGTCAGGATTGACTTTGTTCTCTAGATCTCAAAGATGCGTACACACATATACTCATCCATCCATCCCACAGAAAATTCCTACGGTTTCTGTTCCAGGGAAAACATTATCAATACAGAGTACTTCCCTTCGGTCTAGCCTCTGCTCCAAGAGTGTTCACCAAATGCATGGCAATAGTGGCTGCATTTCTACGCGCCCTGGGAATTTTTGTCTTCCCATACCTGGACGACTGGCTCATCCGAGCTCCATCTCAGTCCGAAGCCCAGACTTCCCTGGACCGCACCAGACTCATTCTACAGTATCTGGGACTTGTGATCAATCTGCCAAAGTCTCAACTCACCCCTACTAGGGGCATGGTTAGATACCACCACTGCAAGGGCCTACCTCCCTCAGGCCCGTTGCCAACGTCTAGTGCACTTAGCCTCCCAGACTCAGTCCAGAAGCCACTTGACTGCCAGGGAGATGCTACAGCTACTAGGCCACATGGCCTCCACGGTACATGTGGTGCCTTATGCTCGCCTGCATATGAGAGCAGCTCAATGGACTTTGTCCACCCAGTTGACTCAAGCATCAGGAGCTCTCTCAGACCAAATAGCAACCTCCAAACGTCTCTTTTGGTCTCTCCAATGGTGGCTATCCACTCAAAATCTGTTGTTGGGGGCTCCCTTCCAACCACTGTTACCCCAAGCAACCCTCACAACAGATGCCTCCCAAGCAGGTTGGGGAGCTCAGGACCTCTCCACTCAGGGCACTTGGTCTCCACAGGAGACCACCCTTCATATCAACCATCTGGAACTTCGAGCGATTTTTCTAGCTCTCAAAGTTTTTCATACCCTCCTCCATAACATGACAGTCCTTATTCATACGGACAATCAAGTAGCCATGTTTTACATAAACAAACAAGGAGGGACTGGCTCTCTGTCGCTGTGCAACGAAGCTCTAAGATTATGGGCCTTCGCCAGAGAGCATCAAATCCATCTCCTGGCAGTATATCTCCCAGGAATCCAAAACTCTTGGGCAGACAGACTCAGTCGAGTTCTGCTTCCACACGAATGGTCCCTGCACATGGATCAGGTACTCAGAATCTTTCAGAAATGGGGAACCCCGGACATAGACCTCTTTGCAAGTCCGTGGAATGCCAAACTTCCCCGGTTCTGTTCTAGAATTCCATGTCAGGGAGCTCAGGCCAAGGATGCCTTCCTCCTTCATTGGGGTCAGGGCTTCCTGTATGCCTTTCCACCCATTCCTTTGATTCCCAAGACTCTGTTCAAACTTCAGAGGGACCAAGGATCTATGATCCTCATAGCTCCACGCTGGCCACGCCAAGTGTGGTACCCTCTACTTCTGCATCTTTCCCAAGCCCCCTCCCTGGACTTGGGAGCTGCTCCAGACCTTCTGTCTCAGGAGGAGGGGACTTTATGGCACCCAAACCCCAAGTCCCTTCATCTCAGAGCTTGGTTACTGAAGGCCTAGACCTTCAAGACTTAAATCTTTCTCAACAAGTGAAGGATATCCTCCATGCCTCTAGGAAACCTTCCACTAGGCGTTCTTAGGCTTTTAAATGGAAAAGATTTTCCATTTGGTGTGCTCAAAAGGCTCTTGACCCTCTAGCACTTCCCTTGAATTCTCTATTGGAATATCTCCTGCATCTCTCCAATGCAGGACTCAAAACGAATTCAGTACGAGTCCATTTGAGTGCTATCTCAGCATCTCTTAAACTTCTCAATGGACAACCTGTCTCCTCTCATCCTCTTATCGCAAGATTCATGAGAGGCCTAACTTTAACTAAACCTCCCATTAGACCTCCTCCGGTAGCATGGGACTTAAACTTGGTTCTTGGTCAGCTTATGAAGCCACCTTTTGAACCCTTAGCCACCACCTCCTTGAAATTTCTTTCCTGGAAGGTTATTTTCCTTATTGCTGTCACCTCAGCTCGCCGTATCAGTGAACTGCAGGCCTTAGTGGCTAATCCACCTTATACAAGGTTCCATCATGATAAGGTAGTCCTTAGGACAAATCCTCACTTTATGCCTAAAGTGGTCTCACCTTTTCATCTTAATCAAGAGGTATACCTACCTGTCTTTTTTCCAGCTCCTCATGCATCCAGTGCAGAGGGGAACCTTCATACTCTAGATTGTAAAAGAGCTCTTGCTTTTTACTTACACAGGACTCAGCAACATAGAAAGTCTTCCCAGCTTTTTGTTGCTTTTGATCCTTCTCATTTAGGACTTCCAGTCTCTAAGAGAACTCTGTCCAATTGGATTGCTCAGTGTATTTCCTTTGCTTACCAGAGTAAGAACCTTTCTCTGGAGGGCCATGTCACAGCTCACAATGTGAGAGCCATGGCCACCTCTGTGTCCATCGATCAGATCTGTCGAGCAGCCACCTGGGCCTCGGTTCATACCTTCACAGCCCATTACTGTTTGGACAAGGACTCCCGCCGGGATGCCTTGTTTGGTCAGGCTGTCCTCAGACACCTGTTCCATTCTTGAACAACTCCTGCCCACCTTCCCTGAATGGATGCCTGAGATCCATAGGAAGACGAGGAACCCTTCAGGGTCTCATACCCTTAGGGAGGATTTCCCGGGCATCTTAGCTAGGGAGTCCCCATATGTGAGGACTCATTCCTGCTTGTTCCTGGAGATAGCACAGTTACTTACCTGTAACAGGTGATCTCTGGGAACAGCAGGAATTAGTCCTCACAACCCACCCACCTCCCCTAGGAGTTGTATCTATCTCTCTCTCTTTCCTTCCCTCTCTATTGTCTCAGCTTTAAACTCGAACTGAGGAGAGTTGGTCAGGAAGGCGGGAAGGCAGCGCGCATGCGCTGTGGGAGGCCCCAAAAGCTTTCCTTTCTGGGAAGCTGGGGAGCTTTCCTGCGCAGGCTCCGTCGGTACCGACGTACCCATATGTGAGGACTAATTCCTGCTGTTCCCAGAGATCACCTGTTACAGGTAAGTAACTGTGCTGTACATGCTGTTATATATATTATATATATTATTATGTTGCACCACGATGCTATTATGCATGCAGTGACCTAGTTATGTGCTCTGCATGTGCAGAGTGTAGCGTGGCTGCAGCACACTACTTTTTTTTTTTTAAACATGTGATGTTTGATATCATGTAAAAGCAGTTCATCAGATTTACGTTGAATGAAAAAATTGAACAGTGAATTTACATAAATTCTGCTAGAACTTCAGAGATTTGTGCAAAGAGACTTATGACAAATTGCAGCAAGTGTATGGTGATGAATGCATGTCATGCTAAAGTTTGTGAATACACAGATAGGAGCAGCGTTTCTTGCACAGCCAACAGGATACACAAAGGAGCAAGAGACAAAAGAGGGTTGGATGTTCAAAAAATCTTTAATGTTGGAAACCCCAACGCGTTTCGGCGTGAACTGCCTTCATCAGGGGGAACACAACTGATAATACTCAGCTCATATATGTCTTACTTTTGAGATATACAATCTCTGCTCATCCGAACTTTAAAACATAAAAGAACGCTGTGCCGTCTCTGCGTGAGTCTGAAAGAGCAGTATTCTATAAGGATGAAGGCATCAGCGAACAGTGCCGTATGTAAGGTTTTTGTGTGTTGCAATACACTCAAATCATCGATTGGCTCTCAGGGAGCTTGCTGAGGACATGGACATCAGTTTCGGGTCGATTCAGTCTATTCTTACTGTTGATTCAGGGATCAAACGTGTGTCTGCAAAATTTGTGTCAAAGCTCCTGTCCCCTAACCAAAAAGATAGACTGTCTGCAGCCAGGGAGTTGTAATGCATTGAAAATGCCTCGGATTTCATCAAAAAGATTATTACTGGTGACGAATCGTGGGTTTATGGTTATTCTCCAGGACTAAGCAGGAAGTCGGTCCTCACATATGGGTGACGTCGGCGCCGACGGAGCCCTCGCGGAGCAATTTCCCCAGCTTTCAAAGAAAGCCTTTGGGAATTGCAGCGCGCAAGCGCGGTCCCCTTCCCGCCCAAGAGTGCCATCTTGCTCAGTCTTCTTTTTTCCGCGGAGCCCTACAGACGCTGTTTGTGATCGCCGCTGAAAAAGTTGATTTTATTTGTTTTTCTTTTCTCGGTTCGACGCCGGATCCTTTTCCCGCCCGGACCCGATACACCGGTATCGAGTCCGTTTGTAATTTTTTCGGTTTTTGTCCTTCGTGACTAGCGTTCGCGCCATTTTTCTTTTTTCACTGGCAGCCCTGTCTTTTGACCTCGCAGGGGCCCTTTTTCCCCCGATGGCTGCCAGCGGGTTTAAAAAGTGTGATCGGTGTAAGAAACTTATGTCTCTTACCAACACACACGACTGCTGCCTCCGTTGCCTCGGACCCGATCATGACCCGATGATCCTGTGGTCCGTGTGGCAAGATGTCCTCTAAATCGTTGAGTCGGCAGCAACAAAAAAAGAATCTTCTCTGACTCCGCGTCCGGCCGGGCCCGGACCTCGTCAGAGGCTTCGACATCCCGGAACTCCGGTCCTGAGCATCGTCGGAGTTCCTCTGAGTGGGGGTCTCCTGCCCGGGAACATCATCGGAAGAAGAAACCCGCGAGGGCGGCGTCGGTGGACGCTTCTGGTTCCTCGAGGGCCAGGTCGCATAGCCCCGATAGCCGTCCCGGGTCCTCGGAGTTGGAGAGGCCTTCGAAACATCCTCGTCTTAAGATGGAGTCTCCTAGACACGTGAGTACTGTAGTCCTCGTGGACTCGCCTCCGAAGGAGCCGACGTCGGGCCCGACGCCGTCGGGGCCCGAGTCGGGGGCTGCTGGGTCTCCTGAGCTCGGACTCAGGTTGACGGCCTTGGAGAGCAGTTTCGCTGCCTTCATGGACCAGCAGCAGGCATTGATCGCTGGCCTCGCCGGTGCATCTGCCCCGGCCACCGGGACGTCGACGTCCAAGTCGACCCCGGAGACCGAGCCGATCCTCGAGTCCATGCGAGCTCGAGTCGATCCTCGGTCGCGGTCTCCCTCGGCCTCCCGTTCGGGACCGAGGTCGTCGACCCGACACCCTCGGCATCGGGGCGGAGGACATCGGGGCCCGCCCGACCGGAGCCGCTCGATTCCTCCTCCGGGGAGTCAGCCTGGGAAACGGAGGACGAAGAGTCCCCTGGTACTTTTCGGACTTGGTGCGTCCCATCAGACTCGCCCGAGTCCGAACCTCGGAGACGGTCCCCCCTGGAGGACACCCGGTTCTCGAACTTCGTGCGGGATATGGCCAAGGTCTTGGCATTCCCCGCGGATCCCGAGGAGGAGCCTCGAGCTGAAGAGCTCGATGCCCTCCAGTATGACTCTCCCCCGAAGGAGGCCTTTACTGTACCGGTTCCTCCGATGCTGGAGCGACTTCTCTTCCGCATGTGGGAGAGCCTGGTGTCAGCGCCGGTGTTAAGCAAGCGGGTGGATTCCATTTATCGAGTCCGCAAGAGCCCCGGGTTCCAAAAGGCACAACTACCGCACCATTCCATGGTGGTGGAATTGGCCATGCATTGACTCAAGAGTCAGAAGATGCACTCCTCGGTACCTCCCGGCCAGGAGGCCCGGAACCTGGATGCCCTCGGTAGGAAGTGCTTCCAGGGCTCTGTTTGCTTGTCTAGTCCAGACTTACCAGCTCTATATGGGCATGTATCTCCGAGACCTGGCAAAGGAAATTGCCGGGTTCTCTGCTGCTCTCTCCAAGGAACCTTTGCAGAGGTTCCAGGCCTTGTCCACTGGCATTCGAGATTGCTCGAAGTTTATCTCTCGGGCAGCCTACGATGGCTTCGAAGCATCGGCTCGAGTAGCCGGAGCTGGCATCGGTGTCCGCCGACAGGCTTGGCTTCAGTCATCCGACCTCGAGCCATGGGTACAGGACAAGTTGGTCGATGTCCCCTGCAGAGGTGAAAACCTCTTTGGCAAGCCCATGGCTGAAAAGGCTGCACAGATCGAGACCGAGACTCTGACCAGGACTCGGCTGTCCAGAAAAACCTCTGCCCCTTCTCATAAGAAGAAGGGCTCAGGGAAAAAGCCCTTTTACCCGAGGAAGGCGGCTGCTTATAAACACTACCCTCATTATCAGGCCTCAGCAGCTCTCCAACAGGGTCAGCAGACCAAGGGACGGGGTAATGGGTCCCGTAGGCAGCAGGCCCCCAAGCCCACAACACCGGCCCCTGCTCAGCAGGGTGGGGGGTTTTGACTCCATCAGCATAGCCTCTTCCCCTCCGCTGGTTTCTCTCAGCACAGGAGGCCGGCTGGTCCACTTTGCCCACAGGTGGTCAGCCATCACATCAGATACCTGGGTGCTTCATATAGTTCAAAAAGGCTATCTTCTTCACTTTCACCAGGTACCTCCCTCCTACTTTCCAGGGGAGCCTCCAAGACTCCCTCTGCACAGGGAGTTACTCCTTCAGGAGCTGGCAAGTCTTCTTCAGGAACAGGCTGTGGAACCGGTGCCCCACCACCTGAGAGGTCAAGGCTTTTATTCCAGGTACTTTCTGATACCAAAACGAACCGGAGGCCTCAGACCCATCCTGGACTTGCGAAACCTCAACAAGTTCCTGGCCAGGGAAAAGTTCAAGATGCTTACCCTTGGAATCCTGCTGCCCTACCTCCAGCAGGGAGACTGGCTATGCTCTTTAGTTCTAAAGGATGCCTATACTCACATCCTTATTCATCGAGACCACAGACAATATCTCAGATTTGTTGTGGGAGGAAATCATTACCAGTACAGGGTACTGCCCTTTGGCCTATCCTCCGCCCCCAGGGTGTTCACCAAATGCCTAGCAGTGGTGGCGGCCTATCTAAGACTTCAAGGTCTCTTTGTATTTCCATACCTGGACGACTGGCTCATCAGGGCCCAGTCTTCCCAAGAGGCCACTCAGGCCACTCTTCGCACTGTGACTCTGCTCCAGCACTTGGGATTTGTCATAAACTTCGCAAAGTCCACTTTGCTCCCCTCTCAAAATCTCGAATTCATCGGCGCAAGATTGAACACACTTTAGGCGCGGGCCTTCCTATCTCTAGACAGGGCACGCAGGCTCATGGATCTAGCCAGCCACTTTCGCAGTAATTCCCTGGTCTCTGCCAGGCAATTTCTGAGACTGCTCGGCCATATGGCTTCCACGGTCCATGTAACCCCCAATGCCCGCCTGAACATGCGACCTGCTCAATGATGCCTTCGCACTCAATGGCATCAGGCCACGGGGAGCCTGGTGGACTAAGTACAAGTATCCAACCTGCTGGTCTCTTCTCTGCGGTGGTGGCTTCATCTACCAAACCTGGTGTTGGGAGTGGATTTTCAATCTCCTCCGCCTTCTCAGGTGCTGACAACCGATGCTTCTCTCCTAGGTTGGGGAGCACATTGCCAAGGGACATGTACTCAAGGTCTCTGGACTCCTTGGGAGTCTGCTCAGCAGATAAACTTCCTAGAGCTCAGAGCCATCCGCCTAGCTCTGAGAGCCTTCTCCCATCTCACTTCTCACCAGTCTGTGCTGGTCCAGACGGACAATCAAGTTGCCATGTTCTACGTGAACAAACAAGGAGGTACAGGCTCCTTCCTTCTCTGTCAGGAGGCACGGAGACTGTGCTCTTGGGCCGTCCTTCACGGCATCCTGCTCAAAGCTGTCTATCTCCCAGGTCAAGAAAATTACCTGGCAGACAGGCTGAGCAAGATCCTCCAACCTCACGAGTGGAGATTGGATCCGTTGGTGGTTCAGCGGATCTTTCTCAAGTGGGGCCTCCCCACCATGGATCTATTTTCCAGTCCCCTGAACTGGCAGCTTCCCAAATTCTGCGCTCGACAACCGCATCCTCTAAGAGTGGCGGCGGATGCTTTCCTAATCCCATGGTCGGTCCACAGGCTTCTTGTATGCCTTTCCTCCCATGCCACTGGTGTCTCGGACGCTCTTCAAAGTTCTCAGAGACAGAGCCTCGATGATCCTAGTAGCTCCCCGGTGGCCGAGACAACCCTGGTTCCTGCTTCTGATGCAGCTGGCGGTGGAAACTCCTCTTCCCCTGGGGTTTCAACCCGATCTCTTGTCACAGGATCAGGGGACTCTCCTACACCCCAACCTCCGGTCCCTTCATTTGATGGCCTGGCTGCTGAAAGGGTAGTCCTTGCTCCCCTCCTGCTGCCTCGTGAGGTGGAAGAGGTCGTCTTGGCCTCCAGGCGGCCCTCCACCCGGAAGTCCTACGCTCTTAAGTGGCGTAGGTTCTCCGTGTGGTGTGCTCAGCAATCTGAGAATCCCTTCTCCTGCTTGGTGGCAGTGGTCTTGCAATATTTGCTTTACCTCTCCAATATGGGCCTTAAGTCCAACTCTGTCAGAGTCCACCTCGGTGCTCTCTCTGCACATCACGTGCCGGTGGATGGCAGGCCTCTTTCCAACCACCTGGCCGGTGGCTCGTTTTCTCCGAGGCCTTCTTCTCCTTAAGCCTCCTTTGCGCCCACCATCCCCTGAATGGGATCTGAATGTGGTCTTGCAGCGGATTACCTGTCAGCCCTTTGAACCTATGGCTACCTGCCCTCTTCGTTTTCTTTCCTGGAAAACCTTGTTTTTGGTAGCCCTTACCTCTGCTAGGCGCGTTAGTGAACTGCAGGCCCTAGTGTCTGATCCTCCTTACACTAGGTTCTACAGGAATAGGGTAGTCTTACGGACTCACCCTAAGTTTCTTCCTAAAGTGGTTTCTCCTTTTCATCTCAACCAGGAGATAGTTCTTCCAACTTTCTTTCCCAGGCCGCACTCCAGCCGGGCTGAGATGGTCCTGCATACCCTGGACTGTAGGAGGGCCTTGTCCTTCTACCTTGACCGTACGCGGGAGCATAGGAGGGCTGTTCAGCTCTTCGTCTCTTTTGACCCCAATAAGTTGGGGCTGCCTGTCTCCAAATGTACTTTGTCCATATGGGTTGCTGACTGTATCGCTTGGGCTTATGGAGCAGCCGGCCTCTCGTTGGAGGGTCGTGTCACGGCTCATCGTGTTAGGGCGAAGGCTGCGTCAGTGGCTCATCTCCGCTCTGTTCCGTTGGCAGACATCTGCCGGGCCGCTACTTGGTCTTCAAGCCAGACTTTTGCGGCCCATTACTGCCTGGAGAGGGAGTCCCGCAGGGACAGTGCTTTCGGTCAGGCAGTCCTCCATAATCTCTTCGAGGTATAGGCAACTCCTACCCTCCGGCCCTGGTGTTGGGCTACCGGTCGGGGGCGTTTTCAGAGAAGATTCCTTCCTTCTGTGCTGCTGAGCTAGAGGGAGCTCATTTTTCCCCTTGATGTCTCCGGTAGCCTTAAGCTAGGGAGTCCCATATGTGAGGACTGACTTCCTGCTTGGTCCTGGAGAAAGAGTAGTTACTCACCTGTAACAGGTGTTCTCCAGGAGCAGCAGGAATCAGTCCTCACAACCCTCCCTCCTCCCCTTGGAGTTGCAGTCCTATCATTTCATTTTTGCTAATTTTTTTGCTGTCTTTTAGCTATGTCATCAGACTGAGCAAGATGGCACCCTTGGGCGGGAAGGGGACCGCGCATGCGCGCTGCAATTCCCAAAGGCTTTCTTTGAAAGCTGGGGAAATTGCTCCGCGAGGGCTCCGTCGGCGCCGACGTCACCCATATGTGAGGACTGATTCCTGCTGCTCCTGGAGAACACCTGTTACAGGTGAGTAACTACTCTTGACCCTGAAACTAAGGCTTAATCCTCACAATGGAAGACTCCAAACTCTCCCAGACCCAAGAAAGCCCATCAGGTGAGGAGGAATATCAAGGTTATGCTCCGTTTTCTTTGATAACCAGGGTATTGTCCATCATGAATATGCTCCAGAAGGCCTAACTATCAATAAGGAGTACTACGTCCAAGTTTTGACTCATTTGAGAGATGCAGTTTGTCGTGACAGGCCAGAGTTGCACAGGAATGGTGAATGGTTGCTGCTTCACGATAACAGCCCTGCTCACGCATCACATCTTGTCCAGCAGTTCTTTGCCAAACACCAGATCGATCAAGCCAGTTAGTCTCTGCACTCACCTGACCATGTATCCTGTGACTTTTTCTTCTTTCCAAAATGGAAATTACCACTGAAAGGAAGGAGATTCGATGACTTGGAGACCATTAAGCAAAATTTAACACAGCTGCTTCACAGCATAATGAAAGAGGAGTTTCAAAATTGTTTCTAACAGTGGCCGGAATGCTGGAGGAAGTATATTTTATAGGAAGGGGACTACTTTGAAGAAGACTGACTGTAATAACTGTCAGTGTTGTACTTGTGGTGTTGTACAAGTCTGGATACTTTTTGATCGCACCTCATATAGTGAAATGTTGCAGCTAGAGAATTGCTCCTTTCAGACTTCCTCTCTCTGTTCTCTTCTTCCCAACCCCTAAAAATACTACCTCACATCTGTCCTACCAACTGACCAAATGTCGCCACCACAAAACCCTCTACACAACTGCCTCACTACCCTACAGAGTGCCCCACCTCCAAAATCTACATCTCCACAAATGCACTACCACATTGCAAACTAACCCTGTCCCCCAAAAAAGCAACCTCTCACAACTGCCTAACCTACCCTACAATCTGCCCCATCTGCAAAAGTTAACCACAGACTGCCACCACCCCAATAAACTACCTCCTGCAAATGCCCCATCCCTAAAAGATACTCTCCCCCCCCACAAGCGGCTTCACCTTCAATCCTACCCCCTGCAACTTTCCTACCACCCAACATACTGCTCCCACTCCTAAACAATACTTACAATTTACCCCACCCTTAACAAGTACCCCATACAATGGCCACAACAACCTACAAACTGCCCCAACCCTAAAAAGCATTCCCTTGCAACTGTCCTACCACCTCTCTAATTACCCAAACCTCAAAACTATACCACAACTGTCCCACTGCTTGTTGACTGCCCCTGTATTTGCCCTACCCCAAACAGTAGCCCCTGAACTGCCCCACCAACCTGCACACTGTCCCAACCCATAAAAATACTCCAAAGCAAATGCCATGCCACCCCACAAATTGCCCTTCTCTAAAAATACCCCCTGCATCTCTCACCACCCTGCAAACTGCCCCCACTCCAAATAAATACTGGCCTGCAATTGCCTCTTCTTCAAAAATTACCCCTTGCAACTGTCCTGCTATCCCCAAACTTCCCCACCATTAAAAATACCTCCTGACAGCTACCCATCACCTCAAACTGTTCTATCCCCAAAACCTACTCTTTGCAATTCCCCCACCACCCTAAAAACTACTCCTACCATATCAACTACCCTCTTAGTCTGCCCCACCTCTCCACAAACTACCTCCTCCCATATACTGCCCCACCACAATTGCTCCATCACCCAAACTATCCCCCGACACTGTCCCACCCATAAAAAGAGCATCTCCAAAACTACATTCCCCAGAAATGCCTCACCACCCCTAGTTATCCCACCACAGACAGTGCATACACCGGCCAGCGTGCACACAGACACAAGGTTTAGAAATAATTCCCTAGCTATGGTGTACTGCATTTCACATTGACATAATATTTCAGTTTCCTTGCTGATATTTCTATTGTGAAACCTATTGACTAAATTGTGCTTTCTTAGTAGTTGCTAAGTGCAATGCAAGCTACAGTCTGTTGCCATTGGCAGAGCTAGGTGAAGTCAGTGGTAAGCTGGGAACACCTGGGCTCCAGAGTTTAGGGAGGTGCTGTCAGATGTCGGTCTCAACCTTACCATTCCCCTAGATATATCCTAGTCTCCAGTTGTTTTGCCTGTCTTGACTAGACTGTAAGTTCTTATGAGCAGGGACTCTTACATGTATCTGTACAGCGCTGCATACCTTGTAGCGCTATACAAATAAGTAGTGGTAGTAGAATTGCTGAGCACATCTGTAGCTTTTTTTTTTCATGATTCTACTGATTTTTACATTAAGGTCTGAAAGCTAGAAGGAAGATGAAGATAGACCTTCTCCCTGTATGAGAAAACCTGTCCTGCATACTGTGGGTAGGATCCAGCCAGTGGAAAGGCTGTGGGGGCGGAGCACTGGAATACAGCCCTAGTCTCAGACTCTGGATAGGATCCAGCCAGTGGAAAGGCTGTGGGGGCGGAGCACTGGAATACAGCCCTAGTCTCAGACTCTGGATAGGATCCAGCCAGTGGAAAGGCTGTGGGGGTGGAGCACTGGAATACAGCCCTAGTCTCGGACTCTGGGTAGGATCCAGCCAGTGGAAAGGCTGTGGGGGCGGAGCACTGGAATACAGCCCTAGTCTCAGACTCTGGGTAGGATCCAGCCAGTGGAAATGCTTTGGGGGCGGAGCACTGGAATACAGCCCTAGTCTCGGACTCTGGGTAGGATCCAGCCAGTGGAAAGGCTGTGGGGGCGGAGCACTGGAATACAGCCCTAGTCTCGGACTCTGGGTAGGATCCAGCCAGTGGAAAGGCTGTGGGGGTGGAGCACTGGAATACAGCCCTAGTCTCGGACTCTGGGTAGGATCCAGCCAGTGGAAAGGCTGTGGGGGTGGAACACTGGAATACAGCCCTAGTCTCAGACTCTGGATAGGATCCAGCCAGTGGAAAGGCTGGGGGGCGGAGCACTGGAATACAGCCCTAGTCTCGGACTCTGGGTAGGATCCAGCCAGTGGAAAGGCTGTGGGGGTGGAGCACTGGAATACAGCCCTAGTCTCGGACTCTGGGTAGGATCCAGCCAGTGGAAAGGCTGTGGGGGTGGAACACTGGAATGCTGCTCTAGTTGCAGGAAGGGAGCTGGGAGAGGTTCCTGTGTTCAGTTTAGTTTTTTGCATTATGGTGGGAGATGAAAGAGAAATGAAGCCAAAGGGGCTCCCTCCTCCCCCCAATATGCCTCAATAGATTTTTCTATGGGAAAAACAATTTGCTGCATTATACAAACGCTGATTCACAGTCATTAGGGACTTGCACCTGTCAAATAGCCCTCTCCTCTCATCATCTCCCCCTATCACAGACACACAGATATAGACTCACACAGCCACACTAAAATGTCTCCCCACACACATAAAACAAAACAAAAAATAACAGAAGAGAGTTGTACACACACACCTATACAAGACATGCCCACCTTTGCAAGCAATACAAATGCAAACAGATGGGTGCATGCAGAAACGCGCACACACTTACACAGAGGGCTTGGAAAGAATCCCATGAGCCATGCTGTACATGTGTTCCCCTCGTTTGTGATTCCTTCCTGTTCTTATAAAGGGGAGATAATCTTTATCCAGGCACTTTAACATTGCTCTTTGTAGTTGTGTCCATGGCTGCCCACTCTTAATGTCAGTGGAACAGTCTGTGTCCGCTATGCTGTTTCTTACCTGTGTTCTCTGTTCCCCCTCCATTTTGTTTCTGTTGGTGGCCATAGGTGACTGATACCCCCAGCTTTGCAGATCACTGGTAGTCAGGCCAGGTAAGAGTGTATTAGGTAACTTTGGGATCAGTTTTTATCCATGGTAGTAGGCATTTTTCTCTTAAACTCTGGCTGGCATGGCTCAATTAAATCTAGATATTCAGTGCTGGTATCTGGATAATGCTTGGTGCTAAATACCCAGATTAGTGGTGACCCTTTATCCAGCTAGTAAACCATATAAAGTTAGGGCTGCCTCCTTTTTTTTTCTGGCCTAACATTGTGGTTGGTTTATTCGGTTAGCAGACTGAATATCATGGTTAACAGATAATTTCAAACTCTGCCTCTGCAGTATCCAGATTGTGCCAGGGTGGTCTGTGGGTAGAGCTGGAGCGGTCAGAGGACATATTCAGCAGCGCTATCCATATTGAATAGTGTGCTGTTTGGTATTTAACCAGTTAGTACATGCATGTTAACCAGATAAGTGCTTTCGGATATCGGTCCCTATACGTGTCTTTACATGGGTCAATGCACATTCACTGGTACTGTAGGGCCCAGGTTACTTAATTATCCTGCAGGATATGTTTATATCTGCTGAAAAGCGAAAGGCGGGGAGAGGTTATTTGTGATGTTTAAATTTCTAGGTGCCCAATGAAGAGTGAGGGTGTAGGAAGGAAAGAGGAGAGTGCTGGACAAAGATGCAGAAGGATCCAGTGGGGATGCAGGTCTGCCAACATCACATAAAACTCAGGTTGTCTAAAGAGAGTATGACTTGAAGTGCTTTAGGCATAGAAACTTACACACTCATCTACCCAGAATGGCAAGGAGCCAAAAAGGGGAAACCAAAAATGACTCTAATCTCCTGCAGGTGGTCCAGCTTGCATGACTGGCAGCTGGGAGACATGCTAGAGCACTTTAGACTGGGATGATCAGTTCTTACCTGCCATCATCTTTCTTTACCATGGTATGGAGGAAAAGGACAGATTCTGCAGAAAAACAAAACACTTTTTTTCCACCATGCACTGGCATGAAAATGTGTGGGGGTTTTTTTTAGGGGGATGGTGTGGGAAAGAAGCAGCTATGTACCATATCTTCTTTCAGAATTTAGAGTTTCTAGAGCAATATTGTGCGGTGCAGAATACAGGATAGTTGGCATGCTAGGATCCCTTTGTTGGGGCGTCATAATTATGCCATCTCTCATGCCCACATATGTCACTTCTTCATAGGCTTAGGCACACCTGGCACATCTTTTTATAGATTGGCATATTTAATGTACAGGCTTGTTCCCATGTTACATGGAAGGTTAAAATGCATTTGTCATTTTGTTGGGTGTGAAACAATATATTCATTTATTAAGTGCCGTCAAGTTGGTGTCTACTGCCAAGAAAAGGATTTATAGAATTATATGATAAGTAGGGGGGATCTGAAAGGTCTTTATGAATGGGCAAGGTCTAAATTGCTGTTGGTACGCACTTCGTGTTCCTACAGTGTTTTGGAAAGCTGAAGGGGTAGACACTTGTAGCCATTGAACTGGAGTTGGTTACTATTCTACTTATCTCTGGAATCCTGAAATCTATATGGTGCTACAAGGAGTAAGCAGCACTGTACAGACACATGTAAAAGAGAGTCCCGGCTCATCAGAGCTTACAATCTAGTCAAGACGGACAGCACAACAGCTGGAGGATAAAGATATATCTAGGGGAATGGTAAGGAAACATAGACTAAGCAGATCAGGATCCAAAAGCAGCTTTGAAGAGGTGAGTTTTCAGCCTGGATTTGAAAAGGACCAGAGATGAAGCCTGATGCATAGACTCAGGTAGTGTGTTCCAGACATAAGGAGCAGCAAGGTGGAAGGATCGAAGTCTGGAGTTGGCAGTAGACGAGAGAAGGGCACAGATAGAAGGCATCTGCCAGAAGAGCGGAGTTCCTGAAGCAGTTGTGTAGGGAGAGGTAAAGGTAAAAGGAAAGATAGTGAGGAGCAGCAGAATGAGTGCAGGCAAAATAATTTTCAAAAAAGGGATGATAAATAAATAAAAGTAAAACAAAAAATATAAGGGAGAAATTGCCTTCTGCTAATCTGCAAATGGAACAGGGATCTTAGAGGCTGGAGGATACACTGGGTGCCTTTAAGTGGCAGAGGCTGTGAGTGGAGTAGTGTCTAAGCCTGCTTTGAGCGGTCCCTTTTTATCCAGTCTCTGGACAATATCTGGGATGCCTTGTTTTTGGAAAAATCAATTTCCTTTATGGCCGTAGTTACTATGGATATGCATTCATGAATGCAGGTGCAGAAAAATTTGGGCGCACAAGCTGCAATCAAGCTTGAGCAGTGCCGACCAACTACAGATTCAGGATAAAAAAAAGTCCTTTAGAAGACAGCCATAATTGCACTGAACCATCCTCTGTGCTTTCTACTTTGGAGCTATTCAGGCAGTATCTTCGAGAGGGGTTATCTCCCACTGAGCAGGCTTTCTGTCGCTATGCTGGTAAAACTAGGTCCTTTGTGGACAGTGTGGCCCTTTCAGGCTTTTTCGAATGCTCCAGTGGGGGAGAGATGAAGTGAGCAGCACTCTTAGGGATGTTTACTAAAGATTAAACAGCATTAAGTGCTGCAATGGCTCATAGAAATGAATGGGTAGTGGAAGCACTTAACATGTGCTGATCTTTAGTGAACATGCCTTTTAGTAGTATTGGCCTTCTTGCAAGGCGAGCAGCATATTTTGTGCATATTCTTTTGGTAACATAAATTCTGCTTTCATGGTACACAGGCCAGGTGGAAGTCGTTTCCAGCTAAGACGCGAGATGCTCTGGAGTTGAGAACTCTTTCATGTTTTCCTTGCAAATGTTTGCTTGCTATAGCTAGTGATAAATGTTTTTGTTCCTTCTTATTTATGCTTTTTTAGATTCTAAGAAACTTGAGCTTCCTGTTTCTGGGGCTTGTTAGTAGATCTCTTGGGGTTTTTTTTTATTGTGTAGGATCTGTATGTTAAGTGGGGATTCTTGTTTTGAAGTTTTGATCTCTCCTACTGTAACTTCCCCTGGGGCTGTGCCTTGCTTCTCCTTCTATTCTTTATTTATAAATTAATGAATGGAGTGGAATGGGTTAGCATAGATCAGTTGTTTACACCATCAAAAAGTAGAAAGACTAGAGGACTACTCAATGAAGCTACAATGTAACCTATTTAAGACTAATAAGAGAGAATATTTTTTCACTCAACACGTAATCAAACTCTGGAATTAGTCACCGGAGGATGTAGTAAAAGCTGTTAGTGTAGCTGGGTTTAAAAAAGGTTTGTATAAGTTCCTGGAGGAAAGTCTATAAACCATTAAAGAGAACCCGGGAAATCCACTGCTTGCACCAGGATGCGCATTGTGGAACCTGTGTACTTTGGGAACCTGCCAGGTACTTATGACCTGGATTGGCCAGAGTTGGAAACAGGATACTGGGCTTGATGGACCTTCACAAAATTCACATCCTTTACACCCATCTAAGAAACACTTAACCCATCTCCATGCAGACTCGCAACCCACACACCTACCTACACCTCCCACAGACCTCAATCACACTCCTGCCACACATCCCTTCCACAAATTTGTTGGAAAGCATGCCTAAAGCTATGCATGTGCATGTGTTTCCTACTTAGTCTTGAAGGCTTGAGATAAATACCACTAAATCATCACCTTTATTATTTATTAGGAAGCTCACAAGGGTCACCTTAAGATAGATGGGGGTTGGGTTGTAATACTCTTTTTCTACAAAAGATAAGATTGAGTGTTGTGTGTGTAGCAGTTATTAAGATGGAAAGGAGAGACTTAATTGGATTCTTGCAGTCTTAATTTTAGAAGAATTTTGGTCATTATAAACTAACAAATATCTAGAAAATCTTCAAGGTCTTATAAATTATTTGTCCCCCCCTAGTCACTCACTCATTAATTTTTGGGCCTGGCTGCAGCTCCTCAAAACATGGCATGTCAAATTTCCCTCACTGTAGTTAACTTTCTGCATGCTTGAGCCATGCCGTGGATCAAATTTGTGCTGATTTTACAGTTTCAAGTCTCGCAAGACCTGAAATCACAAGATCAGCCCAACTTCCTACAGAGGGAGATAGCGATGGGAGAAGTCTGAAATGCCACATTTTTTACAAACTGCAGCCAAATTGGGGACATGAAATCTCAAGTGTCGGGGTGCAATTTCTAGGCACCATGGCGACCTTGCGCCTGGTTTGTATAAAGTGTCTGTTGGAATACTGCTTGTGGAAGACCACTGTTGAGATTTCTTGAAATACTGACTTTGTCTCGTAAGCAAATCTTCCTCCTCCTGTTGCTCATCAGTATCCACTGCAGCCAAGGCAGTTTAGCGCATAGCAACACAATGGACAATCAAAACATCAGTCCGTGTTTTCACATAGTACAGCAGGCTGAGCAATGATGGGAAGCATTGACTGGCATACATGCTCTATAAATCCTTTCCATATCATCCCTCCAGTCTAGTCCAGACGCATGGGTTGTGCCCCCCAACAAGCAGATGGAGACTGAGCATGACCAGCTTTGCTGATGTCATAGTAACATAGTAATATAGTATATGATGGCAGATAAAGACCAGTATGGTCCATCTAGCCTTCCCAGCAAGGCAGCAAGAGTAGGTGCACCTGCTGCTCCAGGCAGGTCACCCCTCCCCATGCCTTTGTTTAGGGGTATACTCACTGCTTCGTGCAGGTCACCCATATTTGTTGAGATATAAGAGAGTTTTATATTTTGATTTTATCCTGTTGATACAGAGCGATCCACTGTCTGTTCATGCCATTTTGAATTCTGTCACTGTATTTGCCCGCACCACTTCCATCGGGAGGGCATTCCAAGCATCCACCACCCTTTCAGTGAAAAAGTATTTCCTGACATTGCTTTTCAGTTTACCCCCTTGCAGCTTCATATTATGCCCTCTAGTTTTACAGCTCCCCTGTCTTTGAAAAAGGTTTGTTTGTTCATTAAGTAAGCCTTACCAAGCAAACAACCATGACTGTCCAATGAGGTAATACCTATATTGTTGCATAAATGTAAATAGTTACCCCAAGTTATCCAAGTTTTAATACCTGTTCATTGTAAACACGGATCAGCCAATGAAATGTGAAAGTTTCTGTGTTCATTGTAAACCGCACTGATGTTGAATAGCGTGGTATAAGAGACTAAGTAAATAAATAAATATTAATACTCTTTAAGTGCCTGAATCATATCTCCCCTGTCCCTCCTCTCCTCCAGAGTGTACATATTTAGATCTTCAAGTCTCTTCTGTCCTCCCTGAGCTCGCCTTAGGACACCTGCGTTACGGTTTGACAGGTGTACCGCCCCAGTCAAACTCCCCACCTGCCACTGTCCCCGGAGCGGGTTGTGCCCAGCAGGCGTGGAGCCAGAAGCGAGAGCCCCTTGGGGCTCGCCCCCCCCCCCCCCTCACCGGGTAAGTGAAAAAACATCTTCTGACTCAGGCCCCAAATCATTTTGGTCACCTTCCTCTGAACAGTTTCCAGTCTTTTTATATCCTTTGTGAGATATGGTCTCCAAAACTGAACACAGTATTCCAAGTGAGGCCTCACCAGTGACTTGTAGAGTGGCGTTAGTACCTCTTCCTTTCTGCTGGTAATTCCTCTCTGTATGCACCCCAGCATCCTTCTGGCGTTTGCCACTGCCTTGTCACACTTTTACCACCTTGAGATCCACAAAAACAATCACTCTGAAGTCCTTCTCCTGGTCCATGCACACAATCGTCTTGCCTCCTATCACATGTTACCTATTAAGGATGCTGTGCATCACCACGCTGGCCAGTATTGCCCAATCTCCAGGAACAAGCAGGAATGTAGTCTTCACATATGGGTATCGTCGGTACCGACGGAGACTGCGCGGGAACGCTCCCCAGCGTCCAATTAGAAAGCTTTTGGGAGCATCCCACAGCGCCTGCGTGCTGCCTTCCCGCCTTTCCCAACAGCCTCTCTCCAGTTCTTCGTTTTCCGCGAAGCCAGCAGGTAGTTGTTCCTGTCACCGCAGAAAATTTTTCTTATTCTCCTTCTTTTTTGTGGTCGCATCTGCCTTCCTCGACGCTATACCGGTACCGCCAGTGGGTTCGTTCGTTCTTTTAAAAAAAGAAAAACAAAATTTAGTATTTTTTTCCAAACTTTTCTTCCTCAGGTGCACGCGCCATTTTGGCCCAAAATTCCCTCCACTATGGAAAAACCCGCTTCGGGTTTCACCGACACCCATGAGTGGTGTCTTAAATGTTTAGGTCCTGACCACTCCATCTCGGAGTGTATGGCCTGTGCCATGATGTCCAAGAGGGGTCGACAAAACCGAGCTGCTAAGCTCAGCACCCTTTTTCCCTCCGATGCAGCCTTTGTGGCATCAACGTCTTCTAGGGCTTCGTCTTCCTCCCATGGATCTCAGGTAACTAAACATAAGTCTGGCTGGTCCTCAAAGGGTAGATCTCCTTCCAAGCATCGAGATGCCTCTGGCGTTGCCCTTGAGGGTTCTGTACCGGCAAAATTGCCCCGGCGGGAGGCTTTGGCTTCCAAAGCATTATCGGGGCTCCAGGATTTTATTTATTAAATGCTTTTATATACTGCGCTCTTTAAAATCAGCGCGGTTAACAGACAACAGTTCTCCAGGCCCAAGCAGGAAGTCAGTCCTCACATATGGGTGATGGCGCCGACGGAGCCCCCGCGTGGAGCATTTCCCCAGCTTTCATAGAAAGCCTTTGGGAATGCAGCGCGCATGCGCGGTCCCCTTCCTGCCCAAGGGTGCCATCTTACTCAGTCTTCTTTTTTCCGCGGAGCCCGACGGATGTATGTTCGTTTCACCTGAGGAAGAAGTTGATTTTTCTCTGCGTTAACCTGTTTTTCTTCGGTTCGACGCCGGTTTCCCTTTCCCGCCTGGGCCCAATACATCGGTATCGAGCCCGGATCTCTCTTTCGGTTTTTGTCCTTAGTGACTAGCGTTCGCGCCATGACCTTGCAGGGGTCTTTTTTCCCCCGATGGCTGCCAGCGGGTTTAAAAAGTGTGATCGGTGTAAGAAACTTATGTCTCTCACCGACACACATGACTGCTGCCTCTGGTGCCTCGGACCCGATCATGACACGATGATCTGTGGTCCGTGTGGGAAGATGTCCTCTAAGGTGTTAAGGAGTCGGCAGCACCAAAAGGAAAGAATCTTCTCTGACTCCGCGTCCGGTAGGGCCCGGACCTCGTCAGAGGCCTCGACATCTCGGGACTCCGGCCCTGAGCAGCGTTGAGGCTCCTCTGAAAGGGGGTCTCCCTCACGGGAGCATCGTAAGAAAAAAAAAACCCACGAGGGCGGCATCGGTGGACGCACTTGGCTCCTCGAGGACCAAGTCGCATAGCCCCGAGCGCCGTCCCGGGTCTTTGGAGTTGGAGAGGCCTGCAAAACAACCTCGTGGGGAGATGGAGTCCCCGGGTCACGTGAGTACTGTAGTCCTCATGGGCTCACCTCCAGGGGAGCCGACGTCGGGCCCGGCGCCACCGGGGCCCGAGTTGGGGGCTGCTGAGTATCCTGAGCTTGGACTCAGGTTGATGGCCTTGGAGAGCAGCTTGGCTGCCTTCATGGAACAGCAGCGGGCACTGATCGCCGGTCTCACCGGTGCATCTGCCCCGACCACCGGGACATCGACGTCCAAGTCGACCCCGGAGGCCGAGTTAATCCTTGGCCAAGGTCCCCCTCGGCCTCCCGTTCGGGACCGAGGTCGTCGACGCCGGTACCCTTGGCATTGGGGCGGATGGCATCGATGCCTGCCCGACCGGAGCCGCTCAATTTCTCCTCCGAGGAGTCCGGCTGGGAGACGGAGGATGAGGAGTCGCCCGACACCTTTCGGACTCGATGCGTTCCTTCGGACTCGCCCGAGTCCGAGCCTCGGAGAAGGTCCCCCCCCCCCGGAGGATACCCGGTTCTCGGACTTCGTGCGGGACATGGCCAAGGCTTTGGCATTCCCCGCAGATCTCGAGGAGGAGCCTCGAGCCGGGGAGCTTGAGGCCCTACAGTATGACTCTCCTCCGAAGGAGGCCTTTACTGTTTTGGTTCCTCCGATGCTGGAATGGTTGCTCTTCCGCATGTGGGAGGTGCTGGCATCGATGCCAGTTTTAAGCAAGCGGGTCGATTCCATCTATTGAGTCCGCAAGAGCCCCGGGTTCCAAAAGGCACAATTACCGCAACACTCCATGGTTGTGGAATCGGCCATGCATCGTCTGAAGAGTCAGAAGATGCACTCCTTGGTGCCTCCTGGCCGGGAGGCCAGGAACCTGGATGCCCTCGGTAAGAAGTGCTTCCAGGGCTCTATGCTTGCTTGCTGTGTCCAGAACTACCAGCTATACATGGGCATGTACCTTCGAGACCTGGTAAAGGAGATTGCCGGGTTCTCTGCTGGTCTCTCTGAGGAACCTTTGCAGAGGTTCAATGCTCTGTCCTTGGGTATTCGTGAGTGCTCGAAGTTTATATCTCGAGCAGCCTATGATGGCTTCGAGGCTTTGGCCCGAGTAGCCGCGGCCGGCATCGGTGCACGCTGTCAGGCTTGGCTACAGTCATCGGACCTCGAGCCATGGGTGCAGGACAAGTTGGTCGATGTCCCCTGCCGAGGTGAAAACCTCTTTGGCAAGCCCATGGCTGACAAGGCTGCAGAACTCAAGACCGAGACTCTTACCCGGACAAGGCTGTCCAGAAAAACCTCTGCCCCTTCTCAGAAGAAGAAGGGCTCTGGGAAAAAGACCTTTTACCCGAGGAAGTCATCTGCCTATAAACAGTACCCTCATTATCAGGCCTCTGTAGCTCCCCAACAGGGTCAGCAGGCCAAGGGGCAGGGTCATGGGCCCCGTAGGCAGAAGGCCCCCAAGCCTCCTACTCCGGCTCCTGCTCAGCAGGGAGGGGGATTTTGACTGCAATGGCATAGCCTCTCCTCAGCTGGCCCCCATCAGCACTGGAGGCAGGCTGGCCCTATTCGCCCACAGGTGGTCAGCCATCACAAGGGATGCCTGGGTTCTAAGTATAGTCCAGAAGGGCTGTCTCCTCCACTTTCACCAGGTACCGCCCTCCTATTTTCCAGGGGAGCCTCCCAGACTCCCTCTGCACAGGGACTTACTCCTGCAGGAGTTGGCAGGTCTTCTGAAGGAACAGGCAGTGGAACCGGTGCCCCACCACCTGAGAGGTCAAGGCTTCTATTCCAGGTACTTCCTGGTACCAAAGAGAACAGGAGGCCTCAGACCCATCCTAGACTTGTGAAACCTGAACAAGTTCCTGGAGAGGGAAAAGTTCAAGATGCTTACCCTTGGAATCCTGCTGCCCCACCTCCAGCAGGGAGATTGGCTATGCTCTTTGGACCTGAAGGATGCTTATACTCACATCCTTATTCATCCAAATCACAGACAATATCTCAGATTTGTAGTGGGAGGAAACCATTATCAGTACAGAGTACTGCCTTTTGGCCTTACATCCGCCCCCAGGGTATTTACCAAGTGCCTGGCGGTGGTAGCGGCCTACCTCAGGGTTCAAGGCCTCTTTGTCTTTCCATATCTGGACGATTGGCTCATCAGGGGTCAGTCCCCACAAGAGGCCAATCAAGCCACCCTTCGCAGTGTCGCTCTACTTCAGCACCTTGGGTTTGTCATAAACTTCACAAAGTCCAGTTTGCAACCCTCCCAGATCATGGAGCTCATAGGAGCTCGACTGGACACTTTTCAGGCAAAAGCCTTTCTACCAGTGGACAGGGCCCACAGACTAATGGATCTAGTCAGGCTATTCCACAGCAATTCTCTGGTCTCCGCCAGACAATTCCTGAGACTCTTAGACCACATGGCATCCACGGTCCATGTAACTCCAAATGCCCGTCTACACATGAGGCCAGCTCAGTAGGGCCTGAGGGCTCAGTGGCACCAGGCCAGAGGAAGCCTCGCGGACAAAGTGAGGGTTTCCAGCCTGCTACAGTCTTCTCTGCAATGGTGGCTTCATCTTCCGAATCTGTTGCAAGGGGTGCCGTTTCAAGCACCTCCACACTCTCAGGTGCTGACAACCGATGCTTCTCTTCAAGATTGGGGTACACATTGCCAAGGGGCATGTACTCAAGGCCTGTGGACTCCTTGGGAGGCCACACAGCAGATCAATCTCTTAGAACTGAGAGCTATCCGCTTAGCCCTGAGAACTTTCTCTCATCTCCTCTCTCACCAGTCCGTCTTGGTTCAGACGGACAATCAAGTTGCTATGTTCTATGTGAACAAACAAGGGGGCACAGGGTCCTGCCTTCTATGTCAAGAAGCGCAGAAACTGTGCTCCTGGGCAGTCAATCATGGCATTCTTCTCAAAGCAGTCTACCTCCCAGGTCAGGAGAATTACCTGGCGGACAGATTGAGCAGGATCCTGCAGCCGCACAAATGGCAGTTGAATCCTTTAGTGGTTCAACAGATCTTCCTGAGATGGGGTCTTCCAACCATAGATCTCGTTGCCAGTCCTCTGAACCGTCAACTACCCATCCTCTCAGAGTAGCAGCGGATGCATTTCTCATTCCATGGTCTACAGGCCTCCTATATGCGTTTCCTCACACGCCTCTAGTGTCCAAGACCCTATTCAAGGTGACCAGGGACAAGGCCTCAGTGATTCTGGTGGCCCCCAGGTGGCCAAGGCAACCCTGGTTCCCATTACTGTTGCAACTGGCGGTGGACACTCCTCTCTCTCTGGGGATGCAACCCAATCTCCTGTCTCAGGAGCAGGGATCTCTCTTGCACCCAAATCTCCAGTCCCTCAATTTGATGGCCTGGCTGCTGAAAGGGTAGTCCTAGCGCCTTTACTACTGCCTAGGGAAGTGGAGGACGTAGTCTTGGCCTCTAGGAGTCAGTCCACCCGAAAGTCTTATGCCCTTAAGTGGCGTAGATTCTCTACCTGGTGTACTCAACACAATGAGAATCCCTTCTCATGCCTGGTACCAGTGGTGCTGCAGTATTTGCTTCACCTGTCCAACCTAGGCCTTAAGTCCAATTCTGTTAGAGTTCATCTTAGTGCTCTTTCAGCACACCACTCGCAGGTGGAGGGTCAGTCTCTCTCCAGCCATCTTTTGGTGGCTCGCTTCCTCAGAGGCCTGCTTTTGCTTAAGCCTCCAGTGCATCCACCTGCCACTGAATGGGATTTAAATGTGGTCTTGCAACGGCTTACTTGCCCACCATTTGAACATATGGCTACTTGCCCTCTGCGTTTTCTGTCCTGGAAAATGCTATTTCTGGTAGCCCTTACCTCAGCAAGGCGAGTGAGTGAGCTTCAGGCTCTGGTATCAGAAGCACCATATACTAGGTTCTATAGGAACAGGGTAGTCTTATGGACTCACCCTAAGTTCCTTCCAAAGGTTGTCTCCTCCTTCCACCTCAATCAGGAGGTGGTTCTTACGACTTTCTTTCCCAGGCCTCATGCTAGCCGGGCTGAGATGGTCTTGCATACTCTGGACTGTAGGAGGGCGTTGTCCTTCTACCTTGACCGTACGCGGGAGCACCGGAGGGCGGTTCAGCTCTTTATCTCTTATGACCCCAATAAGTTGGGGTTGGCTATCTACAAGCGTACTTTGTCCATTTGTGTAGCTGACTGCATCGCCTGGGCTTACAGGGCAGCCGGCCTCTCATTGCAGGGTCGAGTTACGGCTCACTGTGTCAGGGCGAAGGCTGCGTCAATGGCTCATCTCTGCTCTGTTCCGTTGGCAGACATCTACCGGGCCGCTACTTGGTCTTCAAGCCAGACTTTTGCGGCCCACTACTGCCTTGAGAGGGAGTCCCGCAGGGACAGTGCTTTCGGGCAAGCGGTACTCCATAATCTCTTTGGGGTCTAGGCAACTCCTACCCTCCGGCCCTGGTGTTGGGCTACCTTTCGGAGGCGTTTTCAGAGAAGATTCTGTTCTTGCATGCTGGGGCTCTAGAGGGAGCTCATTTTTCGGTTTGGGGCCTCTGGTAGCCCTAAGCTAGGGAGTCCCATATGTGAGGACTGACTTCCTGCTTGGTCCTGGTGAAAGAGTAGTTACTCACCTGTAACAGGTGTTCTCCAGGAGCAGCAGGAATCAGTCCTCACAACCCTCTCTCCTCCCCTTTGAGTTGCAGTCATATGATTTATTTTTGCTATTTTTGCTGTCTTTTAGCTGTGTCATCAGAGTGAGCAAGATGGCACCCTTGGGCGGGAAGGGGACCGCGCATGTGCGCTGCATTCCCGAAGGCTTTCTATGAAAGCTGGGGAAATGCTCCGCGCGGGGGCTCCGTCGGTGCCGACGTCACCCATATGTGAGGACTGATTCCTGCTGCTCCTGGAGAACACCTGTTACAGGTGAGTAACTACTCTTTTTGCGCAAGGTAGGAAGAGCCTACTTTGCGCTTACAGTGAACAGGTAGTACAACTTGGAATAATAACAGGGGAAAACATATATGGCTATATACATGCTATATACAGGTGTTGGTGGCTGCTCAGCGTCTGTAGTGGCATGGCTTGTGATTACTATGTGTGGGTTATTTATTGGGATGAGTGTGAGGTTGGACCGGGTGAGGGTGTATTGTTGGCCTGAGCATAGTGTAAGAGAAAGAGGTGGTGCTTTAGTGCCTTTCTAAATTGTGCAAGGTCAGTGATCATGTGGATGGCCACTGGGAGCTTGTTCTAGCAGGTGAGTGCGTAGAACCTGAATGCTCTGTTCATTGTGGTGTTAGTGCATTTTGGTACTTCACTAGGGGTTACTAGTGTGTTGGTGGTGGCGGACCACCTTGTTCTGGATACAGGTGTGGGGAGGATAAGGTTTGTCAAGGAGCTGGCTGTTCGCTTGTTAATGGCCTTGAAGGTTAAGAGGGCAACTTTGTATATGATCAGGCAGTAAATTGGCAGCCACTGTAGGTCCTTCAGGATTGGGGTAATGTGTTCTCTTCTAGAGGTCCCATATAGGAAACGGGCGGCAGCATTCATGGCTAGCTGTAGTGGGTTGAATGTGTTCTTAGGGAGTCCATGAAGGATTACGTTGGCATAATCAAAGTGGGGGGTTAAGTGGGAAACTGTTCGGAAGTCTGTTGGTTTCAGCAAGGGTCGGAGATGTTGGATTGTCCTCATCTTATGGTAGATCTTCTTTACAGTGTTGCTTATGTGAGCTTTCATATCGAGGCGCTGATCCAACAAGACTCCTAGGTAGCGGATGGTGTGACGGCTCGGGAGTTCAGCGTCTCTTGTCTTCAGTGTTGCTGGGGGAGAGAAGGACTGATTTCTCGTGATGAACAGCACTTCAGTCTTGCTGAAGTTTTTCTTGAGACACTGTGAGTATAGCCAGTCCATGACAGCGTCAAAGCATCTTACTAGTGAGGAGAGGTCAGGTTTATCGATAGTGAATGGGGTGAAGAGAAGTACATCGTCTGCATAGATCAGGTAGGATATGTTGAATGATCGGATGATTGAACATATGGGCTGCATATAAATATTGAATAGTATGGCAGATAGTGAGGAGCCTTGGGGGACGCCATGTTTCTGTTGAAAAGGCTCGGAGGTTGCAGTTCCTGTTCGTACCTGCTGCCATCTATGTCAGGTACGACTTGCACCAGTTCCAGGCTGGGCCCTGGATTCCCTTTTCCTGGAGACGTATTAGGAGCAGTTCGTGTTTTCCTGGAGACGTATTAGGAGGTTGTTCTCGAGGCCTCAACCTCGGCAGAACTACTGGTGCCATGTTCTGGGGTACCGGCTGCTTTCTCCAGTACTGATACCCAGGCATCGGCAGCGTAGATAGACCAGAGGTTCCTGGCTATTGAAAGCAGTCTGGCAGCTCTCCTTGCGGCATCGACACCCTCGGAACCGCGTCAGACAGTTCAACCGGTACCGACGGCATTGACATCGGGGTCTGCTTTGCCAGCACCCAGTCATGCTATGCCTTCCGGTATTGATACACCAGTACCGACTTCGGTCGGTACAGGTATCGTGCTCTACAAGAGCATCCAGACAGAAGGTATTTTGAATCCGCGGAGGAGTCTGAGGATTCTGACAGCTCTGTCGGTACCGGAATACTTCTCCCGGAGGAGCCACCTTCTAAACGTAGGATGTCTCCTCCAGGATACGATATCTCCTTTCAGGATTTTATCAGGGAGGTGGCTCGAGGTCTTTCCATTACTGTGGCTCCTGAAACAGAGCCCAGGGCAAAGGAGTTGGAGATTCTACAATATCCCAAGGCTCCTAAGGAGGCAACTACTTTGCCTATCCATGAGATCTTACATGATCTCATGCTAAGAATGTGGGAAACACCTCTTACCACCTCTCCTCACTCTCGTAGACTGGATACCATGTATCGAGTCCCTCCTTGTCCTGGTTTCCAGAAGACTCAGCTTCCTCACCACTCTATTGTGGTGGATTCAGCTATGAGAAGGATCAGAAGTGCAAAGAGGCATGCCTCTAACCCTCCAGGACGTGAGTGTCGAACTTTGGATGCCTTTGGACGTCGTACTTTCCAGGCTTTCTGCCAGGATCAGTTCCTGTATTTTATATATGGGAATGTTCCTTAAGGAAGTCACAGGAGATTGAGATTTTGAGCCCTCTTCTCCCTGATGATAAGAGGCAGGATTTTCTCACACTGTTCAAACATGCCCAGGATGTTTCTAAGTTTGTCAATTGTGCAGCTTTTGACTGTTTTGAGTGCATAAGCAGATCCTCTGCCATTGCCATAGGTGCACGTAGAATTGCCTGGCTCCAGGCATCCGATTTGGAGCTCTGGGTGCAGGACAAACTGGGCAATATCCCTTGTACAGGTGAGAATCTATTCGGCAAAAACTGGCAAGAGAAAGCCAATGAGTTAGATGCTGACAACTCCACTTTGGATAGATTATCCAAAGCCACAGCTGATCCTGCAAGGAAGAAATCTTTCAAGAAACCATTCTTCTCCAAAAAGAAGAGGTTTTATCCCTCTTATTCTCAGCAGAGATGTTCTGCAGATCAGCCTGCCTGAAAGAGTCAGCAACCACCTAAACAAGGGAAAGCAAAGACTGCTAAGCCTCAACCGTCTCAGCAGTCTCAGCCTCCACAAGGCCTTTGACTTCCGTCTAGAGAACTTAGCCTTCCTGACCCTCAATGGATCAGAACCTTCCACCATTCCAGGAAGGTTGTCTCACTTTGCCCCCAGATGGGGACAGATAACAGCAGAACATTGGACTCTCCATTATAAAAGAGGGGTACAAGCTTCACTTTCTCTGCATGCCCCCTCCCACAATGGTAAGAGTTCAATTCTCAGACCTCTCTCATCAACCTGTTTAGATCAAGAGGTCACTATGCTTCGTGCCCAAGGGGCAAAAGAAGAGGTACCCATTCCTCAACAGGGTACAGGGTTTTACTCCCCCTATTTCCTTATCCCAAAGAAAACACGGGGACACAGACCTATTTTAGACCTCAGAGAATTGAACAAATTCCTGTTCAAAGAGAAATTCAAGATGATTTCTCTGGGAACTCTGCTGCCATTCCTTCAGAGTCAGGATTGGCTTTGTTCTCTAGATCTCAAGGATGCGTACACTCATGTTCTCATCCATCAAACTCACAGAAAGTTCCTTTGGTTCCTTTTTCAAGGAAACCACTACCAATACAGGGTGCTTCCTTTTGGCCTGGCCTCAGCACCAAGAGTGTTTACGAAGTGCATGGCTGTGGTAGCAGCATTTCTTCGCACTCTAGGAATATTCGTCTTCCCCTACTTAGACGACTGGCTCATTCGAACCCCATCAGAGTCAGAGGCCAGGATTTCTCTATCTTGCACAATGCGTATCCTTCAGTATTTGGGTCTGGTCATAAACATCCCAAAAATCCAGCCTAACTCCCAGTCAGTCTCTAGAGTTCATAGGAACTTTGCTGGATACCAGAAAAGCAAGGGCCTATCTTCCCCAGACCCGTTGCCTTCGCATGGTGCAGTTAGCTTCTCAAGCAGTGCAAAAGCCTCTTCTCACTGCTTGAGAAATGTTACGACTAATAGGCCACATGGCATCTACCGTGCATATGGATCCTTATGATTGCCTCCATATGAGAGCAGTCTAGTGGACTTTATCCACTCAATGGACCCAGGCATCAGGGTGCCTGTCAGACAAAATAGCAAACACAAATCGTCTTATTTTGTTCTTCCAATGGTGGCGGTCCACTCAAAACCTGTTGGTGGGGTCCCCTATTCAACAACCTTTACCCCAGGCAACTCTCACAACAGATGCTTCACCAATGGGTTGGGGAGCTCATCTGCAGGACCTCTCCACCCAAGACACTTGGACTCCACAGGAGACTCACCTACACATCATTCTCTTAGAGCTCAGAGCAATCTTCCTTGCTCTTCGAGTGTTCCACACCCTGCTCAGCTACAAGACAGTCCTCATTCATACGGACAATCAAGTAGCCATGTTCTAGGTGAACAAGCAGGGAGGTACAGGCTCTCTGTCGCTTTGCAACAAAGCTTTGCGACTATGGGCCCTCGTCAGAGAGCATCAGATTCATCTTCTGGCAATGTATCTTCCAGGCAGCCAAAACTCTTGGGCAGACAGACTCAGTCGAGTTCTGCTTCCACACGAATGGTCTCTACATGCAGACCAGGTGGCCAAGATTTTTCAAATTTGGGGAACCCCGGACATAGACATCTTTGCAAGTCCGTTGAATGCCAAACTTCCCCAGTTCTGTTCCAGAATTCCGGCTCAGGGCTCTCATGCCAGGGATGCTTTCCTCCTTCATTGGGGTCAAGACTTCCTTTATGCCTTTCCACCCATTCCCCTAATTCCCAAAACCCTCTTTAAGCTTCAGAGAGACAGAGGTCGTATGATTCTTATAGCTCCACATTGGCCACGGCAAGTGTGGTACCCTCTGCTTCTATATCTCTCTTAAGCTCCCTCTCTGGAGTTAGGGTCTGCTCCAGATCTCCTGTCTCAGGAGGATGGAATGTTATAGCATCCCAATCCCCAGTCTCTGCATCTCAGGGCTTGGTTGCTGAAGGCCTAGATCTTCATGATCTTAACCTTTCTCAGCAAGTAAAGGATATCATTTATGCTTCCAGAAAACCTTCCACAAGACGCTCTTATGCTTTCAAGTGGAAAAGGTTTACCATATGGTGCTCGCAGAAGGGTCTTAGCCCCCTTGCGCTACCTCTGGAATCATTACTGGAGTATCTCCTTCATTTATCCAATGCAGGACTAAAACTAACTCGGAGTCCATTTGAGTGCTATTGCAGCTTCTTTCAAGCCTTTAAATGGACAACCTATTTCCTCCCATCCTCTTACAGCAAGATTTATGAGAGGCCTTCTTCTAACTAAGCCTCCCATTAAGCCACCACTGGTGGGATGGGACTTAAACCTGGTTCTTGGCCAGCTCATGAAGCCACCTTTCGAACCCTTAACATTCCAGGAAAGGAATTTCAATGAAGTAGAAGCTATCTTTCTCATTGCAATCACATCAGCACGTCGCATCAGTGAGTTGCAGGCACTAGTGGCTGATCCACCTTTATACAAGGTTCCATCATGACAAGGTAGTCCTTAGGACTCATCCACACTTTATGCTGAAGGTGGTCTCGCCTTTTCATCTTAACCAAGCGGTCTACCTGCCTGTGTTTTTTCCAAGGCCTCATGCATCAAATGCAGAAAGGAATCTTCATACTTTGGACTGTAAAAGAGCTTTAGCCTTTTACTTGCAAAGAACACAGCAACATAGAAAGTCCTCTCAACTCTTTGGTGCTTTTGATCCTTCTCATTTGGGACTTCCAGTCTCCAAGAGAACACTGTCCAACTAGATTGCACAGTGTATTTCGTTTGCCTATCAGAGTAAGAATCTTCCTCTGGATGGCGATGTCACAGCTCACAATGTGAGAGCCATGGCAGCTTCAATGGCTCATCTGCACTCTGTGTCTATCGACGACATCTGTCGAGCAGCCACTTGGGCCTCAGTTCATACCTTCACAGCCCATTACTGCTTGGACAAGGACTCCCGCCGGGATGCCTTGTTTGGTCAGGCTGTTCTCCAACACCTGTTCCATACCTAATCAACTCCTACCCGCCATTCCTGGTTGGATGCCAGAGATCCATGGGGGGAAGTGGAGCCCTTTCACAGGGGGACACAACTTCTGGGGTCTCTCCCTGGCATCTAAATCTAGGGAGTCCCCATATGTGAAGACTACATTCCTGCTTGTTCCTGGAGATAGCATAGTTACTCACCTGTAACAGGTGATCTCCGGGAACAGCAGGAATTTAGTTTTCACAACCCACCCACCTCCCCTAGGAGTTGTATCTCTCTATCTCTTTCTCTTTCCCTCTCTCTCTTTGTCTCAGTTTTAAACTCAACTGGAGAGAGGCAGTTGGGAAAGGCGGGAAGGCAGCACGCAGGCGCTGTGGGATGCTCCCAAAAGCTTTCTAATTGGACGCTGGGGAGCGTTCCCGCGTAGGCTCCGTCGGTACCGACGATACCCATATGTGAAGACTAAATTCCTGCTGTTCCCGGAGATCACCTGTTACAGGTGAGTAACTATGCTTTCTCCAGCAGATGGGGGTCACAGCTGTTCAACTGGGCTAAATAGCAGGGCTCTCTGGGGCGGTGGGGTGGATGGGGAGTGGCAGAATCCAGCAGCAGAGTTGAGCGGTAGCTTGTGAGTAAGCTTGACAAGTCGAGGATCAACAAATAGAATTAAGAAGAGGGTAAAGCATTTGAGTTTTGGGCTTAAGGCAGTCGAATGGAGCCATGGCTTTAGAGCACTGCCAGTGCAAGTGGTTAAGTGCTTTGTTTAAAAACAAAAAAAAAAAGAAAAACCATAAATGTTGAAGTGAGTTTTTTCATGGGGCGGGGGGGGGGGGGGGAGGGAGCTCTGATACCAGTAATAAGAGGGCTCCTTTTTTTTTTTTCCCCTATCTCCCCCCTGATCTGAAATGTTTGCTTCTCACAATCAAAGAACATAGTCTCAAAATGGGCCTGCACCTTAATGTAAAGAAGACAAAGATCATAACAACTGGCATAATCAACAGGTTCATCGTTGAAGGAGAAGAAATTGAAATCGTGAACAACTTTAACCTACTTGGATCAACTATCAATAAAGAAGCAACAAGCAGTCAAGAAATCAGACGACGCATTGCTCTTGGCAGAATGGCTATGAAAGACCTAGATAAGATTCTCAAGAGCAGAGATGTCTCTCTCCATACAAAGATTCGACTTGTTCAAGCCATGGTATTTTCAATAACATCATATGGATGTGAAAGCTGGACAGTGAAAAAGACAGGAAGAAAATTGATGCCTTTGAATTATGGTGCTGGCGGCGAATACTGTGTATACCATGGACTGCCCGAAGAACAAACCAGTCGGTACTAGAGGAGATCAAACCTAAGCTTTCTTTAGAAGCTCAGATGACAAGACTTGGACTTTCATACTTCGGACACATCATGCGAAGAGAGAGATCATTAGAGAAAGACATCATGCTTGGAAAGATAGAAGGTCAACGCAAAAGAGGAAGGCCAGCAATGAGATGGATCGCTACAATAACAGCAGCTATGGGTACCAGTCTGTCAACAATGAGCCGCCTGACTGAAGACCGAACACAATTTAGGATAGCTATCCAGAGGGTCGCCATGAGTCGACTCCGACTCGACGGCACTTAACAACAACAACATCTCCCCCCCCCAAACAAAAACACGCTGGGTGCCACGAGCTGTCCTGAATTGGTGACTGCCTCACCTGTGGCAATATGTACACTTGAGTGTCCCAGGTCCCTCCCTTTTGTGTTGAGCCCATTTTTCTGCCTGGTTGAGAGCTCCAGTTCGGGGAAGTTGGCAAATTGTGGTGTGGGCGACACTGTGTTTGCTTAGCATTGTTTGCTGTGAGTGTGTGATGTTGTGATGTCCTTTCTGGCAGTATCTGACTTTGAGGCATTCCTTCAGGTAAACCTGTTTGTGGCCTGCAGCACGTGCAGGAGTTGCCATTTGTGTTCGGAGGAGACTCTCCAGGTGTCCCAGATGGCGGCTGAGGAGGTGCTACCTGAGGCTTCCACTTTACAGGCCTCTCCGCTCTTGCACGGCTGAGCTGTGGTGGGAAAGGTGGCCATTCTGAGCCAAGGAAGGTGGGAAAAACTTGGGCAGCTGGCTTCAACCAGGGGAGTGGCAAAAAAGCAGAAGAAATGCCGCAAGTCTCCTGACTCTGAACTCCCTGACGCGGGCATGCTGTTTCCACCCAAATTTGTTCTCTGGAGGAGTTTTATAGACCAATGATGGGAAATGGTAGCAATTCTCCTTCAGGCAAGTGGTAACTGCCGCATAGAAGGAGAAGCAATTTTTCTGAGGTTTTTTCTCCTCAATTATACAATTTTCTTCCAGGGGTTTTAATTTTAATTTATATTTAAGTAATCTCCAGGAACAAGCAGGAATAAGTCTTCACATATGGGTATCGTCGGTACCGACGGAGCCTGCGTGGAAATGCTCCCCAGCGTCCAAAAGGAAAGCTTTTGGGAGCATCCCACAGCACCTGCGCGCTGCCTTCCCGCCTTTCCTAACCGCCTCTCTCCAGTTCTTCTTTTCCGCGGAGCCAGCAGGTCGTGTTCCTGTCACCGCTGAAGAATTTCTTTATTTTATTTTATTTCTTTGGTCGCGCGTCTGCCTTCTCGACGCTGGACCGGTACCACCGGTCTTTTCTTTCTTTATTCTAAAAAAAAAAAAAAAAAAAATACTATTTTTTTTCTCACTTCAGTGCATTTTCTTCTTTGGCCTTAGGCCTAGAACATTTTTCCTCATGGAAAAGCCCGCCTCTGGGTTTAAAAAATGCACGAAGTGCAGCGGCACTATTTCTGTCACTGACACCCATGAATGGTATCTAAAATGTTTAGGTCCTGACCACTCCATTGCGGATTGTGAGTCCTGCTCCATGATGTCTAAAAGAGGTCTACAGAATCGAGCAGCTAAGCTCAGTACCCTGTTTCCCTCGGATGCAGCTTCAGTTGCATCGACGTCTTCCAGGGCTGCTTCTTCCTCACATGGATCTCAGGTAACCAAACTTAAATCCAGCAGGTCCTCGAAGGGTAGATCTCCCTCTAAGTATCGAGATGCCTCCGGGCTTGCCCGCGAGGAATCCGCACGGGCAAAATTACCCCGGCGGGAGGCTCCGGCTTCCAAAGCTTTATCTATGGGGTCACAGGTTGACATCGATGGCTCGGCCTTGACCGATCACCTGTTGCCATGTTCTGGGGTACCGGTGGTTCCCACTGGTACCGACATCCAGACATTGGTTGCGTCAATGGATCAGAATATCCTGACCATGCAGCGTGCCATCACGGCATTCATACAAGCTGCGACGCCATCGGTACCGCAACAAACTCCGTTGCCGGTACCGACTCCGGCACTGGTACCAACATCGGTTCCGGTGCCGGTACTGATTGCATCGACATCTGCTTCGGTGTTGACTGCAGCGGTACACTGTTCTGTGATGCCCATCGGTACTGAATTGGTACTGATCACTCCCGATGTCGATACCACCCGGTACGCATATCGGGCTCTGCAGGAGCATCCAGACAGGCGATACTTCGATTCCTCTGAAGACTCTGATGAATCAGAGGTCTCTGTCGAAGCATCGGTGATTCATCCTCAGGAGCCCTCTTCTCCAAAAAGGAGAATGTCTCCTCCAGAAGACTTGTCTTTTCAAGACTTCATTAGGGAAGTGGCCAGGGGCCTTTCCATCTCAGTGGCCCCTGAGACAGAGCCTAGAGCCAAAAAATTAGATATTTTACAATATCCTAAGGCTCCTAAAGAGGCAGCCACTTTACCAATACATGAGATTCTTTATGATCACATGTTGGGCGTATGGAGACTTCTCTCACCACTTCCCCTCATTCTCGCAGGTTGGACACCATATATCGTGTTCCTCCTTGTCCTGGCTTCCATAAGACTCAGCTTCCTAACCACTCCATTGTGGTGGAGTCTGCTATGAAGAAGATAAAGAGTACAAAAAGGCACTCTTCTGCTCCTCCAGGAAGAGAATCCAGAACCTTAGATGCCTTTGGCAGGAGAATTTTCCAGGCCAGTATGCTTGTTGCCAGAATCAACTCCTATAGTCTCTATGGGGATGTTTCTAAAAGAAGTTACAGATCACCTGCAAACTTTATCTCCTTTTATTTCAGAAGATAAAAGGGAAGAGTTCCTCACCTGGCTCAAACATGCCCAGGATATTTCCAAGTTTTCCAACCGTGCAGCCTTTGACTCTTTTGAAGGTGCCAGCAGAGCCTCGGCCATTGCCATAGGTGCACGCAGAGTTGCTTGGTTGCAAGCTGCTGATTTGGAACCCTGGGTTCAAGATGGACTAGGAAACCTTCCTTATACAGGTGAAAACCTTTTTGGCAAAGATTGGCAAGCAAAGGCCACCCAAATGGATGCTGAAAATTCTGCTCTAGATAGACTTTCAAAGTCTACTTCTGCTCCTTTTAAGAAAAGGTTGTTCAAAAAGGGTTTTTTCCCAAAAAAGGGAAATATTATTCTGCTTATGGTCAGCAGTCATCTTCTGCAGTTCGTTTTGCCACAAAGACAGCAACAACCGAAACAGGCCAAGCCTAAGGCTGCTAGGACTGCTACAGCCCAACAGCCCCAGCCTCCTCAGGGCCTTTGACTTACAACTAGAGAGCTTAGCCTTTCTGACTCTAGAACATCCAGAGCCTCTCACCATTCCAGGAAGGTTGGCTTACTTTGCTCCCAGGTGGGAACAAATCACAGCAGAGCAATGGACCCTCTCCATCATAAGGGAGGGTTACAAGCTTCATTTATTAAACCTTCCTCCTCACACCATGGTGAGAGAGTTCATAAGAACTCAAGAACATAAGATATGCCATATTGGGTCAGACCAAGGTCCATCAAGCCCAGTATTCTGTTTCCAACAGTGGCCAGTCTAGGTCATATGTACCTAGCAGTTTCTCCAAGAGACACAAGTTCCACAATGCTTGTACTGGGTCAAGCATTGATATCTTCGGTCACTTCTTAATAATGGTTTATGGACCTTTCCTCCAGGAACTTGTCCAAACCTTTTTTAAACCCAGCTACACTAACAGCCTTTACTACATCCTCCGGTAACAAATTCCAGAGTTTGATTACACGTTGAGTGAAAAAATATTTTCTTTTATTAGTCTTAAATAGTTTACCCTGTAGCTTCATTGCATGTCCCCTAGTCTTTCTATATTCTGATAACGTAAACAATCGATCTACGTTTACCCGTTCCACTCCGTTCATTAATTTATAGACTTCTATCATATCTCCCCTCAGCTGTCTCTTTTCCAGGTTAAAGAGTCCCAACCTTTTTAGCCTTTCTTCATAGGAGTATCCTTCCATCCCCTTTACCATTTTGGTGGCTCTTCTCTGAACCTTTTCTAAAATCGCTATATCCTTTTTAAGATACGGCGACCAGAATTGCACACAATATTCAAGGTGCTGTCTCACCAATGAACGATATAGAGGCATTATAATATCTTTTGTTTTATTTTCCATTCCTTTCCTTATCATACCTAGCATTCTATTTGCTTTCTTGGCCGCCGCTGCACACTGGGCCGAGGGTTTTAACATGGTATCCACAATGACGCCTAAATCTTTTTCCTGGGTGGTGGTTCCTAATGTGGAACCTTGCATTGTGTAACCATAGTTTGGGTTGTTCTTCCCTAGGTGCATAACCTTGCACTTGTCCACATTAAATTTCATCTGCCATTTTGATGCCCAGTCTTCCAATTTATCAAGATCCTCTTGCAATTTTTCACAATCCTCTTGGGGTTTTAACAACTTTAAATAGTTTTGTGTCATCTGCAAATTTGATAACCTCACTGGTTATTCCACTTTCCAGGTCATTTATGAATGTCAAAAAGCAGCGGACCCAGCACAGATCCCTGGGGTACACCACTATTCACCTTTCTCCATTGGGAAAATTGGCCATTTAGCCCTACCATCTGCTTTCTATCTTTTAACCAGTTCCTTATCCACAATAGTACACTGCCTCCTATCCCATAACTCTTTAGTTTTGCCAAAAGTCTCCGATGAGGGACCTTGTCAAAGACTTTCTGAAAGTCCAGATACACGATATCAACCGACTCACCTTTGTCCACCTGTTTATTCACTCCTTCAAAAAAACATAACAGATTAGTAAGACAAGATCTTCCTTGTCTAAAGCCATGTTGGCTGTCTCCCATTAGGTTGTGACTATCTACATGCTGAGTAATTTTATTCTTTATGATGGTTTCTACCATTTTTCCCGGTACTGACGTCAGGCTCACCGGTCTGTAGTTTCCCGGATCACCCCTGGAACCCTTTTTAAAAATTGGTGTTACATTGGCAATCCTCCAATCTTCAGGTATTAGAGATGATTTTAATGATAGTTCACAGATTACTGATAGCAGGTCTGCAATCTCATATTTCAGTTCTTTCAACACCCTTGGATGTATACCATCCGGCCCAGGTGATTTGCCACTCTTCAGTTTATCTAATAGTTGTAAGACATCTTCCCGATGTATCGATATTTCCTTCAATTCTTCCGCACCTTTAAATACCACTTCAGTCATGGGTAACATCCCTACATCTTCCTCAGTAAAGACCGAAGCAAAGAATTCATTGTCTCTCCGCTATCGCCTTGTCGCCTCTTAGTGCTCCTTTAACCCCTTTATCATCTAATGGACCAACTGACTCTCTCACAGGTTTTTTGCTACGAATGTACTTGAAAAGGTCTTTATTTCGTGTTTTTGCTTCCGCAGCAAGCCTCTCAAATTCTCTCTTTGCCTGCCTTATCAATGCCTTGCATTTGATTTGCCAGTGCTTTTGCTGTTTCCAGGTTTTGTCGTTTGGCTCTTTTTTTCCATTTCCTGAAAGATGCTTTTTTGGCAACAGCCTCTCTGACCTCACCTTTAAACCATGCTGGCAGTTTTTTGGACTTCCTTTCACTTTTCTTAAAGCGTGGAATACAGCTGGTCTGGGCTTCCAAGATAGTATTTTTCAACAACACCCAAGCTTGATGTACGTCTTTAACCTTTGCAACTGCTCCTTTTAGTTTTTTCTTAACTGTTTTCCTCATTTTATCTTAGTTCAATTCTCAGACATCTCTCATCGACCTTCTGGGTCAGGAGATTGCTACCCTTCTTGCCCAAGGGGCAATAGAAGAAGTACCCCTTTTCACAAAGCAAAATATTAAAAAATTACAACTAACTCAGAACATTGCAGCAAGGATAATAATGAATATAAGCTCAATTGAACATATCACACCGACATTAGCCGAACTCCATTGGCTACCTATCCACAGCAGAATAAAATATAAGATATTACTTACAACATTTAAACTAATAAATAACTTAGCGCCAACTATACTCAATACACTCATCAAGATAGAAATAGATAAAAGATCACAAAGAAGTAGAAACACTAACACTATAGCAGTACCAAAAGACTACACAAAAGCAAAAAAACAAACCAACATGAGAGCATTCTCACACTCAGCTCCTACCCTCTGGAATAACCTTCCTGACAACATTCGCTCACTATCAGACATAAAGGAATTTAGAAAAAAACTGAAAACCCATTTATTCTCATTGCATTACAACCAAGGATCAGAGACTGGCCAGACGACACAAAGAGACGCAGGTTAACTACTACAATCCAAACAACATATACCCACGTGCCTGAAGCTTATATAAAGTATACAACCAATGTGAGGGCCATGGCAGTCTCTATGGCTCATCTAAATTCTGTGTCCATCGACCAGATCTGTCGAGCGGCCACCTGGGCCTCGGTTCATACCTTCACAGCCCATTACTGCTTGGACAAGGACTCCCACCGGGATGCCTTGTTTGGTCAGGCTGTTCTCAAACACCTGTTCCATACCTAACCAACTCCTACCCTCCATCCCTGGCTGGATGCCTGAGATTCATGAGTGTAGGTAGAGCCCTTCCCAGGGACTCATAACCTGTGTGATCTCCCAGGCATCTCTAGCTGGGGAGTCCCCATATGTGAAGACTCATTCCTGCTTGTTCCTGGAGATAGCACAGTTACTTACCTGTAACAGGTGATCTCTGGAAACAGCAGGAATAAGTCTTCACAACCCACCCACCTCCCCTAGGAGTTGTATCTCTCTATCCTTTCCTCACTCTCTCTTTGTCTCAGCTTTAAAACTCGAGCTGGAGAGAGGCGGTTAGGAAAGGCGGGAAGGCAGCGCGCAGGCACTGTGGGATGCTCCTAAAAGCTTTCCTTTTGGACGCTGGGGAGCGTTCCCGCGCAGGCTTCGTCGGTACCGATGATACCCATATGTGAAGACTTATTCCTGCTGTTCCCAGAGATCACCTGTTACAGGTAAGTAACTGTGCTTTAGGTAGTATTAATTGGTACTGAGGGTTTTTGGTAGGATTTGTATACCTCAGTGTGAGTGAGTGTGTATTGTGTGGTTTGTATGTTTTGTGACCCATTCACTGATGTGACCCTATTTGGGGTCCCTAACCCCCTTTCGTTCTCTTTGTCTGTCTTAGCTTGTAAGATCTGTACAGCAGGAATGGCCTTTGTGAACGTGTACAGCTCTGTGTATGCCTAGTAGCTCTATATAAATAAGAAGTGGCAGTGAGTGACACTGCAGTGAACTGGCTCAGTCTATCAGATTTTTGAAAAAGCAGTTTATAGGTTAAAATTAATGCAATCCACCATCTTGGGGCATAGTATCGGGCTACTGTATATTTCTGAACCTGATGTGAGGGACAGTATGAAGTGCTTTGAAATCCAAGTAGGCCATATTCAGTGCAGGCCCCTGATCTAATCTTTAGTCCAGTGGTTCTCAAGCCAGTCCCCTAGGACCCCCAGGCCAGTCAGGTTTTCAGGATATCCACAGTGAATATGCATGAGATAGATCTGCATGCACTGCTTCCATTGTATGTATCTCATGCATATTCATTGTGGATATCCCAAAAACCTGACTGGCCTAGAGGTCCCAGAGGACTGGGCTGAGAACCACTGTTTTAGTCACTGAATCAAAGGAATTCATATTTGATTTACCAGTGGAAAAGCAAGCAAAAGAAATTGGGCTAACTCCCATCTTTATTCAATAAACTGTATCCTCTCTTCTTTCAGTAGGGCCTCTATTCATTTTTTTCCGTCACTAATGTTGTGCTAAAATACATTGTACTGTATGAAGGACAATGTTTGCCATAGTCCTGTGCAAAGGTCAATTCAACAAGTTCCAATAGTTGACCTGCTAGACTCTCTGAGCTTCCTTAATATTCATAGCATATCACTGTGTAGGAGAACTTTCTAGTACCTCATGTGGAAGCAAATGAGAATATGGATCTGTGGGGAGATACTGCTGTTATGGTTTCAGGAGCAATGCTGAAGTTGATATTTGCCACCAAACTTCGTGCCAGTTCTGGTGCCAACAAAGTCAACAGGCACCAGTATTGGCATTGAATTAAATGTCAATGTTGGCCTTGGTACAGGCATGAACATCTACATCACTGAAGGTGTTTCATCTGAGGTGATGTGAAAACAAGCTGGATAAAAGCATGAATGTCCAAAATTGCAAGAATATCTTAAAATGTTGAATGAACAAACATAAAGCTGCAGAAGCAGCACTATGGTTCATTAGTTTTTCAGTCTAAGGAGAGGATTCCTGGCTTGAAGAGAAGGTGGAGCTGTTGACAGTTGTCACCAAGAAGACGACTCTGGTCCATTCTAAGCATTGTAATAGAGATTCCCTGACAGGACATTCAGAGAAGTGCAGGGGGCCAAGACAGCTTGGACAGGCAAGGATCCCATCAGCAATTGAATTCTTACAGAAAATAAACCTAATTTAAAAAATAAAAATGTGGAGAGGAAGTGATGTCACCCGCTATGATGGCCGCGTGAGTGGTGAGCTCCAGATCCACCCCAGAGAAAAATAGTGATGCTACCCCCCAAACGGGTCAGGAGAGATGGAGGAAACGGAGTGGAGGACAGCGCAGAGGTTGGGGAGCATGGCAACCCAAAAAAAGAGGGACGTGTGAAAATCTTTATTGGTCAAATCAGCCAAAGGCCCGACACAGGCCGTGTTTCGGAATTCCCTTCTTCAGGGGCTAAATGGCTAAAGACAAATACACAAATTAAAATAAACAACAAAAATAGTTATTTAAAAACAAAATCAAACTGGCTAAAACCACGGACATCAATGAATGCATACTAAAACAGTTTTAAATATAAAAATAATAACAAATTAAAAACATTTTTCTAATAAACGGATGTATCAATACAAATATATAAATAAATAAATATAAATATAAATGGTGGAACAAATAAGTACGGCTAACAACAGAACGACACAAAAATGCACCTGAACAGTACAATTGAAAATGAATGAAAGTATATAAATATATATAAGAAAATATAAATTTGATAAACATAAATTTGTAAATAAATAATAAATGTTTCAACAGACAATAAACATTTCATAATATAATCTAAAAATTATTATTGTATTTAAAAAAACACATATAAATTACATATCTCTGAATCAGTAGACTATATCAATTAACCAAAAAGAACTAAAACAATGTGTGTCTTCAAAAATATACTATAACAAATATGACACCTAGACGATACAATTGATAAAAACATATAAATATATATAAAAGATATATAAATTATATAAATGTGTAAATGTAAATATGTAGATAAATAATAATAAATGTTTTAACGAATAATGAATATTTCTTAATATAGCATAAAATGATGTATTTAAAAAACATATAAATTACACATACCTGAATCAACAGACTGTATAAATTAACCAAAAAGGACTAAAACAGTGTATATCTTCAAAATTGTGCTATAACAAAAAACAAACATTTAAATTGAAAACTTGTAAATAAATTACTCTTAAATAGAAAAAACAAACAAACATCATAAAATCCATACATGTATATAAAAAATTATTAAAAATTAATCATAAAAAATAATAATAATAAATTATTAATTTCAAAAGGTATAAATAGAAATCGGCCTGATAATAGAGAGAGATGAAGACAACCCATGTAAATTGAAAAAAAGAGTAATAAAATGAGAGAATGCAACTAAAAATGATACCTGACCAAGAAACTCTTCCTATGATCATAAATGTGCAATCTGTAAAACGTAAAAAATGTATAAATAATTAAATGTAACAATTTGCCAAGATGATGATATAAAAACAAGGGCTAAAAACTAACCAAAATTAACAAATTATGATTTTAAAAACAAACGTCCATTTGGAATTCTCAAAACGGTATAAGTGGCATCTGTGAAAACGATCCGATAGATTTTTAAGAAATACAAAAGAACAATTCAAAATTAGGGGACACAACGGAACATGAATGCGTGGAAGTAGTCAGAGTATATTCAAAAATGATATACAATAGTCACAAACTGCCCATTTCACCAGTTATTATACTACACAGGCCACTTCATCTAAAAAAAGTTAACATCAATTCTAAACAAATAAAATATTTTCATTGACAAAAGACTCTGACCACCTCAAACCATGTCTCGATGAATTCAAAAGAGATGGAAAAACTCTTCATTTGTATGAGCGATTAAAAAACATCAAAGGACTTTTAAACCCACTCAACCATTATCAAAAATTAAAAATTATCAATGATAATGATATAGCGGATACAACAATAAAAATTCATTTATAAAAAAGTTTTAAGATTCGCAGTATAAACCGCTACGTATACTCTAAATTTAAGCAGCATCAGTGAGGAAGATATCGGTCAGCGCGCCGGACACGGCAACTTATTTTTTAAAAATGTAACCCCCTGCATCTGCGTATTGGCTGATTTGACCAATAAAGATTTTCACACGTCCTTCGTTGCTATCCACGTTTCTTTGTTGGACTGCTTTTGCACGTGGTGTTGTGCCCTTTGTTGAACCCAAAAAAAGAGGGCAGACCTGTGGGATTATGCATTCGGGGTTCCGAGTGCAGCAGCAGGGGAAACTAAGATGGTGCTGGAGGAGCACACTTGGTGAGAAAAGGCCGAGCCGCATGGGAAGGAGGATTGCAAGGAAAGGAGGAGATGTCGTGGACAATGTGGTAAACGCGGTAACGAGAGAAGAATTACGGGAGTGGTTTGAGGAGTTAAAAATGGAGGTGCAGTCAGCGAAAAAGACGCTGGGAGACATGAGCAGCTTAAGAGGAGGTGGAGGAAGTTACCCACAGGATGGGAGACCATGAGAAAACCAGCTGGAAACCTTGGAGTTGCAACAGGAGGCATGGGAAACAAAGTGCAGAGGTGAGGAGGAATGGAGGGAGCAAGTGGCGTTAAAGTTGGAGGACCTGGAAAATCGCTCCAGTAGAAACAACTTGAGGATAAAAGGAATACCAGAGGAAGTGGAATTCAGGGCCTGCAAAGGTGGCAGAGGCAGTGTCTGGAGGCACTGCAACAGGGAGGTGAAGAGGATGTGGCTGAAAGAATACAACTGGATAGGGCACATTGGGCACTGGGACCGATTTGGAACAACAGACCCAGGGATATAATAATCTGCTTAAAGGATTACAAAGTAAAAGAGAAAAGAGCAGCAAAGATGAGGGGACTAAGCAACTTTATGTGGCAGGGATACTAGGTGGCCATATATGCTGATTTATCTTTGGGGACATTACAGAGGTGGAGGGCTTTGGCTCCAATAACCAAAATGCTCAGAAAGGAGGAGATGAGATATCGATGGCTATTTCCCTTTGGGTTGATATTTACAAAGGGGGACGATATGGAAAGTGCAAACTCTAGAGGCAGTATGGGCCGCATTGAAAGTGGCGGGTATGGAAGTGCAAGCTGCGGAGGCACGTGCAGAATGGTCCCAAAAGGAGCAGAAGGGAGACCGGATGAAACAGCGAGGGAAAGAACCATGGGAGCGTCGTGTGGAGAATGCAGGAGATCATCGAAGATCGCAGCGCAGAGGAGCAAAGCGGTGAAGGACAGTCAAGAGGAGGCACAAAATAGCAATGTCCTGAGAGTGGTGTGGTATTAATGGACAAAGGGAATAGAGTTTTAAAGTTGGTCAAGTGGGAGGGGGGGATGGAGAGGGAATGTAAAATGAATGTGTAAGTATGTTGAGGGGTGTTATGGGAGTGGTTAAAGGACGGGAAGGGGAATATAGTTATCAAATGAGGAGGGAGTAGAGGGAATGGGGTGAGGGAGAGGTGAGTAAAGGGTGAAGGTGGTATTAGGCGGAAGTTGGGGGAGAGAATAGGAAGGAATGGAGGGGGGTGAATAGGGGTAGGAGGAGGAAGGGGGTAGGGGATAATGGGGGTGATGGGGGAGGGACCCGGGGATGGCGGGTGGTGCCTGACTCCGAGAGAGCCTCGACTTGGGACAAGGCAGAGGGACGGGAGGGAGGGATTAAGTGGGGGAGGGGAGGGAAACGAAGAGGGGGAAGGTGGGAGAGAAGGGAGGGGAAGGGTGGAGATAAGGCACAGATGGTAGTGGGTACGGTGAATGTCACAGGGCTACAAACCTAGCGTAAGCGACGTTGGAAAGGGAGGGTACGAGGTTGAAAGCAGATACCCTGTGTATACAAGAGACATATGGAGTGGAGGAGTGGCCTAGTGGTTGGGGCAAGGTACTTCAGGCCGGAAGTTTGGGGGTTCAAATCCCACTAGAGGACAGCAACCTTGGGCCGGAAGGACTGGGGTTTCTAGTCCCACAGGTGCTCCTTGTGGTCTTGGGCAAGCCACTTAACCCTCCATAGCCCATGTTCCCTGTAAAATAGTTATCTCCAAGTTATAATGCCCTGTTCAATGTAATTTCAGTTTGTTCAATGTAAACCGCACTGATGCAGAATAGCGCGGTATATGAAAGAATGTAAATAAATAAATAAAATAACATTTGAAGGTGGGACAAGAATGGTTGATATGCTCAAAGAAATATCCCAAGGTGCTGCTGGCGGGACAAAGGAACCATCCAAGGAAAGGGGGGGGGGGGGGGTTAATGATAAGAATGGAGTATAAGGAGGCGGTAGTGGAGGAAAGGAGGGATAAAAAAGGAAGATGGGTGGCAGTACGTTTGAAGATAAGAGGAGCAGGTGTGGATAAATCAGTATCTATGCCCCCAATACACAGAGAGGAATTCTATGATAAGCTGTTGTCTGAATTGGAGGGGTGGGGAGATGCGCCAGTCATATTGGGGGGGGGGGATTTTAACATCACTGTAAATCCAAGATTAGATAATACGGGAGGAGGAGGAGGAGGAGGAGGAGGGCAGAAGGATAGGAGGAGCCTCATGCGGATGAAGGAGCGACTGGGACTGGTGGATGTGTGGAGAGGCCAACATCAAGGAGAAAAGAGTTATACCTTTTACTCCCAAGTTCATTGCACATATAGTAGGCTAGATATGTTGTGGGTGAGTGGGCATTGGGTGGCTCGGACCAAACAGGTGGAAATTGGAAGTATAACATGGACAGATCATGCTCCAGTCCACATTGTCTTTGATATGGGAGAGAAGGATGACAGCGTAAAATTTTGGCTATTGAATTGAGGGGCTTTTGGAAGATAAGACGTATATGGAGCGAGTGCGTGAGGTGATACGAGATTATATGGAATACAGTTTAAATGGGGAGGTTCCATTGGGGGTCGTTTGGTATGGGATGAAGGCGGTGGTGAGAGGACACCTGATAAGTATAGCAGCGCAGGAGAGGAAAAAGAAAAAGAAAAAAAGTTGAGGAGCTGGTATGGCAGATTGGGTTGTTGGAAAGGAAATATTTATTTTTATTTCTTATATACCGCGCTCTTTTAATCAGTGCTGTTTACATATGAACAAATTTAAACACAATGACATGGTCAGCATTGTTTTTTTACAATGAACAGGGTACAAAAACCTGGCAGTAAACAGGGGTAACTATATACAAGAACATGGCGCTAAACAAGAAGGATCGGATCCAAGGGTGTTAATAGAACTGCAAAAACTACGAGGGGAGCTGAATCAGCTAGGGGCGGCAGAAATTGCACATAACTTGGCACGGCTAAAACAAACATGGTATGAAAGGAGTAATAAAGTGGGTAGGAGGTTAGCTAGGAGGTTGAAAGCAAAACAAAAATCGAGCATTAGAGGATTGAGAAACCAACAGGGTAAAATGGTATATAAGCCTATGGAAATTAGGAGAATTTTTGTAGAGTATTATGAGCAGCTGTACCGCAGTGAAGTTAAGGGGGGGGGGGGGAGTACGAAGGGAGAAAAATTTCTGGAAGATTGTAAGTTGCAGAGCTTATCCAAAGAGGAGGCGGAAGAGTTGGGAAGACCGGTAAGCCCAGAGGAGGTGAAGGTAGCAATTAAGTCTCTCAAGGAGGGTAAAGCACCAGGGTTAGATGGGCTGACAGCCAAATTTTATAAATTGATGCAGGAAAACATTCTGGGGCTATTAACGAGTATATTTAATGGGGTGCTTCAGGGTGAGGTGCTGCCGGGGTCAATGGTGGAAGTGGGCATAATGGTTATACTCAAGGGAAAGATCATACCACATGTGGAGCATATAGGCCAATATCGCTCATAAATTTGGATGCCAAAGTGCTGGCCAAGATTATGGCAGCTAGGTTGCAGAAGGTAATGCTGCTGCTGGTGCATAAGGATCAGACAAGGTTCATTAAGGGAAGGCAGGGTGGAGATAATATAAGGAAGTTAATGAATGTTATTTGGTCCTTGCAGGAAACGGGGAGGGAGGCAGTATTTTTAACAGTGGATGCTGAAAAGGCATTTGATAGAGTGGAGCTTTATGTGGCAAGTGCTGGGGAAAATGGGGGTAGGGGAGAGGTTTTTGAGCTGGGTGAAGGCATTGTATGCTAGCCCCAGGGCCGGTGAATGGAGGGTATTCCGACAGTTTTCAATTAGGCAGGGGAACACGACAGGGATGCCTGTTGTCACCCCTGCTGTTTGCCCTAGTAATAGAGCCACTGGCTGAGTATATATGGAAACAGAAAGATATTATGGGAGCGGAGGTGGGAGAGCAATGTAATAAGGTGGCACTGTTTGCAGATGATGTGATTTCAACACTGAGTCGGCCGTTTGTGAGCCTGCCAAATTTAATGAAAGCTATAGAGAGATATAGTGAGGTGGCTGGCTACAAGATTAATATGAGTAAAATGGACATATTGGGATTCAATTTGGCAAAAGATATGGAAAAGAGACTAAGACGGGTTCCCTTTTAAGTGGGCACAAAGTAGTTTTAGATACTTAGGTATACAACTGGGAAACTCTGTGGAAGAACTGCATGAGTGGAATTATCGGCCTCTGATTAGGGCTATAAGGCAGGACTTGGCAAGATGGCAGGGGCTACATCTAGCTTGGTTAGGGAGGATAGCAACGATAAAGATAAATGTATTGCCGAGGATTCTATTTGTATTTATGGCACTGCCATGTAGAGTCACAAGAATACTCTTCAGACAATTACAAGGAATGATTGAGGTTTATATGGGATGGGAGGGTACCAAGATTGGGGAGAACCACAATGTTTAGGGCAAGAGAGGAAGGGGGGTTGGGAGTACCGAACTTAGTGAATTATTATGAGGCGGTGCAGTTGAAAGCCGTGTTTGTATGCAGGGAGAGGGGAGAGATGCCAAAATGGGTGCACAGGGAAAAAGAGAGGGGAGAATTTAGAAGCAGCAGTGTGGGACAGCTTAGGGAAAGGGTTGGGGAAAATGGGGAGGAACCCTCAAAAGGAACTAACGTGGCAAATTTGGGGGAAGTGGAAGACTTATCTGAAACAAGTGTCTCGGAAGACACATATACAGAGAATGGGGGACTTTGCACCTGGGAGGATGGGGGGGTTAAAGAATGGGCAGCTAGAGGATTAGTAAAAGGGGCAGGTGGTAGATAAGAATATCTATGGAGTATAGGACAGGGAGTACTATGCGTTTATGCAATTATGGTATATCTCCAGGAACAAGTAGGAATGTAGTCTTTACATATGGGTATCGTCGGTACCGATGGAGCCTGCTTGGGAACGCTCCCCAGCGTCCAATAGGAATGCTTTTGGGAGCATCCCTCAGCACATCCGTGCTGCCTTCCCGCCTTTCCAACTGTCTCTCTTCAGTTCTTCATTTTCCGCGGAGCCGACAGGATCTATTCCCTGTCACCGTAGAAAATTCCATCTTTAAATTTCTTTTCTTGTGGTTGCATTTGCCTACCGCAGACGCCTACCGGTACTGCTGGTTCTTCTCTTTCTTTTCATACAAAACCCCCCCCCAAAAAACTTAGGCTTTAGACTGTTTGTTTCTTTTCAGAAACTTTTCTCTTTGGTGCTAGGTGCCATTTTGGGCACTAGGCCCCATATTCCCAAAACATGGAAAAGCCAACTAGTGGTTTTAAGAAATGTACTAACTGTGGCGGTACAATTTCCGTCACTGACGCCCATGATTGGTGTCTGAAATGTTTAGGACCTGAACATCCTCCAACTGAATGTCTCTCCTGTATGGGGATGACTAAAAGAGGAAGACAGAACCGGGCTGCAAAGCTCGGTACCCTCTTTTCTTCAGATGCCAGATCCATTGCATCGACATCGTCAAGGGCCTCTTCTTCCTCCCATGGATGTCGGGTAACTAAACATAAAAGCCGGTCCTCAAAGGGTAGCTGTCCTGCTAAGCATCGAGAGGCCATTGGCGTTGCCCTTGAGGGAACCACACTGGCAAAACAGCTTCGGCTTCCAAAGCATCGATGGGGCTTCAGGATGTTCTTGAGGCCTCAACCTCGCAAGAACTACCTGTGCCATGCTCAGGGGTTCCGGCCGTCCTTACCGGTACTGACACCCAGGCATCGGCAGCATCGATAGACCAGAGGTTCCTCGCTATCGAGCGCAGCATCGCAGCTCTTCTTTCAGCTGTGATACTGGTGGTCCCATGGGCACCGGTACCGGCCCCGGTGGGAACTCTTTCCATGCCATCTCTGGCTGGAATTAACAAAGCGGTACTGGGTCAGCTCGGTACCGACTTCGATCGGTACCGGGATCGTGCTTTGCAAGAGCATCGGGATCAGGAATACTACGATTCCTCCGATTCCAAAGACTGACAATTCTGCTGGCACTAGAGGGTTTCTCCTAGAAGATCCCTCTTCTCCCCAACGCAGAATGTCACCTCCAGAGGACATGTCATTTCAGGATTTCATCCGTGATATGGCCAAAGGTCTTTCAATCACAGTAGCTCCTGAAGAGGAACCCAGAGCAAAGGAATTGGAAATTCTCCAAAATCCTAAAGCTCCTAAGGAGGCAGCCACTCTGCCTATCCATGAAATTCTGCATAGCTTGATGCTCAGAATGTGGGAGACAACTCTGACTACTTCTCCTCACTCTAGGAGACTTGATACTATGTATCGAGTTCCGCCATGTCCTGGATTTCAAAAACCTCAGCTGCCACACCATTCAGTGGTAGTGGAATCAGCCATGCGTAGGATGAAAAGTGCAAAGAGGCATGCATCCAATCCTTCAGGTCGTGAATGCAGGACTCTGGATGCTTTTGGACGCAGAACTTTTCAAGCTTCTATGCTTTCAGCTAGGATCAGCTCATATATCCTGTATATGGGAATGTTCCTCAAGGAAGTCACAGGAGACTTGGAACTTATGAGCCCATTTCTCCCAGATGACAAGAGACAAGATTTTCTTGCTTTAGTTAAGCATGCTCAAGATGTCTCCAAGTTTGTTAATCATGCAGCCTTTGACTGCTTCGAATGCATCAGCAAAACCTCTGCTATTGCCATTGGTGCACGACGGATTGCCTGGCTTCAGGCATCAGACTTGGAGACTTGGGTACAGGACAAGTTAGGCAACATTCCTTGCACGGGGGAGAATCTCTTCGGCAAGAACTGGCAGGAAAAGGCTAACGAGTTAGATGCTGACAATTCTACCTTAGATAGATTGTCAAAGTCTACAGCCACTACAGCCAAAAGAAAGCCTTATAAAAAACCCTCTTTTAGCAAAAAAAGGAAGTTTTATCCTTCCTATACCCAGCAGAGTCAAACTCCAGGTCAGGTTGCCCAAAAGGGACAAACTAGACAGCAAAAGAAGCCAAAAGGCCCAAGAGCCCAACCAGCTCTCCAGGTTCAGCCCCCTCAAGGGCTTTGACTCCTTCCTAGAGAGCTTTGCCTCCCTGCCTCTGAGGGGTCCCCAACCCCCCAATATTCCGGGCAGGTTATTCCACTTTGCCAACAGATGGCATCAGATAACAGCAGAAGATTGTCCATTGTAGGAGAAGGGTACAAGCTTCATTTTCACAGCATGCCCCCTCCTACAATTCTAAAGCAATTCAATTCACAAACCTCTGCAGGCAATCTGCTAGATCACGAGGTCTCCACACTTCTTGCCCAAGGGGCAATAGAGGAAGTACCCATTCTTCAACGGGGTGCAGGGTTCTACTCTCCCTATTTTCTTATTCCAAAGAAAACAGGAAGAGACAGACCCATTCTAGACCTCAGAGAATTAAACAAATATCTGTTTCGAGAGAAATTAAAAATGATTTCTCTAGGAACTCTTCTGCCATACCTTCAAAGCCAGGATTGGCTTTGCTCTCTAGACTTAAAGGATGCATACACTCACATTCTCATCCATCCAGATCACAGGAAATTCTTACATTTCCTTTTCAGGGGAAAACATTTCCAGTACAGGGTTCTTACCTTTGGTCTGGCTTCAGCACCAAGGGTATTCACGAAATGCATGGCAGCAGTAGCTGCATTTCTACGAACCCTGGGGATTTTCGTCTTCCCTTACTTAGACGACTGGCTCATTCGAGCCCCTACAGTTGCAGAGGCCAGCACTGCACTGTCCCATACAATGCGAATCCTCCAATACTTGGGATTGGCAATAAACTTCCCAAAATCTCAACTAGTTCCTTCCCAATGCCTAGAATTCATAGGAGCCTGTCTAGATACTAGACAGGCAAGGGCTTTCCATCCACAAGCCCGGTGTCTTCGCATAATGCAATTAGCTTCTCAAGCAGCAGGCAAATCCTCCCTCACTGCTCGAGAGCTACTGCAGTTACTGGGACATATGGCATCCACAGTTCATGTTATCCCATATGCGAGCAGCTCAGTGGACCCTCTCCACACTGGACACAGGACACGGGTCATTTGTCGGACAAAATAATAATCTCTCAATGACTAATTTTGTCCCTCCAATGGTGGCAATCACTAGAAAATCTGACAGTGGGGTCTCCTTTCCATCAACCCCTCTTTCTGGCCACCCTAACAGATGCATCACAGGTGGATTGGGGAGCACACCTGAATCATCTCTCTACCCAGGGCACCTGGACTCCACAGGAGGTTGGTTTACACATAAACCTCCTGGAATTAAGAACAATTTATTTAGCTCTTTGAGTGTTCCACGCCCAGCTCAGCTACAAGACAGTCCTAGTCCAGACGTACAATCAGGTAGCCATATTCTATGTGAACAAGCAGGGCGGGACAGGCTCTCTGTCGTTATGCAGCGAAGCTTTACGACTGTGGGCCCTCACCAGAGAGCATCAAATTCTCCTCCTTATCTTCCAGGCATTCAAAACCTTTGGGCAGACAAACTCAGTCGAGTACTGCTGCCTCACGAGTGGTCCCTCCACCTAGTCCAGGTGCAAAGATATTTCATCTTTGGGGCACTTCAGACATAGACCTCTTTGCAAGTCCACTGAATGCCAAACTTCCCCGGTTCTGTTCCAGAATTCCGACTCACAACTGTCAGGCAAGGGATGCCTTCCTCCTTCACTGGGGTCAGAACTTCCTTTAGGACTTCCCACCCATTCCCCTCATCCCCAAAACACTCTTCAAGCTTCAGAGAGACAGGGGTCGCATGATTCTCATAGCACCATGATGGCCACGCCAAATGTGGTATTCCCTGCTTCTACATCTCTCTCAAGCGGCACCTCTGGAGTTAGGGCATTCTCCAGATCTCCTTTCCCAGGAGAGCAGGATGCTATGGCACCCGAATCCCCAGTCCCTGCACCTCACGGCCTGGTTGCTGAAGGCCTAGACCTACAAGATTTCAACCTGTCCAACAGGTGAAAGATATCCTTCAGGCTTCTAAAAAACTTTCCACAAGAAGATCTTATGCCTTCAAGTGGAAACGTTGTACTATATGGTGCTCCAAGAAGGGAATAAACCCCCTGGTCATACCCTTAGAATCGATACTAGATTATCTCCTTCACGTATCTAATTCTGGTCTAAAGACCAATTTGGTAAGAGTCCATCTTAGTGCAATTGAAGCTTCTTATAAGCCTCTGAATGGACAACCAAGTTCCTCTCATCCACTGCTATCAAGATTTATGAGAGGCCTTTTATTAACTAAACCTCCCATCAAGCCACCACCGGTGGCATGGGATCTAAATCTCGTTCTCGGGCAGCTCATGAAGCCGCCTTTTGAACCTTTGGCCACTACAGCCCTTAGGTTTTCGACCTGGAAGGTCATCTTCCTAGTTGCAATCGCCTTTGCCGGTCGCATTAGTGATTTGCAAGCTTTAGTGGCTGATCCTCCTTATACTAGGTTTCATCATAAGGTTGTTCTTTGAACTCACCCACACTTTATGTCAAAGGTGGTTTCGCCTTTTCATTTAAATCAATCGGTTTATTTTCCTGTATTTTTTCCCGAGGCCTCACGCCTCTAATGCAGAAAGAAACCTTCATACTTTGGATTGTAAAAGGGCCTTAGCCTTTTACATACAAAGAACACAGCAACATAGAAAGTCCTCACAACGTTTTATAGCTTTTGACCCTAGTCATTTGGGACTTCCAGTCTCCAAAAGAACTTTATCTAAATGGATTGCCCAATGCATATCCTTTGGTTATGATTGTAAGGGTCTTCCTCTTCAGGACTATGTCACAGCTCATAATGTGAGAGCCATGGCAGCTTCTATGGCTAATCTCCACTCTGTGTCTATCGATGACATTTGTCGAGCAGCCACCTGGGCTTCGGTACACACCTTCACAGCTCACTATTGCCTGGATAAAGCCTCCCATCGGTATGCCTTCTTTGGCCAAGCTGCTGTTCAAAATCTTTCACACCTAAATCAACTCCTACCCACTAACCCTGGTGGGATGCCAGAGATCCATGGGAGGAAGGATTCCCACCAGCTAGGGTGGCACCTTCCTGGGGCTATCTCCCTGGCATCTTCAGCTAGGGAGTCCCCATATGTGAAAACTGCATTCCTGCTTGTTCCTGGCGATAGCGTAGTTACTCACCTGTAACAGGTGATCTCTGGGAACAGCAGGAATTTAGTCTTCACAACCCACCCACCTCCCCTAGGAGTTGTCTCTCTCTCTCTCTTTGTCTCTCTCTCTTTGTCTCTTTCCTCTCTCCCTCTATCCTTTCACTCAGCTACAAACTTAACTGAAGAGGGACAGTTGGAAAGGTGGGAAGGTAGCGTGCATGTGCTGAGGGATGCTCCGAAAAGCGTTCCTATTGGACGCTGGGGAGTATTCCCGCGCAGGCTCCGTCGGTACCGACAATACCCATATGTGAAGACTAAATTCCTGCTGTTCTTGGAGATCACCTGTTACAGGTGAGTAACTACGCTTTATTGCAACAGAGTGGAGTAAAAAAGGACTTAAAAAGTTGTAATACGGAGTTTGAGGAATTAATGGAAACAAAAGAAAATGTTAAAGGGTTGGTTTCAAAGCTGTATATTAAGATTCTTAATGCTAAATATGAGTGTAAAGCTTGGTGGGAGGAACATTAGGGAAAGGAAATAGAGGGCCCATGGGAGGAAGGAAGGTGGAGGGGTATTTATGAAGGGGAAAGAAGATTGGCGTGGGGAACGGCCTTGGTGGAGAATTGCCTGAAATTTAGATTAAGGATGGTGTGGACATCAGTCAGGATTCAAGCTATATATAAGAATAAGAATGCAAATTGTTGGAGAGGGTGTGGGAACTGGGGAGACTTGAGGCATATGATTTGGGGGTGCCCCAAAATTCAGAAGCTATGGGAGGAGGTGGCGAGATTGTACAGCGAGGTAACGAGGATACAGAAACAGATGAATGCAGCAAGCGTAGTGCTAATGGAGGGAGAAGAGGGAGGGAACATAATGCGAAACAGCTTTTGTCATTACTGTGTTGTGGTGGGCCAACTGGCAATTTTGCAAAGATGGAAAGGTGGTGAGGCTCATAAGAACATAAGATATGCCATACTGGGTCAGACCAAGGTCCATCAAGCCCGGTATTCTGTTTCCAACAGTGGCCAATCTAGGTCATACGTACATAGCAGTTTCCCCAAGAGACACAGGTTCCACAATGCTTGTACTGGGTCAGACATTGATATCCTGGTCCCTTCTTAATAATGGTTTATGGACCTTTCCTCCAGGAATTTGTCCAAACCTTTTTTAAACCCAGCTACACTAACAGCCTTTACTACATCCTCCGGTAACAAATTCCAGAGTTTGATTACACGTTGAGTGAAAAAATATTTTCTTTTATTAGTCTTAAATAATTTACCCTGTAGCTTCATTGCATGTCCCCTAGTCTTTCTATATTCTGATAAGGTAAACAATCGATCTACGTTTACCCGTTCCACTCCATTCATTAATTTATAGACTTCTATCATATCACCCCTCAGCCGTCTCTGGTTAAAGAGCCCTAAACATTTTAGCCTTTCTTCATAGGAGTATCCTTCCATCCCCTTTACCATTTTGGTGGCTCTTCTCTGTACCTTTTTCTAAAATTGCTATATCCTTTTTAAGATACGGCGACCAGAATTGCACACAATATTCAAGGTGCGGTCTCACCATGGAATGATATAGAGGCATTATAATATCTTTTGTTTTATTTTCCATTCCTTTCCTTATGATACCTATGCGGGAGATTATTGGGAGAGTAGAGTTCTTGTGGCATATGAGTTTGTGCCCATAGACATAATCAGAGAGCAAGACATACAGAGATTTGGCAAGCGTATGAGGAATGGTGGGAAAGGGGATGGAGAGAATGGATGGGGGGAGGGGAATGGGGGGGTGAGTGGGGGGTTCCATAGGAACACAGGGGGACGGGAGGGGTGACAAAACTGGAGGAAGCTTTATTTTTGAATATAAAGGGGATATAAGGAAATATTAAAATTAGAGAAGATGGTCTCAACGTATTTAATCTGTTACCATAAGGGGGTGAAGGTAAAGGCTTGGAAGGGGGGAGGTGGGGAGGGGGAAGGGAAAGGGAATAGTGAAATGTGGAAGATGGATTGCTCTCCCTGTAATGTTTAAGTTAAAGGTTGTACTAAAGGTTTTAGTTAAGGGTTTAAGAAGGGGGTACAGAAAGGGAAGGGGAGAGAAGAATTGGGGGTAAAGTGGGTGGGAAGGGTTTGGATGACCACCTGGGACATAAACACCCACGTGAAAAGGTGATTGGATGGTGGAGAAGGGGATTGTTATGTTGGCTAATGAATGTAATAGTATTAATGCTTAAACGAATGGGGAGAGTTTTATTAGGAGGGGTTGATAGAAACAGAAATATGACGACAAAAAAAGACCACATGGCCTATCTAGTCTGTCCTTCCATATCAACAACTACAACAGTACCCTTTTTTCCTTTAGAGATCCTCTGTTTGTCCCATGCTTTTTTGAATTGTTACTGTCCTCATATCTACCACCTCCACTGGGAGACTATTCCACAGATCCACCACTCTTTCCGTAAAGAAATATTTCCGCATATCACTCCTGAATCTATCCCCCTTCACCCTCATCACATGTCCCCTCGTAGTAGAACTTGCTTTTAATTGAAAGAGGCTTTCCCCCTGAACATTTATGCCACGGAGGTATTTAAACATCTCAGTCGTATCACCTCTACCCCGCCTTTCCTCTAAGGTGTACATATTAAGATCCTTAAGTCATAAGAACATAAGATATGCCATTTTGGGTCAGACCAAGGTCCATCAAGCCCAGTATCCTGTTTCCAACAGTGGCCAATCGAGGTCATACGTACCTAGCAGTTTCCCCAAAAGAGACAGGTTCCACAATGCTTGTACTGGGTCAAACATTGATATCCTGGGTCCCTTCTTAATAATGGTTTATGGACCTTTCCTCCAGGAACTTGTCCAAACCTTTTTTAAACCCAGCTACACTAACAGCCTCCGGTAACAAATTCCAGAGTTTGATTACACGTTGAGTGAAAAAATATTTTCTTTTATTAGTCTTAAATAGTTTACCCTGTAGCTTCATTGCATGTCCCCATGTCTTTCTATATTCTGATAACGTAAACAATCGATCTACGTTTACCCGTTCCACTCCGTTCATCCGTTCATTAATTTATAGACTTCTGTCATATCTCCCGTCAGCCCTAACCTTTTTAGCCTTTCTTTATAGGAGTAACCTTCCATCCCCTTTACCATTTTGGTGGCTCTTCTTTTATTAAAAGAGGGCTGCTACACAGTACCCTGTCCTGTGCTGCTGAGGTAAGCTATATTCTGATTTGATTTAAATTATAGCTCTTTGCTGCTGCTAGGCTCTAACATATTATGAAATTTAAATTACAAGCTCTCTGCTGGGTTCCAGATTTAACCAGAAAGCTCTCTTCTGTGTTTAAAAGTACTTTGCTGATACTAGACCCTGAGTGACTATTAAATTTAAACTACAAGCTCTCTGCTGGGTATGAAATGTAACCAGAAAGTTGTCGTCTGTGTTTTAAATTTAAACTTAAACTGCTGCTACTAGGCCCTGACTGATTTAACAAAAAATAGTGGGTTCACAGATTAATTAGCTTTAATAGAAAGAATTCCTTTCAGAAAATTCCCAGAAGTATATACTTCTAGCTTTTGCCTTTTCTACCTGTTTAGTTACTTTAAGATCATCAGACACAACCACGCCTAGGTCCCGCTCTTCTTTAGTGGACAAAAGTACTTCACCCCCCTATATTATATTGCTCCCTTGGATTGCTGCAGCTCAAATGCATGACCTTACATTTTTTAACATTAAATTCCAGCTGCCAAATTCTAGACCATTCTTCAAGCTTAGTTAGATCCCCCCTCATGTTATCTACACCTTCCTGGGTGTCTACTCTTGCAGATTTTGGTATCATCTGGTGATCTTAAAGTAGCTAAACAGGTAGAAAATGTGATGGCAAAAGCTAGAAGGAATCTTGGGTGCATACGGATAGGAATGGCTAGCAGAAAAAAGGAGGTGATAATGCCTCTGTATAAGTCTTTGGTGCGACCTCATTTGGAGTATAGTGTGCAATTCTGGAGACCGCACCTTCAAAAGGACGTGAACAGGATGGAGTTGGTGCAGAGGGTGGCTACTAAAATGATTAGTGGTCTTCATTATAAAGCATATGAGGACAGACTTAAGGATCTTAATATGTACACCTTAGAGGAAAGGTGGGATAGAGGTGATATGATTGAGATGTTTAAATACCTCCGTGGCATAAATGCTCAGGGAGAGAGCCTCTTTCAATTGAAAGCAAGTTCTGCTACGAGGGGACATGGGATGAGGGTGAAGGGAGATAGATTCAGGAGTAATATGCGGAAATATTTCTTTACGGAAAGAGTAGTGTATCCGTGGAATAGTCTCCCAGTGGAGGTGGTAGAGATGAGGACAGTAACTGAATTCAAAAAAGCATGGGACAAACACAGAGGATCTCTAAAAGTAAAAAGGGGACTGTTGTAGTTATGGAAGGACAGACTAGATAGGCCATGTGGTCTTTTTCTGTCATCATATTTCTGTTTTTCTTTGTTTCTCCCACCTAACCAATTTCTAACCCAAGCAGTAACTTTAGGGTCCATCCCTGGGGTGCTCAGTTTATAAGTCGCCTGTGAGGAACAGTGTCAAAGGCTTTACTGAAATCTAAATACACCACATCTAGATCTCTCTCTCTCCAACTCCCTCGGTCCAACTCCCTGGTCACCCAGTCAAAATGAAGCATATTGAAGCATTGTAACGATGTAGTAGCAGAATATAAGCAAATTGCAGATTGTATGTTATGCTGTAAGTCAATAAAAAAAAATTTAAATTAAAAAAAAAAAAAAGAAAAATGTGGGAGGAGAAAAGAAAAACCTGTCATTGAAGGGTAATCCAGAAAGTTCTCAAGTGAGTGAGGTTTGTCCAGAAAGTTAGATGGAGTTTCAAGGAAAAGACTTATAGGCTTGAAATTCAGAAGGGTTTATTGGGTTAATCTAAACTCTGCTGAGCTCAATATTCAGCAGCACTGTCTGGATATTGCTGTCGCATTGTCTGGGTAGTGGCCCATGGGCAGGGTGAGGGAGGTGCAAGGTCTTATCTGGTTAGTGACGATTTTCAGTTTGCCAATTGGATAACTGACTGCATAAAGTTAGGATAAATAAAAAAGGGCTATCTGTATAGCCCACGTTGGTCCCCACTGAAATTGAATATTCAGCAGAAGCCACTGCTTAGGCACTTTCAGTGAATAACTGGTTTCACGTTAGTCTGTGGCTGCTGGAATTAAAAAAAAATGCTGACCACTGTGGGCTGAATATCGGCCTGCATAGTTTTGAGATGTCTAAATATAAAACGTTTTTTTTTTCCTTTTGTTTTAGATCGGTATAAAATTGTACTGAGGTTATGACCCCATGACATATTCTCTCTCAGTGAATCTTTGTGCCTTCCCCCAGGTGCGACATCGTCAGTCTGGACAGATCATGGTGCTGAAAATGAACAAACTGATGAGTAACCGGGCCAACATGCTACGGGAGGTCCAGTTAATGAACCGCCTGTCACACCCCAACATCCTCAGGTAGGGGATTCTCAGCTCTCTTCAAATTTCTTCCTCCTCTCTTGGAACACTCCTCCAGCCCAGAAACCTTCCTTGGGAGTTGTGATTTTATTTTGGCATGTCATTTTTTTTATTGGAATTTGTAGCTCCTTCCTCTCCAAAGTGCTGATGTGCTGTGGGATGATGACAGCGGAGGGAAAAGGCTGATGCGTTTAGTGCTGAATATCCAAGTCAGCTTGGTTCTTTAATATAATAGTTTCTGTGAAATATATATGCTGTACCCTCTTTATAGAGTTTACCGTTATAACAATTTGATAAGCTGCACTGGTCCCTCTTTTTTTTTTTTTTTTTTTTTAATAAAGTTCATCTCATACCGTCCGATAAACTGCAACCACTTTTCCTTATCGGTCCTCCAGTTCAATCCTCCACCTCTGGGTTTTGTACCTCCTCCTGCAGCTTGGAGACTGGGTATGTCAAAATCATGACATCACTGGATGTAGTCTGCTGGTCTCTCCCATCAGCCCCAGTGTGTCCAGTCTCCATGCAGCAGGAGGACGTAGTGAGCCTAGGTGCTGGGCTCACTTGAGGGACAGATAAGGAGCAATAGAGTAGCTTAGATTAGATCACCCATTCTTTATCCCTTAAATTCTGTTTGCCTTTAAATTTTAATTTATTTACTGTCACTTTAAAAAAAAAAAAAAAAGAAAAAACAAACAAACCCCAGAGAAACTTTACTCTTGTGCCGGTTCCTGTCTGCCTCTTTCTTTGCGGGACTGTCGGTTCACTTCTTCAAATCTCTCCTGCTGGACAGGACGGAGGAGAGCTCTGCTGCAGGAAGGAAGGGAGATTCTCCGGCTATTCAGACGGCCGCGATTCTCCTTAACGCAATGGCACAGTGACGGGATGCTCGTCTGGTTTTCAGCTCGAGTCTGAATTGAGCAGGATCGCGCGGGCTGGAGCCCCGTTGAAGAGCAGTGAGTTATTTCATTTTCTTTATAATTGGGGCAGAACATTGATCCGGCAGACGGGGACCGTGCAATAAGTGCTGGTTTCTCTTCCTTTGCGTTTGGCGCCCTTATTCTCTCTGCAACAGTGGCGGCCATTTTATTAGCGTGGTCGCTGCGTGGCAAGAGCTCCTGGGGTGATTTTAACATTTGATCCTGTCAGTGGGAGTTTGTTACGTTTTATGGTTTGTGGCTTCACTAATTACATTTGGGAAGGTTAATTTCACCTTCTGCGCCTCGGAGACTCAGCGGATTACTTCTGAGGCTATTTTATTGAAAAGAGGGAGGTAGTTGAAAAAAAAAAGAAACAGGAAGAACATTTTACTTTATTTCTAGTTGCTTTCTTTTCCTCTCCTTGACTGTTGAAAAAAAATAATAATAAAAAGAGGAGAAGAGGAACAGCTCTCCTTTGCTGCCCAAGAGGACTGGGGGTGCCTGGTGGATGGCATACCGCTCTGTGTGTGGTCTGCGGCACTCGCAGGGGAACGATCGAGGATTCTGTGATTTGCAGAGGTGCTACGGTTTCTATCAGCGTAGAGCAGCAGATGGAGGTTAAGGTTGGCCCGGATCTACAGCAGGCAGCGGCTGGACATGAAGTAGAGGCCACGTTAGCTTCTACCTCAGGGGTTGGCCAGGAAGTCAATGTTGGGCTGGCAGCTGTGGTACCAGTCCTGAGGTCTGGTCCGCAGCTCGGAGATTTCTGCCCAGACTTTGTTAATAATGCATCAGGCGTTCTGTATGCGGTGTCAGGGGAAATTACCGGAGCCCTTGTTGCTGCATGGGTCTACGCAGCAGCCCATGCTGACTGAAAAGGGTAGCATTTCTCCAAAACCTCCAAAGAGATCAAGGCCTCGTGAGCTGTCTCCCTCAGACATAGAGTGAAATGAAACAGATGAGGTGGAGAGAGATCTTGAAGCAGAGATGGATGACTTGGAAGAAGGTGAAATTACGGAACCGGAGGATCAGGCGAAAATCATTCGAGTATTCCGGAAGGATGAGCTGACAGCCCTTATTACGGAATCCCTCCAGACTTTGAATCTGGCGACAGCAACATTGACTGAGGAGGAGAGTGTGGAAGACCCTATCATTCAAGCGGTGAGGCAGGCACAAGTAGTGTTCCCCGTCCACCGAGTGGTTGACAAGATGATACAAGACAAGTCAGGTCTCAGAGGAATTCGAACTATGAACAGACTCTAGCCTTTAGCGGATAAGGACAAAGAATGGTTCCGCTCTCCGTGAATTGATGCGGTAGTATCAGCGGTCACCAAGAAGACCACACTTCCGATGGAAGGTAGCGCAGCATTGAAGGATGCGCAGGATAGGAAAGTGGATGGTTTGTTGAGAGTCCTTTGAGGCGGATGCGTTGTCCTTGCAGGCTTCCATTTGTGGAGCTTGGGTGGCAAGAGCATGCCTCCGATTGGTCTAAGCGCTTGAGGCAGTCCCCTCAGCTGGATCAGGAGGGTATTGCAGAATTGGATAGGTTGGAGTCAGGGACCGCATATTTGGCGGATGTGCATTATGACTTGATCAGAGCGCTGGCTAATAGCATGGCTTCCTTGGTTGCTACGCGCAGATCCCTCTGGTTAAGGAATTGGGTGGCCGATGGCTCATCTAAATTGCGTCTCAGTAACCTTTTGTTTAAGGGCAGGTTATTGTTTGGAGAAGATCTTGACAAACTGGTTAAGGATTTAGGGGAGTCTAAAGGCGGTAGACTCCCGGAGGATAAGCCTAAGCCATCAAAGTCCTCACCAGCCTTTCGGGGTCAATTTAGGGATTTCAGAAGATTCTGTACTTCTCGGCTGGGCAGTTTCCAGAGAGGAAGATTTGCTTCCAGAGCTCAGGGGTTTTGGGGAGCAAGTAGAGGTTTCGCAATGACGTCCACCGCGGCTACTCGAAAACCCCAGTGAAAGCTGGCGGGTCCCGGTAGGAAGCCATCAGCGTGGGATTACCTTTGCGTGCTATGCACGATGGCGGCGACGTTGGAAGCTGTACACTGGGCCAGATTTCATGAGGCCCTTGCAGCGAGCACTACTCCGTCGGTGGTCCTATCAGGCTGACTCGAACAAGCGTCTTCCCTGTCCTCTCCAGGTCAGGCAGTCCCTGCGGTGGTGGCTGCTCCCTGGAACCTTACAAGCAGGGATGCCCCTGGAGCAGCTGGAATGGCTCCCGCTGTTGACGGATGCAAGTCTCGCGGGATGGGGGGCGCATTACGGAGATCTGTTTGTGCAAGGCACTTGGCACGTTCAAGAGAGCGGTTGGTCGATCAACCAGCTAGAGTTGAGAGCAGTTTATCTGGTGCTTCAGACCTTCGAAGCAGCGGTAACAGGTCAGATGGTGAGTGCTATCGGACAACTCCGCGACGGTAGCCTACATCAATCGGCAGGGCGGCACAGGAATTGCGGCCATGGAAGAAGAAGCAGACACACTGTTTTCTTGGGTGGAGAACAATCTACCGACATTTTCGGCGGCGCACATTGCAGGGAAGGACAATGTTTGTTTACTTTATTTATTTATTTATATTCTCTTATATACCGCACTATTCATCAGTGCGGTTTACATTGAACAAACTGAAATTACATTGAACAGGGCATTATAACTTGGAGATAACTATTTTACAGGGAACATGGGCTATGGAGGGTTAAGTGGCTTGCCCAAGACCACAAGGAGCACCTGTGGGACTAGAAACCCCAGTCCTTCCGGCCCAAGGTTGCTGTCCTCTAGTGGGATTTGAACCACCGACCTTCCGGCCTGAAGTACCTTGCCCCAACCACTAGGCCACTCCTCCACTCCACAATGTGATGGCGGATTTCCTCAGCAGGGTTCAGGTGGATGCCAGGAAATGGGAATTGCATCCGGAAGTGTTTGCACTAATAGTTTGCAGATGGGGGCCGCCGATCATGGATCTCATGGCAACCTTTCAGTCAGCGAAAACGAGTCGCTTCTTCAGCAGGCGGCCGGAAAGGATGTCAGAAGGGCTCGACGCCCTGATGCAACCGTGGCCACCGTCCAGTCTTCTCTCTTTCCTCTGTGGGCGCTGATAGTCCGCGTGGTACAGCATATCGAAGCTCATCACGGGAGAGTGCTATTGGTGGCTCCAGACTGGCCAAGACGGCTGTGGTACACCGATCTCGTTTGACTTCTCAACAGGGAGCCTTGGAGACTACCGATCTCAGAGGATCTGCTACGGTCTGCTTCGAATGCCTCAGGTGAATCAGTTCTTGCTTACGGTTTGGCCATTGAAAGGGCAAGGTTGAAGAAAAAAGGATACTTTGGGTCGGTAATCACGGCGTTGCTTCGAGCTAGGAAGAAGTCGACTTCTCTGGCGTATGTTCACATATTTTTGAGGATTAGTGCTCAAGGCGACAAGTCCATGCGGCGACAGCTTCCGTACCCGTGGTGGTAAGCTTTCTACAAGATGGATTTGATAAAGGCTTGGCAGCCATTTCTTTGAGAGTGCAGTTGGCAGCTCTGGCCTGCTATAGAGGCAAAGTTCAAGATGTGCCTTTAGGGTCGCATATAGATGTATTGCGGTTCCTGAAAGCAGTGACCAGGCTACGGCCTTTGCGTAGAATTGTCGTTCTGCCGTGGGATCTCAATTTGGTTTTAGGGGCGTTAGCAAAAGAACGTTTTGAGCCATTACACCAAGCGACGGTAAAGGATGTAACTTTAAAAACAGTGTTTTTAGTGGCCATCTGTTCGGCGAGGCGAATTTCGGAGTTACAGGCGTTGTCATGTAGAGAACCATTTTTGTCTTTTTCTAAAGAAAAGCTCGTATTGCGACTGGTGCCATCCTTTTTGCCAAAGGTGGTTTCACCTAAATCAAACGGTGTCGCTTCCGGTCCTTGGCTCAAGGGAGGAAAACGCATCAGACCACAGCTTGCATCTGTTGGATATAAAACGGGTGTTGTGACGGTATTTGAAAATTTCAGAACCTTTTTGCAAATCTGACCGGCTTTTCGTGGTGTTCGGAGGACCCCGCAAAGGTGTGAAGCAGTGGCTAGATGGATTAGAGAAGCGATTGCCTCAGCATATCTGGTGCAGGGACGTTCGGTTCCATTGGGATTGCGAGCACACTCTACCAGAGCGCAGGCAGCCTCTTGGATGGAACACAGCTTAGTTCTGCCAGGGGAAATCTGTAGAGCGGCTACCTGGTCGTCTCTTCATACTTTCAGTAAGCACTATCGCCTGAATGTGTTAGCAGCGAATGATGCCTGTTTCGGTTCGTCAGTGTTGCGAGCCGGCTGTAAGGGTCCCTCCCAATGAGTACTGCTCTGTTACATCCCAGAGGTGGAGGACTGAACTGGAGGGACCTATAAGGAAATGGAAATTACACTTACCTGTAATTGGTGTTCCTTGAACTCCAGTTCAGTCCTCATTCCTGCCCGGGGTGGTGTCGTTGGTAGTGGAACGTCAGGAGGGGGAACTATACATATACAGGTATGTTTAAATTTTAGTGGGATCCTGTTTGTTTAGTTCTGTTCTATGTATTTCTCCTCTTCCTTGTCTATAGTTCTGAATGAGACAGGAGGAACGGTACCAAACAATGTTTTGGTCTTTCAGGAGGGAAATCTTACTGTTCATATAGGTGTTATTGATGTTATAATTCATATGATAGCTACTTATTTGTTGCTCTGAGTGTGCTTTGTCAATAGTTCACTGGGGCTAATGGGAGAGACCAGCAGACTACATCCAGTGATGTCATGATTTTGACATACCCAGTCTCCAAGCTGCAGGAGGAGGTACACAACCCAGAGGTGGAGGACTGAACTGGAGTTCCTCAAGGAACACCAATTACTAGGTAAGTGTAATTTCCATTTATTTCCAGCATAATGACACTGTACTCTCATTATAGAAACATAGACACTGATGCATATAAAGACTGTAAGAGCCATCTACTATGCTACGTTTTGCTCCTGTGCAGCATGACAGACCCCAGTTGATCTGTCTTTCCCCTTCAGTCCTTTGGAATGAGTGGATCTTCTATGCTTATCTAAGGCCACTTTGAATTTGGTCACAGGCCTGTGGTTCTTTGCGGTTTGCCAGGGTATAACCCTACGGGTCACCTACCTTCCAGGCCAGGACAGTGTTCTGGGAGACAGGTTAAACCGGCTCCTCCAGCTGTACCAGTGGCAACTCTGCCCGGAGATGGCGTAGCAGCTGTTCTGGCGTTGGACGAGTCCGGTTCTAGACCTCTTCGCGAGCCCGGCGAACTCGCAGCTCCCATGGTTCTGCGGCCCGGTTCCCTACCCAAACAGGGAAGCTCCCACTGCCTTCCTCCTGCCGTGGACACACAGCCTCCTGTATTCGTTTCCCCCCCACTCTGCTCATAGCGCGAACTCTCCTCAAAATAGAGCGGGACAGGGCCTCTGATTCTCATGGCCCCGCAATGGCCTCGACAGCCCTGGTTCCCGCTGCTGCTCCTCCTCTCATTGGAACCTCTGGTTCCTCTGGGAGATGCGCTGGGCTTATTGACACAGGAGGAAGGTCTGCTACTTCACCCGAACTTGAGGTCCTTATCGCTCACAGCTTGGCGGCTGAACAGGTTGCTCTAGCCCACCTTCATCTCCTGGTGGAGGTAGAAGACATACTGCTGGCCTTGTGCAGGGACTCGACTAGGAGGGCTTATGCCTTTAAGTGGTGTCGATTCTCGGTGTGGTGCTCGGAGATACAGGCTGACCCGTTCTCTTGCCCCACACACTTGGTCCTGCGGTACCTGTTCCATCTTGCAGGCAGGCTTGATGTCCAACTCAGTCAGAGTCCACCTGAGCGCTATCTCGTCCAACCACCACCCTGTTGGGAGTGGACCTCTCTTGGGTCAACCACTGGTTTCCCACTTCATGCACAGGCTGCTGATTTCCAAGCCCCTCATCCCACTGCCTCCGGTGGAGTGTGACCTCAATGTCATCACGCAGCTGACCCAGCCGCCTTTTGAGCCGATGGCATCCTGCTTGCTTTGGCATCTTTCCTGGAAGGTATTTTTTCTGGTGGCCCTCACCTTGGCCCGGAGGATCATTGAGCTTCAGGCCCTGATGGCCTATGCCCCTTATATGAGATTCTGTGGGAACCGAGTAGTTCTCTGAACGCACCCCAAGTTCCTCCCGAAAGTGGTCCTGGATTTCCACTTCAACCAGGAGATAGTACTGCTGACCTTCTTCCTGAAGCCTCACACTGACCGGGTGTGGGCAATCCTCCATACCCTTATCTGTAGGAGGGCACTCTCCTTCCTGCAGCATATGCAGCTTCACCGCCGGTCTGAGTGGCTTTTTGTCTCCTAAGACCCTGCCTGCATGGGGCTCGTGGTCACTAAGCAGACCCTCTCCAACTGGGTGATGGATTGCATCGCCTTCACCAAGGCTCAGGCAGGTCTGCCGAGTCTCTGCGCACGGTGTTCATGCGAGGGCAGCATCGGTGGCCCATCTGCACTCCATGCCGATTGCGGACATCTGCCGAGCCGCAACCTGGTCCTTGGCTAACACCTTTGTGACACATCACTACCTGGAGAGGGAGTCCCGTTGGGTCGTCGCCTTCGGCCAGGCTGTACTCCTTAATCTGTTTGGGGTTTAACAGCTCCTGCCCTCCGACCCTTCTGCGGCTACCGGGAGCATGGTCTTTGGTTAACAGTGACTGCTCACGGCTCGCCGTGGCATTTCTCTACAGGTCCTCTGTAGCCAGAGCTTTCACAAAATTCAGATCACAAATAGAGGAACACAGAAAGGAATACAGGATAAAGCTGGGCCACCACCTGGTCTTCAGTCCATACCTTCGCAGCCCATTACTGCCTGGAAAGAGTCCTGACAGGACAGTGCCTTCGGCCAGGCTGTGCTCCGTAACCTTTTTGGGGTTAGGCAACTCCTACCCTCCAATCCTTCTGTATTCAGGCTACCAGAACACTGGTTCATTGGACACAGGGGTCCTACTGTGCTCTGTGTACATGGATTAAATTGATGCTGCTTGCGGCTCCCCATGAGGGAGCCCCTATTTTTGCTATGGGCTCTCGGTAGCCTGTAACTGGGGAGTCCCATATGTGAGGACTGACCTCCTGCTTGTTCCCAGAGAAAGCGTAGTTACTCAACTGTAACAGGTGTTCTCTGGGGACAGCAGGAATCAGTCCTAACAAGCTTCCCTCCTTCTCCCCTTGGAATTGCTCCTTTACCATCTTTTATTTTTGCCGTCTTTTAGCTATCTTATCTGAGCAAGATGGCACCCTTGGGCGGGAAGGGGACCACGCATGCATGGTGGCATCTCCCAGAGGCTTTCTTTGAGAGCTGGGGGGATGCTTCCACGAGGGCTCCATCAGTGTCGATGTCACCATTATGTGAGGACTGATTCTTGCTGTCCCCAGAGAACACCTGTTACAGGTGAGTAACTACGCTATATAGTGATAATAGATATAATATATAAATAGATATATCTTTATATCTATATCTATCTATCTATAATAAATAAAAACAAGAGGAAAAGGAAACCTATGTAGTTCTCCAAAAAAGTGGCTGCACAAATAAAGGCAAAAAGCAGAGCTTTCACAAAATTCAGATCTCAAAGAGGAACACATAGAAACATAGAAACATGATGACAGAAAAAGACCACATGGCCTATCTAGTCTGTCCTTCCATATCAACAACAACAGTCCACTTTTTACCTTTAGAGATCCTCTGTGTTGGTCCCATGCTTTTTTGAATTCAGTTACTGTCCTCATCTCTACCACCTCCACTGGGAAACTATTCCATGGATCCACTACTCTTTCCGTAAAGAAATATTTCCGCATATCACTCCTGAATCAATCTCCCTTCACCCTCATCCCATGTCCCCTCGTAGCAGAACTTGCTTTCAATTGAAAGAGGCTTTCTCCCTGAACATTTATGCCACGAAGGTATTTAAACATCTCAATCATATCACCTCTATCCCGCCTTTCCTCTAATGTGTACATATTAAGATCCTTCAGTCTGTCCTCATATACTTTATAATGAAGCCCACTAATCATTTTAGTAGCCACCCTCTGCACCGACTCCATCCTGTTCACATCCTATTGAAGGTGCGGTCTCCAGAATTGCACACTATACGCCAAATGAGGTCGCACCAAAGACTTTTATACAGAGGCATTATCACCTCCTTTTTTCTGCTAGCCATTCCTCTCCGTATGCACCCAAGCATCCTTCTAGCTTTTGCCATTGCTTTTTCTACCTGTTTAGCTACTTTAAGTTCATCAGACACAACCACGCCTAGGTCCCGCTCTTCTTTAGTGGACAAAAGTACTTCACCTCCTATACTGTATTGCTCTCTTGGATTGCTGCCATTAAATCCCAGCTGCCAAATTCTAGACCATTCTTCAAGCTTAGCTAGATCCCTCCTCATGTTATCTACACCTTCTTGGGTGTCTACTCTATTGCAGATTTTGGTATCATCCACAAAGAAGCAAACCTTACCCGACAGCCCTTCCGCTATATCACAAACAAAGATGTTAAAAAGAATCGGACCAAGGACAGATCCCTGGGCACACCACTGGTAACATCCTTCTCCTCAGAGTGAGCTCCATTTACTTGTACTCTTTGTCGCCTCCCACCCAACCAATTTCTAACCCAAGCAGTAACTTTAGGGTCCATCCCTAGGGTGCTCAGTTTGTTTATAAGTCGCCTGTGAGGAACAGTGTCAAAGGCTTTACTGAAATCTAAAAACACCACATCTAGAGCTCTCCCTCGGTCCAACTCCCTGGTCACCCAGTCAAAGAAATCAATCAGATTTGTCTGACAAGACCTGCCTCTGGTGAATCCATGCTGCCTCGGATCCTGTAATCCGATGGACTCCAGAAACCTCACTATTTTCTCTTTCAGCAGCGTTTCCAATAATTTACTCCCCACCGAAGTTAAACTAACCGGCCTGTAGTTTTCAACCACATCCTTACTTCCACTTTTATGTAAAGGCACCACATGAGCCTCTCTCCAGTCCTTTGGCACCACTCCCGTCTCCAACAAGGCATTGAAAAGGTCAGTCAGTGGAGTTGCTAGAACGTCCCCAAGTTCCCTCAGTATTCTAGGGTGTTTCCCATCCGGTCCCATCGCTTTGTCTACTTTAAGTTGAGCTAGTTTCTCACTAACACAGTCTTCTGAAAATTGTTCAAGATGTCCCTCGCTTCTGTTCCTATTTGTGGGTGTTTTCTGAGGTCCTGCTCCTGGTTCTTCATCTGTGAACACAGGACAAAAATATTTGTTAAGCAATTCCGCTTTATCCTTATCAGCTTCTACATATTCCCCCCCTGCACCCTTGAGTCTGACAATACCACTTTTGCCCTTCCTCTTCTCACTAATATATCTGAAAAATGTCTTTATCCCCCCATTTTATTGCATTGGCTATTTCCTCCTCCTTTTGAATCTTTGCCTTCTTGACTACTTTGCTAGCTTCTCTAAGTTTTTCCAAATACAGATGCCTATCTTCCTCTTTTTGTGATCTCTTGTATTTCATGAAGGCCTCCCTCTTTTTCTTCACTTTTTCAGCTACTTCCTTCAAAAACCATAGCGGTCTCCTTTTCCTTTTGCCTTTATTTACCATTTTAACAAAAAGGTTGGTTGCCCTTAAAATACCCCCTTTCAGTTTTGCCCACTGTTTTTCTACATCCCCCAGCTGTTCCCATCCCACTAACGACTCCCTGAGGTATTGGCCCATCTTCGCAAAGTTAGTCTTCCTAAAGTCTAAGATCCTCACCTTGGAATGGATTCTAACAGCCCTAGTCCTAATACTGAACCACACCATCTGGTGATCACTGGATGCAAAATGATCTCCCACTACATCAGAAACACTTTCACCATTGGTAAGCACCAAGTCCAGTATGGCCCCTTCACGTGTGGGGTCTGTTACCAATTGCCTGAATAGTTCTCCCTGTAGAGAATCCAGGATCTCCTTACTTCTAGATGATACTGCAGCAGGAATGTGCCAATCAACATCTGGCATATTGAAATCTCCTATCAGTAGCACTTCCCCTTTCCTAGCAATGCTGCGTATGTCTTCAATTAACTCTTTGTCCATCTCTTCCTCTTTTGAGGGAGGTCTGTATATCACACCAATGCAAATAGATATCTCCAGGAACAAGCAGGAATAAGTCCTCACATATGGGTACGTCGGAACCGACGGAGCCCGCGCGGGAAAGCTCCCCAGCTTCCCAGAAGGAAGCCTTTGGGGCCTCCCACTGCACATGCGCGCTGCCTTCCCGCCTTCCTGACCAGCTCTCCTCAGTTTCTCTTTTTCCGCGGAGCCAGCAGGTCGTGTTCCTGTCACCGCTGAAGAAATTCTTATTTTAGTTTGTTTCTTTAGACCGCGTACCTGCCTTCCCCATACCGAAACCGGTACCGCCGGTCTCTTTTTCTTTCTTTAAAAAAAAAAACAAAAAAACTTCTTTTTGCACAACTTGGTGATTTCGGTTAGGCCTCAGGCCTACACAAATTCTCCTCATGGAGAAACCAGCCCCTGGTTTCAAGAAGTGTACCAAGTGTAGTGCTGTAATTTCTGTTACAGACACCCATGACTGGTGTCTTAAATGTTTGGGGTCTGACCACTCCATTCCGGACTTCCCATCCTGCTCCCAGATGTCTAAACGTGGTTTGCAGAACCGGGCCAACAAATTCCATGTGCTGTTTGCTTCAGATAATCCAGCATCACAGTCATCCAGGTCTTCCTCTCCGGATGGATCTCAGGTAACCAAACCTTCTGCGGGCAGGTCCTCAAAGAGCAAATCTCCTTCAAAGCATCGAGAGGCTCTCTTTTAAATCTGAGGACCCTGCCCCAGCCAAACAATCCCGGCGGGAAGCTCCGGCTTCCAAAGCTCCACCTATGGGGTTACAGGTTGACATCGATGGCACGGCCTCGACCGATCACCTGTTAGACTGCTCTGGGGTACCGGCCCATACCGGTACCGACATCCAGGCAGCAGTGGCGTCTATGGGCAATACTGTCCAGACCATGCAGCAGGCCATTCTGGCTTTCATTAAAGCTGCGGCGCCCTCGGTACCGCATCCAGCGGTTCCGGGTCCGGGTCCGGTTCCGGTATCGTCTCCCATACCGGAACCGAGACCATCGTCTTCCAAACGCAGATCGGTTCCGCATGCCGGATCCGGGTATTCGCCCGATACCGATCCCATACCCGGTACGTCCGATGTCGATACCGAGCGGTATGCGTATTGTGCGTTGGAAGCAAATAGAGGATACTCTGATTCTTCAGAGGATTTTGACTCCTCTGATGACTCTGATGAGCTGTCTCTAGTTCTTCCTGAAGAGCCTTCTTCCCCAAAGAGGAGAATGTCTCCACCAGAGGATTTGTCCTTTCAAGACTTCATTATAGAAGTAGCTAAAGGACTTTCTATTACCACATCCTCTGAAAAAGAACCTAGATCAAAGAAATTGGATATTTTAGGATACCCTAAGGTTCCTAAAGAGGCAGTCACCCTGCCTATCCATGAAATCCTTCAAGAACACTTGATGGACTTATGGGAGGCTCCTCTAACGTTGTCTCCTCATTCTCGTAGGTTGGACACCATGTACCGGGTCCCCCCTCCTCCTGGTTTTCAAAAAACTCAGCTGCCTCACCATTCCATTGTGGTGAAGTCTGCGCTGAAAAAGATTAAGAGTACCAAAAGGCACTCTTCTACCCCTCCAGGGCGAGAATGTAAGACCCTAGACTCTTTTGGTAGGAAAATTTTCCAGGCTAGTATGCTTATAGCCAGGATTAATTCATACAGTCTGTATATGGGCATGTTTCTGAGGGAACTTGCCCTAAAGGTACGGCATTTTTCCCCCTTTATCCCTGAGGATAGAAAGGAGGAGTTCCTTTCTCTGGTGAAACAGCTTCTAGATGTTTGTTTTTTTTTTTTAAACTTTTATTTTCATTTTGCAACAAACAAAAGAAACAACACACCAAAGGAGACAAAACAAGTATACAATAAGGAAAAGTAAACCCAATTACCCCCCACCCCCATGCTTCTTCTCTAGCTGATTATGTCAGCATGTGAGCGCTTCCAAACAACAGTGATTATACATCAAAACGATCAAAAGAGTATCTACGATACAGAATGATCATGGGACAGAAATATATACAAATTTAGACAGTCAGATGAGAGCATTTAGCAGAGTGTACATAGTCATTGAGCATCTTCCATTTAGACCGATGATGAGGAGTCTGAATGGGGGAAGCAAACATACGAGGTATTTGTTCATATTTACTGTAGAGACAGACATGATTCCACCATTCATTGGGGCTCAGAAGGGAGCTATTTTTCCAGTATTTCGTAATTAGGGAAATAGCAATGCCAAGCATAAAGTCCAAAAGGAAGTAAGCCGTTTTTGGAAGAGAGGGGATCCCCGCAGCTGAGCGAAGTCCCACTATCCTCCAAGAAAGGGGCTCTTGAAAGTGCAAAATAGACTGGATACGACCCCAGACCCGACGCCAGTAATACTGTAGTGCGGGACATTCATACATAACATGAGGTAGTGAACCAATGGCCGCATGACATGTCCAACAACTATTGCCCTGAGTAGTGTTCCATTTGGCTAATCTGTCAGGAGTGTAAAAACACCGGTGGGCTAGAAAGAAGAGTGTCTGAGTGAGTGAGGCGGATCGGGAGACCCGTGTCACTCTACTCCAGACAAGGCTCCATTGCTCCGGGGTCAAAGTCACATGCAATTCTCTCTCCCATGCTTTCTGCGCTATAGGGGTATCTCTAGTTATAGCATTACATAAGGTTTTGTAAAAATTGGATGCTACACCCGGTGAACTACCGATAGATCGGATAGTCTCCGACCAACCTTGTGTAGGGGATGCCGATGGCGGGAGCACCTTAGCACTCCGAAGGCAATGCTGAAGTTGCACCAACTGAAAGTAGTGTTTCGCTGGGAGACCAAATTCAATTTGCAATTCACTAAACGTTTTCCAGCGACCTTCATGGAACAACTGGCTAGGAATCCAAATGCCCCTAGTGTACCAGGGGCTCCACGCCATCGGCTTATTTTGTATTCGAAAGCGAGTATTGTACCAAAGCGGGAGCCTGTCTAACGGACAGAGTCTGGAGTCTAAAGAATGCATAAGAGTATTAAAGGCACCTAAGGTGTCTAAAAGCATTGGTGGATAATGGGAGTCTGATGGGAGAGTCATACCAGGGAGAAAAGTAAGAGGAATCGGTTTGCAAAGGTCCTCTTCTATGTCTAGCCACACAGGTCTACTCGGTACTGGATCTTCCAGCCAACGAGCGCCTTGTTTGAGAAGAAAAGATTGATGGTACTTCAGGAAATCAGGGAATCTGACACCCTCATTTTCCTTATCTGCTTGCAGCTTATGTTTCGCTATCCTAGGTGTCTTGTTTTGCCACAAGTATCTAGTCAGAAGGCCCTCTATATCTTTATATGTACGTCGAGGTAAGAGACAGGGCAACATTTCTAAAATATAATTCACTTTCGGAACAATCATCATTTTTATGGTTTCTAAGCGACCCCACCAGGTAAGTGTTAAAGGAGTCCAACGGTGAGTAAGCGCCCGGACTTTAGAGGTTAAGTCTTTGGCATTGAAGGAGATAGTGTCTTCCAAAGGAGAACAATAGTGAACCCCAAGGTATTTGACCATGCGAGGTTGCCATAAAAAGGGGAAGGGTTGCATATCTGCCTGATGAAGCAAAGGATTTAATGGAAAGGCTACCGACTTGGTCCAATTTATCTTATAACCGGACAGTTGTGAGTATTTACCAATTTGCTCTAGGACAGCCGGCACTGAGTCTATAGAGACAAAAAGCATAAGGTCATCAGCATACGCTGAAATTTTGATTTCCCTATGGGTGAAGGGGACTCCATGAATCTCCTCCGATTTGCCGGATTAGTAAAGCCAGGGGTTCGAGTGCAAGATCGAAAAGAAGTGGAGACAGTGGGCATCCCTGGCGAGTACCGCGTTGAAGGGGAAAAGGCTGAGACTTTAAAGCATTGGCACATATACTGGCTGTAGGCTGTGCGTACATGGTGCGAAGACACCGGAGAAAACCTTCCCCGAATCCGTACCAGCGGAGGACTGCAAACAGGAAGGGCCACTCTAAACGATCAAAGGCCTTCTCAGCATCAAGTGAGAGGCCAACAAATGGGCGATCAAGATTAACTGCGGTAGTCAGTACATGGCATAGAGTCCGAGCATTGTCAGCAGTTGATCTACCAGGAATGAAACCGCATTGATCTGGGTGTATTAAGGTAGACATCCTATCAGAGAGCCGGGTGGAGAGAATGGTGGCAAATATTTTATAGTCCGCGTTTAGGAGGGAAATTGGACGATAATTAGCTGTTAGTTGCGGGTCTCTCCCCTCTTTCTCAAAAACTACTACATTTGCCATTGAAAAGGACCCAGAAGGAGAACCCTCCTCGGCCAGAGCAGAAAAATAAAGTTTCAAAACTGGAACTAAGTCAGCGTGAAAGGTTTTGTAGAATTCAGCAGGGAGACCGTCTGGGCCTGCGGCTCGACCTGAGGCACATTTCTTGATAGCAGAATGAATTTCTGAGACAGTAAATGGTGTGTCCATGTCCACTCTATCTTCGTCAGATAGGGTCGGTCTTTGTACCCCTGAAAGTAAGCGTTCAAATACTTCTGGCTCAAAATCACATTCAGATTGATAAAGCCGAGTATAAAATTACAAAAGAGTTCTAAGATTTCGGTATCTTTAGTGACCAAGCCCCCCCCCGACGGATTACGGAGGGCGGTAACACGCTTGGCTTCTTTTTGACCTTTTAGGGCATTTGCTAATAATTTGCCAGCACGGTTATTTTCCCGATAATATAGCCCTTGTTGTGATTCAATATTTTATACAGCAGCAGTGTACAAAAGCTGATTGTATTGAAAACGCAAGCGTTGTAAATGGAGTAAAATACATGGGTCAGTACGGGACGTGAGGAGACGCTCCCCAGCTTGTATCTGCTGCTCTAGAATCAGTAAGTGCTGCTTTCTTTGTTTCCCCTGCCGAATTTGATAGCTAGTTATAGTTGCGCGGATAGATGCTTTAAAACCCTCCCACCAAGCCCAGCTCGCTGTGTCATGGGGTGAGTTAAAATGAAAATAATCTTGGATAGCGGCCTTTATATCGACCTGAAAATCTTTTTGACCTAGTAGGGATCTATCAAAAAACCAAGCTCGGGGAGAATCGTCCCGCGCAGTGACATGTAATGATAAAGATATGGCAGCATGATCTGAAATATGGAGAGGATGAGTCCTAGCCGTGTCCACTTGAGAAATCAGTGCTTTGGAAATGAGAAAGAAATCTATTCTAGATTGGGAGTGATGGGGGGCAGAAAAGAAAGTAAACTCTAAGTCGGAGGGGTGAAGCAGCCTCCATATATCTACCAGCGCAAGATCTTGCATCAGAGCTGTAAGGGTAGCAAGACTCTTGGGTGGACTACTCGTTCTAGGCGGCTGTCTATCAGAGGGTCTAACACTTGATTAAAATCACCACCAAGTATTAATGGAGCATTGGCAGAGGCCTGTGCCAACTGCGCAATACTTGCATAGTAAGCAGGGTTGTCCACATTCGGGGCATAAATGCAAATACACGTAAATTCACTATCTCCAACCTTAAGGTGTACACGGGCCCATCTACCCTCCTTGTCAGCGCTAGTATCAATTACAGTAGCTTGCAAAGATTTCTTAACCAGAATGGCTACCCCGCACCGTTTGGAAACGGCGGGAGAATAGGCAGCCACCATATAAGGCTTAGCATTGAGTTTCAGTGTTTCAGCAGAGTTTAGGTGCGTTTCCTGAAGAAACGCTAAATCAGCATGCTCATGGCTAAGATAGCTAAGGATTTTCTTTCTTTTGATTGGACTATTAATGCCTTTTACGTTGAGTGATAAGATTTTACATAAGGCCATTCAGAAAGGTTAAAAATTCTGAGCATGATAGCGCACATAATTTCACAATGTCCCTCATATTGACTGTAGCTGGCTGTACATATGACATAAAAGAAAATAAGCTAATATAATACAATGAAGCGCCCCACATTAAAAAAGAAAAACCGCAGCGCGGTAGAGAAGAAGCAGAACCCCAGAAATTACTGGCGACCATGTGTCTGCGGGGAGAAACCCCAGAGAAGGCCGAAAGTGAAAAAAACACATAACCTGTAGGACTGTGCGTGCTCCGAATCCGACCGAGGCACACATCATGGAGGGATAGGAGACCAAAAAAACAAAAAAGTCATATAGAGAAAGAAAGAAAGTCCAGGTAGTCTCTGTGCTTGATTATGACCGCCGCATCGGGCCCTTCAAAATGGCAGACAGAGCCGGCAAAGAAAAGTCCAAGTCTTTGGATTAGCGCATCTGCTCTGCTTCTTTGGAGTCTAAAAATGTTGATAGTAGATCAGGATCTTCGAATGTCCTGGTTTGGTTGTGGAGAGTCACTCGGAGCTTCGCTGGATACAACAGGCCAAAGCGAGCCTGTAGCTGTTGAAGTCGAGGGCGAAAAGCAAGGAGTTTCTTCCGACGGTCAACGGTAGGCTTTGCCAAATCAGGGAAAAAGGAGACCTTGTGACCCTCAAACTCCAAATGATGGTTCGCCCGGGCAGCATTTAAAATTTGTTCCACTTGTTGATATCGTAGCAAGCGAAAGATAATAGGCCGGGGGGTCGTTCGGTTGAGCGCCATGTGGGTAGGAACACGGTGTGCACGATCGATCTCCAGTTCTCTATGAAAGGTGATCTTCAGCAAGGAGGGAAGAGTTTTGAGCAGGAATTTTCTCATATCTCCTGCTTCCACCCCCTCCGGTATTCCAATGAGCCTCACATTGTTGCGACGGGCTCGATTATTGCCATCTTCCAACTCCTTTTGAAGATTCTGTATCTGGCGCTCAGCCTTGTCCAGTTTGCCCAAGCGCACCGCGTGCGAGTCGAGGACCCCCGCCATATTGTCCTGCCGTAATGAGAGACCTTCAAGTCGGTCCTGGAGCACTCCAAAGTCTTCTCGCATGGCTCGAAGCGCTTCTCCATTGGACTGCACCAATTCCTTCACGCCGCGGATTTCCTCCAAAATTTCCAGGTGCATTTCGGGGTTTTCCCGAAATGGAACCATCTTCTGTGGGGAGGACACCTCTGTTTTGGAGCGTTTTCCGTGAGAAGAAGAAGGAGACCCGAAGTCCAAGCGCGCTGGTTTATGGGCCGCCATCCCCCCCGAGGTACCCCGGTCAGCCCGGAGCGAAATAGTAAGTTTGTATAGGTATTAAGTCAGGATTCTAAGTAGGCCTCTCGGGAGCCTCAGCGCGAAGCGTCTTACCCGCTGGACATCAGGCTCCGCCCCCCGCTTCTAGATGTTTCTAAGTTCTCCAACAGAGCAGCCTTTGATTCCTTTGAGGGTGCCTGTAGAGCTTCGGGCATTGCCATTGCAGCCCGACGACTTGCTTGGCTCCAGGCCTCTGACCTAGAACCCTGGGTCCTGGATGGCTTACGGAATCTGCCCTGTACAGGTGAGAACTTATTTGGTAAAGACTGGCAAATTAAAGCCACTCAAATGGACGCAGAAAATGCCACCTTAGATAGACTTTCTAAGTCTACCTCTACTCCTGCCAAGAAAAAGTCTTTCAAGAGGCCTTACTACAAAAAGGCCAGATGTTCCACAAATACTGGCCAACAATCTTCTCAGCCTCGCTTTGCTGCTAAACCTCAGCAACCTAAGCAGGCAAGGTCAAAGCCTGCAGCGTCTGCCACTCCTCAGCAGGCTCAACCCCCTCAGAGGTTTTGACTTGCCCCTAGAGAACTTAACCTTTCTGGCTCTAGAACAACCAGAGCCCCTCACCATTCCCGGAAGGTTAGCTCACTTTGCTCCCAGATGGGGGCAAATTACATCAGAGCAATGGACCCCCTCTATCATCAGAGAGGGCTACAAACTTCATTTTTCCAACCTTCCTCCACATACTATGGTGAGGCACTTCAATTCTCCCCCATCTGTCCTGGCCCTGTTGGGTCAGGAAGTCTCTTCCCTCCTTGCCCAAGGGGCAATAGAAGAGGTTCCTCTTCTTCAAGAAGGGACAGGTTTCTACTCCCCTTATTTTCTCATACCAAAGAAGACAGGGGGATTCAGACCTATCCTAGATCTGAGAGAATTGAACAAATTTCTATACAAGGAGAAATTCAAAATGCTTTCTCTGGGCATTCTCCTTCCATACCTTCAGAGTCAGGATTGGCTTTGTTCTCTAGATCTCAAGGATGCGTACACACATATACTCATCCACCCATCCCACAGAAAATATCTACGATTTCTGTTACAGGGAAAACATTTCCAGTACAGAGTACTTCCCTTCGGTCTAGCCTCTGCTCCAAGAGTGTTCACCAAATGCATGGCAGTTGTAGCTGCATTTCTAAGAGGTCTGGGAATTTTTGTATTCCCATATCTGGACTACTGGCTCATCCGAGCTCCATCTCAGTCAGAGGCCCAGATTTCCCTGGACCGCACAAGGCACATTCTGCAGTATCTGGGACTGGTGGTAAACCTTCCCAAGTCTCAACTCATCCGTACTCAGTCTCTGGAATTCATAGGGGCCCAGTTGGACACCACCACTGCAAGGGCCTACCTACCTCAAGTCTGGGGCCAACGTCTGGTGTGCTTGGCCTCCCAAGCTCAGTCCAGCAGTCACTTGACAGCCAGAGAAATGCTGCGACTTCTGGGCCACATGGCCTCTACGGTACACGTGGTGCCCTACGCTCGTCTTCATATGAGAGCAGCTCAATGGTCCTTGGCCACCCAGTGGACTCAAGCATCAGGAGCGCTCTCCGACCAAATACTCACCTCAAAGCGTCTGTTTTGGTCCCTCCAATGGTGGATATCCACCAAGAATCTGTTGTTGGGGGCCCCCTTCCAACCTTTGTTGCCCCAAGCAACCCTCACAACAGATGCCTCCCAAACAGGGTGGGGAGCCCATCTTCAACACCTCTCCACTCAGGGTACTTGGTCTCCACAAGAGACCACCCTTCACATCAACCTCCTGGAACTGCGAGCAATCTTCTTTGCCCTCAGTCTTCCATACCCTCCTTGTCAACCTGACCGTCCTAGTTCATACAGACAATAAGGTGGCCATGTTCTACGTAAACAAACAAGGAGGGACAGGCTCTCTGTCGCTTTGCAACGAAGCTCTCAGATTATGGGCCTTCGCCAGAGAGCATCAAATTCATCTTCTGGCAGTGTATCTTCCAGGGGTTCAAAACTCTCGGGCAGACAGACTCAGTCGAGTTCTGCTTCCACACGAATGGTCCCTACATATGGACCAGATACGCAGAATCTTTCAGGAATGGGGAACCCCGGACATAGACCTCTTTGCAAGTCCGTGGAATGCCAAACTTCCCCGGTTCTGTTCCAGGACTCCGTGTCAGGGAGCTCAGGCCAACGACGCCTTTCTCCTGCATTGGGGTCAGGAATTCCTATATGCCTTTCCACCCATTCCTTTGATTCCCAAGACTCTGTTCAAACTCCAGAGGGATCACGGATCGATGATCCTCATAGCTCCACGCTGGCCACGCCAAGTGTGGTTCCCTCTACTTCTGCATCTCTCCCAGGGACCCTCCCTGGACCTGGGAGCTGCGCCAGACCTTCTGTCTCAGGAGGAGGGCACTTTGTGGCACCCAAACCCCAAGTCCCTACACCTCAGAGCTTGGTTACTGAAGGCCTAAGCCTTCATGACTTCAATCTTTCTCAACCAGTGAAAGATATCCTTCATGCCTCTAGGAAACCCTCCACGAGGCGTTCCTATGCTTTCAAATGGAAACGCTTTTCCATTTGGTGTGCTCAACAGGGTCTCGACCCTCTAGCACTTCCTTTGAATTCTCTACTAGACTATCTCCTGCATCTTTCTAATGCAGACCTTAAGACAAATTCAGTAAGTCCATTTGAGTGCTATTGCAGCATCCTTAAAACCTATAAATGGACAACCTGTCTCCTCTCATCCTCTTATTGCAAGGTTCATCAGAGGCCTGACTCTAACTAAGCCTCCCATCCGACCTCCTCCGGTAGCATTGGATTTGAACCTAGTTCTAGGTCAGCTTATGAAGCCACCTTTTGAACCGTTGGTTTCTACCTCCTTGAAATTTCTTTCCTGGAAGGTCCTTTTCCTTATTGCAGTCACTTCGGCTCGCCGCATCAGTGAACTACAGGCCTTAGTGGCTCATCCACCTTATACTAGGTTTCATCATGATAAGGTGGTCCTTAGGACGAATCCCCACTTTATGCCCAAAGTGGTCTCGCCTTTTCATCTTAATCAAGAGGTATATCTACCTGTCTTTTTCCCGGCTCCTCATGCATCCAGTGCAGAGAGGAACCTTCATACTCTGGATTGTAAAAGAGCTCTTGCCTTTTACCTCAACAGGACTCAGCCACATCGAAAGTCTTCCCAACTTTTTGTGGCTTTTGATCCTTCTCATTTGGGACTTCCAGTCTCCAAACGTACACTTTCCAATTGGATTGCTCAGTGTATTTCCTTTGCTTACCAGAGTAAAAACATTTCTCTGGAAGGCCATGTCACAGCTCACAATGTGAGAGCCATGGCCACTTCTATGGCTCATCTTCATTCTGTATCCATAGATCAGATCTGTCGAGCCGCCACCTGGGCCTCGGTTCATACCTTCACAGCCCATTACTGTTTGGACAAGGACTCCCGCCGGGATGCCTTGTTTGGTCAGGCTGTCCTCAAACACCTGTTCCATACTTGAACAACTCCTGCCCACCTTCCCAGGATGGATGCCTGAGAGCCATACGAAGATGGCGATCCTTGGAAGGGGATCTCCCAGGCATCTTAGCTAGGGAGTCCCCATATGTGAGGACTTATTCCTGCTTGTTCCTGGAGATAGCAGAGTTACTTACCTGTAACAGGTGATCTCTGGGAACAGCAGGAATTAGTCCTCACAACCCACCCACCTCCCCTAGGAGTTGTATCTTCTATCTATCTTCCTTTCCTCTCTCTATTGTCTCAGCTATAAACTCGAACTGAGGAGAGCTGGTCAGTAAGGCGGGAAGGCAGCGCGCATGTGCAGTGGGAGGCCCCAAAGGCTTCCTTCTGGGAAGCTGGGGAGCTTTCCTGCGCGGGCTCCGTCGGTTCCGACGTACCCATATGTGAGGACTAATTCCTGCTGTTCCCAGAGATCACCTGTTACAGGTAAGTAACTGTGCTTTCTCTTTCCCTCTTTCTAGTTTAACCCACAATGCCTCCTCTCTCCCTTTTAAGCTCTGTAATTCCAAAACTTTAATAGTATTTTTCACATATAGTGCCACTCCTCCTCCCTTTCTTCCTACCCTGTCCTTTCTGAATAAAGTATAGCCAGGTATAGTTACATCCCAGTCATGGTTTTCTGTGAACCATGTTTCTGTAACTGCCACTAAATCCAAGTCAGCCACTCCCATCAAAGCTTCAACATCAGGGATCTTATTTCCCATGCTACGGGCATTTATACACACTGCTTTCCATATGTTACCCCTGTTACCCATTTCCATAAAAAGGTATTTAATGTATCACCTACCTGGGGGCTTTCACTTACCTGGGGGCTTTCTTCACCTATCCCCAACGAATCTAGTTTAAAGCCCTCTTCAGTAGATTAACCAGTCTACTACTGAAGATGCGTTGACCTTTCTTGGGCAGATGGATGCCATCTCTGCTCTGCAACCCTTGGAACAACATCCCATGGTCTAGGAAACCAAAACGCTCTCAATGACACCATCCACGCAGCCATGCATTCTTCTCCAGGATGCAAGCTTCTCTGCCTTGGCCTTTACCCTCAACAGGGAGGATTGAAGAGAACACCACCTGTGCACCTAACTGCTTCACCCTCTGTCCCAGAGCCATGAAGTCACTTTTGATACGTTCCGAGGTATACCTGGCAGTATCATTTGTTCCAACATGGATTAGCAACATTGGTAATAGTCGGGCTTGATGAGTCTCGGCAAACTCTCCGTAACATCTTGGATTTTGGCACCAGGCAGACAGCATACCTCTCTGGACATCAAGTCTGGTCGGCAGATGGACGCCTCAGTACCCCTCAGAGATTCTCCAACCACCACTACCCTTCGTTTTCTTCTGGTCACTGATTCTGCAACTTTGGGGTACTTGAACTCTGGTTATTCCCTTTCCAGGGATGCTTTCACCTCCTCCACTTCCAGGGCTGCATAATGGTTCTTCAATTCAAGGGCTGGAGAAGTTGGATTGGTGATTTTGCAGGCCCTGGTGACTTGTCCAACCATCGACATTCTGTTGGCACCCATCATCTCCTGTGCTGGAGAGCTTGGTTGCTGCAAGAAGCATCTCATCAATGTACTTCTCACTGTCTTGAATGCTCCTCAGCCTCGCCACCTGCTCTCTGAGTTCCTCCACTTGTTTCCTCAGAGCTTCAGCATGCAGGCACCCTGAACATGGAACTGGTCCTTCAACTGGCATTAGGACCTCTGTCTGGACCGAGGCAGAAGCTGTAATGGGGGCAACAGCTTTAGCGATACGATTTTTCCCAGCCATTGTTCTGTACGTGGAGCTTAGGTATCTGTTAAAGCAAAAGAGAGAGAGATCTACCAAGTACCAGCCGGTTTCCCAGCTGTCCTTTCAGAGAAAAAGCAGTTAAATATCTTTAATTATATTCAAAATGTGCTGGTCCAATTCTCTGTGATTTGTTAAAGGGGGAGGTGCCCTATAAAGCAAGACTGCTCACTAGGGGTCGGTGGGAGTCGGGGTGAGTAGGGAGGGAACTAACTCCTGATTAGGTGTTAGCAGTTTCCAAACCTGAGGAGGTTACTAGAGTTCAGCAACCTACTGTGCTCAAGCAAAGTTCGCCTAAAGCACCAAAAAGAAAGTAACCTTGCTTTAAAAAATATACAAAAAACCCTTTTAAGAGCTCCCAGTCAGAGAACTAGCAATGTAATATAATAAAAACAAACAAACAAACCCTGAAATCCTTACTGTTTGTTGATCTGTAGAGCCCTGGTTAGGAAAGCCAGGAAGGAATACAGGATAAAGCTAAAAGAGATAAGGCTAGCAGAAACAAAGATGGCTAAAGATATGAAACGTGGAGACAAAACTGTATTCAGGTATATTTCGGAGAAGAGGAAAATCTGAGGTGGAATTGCAAGACTCAAAAGTGCCAAGGACAGATTCGTGGAAAGTGACATTGAAAACGCAAAAATGCTAAACAAATACTTCTGTTCTGTATTCGATAAAGAAAATCTGGAGAAAGACCACATATGATTGACAGATATGGAAATGGAGTAAATAGTACACCATTCACGGAAGATGTCTTTGAACCACTTTGAAAAATTGAAAGTGGACAAGGCCATGGGACCAGATGGGATACATCCCGGGATACTGAAAGAGCTCAGAGGTAAGCCTTACCTTGTGGGTGCCCCTGAAAGAAAGAATAGAGGACTTTCTAGAAACCAATGGGTTGCATGTTCTGAAGCAACATGGTTTTACCAAAGGATGATCATGCCAAAGAAATTTGATTGAGGTCATTGACTGGGTGACCAGAGAACTAGATTAAGGGCATGTGATGGATACGATCTACCTAGATTTCAGCAAAGCCTTTAATACTCTTCCTCAGAAGACGCTTATCAATTAACTGAGCAGCCTGGGGATGGGCCCCATGGTGGTGAACTGGATCAGAAATTGGTTGACTGACATACGACAGAAGGTTGTGGTAAACAGAGCTCCCTCAGAAGAAAGAAAGAAAGGTAAGTTCTGGTGTGCCCCAGGGATTGGTCCTGGGGCTGGTACTGTTCAGTGTATTTGTGAGTGATATTGCTAAAGGACTGAAGGGTAAAGTCTGTGTTTTTGAAGATGACACAAAAATTTGCAATATAATGGACTCTTCTGAGGGAGTGGATAACATGAGGAAAGATCTGCAAAAGCTGGAAGAATGGTCTAATGCTTGGCAGTTCTAATTTAATGTGAAGAAGTGCAAAGTCATGCACTTGGGATGCAGAAATCCAAAGGAACTCTATGCAATAGAGGGGCGAGAGGTTGGTGTGCATGGACCAGAAGAAGGATCTCTGAGTGATGTGTGAGGATCTCAAGGTGGTGAAACAATGTGACAAGGTAGTAGCCAAAGCCAGAAGGATGCTAGGTTGCATACAGAGAGGAATAACCAGCAGAAAGGAGGTATTAATGTCCCTGTACATGTGGTTAGTGAGGCCTCACTTGGAGTATTGTGTTCAGTTTTGAAGACCATATTTCACAAAGGATATTAAAAAAACTTGAAACGTTTCAAATGAAGGCGACCAAAATGATTTGGAACCTGCTCCAGAAGATGTATGAGAAGAGACTTGAAGACCTATACTGTATGTATACCCTAGAGAAGAGGAGGGACGGGAGATACTGGTCATAATAATCTGACATCATATACTATGTTACTGTGTTGCAATGTGGGTCATTTGGTTTGGTTTGGATTTAAAATTTAATTATTCACCTCTTTTCCAATCCAAGCTCAGGGTGAGCTGGAATCATATACACAAATGATTTCCCTGCTCAAGTCTCACAATAAAAGGGCATTATCTGCTAACCAGTTAATGATTTAACATGCATTAATGTGAGTGATGCACTTAGTAAATAGGCCCCGTTGACAATAACGAGGTTTACGTTAAATGGCATGGATTAATTTGTGTTAACACTAAGGCATGATAAATGAGGCTATATGTTTTTACATTAGGCAGTGGAGGGAGAAGTGACTTGCTCTGATTCTCAGCCTGCTGCATTAGCCATGAGATGATTCCTCTACTTCACTTTACAGAGAAGTTCATCTCAACTCACAGCGCCTCCTTCCTCCCTATAGCTCCTTGCATTTCAGTAACATCAGTTTACATAAAGAGCAGCTTCTACCCCTTTTCTGCCTTTCTTATCTTTCCTGAATAGTTTATAGCCCGGTATGGCTACATTCCATTCATGATGCTCATCGAACTATGTTTCTCTGATAGCTATATCTTTCTGCTTCTGGCTCAGGACTTGCGAGTCTAGGATGTCCTTACCAGACTATGAATATTTGTGCTCTTTACTTCCATGATACTTTTATTTATAGTTCACATTTGTTACACCACCTTAACGTAAAAAGACACAAAGTTGTCAATAAAGTAAATGATAGAAAAATTACAAATGCACTAACAAATATGTATATATAAAAATACAACTGCAGAGTATGACTCATGAAAATCTTTCCAACCCCTATGCGCATGTGTGCGCGTGCGTGTGTGTGTAGCTATATTATCTGTCTGTCATCTTTGGTTTAGAGGAGCAGTGGGTGGATAGTTCTTGAGAGGTGGGGTTGGTGTGGGATGACTAATTGGCTATAGCTTTGTGTGGGTGAGACAGTGGAGTGGATAGGTAATTGTGGGCAGATAGTTGGGGGGAGGGTGCATTAGGGAGATGCGATGGTAGCTTTGGGAGTTGGGGATGAGAACATAAAAATTGCCATACTGGTCAGATCAAAGGTCCATTAAGCCCAATATCCTGTTTTCAACAATGGCCAATCCAGGTCACAATACCTGGCAACTAGCAGAGTCACTCAGTTGGTGGCAGAATGCACAGCATCTGCAGAGGGGTATGCCCTTTCAACAACCCAACCCCCAGAGGGTCCTCACTACAGATATCTCCCTATGGAGCTGGGATGCCCACTGCGATGAACTGCATACACAGGGCAACTGGTCTTTCAGGAAAAACCAGCAGCAGATCAACCTGCTGGAGCTAAGAGCCATCTTCCTGGCGCTCGGGGTTTTCTGTCACCGCCTGCAACACCAGTTGGTGCTAGTCCAAATGGACAACCAGGTCGCGATGTTCTACCTGAACAAAGAGGGGGGCACAGGGTCTCGCCGCCTCTACCAGGAGGCAGTAGCTCTCTGCTCATACGTGATCAGTCAAGGAATGCTCCTCAGGGCAGTATACCTTCCAGGCCAGGACAGTACCCTAGCGGACAGACTGAACAGGGTCCTCCGGCTGTACAAGTGGCGCCTAGACGCCAGGGTGGCACAGCAGCTATTCAGACTATGGGGAATCCCAATTCTGGACCTCTTTGCCAGCCTAGCCAACGCTCAGCTGCCCCGTTTCAGCTGTCCCCATCCACACCCGTCCCAGGTAGTGGCAGATGCCTTCCTCATCTTGTGGTCAGAGGACCTGTGTATGCCTTCCCTCCCACACTGCTAATTGGGTGGACCCTCTTCAAGGTCCAGCGGGACAGAGCTTCCATGATCCTGGTGGCCCAGACAGCCCTGGTTTCCCCTATTACTCCGTCTCTTGATGGAGATTCTGTTCCCTCTGGGGAACTCCCAGTGGTTACTGACCCAGGAGGAGGGATCAGTTCTCCATCCCATCCTGGGGTCCCTCTCACTAACAGCGTGGTGGCTGAATGGGTCGCCCTAGTGCCCTTCAACCTCCCCAGGGAGGTGGAGGAAGTTCTCTCGGCCTCTTGTAAAGACTCCACGAGATGAACTTATGCCTTCAAGTGGCGCAGGTTTTCAGTATGGGGCACGGAGCAACGGATTGACCGATTCTCCTGCCAGGTGCACACAGAGCTCGCAGACTGAACTTAAGTCCAACTCCGTGAGGGTACACCTATGTGCGTTCTTTGCGCATCATCACTCCATAGAGGGCAGGCCTCTCTGGTGAGCCCCTCATCACCCGATTCATGCAGGACTTGCTGCTTTCCAAAACCTCCCATCCGGCCTCCTCGGCGGAATGGGATCTCAACGTGGTTCTTATGCATTTTACCATGCTGCCCTTTGAACCCTTGGCTACCTGCCATTTGCAGTACCTATCTTGGAAGGTTGCCTTCCTAGTAGTACTCCTCTTCCCACAGGATCAGCAAGTTTCAGGCCTTGGTGACCGAGCCATCCTACATCAGGTTCTACAAGAACAGGGACATGCTCCATACCCACCCTAAATTCCAAATTCCTTCTGAAGGTGGTATCTGCCTTCCATCTCAACCAGGAGGTGGTGCCCCACGCCGACTGTTCTTCATACTCTGGACTGCAAAAAGACCCTGTCCTTTTATCTGCAACATACTCGGGGACACCGTAAAGCCTCGCAGCTTTTTATTTCTTACGACCCCAATCGGCTGGGGGAGGCTGTCACCAAGCGGACTCTGTCCATCTGGGCAGTGGACTGTATTGCCTTCTCCCATGACCAGACTGGGCTGCCTTTGGAGCGCCGAGTCATGACAGACAATGCATAGGCTATGACTTCAGTAGCAAGCATATGCTCTGTCCCTATGACAGACATCTGCCAGGCTGCCACCTGGTCTTCTGTTCACACTTTTGCAGCTCACTACTGCCTAGAGAGGGAGTCCTGCTGGGACAGTGCCTTTGGCCAGGCTGTACTCCGTAATCTGTTTGGGGTTTAGGCAGCTCCTGTCCTCCGATCCTTCTTGTTCAGGCTACCAGAGTCACGGTTCTCCCTGGATACTGGGGTCTTTCGAGTCTGTCCTCTGATTCGTTTGCGGCTGCTCGCAGCAGAGCCGTGTTTTGCCTTTTTCTATTTATTTATATCTCCAGGAACAAGCAGGAATAAGTCATCACATATGGGTACGTGGGTACCGACGGAGCCCGCGCGGGAAAGCTCCCCAGCTTTTCAGATTAAAAGCTTTTGGGGCCTCCCACTGCACATGCGCGCTGCCTTCCCGCCTTCCTGACCAGCTCTTGTCAGTTTTCTTTTTTTCCGCGGAGCCAGCAGGTCGTGTTCCTGTCACCGCTGAAGAAATTAATTTTATTGTTTTCTTTAGACCGCGTACCTGCCTTCCCCATTCTGAAACCGGTACTGCCGGTCTCTCTTTCTTTCTTTTAAAAAAAAACAAACAATTTTTCTTTTCTTCAGCACAGCTTGGTACTTTGTTAGGCCTTCAGGCCTACACAAATTCTCCTCATGGAGAAGCCAGTTCCTGGTTTTAAAAAGTGTACCAAGTGCAGTGCTGTCATTCCTCTTACAGACACCCATGAATGGTGTCTTAAATGTTTAGGACCTGACCATTCCATACCGGACTGCCCATCCTGCTCCCAGATGTCGAAACGTGGATTGCAGAACCGGGCCAACAAGTTCCATGTGCTGTTTCCTTCAGAAGCATCACAGTCATCCAGGTCTTCCTCTCCGGATGGATCTCAGGTAACCAAAACTCCAGTGGGCAAATCCTCTAAAAGCAAATCTCTTTCTAAAGATCGAGAGGCTCTCAATTCTGAGTTCGAGGATTCTGCCCAGGCCAAAAAACCCCGGCAGGAGGTTCCGGCCTCCAAAGCAATCATGGGGTCACAGGTTGACATCGATGGCGTGGCCTCGACAGATCACCTGTTGTACTGCTCTGGGGTACCGGCCCATACCGGTACCGACATCCAGGCAGCAGTGGCGTCTATGGGCAATACTGTCCAAGTCATGCAGCAGGCCATTCTGGCTTTTATTAATGCTGCTACGCCCTCGGTACCGCAGCCAGCGGTACCGGGTCCGGTTCCGGTAATGGCTTCCATACCGGAACCGAGGCCATCGTCTTCCAAACGCAGATCGGTTCCGCATGCCGGATCCGGGCTTTTGCCCGGTACCGATCCCATACCCGGTACGCCCGATGTCGATACCGAACGGTATGCGTATCGTGCGTTGGAAGCACATAGAGGATACTCTGCTTCTTCAGAGGATTTTAACTCCTCTGATGATTCTGATGAGTTCTCCCTTGATCTTCCTGAGGAGCCTTCTTCTCCTAAAAGGAGAATGTCTCCACCAGAGGATTTGTCCTTTCAGGACTTCATCATAGAAATGGCTAAAGGTCTTTCTATTGCTTCATCCTCTGAAAAGGAACCCAGATCAAAGAAACTGGATATTTTAGGATACTCTAAGTCTCCTAAAGAGGCAGTTACCCTGCCTATCCATGAAATCCTTCAAGAACACTTGATGGACTTATGGGAGGCTCCTCTAACATTGTCTCCTTCTCGCAGGTTGGACACCATGTACCGTGTCCCCCCTTCTCCTGGTTTCCAAAAAACCCAGTTGCCTCACCATTCTATTGTGGTGAAGTCTGCAATGAAGAAGATAAAGAGTACCAAAAGGCACTCTTCTACTCCTCCAGGGCGAGAATGTAAGACTCTAGACTCTTTTGGCAGGAAAATTTTCCAGGCTACTATGCTTATAGCCAGGATTAATTCCTATAGTCTTTACATGGGCATGTTTCTCAGTGAAATCGCTCTAAACGTTCGGCATTTTGCCCCCTTTATCACTGAGGATAAGAGGGAGCAGTTCATTTCCTTAGTGAAACACCTTTTGGATATTTCAAAGTTCTCCAACAGGGCAGCTTTTGATTCCTTTGAGGGTGCTGGTAGGGCTTCGGGCATTGCTATAGCAGCCCGACGTCTTGCTTGGCTCCAGGCTTCTGATCTAGAACCTTGGGTCCTAGATGGCTTACGAAATCTGCCCTGTACAGGTGAGAACTTATTTGGTGAGGAGTGGCAAATTAAGGCCACTCAAATGGACGCAGAAAATGCCACCTTAGATAGACTTTCTAAGTCTACCTCCACTCCTGCCAAGAAGAAGTCTTTTAAGAGGCCTTATTACAAGAAGTCCAGATTTTCCACAAATACTGGCCAACAATCCTCTCAGCCTCGTTTTGCTGCTAAACGTCAGCAACCTAAACAGGGAAGGTCAAAGCCTGCGGCGTCTGCTACGCCTCAGCAGGCTCCACCCCCTCAGGGGTTTTGACTTGCCCCTAGAGAACTTAACTTTTCTGGCTCTAGAACAACCAGAGCCCCTCACCATACCCGGAAGGTTAGCTCACTTTGCTCCCAGATGGGAGCAAATTACATCAGAGCAATGGACCCTCTCTATCATCAGAGAGGGTTACAAACTCCATTTTTCCGACCTTCCTCCTTATACTATGGTGAGGCAGTTCAATTCTCCCCCATCTCTCCTGGCCCTCTTGGGTCAGGAAGTCTCCTCCCTCCTTGCCCAGGGGGCAATAGAGGAGGTCCCTCTTCTTCAACAGGGGACGGGATTCTACTCCCCTTATTTTCTAATACCAAAGAAGACAGAGGGCTTCAGACCAATTCTGGATCTGAGAGAATTGAACAAATTTCTTTTCAAGGAGAAATTCAAAATGCTTTCTCTGGGCATTCTCCTTCCATACCTTCAGAGTCAGGATTGGCTTTGTTCTCTAGACCTAAAGGATGCGTATACACACATACTCATCCACCCATCCCACAGAAAATACCTTCGATTTCTGTTTCAGGGAAAACATTTCCAGTACAGAGTACTCCCCGTCGGTCTAGCCTCTGCTCCAAGAGTGTTCACCAAATGCATGGCAGTCGTAGCTGCCTTTTTAAGAGGCCTGGGAATTTTCATATTCCCATACCTGGACGACTGGCTCATCCGAGCTCCCTCTCAGTCCCAGGCCCAAATTTCCCTGGACCGCACAAGGCGTCTTCTGCAGTATCTAGGACTGGTAGTAAACCTTCCCAAGTCTCAACTAATCCCTACTCAGTCTCTCGAGTTCATAGGGGCCCAGTTAGACACCATCACTGCAAGGGCCTACCTGCCTCAGGTCAGGGCCCAACGCCTGCTGATTTTGGCCTCCCAAGCTCAGTCCAGCAGTCATTTGACGGCCCGGGAAATGCTGCGACTTCTGGGCCACATGGCCTCCACGGTACATGTGGTGTCCTACGCTCGTCTGCATATGAGAGCAGCTCAATGGACCTTGGCCACCCAGTGGACTCAAGCATCTGGAGCGCTCTCCGACCAAATACTCACCTCAAGCCGTCTATTTTGGTCCCTCCAATGGTGGACATCCACCAAGAATCTGTTGTTGGGGGCCCCCTTCCAACCTTTGTTGCCCCAAGCAACCCTCACAACAGATGCCTCCCAGACAGGGTGGGGAGCTCATCTTCAGAACCTCTCCACTCAGGGCACTTGGTCTCCACAGGAGGCCACCCTTCATATCAACCTCCTGGAACTGCGAGCAATTTACCTTGCCCTCAAGGTCTTCTATACCCTCCTTGTCAACCTGACTGTCCTAGTTCAGACAGACAATCAGGTAGCCATGTTCTATATAAACAAACAAGGAGGGACAGGCTCTCTGTCGCTTTGCAACGAAGCTCTCAGATTATGGGCCTTCGCCAGAGAGCATCAAATTCACCTTCTTGCAGTGTATCTTCCAGGAGTTCAAAACTCTCGTGCAGACAGACTCAGTCGAGTTCTGCTTCCACACGAATGGTCCCTACATATGGACCAGATACGCAGAATCTTTCAGGAATGGGGGACCCCGGACATAGACCTCTTTGCAAGTCCGTGGAATGCCAAACTTCCCCGGTTCTGTTCCAGAACTCAGTGTCAGGGAGCTCAGGCCCACGATGCCTTCCTCCTGCATTGGGGTCAGGAATTCCTCTATGCCTTTCCACCCATTCCTCTAATATCCAAGACTCTGTTCAAGCTCCAGAGGGATCACGGGACTATGATCCTCATAGCTCCCCGCTGGCCACGCCAGGTGTGGTTCCCTCTACTTCTGCATCTCTTCCAGGGATCCTCCCTGGACCTGGGAGCTGCGCCAGACCTTCTGTCTCAGGAGGAGGGGACTTTGTGGCACCCAAACCCCAAATCCCTACATCTCAGAGCTTGGTTACTGAAGGCCTAAGTCTTCAAGACTTTAATCTTTCTCAACCTGTGACAGATATCCTTCATGCCTCTAGGAAACCTTCCACGAGGCGTTCTTATGCTTTCAAATGGAAACGTTTTTCCATTTGGTGTGCTCAGCAGGGTCTTGACCCTCTAGCACTTCCTTTGAATTCCCTCTTGGACTATCTCCTGCATCTTTCAAATGCAGGCCTTAAGACAAATTCAGTAAGGGTCCATTTGAGTGCTATTGCAGCATCCTTAAAACCTATAAATGGACAACCTGTCTCCTCTCATCCTCTTGTTGCACGTTTCATGAGAGGCCTGACTCTAACTAAACCTCCCATCCGACCTCCTCCGGTAGCCTGGGATTTGAACCTAGTTCTAGGTCAGCTTATGAAGCCACCTTTTGAGCCTTTGGACTCTACCTCCTTCAAATTTCTTTCCTGGAAGGTTGTTTTCCTTATTGCAGTCACTTTGGCTCGCCGCATTAGTGAACTGCAGGCTTTAGTGGCTCATCCACCTTATACTAGGTTTCATCATGATAAGGTGGTCCTTAGGACGAATCCCCACTTTATGCCCAAAGTGGTCTCGCCTTTTCATCTTAATCAAGAGGTATATCTACCTGTCTTTTTTCCCGGCTCCTCATGCATCCAGTGCAGAGAGGAACCTTCATACTCTGGATTGTAAAAGAGCTCTTGCCTTTTACCTCAACAGGACTCAACCACATCGAAAGTCTTCCCAACTTTTCGTGGCTTTTGATCCTTCTCATTTGGGACTTCCAGTCACCAAGCGTACACTTTCCAATTGGATCGCTCAGTGTATTTCTTTTGCTTACCAGAGTAAGAACATTTCTCTGGAGGGCCATGTCACAGCTCACAATGTGAGAGCCATGGCCACTTCTATGGCTCATCTTCACTCTGTGTCCATAGATCAGATCTGTCGAGCAGCCACTTGGGCCTCGGTTCATACCTTCACAGCCCATTACTGCTTGGACAAGGACTCCCGCCGGGATGCCTTGTTTGGTCAGGCTGTCCTCAAACACCTGTTCCATACGTAAACAACTCCTGCCCACCTTCCCTGGATGGATGCCTGAGATCCATGCGAAGATGGTTTACCCTTGGAGGGGGATCTCCCAGGCATCTTAGCTAGGGAGTCCCCATATGTGATGACTTATTCCTGCTTGTTCCTGGAGATAGCACAGTTACTTACCTGTAACAGGTGATCTCTGGGAACAGCAGGAATTAGTCATCACAACCCACCCACCTCCCCTAGGAGTTGTATCTCTATCTATTTGTCTTCCTGTCCTCTCTCTCTATTGTCTCAGCTTTAAACTCGAACTGACGAGAGCTGGTCAGGAAGGCGGGAAGGCAGCGCGCATGTGCAGTGGGAGGCCCCAAAAGCTTTTAATCTGAAAAGCTGGGGAGCTTTCCCGCGCGGGCTCCGTCGGTACCGACGTACCCATATGTGATGACTAATTCCTGCTGTTCCCAGAGATCACCTGTTACAGGTAAGTAACTGTGCTTTATTTACATTCTCTTATATACCGCGCTATTCTGCATCAGTGCGGTTTACATTGAACAAACTGAAATTACATTGAACAGGGCATTATAACTTGGAGATAACTATTTTACAGGGAACATGGGCTATGGAGGGTTAAGTGGCTTGCCCAAGACCACAAGGAGCACCTGTGGGACTAGAAACCCCAGTCCTTCCGGCCCAAGGTTGCTGTCCTCTAGTGGGATTTGAACCCCTGACCTTCCGGCCTGAAGTACCTTGCCCCAACCACTAGGCCACTCCTCCACTCCACTCTATAGGTCCTTAGTAGCCTGTAGCTTGGAATCCCATGTGTGAGGACTGATTCCTGCTGTCCCTGGAGAACAGCTGTTACTGGTGAGTAACTACACTTTCAGAGCGCTATGCTCACCTCTCACATAGCTGCTTACCAGCTCTTCATGGGAATGTATATGCAAAACATTGTGTGCAGGATGCAGATGTTTGCAGCTACAATCCCTCAAGAGAAGGCTGAGCAACTCCGATAACTACTCATCAAGTGAAACGAGTGTGGAAAATACATGGTCCATGTGACCTAAGATATTTTCAAGATTTATTTAAGATTTTCTTTACCGTCTTTCTACAAGTCAAGGCGGTTTACATGGAACTTAGTGCAAAAACAGAAATTAATAACCAGTAGTGCACATTACATTGAACACAAGTAACATATTATAACATAATAAACATATGAGTGGAGGAGTGGCCTAGTGGTTGGGGCAAGGTACTTCGGGCTGGAAGGTCGGGGGTTCAAATCCCACTAGAGGACAGCAACCTTGGGCCGGAAGGACTGGGGTTTCTAGTCCCACAGGTGCTCCTTGTGGTCTTGGGCAAGCCACTTAACCCTCCATAGCCCATGTTCCCTGTAAAATAGTTCTCTGTGTGCTGTGCTTTCCTGTCTAATCAATGTGTTTATACCTCAAAAATTTCCTGTCATGATTTGACAATTTCCAATCTGTAATCAAACCGCTGCTGATCGCTGGAAGTAGCGGTATACAAATGTATACTAAATAAATAAAATAAATAAATAAATATTGTAGCATATGCTAGGAGGGCTAGCTAACTACATGTTGTACTGAACTAGGAAATAGGTGAGTGTATGAGTGAGGTGGTAATGTAGGAGCTATTCATTGTTTGGACTTGGTCCTAGTATTTGAGGAATAAGAATGTATTTAAGCTTTTGCAGAAGCCTTTCATGAGTTGTATGGCTCTTATTTGTAGTGGTAGAGAGTTCCATAGTGCTGGGGCACATAATGAGAAAGCCCTGCTGTTAGTCCTTTGCACATTGTTCTATCTTTTGGTGTTTCTAGTGTATTTATGTTGCTCTGTCTCCTGAGTCTACTGAAGCTGTGGGTAGCAATTAAGGATTCAAGGTTGACTGCTGTGAGTGTGACAATTTTGTGTGTTGATGATGGCCTTGTATTTGACCCTTTGTGATATAGGTAACCAGTGTAGCTGCTTGAGGAGTGGGGTGCTGTGTGACTGAGACTACCCACAAATCAGCTTTGCTGCCATGTTTTGTGTTAACTGCAGTGGATATAGTGAGTTCTTAGAGTAACATGATATGTCGAGTTGCAATAATCCAGCATGGGAGTGAGCACTGCTTGGCAGACTGTACGGAAATCTGAATGTGAAAGGAATGGGCATAAGTGCTTTATGGTCTATAGCTTGTAGTAAATTGCTTTGGTGGTGTATCTTATATGTGGAAGGAGATTGAGTTGGTTGAGTATTAACATCAAGGTATTTGATCTCTGTTTTGACTTTGATTGGGAGATTATTCATAGTGATTGTAAGTGGTGGGATGAAGTTCTGGTCTCTTGTAACATGGAGAATGTCCGTTTTGTCGTGTTTTTTTTTTTTTTTGAGGTGGTGTGCATGTAGCCATTTGGAGATTGTGATGAATCAGTTATTAAGCTTTGCATACTCAGGAGAGTTTGTGTTGAAAGGTGTGAATAACATGTCATCTGCATAAAGAAGGCATTCAGTCCCAAAGCTTTCGATCACCTCGGTTGTATGTATAGGTTAAAAAGGATAGAGGATAGCGATAATCCTTGCGGTACTCCCTGCCTAAGGGAGAAAGGTCACAGCAGATAAAAGTAGGACCCATCAAAGGTATGTGGTGTGGCCGGAAGCCATGTTACTGTGAGTCTAGAGGTGCATAATCATCTAGGTGGTCCTGAAGCTGTTTGAACAGCCTTTTCAGGAATTTTTGTGATGAAAGGTATACTGGATATTGGTCTCTAGGATGCTGGGCAGGAAGGATCCATGGTGGACTTCTTGAGGATGGGGCATATAGAGGATTGTTTGAGTTCAGGTAGAATGCTTCCTTGCTTTAGTAAGTCGTTGACAATGGTGTGTATGTAAGGTATGAGTTGTGCTCTTGCTAATTTGATCCATGCCACTGGGCAAGGGTCAAGTGGTGACACGGTGGTGTTTAGGGTTAATAGTATACTGTCTATCTGCTTTGTACTGATGGGATTGAAGGAGGTCCATTGATTCATCATGTCTTTCTGGTTGTTCAGCTGGGGGAGATTGATTTTGCTTTGGGTAGCATTACTGGTCTTGGCTTGCAAGTATTGTGCCATGTGGTGAGGGTTGAGGGTTTTGTTGTTTTGAGGTGGGGTTCTTTGTGAGAGATTTGGCTATATCAAAGGCTCTCTTGGTGGTTTGCTGCTTTGAGATTTATGTAATATTTATTTTTGGCTTTGTTGGTGATATCATTTTATTTGTTCAGCTCTTGCATATAGTGTGATTCTATCTGCTTGTCAAGGGTACGTCGCCATTTCTGTTTGAGTCAATGTAGGTTGCTTTTTAGCTCCTTCAGCTCTGTTGAAAATCATGGCGCTATCTTGCTGTGCTTGGTTGGTGAATTGTTGGGGTTTGTGCAACATCTGCTGTTGGGGTTTGTGCAACATCTGCTGTTGAATTCCATGTTTTTATCAGTGACTCTGTTCAGCTGCATTGTATTCTGTTGTGGTGAAACTCTTCAAATTAATTCTTGACTGTCCATTGATATGAATCTTCTCTTTGTGGTTATATCTTCTACTTTCTGTTTTGTGATGGTTTGGTGAGGTAATGTGATTTTGATCAGTTGGTGGTCTGACCAGGGGACCGAGTTTATTGATGTCTCTGGTGGATTTAAGCTGGGGTCAGCTGTAGTTGGGAAGAATAAGGATTCTTCCTCTGTGTGTGGAGTTATTGATGAGTTGAGAAAATTGTAAGCTGTCCATAGCTTCTATAAATGCTGTGGCTTGTAGTTTGTTCAGAGGCCAAGTTAAAATCTCCCAGTAAGATGAATGTGTTTTGCTTAGCGGAGTCGTTGCAGACTGTGTCCAGAATGGTGGATAGCTCATCGGGGTTGTGGGTAGGAGCCCTGTAGGCTAGACAGTATATTGTTTGAGATGGTGCGTAGTTCCAGGCTATGTAAAGATAGTATATCAACGTCAACAAAGTTAAGTTGTTTTTTGGTGAGGATACATACTCCACCACCCTTTCCAGCTATTCTGGGACATTTGTGGATGTTGTGTAGACGTGTTCAGTTGGTTTAAGAGGACAGTGTCCGTTTCTGTGAGCCATGTTTCTGTTATAAGCATTATGTCTATTTTGTTGTCCTGGATGAAGTCTTATTGTTTGTATTTTGTTGTGGGCCAATCTGGTGTTAAGGGCGCATCTGATTTCTGAGTTGCTTGTTGAAGAGTTTTGATGTATAGTAAACCAGTTTGTTGGATTTTGATGAGGTGGTTGTAATTGGTGGTTCTTGGGGATTACCAATGACTCCATTTGTTTGGCTGCTTTTAGATGTTGTGGGGTGTATATGATAGGTACCAAATTGTGGCTGTAAAAGATGGCATTGAGAGCTTCCTCTGTTGGTATTGGGGCCTGAAGACTCTTATGGCTCTGGGTTTCAGATCTGAGAGATGATATGCAGGGAGAGTCTTGCTGACATGTTGTGCTTTGTAGAGAATCTGTTCAAAGACAAGGTGCAGGAAGGTGCAACTTGTATAAAGCAGCAAAAGACCCTTAGGACCTTCCCTAGGCCCACTTCTGACCCATCCTCTCCTTTTCTTGAGGAGGTCCAAAGTGGAGGGCAAAGAGATCCTGATACACTTCTTCACAGACAAGACAGGGTTCTCACTCTTGTCCAAGACAGCAGAGAGCACAGAAGCACCAAGCAGCTTCTCAGCAAAACCAGAAATGGGATTTTGACTGCATCCCTGAGAACATAACCAGTGTATTTATATCTGTACCGGACAACCTTCCAGTAAAAGGGAGGCTGAAGTTTTATGTAAACTGCAAGTCTCTTATAACTTCGAATTAGTGGATGCTAAAAATCATCTGGCCAGGATACTGTCTTCATGTATTTGATGTTCCACCAAGAGCATCTAAGTTGAGCTCGCCACATCAGAAAATACTTACCAAGGAAGTCTCTTCCCTTTTAGAAGCTAATGCAATCAAGCCCGTTCCAACAGGGGAAAGAACAGTAATTCTAGTCCAAGTATTTTCTTATGATAGATAGAATCCCCTGTAACTTCCTTTCTCCAGGAACAAGCAGTAAGTCAGTCCTCACATATGGGTGATGTCGGCGCCGACGGAGCTCTCGTGCGGAGCAATTCCCCAGCTTTCAAAGAAAGCCTTTGGGACTGCATTACGCATACGCGGTCCCCTTCCCGCCCAAGGGTGCCATCTTGCTCAGTCTCCCTTTTTCTGTGGAGCCCAACGGACGTTGTCCCTAATTCCTTGCGGAAAAAGTGCGTCAAAACTTAGAAGAATTTTTGCTCTTTGACCGGTTCGACGCCGGTTCCCCTTCCCGCCTGCGGCTCGGTACACCGGTATTGAGTCCAGTCAATTTTTTGTGTTTTTGTCCTTAGGGACTAGCGTCCGTGCTCTTTTTTTTAATTTTCACTGGCAGCCCGGTCCTTCGACCTTGCAGGGGCCCTTTTTCCCCCCGATGGTTGCCAGCGGGTTTAAAAAGTGTGATCGGTGTAAGAAGTTAATGTCCCTCACCGACACACATGACTGCTGTCTCTGATGCCTCGGGCCCGACCATGACCTGAAGGTCTGTGGCTCGTGTGGGAAGATGTCCTCTAAGGTACTCCAAAGTAGGCAGCTGCAGCGTGTGAGGATTTTCTCGGAGTCCGCATCCCCCCCCCCCTCGGATTCGGACCTCATCAGAAGCCTCGATGTCTTGGGAGCTGTCTGAACCCGAGCACCGTCGGGGGTCTTCTGAACAGCGGTCTCCCTCCCGGGAACGCCGGAGGAAGAAGCCCATGAGGGCGGCGTTGTTGGATGCCTCTGATCGCCCTGGCTCCTTGAAGGCCAGGTCGTGGAGTCCTGATCGCCGCCCCGGGTCCTCGGAGTCGGAGCGGCCTGCGAAGATACCTCGCACGGAGCCGGATTCACCGAGGCGGGTAAGGGCTGTTGTCCTCGTGGATTTCCCCTTCGGGGGAGCTGGCGTCGGGCCCGAGCCGGAGGCTTCTGAGCTTGGTCTCAGGATGACGGCCCTGGAGCGCAGCATGTCTGCCTTCATGGAGCAGCAGCGGGCGCTGATAGCCGGTCTCACTGGTCCATCTGCCCTGACCACCGGGACCTCAACGTCCAAGTCGACCCAGGAGGCCGAGCCGATCCTCAAGACTCTTTGGACTCAAGTTGATCCTCGGCCAAGGTCTTCCTCGACCTCCCACTCGGGACCGAGGTTGTCGACGCCGGTGCTCTCGGCGTCGGGGCCGAAGCCCTCACGGCCGGAGCCCCTCGATTCCTCCTCAGAGGGATCGGCATGGGAGACGGACGATGAGTCGTCCCCGGACACCCATCGGACCCGGTATGTCCCATCAGACTCACCGGGTTCGGAGCCTCGGAGAAGCTCGAAGTTCATATCTCGAGCGGCCTATGATGGCTTCGAGGCTTCGGCCTGAGTAGCCGCGGCCGCATCGGTGCACGCCGCCAGGCCTGGCTAATGTCATCGGATCTGGAGCCATGGGTTCAGGACAAGTTGGTCGATGTCCCTTGCCGAGGTGACAACCTCTTTGGCAAACCCATGACTGAGAAGGCTGCCGAGCTAGAGTCCAAATACTTGACCCGGACAAGACTCTCAAAGAAGACTTCTGCCCCTTCTAAGAAGAAGGGCTCGGGTAAAAAGCCCTTTTTCCCGAGGAAGGGTACTGCTTACTGCAACTACCCCACTTAGCAGGCCACCCCAGCTCCCCAACAGGGGCAGCAGTCCAAGGGACAGGGGCATGGCCTGTGTAAGCAGAAGGCCCCCAGGCCCTGGCTCCTACCCAGCCAGGAGGGGTTTTTTGACTCCCAATGCATAGTCTCTTTTCCGCCAGTGGTAAGGCCATACAGGCTAACCCTGTACGCTCACAGGTGGCCAGCCATCACCTCGGATATCTGGGTCCTGCAAATGATCCAAAGGGGTTATTTGCTTCACTTCAGGCAGATACCTCCTTCTTTCCAGGAGAGCCTCTCAGACCCCCTCTTCACAGGGACCTCCTCTTGCAGGAGTTGGAAGGTCTTCTAGAGGATCAGGCAATGGAACCGGTGCCCCACCACTTGCAGGGCAAGGGCTTCTACTCCAGGTATTTTCTCATACCAAAGAGAACAGGAGGCTTCCAACCCATCCTCAACCTAAGAAACTTAAACAAGTTCCTGGTGAGGGAAACGTTCAAGATGCTTTCTCTTGGAATCCACCAGGGAGATTGGCAATGCTCCTTAGACCTGAAGGATGCCTATACACACAACCTCATACATCCAGACCACAGACAATATCTGAGATTTGTAGTGGGAGGAAAACATTTCCAATACAGGGTTCTACCCTTTGGCCTGGCCTCTGCTCCCAGAGTGTTTACAAAATGCCTGGCCATAGTGGTGGCCTTCCTCAGAAGTCAAGGAATTTTTGTCTTCCCTTACCTGGACGACTGGCTCATCAGAGGCCAGTCGCCTCAGCAGACCCAACAGGCCACTTCTTGCACTATCAACCTGTTGCAACGTCTAGGCTTCGTCATAAACCACGCAAAGTCTACTTTGCTCCCCACTCAAAACTTAGAGTTCAAAGGAGCAAGATTGGACACCCTTCAGGCGAAGGCTTACCTGCCGGAGGACAGGGCACAGAGGCTGCTAGCACTGATAGAACAGTTCAGGCTCAGGTCTCAGTGAGACACTACTTATGCCTCCTGGGCCACATGACCTCCACGGTGCATGTGACCCCAAATGCCCGTCTCCACATGAGAACAGCTCAGTGGTGCCTCAAGGATCAGTGGACACAAGCCACCGGCAGCCTCAGAGACAGGATAACAGTATCCAGATGACTGGTGAAGTCATTGCAGTGGTGGAGTCAGCCACCCAATCTGCTCGGAGTGTCTTTTGATTCCCTTGCACAAGAGTGCTAAAGACAGATGCCTCCTTGCTGGGCTGGGGAGCCCATTGACAAGGATCATGCACTCAGGGGTTATGGTCTCCTCAGGAGTCTGCACATCAAATCAACCTATTAGAGCTGTGGGCGATTCACCTAGCTCTTCAAGCCTTTTGTCATGTCCTCTCACATCAGTCTGTATTGATACAGATGGACAACCAGGTAGCAATGTTCTACGTGAACAAGCAGGGAGGTATGGGGTCTCGTATCCTATGTCAGGAGACACTGGACCCTCTGCTCCTTTTGCCATCAGGCAGGTTATGTCTCTCAAAGCAGTGTACCTGTCTGGTCAGGAGAACTGCCTAGCAGACAAACTAAGTAGGATTCTCTGACCTCATAAATGGCAACTGGATCCGGTGGTGGCCCAGTGGATTTTCCACCGCTGGGGACATCCGTCCATAGATCTATTTGCCAGTCCGCAAAATCACCAGCTGCCCAGATTTTGCTCCAGACAGTCACATCCCCTGAGGGTGGCTGCAGATGCTTTCCTGATCTCCTGGTCAGGGGGCCTCATGTATGCGTTTCCTCCCACGCCTCTGGTGGCCTGGACTCTGTTCAAAATCCTTCAAGACAAGGCCTCCGTCATTTTGGTAGCCTCCAGATGGCCAAGACAGCCTTGGTTTCCGCTTCTTCTCCAGCTGGCAGTGGAAACCCCACTTCCACTGGGGACGCAGCCCGACCTCCTTTCACAGGCGCAGGGCTCTCTTGCACCCCAACCTCAGGGCCCTCAACCTGATGGCATGGCTGCTGAAAGGGTAGTGCTGGCTCCTCTCTTCCTACCTCAGAATGTAGAAGATGTGTTATTGGCCTCCAGGAGGCAGTCCACTAGGAAATCCTATGCTTTCAAGTGGCGTAGATTTGAGGTGTGGTTTAATCAGCACAATGAAAACCCTTTCTCTTGCCTTGTACCAGTGGTGTTGCAGTATCTGCTTCACCTCTCAGAATTAGGTCTCAAGTCTAACTCTGTCAGGGTGCACCTGAGTGCGTTTGTCAGCAAACCACTTGCCAGTGGAGGGGCAACCTCTTTCGGCTCATCCCCTGGTGTCCAGATTCCTCAGAGGTCTGCTTCTGCTGAAACCCCCAGTTCGTCCTCCGGCAACTGAGTGGGATTTAAATGTTGTCTTTCAGCAGCTTACTCGTCCACCTTTTGAGCCGGCTTCCTCTTGCCATCTGCGCTTCCTCTTGCCATCTGCGCTTCCTCTTGCCATCTGCGCTTCCTGGTGGCACTCACATCAGGCAGACGTATGTGAGCTGCAAGCTCTCGTAACTGATAAACCATACACAAGGTTTTATAGGAATAGGGTAGCCCTCCGCACTCACCCGAAGTTCCTTCCAAAGATCGTCTCTTCTTTCCACCTCAACCAGGAGGTGATTCTTCCGACCTTCTTTCCCAGGCCACATTCCACCCGGGCAGAGGCAGTCCTACATACCCTGGATTGTAAGAGAGCGTTGTCCTTCTACCTGGAGCGTACGAAGGGACATCGAAGGGCTACTCGGCGTCTCATATTTATTTTATTTATTTATTTCAATTTCTTATATACCGCACTATTCAGAATCAGCGCAGTTTACAGAGAACATAAAAGACCAGAACAACAGGCTGTTCGGTATTACATATAACAGGAGTATCAACTTGGAAAACATGGGAGAACTATATACATAGAATATATAATCTGTTAAATCGATAACATGATAGAACTATTTACACAAGTTTGTGGTGTGACTATTATATTGCACTTCATACAGGGTAGTACTTGATAAATAGGTTGAATTTAAGGGCCTTTCTGAACTGGGCTAGGTCGGTTATGGCACGGATGTCAGGTAGTAGGGAGTTCCATCATTTTGGGGCGCAGAGCATGAAAGCTCTGTTTGCTGTTGATCGGCTGCATGTTATGGCTTTTGGCATTATTAGAGTGTTTAGCGCTATTTGTCTTCTAGATCTGGTTGGTGGTACAGTTTGTATGAGCTCAGTAAGTGAGTTGGCTGATAGACCATGGATGGCCTTGTATGTGAGAATCAAAGTTTTGAACATAAGCCTGCCTTGTATCGGGAGCCAATGGAGCTTCTTGAGGATAGGTGTAACATGATCACTCCTGGACGCTCCTTGTAGAACCCTTACAGCAGAATTCATAGCAAGCTGTAAAGAACTCAGGGTGAATTGTGGGAGTCCTTGTAGAATAGAATTGGCGAAATCGAAATGCGGTAAGATGAGTGCTTGGTAGATGGTTCTGAGGTCCTCTGGGTCCAGTAAGGAACTTTTTGGCATGTAATCATGTATAAATTGTATATATTGGGCCCCTCCCACGCTATCGCAATCAAATGTATACCCAGATCTGCGTGCCCTAATCAAATGTATATTGTATCCAACTGATTCTCCGTGTTATATAAATCATTGACTAATCAAAAATGTAAATCTGAAAGATCTCGCTGTATTGTACGATACATTACACAGGTACACTAAAAAAATTTTTTTTTAAACTGCCTCTAATGTTTCGATTGATTTTTACGTTTTTTGGTGCGCTGAATCCAAATCTGGTAACCAATTTGCTCCATCACGTACAGATTTTTTGCTACATTGGGTTAGCAGTTTGAGGTGAACGTTTCAGATTGAGTGCGATCGAGAGAAAAGTTTCTTGGATGAATTCTTTATACTAATTGTTTAGTAGTTATTCAAATAAGAATAAAGAAAATTGTAACAAGGCAGCACATAAGAATAGAGTAATGTCAACAAAACACACTGTGATGGTAGCAAAATTGTCTGCACTTAAAACAGCCACATACATGTGCACAAACATTGAGCATATAAGAGCGAGGTTAGACACAAAGCAAAGCAAAGAAATGTGCAAAAAATGTTGTACAGGTATGTATGTAAGAATAGAAAACGCAAACCGCACCATTGCAATACATGAAGACAAACACCCGATGGTGTGAAAATAAAATTCTAATAAATGAGATCCGACACTGTGGTAATAACTAGCAAATTTTTATTTCAAAGTTTTTAGTAAAAACACGATATTTGTCAACACAGTTTAGATTTTAAAGTCATTCTTGGGTCAATCAATCTCCTGGTGGGCCCCTTTCTTCTTCCCCCGAATGCTTCTCTTGGTGCGCTGCTTGGCGTATTTTTCATCTGGGGTTTCCCGCAGCAGCAACCTGCAGAAATCAGCCATCATAGTGGTGTTCCATCTTCCTTGGTACCTTCTCTCTGCGTCCTTGATGTCCTGGTGAAACCTTTCACCTTGTTCTTCACTGTACGCCCCCAAGTTATCGGGAAAGTAGTTCACATGGGAGTGCAAGAAATGGACTTTCAGGCTCATGTTACAGCCTTGTTCTTTGAAGGCATTGAGCATCCTGGCAACAATATCCTTATAGTTCTCATCCCGCCTGTTCCCCAAGAATTTGAGAACAACATCCTTGAAGGAATCCCAGGCTTCTTTTTCCTTCTCAGATATCGTTTCAGCGAATGCTCCATCTGAAATGAGTTTCCTTATATCAGGGCCAACAAACACTCCTTCCTTTAGCTTTGCTTCAGAAAGTCGGGGGAACTTTGAGCAAAGGTACCGAAAGCACTCACCATCTTTTGGAAGGGACTTGATGAATTGCTTAATGAGACCCAACTTAATGTGGAGAGGTGGTAATAGAATTTTATCACGAGGTACCAAGCTCTCATGAAGAACATTTTTCTCACCGGGTCTCAAATACTCCCGAATTGGCCAGTCTTTTTTCCCCCAGTGTAGGTCGCGGGCCCGGCTATCCCACAAGCAAAGGAAGCAGGGATATTTGGTGAAACCGGATTGCTGCCCTAATAGCATGGATAGAATTTTAAAGTCTCCACAAATCATCCACTTATGCTCATCATAACGAATCTTCTGAAGAATCAGGGCCAAATTCTTATATTTTTCTTGGAGAATAACAGAGTGAGCAATAGGAACTGAAGCGAATGTGTTGCCATTATGAAGAAGAACACCTTTTATGCTGTCTTTTGACGAATCAATGAACAGCCGCCATTCAGCAGGATCATACTTGAGTTTAAACTTTTCCATCACTCCGTATATATCGTTGCAAAATACCAAATCTTCCTCTTTGCTGAAATACTTCAAAAATTGTGTCTCGCGGTTGCGGTACCAATAAAAAGTTGTTCCTGGTGACAATAGATTTTTCTGTTTAAGCCGAGAACCTAGCAGTTGGGCAGCATCTTTTGGGAGTCCTAAATCCCGGACTAAATCATTCAATTCAGCTTGAGAGAAAAGTTCAGGTTTCGGATCTGGTTCAGTTTCAAACTCGGAAGTACTGGACTCATCGGGAAAAGCCATCTGATGAGTCTCATCATGATCAGAACAGTCCACACAAATATGATCCAAAGATTTTGGTGGTTCAGGCACAGGTACTTCGTTGCTATGAGGCATAGGCCTAATTGCTGAGGGAAGGTTGGGGTAACTTATTACGTTCTTATTTTTTAAGTTGTATCCCTTCACAATGCAAGAGCAAAAATAGCAGTCACTGCTGTGGTCTCTTTGTTCACGCCACATCATAGGTATTCTGAAACGAAATGCTTGTTTTTTACCTTTCATCCATAAGCGTAGATCTTCCTCACATGTCTTGCACACTTTGTGAGGAGCCCACGGTTTGTCTTGATCGCCTAACTTCAAACCGAAATAGGCGAAATATACTTTTTTAATAAATGCAGAAATGTTCCTCTGCCGCTTTTTCACGGTATATTCCCCACAAATAAAACAAAAACTGTCCGGAGAGTTGACGCAACCTCTGGCTCTGTGAGCCATCACAAATACACAGCACTGCAAACTACAACTGTAGTGAACCACTTCGGAATAAAGCTGGATTACGACTGAGCAAACAAAAGGTAATAATGAACTTGCAAGAAACTGAAATTTGACAGGAACGTTCATGTCGCAACCACCGTGTTTGAGCGAGCAGCGAACGAGGCGAGGCGAACAGGAAAGAACATGCGCCAGCGCGAGTACTGGATTTAGCCCCCCGCCTCCCAATTGTCCTGTTAATGTATAAAATGAATACAAAACACTCTAAAATATCATGAGGGAGTGTTTCTAGTTAGTTAACCATTACAACCTCTATTTTGGGCCAAGAAAATAAACTGCAGTCGGCTAAAAAGAAATTATGTGAACATTCCTTATATGGGTAAGAAATCTAATTTTGCAAGAAAACGTGACGTGATGGAACATTTTGGCTATTTTTCCTGGATTCAGCACCCCAAAATCTATAGGAATCAGTTGCAAAACTGGAGGCAGTTTTTTGGTAGTGTACCTGTGTTATGATTCTGTAAAGTAAACCGCTGCTGATCGTAGGAAGCAGCGGTATACAAATGTTTACTAAATAAATAAAATAAATAAATAAGTAAGTGCCTGAGTGTGCGTATCTTGAAGTATACAGCTTTTACAATATTATTTACGTGTGATTTCATATCGAGACGGTGGTCCAGCGTGACTCCGAGGTATCTTATTGTTTCCTTAGTGCATAGATCAGCTCCCTTAACACGTATATGTGATGGTGGAATGAAGTTGGGGTCTCTTGTGATAAAGAGAACCTCGGTTTTCTTGTGCTGGATGCGGAGGTTCTGTGAGAGGAGCCACTCTGAGACTGCGTTGAAGCAATTTATTATAGGCAATAAATCTGTTTGCATTGTGGAAAATGGCATGTAAAGTAGGATATCATCTGCATATATCATACTTTTCACATTGAATGATCTCTTGATATTGCAGAAAGGCTGCATATATATGTTAAACATGAGAGATGAGAGGACCCTTGCGGAACGCCTTGTTTTTGATGGAAGAGATTAGATTCTCCTGTAAACTGGGGTTACCTGTTTCCAAGCGTATGCTGTCCACCTGGGTGGCAGACTGCATTGCCTGGACTTACAAGGTGGCCGACCTCCCGTTGCAGGGTCGAGTCACTGCCCACCCTGTCAGGGCTAAGGCCGCATCAGTGGCTCACTTCTGCTCTGTTCCATTTGCAGATATCTGCCGGGCCGTAACTTGGTCTTCAAGCCAGACTTTTGCAGGCCATCACTGCCCGGATAGGGAGTCCCGACGGGACAGTGCTTTTGGCCAGGCGGTTCTCCATAACCTATTTGAGGTTTAGGCAACTCCAACCCTCCGACCCTTTGGTGTCAGGCTACCGGGGGGTGTTGCTTTTTCGGCTGAATTCCTATTGCAGCTGCTGCGGCTCATCTAGAGGGAGCCATTTTTCAGCTATGGGTTCTCGGTAGCCTATAGCTAGGGAGTCCCATATGTGAGAACTGACTTCCTGCTTGTTCCTGGAGAAAACATAGTTTCTCACCTGTAACAGGTGTTCTCCAGGGACAGCAGGAATCGGTCCTCACAACCCTCCCTCTTCCCCTGGAGTTGCAGTCCTATTGGTTTTTATTCATTTTGCAGTCTTTAGCTATGTCATTTGACTGAGCAAGATGGCACCCTTGGATGGGAAGGGGACTGCGCATGCGCGATGCAATCCCAAAGGCTTTCTTTGAAAGCTGGGGAATTGCTCCGCACGAGGGCTCCGTCAGTGCCGACGTCACCCATATATGAGGACTGATTCTTGCTGTCTCTGGAGAACACGCTTAATCATAGACCTAAGGGCCCTGAACAAGCATCTAGATTTTTGTGGCATGGTATGTAGTCTTCTGGAGGTGGGGGTACTTTTTAGAAGTGGGGTAGTTATGGAGGCAAGGGAGAGTGTAGAGAAGAGGAGAAGCAGTTTGAAAGGAGAAATTTCCTAACTGCTGTGTTTCATTTTATTTTGTTTGTTACTCTCCGAATACAAACTTCGAAGTGAGTTGTAGTAAGCTCAGAATTGGCAGAGGGAAGTAAACCACTAGGACTGGAGTACATATTATTAACAAACAGTACTTAGTACTTATTCTTCACATCATAAAATAAACTTTTAAAATATCTTAAAACAAGTGTTTTTATGGAGTTTTTAATAAATATTTCCAATTAAAAGTGGCAAAGAATTCCAGGCCTGAGGACCAGCAACTGATAATGGTTTTCTCAACCACTTGTAATAGTAGTAGAAAGAAACGGCAAATCCTGCTGGCATGATCAGAATGAAGGGAAAGGCATATATGGCTAAATCCTTGTGATCAATTCTGCCTTTGTATCTCCATTCGAGATTCTATAAATCAACCACAAGTGATTTAACTGAAAGCCAGTGCAAGTTTTATATATTCTCTCAAAGATGCGATCCATTTTATGTAAACTATAAATTACCCGAACAGCTGAATTTTGTAGCATATTTGGAAGAACAAGATAAAGAATATTACAATAATCTACATATGACAACACCATCTGTTTCTAAGTTTACATGCTGCAGAACATAGAACTGCTTCTCCCATAGAAATGCTTTGGGACAGTTTTTGGGCGGGCTTATTTCTCTAGCAGCTCCAGTTTGGTCTGGCCTATTTTTAATTTTGATCACTGTCTCCATAAGTTTTCCTCCATTGCCACATTTGGTCCCATTTCATTAAATTTTAGGAGGGTTATTTTGCTCACTGAAAATCTCGAGCCCTTAAGTATAATTCTTTCTAACTTTACATATGATTGGAAAGAATAAAAATAAATAACACTAATCATAAAATCTACAGTATTTCTCAGCTCAGCAGCTCTGAAATTGTAGTAATCTCGGCTCAGCAGCTTGGACTGCTTTTTAGCAAAAGTTTGTCCTCCAGCTGTCCCGGTTGACATGGTGCAAGCAGTATTCCGTCTGAGAGTTGCCTCCAGCATGCAGCACTGTGACATCAGAGGGATGGATTCCCCACCCCCTCAGCACTGTGACATCACAGAGGGATGGATCTCCCCCAAGCACTGTGACATCAGAGGTTTGCTCTTCCCCACTATTTGTATTCATACCAGCCTCCCTGTTGTCTGCTCCTTTTGATGAAATATAAGTCAGTTCTTACAAGGCTCTCTAAGATAATCTATTGTGCTCTCTGTGGATGTCTCTTCAATGTAGCACTGTTCATATAGTTTCTGGTATAAAACAATTTTGCACCATGACAGTGAGACACATCGGTGACGGAGAACTGAGCCACAGGGTTTGCTGTGATGAGCAGTGCTTTGTATCCCTTGCACAGAAGTTGTTGGCTGCACCCTTCCTCGCACATAAGACAGCACATCTGTAATCTGCTCTGGGTTTGTCTTTCCTTCTGAAGTACAGAACAGGAGCTGTGTGGCTGGGGTCCTGCTGAGTTCTTAGTCTGCTGTGACCCAGTGGGTGAATCTACAGGGCTCTGCGTAACTCTTTAATGTGCTGCAATGTGAGGGGGCCTTTTCCCAAGGTTTGCTTTCTCTCCACCCTTTGCCAGACAATGCACTTTCTTATCTCTGCTGCAGGCTGAGGCATTTGACATTTTGCCAGCAATAGTTGCTCTGTTGCTTATCTCCTCAGCTGAGCCTTGTGTTTATTTGTTCCTTAGCAGAGGGCGCCAAGAATAGAAATAGAGAAAAATGGTTCACTTCCTACAATCCTGGCCTGGTCTTCATATGGTGCCCTAGCATAGTAAGCCACCGCCCAGTCTCCAGATTGTCTGAGAGCTTCGGCTCCATCAGCATGCTCTTTCTCCCTGTGCCATAGCATACTAACCTAGGGTTGCTTGCTAGTGACACATTTGCCTGTCCTGAGTTTACCCCGTTGTATGCAGGGAATTATAGTTCTGATTCCCCTATTACATTCCCAAAGAAAAGCAAGACATGCCTGTACATGCAGTGGGGTAAAACCATGACTGGATTAACCTGTTAAGGTTGTCAGCTGGCTTCAGATTTGTCCAGTCTTGCCCCCAATTTCAGGAGAACAGCATCTCCCTGCCCTCTTTCACTGCAGTGCTCTAGTAGTTGGTATGGAAGGGCAGACTGGATAGGCCATGTCTTTCTGCTTTCATGTTTCTATATATCCCATCTCAATAGAGCCTTTGAGAGCTCCGAGACTACTTAGTATCTGTGTCCTCTACCTCTCCCCATCCTCTCTCCCTCTTAGAAGAGTTTGTACCATATTGTTCAGAAAGGATAGTGGGGTTCTGATGGATTTGGAGTTTAGACTTGGCCTTTGGAGTGGGAATTTTTTCTGTAAGGTCTAATGTGGCTTTATTTTTTTTTTCTCCCAGGTTTATGGGTGTATGCGTCCATCAGGGGCAGCTCCACGCATTGACAGAGGTAAGAGAACATTCTGTATTTTACCTTTTAATCTACATCTCCTTCCCTGAGTTCTGCCTGGGGGGGGGGATGTGCATGTTCACGGCTTTGTTTACATGTATTTATCAGTGGGTGAGTCTGTGCTTAGTTGGGGGCATGAGCATAACTTATGCTGTTCTGCATCCCTGTGGGACTGGTGGAAATCGGTCTGCTAAGTTCGGGTTACGGCAGGCTCGTCTACCATGTGGATAGAGGATTCTGCCTACATCACAGCTCATCTTACTGGCAAACTTTAAGCTTTGTTTTTATGGGAAGAGCTGAGATGCAGTGATGAGAATGCCAGGTGGATCTGTCGGTACACGCGAGTCCATTTCCATGCTCCGTCTTGGACAGCTTGACCTTGGAGGAGTCATAGTGTGTGATCTTGGTGCAGGTTGCAGTGCAGCTTTAATGGACGGGACCTTCAGAATGCACAGTGCGAGCACACAGCTCTCACTTGTCCTCACAGGTATGATCTCAGGGATATCGTGGTTATTCCCATTCAAGGATTGGGGCATGCTTAGATGAGGGTAGGGCAGAGAGCAGGCTCTGATGTGCAGAGTATGTCCTGGGATATCGTGGCCCTTGAGTTTTAATTTTTTAAAGATGGTGAACTGCTATGTTTTGTATGTAGGGGCCAAGAGCATCACAACCCCATCCCCCCCCCTTTCAAAACCTTGAGCCTTCACCTTATATATAAGTCTCACAAGTAGTAATGCAGAAACCAGAACTAATGGCAGCACTGCTTAGGTAATGAACCTTTGATAGTTACTTTTCTTCCACCATCACTGCTTTTCCCTGCTTTCATGTTCACTCTCTGGGTCCAGGGCTCTCGTTTCCTATTCTTGACTGTGGATTCTGCTTCTGCCCATCCACCTTTCCCTATCCTCCTGTAGCTCCTCTTTGCAGCACACTACCCGTCTCTTCCTTTGTTTCTGGAAAAGTACTTCAGATATTGCAGAGCGTAAAACTCTCTGGGTAAATGTGTGTAATTGAGGCTGTACTTGGCGCCTCTTTGACTGTTCATTATTCAGAGTTGTGGTTTATATTGTCAGCAGAGCCACTGAGGCTGCTCCAGCTAAATTCAGGAGACTTTATTCTGAACACAATGCTGATGCTCATAGAGGTTACTTCTGTGTAATTGTGGCTGTTTCTTTGTTGAGCTGTTTGTGGTTTTTTCCCCTGAACCATATAATGAGCTGAGGGATGTGGTTATCCTCCCTTTGTAAGCAGTAAATGAAGATCTCTCTGATTCACTGTTTTCTCCCTGGGATTGTGAAACTCAGAATTGGCAGAGGGAAGTAAACCACTAGGACTGGAGTACTTGAGGAGGAGCTAAGGCATACAGAGATTGTCACCTCTAGTTCTCCAGGACCAAGCAGGAAGTCAGCCCTCACATATGGGTGACGTCGGCGCCGACGGAGCCCTCGTGCGGAGCATTTCCCCAGCTTTCACAGAAAGCCTTTGGGAATTTCAGCGCGCATGCGCGGTCCTCTTCCCACCCAAGGGTGCCATCTTGCTCAGTCTTCTTTTTTCTGCGGAGCCCGACGGACGTAGTTCGTTTTTCCCCGAGGGAAAAGTTGATTTTCTCTATTTTTTCTATTTTTTTTTCTCCGGTTCGACGCCGGATCCTTTTCCCGCTCGGACCGATACGCCAGTATCGAGTCCTCTCTCTTTTTTCGGTTTTTGTCCTTTGTGACTGGCGTTCGCGCCTTTTTTCCTTTTTCCCTGGCAGACCGGTCTTTTGACCTAGCAGGGGCCCTTTTTCCCCCCCGATGGCTACCAGCGGGTTTAAGAAATGTGATCGGTGTAAGAAACTTATGTCTCTTACCGACACACATGACTGCTGCCTCCATTGCCTCGGACCCGATGACCATGACCCGATGATCTGTGGTCCGTGTGGCAAAATGTCCTCAAAGGCCTTAAGGAGTCGGCAGCACCAGAGGGATAGAATTTTTTCTGACTCCGCGTCCGGCTGGGCCCGGACCTCGTCAGAGGCCTCGATGTCTCGGGACTCCGGCCCCGAGCAGTGTCGGGGTTCCTCTGAGCGGGGGTCTCCTTCACGGGAACATCGCAGGAAGAAGAAATCCGCGAGGGCGGCATCGGTGGACGCTCCTGGTTCCTCGAGGGCCAGGTCACATAGCCCCGATAGTCGTCCCGGGTCTTCGGAGTCGGAGAGGCCTGCGAAGCATCATCGTGTCGAGATGGAGTCTCCTAGACACGTAAGTGCTGTTGTCCTCGTTGACTTTCCTCCGAGGGAGCCGACGTCGGACCCGACGCCGTCGGGGCCCGAGTCGGGGGCTGCTGGGTCTCCTGAGCTCGGACTCAGGTTGACGGCCTTGGAGAGCAGCTTCGCTGCCTTCATGGAACAGCAGCGGGCATTGATCGCCGGTCTCACAGAGGTCGAGGCCGACACCCTCGGTGTCGGGGCGGAGGGCATCGGTGCCCGCCCGACCGGAGCCGCTCGATTCCTCCTCCGAGGAGTCGGGCTGGGAAACGGAGGACGAAGAGTCACCTGACACCCATCGGACTCGGTGTGTCCCCTCGGACTCACCCGAGTCCGAACCTCGGAGACGGTCCCCATCGGAGGATACCCGGTTCTCGGACTTCGTGCGGGATATGGCCAAGGCCTTGGCCTTCCCCGCGGATCCCGAGGAGGAGCCTCGAGCCGAGGAGCTCGAGGCCCTCCAGTATGACTCTTCCCCGAAGGAGGCCTTTACTGTACCGGTTCCTCCGCTGCTGGAGCGGCTAGTCTTCCGCATGTGGGAGACCCCGGCTTCAATGCCGGTGTTAAGCAAGGGGGTCGATTCCATTTATCGAGTCCGCAAGAGCCCCGGGTTCCAAAAGGCACAATTACCGCACCACTCCATGGTTGTGGAATCGGCCATCCATTGACTGAAAAGTCAGAAGATGCACTCCTCGGTGCCTCCCGGTCGGGAGGCTCAGAACCTGGATGCCCTCAGTAAGAAGTGCTTCCAGGGCTCTATGCTTGCTTGCCGTGTCCAGACTTACCAGCTCTACATGGGCATGTACCTCCGAGACCTGGCTAAGGAAATTGCCGGGTTCTCTGCTGGTCTCTCCGAGGAACCTTTGCAGAGGTTCCAGGCCTTGTCCACCGGTATTCGAGAGTGCTCGAAGTTTATCTCTTGAGCAGCCTACGATGGCTTCGAGGCTTCGGCCCAAGTAGCTGGGGCCGGCATCGGTGCCCGCCGACAGGCTTGGCTACAGTCATCCGACCTCGAGCCATGGGTCCAGGACAAGTTGGTCGATGTCCCCTGCCGGGGTGAAAACCTCTTTGGCAAGCCCATGGCTGAAAAGGCTGCAGAACACGAGACCGAGACTCTGACCCGGACTAGGCTTTCCAGGAAAACCTCTGCCCCTTCTCAGAAAAAGAAGGGCTCGGGAAAAAAGACCTTTTACCCGAGGAAGTCATCGGCCTACAAACAGTACCCTCATTATCAGGCCTCTGCAGCTCCCTAACAGGGTCAGCAGGCCAAGGGGCAGGGTCAAGGGCCCCGTAGGCCAAAGACCCCCAAGCCACCAACACCGGCCCCTGCTCAGCAGGGTGGGACTTTTTGACTCAAACAGCATAGCCTCTTCTCAGCTGGCTTCTCTCAGCACAGGAGGCCGGCTGGCCCACTTTGCCCACAGGTGGTCAGTCGTCACATCAGATACCTGGGTTCTTCATATAGTCCAAAGGGGCTATCTTCTCCATTTTCACCAGGTACCTCCCTCCTATTTTCCAGGGGAGCCTCCAAGACTCCCTCTGCACAGGGTCCTACTCCTTCAGGAGTTGACAGGTCTACTAAAGGATCAGGCTGTGGAATCGGTGCCCCAACACCTGAGGGGTCAAGGCTTTTATTCCAGGTACTTTCTGGTACTAAAAAGAACAGGAGGCCTCAGACCCATCCTAGACTTGCGAAATCTCAACAAGTTCCTACAGAGGGAAAAGTTCAAGATGCTTACCCTTGGAATCCTGCTGCCCTACCTCCAGCAGGGAGACTGGCTATGCTCCTTGAATCTAAAGGATGCGTATACTCACATCCTTATCCATCCCGACCACAGACAATATCTCAGGTTTGTTGTAGGAGGAAACCACTATCAGTACAGAGTGCTTCCCTTTGGCCTCTCCTCCGCTCCCAGGGTGTTCACCAAGTGCCTGGCAGTGGTGGCGGCCTACCTGAGGCTTCAGGGTCTCTTTGTGTTTCCGTACCTGGACGACTGGCTCATAAGGGGCCAATCTTCCCAGGAGGCCAACCAGGCCACCCTTCGCACTGTGGCTCTGCTTCAGCACTTGGGGTTTGTCATAAACTTCGCAAAGTCCACTTTGCTCCCGTCCCAGAACTTAGAGTTCATAGGGGCCAGACTAGACATTCTTCAAGCAAAGGCTTTTCTGCCTCTGGACAGGGCCCACAGGCTAATGGATCTGGCCAGCCAGTTTCACAGCAATTCCCTGGTCTCTGCCAGGCAATTCCTGAGACTACTCGACCATATGGCTTCTACGGTTCATGTCACCCCCAATGCCCGCCTGCACATGCGACCTGCTCAATGGAGCCTTCGCACTCTGTGGCATCAAGCCTCCGGGGGCCTAGCGGACTCAGTGCGAATCTCCGACCTCCTGGTCTCCTCTCTGCAATGGTGGCTTCAACTTCCAAATCTGGTGCTTGGAGTGGTTTTCCAATCCCTTCCGCATACTCAGGTGCTGACAACCGATGCCTCTCTTCTCGGTTGGGGAGCACATTGCCAAGGGACATGTACTCAGGGTCTCTGGACCCCTTTGGAGGCTGCTCAACAGATAAACTTCCTGGAGCTACGGGCGATACGCCTAGCTCTGAGAACCTTCTCCCACCTCGCCTCTCACCAGTCTGTACTGGTCCATTCGGACAATCAAGTTGCCATGTTCTATGTGAACAAACAAGGAGGCACAGGCTCCTTCCTTCTATGTCAGGAGGCACAACGGCTGTGCTCTTGGGCTGTCAATCACGGAATCCTTCTCAAAGCTGTCTACCTCCCAGGTCAGGAAAATTACTTGGCAGACAAACTGAGCAGGATCCTGCAACCACACGAATGGAGATTGAACCCGTCGGTGGTTCAGCAGGTCTTTCTCAAGTGGGGACTCCCCACCATGGATCTTTTCGCCAGTCCTCTGAACCGGCAACTACCGAGATTTTGCTCCAGACAACCGCATCCTCTCAGAGTAGCAGCGGATGCGTTTCTGATCTCGTGGTCCACAGGCCTACTGTATGCGTTTCCTCCCACACCACTAGTGTCCAGAACGCTGTTCAAAGTCCTCCGGGACGGGGCTTCATTGATTCTCATAGCCCCCTGGTGGCCGAGGCAACCGTGGTTCCCGCTTCTGCTACATTTAGCTGTAGACACACCTCTCCCTCTGGGGTTTCAACACAATCTCCTGTCTCAGGATCAGGGGACTCTCTTGCACCCCAACCTCCAGTCCCTTCATCTGATGGCCTGGCTGCTGAAAGGGTAGTCCTCGCTCCCCTACTACTACCTCGAGAGGTGGAAGATGTAGTCTTGGCCTCTCGGCGTCAATCCACCAGGAAGTCCTACGCTCTTAAGTGGCGTAGATTCTCCACATGGTGTGCTCAGCACAGTGAGAATCCCTTCTCGTGCTTGGTAGCGGTAGTGTTGCAATATTGGCTCTACCTCTCCAATCTGGGCCTTAAGTCTAACTCTGTCCGAGTTCACCTTAGTGCTCTCTCAGCACACCACTCGCCGGTGGATGGCAGGCCTCTTTCCAACCACCCTTTAGTGGCTCGTTTCCTCAGAGGCCTTCTTCTGCTTAAGCCTCCTTTGCGTCCACCGGCCCCTGAGTGGGATCTGAATGTGGTCTTACAGCGGCTTACTTGTCCGCCTTTTGAACCTATGGCTACCTGCCCTCTCCGTTTTCTCTCCTGGAAAACTTTATTTCTGGTAGCTCTCACCTCTGCTAGGCGAGTGAGTGAACTGCAGGCACTAGTGTCTGATCCTCCTTACAACTAGGTTCTACAGGAATAGGGTAGTCCTACGGACTCACCCTAAGTTTCTTCCTAAAGTTGTCTCACCTTTTCACCTCAATCAGGAGGTGGTTTTTCCGACCTTCTTTCCCAGGCCGCATGCCAACCGGGCTGAGCTAGTCTTGCATACCCTGGACTGTAGGAGGGCGTTGTCCTTCTACCTTGACCATACGCGGGAGCATCGGAAGGCTGTTCAGCTTTTCGTTTCTTTTGACCCCAATAAGTTGGGGCTCCCAGTCTCCAAGCGTACGTTGTCCATATGGGTCGCTGACTGTATCGCCTGGGCTTATGGGGCAGCCGGCTTCTCGTTAGAGGGTCGAGTCACGGCTCATCGTGTCAGGGCGAAGGCTGCATCAGTGGCTCATCTGCGCTCTGTTCCGTTGGCAGACATCTGCCGGGCCGCTACTTGGTCTTCAAGCCAGACTTTTGCGGCCCATTACTGCCTTGAGAGGGAGTCCCGCAGGGACAGTGCTTTCGGACAGGCAGTACTCCATAATCTCTTTGGGGTTTAGGCAACTCCTACCCTCTGGCCCTGATGTTGGGCTACCGGTTGGGGGCGTTCTCAGAGAAGATTCCTTCCTTCTGTGCTGACGAGCTAGAGGGAGCTCATTTTTCCGCTTGGGGTCTCCGGTAGCCTTAAGCTGGGGAGTCCCATATGTGAGGACTGACTTCCTGCTTGGTCCTGGAGAAAGAGTAGTTACTCACCTGTAACAGGTGTTCTCCAGGAGCAGCAGGAATCAGTCCTCACAACCCTCCCTCCTCCCCTTGGAGTTGCAGTCATATGATTTATTTTGCTAATTTTTTTGCTGTCTTTTAGCTATGTCATCAGACTGAGCAAGATGGCACCCTTGGGCGGGAAGAGGACCGCGCATGCGCGCTGCAATTCCCAAAGGCTTTCTGTGAAAGCTGGGGAAATGCTCCGCACGAGGGCTCCGTCGGCGCCGACGTCACCCATATGTGAGGACTAATTCCTGCTGCTCCTGGAGAACACCTCTTACAGGTGAGTAACTACTCTGACTGGAGGGATCAGGGGATGGGCACAGGGATACAGAGCCTGCCACCTCTCTCAGGGGGATGGGCACAGGGATATGGAGCTCGCCACCTCTCAGGGGGATGGGCACGGGGTGCAGAGCCCACCACCTCTCTCAGGGGGATGGGTACAGGGAACCTCTCTCAGGGGATGGACACAGGGGGTGCAGAGCCTGCCACCTCTCTCAGGGGGATGGGCACAGGGATATGGAGCTCGCCACCTCTCAGGGGGATGGGCACAAGGGGTGCAGAGCTCACCACCTGTCTCGGGAATGGGCACAGGGAACCTCTCTCAGGGGATGGACACAGGGGGTGCAGAGCCTGCCACCTCTCTCAGGGGGATGGGCACAGGGATACAGAGCCCGCCACCTCTCTCAGGGGGAAGGGCACAGGGAGTGCAGAGCCTGTCTTCTCTCTCAAGGGATGGGTATAGGGATTAGAGATTTTTATCTTTTTGATGGGGAAGGCTTAAGGCACCGTCATAAAAATGCGTCTGAGTTGCCCACTCACCTTGAGAGGAGTTGGAAGCGAGCACCTAGGTTCTGATGATCCCTGCTCTGGACCTGATGAAATAGGGCAGATGCCCTACAGAGGTCTTAAAGATATGGTTATGAGCGAGAGCTGGCATGGGACTTTTAAGCTGTGGCCTGTCCCCTGCCTGGGTTTCCTTGGGAACAGAAAGCCCATCCAAGAGGTAAGGCTAGCGTCTTGGAGTATGTCTGCTGGTTTTCTCTCATTACCACGTCTCAGAGATCACTGTGGGATATCAGCCTTGCTTCAGCAGTTCGGGCTGGAATCTTCAGTCTGAGATCAGTTGAAGCGAAGGCCAGAGATGCATGGGGTGAGATGAGAAGAGGCTGGAAGATCTGAGGACCCCCCCCCCTCAATCCTGGAGGACTCCTGGATCTTCTTTCCAGAATGAGGGTGGAGGTTCTCCAAAATGTATGTTTGAGGGTCCTGGAAACTGAACTTGTGTCACTACCTCAGGACATTGGCACATGGTACGGAGATCTCTAGAATTGTTGGCTTGGTGACCATGGGAAACATTATAGGGTAATTAAAAAATAGAATACTAAACATCCTGTGTTTTAGAATATTTTGGAATGGATAAGGCAGCTTTAAAATGTAAGCATAGGAAATTGAGTAAGATGAAGGAATTCATGTGCTTTCTTTCACCTATAGACAAAAGGGGCCAGTAGCAGCAGTGGCTGTCGCTGCTTTAGTTAAGACCCAGATATTCTCCAGGACCAAGCAGGAAGTCAGTCCTCACATATGGGTGACGTTGGTGCCGACAGAGCCCCCCTGTGGAGCATTTCCCCAGCTTTCAAAGAAAGCCTTTGGGAATGCAGTGTGCCTGCGCGGTCCCCTTCCCGCCCAAGGGTGCCATCTTGCCCAGTCTTTCTTTTTCTGCAGAGCCCAACGGACATAGTTCATGTCACCCCGGAAAAAGTTGATTTTTTTGTGATTTTTTTTTTTTCGTGTTATCTTGTCGGGTTCGGCGCCAGTTCCCCATCCCGCCTTGGATCGGTACACCGGTATCGAGTCCAGAGTTTATTTTTCGGTTATTGTCCTTTGGCTAGCGTTTGCGCTCTTTTTTTCTCTCTTCACTGGCAGCCCTGTCTTTTGACCTCGCAGGGGCCCTTTTTCCCCCGATGGCTGCCAGTGGGTTTAAAAAGTGTGATCGGTGTAAGAAACTGATGTCTTTCAGCGACACTGCCGCTGCCTCGGGCCCGATCATGACCCGCTGATCTGTGTCCTGAGTGGCAAGATGTTGTCCAAGGCACATAGGAGCCTTCAGCACCAGCGTGAGAAAATCTTCTGAGTCCGGGTCCGGCGGGCCCGGACTTCATCTGAGGCCTTGACATCTCGGGAGTCTGACCCCGAGCACCGTCGGGTGTCCTCGGATAGGGGGTCTCCCAGCCGGAAGCACAAAAGGAAGATGCGTGTGAGGGCGTCGTCGGTGGAAGCACCTGGATCCTCGAGGGCCAGGTCGCGTAGTCCTGACAGCCACCCCGGGCTCTCGGAGCCGGAGAGGCCATCCAAACAACCTCGCCTGGAGCCGGAGTCCCCGAGTCATTCGAGTACTGTGGTCCTCGTGGACTCAGGGAGAACCGACATCGGGCTCGATGCCGTCAGGGCCCGAGTCGAGGGCTGCTGAGTCTCCTGAGCTTGGACTCAGGATGACGGCCTTGGAGAGCAGCTTGGCTGCCTTCATGGAACAGCAGCGGGTACTGATCGCCAGTCTCACCGGTGCATCTGCCCCGACCACCGGGACCTCAACGTCTAAGTTGACCCCGGAGACTGAGCCGATCCTCGAGTCAATCCTCGGTCGAGGTCGTCGACGCCGGTTCCATCGGCGTCGGGGCGGGCACCAAGACCCACCCGGCCGGAGCCGCTCGACGACAACTCTGAGGAATCGGCTTGGGAGACGGAGGACGAGGAGTCTCCTGATACTTTCAGGACTCGGTGCGTCCCTTCGGACTCCCCGGAGTCAGAACCTCGGAGAAGGTCCCCACCGGAGGATACTCGGTTCTCAGACTTCGTGAGGGACATGGCCAAGGCTTTGGCATTCCCTGCAGATGCCGAGGAGGAGCCTCGAGCCGAAGAGCTCAATGCCCTCCAGTATGACTTTCCTCCAAAGGAAGCCTTTACTGTACCGGTTCCTCCGATGCTGGAACGGCTGCTCTCCCGTATGTGGGAGGAACCGGCCTCGGCACTGGATCTTAGCAAACGGGTCGATTCCATTTATCGAGTCCGTAAGAGCCCTGGGTTCCAAAAGGCGCAGCTACTGCACCACTCCATGGTTGTGGAATCGGCCATGCACCGCCTGAAGAGTCAGAAGATGCACTCCTCTGTGCCGCCCCGGCAGGGAGGCCCGGAACCTGGAGGCCCTCAGTAGAAAGTGCTTCCAGGGCTCTATGCTATGTTGCTTTGTCCAGACTTACCAGCTGTACATGGGCATATACCTTCGAGACCTGGCGAAGGAGATTGCCGGGTTCTCAGCTGGCCTCTCCGAGGAACCTTTGCAGAGATTCAAGGTCTTGTCTTTGGGGGATACGAGAGTGCTCGAAGTTTATCTCTCGAGCAGCCTATGATGTCTTCGAGGCTTCGGCCGGCATCGGTGCACGCCGTCAGGCCTGGCTACAGTCATTGGACCTGGCACCATGGGTGCAGGATAAGTTGGTCAATGTCCCATGCCGAGGTGGCAACCTATTCGGTAAACTCATGGCGGAAAAGGCTGCAGAAATCAAGACAGACTCTCAACAGGACCAGGCTTTTCAGGAAGACTTCTGCCCCTTCTCAGAAAAAGGCGGCCTCGGGGAAGAAGCCCTTTTTCACGAGGAAGGGTGCTGCCTACAAATCCTACCCTCATTATCAGGCCTCTCCAGCTCCCCAGCAGGGTCAGCAGGCCATGGGGCAGGGACATGGGCCCCATAGGCAGAAAGCCCCCAAGCCGCCCACTCTGGCTCCTGCTCAGCAGGGAGCGGGGCTTTGACTCGCTCAGCATAGCCTCTCCTCTGCCAGGGGCCACCCTCAGCACAGGAGGTCGGCTGGCCTTGTACGCCTGCAGGTGGCCAGCCATTACAGGGGATGCCTGGGTATTGAACATAGTCCAAAAGGGCTATTTGCTCCACTTCCACCAGCTGCCTCCCTCCTACTATCCAGGGGAGCCTCCAAGACTCCCTCTACACCGAAACCACCTCCTTCAGGAGTTGGCAGGCCTTCTAAAGGATCAGGCGGTGGAACCGGTGCCTCACCACCTGAAGGGCCAAGGCTTCTACTCCAGGTACTTCCTGGTACCAAAAAGAACAGGAGGCCTCAGGCCTATCCTAGACTTGCGAAACCTAAACAAGTTTCTGGAGAGGGAAAAGTTCAAGATGCTTACCCTTGGGATACTACTGCTCTACCTCCAGCAGGGAGACTGACTATGCTCCTTAGACCTAAAGGATGCTTATACGCACATCCCTATTCATCCAGACCACAGACAATATCTGATTTGTGGTGGGAGGAAACCATTTTCAATACAGGGTACTTCCCTTTGGCCTAACCTCCGCCCCCAGGGTTTTCACCAAATGCCTGGCGATGGTGGCGGCTTATCTCAGAAATCAGCTTATCTTTGTCTTCCCATACCTGGACGACTGGCTTATCAGAGGCCAGTCTCTCCAGGAGGCACAACAAGCCACTCTTTGCACTGTCTCTCTTCATCAGCCTCTGGGCTTTGTAATAAACTACACAAAGTCCACTTTGCTCCCCTCTCAGAACCTAGAGTTTATAGGGGCAAGACTAGACACTCTTCAGGCAAGAGCATACTTGCCCGAAGACAGGGCCCAACAGCTGAGAGATACAGCTAATCAATTCCAAGGCAATTCTCATGTCTCCGCAGGGCACTACCTGCGGCTCCTGGGCCACATGGAATCCACAGTGCATGTGACTCCGAATGCCCGTTTGCACATGCGGACAGCTCAGTGGTGCCTCAGAGCTCAGTGGACTCAAGCCACAGGCGACCTCAGAGACAGAATAAAGGTGTCCAGACCACTTCTAGATGCCTTGCAGTGGTGGCTACATCTCACAAATCTTCTCAAGGAAGTTCCCTTCCAAGCCCCAATGCACACAAGGGTGCTGACTACCGATGGTTCCTTAAAGGGCTGGGGTGCACATTGTCAGGACACATGCACTCAGGGCCTGTGGTCTTCCAAGGAAGCCATACTGCAGATCGGTCTTTTAGAGCTATGGGCAATACGTTTAGCTCTGCAAGCCTTTTCCCATGCCCTATCTCACCAGTCTGTCCTAGTTCAGACGGACAATCAGGTGGCAATGTTCTATGTAAACAAGCAAGGGAGTACTGGATCCAGGCCCCTATGCCAGGAGGCAATGGCCCTTTACTCCTTAGCAGTCAAAAGGGGCATGTTTCTCAAAGCAGTGTATCTACCTGGTCAGGAGAACTTCCTAGCAGACAGGTTAAGCAGAATTCTCCAGCCTCACGAGTGGCAGTTGAATCGGGAGGTGCTGCAGCAGATCTTCCTCCGCTGGGGGCTTCCATCCATCGATCTCTTTGCCAGTCCACTAAACAGTCAGCTACCCAGGTTCTGCTCCAGACAGCCGCATCCCTTGAGGATGTCAGCAGATGCGTTTCTGATCTCTTGGTCTACGGGCCTTCTGAATGCGTTTCCTCCCACGCCCCTGGTGGCCCAGACCCTGTTCAAAATCCTGCAGGACAAGGCCTCGGTAATTCTGGTAGCCCCCAGATGGCCGAGGCAGCCCTGGTTTCCACTTCTGCTTCAGTTGGCGGTGGAAACTCTATTTCCTCTGGGGCTGCAACACGATCTCCTCTCTCAAGAGCAGGGTTCCCTTCTGCACCCCAATCTCGTCTCTCACTTTGGCCTGGCTGCTGAAAGGGTAGTCCTGGCTTCCTTACGCCTACCTAAGGAGGTGGAGGAGGTAGTATTAGCCTCTAGAAGGCAGTCCACCAGAAAATCCTATGCCTTTATGTGGCGTAGGTTTACAGTATGGTGTGCTCAGCGCAATGAAGACCCTTTCTCTTGCCTTGTGCCAGTAGTATTGCAGTATCTACTTCACCTTTTAGACCTAGGCCTAAAGTCTAACTCTGTTCGGGTCCACCTGAGTGCTTTATCAGCGCACCACTCACGGTGGATGGGCAGTCCTTGTCGGGTCACCCCTTGGTGTCCCGGTTTCTTAAAGGTCTACTTCTCAAACCTCCAATTCATCCACCGTGGTCCAAATGTGGTCTTACAGCAACTTACTAGACCACCGTTTGAGCCGATGGCTATGTGCCATTTGTGCTTCCTTTCTTGGAAAGCGCTATTTCTGATAGCTCTGACCTCAGCTAGACTACAAGCTCTGGTCTCTGATAGACCATACACACGGTTCTATAAGAACAGGGTAGTCCTGCAGACACACCCCAAGTTCCTTCCAAAAGTGGTCTCCTCTTTCCACCTCAACCAGGAGGTGGTCCTTCCAACCTTTTTTTCACAGGCCGCATGCCAGCTGGGCTGAGACAGTCTTGCATACTTTGGATTGTAGGAGGGCGTTGTCCTTTTACCTGGAACGTATGAGGGGGCACCGAAGGGCTACTCAGCTCTTCGTCTCTTTTGACCCTAATAAGTTAGGGTTAACTATCTCCAAGCGTACGTTGGGTAGCAGATTGTATCGCCTGGGCTTACAAGGCAGCCGACCTCCCCTTGCGGGGTCAAGTCACGGCCCACCGTGCCAGGGCGAAAGCCGCGTCAGTAGCTCATCTCCGCTCTGTTCCGTTGGCAGACATCTGCTGGGCCGCAACTTGGTCTTCAAACCAGACTTTTGCAGCCCATTACTGCCTAGAGAGAGAGTCCTGAAGGGACAGTGCTTTCGGTCAGGCGGTACTCCATAATCTCTTTGAGGTTTAGGGAACTCCTACCCTCTGGTCCTTGTGTTGGGCTACCGGACGGAGATGTTCTCAGAGGATATTCGTCTCACTGATGCTGAGGCTCTTCAGAGGGAGCCATTTTTCAGCCTGGGTTCCCGGTAGCCTAGAGCTGGGGAGTCCCATATGTGAGGACTGACTTCCTGCTTGGTCCTGGAGAAAGAGTAGTTACTCACCTGTAGCAGGTGTTCTCCAGGAGCAGCAGGAATCAGTCCTCCCCTGGAGTTGCAGTTATATACTTCATTTTGTGTTTTGCTGTCTTTTAGCTATTTCATCAGACCGAGCAAGATGGCACCTTTGGGCGGGAAGGGGACCGCGCGTGCGCACTGCATTCCCAAAGGCTTTCTTTGAAAGCTGGGGAAATGCTCTGCACTGGGGCTCCGTCGGCGCCAATGTCACCCATATGTGAGGACTGATTCCTGCTGCTCCTGGAGAACACCTGTTACAGGTGAGTAACTACTCTTTCAGTGCTGGTCGTATCTAGCCACTGGTATTGAATAACTGGCCAGATAGCGCTGCAGCTCACTGGGCAGCAGTGATATTCAGCCGCTGCCTGGTTAGTTAAAGTGGCTAAAGTTAGGACGACTTTAAAGTGCTAGCCATCTCTGCTGAAGCTGAGACCTCTGATATTCAGTGCCAGGCACTGTTCCCTCTAAGCTGTGCACATGAGCGCACATACTTTACAACAGAGCGCACAAAAATTACAGTTCTGATTCTGATAGAAAACACAGACGTTCTTAAAACTGAAAAGTTGTTGTGTATTTATGGTTTTCACAAGTTCTACAATATTTTCTAGTGCAATCAATGTGGTGCACATACTGTATTCTGACGTGTAGTCAAATTTAAAGTATATAACTCCAAGTGTCGTTATGTGGCGCACAAAAATGTAACCTTCCTTCAAAAGCTGCACAGCTGATATTTTATGCGCACACAGCCTACAGAAAATTTGAGGGAACATTGGTGCCAGGGCCATATCCAGCCACCGGCACTGAATATCCAGCTTGGCCAGATAGCAGTGATATTCAGTTGCTGCTTGGTTAGCTTTGGCCCCCCTTTCAGGAGCCTAACTTTCACTACTTTGCAAGAAGCAGGCAATGGCTCACTATTGCCGCTGCCCGGTTATCTCTGCTGGCCCCAGCGGCCCCCCCCCCCCCCCCGGAACAGGATGTGGAGCAGCGGCACCCGTGGATATTCAGTGACATTAACCGTGTTAGCGCTGCTGACTATCCCTGGTCAGCGCGATTAACGCAGTTACAGGTTTGCTAACTGTGTTAATCACTTTGAATATTCCCCCCCCTCCTGTTGTTAATATGAACTGTCTGCTGATAAACCTCTGTTCACTTGTTAATAAAACCTCCATAACCTTTTCCTGTAGTCTTCCAGTTATGAACATATCTGCTTTGTGTATCAAAGACCTGGTTAAAAGACTCCACATAAAATTATACTAAATCTGCCCCCTCTTCATTACTCAGCACTCCCCTAGAAGCAGGGATGAAGAACTGGTATAATTTCTTATGAGATCTGTAGGGGGGTACTCTGTTGTCCCGAGTACCAGAACATTTTCCATTGCCTGCTAAGATTGACCGAAGAACCCCAAGTATTAATGAAAGAGCACAGACTCTGCACACACACATACACATGAGAAGCAGTGTTTTCAACTAATCCCTGCAGGCCCACGGAAAACATGGAGGCGCATGCTGCAGCCAGCACATAATAGCTCGGCCCCTGCAGAAGGAACATATAAGCTAGAAGCGGAGCTGTCCAGGCAGTAAGGGCAGAAAAATATTTTCTGGTATGGTTTAGCAATTAGAATGTGCCAACTTTGGGAATGTCAGTATGCAGCATCTCTGATATCGTTTGCATTTTGCACAGTACAGGAGGCCATGCATTTCTGTCTCCAGCACTGAACTGCAGGCAGAGTCCAGCTTCTTGGGGTTTCCAGTTCAGTGTTGGTCTGCACATTTTCATTCTGTGTTTGGTGGCTCTGTCTATATTTTGCATATATCCCCAAGGTGAAGTCTTTTGTGAGCATGTAGTTTTGGTGTAGGGATTTGTAGGAGCCTGGGTTCTCTTTTCTAAGAGCTGGTGTAGTATTTGTAATGCTGTCTTTTCATAGACTCTGTGGCAGCTCCCTCAGTAGCCATTTCACCCCTTAAGGACAGCCCTGTATGCGAGTACTGGTACCTCTTGTGTCAGTGCTTTATCATCTACTAAAGTGCCCAGATACATAATGTGGAAACGTTTGCTTCTGTTAGGCATTATGGAATTATTGTTGATCTCCTGCATCCCACATGCATCAGGGGGAGAGGAAAATTTATTAAGGGGCTCTCTTAAGCTGATAGTAGAAGTAACTTTAGCATGCAAGTAACTTGTTACACTTGGAAATTATTAATGTGGTTGAAGAGAGGAATACTGCAGGGCAGTTTTTAGAAATTTTTTTTTACATCTGACTGCTATTTACTCAGCGCTGAAATCACATTCATATAGCTGCCCTCTCCCAATTTTTGAAAAAGCAAATCAAGGGAAAAACCTAAGGGGCACTTCAGGACTTAGCAATTATCCACTCTCATGTTCTGATCACTATTTGATGATGCTTTCAATTGTGCGACTGTTGCAATCTGATTGCTGCTTAATTAAAGGTGTAATGAAAAAAGCCCAGGACAAATCAAAATGACTTCCAGATGTGTTTGGATGCGTTGGGGCTCTTATAGATGAATGGGTAGAAAGTACAATTGGACAATTTAGTAATACATTAGAATTCAGCTATTAAAGAAGATGTTGATCACATTGCTCCCAAAAAGGTGTCTTTTATCTTTACTATGAATAATCCTTGCCAGGATTTACTATGTTACTGGAGGAACAATTAAGGACAGTTTGTAGATATAGTGTTAGTATAGTGTCTAGGACTTGGATAGTGGGGAAAAAAAAGGAAAAGTATAATCAAGCCCTGTACCTTTAAATTCGGCAGGTGCTTTTACTTTAAATGTGCAGGAGGCTCTCCTCCGCCCTGGCCGGTTTGCTGCCCCTGGTGGGCATTTAAGCGGTAGCCCCTAAGAGAGCTGAATGTGCTCTGGGTCGGGAGCAGTAAAGCAGAACCGGAGTGGTGCACAGCCGGGCGCTCAACAGATTTGCCTGTGAATGCGCTTTGGCTGGCCGGCGATCGCCCGGGGACGGGCGTTCGCGCGTTTCACAGTTTTCAGCCCCAAGCTGGGATTGGAGTCCGGAGGCGGGGAGACGGCAGAGGCAAGTAGTGCCCTTGCGGTGGAGGCCGGTAAAGGTAAAAAGACGGCGGGGCAACCTTTCCCTTCAGCGCGGCTGAGCGCGAATTGAGGGGCAGGCCTAGCCATTTGGCATCAGCGCGGGAAGCGCATGCACAGCATCGGTACTTACAGAGGAGCTCTGTCAGGGGAGCGGAGCTTTGTTTGACGGTCTACAGAAGGGCTCTTCACTCTGCAGTAGGTAGCTTTTGAACTTTATTGAAAAAAAAAGGCGTTTTTTTCTTTGTTTTTCCCTCTCTTTGGCCTTTTGGGTCTTCTGACTGCTTCCGCCATTAATTGTGACAGGGAACAGGAAGGGTTGCCCCGAGTCCTGCACAGTGCTGGGATGCCTTCTAGACCACAATGTTTTGTCTGTGGGGCTAGGAGAGGCACAGTGACTGATTTGGGGGTGTGTAAGAACTGTACGAAGGAAGCCTTGGCCGGGGAGCACGCCGGAGAGGACAAGGAAGAGCGACTGGAGGCCGAAACAGGTTCTACGGTCGCGCAGCCAGCGAGCGTACCCCTTGGGGAACCAGTAGCAGGGCCGTCGTCCGCTCTGGACATCCCGCTGCTACCTGTGGCCTGGCCCAAGGGGCTGGAGTCCATCTTCTCCACAGAATTTGCGGCTCTTCTGCAACTAGCTGTAGGAGCCTTCCCGCAAATTCAGGCTTAGGGTAACCTCGAGGGTCGCGGTTTGAAGAGACTCATGGCCGCACCCACTACAGAGGTTCCGGAAGGGGTCAAGAGACCGCATATAGACGGAGATCTCAGAGACCAGTCAGTTGCCTCAGAGGGGCAGCTATCAGAGGAGGAAGGCAGAAGTGTGGACCTCGAGGAGTTAGAAGGAGGAGAGCTTGCTGATAAGATCAGGCGAGAGTGGTGCGGGTCTTTCGCAGGGACGAGCTGCCAGCGCTCATTGCAGAAATGCTACGTGCACTAAACATGCCGGTCCCGGGGTCAGCGGAGGATGAAACCCTGGAAGATCCGTTGTTACAGGTCTTTAGACTCAAAGGGCATTTCTGGTGCACAGGGTGTTTCAGGAAATGATTCTGGAAGAGTGGAATGTACCAGAGGCCCCGCTGAAGGGTTGAAGAGTGATGAGCCGGTTATCTCCAGGAACAAGCAGGAATAAGTCCTCACATATGGGTACGTCGGAACCGACGGAGCCTGCGCGGGAAAGCTCCCCAGCTTCCCAGAAGGAAGCTTTTGGGGCCTCCCACTGCACATGCGCGCTGCCTTCCCGCCTTCCTGACCAGCTCTCCTCAGTTTCTCTTTTTCCGCGGAGCCAGCAGGTCGTGTTCCTGTCACCGCTGAAGAAATTATTGTTTTAGTTTGTTTCTTTAGACTGCGTACCTGCCTTCCCCATACCGAAACCGGTACCGCCGGTCTCTTTTATTTTCTTTAAAAAAAAAAAAAAATCTTTATCTTTGCACAACTTGGTGACTTCGGTTAGGCCTCAGGCCTACACAAATTCTCCTCATGGAGAAACCAGCCCCTGGTTTTAAGAAGTGTACCAAGTGCAGTGCTGTTATTTCTGTCACAGACACCCATGAATGGTGTCTTAAATGTTTGGGACCTGACCACTCCATTCCGGACTGCCCATCCTGCTCCCAGATGTCTAAACGTGGTTTGCAGAACCGGGCCAACAAATTCCATGTGCTGTTTGCTTCAGATAATCCAGCATCACAGTCATCCAGGTCTTCCTCTCCGGATGGATCTCAGGTAACCAAACCTTCGGGCAGGTCCTCAAAGAGCAAATCTCCTTCAAAGCATCGAGAGGCTCTCACTTTTGAATCTGAGGATCCTGCCCCAGCCAAACAACCCCGGCGGGAAGCTCTGGCTTCCAAAGCACCATCTATGGGGTTACAGGTTGACATCGATGGCATGGCCTCGACTGATCACCTGTTAGACTGCTCTGGGGTACCGGCCCATACCGGTACCGACATCCAGGCAGCAGTGGCGTCTATGAGCAATACTGTTCAGACCATGCAGCAGGCCATGCTGGCTTTTATTACAGCTGCGACGCCTTCGGTACCGCGTTCAGCGGGGGTCCGGTTCCGGTATCGTCCCCCATACCGGAACCGAGACCATCGACTTCCAAACGCAGATCGGTTCCGCATGCCGGATCCGGGTTTTCACCCGATACCGATCCCATACCCGGTACGCCCGATGTCGATACCGATCGGTATGCGTATCGTGCGTTGGAAGCAAATAGAGAATACTCTGATTCTTCTGAGGATTTTGACTCCTCTGAGGACTCTGATGAGCTGTCTCTAGTTCTTCATGAAGACCCTTCTTCCCCAAAGAGGAGAATGTCTCCACCAGAGCATTTGTCCTTTCAAGACTTCATTATAGAGCTAGCTAAAGGACTTTCTATTACCACATCCTCTGAAAAAGAACCTAGGTCAAAGAAATTGGATATTTTAGGATACCCTAAGGTTCCTAAAGAGGCAGTCACCCTGCCTATCCATGAAATCCTTCAAGAACACTTGATGGACTTATGGGAGGCTCCTCTAACGTTGTCTCCTTACTCTCGTAGGTTGGACACCATGTACCGGGTCCCTCCTTCTCCTGGGTTTCAAAAGACTCAGCTGCCTCACCATTCCATTGTGGTGAAGTCTGCGCTGAAAAAGATTAAGAGTACCAAAAGGCACTCTTCTACCACTCCAGGGCGAGAATGTAAGACCCTAGACTCTTTTGGCAGGAAAATTTTCCAGGCTAGTATGCTTATAGCCAGGATTAATTCTTACAGTCTGTATATGGGCATGTTTCTCAGGGAACTTGCCCTAAAGGTACGGCATTTTGCCTCCTTTATCCCTGAGGATCGAAAGGAGGAGTTCATTTCTCTGGTGAAACAGCTTCTAGATGTTTCTAAGTTCTCCAACAGAGCAGCTTTTGATTCCTTTGAAGGTGCCGGTAGAGCTTCGGGCATTGCTATTGCAGACCGACGACTTGCTTGGCTCCAGGCCTCTGACCTAGAACCCTGGGTCCTGGATGGCTTACGGAATCTGCCCTGTACAGGTGAGAACTTATTTGGTAAGGACTGGCAAATTAAAGCCACTCAAATGGACGCAGAAAATGCTACATTAGATAGACTTTCTAAGTCTACCTCTACTCCTGCCAAGAAGAAGTCTTTCAAGAGGCCTTACTACAAGAAGGCCAGATTTTCTACAAATACTGGCCAACAATCTTCTCAGCCTCGCTTTGCTGCTAAACGTCAGCAACCTAAACAGGCAAGGTCAAAGCCTGCAGTGTCTGCCACTCCTCAGCAGGCTCAACCCCCTCAGGGGTTTTGACTTGCCCCTAGAGAACTTAACCTTTCTGGCTCTAGAACAACCAGAGCCCCTCACCATTCCTGGAAGTTTAGCTCACTTTGCTCCCAGATGGGAGCAAATTACATCAGAGCAATGGACCCTCTCTATCATCAGAGAGGGCTACAAACTTCATTTTTCCAACCTTCCTCCATATACCATGGTGAGGCACTTCAATTCTCCCCCATCTCTCCTGGGCCTGTTGGATCAGGAAGTCTCTTCTCTCCTTGCCCAAGGGGCAATAGAAGAGGTTCCTCTTCTTCAACAAGGGACAGGATTCTACTCCCCTTATTTCTCATAACAACGAAGACAGGGGGATTCAGACCTATCCTAGATCTGAGAGAATTGAACAAATTTCTGTACAAGGAGAAATTCAAAATGCTTTCTCTAGGCATTCTCCTTCCATACCTTCAGAGTCAGGATTGGCTTTGTTCTCTAGATCTCAAGGATGCGTATACACACATACTCATCCACCCATCCCACAGAAAATATCTAAGATTTCTGTTTCAGGGAAAACATTTCCAGTACAGAGTACTTCCCTTCGGTCTAGCCTCTGCTCCAAGAGTGTTCACCAAATGCATGGCAGTTGCCGCATTTCTAAGAGGTCTGGGAATTTTTGTATTCCCATATCTGGACGACTGGCTCATCCGAGCTCCATCTCAGTCAGAGGCCCAGATTTCCCTGGACCGCACAAGGCACCTTCTGCAGTATCTGGGACTGGTGGTAAACCTTCCCAAGTCTCAACTTATCCCTAATCAGTCTCTGGAATTCATAGGGGCCCAGTTGGACACCACCACTGCAAGGGCCTACCTACCTCAGGTCCGGGGCCCAAGCTCAGTCCAGCAGTCACTTGACAGCCAGAGAAATGCTGCGACTTCTGGGCCACATGGCCTCCACGGTACACGTGGTGCCCTACGCTCGTCTTCATATGAGAGCAGCTCAATGGGCCTTGGCCACCCAGTGGACTCAGGCATCAGGAGCGCTCTCCGACCAAATACTCGCCTCAAAGCGTCTGTTTTGGTCCCTCCAATGGTGGATGTCCACCAAGAATCTGTTGTTACGGGCCCCCTTCCAACCTTTGTTGCCCCAAGCAACCCTCACAACAGATGCCTCCCAAACAGGGTGGGGAGCCCATCTACAATCCCTCTCCACTCAGGGTACTTGGTCTCCACAGGAGACCACCCTTCACATCAACCTCCTGGAACTGCGAGCAATCTTCTTTGCCCTGAAAGTCTTCCATGCCCTCCTTGTCAACCTGACCGTCCTAGTTCAGACAGACAATCAGGTGGCCATGTTCTACATAAACAAACAAGGAGGGACAGGCTCTCTGTCGCTTTGCAACGAAGCTCTCAGATTATGGGCCTTCGCCAGAGAGCATCAAATTCATCTTCTGGCAGTATATCTTCCAGGGGTTCAAAACTCTCGGGCAGACAGACTCAGTCGAGTTCTGCTTCCACACGAATGGTCCCTACATATGGACCAGATAGGCAGAATCTTTCAGGAATGGGGAACCCCGGACATAGATGTCTTTGCAAGTCCGTGGAATGCCAAACTTCCCCGGTTCTGTTCCAGGACTCCGTGTCAGGGAGCTCAGGCCAACGACGCCTTTCTCCTGCATTGGGGTCAGGAATTCCTATATGCCTTTCCACCCATTCCTTTGATTCCCAAGACTCTGTTCAAACTCCAGAGGGATCACGGATCGATGATCCTCATAGCTCCACGCTGGCCACGCCAAGTGTGGTTCCCTCTACTTCTGCATCTCTCCCAGGGACCCCCCCTGGACCTGGGAGCTGCGCCAGACCTTCTCTCTCAGGAGGAGGGGACTTTGTGGCACCCAAACCCCAAGTCCCTACACCTCAGAGCTTGGTTACTGAAGGCCTAAGCCTTCATGACTTCAATCTTTCTCAACCAGTGAAAGATATACTTCATGCCTCTAGGAAACCCTCCACGAGGCGTTCCTATGCTTTCAAATGGAAACGCTTTTCCATTTGGTGTGCTCAACCAGGGTCTTGACCCTCTAGCACTTCCTTTGAATTCTCTACTAGACTATCTCCTGCATCTTTGTAATGCAGGCCTTAAGACGAATTCAGTAAGAGTCCATTTGAGTGCTATTGCAGCATCCTTAAAACCTATAAATGGACAACCTGTCTCCTCTCATCCGCTTGTTGCAAGGTTCATCAGAGGCCTGACTCTAACTAAGCCTCCCATCCGACCTCCTCCGGTAGCATGGGACTTGAACCTAGTTCTGGGTCAGCTTATGAAGTCACCTTTTGAACCATTGGTTTCTGCCTCCTTGAAATTTCTTTCCTGGAAGGTCCTTTTCCTTATTGCAGTCACTTCGGCTCGCCGTATCAGTGAACTACAGGCCTTAGTGGCTCATCCACCTTATACCAGGTTTCATCATGATAAGGTGGTCCTTAGGACGAATCCCCACTTTATGCCCAAAGTGGTCTCGCCTTTTCATCTTAATCAAGAGGTATATCTACCTGTCTTTTTTCCGGCTCCTCATGCATCCAGTGCAGAGAGGAACCTTCATACTTTAGATTGTAAAAGAGCTCTTGCCTTTTACCTCAACAGGACTCAACCACATCGAAAGTCTTCCCAACTTTTTCTGGCTTTTGATCCTTCTCATTTGGGACTTCCAGTCTCCAAACGTACACTTTCCAATTGGATTGCTCAGTGTATTTCCTTTGCTTACCAGAGTAAAAACATTTCTCTGGAAGGCCATGTCACAGCTCACAATGTGAGAGCCATGGCCACTTCTATGGCTCATCTTCACTCTGTATCCATAGATCAGATCTGTCGAGCCGCCACCTGGGCCTCGGTTCATACCTTCACAGCCCATTACTGTTTGGACAAGGACTCCCGCCGGGATGCCTTGTTTGGTCAGGCTGTCCTTAAACACCTGTTCCATACTTGAACAACTCCTGCCCACCTTCCCAGGATGGATGCCTGAGATCCATACGGAGATGGCGAACCCTTGGAGGGGGATCTCCCAGGCATCTTAGCTAGGGAGTCCCCATATGTGAGGACTTATTCCTGCTTGTTCCTGGAGATAGCACAGTTACTTACCTGTAACAGGTGATCTCTGGGAACAGCAGGAATTAGTCCTCACAACCCACCCACCTCCCCTAGGAGTTGTATTTTCTATCTATCTTCCTTTCCTCTCTCTATTGTCTCAGCTATAAACTCAAACTGAGGAGAGCTGGTCAGGAAGGCGGGAAGGCAGCGCGCATGTGCAGTGGGAGGCCCCAAAAGCTTCCTTCTGGGAAGCTGGGGAGCTTTCCCGCGCAGGCTCCGTTGGTTCCGACGTACCCATATGTGAGGACTAATTCCTGCTGTTCCCAGAGATCACCTGTTAGAGGTAAGTAACTGTGCTTTATCCTTGGTGGACCAGGATAAGGAGATTTTTAAGGCTCCAAAGGTGGACGCGCCCGTGGCGGCTGTGATAAAGAAGACCACTATTCTGGTGGAGGGCAGTGCAGCCCTTAAGGATACTCAGGACAGAAAGTTGGATGCTTTGCTACGACAGATTTTTGATGTGAATGCCCTGTCGCGCCAAGCAGCTGTCTGTGGAGCATGGGTGGCCAGGGCCTGTCTACGTTGGTCACAGCGGGTCCGAGGTGGACAGGAGGATGACATGGCTGGGGACGCTTCAAGGCTGGAGTCAGGAGCGGCCTATCTAGCGGACATTCACTACGATATGATGTGTGGTTTGTCAAAGAGTATGGCATCGGCGGTAGCGGCAAGGCGTTATCTGTGGCTCCACAATTGGGCGGCGGATAACTCCTCGAAAACAAGGCTAAGTAAGCTTTTGTTTAAAGGGCGGCTATCGTTTGAAGACCTGGAGAAGTTGGTGAAGGATCTGGGTGAATCTAAGGGCGGTAGATTACCCGAAGATAAGCCTAAACAAGGGCGAGCGGTTCCCGCCGGCAAAGGGCAGCAGTGCGATTTTCACCGGTTTCGTTTTCAAAGGTATAGTTCAGGTCAACGAGGCTGATTCCCCAATAGAAGCCAGGGATTTTGAGGAGCAGGAAGAGGGTTTGGGGGCCCCTCCTCTTCCTCCAGTCTTAGAAAGTCGCAGTGAAGTCAGGAGGACCCAGGCACCCCTAGTTCCCGTAGGAGGGCGATTGCAGGAGTTCTGTGCCACCTGGGTACAAATCACCGCCGACAAGTGGGTTCTAGAGGTCATCCGAGAGGGGTATGCACTGGAGTTGCAACGGCCAGTGCGCGACGTTTTTGTACTGTCCCCCTGCAAGTCATCAGCCAAGTGCGCGGCGGTAAGGGAGACAGTACAAAGGCTTCTAGACCTCGGGGCAATAGAGCCGGTGCCTCTCGACCAATACGGCTGCGGTCGGTACGCCATCTATTTTGTGGTGCCGAAGAAGGATGGCAGATTTCGTCCAATTCTGGATCTTAAGTGGGTGAATCGTTGTTTTCGAGTCTCTCACTTTCATATGGAGACTCTGCGATCAGTAATAGTTTCAGTGTGAAGAGAATTCCTCACGTCCCTAGATCTGTCAGAGGCGTACCTTCACATCCCCATATGGCCAGATCATCCCAGGTATCTTCGCTTTGCAGTTCCTTTCGGGCAGTTTCTGTTCCGAGCGTTGCCTTTTGGACTGGTGATGGCGCCGCGCACATTCACCAAGGTCATGGTGGTGGTAGCGGCGGCGTTCCGAAGGGACGGAATTCTGGTGCACCCGTACCTAGACGATTGGTTGATATGGGCAAAGTCGAGAAGCGAGAGCGAGAGGGCTACGGCCAAGGTAGTGGCTTTTCTGGAGAGTCTCGGTTGGTAGTCAATTTGACCAAGAGCCAATTGGTTCCCTCGCAGTGCCTCAAGTACTTAGGGGCCCGGTTCGACACCAAGGCGGGACAGATGTTTCTGCATCTGCAGAGGGCGCAGGGGCTGCGGAGTCGGGTCCGAAGCTTTTTAAGCAGGACAGCACCCACAGCTTGGCAGTACCTGCAGCTGTTGGGCACAATGGTGGCAACGATAGAGTTGGTGCCCTGGGCGAGAGCCCACATGAGACCATTGCAGAGAGCGTTGCTCAGGCGCTGGTTGCACCAGCGGGACCCCCTGTCGTGGAGACGCGGGCCGCCCTTCGTTGGTGGTTGCTTCCCGGGTCGTTAGAGAGCGGGAAGCCATTGGACGCACCCGACTGGGTGCCGTTAACGATGGACGCCAGCCTCCTAGGATGGGGGGCCCACTTCCAGTGGCAGTTCGCGCAGGGACAGTGGTCTGCCCAAGAGAAGACTTGGTCGATCAACAGGCTGGAGTTGCGAGCCGTGACGCTGCCCTTGCAGAGTTTCCAAGCTTGCCTCAGCGGGTCGGCGGTTCAAGTGTTTTCCGACAACGTGACAGCAGTGGCTTATGTCAATCGGCAAGGGGGAACCAGCAGTGTGGCACTGGAAACTGAGGCAGATGTCCTGTGTGGCTGGGTAGAGGAGAAGAGTCGGGTGAAGGTGGACCCAGGCGAGTGGATCCTTCATCAGGAGGTGTTCGACATGCTAGTGCGCCGCTGGGGCATGCCGGTTATGGACCTCATGGCAACTTTCCAGTCGGCAAAGGCCAGTCGCTTCTATAGCAGACGGAGAGAGAGAATGTCGGAGGGCCTGGATGTGCTCATTCAAACCTGGCTGGAGGAGCAGCTTCTGTATGTCTTCCCTCCATGGGTTTTGATAGGCAGAGTGGTTCAACGGATATAGAGATTCAGGGGGCAGGTAATTTTGATTGCCCCAGATTGGCCCCGGCGGCCTTGGTATGTGGATCTGATAAGGCTCCTGGTAGCAAAGCCATGGTGCCTTCCAGCCCGAGCGGATCTGTTATGGCAGGGTCCTCTGATCATGCCTCACGTAGATCAGTTCTCGCTTACGGCTTGGCTATTGAGAGGGCTCGGTTGAAGACGAGAGGTTATTCTACATTGGTAATTACCACGTTGTTGAAGGCCAGGAAAAGGTCAACGTCCTTGGCGTATGTGCGAGTCTGGAGAGTTTTTGAAGCGTAGTGCAGTGACAGGAAGTCAGAGGCGTTAAGAGCGACCATTCCACAGATTTTGGAGTTTCTGCAGGATGGGTTCGATAAGGGGTTAGCTGCTGCTTCCCTTAAGGTGCAGGTGGCTGCCTTGTCGTGTTAGAGGTAGGATAGATGGTCATACGCTCGGGGGGCATGTGGATATTAAGCGGTTCTTACGAGCGGTGTCTCTGAGACCGCCAGGTAGGCAGATGGTACCTAAGTGGCACCTGCCGTTCATACTAGCGGCGTTGGAACGGGAGCCGTTTGAACCCCTGGACCGAGCGTCTGTTAAAGATCTCATATTGAAGGTTGTCTTCTTGGTGGCAATCTGTTCAGCCAGAAGGATTTCGGAATTGCAGGCGTTATCCTGTAAGGAACCTTATCTTTCGTTTTTTTGAGTCTAAGGTAGTGTTACGTCTAGTACCAGCCTTTTTACCCACAGTGGTATCGGCTTTTCACTTGAATCAGGTCATCTCCTTACCAGTGTTCAGTGGGGACATGGGGGGCCCAGGCACAAGGAAATTGGATGTCTGATGGGTGTTGAAGTATTTGCGTCGGGCAGCGAGTTTTTGCAGATCGGAGAGACCTTTTGTCCTCTTCACGGAACCTCGAAGGGGAGAAGCGGCGTCAAAGGCCTCCATCGCTAGATGGATTAAGGACGCAATTGCGTCAACGTACGTGTTGAAGGGTAAGACGGTACCGGAGGGGCTAAGGGCCCATTCCACTAGAGCTCAAGCAGCATCCTGGGCGGAGTTTCATTTAGTGCCGCCGGCGGAGATTTGTAAGGCGGCGACTTGGTCGTCATTGAATTCTTTTGTAAAGCATTACCAACTAGATGTTCAGTCAGAACAGGATGCGTGTTTCGGATCGGCTGTACTTCAGGCTGGTATAGCGGGTCCCTCCCGTTAATTTACTGCTCTGGTACATACCCAGAGGTCCGGGACTAGACTGGAGAGACGATCAGGAAGGTGAAATTAGACTTACCTGCTAATTGTTGTTCCTGGATTAAATCCAGTCTAGTCCCGAGTCCCTTCCCAGTGTGAGGTTTCTACGGATTGACACCTGAAGCTCTTCAGGTTGACAGGTAAGAAGAATTTCAATAGCGATTGTCAGTTCCCTGGGGATGGCGGGGTCATTTCTATCAGGTGTGGGGATGGCCTCAGCACGTTTGTTTGTTTGTTTATTTATTTATTTATTTAACAACTTTTATATACCGTGCTATTTGTTATCAGTGCGGTTTACATATAACAAAGGTTGCATAGTCAGAGGATTGTTCTGTGCTTACATTGAAACAGGAGTTTAAACTTGGAGCAACAAGGTAACTATATACAATTGTACATCAAACATCATTAGATACAGGTTGGCATTTTCAAGAAGAGCTAAGGCAATCTCAAAAATACTTGTGACAGTTATTTATGTAGAGAAGGAAGGTTTGTGGGCGTTGGTGTGTGGATGATCATAGGCGGGGTGGATGATTGTGCAAAGTGAAGTAGGAAAATGTGGTATTTGATTGCCTTATGGAACTGAGTAAGGTCTTTGATTGATCTTATTTCTGGTGGAAGGTAGTTCCAGCATTTTGGGGCGTAAAAGGCAAAGGTTCTTTTCTTGGTCGTCTGGGTGCACTTGATGGACTCTTTAGGGACGATCAAGGTGTTGTCTGTCGATCTTCTCATTCTGTTTTTCGGGGTGAGAGTGATAAGGTCACTGAGTATCGTGGGGGCTAGGTTATTGATGATCTTAAAAATGATGAGAAGGATTTTATATGTTAACCTGCAATGAATTGGTAGCCAGTGGAGTTCCTTAAGTACCGGGGTGATATGGTCTGATCTTGATGTACCACAGAGCACACGCGCAGCCGCATTCATAGCGAGTTGCAGCGGATTAAGGGTGTTCTTGGGGAGTCCATATAGGACAACATTTGCGTAATCGAAGTGTGGTAGAATGAGGGCTTGGAAGACTGTCTGGAAGTCATTATGGGGTAACATGGGCCTGAGGTGCCTTAGCGTTCTAATTTTGTTGTAGACTGATCTGGTGGTGTTTAGTATGTGCTCCTTAAAGTTGAAGTTCTGGTCCAGTGTAATCCCTAGGTAGCGAATGGAGGGTTTACAAGGGAGTTCCACATCTCTTACTTTTAGGGATGATGGAGGGGAGAAATCTTTGTTCCTTGATATGAACAGGACTTCTGTCGTCTTGAAGTTTATGCAGAGATTTTGGGAGAATAACCAGTCGGTGATGGCGTTGAAACAGTTGATAAGGTTGGTGAAGTCTGGTGGTTTGATTTTGAATGGTGTAAACAGCAGGACGTCATCGGCATAGATTAGAGTGGAGATATTGAAGGAGCGTATGATGTCACATATCGTCTGCATGTAAACATTGAACAGCAACGCAGATAAAGAGGAGCCCTGCGGGACACCTTGATGTTGGTGGAAAGGTGCGGATGTGGTGGATCCAACTCTGACGTGCTGCCAACGATCCGATAGATAAGACCTACACCATTCCCAGGCAAGGCCACAGATGCCCTTCTCTTGGAGACGAGTGAGAAGTTGATTGTGATTAACGGAGTCGAAGGCAGCAGAGATATCTAGGAAAATGAGAGCGAAGCCGTTTTCGACCTTGTCAAATCCTCTATTCAACGTGTTAGGGTGGTGAGGAGAGTTTCTACGCCGTGAGATTATCTCAAACCGTGTTGACAGGGGTCAAGAGGTGACACTACATCAATGTGATGTTGAATCTGTCTCTGGACGACCTTCTCTATTATCTTGGCTAATAGAGGTATACTCGAGATTGGACGGTAGGAGTCAGACTTTGATGGGTCAAGTCTGTTGTTCTTGAGAAGTGGTCTTATCGATGTCTGTTTGAGGAATGAGGGGAATGAGCCTGTTGCAAAGGATAGTCCTATGATGTTGTTTAGCATCGGACTAAGTTCAACTCGCAGAGTTCTAACCCAGAATGCTGGGCAGGGATCACTTGGGGCTGTAGAAGTGTTGATGATGGCAATGAGATCTTGGATGTTTTTCTCTGTTGGAGCGGTGAACATTGTAATAGGTGGAAGTGAGGTGTGAGCGTGGCAGGGAGTGGTAACTGGACCTGTGTCGGTTATGGAAGTTTTGGATTGGAGATAGTCGGCATACGACTGGGGGGAAATAGGATCTAGTTGGGTAAGTGAAGGTTCCTTAATTAGGGATTTTGCTAGGCTGAAAAGGTCTCTAGGTTTGTTTAGAGAGCGGAGAAGGAGCTTGGTATGGTATTCGCTCATTCTGAGGTATATGGCGTCGTGGTGGACTTTAAGGTGGTTTAGGTATGTTACTTTGTCAGTTTCGGAGCAGGATCTTCTCCATTTCCTTTCAAGTTTCCTAAGGGAGAGGAGAGATGTCCGAAGATCTGCAGTGAACCAAGGAGCTGGACGTCTTTTGTTTTTATAGCTTTTGGGGGCTGATGATTTATCTAAGGCTGGTAGTTGAGCAAATGTTTTCAGAGTGGCATTCCAGTTGGTGATTGCTTCATCAAGGTCAGGAGACATTAATTAGTTTGAGTGTAGGTAGGGCATGTTTAATGAACTCTTCTCTATCGAGAGGTCTGAAGTGAGACGTAACTCTGGATTCTGTACTGGAGTCATTGGGTGGGAATTGAGTAAGATGCGCAGGTATCTGGAACGTGATTAGCTTATGGTCCGACCGAGGGATAGGGGTGATATCCAAGTTGAGGTTGTCCTTCAGGCTGGCAGCAGAGTGAGGGGAGAAAATTAGGTCCAGCGGGTTTCCTTTGAGATGGGTGGAGGTGTTCACTAGTTGTTCAAATCCAAGTGTTTGCATAGCTTCTAGGAAGGTGTCTGCTTGGTCGGATTGCAGGGAGGGTAAGTTGAAGTCTCTGAGCAGCCAGTTGGGGTTGCGAGGGTTAGCTGGGTTGCAGGCTAAGTCAATGAAGGAAGAAATGACCTCAGGTGGAGAGGAGGGGGATCTATAAATTTATTTATTTATTTTTTTTTATTTATTTACATTCTCTTATATACCGCACTATTCTGCATCAGTGCGGTTTACATTGAACAAACTGAAATGAGGTTGATGGGGATATCTTTGGCGATGGTGATTATGTCCGCATGTATGGAACTCTTGGATGAGAGTAGTTGAAATCCTAGGTCTGATCTTGCAAGGATAAAAGCTCCACCACCCTTCCGGTTGGGCCTGTGGGAGGTGTGAATGGAGAAGTTGGGAGGAATTAGTTGGTTTATGAGGGCTGTATCAGTATCCTTGAGCCATGATTCTGTCACCATGAGGAGATCCAGGCCACGGGCAGCTATCAGGTCGGGGATGACCGGCCATTTCTTGCGTACTGAGCGTGAGTTTATAAGGGCACATTTGAGGAAAAGTTGTGTTTTTGGAGGAGCTTTTTTGGGGTTGTCTGGATGATTGAGGGCCACGTACAGTAGGTGTGATTGTCGAGAGTGGTGTGGGAGCCCTGTACCAGAGTGGAAGGGGTTAGAATGATGCTTCTTGCCCATGTGGGGTAGGGTGGTGATGTGGTACTGGCCGGTTGAAAGGGCTACGGAGCATTGAAAGGTGTTTGCTAGGAGGACTATGGTGGAGAGGGTGAGTAGTGGGAAGGCCATGGTGGCTTTGTGGCTGCTGCGTGGCCTTGAGGTGAGAGGGTAGTAATGTTTATTTGTGACGAGGTTTGGAAGTGTGCATGAGGACGTATCACCACTTGGAACAAATTACAGTGGAGATATCGTGTGAGGAAGAAACAATAAGGCCTTACAAAGTGCTTGGAGGAATAACACTGTAGCATATAGAAATGATTACTTAGTATCACAATGTGGTGAATTACCATGTAGCACTGTTACTTAGAGATGAACTCCAGGACAACAACGGCAGCAGAAACAACAGACTGAACACTTATAAGGCTTAATACAATGAGGAATAACACTGTAGTATATGGAACGTCTTACTTAGTAACCTAGTGTAGCAATTGTTGTGTAGCAATATATTTCAAGATGTACTCCGGAACAAATAAATGCAGAGGAAAACAAAGTACTGAAGGTACCTCAGGTAGGAGGTTATGAGATGCTGGGTTTATGCGGCTACTGGACTCAGCAGGCTGGTTCAAGAGAGTGCCCTAGGTGGTGGCCCTTCGCTCCCCGCCTAAGGGCCACACCAAAGGGCCCTCTGGCGAGGCCCTCAGGCGCGGGACTGCCTGACGGTGGCTGCTTTTTAAAGGCTGCTGTCTCCTCCTCCTTCTCCCACAGCCCCGATTGGGCTGGAGATCCCTGAGCGGGAAAGCTGGCAGGCCCGCTCAGGGTGCTCGACCCCGATCGGGGGAGCAGAAGATGGCTGCGGGCTGTGTTGCTGACCCGCCGACGGCAGCTGCTTTTTAAAGGCTGCTGTCTCCTCCTCCTTCTCACACAGCCCCGATTGGGCTGGAGAACCCTGAGCGGGAAAGCTGGAAGTTTAAAGTTATTAGTAGGCAAGTAAATGCACGTAGTTCAATGTTAAGGTTAATGTTCGAGTTAGGGACAGAATTTTACAGTTGATACTTAGCGTATGTAAGTTGTTGTTGTTATGTGCTGTCGAGTCTGAGTCGACTCATGGCGACCCTCTGGATAGCTATTCTAAATTGTGTTCGGTCTTGAGTCAGGCGGCTCATTGTTGACAGACTGGTACCCGTAGCTGCTGCTGTTATATTGATCCATCTCATTGCTGGCCTTCTTCCTCTTTTGCGCTGACCTTCTCTCTTGCCAAGCATGATGTCTTTCTCTAATGATCTCTCTCTTCGCATGATGTGTCCAAAGTATGAAAGTCGAAGTCTTGTCATCTGAGCTTCTAAAGAAAGCTTAGGTTTGATCTCCTCTAGTACCGACTAGTTTGTTCTTCGGGCAGTCCATGGTATACACAGTATTCGCCGCCAGCACCATAATTCAAAGGCATCAATTTTCTTCCTGTCTATCTTTTTCACTGTCCAGCTTTCACATCCATATGATGTTATTGAAAATAACATGGCTTGAACAAGTCAAATCTTTGTATGGAGAGAGACATCTCTGCTCTTGAGAATCTTATCTAGGTCTTTCATAGCCATTCTGCCAAGAGCAATGCGTCATCTGATTTCTTGACTGCTTGTTGCTTCTTTATTGATAGTTGATCCAAGTAGGTTAAAGTTGTTCACAATTTCAATTTCTTCTCCTTCAACGATGAACCTGTTGATTATGCCAGTTGTCATGATCTTTGTCTTTACATTAAGGTGCAGGCCCATTTTGAGACTATGTTCTTTGATTGTGAGAAGCAAATGTTTGATCATCTTCACTTTCACCCAGTAATGTGGTGGTATCAGCATAGCAAAGGTTGTTGATGAGTCTTCCACCAATCTTCACACCTCTGTTGTCTTCATACAATCCTGCTTCTCTGATGATTTGTTCTGCATATAAATTAAACAGGTGGGGGAAAGTATGCAGCCTTGTCTTACACCTTTGCTTATTTTAAACCATTCTGTTTCTCCTTGTTCTGTTAGAACTGCTGCTTCTTGATCAATGTACAGATTGTGCAAGAGTACGATCAGGTGTTCTGGTATACCCATGCTTCTTAATGTGGTCCAGAGTTTCTCATGGTTTACACAGTCAAAAGCCTTGCTATAGTCGATAAAGCACAAATAGATATCCTTTTGGAATTCTTTAGTCTTTTCAAGGATCCATCTCACATCTGCAATGATGTCTCTCGTTCCTCGCCCTTTCCTAAACCCTGCTTGCACTTCAGGTAGTTCTTGTTCCAGGTATGGTTGTAGAATCTTGCTGGCATGTGGCATCAGAGCGATTGTGTGATAATTTCCACAGTCAGTTGGATCACCTTTCTTTAGTATTGGTATAAACACAGATCTTTTCCAGTCAGTTGGCCATGATGTTGTCTTCCATATTTCTTGGCAGAGCCTTTAAGTATGGTAACAGCTGCATCAGATTGCTGTAATACTTCTATGGGAATGCTATCAATGCCTGGTGCTTTGTTCTTTGATAAGGCTTTCAATGCTGCTTTAACTTCTTTCATCTCCAATGGTTCCCGATCATAAGGTACAGGTTGAAACGGCTGTTGGTCCACTTGATCTTTTTCATATAAAAACTCTGTATATTTCTTCCACCTTTTCTTGATCTTTTCAGCATCATTCAACATAGAACCTTGAGCATCTTGTAACATTCCAATTCGAGGCTGGAAGTTTTTCTTTAACTCTCGTAGCTTTAGGAAAGCCGATCTTGTTCTTCCTCTAATAGTTTCTGCTTCTATTTCCTTGCATTCGTCGTTGTAGTACTTTTCCTTGTCCTGTCTTGCTGCACATTGGAAATCTCTGAGTTCTGTTATTGTCTTTCTTTCTCCTCTGGCTTTAGCTTCTCTGCGTTTCTGGGCAATTTTCAGAGTTTCTTCCGTTATCCATTTTGGCCGTTTTTTCTTTTTCACCTTTTGTAGAGACTTCTCGCTTTCTTCCAACACAACCTTCTTGATGTCATTCCATAACTCTTCTGGAGCTCTGTCATTTGTATCTAAAGCAGCAAATCGATTTTGCAGGCAGTCTTTAAATTCCAGTGGTATATTCTCAAGGTCATATTTTGCTGCATTCATGAGTGGTTTGCTCTTTTCAACTTTAGCTTGAGTTTTCATACTAGTAGTTGATGATCTGTACCAGTCAGCTCCAGGTTTTGTCTTTGTTGATGTTATAGAACTTTTCCATCGTTGACGTCCACAGATGTAGTCAGTTTGATTTTTATACAATCCATTGGGTGAAGTCCATGTGTACAGTCGCCGCTTGTGTTGATGGAAGAAGGTGTTTGAGATGAATAGATCGCTGGTCTTGCAGAATTCTATCAGTCTTTCTCCAGCTTCATTTCTGTTGCCAAGTCCATATTTTCCAACTACTTTGCCGCCGCCTTTGTTGCCAGCTTTTGCGTTCGTCACCCATGACTATCAGGATATCCTGTTTGCATGTTCTGTCAATTTCAGCTTGTACTTGTTCATAGAACTCTTCAGTTTCATTCTCTTCTGCAGCTGTTGTTGGGCATATTCTTGAATTATAGTTGTGTTAATAGGCATTCCTCGTAGACGAACAGAGATTAAGCGTTCGCTGACTGCATTGTATTTCATTACAGTTCTTGCAAGTTTCTTCTTTATTATAAATGCAACACCATTTCTTCTTTGTCTTTCATTTCCAGCATAGTAGACCATGTGATCATCTGATGCAAAGTGCCCGATGCCAGTCCTTTTCAGTTTGCTGACGCCCAACAGATCAAGTTGTACACGTTACATTTCATTCTTGACCACCTCCAACTTCCCTTGGTTCATGCTTCGTACGTTCCATGTTCCAATGCGTAAGACATCTTTACAGCTTCTGACTCTCATTTCATGCACAGCTACATCAGCAGTCAGATGTTCCGAGGGCTTTGATCTAGCCACATCATAAATGCTGGCTTTACTCTGAGAAGTCTTCAGCTCTTCCTCAGTAGCTAGTTGAGTGCCTTCCGACCTGGGGGTCTCGTCTTCCAACACTGTAGCACAATTTGTTTCGTTGTAACTATCCATTGGGTTTTTATGGCAAGATACAGAAGTAGATTGCCTGGCCTTTCTTCCGCGCAGTTTAAGTTTGGTGGTGTTGCCGTTGTCACAAAAATGTGATCCTCCGCCGTCAACACTATCCCATTCTGCTGCTACCCAGATGGGTGGTTTGTCTTGGTCTGGCACCTCAGCTGAGACCTGTCCATCTTGGGAGACCCTGCCAGTAGTTAAACTACCGATAGTTTAGCTCTCAGCATCACTGATGCACACAAGCCCTCACAGCACGACAAGCTGCAAACCAAGTGAGGGACCGTATGTAAGAGAAGTTGATATTCTCTGGATACTTACTTGTTGTTCTGGTGAGTCTGCTTTGTCAATAGTGAACTGGGGGAGGAAGGCAGCTCCCAGGAGGATATACAGATGACATCACAAAAGAGGGAGTTCCTCAGTCTCCAAGCTGCTGAATAAGGTGGACAACCCAGAGGTCCGGGACTAGACTGGAGTTACTCCAGGAACAACAATTAGCAGGTAAGTCTAATTTCACCTTATTTATTTATTTTTATTTATTTACAATTTCTTCTATACTGCACTATTCGGCATCAGCGCGGTTTACATGGAACAGAAAAATCAGACAGGGTACATATGCCTGAGTTTACAATTAACAGGACCACAAAACTTGGATAAAAGAGGTAGCTATTTACACACTGGTGTCATAGAATAAACATAGCATGAGATTCAATGGTCAAGGACACCTTGCTTGGTGTGTTCGCCTGGCTGACTAGGTGTGTTGGTGTAGTTATAAATATTTGAGTGGGGATGTGATTCAATGTTCTCTGGGAAGTATTTGAGGAAAAGGTAGTGTTTAAGGGCCTTCCTAAACTGAGTTAGGTTAGTGTAGCTCTGATGTTTGTTGGTAAGGCGTTCCAGAATCTTGGAGCGCAGAGTCTGAAGGCCCTATTTGCTGTTGTCACGGTGCATCTTGTTAATTCTCTCGGCATTGTTAGCATATTTATTGCTGTGGATCTTCTTGGTCTATTAGAGGCTGTTGTTTGGATGAGGTCAGTTAGAGAGGAGGGGGAGAGATTATTTACCGCTTTGAATGTCAGCAGCACTGTCTTGAAGACTATCCTAGCTTTTATAGGAAGCCAGTGTAACTGCTTCAGAAGGGGCGTCACATGGTCTCTCCTAGATGCACCATGGAGAACCCTAGCTGCACTATTCATTGCGAGCTGTAGGGGGTTCAAGGTGGATTGGGGGAGACCTTGTAGTATGGCATTGGCGTAATCAAAATGAGGTATGATCAGAGCCTGGTAAATTGTCCAGAAATCTTCTGGTTCAAGCAAGGGGCGTAGATGTCTGAGTGAACGGATCTTGTAATAGATTGCTCTTACAGTGTTAGATATGTATGCCTTCATGTCAAGGTTTTGATCCAGTGTAACACCCAGGTACCGAATTGTGGATTTTGCTTGTAGAGCGGCTTCTTTCACCTTCAAGTATTGGGGTGGGCTGAAGTTCGGGTTCCTCGTGATAAAGAGCACCTCCGTTTTCTTATGTTGAATTCGAAGGTTTTGTGACAGGAGCCATTCCGATATGGCATTGAAGCAGTTGGTCATAGGGGAGAGGTCCAATATATCTATGGAGAGCGGCATATAGAGCAGGACATCATCAGCATATATCATACAACTGACGTTGTAAGACCGGATGATATTACAAATGGGTTGCATGTATATGTTGAACATCAAGGCCGATAGGGAGGATCCCTGTGGAACTCCTTGACCTTGATGAAACGGTTCTGATGTTGCTCCACCTGATCGTACGTGCTGTCATCTTCCGAACAAGTATGATCTGCACTATTCAAGTGCTGTTCCGCAGATGCCCTTCTCTTTTAGCCGCCCTAGGAGAAGCTCATGGTTTACTGAGTCGAAGGCTGTGGCAATGTCTAGAAAGATGAGTGCAAAACCCTGACGGATGTTGTCAATGCCAGTGATTGTTATTGAAAAGGGTGGTAAGGAGTGTTTCCACTCCATGTGACTCCCTGAATCCATGTTGGCATGGGTCTAGTGGAGCAGCAGAGTCAATATGGTCTTGTAACTGTCTTTGCACCTCTTTTTCGATTAACTTTGGGAGTAAAGGTATACTTGAAATGGGTCTGTAAGAGTCTACCTTTTGTGGGTCTAGCTTGCTATTTTTTAGCAGCGGTCTGATCGACGTATGCTTGAGGGCAGATGGGAAGGAACCGGTTGTGAAGGATAAGTTCATTATCCTGGTTATTATCGGACTGAAGTCACTGCGCAGTTCCTTTATCCAGAATGCTGGACAAGGATCTGTTTGCGCAGTAGTGGTATTGAGGGTCATGATAGTGTCTTCGATGCGCCTCTTGGAAGGAGTAGAGAAAGACATTAGGGATGTTGTATACACTTGGTCTGTGGAGGCGAAAACTATTGAAGGTTTATTTGTCTGACATAATTTGGATTGTAGGTAAGTAGCATACTCCTGCGGGTGGATTTCATATTGGTGCCAGGGGATGGTTCCTTGGATAGAGTCTTGACTAGGTTAAACAAATCGTGAGGTTTATTTAACGAGTGCCTCAGGGTGTCTGTGTGGTACTGTTTCATCTTCTCTGTGATGGCTTTGCGGTGAACGACTAGCTGATGAATGTATGCTGTCTGGTCTCCAATGGAGTGTGAACCTTCTCCAGCGTTTCTCAAGCTTCCGTAGTATGTTGAGTGATGCTCTCAGCTCCATTGTGTACCATGGGGCTGTAGCTCTTTTCCTTGGTGACCTGTTAGGTGGCGGACGTAGGGCGATCGCACTGAGACTACTGTTCCAGCTAGTGATCAGTTCTTCCAGGTTTAGGGTGGCCTCATTAAAAAGCGAGCATGTTTCAGCCAGGATAAGATCTCTATTGAATCTGCTTAATAAATTAAAGGTATCTGGATGCTTAAAGGTATCTGGATGTTTGTGTTTTTTCGACATGTTACCTTCATATCTTGGAGTGGCAACATATTGAAACACATGGATAACTTAGGGGGTCAGTTGATCAGTCTTTCATTGGAGTCTGGGATTTGTTGGATTCAATATGTAATATGAAATCCCAGATTAGGATTGTCATGAAGTCGACTTTATCATTTATGATTGATTAAACAACTTTGGTCTTTTGTGGCTTACATGCAGACACCATTTAACTTTTTCCAGTGGTCAAGAACACTTTGTCCTTTTGGCTCAGTTTAACAGCTTGGCTGATTTTCTCTTTTGGGCTTTCAGCTAGTAAGTTGAAATGCTGGGAAAACAGATTTGGCGAATCGGGCCAAGTCTGCCATTGGAGCCTTTGGGGACTTTAGGAATTGAGAATGTCTGTCACAGTCAGATTCAGAGGTAACCTGGGACAAGGCATTTATCTGGATATCTTGAGCTTGGAATGTCTGCAGATGTTATTCAGATAACTTTAATCAGATAGCTTCTGCAGTGCCCCTGACAACCCCCTATTTGTAAATAAGTAAGTTTCAACCTGACATCGAAATGTTTGGTCAAATGTTATCCATTTATTGGCTGAAAATTTTACAAGTAACAGGGATAGGTTTTAGCATGACGGTCATTATTTGAGTTTAAATATTGGCAACAGTGTTTAATATGTATATTTAGTACCACTTAGACATGTGAAGGCCTATTTTAGATAGCATGTGGAAATTGGAATTGAGACTTCGAAGTCTGAACATATTTCTAATGATATTTAAAAACAGCTCTATTAAATGTGGAGCTGTTTCTAAAAGACCTAGAAGGAAGTGCAGCAGGAGACACTATTGATACAAATTTACACATGGGAAAAATGAGTGGAGGAAATCTGACGACTTGCTGCAGAGGATGCTATCTTGAGCTCTTTTCAATTTGGAGGGGGAAATAAGCTAGGGGGGTTTGAGGAGGATAAACCCCATTTCCTTATCGTCCCTCCAGTGCAGTCCCGCACCTCTGGGTAGTGCACCTCCTCCCACAGCTTTGAGACTGGACATGTCAGATTCTGAAGCCACTGATACATATACTGCTGGTACCTCCCACCAGCTCCCAGTGTGCTCAGTCTCCAAACAGCTGGAGGTGGTAGTGAGCCTAGGTGCTGGCCTCAGTATAGGGACAGATAAGGAGCAAATTAGTAGCAACTTAGTGTAGATTGGGTTTTCTCTATTACTTTCTCTCACAATTTATTTTATTTGAGAGGGCAGTGTGCTAAAAAAAAAAAAAAAGGAACAGCCAGGGTTCAAACAGGAGTCTCAGCATACAGAGGATCTTTCCCCTGCTGCCTTAAATGGTTACCTTTCCCCGTCTTCTCTCCCCTCCTTGATTGAACGGAGGGGAGCTGAGGCTCTGCACTACTTCTGATCTCATTGGCGAGTGAGGAGCCGTCAGCAGGACTTCTCTCTCCCTCTCTCTTCTGCAGCTGTTGCTGCCGGTGGTGAGTTGTGCTCTCCTTCTGTCAGCATGCCGTTTTTTTTCAGATCGCTCAGAAGCGATCCCTTCGGGCCCGATTTGAACAGAGGTGAGTGCTGTGAAGAGGGATACTGTACTAGGCCTCTTGGGACAGCCTGCTGCCTCTTGGCAGTTTTGCTGCACTGCTCTTCCTTTCCCTGTCAGTAGACGGCCTGTTTTTCCCGTGTTTTTCTGAGCCAAGGTTTTAATCGGGGGTTTGTTTTTTGCATAGTTTATTTTTTGGGGTAACAATCGTTTTTAGCCTCTAATTTTTTTTTTGGGGGGGGGGGGCGCTAATTTGGGTGAATACTGACAGTATATTAAAAAAAAAAAAAAAAAGTTTATGCTTTTACGTTTTCTGACCTTATAGTGTGGTCAGGGCGGTTTTAGGGCTTCGGGCTGATGCCGGCACGTCCGCAGTGTCTTGTTTTGCGGTACCTTTAGGGAGATCATCTCGGATGCGGGTGTGTTCCGTGACTGTGCAGCAGAGACGCTTAGCATGGAGCAGGAACTCCAAGATAAGTCTAAAGATGTGGTTTCCTCACCGGGGCAGGGACCTCAGTCTGTTGCGGAGGTTAGTCCACACTTGGAGGTTCCGGTTTCTCTGCAGGCAGTGCCGCCTTCGGCTTCAGGCTCCTCTGTTGGTCCAAGTTTGGTGGGAGGGACTCTGGCAGGGTTTTCGCAAGAGTTAGTGCTCCTCTTACACCAGGCTTTCTGTTTGAGGCAACAGCGGGCCGTCTCGGACCTCTCGGCGCTTGGGGCTACAACGGATAGGGCTACAGCGATGAAGGCTGACATTTCACCTCCGGGACCAGTTAAGAGAGCTCGGTCCATAGAGGAGCAGCCCGCTCTGTCAGACTGGCTAGAAGGGGATGATGGTGACGTTGAGCCAGAGACACGGGTAGACGAGCTCGAGGAAGGTGAGATTCCTGAGCCCGAGGGCCAGGCTAGGATCATCCAAGTTTTATGCTGACAGCTCTGATTACGGAATTGCTTCAAGCGCTCAATCTCTCCATCTCTCCGTGGGTCAGCCGACGAAGAGGAGAAGGTAGGCGGTGAGAAAGCCACAGGCTGTTTTTCTGGTACATCTTGTGGTCAGGCAGATGATTCAGGATGAGTGGGATCTGCCTGAAGCAGGTCTACGGGGGGGTCAGAGCCATGACTCTCCTCTATCCCTTGTCAGACCAAGAACGAGAGGTATTTCGTTCTCCACACGTAGATGCGGCCGTATCAGCTGTGACCAAAAAGACTACCGTTTCGGTAGAGGGCAGTGCTGCCCTAAAGGACGGTCAGGACCGAAGGTTGGATTTGTTGTTAAAACAGGCCTTTGTTAATGCACTATTCCCTGCAAGTCTCGATTTGTGGAATTTGGGTAGCACAAGCCTGTCTGCGTTGGTTTCAGCGTCTGCAGCAGCCGGGGGAGCAGCCGCAAGAACAGGTAGCGGACGTGACTAGATTGGAATCTGGAGCGGCATACCTGGATGATCTGCATTATGATCTTATTATAGGTTTGGCTAATAGCATGGTGTCGCTTGTAGCGGCTCGGCATTATCTTTGGCTTCGGAACTGGGCAGTGGACAGTTCTTCCAAGTTGCATCTCAGCAAGCGTCCTTTTAAAGGGAAACCTTTTTTTTATTTGGAGAAGACCTCGACAAGTTAGTCAAGGACTTGGGAGAATCAAAGGGTGGCCGCTTACCAGAGGATAAGCCAAAGCCCAGTCGAGCTGTGGGGCCCTCTCGCGGTCAACCGCGGGATTTCGGGTGTTTTCGTACTTTCCGACTGGGGGAGTTTCCATAAAGGGAGATTTTCTTCATGCGGGCAAGGTTTCAGGGGGTTTCGGGGAGCAGGCAGAGGTTTCTCTGCTCCCTCTTCCTCAGGATTCCGTAAGACCTAATGAAACGAGGAGGGCTCTGGCCGTGATACAGCCCATGGGAGGGCGTCTATGGGACTTTCTTGCGGCCTGGGTCCAGATAACTTCCGACCGCTGGGTGTTGGAAGTCATTCGTGAAGGATATGCCCTTGAGTTCGCCCGGCCAGTGACTGACTCATTTGTGCGGTCTCCCTGTGTTGCTCAAAACAAGGCGGTGGCAGTGGAGGAGACACTGGCTCGCCTTCTGCAACTGGGGGCAGTAATTCCGGTTCCTCCAGACCAGTACGGCTGGGGTCGATACTCCATTTATTTTGTGCTTCCAAAAAAGGATGGGTCCTTTCATCTAATTCCAGACGTCAAGTGAGTAAATCGGTGTCTTTGAGTGCCCCATTTTCGCATGAAAAGTTTGCATTCGGTAATCGTGGCGGTGCGAAAAGGAGAATTTTTGACATCTTTCGATCTCACCGAAGCATACCTGCATATTCCGATCAGGCCAGATCATCAATGCTTCCTAAGGTTTGCGGTACCTCAGGGGCATTTTCAGTTCCAGGCGTTGCCTTTCGGCTTAGCAATGGCACCACGAACTTTCACCAAGGTGATGGTAGTGGTGGCAGCAGCTCTTCGCAAAGAGGGTGTCCTAGTCCACCCCTATCTGGACAATTGGTTGATTCGAGCAAAGTCCAGGGGCGAAAGTGTAGCCGGCAAGCATAGGGATGTTCAGAGGGTGGCAACTGGCTATAACTGGGCTGCAGTGTTGTTCAACCACTGCTTGGTTATCGTTATTTTTGCAAATGTTAGGCACTTGAAAGGCTGGCCTAACGTTCGCTGCTGCCCAGTTAGCTACATTGATATCTGTCTGATATTCGATTCCAGTATCTGGATATGGCCCCAGCATAGAGTATCCGGGCCTAAATATCGGGCCCATACTTCTTAAAAACTTACCTTGCATTCTCGATATGGAATAAGGAATACATGTAGATCTTACCTTTTTAATTTTTATTAAGTTTTATATTAATACATTCAAACAAGAATGAAAGGACAAACTGGTAAATCACAATAAAATTTACATTCTAATACAAGGAAAATAATATAAGGAAAATTACTAAATCATTGCTATACCAAAACTCAGCCCACAATAAAGGGAAGGCATCAGGAAATAACAGATTCAATAGGAAAATTATAATACAAGCAGTGCAAGTCTTATACGTCAGCCGTATGAGGTGGTACAACAACCACAAATTCCTCTCTAGCATTCAGAAAATCCAGCAGCTGACTAGGTTCAAAAAACATATATACCTGTCCTTTATATTATACACAACACCTAGCAGGAAATCTCAACAAAAAGGTCCCACCGAGGGAAAGAACCCTATGCTTATAGCTTAGAAATTCCTTCCTCCTCATCTGGGTAGCTCTTGCTAAATCAGGAAAAATGCGCACACATGAACCAAGAAATTGCTCACTGAAATTCCGAAAATATAACCTAAGGATTAATGTTTTATCAGTTTCAAGTGCCAATGTAATAAGGAGGGTGGAACGAGCAGTGACCACCTCCAGGGAGCTCTCTAAAAAACCCGTAAGTTCCCCCGGAGCCCCCAGAGAGACACTATTAACTTCCTGAACGCCCCTACCCATAGACAAATACTGGGCTCTGGTTAATGGGGGAAGGTCATCCTTAGAGATTTTCAACACCTCCTGGAAGTACCTACGAACCATTTCCAAAGGGGAGAGAACAGGAGACCTAGGAAAATTAACCAGTCTTAAATTGTTCTTCCGGACCTGGTTTTCTAGGTACTCCACTCTCCTGGAAGTCACAGTCCAGTGTTTCATATGGGCAAGATTTGATTCCTGAAGTTGCCCCAGGTCTCCACGGAGCAAAGCCAACCGTCCCTCCTGTTCCTTTTGGACTTGTACAACCTCCTGTAAATCAATCCTAAGGGATTTCACTTTAGTATTCAAAGAAGTAGTAATCATTTTCAGAGAGGAGTTCATTGCCGACACCACATCCCAAAGCACCTCAAGTGTTACAACTGCAGGCCTCACCAATCCGCTGACACCAGGATGGCCAATCGGGGTCACACTCTGCTGAGCAGAACTGGAAGCACTCCTCCTCTCACTCACCAAGCTTCCATCCACTCCAGGGGACCCAAGCAGAGCGTTCCCAGTGGCAGAAGAGCTCTCCACAGCAACCTGCTGAGGCGTACTAGTTATCACGCCAGCAGGTGCCTCTCCACTGCCCGAGAATCCACCTCCGGGACAAGGCGGGGGGGCCCATTGCTCGGGGGATAGAAAGACCCCGGATGTGCACAGGTCCGGAGAACCCTTCGGACCTGCCGAAGACGTCGCTCGCTCCCCCGGCTCAGAAAAGCAACACATCTGCAGCATCCTTTGAGTCGCGCCACTAAAACAGGCTTCACCCGAGGGTAGGTAAGCCTGTTTGCGTTTCCTCCTGCCCATACTGGCTCCGGATACCGCCACGCACGACTCGTTCACACAGCAGCGTTCAGACCTCCGCCCGGGGAAATCACACCGCCGCCATCTTGCCTCCCCCTGCTGGTAGTTTAGAATACATGTAGATCTTTGTTCCACCATGCCCTCATAGTGAGAGGTGCTGAATACATGTGCAGCGTGGTGCCAGCTGCTGCATTTATTTTTAAGCCTGGTGAAGAGCAGACTAAACTGAATAGCGCAACTGTATGGACTGGTTGCTGTTCCTTCTTTTCCTTCTCTCCACCCCCCCTGTAATACAGGTCATATCAGGGCAGTTAGATATATTTTCAGCCCAGTCCGATCCACATAGTAGCTCCTTCTCTAGCCTATTCACATCCAGGCTAAAACCTCACCTCTTTGAGGCTGCTTTTGGATCCTGATGACTCATGCTCTTTTTCAGCACTTGTGCATCGTACCGTACTCTAGTCCCCAGTTTTGTGATGTTCATCTTGATGAGATTGTAAGCTCTGAGCAGGGACTGTGTCTTAAATCTATATGTACAGCACTGCATATACCTTGTAGCGCTGTACAAATAGTAGTAGAAATTGCACAGACAGGGAACTTACATGTTCACCAGCGGCTGATAAACGTCCTTTAAAAATAATTCCAATGTTTTAGTGCATTAACTCTTATGTTTTTCAGCCTTGATCGAGGCCTCCAACATAGACCAAAGGAGTTATTGCAACCAGATTGAATGCAGCAGTGCAGAAATTTCTGCATGTGACATTTTCCAACTTTTCTTAAAACAAAGATTGCCAATGTTCATTTAAAACAAGAGGGAAGTTATTTATCTGGCCATTTCGACTCTAGTACAGAGGCACCAACCTTTTTGGTGTTGTGGACCCAATATGAACATCCAGGAAGTTCAGAGATCCCCAATTCATCCCTCCAACTCAGTACTATGCCCATCCCCACTATTTCTTTTTTCCCCTTTCTTTCTGGTCTCCACCAGTTTCTCTTCCTCAACCTGGCCAGTTCTTACAGTCTCTCTCTCTTTCTCTCTCCTGTGGACCTCCTGAGGTTCATAGACCAGAGGTTGGAAACCACTGCTTTAGCAGATAAGAGGAAGTCAATTTATTGTCTGTCTTTGACCCTCTTGTAATCTCCAGAAACAAGCAGGAATATAGTCCTCACATATGGGTATCGTTGGCACCGACGGAGCCTGCGCGGGAACGCTCCCCAGCATCCAATAGGAACGCTTTTGGGAGCATCCCTCAGCACATGCAGTCTGCCTTCCCACCTTTCCAACTATCCCTCTTCAGTTCTTCATTTTCCACGGAGCCAGCAGGACCTATTCCCTGTCACCGCAGAAAATTCAGTCTTTAAAATTCTTTTTTTGTGGTCGCGTTTGAGATTGCGCGTTATGAGATTGCAGACCTGCTATCAGTAATCTGTGAACTATCATTAAAATCATCTCTAATACCTGAAGATTGGAGGATCGCCAATGTAACACCAATTTTTAAAAAGGGTTCCAGGGGTGATCCGGGAAACTACAGACCGGTGAGCCTGACGTCAGTACCAGGAAAAATGGTAGAAACCATCATAAAGAATAAAATTACTCAGCATGTAGATAGTCACAACCTAATGGGAGACAGCCAACATGGCTTTAGACAAGGAAGATCTTGTCTTACTAATCTGTTATGTTTTTTTGAAGGAGTGAATAAACAGGTGGACAAAGGTGAGTCGGTTGATATTGTGTATCTGGACTTTCAGAAAGCCTTTGACAAGGTCCCTCATCAGAGACTTTTGGCAAAACTAAAGAGTCATGGCATAGGAGGCAGTGTACTATTGTGGATCAGGAACTGGTTAAAAGATAGAAAGCAGAGGGTAGGACTAAATGGCCAATTTTCCCAATGGAGAAAGGTGAATAGTGGTGTACCCCAGGGATCTGTGCTGGGTCCGCTGCTTTTTGACATATTCATAAATGACCTGGAAAGTGGAATAACGAGTGAGGTTATCAAATTTGCAGATGACACAAAACTAAAGTTGTTAAAACCCAAGAGGATTGTGAAAAATTGCAAGAGGATCTTGATAAATTGGAAGACTGGGCATCAAAATGGCAGATGAAATTTAATGTGGACAAGTGCAAGGTTATGCACCTAGGGAAGAACAACCCAAACTATGGTTACACGATGCAAGGTTCCACATTAGGAACCACCACCCAGGAAAAAGATTTAGGCGTCGTGGATACCATGTTAAAACCCTCGGCCCAGTGTGCAGTGGCGGCCAAGAGAGCAAATAGAATGCTAGGTATGATAAGGAAAGGAATGGAAAATAAAACAAAAGATATTATAATGCCTCTATCGTTCCATGGTGAGACCGCACCTTGAATATTGTGTGCAATTCTGGTCGCCGTATCTTAAAAAGGATATAGCGATTTTAGAAAAGGTTCAGAGAAGAGCCACCAAAATGGTAAAGGGGATGGAAGGATACTCCTATGAAGAAAGGCTAAAAAGGTTAGGGCTCTTTAACCTAGAAAAGAGACGGCTGAGGAGAGATATGATAGAAGTCTATAAATTAATGAACGGAGTGGAACAGGTAAACGTAGATCGATTGTTTACGTTATCAGAATTTAGAAAGACTAGGGGACATGCAATGAAGCTTCAGGGTAAACTATTTAAGACTAATAAAAGAAAGTATTTTTTCACTCAACGTGTAATCAAACTCTGGAATTTGTTACCGGAGGATGTAGTAAAGGCTGTTAGTGTAGCTGGGTTTAAAAAAGGTTTGGACAAGTTCCTGGAGGAAAGGTCCATAAACCATTATTAAGAAGTGACCGAAGATATCAATGCTTGACCAAGTACAAGCATTGTGGAACTTGTCTCTTGGGGAAACTGCTAGGTACATATGGCCTAGATTGGCCACTGTTGGAAACAGAATACTGGGCTTGATGGACCTTGGTCTGACCCAGTATGGCATATCTTATGTTCTTATGTACCGCACGACGCCTACCGGTACTGCCGGTTCTTTTCTTTTCATATTTAAAAAAACAAACAAACCTTAAACTTAGACTGTTTCTTTTCAGAAACTTTCCTCTTTGGTGCTAGGCGCCATTTTGGGCATTAGGCCCCATTTTTCCTAAATCATGGAAAAGCCAACTAGTGGTTTTAAAAAATGTACTAAGTGTGGCAGTACCATTTCCGTCACTGACACCCATGATTGGTGTCTAAAGTGTTTAGGACCTGATCATTCTCCAACTGAATGTCTCTCCTGCATGGGGATGACCAAAAGAGGAAGACAGAACCACGCCGCAAAGCTCGGTACCCTCTTTTCTTCAGATGCCAGATTCATTGCATTGACATTGTCAAGGGCCGCCTCTTCCTCCCATGGATCTCAGGTAACTAAACACAAAAGCCGGTCCTCAAAGGGTAGCTCTCCTGGTAAGCATCGAGAGGCCATTGGCATTGTGCTTGAGGGAATCACACCGGCAAAACAGCCCCGGCGGGAGGCTTCGGCTTCAAAAGCATCAATGGGGCTTCAGGATGTTCTCGAGGCTTCAACCGTGCAAGAACCTCCTGTGCCATGCTCAGGGGTTCCGGCTGTTCTTACCGGTACCAACACCCAGGCATCAGCAGTGTCCTACTAACACAGGAGGAGGGGCGGGTGCTGCACCCGGACCTAGCCATGTTGTCCCTCACAGCCTAGCTGCTGAATGGGTCTCCCTAGCTCCGCTAGACCTCCCAGAGGAGGTCGAGGAGGTCCTCCTGGCATCAAGGAAGGACTCTACAAGATGAGCTCATGCCTTCAAGTGGCAGCTCTTCTCAGTCTGATGCGCCGAGCTCCAGATCGAACCTATCTCGTGTCCCACTTGGTGGGTCCTCCAGTACCACCTTCATCTTTCGAAGGAGGGGCTGAAGTCAAACTCTGTCAGGGTACACCTGAGCGCCATCTTGGCAAATCCCCTCCCCGTATAGGGCAAATCCCTCTCGGAGCAGCCCTTGGTCTCCCGCTGTATGCGGAGCCTCTTGCTATCCAAGCCGCCTATCTGGCCTCCTACGGAGAGGCACCCGAACGTAGTTCTCATGCAGTTTACACATTCACCCTTCGAGCCGATGGCGACGTGCTCGCTTCGGCATCTGTCCTGGAAGGTGGTCTTCCTGGTGGCTTTGACCTCGACCCGCCAAGTCAGTGAGTTCCAGGCTCTCAAGGCTGACACCCCTTACACCAGGTCCTATAGAAACAGGGTGGTTCTCCTTACCCACCCCAAGTTCCTGCCAAAGGTTGTCTCGGATTTTCATCTCAATCAGGAGATAGTCTTGCCGACCTTCTTCCCAAGACCCCACGCCGACCAGGTGTCGGCGGTTTTGCATACACTCGACTGCAAGAGGGCTCTTACCTTCTATCTGCAGGGCACTCAGCCTCATCGCAGGTCTGGCGTGCTCTTCATAACCTATGATCCCAATCGCTTGGGGTAGGTGGTCACAAAACACACCCTCTCCATCTGGGTGGTAGACAGCATCGCCTTCGCTCAGCAATCCCAAAGGCTTTCTTTGAAAGCTGGGGAATTGCTCCGTGCGGACTCTGTCAGTGCCGACGTCACCCATAAGTAAGGACTGATTCCTGCTGTCCCTGGAGAACACCTGTTAAAGGTGTGTAACTATGCTATATAGTAAAAGCTATTAGTGTAGCTGAGTTTAAAAAAGGTTTGGACAAGTTCCTGGAGGAAAGGTCCATAAACCATTATTAAAGAGGACCCAGGAGATCCACTGCTTGCCCCGGGACAAGCATTGTGGAACCTGTGTGCCATTTTGTGACCTGGATTGGCCACTGTTGGAAACAGGATACTGGGCTTGATGGACTTTGATCTGACCCAGTATGGCATTTCTTATGTTCTTATTGCCCTTTTTTCCATTGGAGCAGTGTATGGGCAAGGAAAAGATCTTGTTTACTAAACATTCGCAGAGGGTGTCTTCGTTACCAGGCGGTGACAAATTGATTTTGTCTTTGACAGATTGTTTGTCCTGTTTCACTGCCATGCGAGGGTCAGGTGACTTCTAAGGCTACGATCGCACACAGTATTAAAGAGGTTATCACTTTAGCATACCTTTTGTGTGGAAAGCATGTCCCGGAGGGCCTTAGGGTTCACTCTACTAGGGCTTAGGCGACTACCTGGGCGGAATCATGCAGGATTTCTCTCCTAGATATCTGTTGAGCGGTGACATGGTTTTCCTTGTCTACCTTTTGTTATGCATCCTATATCATCCTGCTGGATCACTCCAGATTGTGTTCCCCTACCTGCAGATTGGTGGCGACAAAGAACTAGTGAAAAGCCCAGTTTTCAATGACATCACTCCCATGCCTCTATTTGCCTCAGCCACCAGAGGTCCCTTCAGTATTTCTTTGTCTCCAGGAGATGGTGGATAGATTTTCTCCTCTCTGAAGACAATTCTGAAGATTTGAGAGGAAAATATTTGGTTTAAAATGCTCGTGAACGACAGCTTGCGGGTTGAACTCACACCATAGCATGATATGGGAGGCTTTCTTAGACTGCGGTCTTTTCAGTAGCCAGAGGAGGAGGGAAAATTTGGTTCAGCTCTGTGCTCTTACCCTGGATAAAAACCTGTTGAGCAGCCAGAAATTGGAAGGATCTGGAAGAGTACACCTGCCTTACATGACCTCAACGCTCCCTCTTTTTTTTTTTTTCCCTTGTTCCACCCTGCTTTCTCCCGAAGATTGCAGAAAGCTGTCAGAGGGATCTGCCTGCTAGCCACCTTGAACGCAGTGCTGCAAAGCCAGAGAAACACTTTCTGGGGAGTAGAGCTGAGCCCAGCACAAGTTTTCAGCCTGGGGCTCTCAGGTGGTGAGCTCCAAGGCTTGATCTCGTCACTGTCCTTATTGGGGGCTCCCAATTCCATCTTCCTGGAATGCAATTTGGTGTGGACCACTGGTGACTATTGGTGTGGTGTGGTGTTTCCTGCCATTTTCTGCATGCATTAGTAGTATTTTTACTTATTGTGCGTCTGGGCAGTTGCATGGTACTAATGCGTGCTCCGCCCAAGCTGCTCCATTGCGCGTTCCTTCCCTAGCACTTGTAATGCACGATGCTCCAAAAAACAGTTAATGCGCACTGCAATAAACACTTAGCTAATGTGCACCGCAGTAAAAACACAGCGTGCACCCTCACGCCACCGCAACTTACTTACAATCCAAGCTATGCCAGACAAATAAAACCTCTACAATAACCACCACCCCTGAGAATCATGGCCAAACAGCTCTAACCGTTTTCTCTACCCCCACCAAGAAAGGAATTGAAGACACCATCATGGCTCTTAATCTCACCACAGCCCAATCCGATCCCTGCCCAGCCTTCTGGATTAAGGAACTCCGCAGTCATTTCAGCCCAGAACTATCCAAAATAATGAACCTATCCTTCTCAACCAGTTCATTCCCTTCAGCCCTCAAGCATACCTCTATCAGACCTCTGCTAAAAAAACTGCAAGCTCGACCCCCAAAAGGTGGAATCTTACAGACCGATATCCAGCATACCTTTACTCGTGAAGATAATTGAAAAGGAGGTTCAACGGCAAATACAGGACCACATCTACACCGCTGCACCGTTAGACCCCTGTCAACATGGTTTCAGGGAATTCCATGGTGTGGAAACACTACTTACCACTCTCTTCTGCAAGATAATCACGGGCACTGACAACATCTGTCAAGGGTTTGCTCTCATCTTTCTAGACATTGCTGCAGCTTTTGACTCTGTAAGCCATGAGCTACTCTTAGGGCGACTAATTGAGAAAGGCATCAATGGAACAGCGCTTGAATGGTGCAGGTCTTACCTGTCAGGAAGATGGCAGCATGTACGTTCTGGAGGGACAACTTCAGAACATTTCCACCAAAGCCCAGGGAGTGCTGCAAGGATCCTCCCTCTCTGCCTTATTGTTCAACATATACATGCAGCCAATTTGTAAGATCATTCAGTCCTTCAACGTCGACTGCATGATATACGCCGACGATGTCCTACTTTACATTCCCTTCTCTACAGAGCATTTGGACCTCTCCCCATTGACGAGCTGTTTCAACGCAATATCTGACTGGCTTCTGTCTCAAAACCTCCGAATACAACATAAGAAAACGGAAGTACTCTTCATTACGAGGAATCCAAATTTTAACCCACCACAATATCTTAAAGTAAAAGAAGCTGAGCTACAATCTAAACCCACAATACGTTACCTAGGGGTCACTTTGGATCAACGCCTGGACATGAAGGCGCACATAGGTAACACAGACAGAGCAATATACTACAAGATCCGCTCGCTCAGGCATTTACGCTCCCTGCTTGAACCAAATGATTTCAGGACAATCTACCAGGCGCTGATCATACCTCATTTTGACTTTGCCAATGCCATTCTACAAGGCCTTCCCCAATCCACCTTGAACCCGCTACAACTCGCCATGAATGCGGCAGCGAGGGTTCTGCATGGAGCCTCCAGGAGTGACCATGTGACGCCTCTTCTGAAGCAGTTACACTGGCTACCCATCCAGACCAGGATAGTTTTCAAGACCATGTTACTCACATTCAAAGCTATTAACAAGCTCTCCTCTGGCTCCTTAACTGCCCTCATCCACACCATATCTCCAAATAGAGCAAGAAGATCCACGGCTATAAACTCACTAAAAGTTCCGAAGGCACTAACAAAATGCACCACAACTACAGCCAACAGGGCCTTTATTCTCCACGCGCCAATATGCTGGAATGCATTACCCCCAAATATTCGGGCCATCAGGAGCCTAACACAGTTTAGGAAAGCCCTCAAACACCACCTTTTCATCAAGTACCTCATTGATAGCAACGACACCACACCCCAAGCAATCAAGGGATCCTCAACAACATGCCCAGACAGATACTCTAACTCCAAGTGGCTCATATGATTCTATGAAACCTCCCTGTTCATATGACTTTACGCAGTTTGCTTTGTAAATAGTTGCCCCTTGTTATCCAAGTTTTTTGCCCTGTTATCTGTAAACTCATACGTGTTAACTGTACTGAGTATTTTTGTTCCATGTAAACCGCGCTGATGCCGAATAGTGCGGTATAAAAGACTGTAAATAAATAAATAAATAACTTTAGCACTTGCTATTGTGATACTTCCCTTAACTCTGAGTTCATCCAGGAAATATTGTTTGACCTGTGGCAAGCAAGGTGCCTTATCTCCAGATTTTGGACTCTTCTGGCAAGGAGGTTTGAGTCATTCCTGGAGGGCCTACTCCCCCTTTTTCATGCAGGGGATGGAATGGCGTAGTAGCTGGGGCAAGTTGCCTTGGGCCAGAGGGCTGGGGGTTCAAGTCTCACTGGAGGACAGTAACCTTTGACCAGAGGGACTTGGGACTTCTAGTCCCATAGGCACTCCTTGTGGTCTTGGGCAAGCCACTTAACCCTTCGTTGCCTCAGGTACAAAACATAGATTGTGAGCCCTGCAGGGACAAGGGAAATATATACCATACTTGAAATGTACTCTGCTTTGGCCCAGTGAAAAGCCTTGTGTAAGCATTGCTAAATGGAGTTTCCTTATCGTTCCTCCAGTCCAGTCCCGCACCTTTGGGTACTGCACCTCCTCCAGCAGCTTGGAGACTGAGCATGTCATCTTTTTTGATGACACAGGAGTACATATACTGCTGGCACCTCCCACCAGCTCCAGATAGCTGTCTCCAAGCAGCTAGAGGAGACGATGAGTCAGGGTGCTGACTCACCGAAGGAACAACTAAGGAGGGTAGTTTAGGTTTAGATTTTATTTTCTTTAATTCTTTCTTCCTTGGTGAATTCTTAGTTTTTTTCCTTTTTAGAAAAAGAAAAAAAAAAAGAGATCAAGTGCGCTTTCAAAGTCGGAGAAGATCCCCCCCCCCCCAGGTCCCTCTCTCCCCCCTGGGGTCTTAAAGTGCGGGTGGAGAGCGGAGGAGATCTGACTGCTGCAGCAGCTCCCGAACCCTTCCTTTTGGGTGAGGAGTGCATTTTCAAAGTCAAGCCTGCAGTCAGCGGTTTCTCAGCCTTCCCCGCGCTGACACCGGAGAATAGGGCTGAGTACGAGGGGGCCGGAGGTCCTGAATCACCGGGTCTGCGATGAGTTCACCGGCGGTGGAAGGAGACAGCATGAGCAGTTTTACGGTACTGGGCCTAGAGGGGACGCTTCCTATACCTGGCAGTGCAATTGAGGAGGTCAGGCTGCTCAGTATGTGCAGTGAGCAGCCGCGTGGCAGGCAGAGCGCCATCAGCAGCGCGGGAAAGTATGTGCCATTTTTCCACAGGTGCAGTGAGACCTCTCCTCTCATTTTCCTGTCGGGGCTCTTTAGGCCGCGATTGCCAGAGCTGCGCTGAGCAGGTCGAGGTTTTATTTAAAAAATAAAAAAAGAAGAAGAAAAAAAGTGGATGACAGTTGAAGCGGGGGGGGGGGGGGGGGGAAGGTTTAGAGACGGCCTTCTCTCTCTCTCCTTTCTCTGCTTATCTCCCTGTCGGTGGGTCTACATACAGGAACTCTCCAAATTCACAGGACACCTGCTAGGCCACAATTTATTTATTTATTTTATTTATTTAACAATGATTTATATACCGCATCTTCCATAGTTCAGTTGCGGTTCACAATAAACAACAGTTAACAAATCGGAGTTTGTTTTACATAAAACATCATATGACCAAATAACAATAAGATAAACAACTAGTGTTAATACAGAACAGTATAGAACAGTGTAAACTATATACATTATGTACAAATACACATTATGTGGGGCTTAAGCGTTATTCAAAGTACAGTATCAGCTATGAAGAATTGTATGTGTAGGTCATTTGGGATTTGTTAGATAAAAACTGGTCTAGTGCGTGAAGCCAGAAGAGGAGCAGTCTCTGAAGCAGGCATTTGCCGCGGTTGCACTACCAAGGCACCCTCCATTGAGCATGACTTGCAGTAAAGTGGGAGCAGGGAAAGAAGCTCCTCCCTGCCCCAGACGTCTTGGGTCACAATGGAGGCTGAGGCCGGGGGAATGGTGGTTGCAGCAGTGCAGCTGCAGCTGGCCTCTGAACCCTATCACCCCCCAGACCGCCGTCCTCTCTGATCTTAGGGGACAGAGGAGCTCTGGGAGGTTTTTCTCCAGCTGTCCTACTTCTACATAAGGCCGTCTGTCTGTGCCAGAAGGGGGCTGCCGCAGGAGCGATGAGGACAGGCCTGGTGGAGATCGGACTGGTGACAGAGACATCCAAGAAGGTCAGGAGGATTGGGGTGATCATTCCCCACTGTCAGAGAGCCCAGAAGAAGGGAGATCTGGACAAGGAATTGGATGACAATGAGGATGGGTCTCCACCAGCAGGAGTTACCAGCACTCATAGTAGAGTCCTTAAAGGCACTTAATATGCCAACAGATCTCTCATCAGAGGATGAAGCATTGGAGTCCCCCTGCTTCAGGCAGTTAGGAAGCCACGGAAGGTGTTCCTGGTCCAGAGACTGGTCAAACAAATGATCCAGGATGAGTGGAGCTGGCTGGAAGCCGGATTACAGGGTGTGCGGTCCATGACTCGCCTGTACCCATTACTAGATCAAGAAAGCGAATTGCTTAGGTCACCAAAGGTGGATGCTGCAGTGGCGGCGGTAAACCAAAAAGACGACTATCCCAGTTGTGGGTAGCGAGGCACTTAGGGATGCCCAGGTTTGAAAGCTGGACACCTTGCTAAAGCAGGTCTTTGATATCAATTCCCTCTCCTTGCAGGCTTCTGTGTGCAGGGCCTGGGTGGCGATGACGTGCCTACGTTGGTCTCAGAGGTTTCAGTAGCCAGAAGATCCAGAGGCAGGTGCGGCAGAGGAAGATGCGAAGCTGGAATCCGGAGTGGCTTATCTCAGACACCCACGATCTTATCAGGGGTCTGTCTAAGAGCATGGCTTCCCTAGTAGCGGCATGCCACCATCTCTGGCTTTGGAACTGGGCGGCTGACGCTTCCTACTAGGACCAGCTCAGCAAGCTGCTCTTTATAGGGAAGCTTCGGTTCGGGGAAGATTTGGACAAGCCGGTGAAGGACTTGGGGAGTCCAAGGAACGATGCTGGACGGAGGATAAACAAAAGCAGAGCCACCACTCCCCTGCAGGGCGGACCCAGCCACAAGGGTTCAGGAGGTTTGGGTCGGCCCGCTTGGAGTCTTTCCAGAGGGGACTCTTACCCTTGAGGGATCAGGGGTTTCGAGGCTTTCGAGGAGCGGGAAGGGAATTCAGCACTCCCCCATCCTTGGGGCCTAAGAGAGCACAATGAAGCGAGGGGGGCCCAGGTGGAGGTGCAGTCCGGGGGAGGTTGCTTGCAGGACTTCTCCACCTGGGCACAGATCACGTCCAACCAGTGGGTCCTTGAGGTCATCCGCGAGGGCTACGCCTTCTGTTTGGCATAGCCGGTACATCTGTCTTTTGTCTGGTACCTCTGCAAGACTCTAAGCAAGACCGCAGTAGTGAGGGACACCGTGGCTCGGCTCCGGCAGTTGGGGGCAATAATACCGATTCTTGAAGACCAGTGCGGAGCAGGTCGGTACTCCATTTACTTTGTCGTACCAGAAAAGGAGGGATCCTTCTGTCCTATGCAAGACCTCAAGCAAGTAAACCAGTGCCTAAGAGTACCGCGGTTTCATATGGAGACTCTCCATTCTGTCATAGTAGTGGTAAGGTATGGGAAGTTCTTAACGTCCCTCGACCTTACGGATGCATATCTGCACATCCCCATCTGCCAGGAACATCAGTGGTTCCTCCGATTCGTGGTGCTGGTGGGCCACTTCCAGTTTTGGGCTTTGCCTTTTGGTCTGGCCACAGCCTCTGGACCCTCACCAAGGTCGTGGTGGTGGTTGTGGCGGCCCGCTGAAAGGAGGGGGTGCTGGTACACCCATACTTCGAAGACTGGTTGCTGTAGGCAAAGTCCAGGGAGGAGAGTGAAAGGGTAACGCCAAGAGGGGTGGAGCTCTTGCAGAGTCTCGGTTGGGTGATCAACCGGGCCAAGAGTCATCTGGTCCCAGCGCAGGAAATCGAGTCCCTAGGGGGGCATGCTTTGATACCCGGCCAGGGAAGGTCGTCTTGCTGGAGCTTCGGGCACAGGGCCTGCGACGATTGGTGCACAGGTTCCTGGACATGTCGGAACAGGTGGCGACTATCTGGTCTCATGGGCAAGTGCGCATATGAGATTATTACGTAGTGCACTGCTCCGCCTGTGGTCTCGCCATCGCCACCCCTTGACAAGAAGGCCTCCCTGCCCACCGGAGGTCAGGAGAGTGCTCAGGTAGTGGCTATGCCCAGAGGAATTACTGAAGGGCGTACCCCGGAAGTCCCCGTAGTAGTTGTCATTGATGACTGATGCCAGTCTGTCAGGCTGGGGAGCCTATTGTGAGGGTCACATTGCCCAAGGGCGGTGGAGCCCACTGGAAGCTCTTTGGTTGATAGGCTAGAAATAAGGGCGGTAGCCCTTGCGCTCCAGAGCTTCGAGCCATGGTCACAGGGGAAGGCAGTACGGGTGGTCTTGGTCAATGCAACCAAGGTAGCCTACATCAACCGCCAAGGAGGCATGGAAATTGCATCCTCAAAGGAAGGGGCAGAAGCCTGCTGGTAGGAGCAGAGAGCCACCTGCAAGCATTGTCAGCAATGCATGTTGTGGGAGTACACAACGCGCTGGTGGATTACCTAAGCTGGGTTCAGGTAGAGCCAGGCGAGGGGGTGCTCTGCCAGGGAGTGTTCCTACAGGTGATAAGGAGATAGGGCACTCCGATCATGGATCTCGTGGCAGGATGGGACTTGGCCAAGTCGAGTCCCATCTTCTGCAGGAGACGGGTAAGGATGTCAGAGGTCCTGGACGCCTTGGTGTAGAGATGGCCCACGGAGGGGCTGCTTTATGGGTTTTACTCGTGGGCGCTCATAGGCAGGGTCTGGCAGAGGATTGAAGCCCACTGTGGGTTGGTTGTCCCGATCGCCCCAGATTGGCCACGATGTCCGTGGTATGCCGACCAGGTATGGCGCCTGGCGGACACCCATGGTAGCTTTTGACGCGAGAGGATCTCTTAATCCAGGGTCTGGTCTGGATGCCTCGGGTGGATAGATTCTCATGGCATGGCTCTTGAAAGGTCAAGGTTGAGGAAGCAGGGGGACTTGGCTCCAATAATCTCAACCTTACTTAGCGCACAAACGGTTTACTTGTCTTTTTTTTACATCCGGGTCTTGTGCATTTTGAGGAGTGGTGTGGCGGTAGAGGATGTCATTCTCTTGCATCAACCTTCCCGACATTCTGGCCTTCTTGCAGGCGAGTTTTGAGAAGGGGTTGGCTTCCAGCTCCCTGCTATCGAGGTAGAGTCCAGGGGGCATCATTGAGGGTCACCCGAACGTGGTCAGGTTCCTGAGGGCAGTGGGGTGCCTCAGGCTGCCCCAGAGGGCACTGGTCCCACTCTGGGATCTTGGCTTGGTTCTGACAGCCCTTACGCGGGAGCCATTTGAGACATTGAGTCAGGCTTCTCTAAAGGATTTGACCTGGAAGATGGTGTTCCTGGTGGTGATTTGCTCGGCAAGGAGGATTTCGGAGTTTCAAGCCCCCTCGTGTCAGGAACCATTTCTTTTTCTTTTTCGAAGGAGCAGTTGGTCCTCCGACCTGTTTCAGCCTTCCATGTGAACAGGCACTGGTAAGCGCAGTAGAGGATGCCGCAGACGCATACTTGCACCTGCTGAATGTTCAGAGAGTGCTGCAGCGGTACCTGAAGAGGACAGGAGCGGTTTGCAGTATGGAATGTCTATTTTCTTTGGGGGACCGTGGAAAGGAGAGGTGGCAGCCAAGGCTTCCATCTCCAGATGGATCAGAGAAACCTTGGCTTCGGCTTACATGTTGAAGGGTAGGACTGTACCGTTGGGGCTGAGGGGCACACTCCACGCGTGTCCAAGAGGCCTCTTGGGCGGAGTATAGTATAGCCTAGTCCTGCCAGTGGAGATTTTCAAGGCGACGATGTGGTCCTCCCTGCACACCTTTACGAAGCAGCATCAGCTGGACATTCAAGTGGAGGGAGATGCCTGGTTCGGTAGGATGGTTCTTTGGGCTGGCCTTGCGAGCCCCTCCCGATGATCGAACTGCTCTGTTACATTCCAGAGGTGTGGGATTGGACTGGAGGAACAATAAGGAAAGAGTAATTAGGCCTTACCTGCTAATTAGCATTCCTGGAAGAACTCAAGTCCAGTCCTGGATCCTACCCGATTTGAGTGCTCGCGAACCTGACCCTGTGGCGGTATACTTGGAATGGGGTGGCAGGAGTCTGGGATAAGAAACGAACACCTTTTGAGGCAGAGGCAGTAGGGGCGGTCCCAGGAGGCTGTCTGTCTCTGGCTCTCAAAGCAACGGCATAGTTTCTGCGGACCACAGGTAAGTCTCCTTCTCGTATGGGGGGCATGAGCGAATTCCTTCTGTATTCGAGGGGGAGAAGTGTAGATGGGCAAACTTTGAATTGCATATAACCAAACTAATTGTTTTTTGCTCCTGTGAGTCTGCTTTGCCAATAGGTTACTGGAGTTGGTGGGAGGTGCCAGCAGTAAATGTACTCCTGTGTCATCAAAAAGATGACATGCTCAGTCTCCAAGCTGCTAGAAGAGGTGCACTATCCAGAGGTGCAGGACTGGACTGGAGTTCCTCCAGGAGCGCTAATTAGCAGGTAAGGCCTAATTACTCTTCTGTCCGGTGTTGTCTGCCTCAGAGCAGAAGGTGAGGTGGTGATAGATGGAGCTATGGGTAAGGATATCCAGTCAGCTGGTGAATCCAGCAACCATGCTATGAGCCACTTATCCACTAGGGGGTCTGTGGCAGCTGTACCCCTTGGTGTCAGAGGGTCATTTTCAAGAGGAGAGCTTCTAAACTCCAGATTGTCCTCCCTAGAATACCTTCTTCTTTTTTTTTTTTTTTTGCAGAGGGCTTGGTCCTTCTGGTGTGGAAATTCAGACCTTGTGGCCCCTTGGTGCCCCTGGGTGCAGTCTCTTGCGGGGCAGTCGGAGAGTGGAAGCCCACTCAGTTGTCTTTGACTAAGTGTTTCTGGCGTGGGGCACCTTCTGGGGATGGGGAACAGCTGTGAGCTGTTCCAGATTTTGACTATGACTTGAATCCAGATGGCTCGGTACTGGGCTAGGTTGTGGATGTAGAAGTATTCTTACAATCAGAATGTGAGGAAACTGGTGTGTTCTGCCTATTCGGGGAGGAGGAGCTGACGAAGTTGATTGCCAGGGTCTCATCTGTTTTGAACTTGACGCACAACGCAGGAGCGAAGGTACACCCACTCCTTCAAGGAGTGTGACAATCCACTACTTTCTTCCTGTTTCGGGTTGTGATCAAGAATATGATCCGGCCGGAGTGGGATTCTTCCACCTAAAGGGTTAAGGGTGTGTAAGAAGATCTCTGCCCTCCTGGAGGAGGTGTGCATTGAGTGGTTTGGCATTCCTAAGGTGGATTTGCAGGTCACAGTGATTTTTATGCGGACCACAATTCCTATGGAAGACGTAACAACTTTAAAGGCATTTCTGGACCATACGGTGGATTCATAGTTGAGGAGCCTGTCTTTCATGGTGGCGGCTATTCTGCAGCTGGCAGTATGTACTAGCCTGAAGTCTTGAGCCTTGCTCCACTGGATTAGGTTTCTTCCGCCAGATACTACCCCTCTTTTGGAGACTACTATGGCCTGCCTTCCTGATGCAGTGCACGACCTGGTGCTTTTGGTGGCCATGGATGATGCCCTGACGACCGCATTGGGCAGCGGGCACATCTTCCAAAGCCTTGTTGGTCCAACTATTTTTTTAAGGGGAAAGCTTCTGTTTGGAGCCAATTTGGAGAAGTTGATGAAGGACTTGGCAAGACAAAATTTACCACCTTTTGGAAGACAGGTCCAAGGGGCCTGTGAAGAGTGGGCTGGTGCACTTTCTCATCAGCCTCTGCTCATCCACAGAGCACTCTGGTCAGATTCCTGGGGGCCTTGGGACTCTCATTATTACCGACCTGGAAAGCCATCCTTTCCCTCTGCTTCTGGGCTTTGGGCTTGTTCTCAGTCCTTTCGTGGAGTGTGTGGACCCAGGGACCTGGTCACTTCCAGAGGAAGACCCTTCTGGGCTGCACATTGAAGGATTTGGGGTCCATTCCCTGGTTCCTCTAGTTAGAGGCAGGCTTCACCTTTTCTTCAGGAATGGACCAGCTTGCCAAGGATCACTGGGTGCTAGATACCATTCAGTTCGGCTATGTCCTGGAATGCAAAGAACTGATTCCAGATGCCTTAGTCATCTCCACTTGCAGATCTGCGATCAAAGTGCTACTGTGCAGATCACCTTGGTCAAGTTCCTATGCCTAAAGGCGGTGATGCCCTTCCTGCCGAATGAGTGATGCCCAACAGGATGGTTCCCTCTGGCCCACTCTGAAACTCAAGGGATCAATGAGGACTTGCATGTCTGCTTCTGGATGGAATCCTTGCACTTTGTGATTTGGGCAGTGCACCGAGGAGAGTTCTTGATTTCTCTGGATCCGGCCAAGACGTATTTTCATATCCTTATCCGGCCAGATCAGCAAAGTGTCAGAGGGTTGCCATGCTTGATTCTCACTAAAGGTTCGCTGCGCCCCCCCCCCCTTTCGGGCTTTCACTGTGTTGAAGATGTTCTCCAAGGTCATGGTGGTGGCGGCTGTTGCACAAGGGATCTGTTTCCTTAATAGAAAGCCTCGGCTGAGTGTTCAATTGAGGAAGAACCAACGGTGGCCTCCCCAGTCCCTGGAGTTCCTGGGAGCACTTTTTGGCTTTTGAGTGGGCAGTTTTTTCCTGCCAGAGGAGGATTGCCTGGCATGTAATGTGTGCAGCTGACTCCGAGTCTGGGATTCTCTACAGCTCCCCGGATTGCTGGTGGTGACCATAGGGATGCACCATGGGTGCATGTTCATATGCGACCACTCCAGCAGTCCTTATTGACTTGGTGGTCCCCGAGTTCTCAGGGGTTTGAGCGCAGGCTCTCGCTCCCATTAATAAGAACATAAGATATGCCATACTGGGTCAGACCAAGGTCCATCAAGCCCAGTATTCTGTTTCCAACAGTGGCCAATCTAGGTCATAAGTACCTAGCAGTTTCCCCAAGGGACACAGGTTCCACAATGCTTGTATTGGTTCAAGCATTGATATCCTGGGTCCCTTCTTAATAATGGTTTATGGACCTTTCCTCCAGGAACTTGTCCAAACATTTTTTAAACCCAGCTACACTAACAGCCTTTACTACATCCTCCGGTAACAAATTCCAGAGTTTGATTACACGTTGAGTGAAAAAATATTTTCTTTTATTAGTCTTAAATAGTTTACCCTGTAGCTTCATTGCATGTCCCCGTGTCTTTCTATATTCTGATAAGGTAAACAATCGATCTACGTTTACCCGTTCCACTCCGTTCATTAATTTATAGACTTCTATCATATCTCCCCTCAGCCGTCTCTTTTCCAGGTTAAAGAGCCCTAACTTTTTTAGCCTTTCTTCATAGGAGTATCCTTCCATCCCCTTTACCATTTTGGTGGCTCTTCTCTGAACCTTTTCTAAAATCGCTGTATCCTTTTTAAGATACGGCGACCAGAATTGCACACAATATTCAAGGTGCGGTCGCACCATGGAACGATATAGAGGCATTATAATATCTTTTGTTTTATTTTCCATTCCTTTCCTTATCATACCTAGCATTCTATTTGCTCTCTTGGCCGCCGTTGCACACTGGGCCGAGGGTTTTAACATGGTATCCACAATGACGCCTAAATCTTTTTCCTGGGTGGTGTTTCCTAATGTGGAACCTTGCATCGTGTAACCATAGTTTGGGTTGTTCTTCCCTAGGTGCATAACCTTGCACTTGTCCACATTAAATTTCATCTGCCATTTTGATGCCCAGTCTTCCAATTTATCAAGATCCTCTTGCAATTTTCCACAATCCTCTTGGGTTTTAACAACTTTAAATAGTTTTGTGTCATCTGCAAATTTGATAACCTCACTCATTATTCCACTTTCCAGGTCATTTATGAATATATCAAAAAGCAGCGGACCCAGCACAGATCCCTGGGGTACACCACTATTCACCTTTCTCCATTGCGAAAATTGGCCATTTAGCCCTATCCTCTGCTTTCTCTCTTTTAACCAGTTCCTGATCCACAATAGTACACTGCCTCCTATCCCATGACTCTTTAGTTTTGCCAAAAGTCTCTCATGAGGGACCTTGTCAAAGGCTTTCTGAAAGTCCAGATACACAATATCAACCGACTCACCTTTGTCCACCTGATTATTCACTCCTTCAAAAAAACATAACAGATTAGTAAGACAAGATCTTCCTTGTCTAAAGCCATGTTGGCTGTCTCCCATTAGGTCATGACTATCTACATGCTGAGTAATTTTATTCTTTATGATGGCGTCTACCATTTTTCCCGGTACTTCCCGGTACTGACGTCAGGTGAATTAATTAATTAATTAACCTCAAAAAGACAGAAGTCTTAGTTGTCACAAGAAACAAGCTCTTCTCCCCCCCAGTGTCACTCAAAGTAAGACGCGGAGCTCCCAATCAAGAAGACAATTTGCTACTTAGGTGTGATACTCGATCAACGTCTTGATTTTACTGAGCATATAAAAAGTACGGTAAAAACGATTTACTTTAAGATAAAAACCTTACGCCACCTAAAACCCATGTTGGAAGCCAAAGACTTCCGTTCAATATTCCAGGTAATAGTCACTCCTCACTTTGACTATGCGAATATCGTCTTACATGGTTTACCAAAGAACACATCAACTCGCTGCAACTAGTAATGAATGTTGCCATACGCGTCTTAGTGGGAGCCTCAAGAAGAGAACATATTACGCCGATCCTAATGGACTTACACTGGCTCCCAATAAAATGCAGAATTACCTATAAAGCGCTCCTTATCACATTAAAGGCCTTCTATAAAATATCGCCATCAACGATCTCTGACCTCATCTGTCAAGCACCTAGTACAATATCAAGAAGACTTCTCACGGAAAACATGCTAGTCATACCCAGCGAATCCACAAATTGGTCCAAATCAACGATCAACAGGGCATTTAATTATTTTGCCCCTAGATGTTGGAATAAACTCCCCCCAGATATTAGAGCAATACAAGATATTAAACAATTCAGAAAGGCTATCAAGCACTATTTATTCACGGAATACTTTCAGCCACCGTAACTTAGATCACCTGCAACAAATACCACCAGTTCATAACGAAAACCCAAATGCACTAGAATTAAGCAATGTAGTTGTATATGCATTTCTAAATACGGATGTCTTTGTTGATTTTATGTAAATAGTTAATGGAATTGTATTATAAATAGTGTATCCCTTTTTTATCCAAGTTCTTAACCTGTTATCTGTAAACTCATACTTGTTTAAATGTACTGAGTTGTTTTTGTTCCATGTAAACCGCGCTGATGCCGAATAGTGCGGTATAGAAGAAACTTTAAATAAATAAAGTCCAGCCTGTGGTGGTGGCAGCAGCACTGTCATCTGAGGAAGGGTGTGCCACTGGACTATTTCTCCTGGATCCTCATGATGACGGATGCTGGTCTCTTGGGCTAAGGAGCCCGTTTTCAATACTATATGGACTAGGGCCATTGGAACCGCAGGGAAGGGGTGTGGTCCATCAACTGCTTCGAGGCGAGGGCCATCAGGTTGGCTCTTCTGCATTCCTGGCCTTTCATTGAGGGCCGGGCGGTTTGAGTGTTTTCAGACAATGCCATGGTGTTGGCTCATGTCAATGGGCAAGGCAGCACAAGGAGTGCTGGGGTAGTTCTGGAGATGATGCTGCTATTTGCCTGGGCGGAGAAGAACTTCTAGCCTTGTCGGCTCAGCACATTGCCAGGGTGGACAATGTGGAGGCGGACTTCCTCAGCCAGCACTTTCTGGATCCTGGAGAATGGGAGTTGTTAGGAGGCGTTTCAATTGATTTTGTTCTGCTGGGGTCACCCCGAAATGGATCTGTTGGCAGTCCACTCCATTGCAGAAATCTTGCCGCTTCTTCAGTCACCACATGGAGATGGGGTCAGGTGGTGCCAACGCCCTGACCCAGTCTTGGCCAAGTTAGCACTGGCTGTATGTGATTCCTCCATGGCTTCTGGTTGGGGCGTGTGATTCAGCATATAGAATTCACCAGGGCAGGTTTGGCTGAGGAGAGCATGGTTCGGAGACCTGATGCAGCTCCTGCAGGCACCGCCTCTTCAGTTTCCTCCATCTTAGGGCCTGTTGCAGCAGGTACTGATTTTGTCCTGGAGGTCCAAGTTCCTTTTTCACTTACTGCTTGGCTCTTGCAAGGAAACAGCTAGCACATAAGAGTTACTCTCCAGCGGTGAGCCTGGAGGAGATCTCCACTTTGCTTTGAACCCAGAGGAGGTCTACCAGGGTTTATGTGGATCTGGTGCCTTTTCCTAAGCTCCCTGAATGTTCAGATATCAGCTTTGGCCTGTTTCCGAGGTCCAGTGACTGGTACATCTCTAGCCTTGCACCCGGACGTCTTGCACTTTCTCCAGGGGGTTTGGTATCTACATCCTCCCCTATGGTCTGTGATCCCTTCCTGGGATTTGTCTGGTGCTCTGATGGTGGCGGTCTTTGTGCTGTTGAAGCAAGCTACATTAAGGATTTAATGCACAGGACGGTCTTCCTGGCCGCGATTTGTTCCACAAGGCAGATTTCCAACTGCAGGCTCCAATCCTTATCTGTCTTTTTCAAGGAGGCCATTTCTCTTTGGCCTGTATCTTCCTTCTTGCCTGAGGTGCTTTCTCCCTTTTACCTGAACCAGGTGGTACAACTGTGCTCCATCTCTAAGGAATAGTGTTGGGGGAAGAATAAGAATCTTCACCTTGTGGTTTGACCTTTGTGCTGTTTGCTCACCCACGCAAGGGTGACATGGCAGTTAAGTCTACTTTGGTGCACTGGATTAAGAAGGCCTTTGCTTTGGCATATCTGTTATGGAATTGACTAGTTCCAGAGGGTTTGTGTGCCCATTCTACCAGAGTGCAGGCATCCTCATGGGTGGAGTGGAGCTTGGTAGTCCCTACAGACATTTTGTCTAGCAACAGCGTGAGCATCACTTTCCACTTTCGTCACGCATTACCGCTTGGATGTCCACATGAGGGTGGACCCAGCCTTTGGCTCAATGGCTTTACAAGCTGCTGTGTCTTCTTTCTGGCTAGTGGCATTGTAGCTTTGGTACATCCCACTTGTCTGGACTGGTCTAGCAGGACAATATGGAACGTGACATTTTACTTACCAGTTAATGTCGTTTCCTCGACTCCTGCTAGACCAGTTCAGGGCCCGCTTCTGGTACTGTATTGCTCTTCTGCTGCAGTACCCTTGGGTCTGCTCTAATTTTTATTCTTGGCTCTGCAAGTTCATCTTCTACAGACAACTTTCTGTTTCTACTTTCCTGTACATAGTTCTCTTCTGTTGATCACTTATTGTTGCCCATGGTTGAAGTTGTTAGGCTTGCCATGTTTCTCCCATATGCTTTGAGATGAATACTGAAAGAACCTCTGATAGCTGAGGCAAATAGAGGAATGGGAATGATGTTGTTGAAACCTGGGCTTTTCATTGGTTTTTTGTTTCCACCAATCTGCTGGTAGGGGTAAACAACCCACTTAACTGGAGTGGCCTAGCAGGACGCAAGGAAAGAACAGTAAGTAGTAAGTAAAATGTCACCTTATCTAGACCTTCAAGCTCGAGCAAAAGCCTGCTTCAGCTCTAGGGTTCTTGTGACAGCAGTTTCTAAGCACCCGGTGATGGAGTAGCTTTGGTACTTCACACTTGTCTGGACTGGTCTAGCAGAATGTTCTGAAAGGTGAAATTTTAGTTACTGATTTCCTTTCCTGGAATCCTGTTGGACCAGACCAGGACCCCACCCGCTTCCTTTCTGAGTTAGAGATCCGGAGGTACCCTACAATGCAAAGTTTATAGTGCAGGCTGTTCTTGCAGGTCTGTAAGTAGTTCTGCTCAGGATGTGCTAGTGGGTTCAGCTTTCACCCCTTTGTCTTTCCAAAAAAAAAAAAAAAGCAAGCCAAAGAGAAGCAATTTTAATCTTGGTTCCATAAAGAGGATTTGTTGGGAACTTGTACATGTGCTTTTGTTATGAAAATAAACTGGAGAGGGCCCCTAGCTGAACCAGTCTTAATATCAGTGATGTCACTGACGCGTTCTATTTTTTCCCTTGTCCATCTGTTGGCAGAGGAACATAACTCACTTGTTTGGACTGGCCTAGCAAGATTCCAAGAGAGGAAGTTATTGGTAAGTAAAATATTGCCATTAGTGGTCTTTTTTTCTATCCCCTCATGTATAGTGGTGTTCAGACTTAATGCTTGGACTAGGGATAATCGTTTAAAAATAGCCCTACTGAAAACAACAAAAGCACTATGTATTAGTTGGTCAGTTTTCCTGGTTCTGACTCATAAGTATAAAAGCATATAGTCTTGGATTTGTTGGACTCAACATGAAATATGAAATACCTGATTATGATAGTCATGAAATTGGCTTTTTATTTTTATAATATTTCCAAACTAATGCATCCAAACAAATAAAGCTTAACAGAAATACGGAAGCCTTATTTAGACATACAACATTAATAAGCCAAACAAAAAAAAAGGAAAGAGTCTAAGTGAGACATTCTATTAAACCAACAGAAAATGAAGGAAAGGGCAAAAACCATATTATACCCTTGGAAATAACTAGGAAGGGAAAAGACTGGTTACAGTCCTTGCAGAGTCGTCTCGGAGGTTTCCTGCGAGAGCTGCGAGAATGATGTCCTGGCAGACCTCTTGGGGCTTACAAAGGTGGAAAGTTGAGGTGGATCAAAAAAGATATAACAAACACCTTGGAATATAATTATCTGTTGACACGGAAACCGCAAAGTGAAAACAGCCTCCATCTGCAACAACTTTGGCCTCATTATCATAAATTGCTTCCTCTTCTGAGTATTCTGAGCCACATGTGGAAACAGGAATCTTCCGATCTAAAATAAGGAACATCTGGAACATCTCTAAGCTTAAGCCATGTTCTGTCTGAATCTCAAGCTAAATGCACAATTACAGTTACAGGCGCAGGCTCCTCCACCTCCTGACTTCTCCAAAATACCAGACAAATCCATATTCTCAAAGGACAGCTGAGACTATTGTTCGAACTCCATTTTCTTAGCTTGAGGGAGGTAATACATTTTTGATTTTGGAGGAGGTATCTGGAACTTTTAGGAGTTCTAGGAGATACCACTTAAACATGTTCCCATAAGCAGACAGTATTGGCAGCTCAAGAAAGCTAATTACACGCAGACTTTTACATCTAATCATATTCTCCAAACACCCAAAATGGTTGTGAAGAAAAACATTATGCTTAATGAGAACAGTAAATCATTAGGCTCCGGCTAGTTACGTTTCTCTTCTCAGTATTCCAATCTTCAAAACATTTTCAGAAACAATACCGTTCATCTGGGCAATAACTTGAGCCATATGACGAGTTTGATTTGGGTTCAGTTCAGCAAAGGCTAACCATAAAAGCTTAGAGTTGGACTGCTGAGGTCTCTTTACTTTATTAAAACATTTGATCAATTGCTTTTTGAGATGCACATCACAGCAACGTTCAGAGAAAAAAATGATACTAATTAGTTCAAGAATGGCTTTTTGCACATTGCTTAGGGATTGATATGTAATGAGGATCTTGTTTAGTTTAAATGGGGATTTTAGATTCTATTGAGGATCCTATATATCTTTTCATGATGATGGTCATGATTGGGGGATTTGTTGGGTACTAATGAGTAGTTCTCAAGTCGTAATATTTTCTATAAATATTTTCTTTTATGCCTTGAGTAAACTAGTATGGCATGTAATCAGGTTAAATAAACAAAACCCATAAAACAATTACTATAGATATAAGCAGAAGGAAAAACACAACAAATAACCAAAAAGGGATGCTCAGATCCTTTACCTTCCCTGTAATTGTAACAGCGAGCTTCCCTTTGTCCCTTTTATTAAACCTAGGGAACAATGATTTATTACTTAAGTCCAGTGGCAATGAATTCTGAAAAACTGGAGCAACAAAAGAAAAGGCATATCAGAGGTTCAAATCAAGATACATCCTAAATGGAGAAGGAATCACCAATTGATATTGATTTAAAAGAGTGAAGGACTCTGCTTGAACTGTAAGGAATATCTAAGTGAAAGAAATAATTCGGAGTCTGTCTAAAAATCTCTGTGTGAAAAGAAATATTTTAAATTGATTATTCCCAAAAGTGTAAGCCATTGACCTTTTTGAGCTTGAAAAAATATATTTTGATGGTGATATTTTAGATTAATTGATAAGATCCTTGCTCTTATGAGACCACTATACAGAGCACTGAAATAGTCTAACATCACAAGACAAAAGAATGGATCAGAACCAGCATATCCTAAAACATAAAATATATGATAGACTAGATCTTTCATAAATGTTATATTTATCCAGTCAATAATGGGGTAATTGAAATCATCCATTATTATTGTGTTGCCAAATTTAACTTCTTTCTGTTAATATTTCTTCATTCAGGCCATGAGGAGAGTAGTATACCCCCACCACTGTTTTCCTTTCCCTCACACATGCAAGTTATATCTATAAAGATTTCATGGTACATTCTGTTTCCTGTAGAACTTTTATTCTGTTTCACTCATTGCCCTTTTTAACATATAGCCCAACGCCTCCACCAGTTTGATCTATCCTATCATTGAATATAATTTGTATCCTGGTATCTGTGTCCCACTGATTATCCTCTTCCTCCCCGTTCTCTGAGATAACAGTTATATCTGCTTCTTCATACAGTGCTGTATATTCTAAGTATCCCATCTTAAGAACATAAATGCCATACTGGCCATGTTTTTTAGATTTGTAGCATTTGTGTACAAACATTTCAAAGTATGTTTTGTATTTATATATCTCCAGGAAGAAGCAGGAATGTAGTCTTCACATATGGGTATCGTCGGTACCGACGGAGCCTGTGCGGGAACGCTCCCCAGCGTCCAATTAGAAAGCTTTTGGGAGCATCCCACAGCACCAACTTTCCCAACTGCCTCTCTCCAGTTCTTCGTTTTCCGCGGAGCCAGCAGGTCGTCGTTCCTGTCACCGCAGAAATGTTTTCCTTATTCTTACTTTTCGTGGTCGCGTCTGCCTTCCTTGACGCTGTACCAGTACCGTCGGTGGTTCTTTCTTTCTTTAAAAAAAATAAATAATAATAATATATATAGTATAGTTTTTTTCCAAACTTTTCCCTCCAGGTGCACACGCCATTTTGGGCCTTAGGCCCAAAATTTCCTCCACTATGGAAAAACCCACTTCGGGTTTCAAAAGGTGCACCAGGTGTGGCGGTACCATCTCTGTCACCGACACCCATGAGTGGTGTCTTAAATGTTTAGGTCCTGACCACTCCATTTCGGAGTGTATGGCTTGTGCCATGATGTCCAAGAGGGGTCGACAGAACTGAGCTGCTAAGCTCAGCACCCTTTTTCCCTCCGATGCAGCCTCTGTGGTATCGACGTCTTCCAGGGCTTCGTCTTCCTCCCATGGATCTCAGGTAACTAAACATAAGTATAGCCAGTCCTCAAAGGGTAGATCTGCTTCCAAGCATTGAGATGCCTCTGGCGTTGCCCTTGAGGGTTCTGTACCGGCAAAATTGCCCCGGCAGGAGGCTTCGGCTTCCAAAGCATTATCGGGGCTCCAGGATGTTCTCGAGGCCTTGACCTCGGCAGAACTACTGGTGCCATGCTCTGGGGTACCGGTTGCTTTCTCCGGTACCGATACCCAGGCATCAGCAGCGTCGATAGACCAGAGGTTCCTGGCTATTGAACGCAGTCTGGTGACACTCCTTGCGGCATCGACACCCTCGGAACCGCGTCAGACAGCTCAACCGGCACCGACTCCGGTACCGGTACCGACAGCATCGACATCGGTGTCCACTTTGCCGGCACCTAGTCTTGCTATGCCTTCCAGTACCGATACACCGGTACTGATCCCCCTCCTCCCCCGGCACCGACTTCAGTCGGTACTGGTATCGGGCTCTACAAGAGCATCCGGACAGAAGGTACTTTGAATCCTCGGAAGAATCTGAGGATTCTGATAGCTCTGTCGGTACCGGAGTACTTCTCCCAGAGGAGCCTTCCTCTCCTAAATGCAGGATGTCTCCTCCAGAGGATATCTCCTTTCAGGATTTTATCAGGGAGGTGGCTCGAGGTCTGTCCATTACTGTGACTCCTGAAACAGAGCCCAGGGCAAAGGAGTTGGAGATTTTACAATATCCCAAGGCTCCTAAGGAGGCAGCTACCTTGCCTATCCATGAGATCTTACATGATCTCATGTTGAGAATGTGGGAGACACCTCTTACCACCTCTCCTCACTCTCGCAGACTGGATACCATGTATTGAGTCCCTCCTTGTCCTGGTTTCCAGAAGACTCAGCTTCCTCACCACTCTATTGTAGTGGAATCGGCTATGAGAAGGATCAGGAGTGCAAAGAGGCATGCCTCTAATCCTCCAGGACATGAGTGTAGAACTTTGGATGCCTTTGGACGTCGTACTTTCCAGGCTTCCATGCTTTCTGCCAGGATCAGTTCCTATATTTTATATATGGGAATGTTCCTTAAAGAAGTCACAGGAGACTTGGAGATTTTAAGCCCTCTCCTTCCTGATGACAAGAGGCAGGATTTTCTCACACTGGTTAAACATGCCCAGGATGTTTCTAAGTTTGTCAATCGTGCAGCTTTTGATTGTTTCGAGTGCATAAGCAGAACCTCTGCCATTGCCATAGGTGCATGTAGAATTGCCTGGCTCCAGGCATCCGATTTGGAGCTCTGGGTGCAGGACAAACTGGGCAATATCCCTTGTACAGGTGAGAATCTATTCGGCAAAAACTGGCAAGAGAAAGCCAATGAGTTGGATGCTGACAACTCCACTTTGGATAGGTTATCCAAAGCCACAGCTGATCCTGCATGAAAGAAATCTTTCAAGAAACCATTCTTTTCAAAAAAGGTGGTTTTATCCCTCTTATTCCCAGCAGGGACGTTCTGCAGGTCAGCCTGCCCGAAAGAGTCAGCAACCACCTAAACAAAGGAAAGCAAAGACTGCTAAGCCTCAGCTGTTTGCTGTGTTCTGCTCCACCCGATTATCTGCCTACCTGCTAACTGCTTCTGCCTGTGCTGTTTATCTGTCTGCTGTTTGTTGCTGTAGTCTGCGCTCTCAAAGCAGCTTGTATTCCTGCCCTTGTGTCTCCCCAGGTACTCGCTTGCAGTCCCCGCCCACCGGAAGTGACACTGGGTTCCCCCGCGTTTAAAACCCACACTGGTGCGGCGTCTGGTTGCTGTTTGCTGTGTTCTGCTCCACCCGATTATCTGCCTACCTGCTAACTGCTTCTGCCTGTGCTGTTTATCTGTCTGCTGTTTGTTGCTGTAGTCTGCGCTCTCAAAGCAGCTTGTATTCCTGCCCTTGTGTCTCCCCAGGTACTCGCTTGCAGTCCCCGCCCACCGGAAGTGACGCTGGGTTCCCCCGCGTTTAAAACCCACACTGGTGCGGTGCCCCGCGCCGCGTGTGCGCGCGCACAAGGAGCAGGACCTGCTCCTTGTGCGAGCTCCTTGGGGCGAGTTCCGGGGCGACGAAGCTGAGGTTTGGGCGTCTCCATCTGCACCTTTAAACATGCACTCCCCCTTGTCCCCTCCTCCTCATTCTACTACCCCTCGCTCTTCATATCTGCCGTCAAAAGCAGCTTTCGTTGCTATACCATCCTTTGCAGTTCTAGTTTTCTTGCTACTGCTCTTTCTTCCCTCTAACATGTCTGTCATACCGGTGCATTGGGGTTGGCGCCCTGTTGTGTCTTCTGCTACCCTCTCCGGCCATCTTGCCCGGCAGCCCCTCAACTTCACCCATTGTATCTCTTCCCTTTCACAGCCCTCCCTTCCTTCTGCACGTTCCCGCCCACTCTTGCATTTAGCTCTCCTAAATTGTCGCTCAACCCGGACTAAAACATCCTTGATTCAAGACCTTATTGTACTACGCAGTCTGGATGTCTTCTTCCTAACTGAAACCTGGCTGAGGGAGGGCGATGGAGATAAACGTCACGAATAATGTAGACCTTTTGGTGATAACATCTAATGAGTCTTCCAAGAATGTTGTCACATCCTGACTAGCAGTAGAGAATAATGTTGTTGAAAAATACTATCTTGGAAGCCCAGACCAGCTGTATTCCACGCTTTAAGAAAAGTGGAAGGAAGTCCAAAAAATTGCCAGCATGGTTTAAAGCTGAGGTCAGAGAGGCTGTTGTTGCCAAAAAAGCATCTTTCAAGAAATGGAAAAAAGTGCAAGGTTATGCACCTAGGGAAGAACAACCCAAACTATGGTTACACGATGCAAGGTTCCACATTAGGAACCACCACCCAAGAAAAAGATTTAGGCGTCCTTGTGGATACCATGTTAAAACCCTCGGCCCAGTGTGCAGCGGCGGCCAAGAGAGCAAATAGAATGCTAGGTATGATAAGGAAAGGAATGGAAAATAAAACAAAAGATATTATAATGCCTCTATATCGTTCCATGGTGAGACCGCACCTTGAATATTGTGTGCAATTCTGGTCGCCATATCTTAAAAAGGATATAGCAATTTTAGAAAAGGTTCAGAGAAGAGCCACCAAAATGGTAAAGGGATGGAAGGCTACTCCTATGAAGAAAGGCTAAAAAGGTTGGGGCTCTTTAACCTGGAAAAGAGACGGCTGAGGGGAGATATGATAGAAGTCTATAAATTAATGAACGGAGTGGAACGGGTAAACGTAGATCGATTGTTTACCTTATCAGAATATAGAAAGACTAGGGGACATGCAATGAAGCTACAGGGTAAACTATTTAAGACTAATAAAAGAAAATATTTTTTCACTCAACGTGTAATCAAACTCTGGAATTTGTTACCGGAGGATGTAGTAAAGGCTGTTAGTGTAGCTGGGTTTAAAAAAGGTTTGGACAAGTTCCTGGAGGAAAGGTCCATAAACCATTATTAAGAAGGGACCCAGGATATCAATGCTTGAACCAATACAAGCATTGTGGAACCTGTGTCCCTTGGGGAAACTGCTAGGTACGTATGACCTAGATTGGCCACTGTTGGAAACAGAATACTGGGCTTGATGGACCTTGGTCTGACCCAGTATGGCATATCTTATGTTCTTATGTTCTTATATGAGCCCTTCCTCAACCGGTGTCTCCCACCTGGCTATTCTTTCCTGTCTACTTCACGTCGAGGCAGAAGTGGCGGTGGAATTGCTATTATTCACCGCTCTTCTGTTTCACTATCTGAACTTTCCCCCCTAGTCTCTCCTTCCTATCCTGAGTCCCTCCTTGTACGGCTGGACTCTTCCTCTTCTCCATATTACTTCCTTCTTATCTATGCCCCCCCTTCCTGGGATTCCTTACTAACTACCATTTCAGAAGTTTCCCTCCGCTATCCCCGTCTCTTAATCCTAGGTGATTTCAATATTCATGTGGACGCTCCCTCCTCAGCAAGAGACCTTTCTTTTCTTACTTTTCTATCTGATCACACTCTCCGACAATTTGTTTCCTTTCCCACTCACATTGCTGGTCACACTCTTGATCTTCTCATCGCTCCGGGTTCTTTCCCTTTCCTACCCTTGTCCCTTTCTCTTCTCTTCTCTTCCCTGAACCGATCACGTATGCCTCTTCTTTGACGTTCCTGTCCCACTTGTTGCCTCCTCCTCGAATTTCAATACCAACCCCTCTCCTACGCTTTCCCGCCGAATCACTGCTGATACTCTCCACCATCTTCCCTCCCCAGCCATCTCGCTCCCAATAGACTTCGACACTCTCCCCCTCGACGTCCAGGTTCACAAATTGCATTCATCACTCTCCTCTGCCTTGGACTCTGCCGCTCCTCTTTGCCCTCACCACTCCCGCCGCCGCCTCCCACACTACCCCTGGTTCCACCACGGCTTAATTTTACACCGTAAGCACCTCCGTCGTGCCGAACGCCTCTGGCTGAAGCATCCTTCTCCTATCACTTCTGCTGATTTCCATACTTGCCACCGTCACTATCGCACCCTTCTCCACACGGCCAAGCGTGATTATTACACTGATCTCATTTCTTCCTCCTCGAATTCGTCTCGTCAACTATACTCAGTCCTTCGTTCCCTCACAGCTTCGCACTCTTCCCCCTCTCCCAATGTAACCTCTGCTCTCCCGGACTCCTCCGCCCTTGCTTCTTTCTTTGTCTCCAAGATTAGCACCCTCCGCCAAGCTTTTCCCCAATGTCCACCGCCTCTCTCTCCCCCCACTGAGCCCCCTCTTCCTCCTCCCCTTTCTTCGCCATCCTTAACTCCTGCACTATCACATTCCTGGTCCTCATTTGACCCCATTACACCTGATGTTTTGAATAAGACTTTCTCTACTATTCGCAAAACTACTTGCCCAGCTGATCCTATCCCTTCCCAATGGCTTCTAGAACCTTCCCTAGCTCTACCTCCTTATATCCTTTCCCTTCTCAACTCAAGTCTCTCCACTGGTTCTTTTCCTTCCACCTGGAAACATGCATTAGTCCGTCCCATCTTGAAATCTCACTCCTCTGATCCTTCCGTTCTTTCTAACTGGCGCCCAGTCTCAAACCTACCCTTCTTATCGAAACTCCTCGAGAAATTGGTTTTCTTTCAGCTTGCCTCTCACCTTGAGCTTTCCCTTACTCTCCATCCCCGTCAATCAGGTTTCCGCCCTGGCCATAGCACTGAATCTGTCCTTCTCTCCCTTCTTAATGATCTTCACATTGCTCACGATCGCGGTCTTGTCACCCTGGCTGTCTCTCTTGATCTATCTGCGGCTTTCGACTTGGTGGATCATCACACCCTCCTCTTCCGTCTTCGGGAAGCTGGTCTCTCGGGTGTGGTTCTCCGGTGGTTTCATTCATTTCTATCCTGTCATTTTTTCTCTGTCGTCTCTGCGTCTTCTTCCTCTGCCCCCACCCCCCTGTCCTGTGGTGTTCCCCAAGGGTCTGTTCTTGCCCCACTTCTTTTCAATATTTTCCTAGCCCCCCTTGCCCTTCTGGTCCAACAGTTTAGCATTTCTGCATATTATTATGCAGATGACATTATTCTTCTTCACCACACAGATTCTTTTTCCCCTGATATTTCCCCTCTCAACCTCTGTCTCACTGCTGTGATGTCTTGGTTCTCCTCTAACTTTCTACAAGTAAACCCGGCAAAATCTTTTGCAATCTGGTTCACTTTTGGCAGTCCTTCTCCCACCTGTGCCCCCTCTCTCTCCTCCCAGCCTATCCCCCTGGTCTCATCACTCCGATACTTAGGTGTTGTTCTTGACTCTGCCCTTACTTTCAAAGACCACATTTCTTCAATTGTTCAACGCTCTTTCTTCTCTCTTCGTCAACTTAGAGCAGTTCGCCCCTTCCTTTCTACCCCTGCTCTGACCACCCTTCTGCTCACCCTTGTGTTGTCCCGTCTCGATTATTTGTAATGTCTCTTTTGCTGGTTTACCCAAGTCCCAACTGTCTCGTCTCCAACGCGTTCAAAATGCTGCCATCCGTCTGTTGTCCCATGCATCACGTTTCGATCATGTCACACCCCTTCTCTGTCAATATTACTGGTTACCCATTTCTTTCCGTATTCGGTATAAACTTCTAATCTTTGCACATCGAATAATCCATACCGGCACTCCCCTCTACCTGGTAAATCAGATACAATTCCGTACCCCTCACCGCCTCCTCCGGTCTGTACACATAAACCGCATGGTCCTTCCCTCCCCTGCACATGCTCATCTAGAACAAACCCGCTCCTCTGCTTTCTATTTCTTGGTTCCAAGTCTTTGGAACTCACTCCCCCCCCCCTCCGTGCAGAAAGCTCATACCAAACATTCAAATCCCAACTCAAAACCCATCTCTTCTGCCTTGCGTTTGATCCTCCTCCCTAGCCCATTCCTCCCCCTTCTCATTACCATGTCCTTTCACAGAATGTTTGTCTTCTCCTTCCCCTCCTCCCTTGTTTGTACACATGCATTATTATTTCCTGATTTTAGCTTACTTCTGTTCTTATCTCCTCTTTCCTTTCTCTTCTACTTTTCTTTGATTTGATGGCGTTCCTTTCCTTTTTCTGCAGCCGAGTGCTTGTTTTAACTAACTTGCCTGATTTTATTTATTGTAAACGGCTCAGACGCCTACGGTATCGAGCGGTATAACAAGTTTTAATAAACCTAAACCTAAACCATCTCAGCAGTCTCAGCCTCCACAAGGCCTTTGACTTTCATCTAGAGAACTTAGCCTTCCTGGCCCTCAATGGACCAGAGCATTCCACCATTCCAGGAAGGTTGTATCACTTTGCACCCAGATGGGGGCAGATAACAGCAGAACATTGGACACTCTCCATTATAAAAGAGGGGTACAAGCTTCACTTTTTGTGTATGCCCCCTCCCACAATGGTAAGACAGTTAAATTCTCAGACCTCTCCCATCAACCTGTTAGATCAAGAGGTCACTATGCTTCTTGTCCAAGGGGCAATAGAGGAAGTACCATTCATCAACAGAGTACAGGGTTTTACTCCCCCCATTTCCTTATCCCAAAGAAAACAGGGGGACACAGACCTATTTAAGAACTCAGAGAATTGAACAAACTCCTGTTCAAAGAGAAATTCAAGATGGTTTCTCTGGGAACTCTGCTGCCATACCTTCAGAGTCAGGATTGTCTTTGTTCTCTAGATCTCAAGGATGCGTACACTCATGTTCTCATCCATCCAACTCACAGAAAGTTCCTTTGGTTCCTTTTTCAAGGAAAGCACTACCAATACAGGGTGCTTCCTTTCGGCCTGGCCTCAGCACCAAGAGTGTTTACAAAGTGCATGGCTGTGGTAGCAGCATTTCTCCGCACTCTAGGAATATTCGTCTTCCCCTACTTAGATGACTGGCTCATTCAAGCCCCATCAGAGTCAGAGGCCAGGATTTCTCTATCTTGCACAATGCGTACCCTCCAGTATTTGGGTCTGGTCATAAACATCCCAAAATTCAGTCTAACTCCCACTCAGTCTCTAGAGTTCATAGGAGCTTTGCTGGATACCAGAAAAGCAAGGGCCTATCTTCCTCAGACCCGTTGCCTTCGCATGGTGCAGTTAGCTTCTCAAGCAGTGCTAAAGCCTCATCTCACTGCCCGAGAAATGTTACAACTACTAGGCCACATGGCATCTACAGTGCATGTGGTTCCTTATGCTCGCCTCCATATGAGAGCAGCCCAGTGGACTTTATCCACTCAATGGACCAGGCATCAGGGTGCCTGGCAGACAAAATAACAAACAGAAATCGCCTTATTTTGTCTCTCCAATGGTGGCAGTCCACTCAGAACCTATTGCTGGGGTCCCCATTTCAACAACCTTTACCCCAGGCAACTCTCACAACAGATGCTTCACCAATGGGTTGGGGAGCTCATCTGCAAGTCCTCTTCACCCAAGGCACTTAGACTCCACAGGAGACTCATCTACATATCAATCTCTTAGAACTCAGAGCAATCTTCCTTGCTCTTCGAGTGTTCCACACCCTGCTCAGCTACAAGACAGTCCTCATTCATACGGACAATCAAGTAGCCATATTCTACGTGAACAAGCAGGGGGGAACAGGCTCTCTGTCGCTTTGCAACGAAGCTTTGCGACTATGGGCCCTCGCCAGAGAGCATCAGATTCATCTCCTGGCAGTGTATCTTCCAGGCATACAAAACTCTTGGGCAGACAGACTCAGTCGAGTTCTGCTTCCACACGAATGGTCTCTACATGCAGACCAGGTGGCCAAGATTTTTCAAATTTGGGGAACTCCGGACATAGACATCTTTGCAAGTCCGTTGAATGCCAAACTTCCCCGGTTCTGTTCCAGAATTCCAGCTCAGGGCTCTCAGGCCAGGGATGCTTTTCTCCTTCACTGGGGTCAGGATTTCCTTTATGCCTTTCCACCCATTCCCCTAATTCCCAAAACCCTGTTCAAGCTTCAGAGAGACAGAGGCCGTATGATTCTCATAGCTCCACATTGGCCACGGCAAGTGTGGTACCCTCTGCTTCTACATCTCTCTCAAGCTCCCTCTCTGGAGTTAGGGTCTGCTCCAGATCTCCTGTCTCAGGAAGACAGAATGTTATGGCATCCCGATCCCCAGTCTCTGCATCTCAGGGCTTGGTTGCTGAAGGCCTAGATCTCCATGATCTTAACCTCCCTCAGCAAGTAAAGGATATCCTTTATGCTTCCAGGAAGCCTTCCACAAAACGCTCTTATGCTTTCAAGTGGAAAAGGTTTGCCATATGGTGTTCGCAGAAGGGTCTTAACCCCCTTGCGATACCTCTGGAATCATTACTGGAGTATCTCCATTTATCCAATGCAGGACTTAAAACTAACTCAGTAAGAGTCCATTTGAGTGCTATTGCAGCTTCTTTCAAGCCTCTAAATGGACAACCTATTTTCTCCCATCCTCTTATAGCAAGATTTATGAGAGGCCTTCTTCTAACTAAGCCTCCCATTAGGCCACCACCGGTGGCATGGGACTATAAACCTGGTTCTTGGTCAGCGTATTAAGCCACCTTTTAAACCCTTATCTGCTACCTCATTGAAATTCCTTTCTTGGAAGGTTATCTTTCTCATTGCAATCACATCAGCACGCCGCATCAGTGAGTTGCAGGCACTAGTAGTTGATCCACCTTATACAAGGTTCCATCATGACAAGGTAGTCTTTAGGACTCATCCACACTATGCCAAAGGTGATCTCGCCTTTTCATCTAAACCCAAGCGGTCTACCTGCCTGTGTTTTTTCCAAGGCCTCATGCATCTAATGCAGAAAGAAATCTTCATACTTTGGACTGTAAAAGAGCTTCAGCCTTTTACTTGCAAAGAACACAGCAACATAGAAAGTCCTCTCAACTCTTTGTTGCTTTTGATCCTTCTCATTTGGGACTTCAGTCTCCAAGAGAACACTGTCCAACTGGATTGCTCAGTGTATTTCCTTTGCCTATCAGAGTAAGAATCTTCCTCTGGAGGGCCATGTCACAGCTCACAATGTGAGAGCCATTGCAGCTTCAATGGCTCATCTTCACTCTGTGTCTATCGACGACATCTGTCGAGCAGCCACTTGGGCCTCGGTTCATACCTTCACAGCCCATTACTGTTTGGACAAGGACTCCTGCTGGGATGCCTTGTTTGGTCAGGCTGTTCTTCAACACCTGTTCCATACCTAATCAACTCCTAACCACCATCCCTGATTGGATGCCAGAGATCCATGGGGGGAAGTGGAGCCCTTTCACAGGGACACACAACTTCTGGGGTCTCTCCCTGGCATCTAAAGCTAGGGAGTCCCCATATGTGAAGACTACATTCCTGCTTGTTCCTGGAGATAGCATAGTTACTCACCTGTAACAGGTGATCTCCGGGAACAGGAGGAATTTAGTCTTCACAACCCACCCACCTCCCCTAGGAGTTGTATCTCTCTGTCTTTCTCTTTCCCTCTCTCTCTCTTTGTCTCAGCTTTAAACTCAACTGGAGAGAGGCAGTTGGGAAAGGCGGGAAGGCAGCGCGCAGGTGCTGTGGGATGCTCCCAAAAGCTTTCTAATTGGACGCTGGGGAGCGTTCCTGCGCAGGCTCCGTCGGTACCATCGATACCCATATGTGAAGACTAAATTCCTGCTGTTCCCGGAGATCACCTGTTACAGGTGAGTAACTGTGCTTTACCAACTTGTTTACAGTTTGACAGATAAATTGCAATCTTTCAACTCTGGCTGCACTTTACTTAAAGGGAACTAGGCCACTTTTGCCTTTATTGCTACATCTCTTTCGGCATTCCCTAACTTGTCTATTTTGATAGTATTCTTCAAAAATATGTAACCCTGAACCATGTATTCCTGGGTGAGCGACTGCTTTTCCTCAAGTTCTAGTTTAAAAACTGCTCTACCTCCTTTTTAAATGTTAGTGCCAGCGGCCTGGTTACACCCTGATTAAGGTGGAGCCTGTCTTTTCATAATAGGCTCCCCTTTTTTCCAGAATGCTTCTGGGTTCATGTTAAGTGCAGTTGTCTGTGCCGACTCATAGCAATTTCTGGATAGTTGTCCTAAACTGTGTTCGGTCTTCAGTCAGATGGCTTATAGTTGATAGTGGCATCCATAGCTGCTGTTATTGTATCAGTCCATCTCATTGCTGGGCTTCCTCTTCTATGTTGACCTTTAACCTTGCCAAGCATGGTCTTTCTCTAATTACCTCTCTTTGTGTAATATGTCCAAAGTATGAAAGTTGAAGTCTTATCTGAGCTTCTAAAGAAAGCTTAGGTTTTATTTCTTCTAGTACTGACTGGTTGTTTCTTTGGGCAGTCCATGGTATGCAATATTCATCGCCAGCACCATAATTCAGAGGCATTGATTTCCTTCCTGTCTATCTTTTCATCCATGTGATGTTATTCAAAATATCTTAGCTTGGACAAGTCAAATTTTTGTATGGAGAGAGATCTCTGCTCTTCAGAATCTTGTCTAGGTCTTTCATAGCCATTCTGCCAAGAGCAATACATAAGATTTCTTGACTCCTTGTTTGTTTATTGATTATTGATCGAAGCAGGTTCAAGTCCACTATTTCAATTTCTTTTCCATCAACAATGAACTTACTGATTTTGCCAGTTGTCAGAATCTTTGTCGTCTTTACGGTAAGGTGCAAGCCCATTTTAAGACTGTTCCTTGATCTCAAAGCAAATGTTTCAGATAGTCTTCACTTTCAGCCAGTATTGTCAGCATACTAAAGGTTGTTGTCTTCCACCAATCTTCACACCTAGTTTGTCTTCATACAATCTTTCTTCTCTGATTTGTTCTACATATAAATTAAATAGGTAAGGGGGAAAGTATGCAGCTTTGTTGTGCACCTTTGCTTTTTTTAAACCATTCTGTTTCTCCTTATTCATCCGATCTTTTGCTTCTCCAGGACCAAGCAGGAAGTCAGTCGTCACATATGGGTGACGTCGGCGCCGCTGGAGCCCCTGTGCGGAGCATTTCCCCAGCTTTCATAGAAAGCCTTTGGGAATGCAGCGTGCATGCGCGGTCCCCTTCCCATCCAAGGGTGCCATCTTGCTCAGTCTTCTTTTTTCCGCGGAGCCCGACGGATGTATATTCGTTTCACCCAAGGAAGAAGTTGATTTTCTTTGCGTTAACCTATTTTTCTTCGGTTCAACGCTGGTTTCCCTTTCCCGCATGGGCCCGATACATCGGTATCGAGCCGGTATCTTTTTCAGTTTTTGTCCTTAGTGACTAGCGTTCGCGCAATATTTTCTTTTTTCACTGACAGCCCTGTCTTTTGACCTTGCAGGGGCCCTTTTTCCCCCGATGGCTGCCAGCAGGTTTAAAAAGTGTGATCGGTGTAAGAAACGTATGTCTCTCACCGACACACATGACTGCTGCCACCGGTGCCTCGGACCCGATCATGACCCGATGATCTGTGGTCCATGTGGGAAGATGTCCTCTAAGGTGTTAAGGAGTCGGCAGCACCAAAAGGAAAGAATCTTCTCTGACTCCGTGTCCGGTAGGGCCCGGACCTCGTCAGAGGCCTCGACATCTCGGGACTCTGGCCCCGAGCAGTGTCGAGGCTCCTCTGAAAGGGGGTCTCCCTTGCGGGAGCATCGTAAGAAGAAAAAACCCACGAGGGCGGCGTCGATGGACGCACTTGGCTCCTCGAGGGACAAGTCGCATAGCCCCGAGCGCCGTCCCGGGTCTTCGGAGTCGGAGAGGCCTGCAAAACAGCCTCATGTGGAGATGGAGTCCCCGGGTCACGTGAGTACTGTAGTCCTCGTGGGCTCACCTCCAGGGGAGCCGACGTCGGGTCTGGCGCCGCCGGGGCCCGAGTCGGGGGCTGCTGAGTCTCCTGAGCTCGAACTCAGGTTGACGGCCTTGGAGAGCAGGTTGGCTGCCTTCATGGAACAACAGCAGGCACTGATCGCTGGTCTCACCGGTGCATCTGCCCCGACCACCAGGACATCGACGTCCAAGTCGACCCCGGAGACCGAGCCAATCCTCGAGTCCATGCGAGCTCGAGTCGATCCTCGGCCAAGGTCCCCCTCGGCTTCTCGTTCGGGACAGAGGTCATCGACGCCAGTACCCTCTGCGTCGGGGCGGATGGCATCGATGCCTGCCCGACCAGAGCCGCTCGATTCCTCCTCCGAGGAGCCCGGCTGGGAGACGGAGGATGAGGAGTCGCCCGACACCTTTCGGATTCGGTGCATTCCTTCGGACTCGCCCGAGTCCTTGCCTTGGAGAAGGTCCCCCCCAGCAATGTTCCCTCTAATTTTCTGTAGGCTGTGTGCGCATAAAATATCAGCTGTGCAGCTTTTGAAGGAAGGTTAAATTTTTGTGCGGCACATAACGACACTCGGAGTTCTATACTTTAAAATTTGACTATACGTCAGAATACAGTATGTACACCACATTGATTGCACTAGATAATACTGTAGAACTTGTGAAAACCGTAAATACACAACAACTTTTAAATTTTAAGATGTCTGTTGATTTCTATCAGAATCAGAACTGTAATTTTTGTGCGCTCTGTTATAAAGTATGTGCGCTCGCTCGGCGAGGTGTGCGCACGCGCACAGCTTAGAGGGAACAGTGCCCCCCAGAGGATACCCGGTTCTCGGACTTCGTGCGGGACATGGCCAAGGCTTTGGCATTCCCCACGGATCCCGAGGAGGAGCCTTGAGCTGAGGAGCTCGAGGCCCTACAGTAGGACTCTCCTCCAAAGGAGGCCTTTACGGTTCTGGTTCCTCCGATGCTGGAATGGTTGCTCTTCCGCATGTGGGAGGCGCCGGCATGGACGCCGGTTTTAAGCAAGCGGGTCGATTCCATCCGGTTTCCAAAAGGCACAATTACCTCACCACTCCATGGTTGTGGAATCGGCCATGTATCATCTGAAGAGTCAGAAGATGCACTCCTTGGTGCCTCCTGGCCGGGAGGCCCGGAACCTGGATGCCCTCGGTAAGAAGTGCTTCCAGGGCTCTATGCTTGCTTGCCGTGTCCAGACCTACCAGCTGTACATGGGCATGTACCTTCGAGACCTGGCAAAGGAGATTGCTGGGTTCTCTGCTGGTCTCTCCGAGGAACCTTTGCAGAGGTTCAATGCTCTGTCCTCGGGTATTCGTGAGTGCTCGAAGTTTATATCTTGAGCAGCCTATGATGGCTTCGAGGCTTTGGCCCGAGTAGCCGCGGCTGACATCGGTGCACGCCATCAGGCTTGGGTGCAGGACAAGTTGGTCGATGTCCCCTGCCGAGGTGAAAACCTCTGTGGCATGCCCATGGCTGACAAGGCTGCAGAACTCAAGACCGAGACTCTTACCCGGACAAGGATGTCCAGAAAAACCTCTGCCCCTTCTCAGAAGAAGTGCTCGGGAAAAAAGACCTTTTACCCGAGGAAGTCATCTGCCTATAAACAGTACCCTCATTATCAGGCCTCTGTAGCTCCCCAACAGGATCAGCAGGCCAAGGGGCAGGGTCATGGCCCCTGTAGGCAGAAGGCCCCCAAGCCTCCTACTCCGGCTCCTGCTCCTGCTCAGCCGGGAGTGGGATTTTGACTGCAATGGCATAGCCTCTCCTCAGCTGGCCCCCATCAGCACTGGAGGCAGGCTGGCCCTGTTCGCCCACAGGTGGTCAGCCGTCACAAGGGATAGCTGGGTTCTAAGTATAGTCCAGAAGGGCTATCTCCTCCACTTCCACCAGGTATCCCCATCCTATTTTCCAGCGGAGCCTCCCAGACTCCCTCTGCACAGGGACTTAATCCTGCAAGAGTTGGCAGGTCTTCTGAAGGAACAGGCAGTGGAACCGGTGCCCCACCACCCGAGAGGTCAAGGCTTCTATTCCAGGTACTTCCTGGTACCAAAGAGAACAGGAGGCCTCAGACCCATCCTAGACTTGCGAAACTTGAACAAGTTCCTGGAGAGGGAAAAGTTCAAGATGCTTACCCTTGGAATCCTGCTGCCCTACCTCCAGCAGGGAGATTGGCTATGCTCCTTAGACCTAAAGGATGCTTATACTCACATCCTTATTCATCCAGACCACAGACAATATCTCAGATTTGTAGTGGGAGGAAACCATTATCAGTACAGAATACTGCCTTTTGGCCTTACATCCGCCCCCAGGGTATTTACCAAGTGCCTGGTGGTGGTAGCGGCCTACCTCAGGGTTCAAGGCCTCTTTATCTTTCCATATCTGGACGATTGGCTCATCAAAGGTCAATCCTCGCAAGAGGCCAATCAAGCCACCCTTCGCAGTGTCGCTCTGCTTCAGCACCTGGGGTTTGTCATAAACTTCGCAAAGTCCAGTTTGCAACCCTCCCAGAACATGGAGTTCATAGGAGCTCGACTGGACACCTTTCAGGCAAAAGCATTTCTACCAGTGGACAGGGCCCACAGATTGATGGCTCTAGCCAGGCTATTCCACAGCAATTCTCTGGTCTCCGCCAGACAATTCTTGAGGCTCTTAGGCCACATGGCATCCACGGTCCATGTAACTCCAAATGCCCGTCGACACATGAGGCCAGCTCAATGGGGCCTCAGGACTCAATGGCACCAGGCTACAGGAAGCCTCACGGACAAAGTGAGAGTGTCCAGCCTATTACAGTCTTCTCTGCAGTGGTGGCTTCATCTTCTGAATCTAGTGCAAGGGGTGCCTTTTCAGGCACCTCCACACTCTCAGGTGCTGACAACCGATGCTTCTCTTCAAGGTTGGGGTGCACATTGCCAAGGGGCATGTACTCAAGGCCTGTGGACTCCTTGGGAGGCCGCACAGCAGATCAATCTCTTAGAAATGAGAGCTATCCGCTTAGCCCTGAGAACTTTCTCTCATCTCATCTCTCACCAGTCCGTCTTGGTTCAGACAGACAATGAAGTTGCTATGTTCTATGTGAACAAACAAGGGGGCACAGGGTCCCGCCTTCTATGTCAGGAAGCGCAGAAAATGTGCTCCTGGGCAGTCAATCATGGCATTCTTCTCAAAGCAGTCTACCTCCCAGGTCAGGAGAATTACCTGGTGGACAGATTGAGCAGGATCCTGCAGCCGCACGAATGGCAGTTGAATTCTTTAGTGGTTCAACAGGTCTTCCTGAGATGGGGTCTTCCAACCATAGATCTCTTTGCCAGTCCTCTGAACCGTCAACTACCCAGGTTCTGTTCCAGACAACCGCATCCTCTCAGAATAGCAGCAGATGCGTTTCTCATTCCATGGTTTACAGGCCGCCTATATTCGTTTCCTCCCACGCTTCTAGTGTCCAAGACACTATTCAAGAAAGCAGAGGGTAGGGCTAAATGGCCAATTTTCCCAATGGAGAAAGGTGAATAGTGGTGTGCCCCAGGGATCTGTGCTGGGTCCGCTGCTTTTTGACATATTCATAAATGACCTGGAAAGTGGAATAACGAGTGAGGTAATCAAATTTGCAGATGAGACAAAACTATTTAAAGTTGTTAAAACCCAAGAGGATTGTGGAAAATGGCAAGAGGATCTTGATAAATTGGAAGACTGGTCATCAAAATGGCAGATGAAATTTAATGTGGACAAGTGCAAGGTTATACACCTAGGGAAGAACAACCCAAACTATGGTTACACGATGCAAGGTTCCACATTAGGAACCACCACCCAGGAAAAAGATTTAGGCGTCATTGTGGATACCATGTTAAAACCCTCGGCCCAGTGTGCAGCGGCGGCCAAGAGAGCAAATAGAATGCTAGGTATGATAAGGAAAGGAATGGAAAATAAAACAAAAGATATTATAATGCCTCTATATCGTTCCATGGTGAGACCGCACCTTGAATATTGTGTGCAATTCTGGTCGCCGTATCTTAAAAAGGATATAGCGATTTTAGAAAAGGTTCAGAGAAGAGCCACCAAAATGGTAAAGGGGATGGAAGGATACTCCTATGAAGAAAGGCTAAAAAGGTTAGGGCTCTTTAACAAGGAAAAGAGACGGCTGAGGGGAGATATGATAGAAGTCTATAAATTAATGAACGGAGTGGAACGGGTAAACGTAGATCGATTGTTTACCTTATCAGAATATAGAAAGACTAGGGGACATGCAATGAACCTACAGGGTAAACTATTTAAGACTAATAAAAGAAAATATTTTTTCACTCAACGTGTAATCAAACTCTGGAATTTGTTACCAGAGGATGTAGTAAAGGCTGTTAGTGTAGCTGGGTTTAAAAAATGTTTGGACAAGTTCCTGGAGGAAAGGTCCATAAACCGTTATTAAGAAGGGACCCAGGATATCAATGCTTGACCCAGTACAAGCATTGTGGAACCTGTGTCTTTTGGGGAAACTGCTAGGTACTTGTGACCTGGATTGGCCACTGTTGGAAACAGGATACTGGGCTTGATGGACCTTGGTCTGACCCAGTATGGCATATCTTATGTTCTTATGTCCCGGGACAAGGCCTCAGTGATTCTGGTGGCCCCCAGGTGGCCAAGGCAACCCTGGTTCCCACTACTGTTGCAACTGGCGGTGGACACGCCTCTTCTTCTGGGGATGCAACCCAATCTTCTGTCTCAGGAGCAGGGATCTCTCTTGCACCCCAATCTCCAGTCCCTCAATTTGATGGCATGGTTGCTGAAAGAGTAGTCCTAGCACCTTTACTACTACCTAGGGAAGTGGAGGACGTAGTCTTGGCCTCTAGGAGGTAGTCCACCAGAAAGTCTTATGCCCTTAAGTGGCGTAGATTCTCTACCTGGTGTACTCAACACAACGAGAATCCCTTCTCATGCCTGGTACCAGTGGTGCTGCAGTATTTGCTTCACCTGTCCAACCTAGGCCTTAAGTCCAATTCTGTTAGAGTTCATCTTAGTGCTCTTTCAGCACACCACTCACAGGTCGAGGGGCAGTCTCTATCTAGCCATCCTGTGGTGGCTCGCTTCCTCAGAGGCCTGCTTTTGCTTATGCCTCCAGTGCGTCCACCTGCCCCTGAATGGGATTTAAATGTGGTCTTGCAACGGCTTACTTGCCCACCATTTGAACCTATGGCTACTTGCCCTCTGTGTTGTCTGTCCTGGAAAGCGCTATTTCTGGTAGCTCTTACCTCAGCAAGGCGAGTGAGTGAGCTTCAGGCCCTAGTATCAGAAGCCCCATATACTAGGTTCTATAGGAACAGGGTAGTCTTACGGACTCACCCTAAGTTCCTTCCAAAGGTTGTCTCCTCCTTCCAACTCAATCAGGAGGTGGTTCTTCTGACTTTCTTTCCCAGGCCTCATGCTAGCCGGGCTGAGATGGTCTTGCATACCCTGGACTGTAGGAGGGTGTTGTCCTTCTACCTTGACCGTACGCAGGAGCACCGGAGGGCGGTTCAGCTCTTCGTCTCCTATGACTCCAATAAGTTGGGGTTGGCTGTCTCCAAGCGTACTTTGTCCATATGGGTAGCTGACTGCATCGCCTGGGCTTACAGAGCAGCCGGCCTCTTGTTGCAAGATCAAGTTACGGCTCACCGTGTCAGGGCGAAGGCGGCGTCAGTGGCTTATCTCCGCTCTGTTCCGTTGGCAGACATCTGCCGGGCCGCTACTTGGTCTTCAAGCCAGACCTTTGCGGCCCACTACTGCCTTGAGAGGGAGTCCTGCAGGGACAGTGCTTTCGGGCAAGCGGTACTCCATAATCTCTTTGGGGTCTAGGCAACTTCTACCCTCTGGCCCTGGTGTTGGGTTACCTTTCGGGGGCGTTATCAGAGAAGATTCTGTTCTTGCATGCTGAGGCTCTAGTGGGAGCTCATTTTTTTCAGTTTGGGGCCTCTGGTAGCCTTGAGCTAGGGATTCCTATATGTGAGGACTGACTTCCTGCTTGGTCCTGGAGAAAGAGTAGTTACTCACCTGTAACAGGTGTTCTCCAGGAGCAGCAGGAATCAGTCCTCACAACCCTCCCTCCTCCCCTTGGAGTTGCAGTCATATGATTTATTTTTGGTATTTTTGCTGTCTTTTAGCTATGTCATCAGACTGAGCAAGATGGCACCCTTGGGCAGGAAGGGGACCACGCATGCCCACTGCATTCCCAAAGGCTTTCTATGAAAGCTGGGGAAATGCTCCGCACGGGGGCTTTGTTGGCGCCGTCGTCACCCATATGTGAGGACTGATTCCTGCTGCTCCTGGAGAACACCTGTTACAGGTGATTAACTACTCTTTCTTAATCAATGTTATGGTTGTGCAAAAGAACGATCAGGTGTTCTTGTATACTCATGCTTCGAAATGTGGCTTAGAGTTTCTCATGATTTACACAGTCAAAAGCCTTGCTGTAGTTAATCTCCAGGAGCAAGCAGAAATGTAGTCTTCACACATGGGTATCATCGGTACCGACGGAGCCTGCGTGGGAATGCTCCCCAGCGTCCAATAGGAAAGCTTTTGGGAGCATCCTACAGCGCCCGCGTGCTGCTTTCCCTCCTTTCCAACTTTCCCTCTCCAGTTCTTTGTTTTCCGCGGAGCCGACAGGTCACATACCCTGTCACCGCAGAAAAATTTCATCTTTAATCTTTGTTTTTGTGGTCGCGTCTGCCTTCCTTCGACGCCATACTGGTAGCGCTGGTTCTTTCTTCTTTCTTTAAAAAAACAAAACAAAACATTATAGTTTCGGATGTGTTTTACTTTAGAAAGTTTTTTTCCTTGGTGCTAGGCCCCATTTTGGGCACTAGACCAAATTTTTCCTTAAAAATGGGAAAACCTACTTCAGGTTTTAAGAAGTGTTCTAAATGTGGCGGTACTATTTCCGTCACTGACACCCATGATTGGTGTCTCAAATGCTTAGGTCCTGACCACTCTATATTTCAGAGTGCCACTCCTGTGGAATGATGTCAAAAAGAGGCCGGCAGAACCGAGCTGCTAAACTTAGCACCCTTTTTCCCTCAGATGTGGCGTCTGTTGCATCGATGTCCTCCAGGGCCTCATCTTCCTCCCATGGATCTCAGGTAACTAAACATAAATCTAGCCGATTCTCAAAGGGTAGATCGCCTAAGTATCGAGATGCCCCTGGCGTTGCCCTTGAGGAATTTTCACCGGTAAAACTTCCCTGGCGGGAGGCTTCGGCTTTCAAAGCACTAACAGGGCTCCAGGATGTTTTCGAGGCCTCAACCTCGGCAGAACTACTGGCCCCATGCTCTGGGGTTCTGGCCGCTTCTACCGGTACCGATTCCCAAGCATCGGCAGCGTCGATAGACCAGAGAATCCTTGCTCTTCTCACGGCTTCGGTACCGTTGAAACCGCTTCAGACACCTCAACCGATATCGGTACTGGAACCGGTACTGACTGCATTAGCATCGGCGGGTATGCCACCCATACCGAGTCATGCGTATGTCTCCGGCATCGACAGGTCGGTACCAGAACAACCTGATACCGCCTTCGATCGATACCGGTACCGTGCTTTGCACGATCACCGGGATTGGAGGTATTTTGAATCCTCTGAGTCTGAAGACTCCGAAGACTCTGCTGATACAAGAGTACTTCTCCCCGAGGATTCCTCTTCTCCTCTGTGCAGAATGTCTCTGCCAGAGGATATGTCCTTTCAGGACTTTATCCGTGATGTGGCCCGAGGCCTTTCCATCACAGTAGCTCCTGAAAGAGTCTAGGGCAAAGGATTTGGAAATTCTCAAATACCCTAAGGCTCCCAAGGAAGCAGCTACTCTACCTATTCATGAGATTTTACATGATCTTGTGCTAAGGATGTGGGAAACACCTTTAACCACGTCTCCTCATTCTCGAAGACTCGATACCATGTATCGAGTTCCACCTTGTCCTGGCTTTCAAAAAACTCAATTACCACACCATTCAATGGTGGTGGAATCAGCCATGAGAAGGATGAAAAGTGCAAAGAGACATGCATCCAATCCTCCAGGTCGTGAATGTAGGGGATTCGATGCCTTTGGGCGTCGATGCTTCCAAGCTTCCATGCTCTCAGCTAGGATCAGTTCTTATATCTTGTATATAGGAATGTTCCTTAAAGAGGTCACAGGAGACTTGGAGCTTATGAGCCTCCTCCTTCCTGATGACAAAAGGCAAGACTATCTTATTCTAGTCAGACATGCTCAGGATGTTTCCAAATTTGTAAATCGTGCAGCCTTTGACTGTTTTGAGTGCATAAGCAGAACCTCGGCTATTGCCATTGGTGCACATCGGATAGCTTGGCTTCAGGCATCTGACTTGGAAATTTGGGTACAGGATAAATTAGGAAACATTCCTTGCACAGGAGAAAATCTCTTTGGCAAGAATTGGCAGGAGAAGGCTAATGAGATAGATGCTGACAATATCACCTTGGATAGATTGTCCAAATCTACAGCCGATCCTGCAAGGAAAAAATCCTCTAAGAAACCATTTTTCAATAAGAAAAAGAAGTTTTATCCTTCCTATACCCAACAGGGACCCCATCCAGGTCAGACTGCCCAAAAGGGACAACAGCAACAACCTAGACAACAAAAGAAGCCAAAAGCTGCAAAACTTCAGCCACCTCAGCAGGCTTAGCCACCTCAGGGGCTTTGACTCCTCCGTAGAGAACTTTGCCTTCCTGCCTCTGAACGGTCCAGAACCCTCGACCATCCCAGGCAGGTTATGTCATTTTGCCCACAGATGGTACCAAATAACAGCAGAAAATTGGACTCTGTCCATTGTATGAGAGGGGTACAAGCTTCAGTTTCACAGCATGCCCCCTCCTACAATTGTAAGACAGTTCAATTCTCAGACCTCTCTCGACAGTCTCTTAGGTCAAGAAGTCACAATGCTCCTTGCTCAAGGAGCAATAGAGGAAGTACCCATTCCCCATCAGGGTACAGGGTTCTACTCCCCCTATCCTTCCTTACTCCAAAGAAAACAGGAGGACACAGACCCATTTTAGACCTCAGAGAATTGAACAAATATTTGTTCCGAGAGAAGTTCAAAATGGTCTCTCTAGCAACTCCGCTGCCATTCCTTCAAAGTCAGGATTGGCTTTGTTCTCTAGATCTCAAGGATGCGTATACTCATATTCTCATCCATCCAAATCACAGGAGATTCCTCCGATTCTTGTTTCAAGGAAAGCACTACCAATACAAGGTTCTTCCCTTTGGCCTGGCTTCTGCGCCAAGAGTGTTCACAAAATGCATGGCTGTGGTAGCAGCATTTCCCCGCACTCTGGGAATACTCATCTTCCCTTACTTAGACAACTGGCTCATTCGAGCCCCTACATGCCAGAAGCCAGCTCTGCTCTGTTTCGCACAATGCGAATCCTTCAGTATTTGGGACTGGTCATAAACCTCCCAAAATCCAATCTTGCTCCCGCTCAGTCCCTAGAATTCATAGGAGCTCATCTGGATACCAGACAGACAAGGGCTTTCCTTCCGCAGCCCCGCTGTCGTTGCATAGTACAACTAGCTTCCCAAGCAGTGCTCAAACCTTGTCTCACTGCTCGGGAAATGCTACAATTGCTAGGCCACATGGCATCCACCATGCATGTGGTTCCTTATGCTCACCTCCATATGCGAGCAGCCCAGTGGACTTTATCCACTCAGTGGACACAGGCCTCAGGCTGCCTGTCGGACAAAAATAACAAACTAAAATCGTCTTATTTTGTCCCTCCAATGGTGGCAATTACCCAGAAACCTTCTGGTGGGGTCTCCTTTCCAGCAACCCCTATCCCAAGCCACCCCAACAGATGCATCACGATCTCTCTACCCAGGGTACCTGGACTCCACAGGAGGCCTGTCTTCACATCAACCTCCTGGAGCTCAAAGCAGTTGTCTTTGCTCTTCGAGTATTTCACGCCCAGCTCAGCTACAAGACAGTCCTAGTTCAAATGGACAATTAAGTAGCTATGTTCTATGTGAACAAGTAGGGCGGAATAGGCTCTGTCGCTATGCAGTGAAGCTTTGCGACTATGGGCCCTTGCCAGAGAGCATCAGATTCATCTCCTTGCGGTGTATCTTCCAAGCATCCAAAACTCTTGGGCAGACAAACTCAGTCGAGTTCTGCTTCCACATGAATGGTCTCTCCACCCAGACAAGGTTGCCCAAATATTTCAGATTTGGGGAACCGCGGACATAGACCTCTTTGCAAGTCCGCTGAATGCCAAACTTCCCTGGTTCTGTTCCAGAATTCTGACTCCATGTTGTCAGGCAAGGGACGCCTTCCACCTCCACTGGGGTCAGGACTTCCTATATGCCTTCCCACCCATTCCCCTCATCCCCAAAACCCTATTCAAGCTTCAGAGAGACAGAGGTCATATGATCCTCATAGCTCCACGTTGGCAACAGCAAACATGGTACCCTCTGCTCCTACATCTCTCTCAAGCTCCACCTCTGGAGTTGGGATCCGCTCCAGATCTTCTCTCCCAAGAGGACGGGATGCTGTGGCATCCGAATCCCCAGTCTCTGCATCTCAGGGCCTGGTTGCTGAAAGCCTAGAACTTCAGGATCTTAACCTTTCCCAACAGTAAAAGATATCCTTCATGCTTCTAGGAAACCCTCCACAAGACACTCATATGCCTTTAAGTGGAAAAGGTTTATCATATGGTGCTCGCAGAAGAGTCTTAACTCTCTTGTGATACCTCTAGAATCGATACTGGAGTCTCTCCTTCATTTGTCAAATGTGAGTCTCAAGACAAATTCAGTAAGAGTCCATCTTAGTGCTATTGCAGCTTCTTACAAGCCTCTAAGTGGACATCCTATTTCCTCTCATCGCGAGATTTTATGAGAGGCCTTCTTTTAAGAAAGCCTCCCATTAAGCCACCACCGGTGGCATGGGACTTAAATCTGGTGTTCGGGCAGCTCATGAAACCACCCTTTGAACCATTAGCCACTACATCTCTGAAATTCCTTTCTTGGAAAGTCATCTTTCTCATTGCAATCACATCAGCACGTCGCGTCAGTGAATTGCAAGCATTAGTGGCTGATCCTCCTTATACAAGTTTCCACCATGATAAGGTAGTTCTTAGGACTCATCCACACTTTATGCCAAAGGTGGTTTCACCTTTCCATTTAAACCAAGCGGTTTGCTTTTCTGTATTCTTTCCGAGGCCTCATGCCTTTAATGCAGAAAGGAACCTTCATACCTTGGACTGTAAAAGAGCTTTGGCCTTTTACTTGCAAAGGACACAGCAACATAGAAAATCTTCTCAACACTTTGTTGCTTTTGATCCTAGTCATTTGGGACTTCCAGTTTCCAAAAAAACTCTATCTAAATGGATTGCTCATTGCATATCCTTTGCCTTTGAGAGTAGGAACCTTCTTCTTGAAGGCCATGTGAGAGCCATGGCAGCCTCAATGGCTCATCTTCACTCTGTGTCTATCGATGACATCTGTCGAGCAGCTACTTGAGCTTCGGTACATACCTTCACAGCCCACTACTGCTTAGACAAGGATTCCCGCCGGGATGCCTTGTTTGGCCAGGCTGTTCTTCAACACCTTTTTCAGACTTAATCAACTCCTACCCCCACCGTCCCTGGTAGGATGCCAGGGATCCATGGGGGGAAGTATGGCCCTTTCACAAGGCCTAACAACTTCCTGGGGCCATCTCCCTGGCATCTTCAGCTAGGGAGTCCCCCATATGTGAAGACTACATTCCTGCTTGTTCCTGGAGATAGCGTAGTTACTCACCTGTAACAGGTGATCTCCGGGAACAGCAGGGATTTAGTCTTCACACACCACCCACCTCCCCTAGGAGTTAAGAACATAAGAACATAAGAACATAAGATATGCCATACTGGGTCAGACCAAGGTCCATCAAGCCCAGTATTCTGTTTCCAACAGTGGCCAATCTAGGTCATACGTACCTAGCAGTTTCCCCAAGGGACACAGGTTCCACAGTGCTTGTATTGGTTCAAGCATTGATATCCTGGGTCCCTTCTTAATAATGGTTTATGGACCTTTCCTCCAGGAACTTGTCCAAACCTTTTTTAAACCCAGCTACACTAACAGCCTTTACTACATCCTCCGGTAACAAATTCCAGAGTTTGATTACACGTTGAGTGAAAAAATATTTTCTTTTATTAGTCTTAAATAGTTTACCCTGTAGCTTCATTGCATGTCCCTAGTCTTTCTATATTCTGATAAGGTAAACAATCGATCTACGTTTACCCGTTCCACTCCGTTCATTAATTTATAGACTTCTATCATATCTCCCCTCAGCCGTCTCTTTTCCAGGTTAAAGAGCCCCAACCTTTTTAGCCTTTCTTCATAGGAGTAGCCTTCCATCCCCTTTACCATTTTGGTGGCTCTTCTCTGAACCTTTTCTAAAATTGCTATATCCTTTTTAAGATATGGCGACCAGAATTGCACACAATATTCAAGGTGCGGTCTCACCATGGAACGATATAGAGGCATTATAATATCTTTTGTTTTATTTTCCATTCCTTTCCTTATCATACCTAGCATTCTATTTGCTCTCTTGGCCGCCGCTGCACACTGGGCCGAGGGTTTTAACATGGTATCCACAAGGACGCCTAAATCTTTTTCTTGGGTGGTGGTTCCTAATGTGGAACCTTGCATCGTGTAACCATAGTTTGGGTTGTTCTTCCCTAGGTGCATAACCTTGCACTTCTCCACATTAAATTTCATCTGCCATTTTGATGCCCAGTCTTCCAATTTATCAAGATCCTCTTGCAATTTTCCACAATCCTCCTGGGTTTTAACAACTTTAAATAGTTTTGTGTCATCAGCAAATTTGATAACCTCACTCGTTATTCCACTTTCCAGGTCATTTATGAATATGTCAAAAAGCAGCGGACCCAGCACAGATCCCTGGGGTACACCACTATTCACCTTTCTCCATTGGGAAAATTGGCCATTTAGTCCTACCCTCTGCTTTCTATCTTTTAACCAGTTCCTGATCCACAGTAGTACACTGCCTCCTATCCCATGACTCTTTAGTTTTGCCAAAAGTCTCTCATGAGGGACCTTGTCAAAGGCTTTCTGAAAAGTCCAGATACACAATATCAACCGACTCACCTTTGTCCACCTGTTTATTCACTCCTTCAAAAAAACATAACAGATTAGTAAGACAAGATCTTCCTTGTCTAAAGCCATGTTGGCTGTCTCCCATTAGGTCATGACTATCTATATGCTGAGTAATTTTATTCTTTATGATGGTTTCTACCATTTTTCCCGGTACTGATGTCAGGCTCACCGGTCTGTAGTTTCCCGGATCACCCCTCGAACCCTTTTTAAAAATTGGTGTTACATTGGCGATCCTCCAATCCTCAGGTATTAGAGATGATTTTAATGATAGTTCACAGATTACTGATAGCAGGTCTGCAATCTCAAATTTCAGTTCTTTCAACACCCTTGGATGTATACCATCCGGCCCAGGTGATTTGCTACTCTTCAGTTTATCTAATAGTTGTAGGACATCTTCCCGATGTATCGATATTTCCTTCAATTCTTCCACACCTTTAAATACCACTTCAGTCGTGGGTAACATCCCTACATCTTCCTCAGTAAAGACCAAAGCAAAGAATTCATTCAGTCTCTCCGCTATCGCCTTGTCGCCTCTTAGTGCTCCTTTAACCCCTTTATCATCTAATGGACCAACTGACTCTCTCACGGGTTTTTTGCTACGAATGTACTTGAAAAGATCTTTATTTCGCGTTTTTGCTTCCGCAGCAAGCTTCTTCTCAAATTCTCTCTTTGCCTGCCTTATCAATGCCTTGCATTTGACTTGCCAGTGCTTGTGCTGTTTCCAGGTTTCATCATTTGGCTCTTTTTTCCATTTCTTGAAAGATGCTTTTTTGGCAACAACAGCCTCTCTGACCTCAGCTTTAAACCATGCTGGTAATTTTTTGGACTTCCTTCCACTTTTCTTAAAGCGTGGAATACAGCTGGTCTGGGCTTCCAAGATAGTATTTTTCAACAACACCCAAGCTTGATGTACGTCTTTAACCTTTGCAACTGCTCCTTTTAGTTTTTTCTTAACTGTTTTCCTCATTCTATCATAGTCTCCCTTTCGAAAGTTAAAGGGTAGTACTGTGGATTTCCTTACTATCCCTCCTCCACTAATTAAATCAAAGGCGATCATGCTATGATCACTATTGCCAAGTGGCCCCAACACCCTTATCTCTTGCACTACATCTGGTGTTCCACTAAGGACTAGGTCTAATATTGCTTCCCCTCTGGTTGGTTCATGAACCAGCTGCTCCAAGAAGCAGTCATTTATTTCATCTAGGAACTTTATCTCCCTAGCATGTCCTGTTGTGACACTGACCCAGTCGATGCCGGGGTAATTGAAATCACCCATTATTATTACTGCACTGTAACTTTTGCTAGCTTCCTTGATTTCTTTGAGCATTTCATCATCCATTTGTTCATTCTGGCCAGGCGGACGATAGTACACCCCCACTGCCATCGCCTTCCCCTTTTTACATGTATCTCTTTCTCTCTCCCTCTCTCTTTTGTCTCAGCTATAAACTCAACTGGAGAGGGACAGTTGGAAAGGCGGGAAGACAGCATGCAAGCACTGTGGGATGCTCCCAAAAGCTTTCCTATTGTACACTGGGGCGCGTTCTCGCACAGGCTCCGTCGGTACCGATGATACCCATATGCGAAGACTAAATTCTTGCTGTTCCCGGAGATCACCTGTTACAGGTGAGTAACTACGCTATACACACATCATCGTTTTGGTAGTCTCTTTTTTTTATTTTGTCTTTTCAAGAATCCACCTCACATCAATGATGTTCCTCGCCCTTTTCTGAACCTTGGTTGCACTTCAGGCAGTTCTTGCTTCAGGTATGGTTGTAGTCTCTGCTGAATGAACTTGAGTATAATCTTGCTGGCATGTGGGATCAGAGCGATTTGTGCGATAATTTTGACAGTCAAATCACCTTTCTTCAGTATTGGTATAAACATTGATCTTTTGAAATTAGTTGGCCATGATGTCTTCCAAACTTCCTGGCAGAGTCTTGTAAATATTGTATCGGCTCCAACCAATTGCTGTAATACTTCAATGGGAATGCCATTAATGCCTGGTTCTTTGTTCTTTGATAACGTTTTCAATGCTGCTTCAACCTCTTCTTTCATCACCAGTGGTTCCTGATCATAAGATACAGTTTGAAATGGCCATTGGCCCACTTGATCTCTAGGGCAGTAATAAACTGGCTCTCGGATCACAATCTATCCATAAACTCCAAAAAATACTTAAGTTCTCTGTTACCAGAGATACAGCTTACAATCTGCCAAGGACATTAAAATTTGAGGATGCTGAGCTAGAAGTTCAGCCATGGGTGCATTACCTAGGTATAATGCTAGACCAGCAATTAACCCTACACAACATATCAGCTTGACCTCAATGCAAATATTACAGCACCTGCACCCTCTCCTCTATATATGTGACTTCCAAACAGTTTTCCAGTCCATCATATTCCTGCATCTTGAGTACTTTAATATCTACAAAGGAATTATCTGCTACAAATGGTTCAGAAAACAGCTGCTTGCATTCTATACAGTGCTGCAACATCTGACCACATAACACCCATACTAAAAAAAAAACTATTCTCCAGGACCAAGCAGGAAGTCAGTCCTCACATACATATGGGTGATGTCAGCGCCGACGGAGCCCCCGTGCAGAGCATTTCCTCAGCTTTCAAGGAAAGCCTTTGGGAATGTAGCGCGCATGCGCGGTCCCCTTCCCGCCCAAGGGTGCCATCTTGCTCAGTCTTCTTTTTTCCACAGAGCCCGACAGACATGAGTTTGTGTCACCTGGTAAAGTGATTTCTACGATTTTATGATGGTTTTACCCGGTTCAACGCTGGTTCCCCTTCCCGCTTGGGCCCGGTACACCGGTATCGAGCCCGGAGTTAGTTTTTCGGTTTTTGTCCTTCGAGACTAGCGTTCGTGCTTTTTTGTGTTTTTCACTGGCAGCCCAGTCTTTTGACCTCGCAGGGGCCCTTTTTCCCCTGATGGCTGCCAGCGGGTTCAAGAAGTGAGATTGGTGCAAGAAACGTACGTCTCTCACCGACACACATGACTGCTGCCTCCGATGCCTCGGTCCCGACCATGGCCTGTGGCCCGTGCGGCAAGATGTCATCAAAGGCGCTGAGGAGCCGTCAACATCAGCGTGAAAGAATCTTTTCTGACTCCGCGTCCGGCCGGGCACGGACTTTGTCAGAGGCCTCAACATCTCGGGAGTCCGATCCCGAGCACCATCGAGGTTCCTCTGAGAGGGGGTCTCCTTCTCGGGAACACAGAAGGAAGAAAAAGCTTGTGAGGGCGACGTCGGTGGACGCTCCTGGCCCCTCGAGGGCCAGGTCGTATAGCCCCGACTGCCGCCCCGGGCTCTCGGAATCGGAGAGACCTTCAAAGTTGCCTCGTGTGGAGCCGGAGTCCCTGAGTCATGTGAGTGCAGTTGTCCTCGTGGACTCTCCTCCAGGGGAGCTGACGTCGGGCCCGACGCTGTAAGGGCCCGAGTCGGGGGCTGCTGAGTCTCCTGAGCTTGTACTCAGGTTGACGGCCTTGGAGAGCAGCTTGGCTGCCTTCATGGAACAGCAGCGGGTGCTGATCGCCGGTCTGACCAGTGCATCTGCCCCGACCACTGGGACCTCGACGTCCAAGTCGAGCCCGGAGACCGAGCCAATCCTCGAGTCAATGAGGCTCGAGTCGATCCTCAGTCAAGGTCCCCCTTGACCTTCCGTGCAGGGCTGAGGTCATCAACACCGATACCCTCGGCATCGGGGCGGGTGGCACCAAAGCCCACACGGCCGGAGCCGCTCGATTTATCCTCGGAGGAGTCGGACTGGGAGACGGAGGACGAGGAGTACCCGGACACCTTCCGGACCTGGTGCGTCCCTTCGGACTCACCGGAGTCCGAGCCGCGGCGAAGGTCCCCCCCCCCCCCCCCCGGAGGATACCTGGTTCTCGGACTTCGTGAGGGACATGGCCAAAGCCTTGGCCTTCCCCGCAGATGCCGAGGAGGAGCCTTGAGCCGAAGAGCTCAATGCACTCCAGTACGACTCTCCGCCTAAGGAGGCCTTTACTGTACCAGTTCCTCTGATGCTGGAATAGCTGCTCTTCCGCATGTGGGAGGCACCGGCCTTGGCGCCGGTTCTTAGCAAACGGGTTGATTCCATCTATCGAGTCTGTAAGAGCCCTGGGTTCCAGAAGGCATAGCTACCGCACCACTCCATGGTTGTGGAATCAGCCATGCATCGTCTGAAGAGTCAGAAGATGCGCTCCTCGGTTCTCCCTGGCAGGGAGGCCCGGAACCTGGATGCCCTCAGTAGAAAGTGCTTCCAGGGCTCTATGCTGTCTTGCCATGTCCAGACTTACCAGCTGTACATGGGCAGGTACCTCTGAGACCTGGCAAAGGAAATTGCTGGGTTCTCAGCTGGCCTCTCCGAGGAACCTTTGCAGAGGTTCAAAGCTTTGTCAGCGGGGATCCAAGAGTGCTCAAAGTTTTTCTCGAGCAGCCTATGATGGCTTCGAGGCTTTGGCCCGGGTAGCCGCGGCCGGCATCGGTGTATGCCGTCAGACCTGGCTGCAGTCATCAGACCTGGAGTCATGGGTACAGGACAAGTTGGTCGATGTCCCTTGCCGAGGTGAGAACCTTTTTGGCAAACCCATGGCTGAAAAGGCTGCAGAAATCGAGACTGAGACTCTCACCAGGACAAGGCTGTCCAGAAAGACTTCTGCCCCTTCTCAAAAAAAGGAGGGCTCAGGGAAGAAGCCCTTTTTCCCGAGGAAGGGTACTGCCTACAAATCATACCCTCAATTCCAGGCCTCTACAGCTCCCCAACAGGGTCAGCAGGCCAAGGGGCAGGGATATGGGCCTCGTAGGCAGAAAAACCCCAAGCCGCCAGCTCCGGCTCCTGCACAGCAGGGAGCGGGGTTTTGACTCCCACTGCATAGCCTCTCTTCCACAGCTGGCTCCACTCAGCACAGGAGGCCAGCTGACCTTGTACGCCCCACAGGTGGTCAGACATAACAGGGGTTACCTGGATACTGAGCATAGTCCAGAAGGACTACTTGCTCCACTTCAACCAGTTACCCCCCTCCTATTTTCCAGGGGAGCCTCCAAGACTCCCTCTGCACAGGAACCTCCTCTGCACAGGAACCTCCTCCTTCAGGAGTTGGCAAGTCTTCTAAAGGAGCAGGCGGTGGAACCGGTGCCTCACCACCTGAAGGGTCAAGGCTTCTATTCCAGGTACTTTCTGGTACCAAAAAGGACAGGAGGCCTCAGGCCCATTCTAGACTTGCGAAATCTCAACAAGTTCCTGGAGAGGGAAAAGTTCAATATGCTTACCCTTGGGATACTGCTGCCCTACCCTCCAGCAGGGAGATTGGCTATGCTCCTTAGACCTAAAGGATGCTTATACTCACATCCTCATTCATCCAGACCACAGACAATATCTCAGATTTGTAGTGGGAGCAAATCATTTTCAGTATAGAGTACTTCCATTTGGCCTAACCTCCGCTCCCAGGGTTTTCACCAAATGCTTGGCGGTGGTGGCGGCCTATCTCAGAAACCAGGGCATCTTTGTCTTTCCATACCTGGACGACTGGCTCATCAGGGGTCAGTCTCCACAGGAGACCAGACAAGCCACCCTTCACACTGTCTCTCTTCTCCAGCATCTAGGCTTTGTCATAAACTTCACAAAGTCCACTTTGCTCCCCTCACAGAACAGAGTTCATAGGGGCAAGACTAGATACCCTTCAGGCAAAAGCTTATCTGCCCGAGGACAGGGCCCACAGACTGATGGGCTTGGCCAAACAGTTCCAGAGCAGTTCTCTGGTCTCTGCCAGACACTTCCTGAGGCTCTTAGGCCACATGGCATCCATGGTCCATGTAACTACGAATGCCCGTCTGCACATGCGGCCTGCTCAGTGGTGCCTCCGAGCTCAGTGGGTGCAAGCTATAGGAGACTGAAGAGACAGAGTAAGGGTGTCCCAACTACTAGTGGACTCCCTGTGGTGGTTGCTACATCTCCCAAACCTTGTCAGGGGAGTGCCTTTCAGGTGCTGAGAACCGATGCTTCCTTACAGGGTTGGGGTGCACATTGCCAGGGTGCATGCACTCAGGGTCTCTGGTCTCCTTGGGAGGCCACACAGCAGATCAAGCTATCCGCTTGGCTCTACAGACTCTCTCATGTCCTCTCTCACTAGTCGATCTTAGTTCAGACAGACAATCAAGTAGCAATGTTCTATGTGAACAAGCAGGGAGGCACAGGAGCCAGACTTCTGTGTCAGGAGGCACAAGCTCTTTGCTCCTTGGCATTCAAACAAGGCATGTTTCTCAAAGCAGTTTATCTACCTGGCCAGGAGAATTACCTGGCCAGTTTGCAGAGCTCAATATTTTATTAAATCTGCTTTTTCCTAACGTTTTTCATGAAGAATATGAGTAAAACAATTTTTTAGGCTAACATAAAAAATTGGATATATAAGGTCCTTGATGTAAGGAAGGGGATAGGACTTTCTCAGGCTTTTGCAGTTACAGCTTGTAGCTATCCTTCCCCATTCATTCTGAGACCTTTTATCCAGAGAAAAAAATTTGTTTAAATATTTAAAGGATTCACAATACATAGAGCAATTTTTTGTATATGGTCAGGAGAATTACCTGGCAGACAGTTTAAGCAGGATTCTACAGCCTCACAAATGGCACTTGAATCCACTAGTGGTCCAACAGATCTATCTAAGATGGGGTCTTCCAACCATCAATCTCTTTGCTAGCCCACTGAACCGTCAGCTACCCAGGTTCTCTTCCAGACAACCGCATCCTCTGAGAATAGTAGCAGATGCGTTTCTAATCTCTTGGTCTATGGGCCTACTGTATTCGTTTCCTCCCACGCCTCTGGCCCTAACCCTGTTCAAGATTCTTCAGGACAAGGCCTCTGATTCTGGTAGCCCCCAGATGGCCGAGGCAACCGTGGTTTCCACTCCTCCTGCAGTTGGCGGTGGACACTCCACTCCCTCTGGGGGTGCAACCCGATCTCCTGTCTCAGGATTAGGGATCTCTCCTGCACCCCAACTTCAGATCCCTCAATCTGATGGCCTGGCTGCTGAAAGGGTAGTTCTAGCCCCCTTACTTCTACCTAAGGAAGTGGAAGAGGTGGTTTTGGCCTCTAGGAGGCAATCCACCCGGACGTCTTATGCCCTCAAGTGGCGTAGGTTCTCCACCTGGTGTGCTCAGCGTCAGGAGGATCCTTTCTTGTGCCTGGTGCCAGTGGTGCTGCAGTATCTGCTTCACCTGTCGGACCTAGGCCTTAAATCCAACTCTGTTCAGGTCCACCTCAGTGCTCTATCAGCGCACCACTCACCGGTGGAGGGACAGTCTGTTGGGTCACCCCCTGGTGTCCTGCTTCCTCAGAGGTCTGCTTCTGCTCAAATCCCCGATTTTGTCCACCAGCCACAGAGTGGGATTTGAATGTGGTCTTGCAGCAACTTACTCGCCCACCGTTTGAGCCGATGGCTACCTGTCATTTACGCTTCCTTTCTTGGAAGGCGTTGTTCTTGGTAGCTCTTACCTCGGCCAGGCGTGTGAGTGAACTCCAAGCTCTGGTTTCTGATAGACCGTACACACGGTTCTATAGGAACAGGTTGGTCTTACGGACTCATCCTAAGTTCCTTCCAAAGGTTGTCTCCTCCTTCCACCTCAATCAGGAGGTGGTTCTTCCAACATTCTACCCCAGGCCGCATGCCAGCCGGGCCGAAACAGTCTTGCATACTCTGGACTGTAGAAGGGCGTTGTCCTTTTACATAGACTGTACGCAGGGGCATCGAAGGGCTGCTCAGCTCTTCGTATCTTTTGACCCTAATAAACTGGGGTTACCTGTCTCCAAGCGTACGTTGTCCATTTGGGTAGCAGATTTCATCGCCTGGGCGCACAGGGCAGCTGGCCTCTCCTTGCAGGGTTGAGTCACGGCCCACCGTGTCAGGGAGAAAGCTGCGTCAGTAGCTCATCTCCGCTCTGTTCCATTGGCAGACATCTGCCGGGCCGCTACTTGGTCTTCAAGCCAGACTTTTGCGGCCCATTACTGCCTCGAGAGGGAGTCCTGAAGGGACAGTGCTTTCGGACAGGCTGTACTCCGTAATCTCTTTGAGGTTTAGGCAACTCCTACCCTCCGGCCCTTGTGTAGGGCTACCGTACGGGGGCGTTCTCAGTGAAGATTCTTATGGATGCTGAGGCTCTAAAGGGAGCTAGTTTTTCCCAGGTAGCCTAGAGCTGGAGAGTCCCATATGTGAGGACTGACTTCCTGCTTGGTCCTGGAGAAAGAGTAGTTACTCACCTGTAACAGGTGTTCTCCAGGAGCAGCAGGAATCAATCCTCACGACCCTCCCTCCTCCCTGGAGTTGCAGTCCATATACTTCATTTTTGTTTTTGCTGTCTTTTAG